>CM060913.1:980605433-981918766 GCA_030737875.1 Allium sativum | reverse complement strand
CCGTTGAGGGAAATTGAATGTACGGGCCTTGATAAAATTATTAAAAATAGTAATAATTTGTGTAAAATCATAAGAAATGATTTGTGAAGAATTGGGATGAAAAACTCCATATTTGAAAAGATAAAAGTAGATTTTTATCGAAATGAACTAGTTTTGAACTAGAATTGTAATTCATTTATGTTTTTAAATAAATAAATTGAATTTGAAAAGGGTTTTAAAAGTAACCAGAATTTCCAACAATTGAATTGGAATGGATTTGAATCGAAATTGTCTTTGGAATATTTCGATGTTGGATTTCATGATGATACAGATATTGTCATGGGAATTTGAAAGATATATATATATATCGTTATTTCCAATACGATATTTGTTGGTCGTAGAATTTGATATTGAATATAAGCCGATATATTTTCTATTCAGAGCCTTGTATTGAATATCAAATGTGATTTGGGTTTGTCGTGAATGGTGTCTTCATTAACACTGTTCTTAAGCCCGGTTGAGAAAAAGATTAAATCTTTTTATTTAGATTTAATGAAGTGTACCAGTTAAATAGTATTTAATTGGAATTGAATTAGTATTGATTTTTGGGTTTATAGTGAACAGTGTTTTAAATAACACTTGTTCTTTAACCCGATAATTAAAGGAATGTGATTTTGGGCTTATTGTGAATCGTGTTTTAAATGACATTGATTCTTTAACCCAGTCAAAGATTAAAACCAAATGGAGTTTTAATGAATCTTTAATTAGATTGAAAAGATCGAGAATGGAGTATCACCAGTTTTTCTCCAGGCGATAGTTAAATCTTTAATTAGATTTAAACGTGAAATGGTAATTGAATTTACCGATAACACCGTGGTGTTAGATATGAAGTATGACCAGTTTTACTTCATGGGATGAATAGTTCGGGGTTAATATTTGGGAAATTAAAATAAATGATTACTTCGGTGTGGTTCGTTAATCCCGACTAGTTTGAAGTGATATTCAAAGGAAGATTAAAGAATAAATTTAAAGGAATTTATCTTTGATAAAATTAATGGGAACCTTTCCCTAAGAATGTGAAATTTAGAAACTAACTGTAGGTTAGCTAAGTTGGATGGTTTCTTGGATATTGATCTGATGTTGGTTTCGGCCTTCGGGGTTAATATTTGGGGATTTATTCTCTTGCTAATTTACGGTTAGTGACTGATGAATTAGAATGAGGCGTATGTTGTGTTTGTGTAACACATGTTTATTATATATGCGAGTTATTCAGAAAGACAGGGTTTATCCCATTCTGAATAACTGATTCGACGATTAGTCGAAGATGAAGACGATGGTTGAAGACCGGATGAGACGACCCCAAATCCCGTACAGGCGGAGCCAAGGGTAATCTTTGGAATATAACACAGAAACTGATAATAGCAGAATAGAAATAAAATAAATACACCAGATAATGAACAATAGAATATACTGGTTAAAAGTTATCATCAGAGTTAAACAGTATACATGATCTTACTTATTACAAATACAGTTCAGCTATACATAAATGTCTATAGCGGAAACAAACAAAATATGTACAATAGGAGCTGAACAACATAAAAAGAGATAAATAATAGAATCCATTTTCAGCTCCAGTTATCCAGAAAGAACCAGCTAAACCTGAATACAAGACTGCCCGTATAGACAAAGGGGCACCCGAGTTTGAAAGTGAAACAAACTACGAGTCAGTCATGGGACTGGTATGAGAAATCTACTCAACACATTTAATATATGGCTAATCACAGGACCACGCCACTTTCGTGGAACGGGTTTACTCCATTGGATTGCCAATGCTTTAAAACAAATCTTTCTTTTAAACATCGCAATGCTTTTTATAAAAATGAGGCCATTATAAGACTCAGTTCCCATCACACAATGCAACGCAAACCGGAGGATAGAGTTTTACCTTATAATGGCCAAAATATGATTGATACGAATACCATGCAAACCCATCGATCACCACGTACGTTTAGACGATCACCACTCATTATCCATATTTCGTGATGCCTCCCAATCAGGACCTTGGTTACCATCCAAACGAGGTGAAGATCTCCGGTCTTCGACCACCGTCTTCATCTTCGACTTTCAATCGTCGGTCAATTATTTGAAATGAGAATTAACTTGGCCTTTTCAAATAATTTACGTATATTTAGAATTTCAAATCAATTTATTTCAATGGTTAAATCATTCGACAACACCAATTTTGTTCTTTAATGTAATTTTCACACCAAACACATTCAACCATCAAATACTACATAAATCGAGCAAATTTAGTTTATTTCCATTCCATATCGTTTATAATATTTTATAACGATTTATCGCTATTTTTATTTATTTTAAAATAGCCTATTTATTCAAAAAGACGCTTCGGGCCATAACGCGGCCGTGGCGCTGTTTTTCTTCAGATTTGATTTACACATATCTGAAAATCTAACCGTTGGATCTTCACAAAATTTACATCATTAGAAAGGTCTTTTCAAAACGAATCCAACGGTTCCAGTTTCGGGAAAATCCGACGGTCGGATCTCCCGGTACAATCGTTTGAAGTTTCGATTTCAAAATACGAACTGCAGCATCGTTATTCGATTTAATATAATTATATTTTTATATATATATAAATATAATCGTTTCTGGAGCTGTTTTTCTTTAGATTTGAATTAAATATTCCAGACAATCCAACCGTTGGATTTTTACAAAGTTGGTGCCGTTGGAAAGATTTTTCCAAAGCGGACCCAACGGTTGCGATTTCAGGAAAATCCGATGGTCGGATTTCCCGCACTAGTTGTTTGAAATCACGGTTTCAAAACACGAACTGCACGGCCACGTTTCGTTTTAATTTTATTTATATTTATATATTTATATAAATATAGTTCATTCAACAATTTCAATATCGTTTTCACTTCAAATATTTCACTAACGCCTTTAAATTTTGGAAAAATTCGCCATAACCTCCTTTGTACGGGAGGGGCTGGGAAAATTCCCAAATAGCCACACGGGCATCTCATGTCAAAAAGAAAAAGAAAAAGCCAAGCGGCTAGCCAACAGGCTCATAAAATCATCACCCAAACAAAACAGTAAATGTGTACTATTTTTCGGGCACAAAATTTTATTCCTCTTCTCTAGCCCCTTTGCTATAACCTGTTCAATAAATATGCATGTACATATATATAGTTCTTATCACTTATCATTTTCTATTCAACTTCATACTTGATTCCATTTGGTTTAAAAACACCATTCATTCTAATGTTGCATGTATAGGCAAAAATCATGTCATTAGCTAATTAATGAATACTTCAACTCATATATATTTATTTGAACGAGTGGCTATTTTTAACACTTCACATTTCAACAATTCGTGAATATAATAAAAATGTGATTTTTATTGTAAAACAATTCATTTCAAAACACTATTATTTTATATAGTTTATATAGGTGATAAAAGGTGATTTTTATTATGAAACAATTTATTTCAAAATATGAATACCATTCAACACATGAATTTCAAATCAACGAATGAATATCGATTCAACACATGAAGGTTTTCTATAGTTTCTATATATAGATAAAAATGTGATTTTTATATTTAAAACACGAATACCATTCAACACATGAATTTTTAATCAACGAATGAATATCGATTCAACACATGAAGGTTTTCTATAGTTTCTATATATAGATAAAAATGTGATTTTTATATTTAAAACACGAATACCATTCAACACATGAATTTCTAATCAACAAATGAATATCGATTCAACACATGAAGGTTTTCTATAGTTTCTATATATAGATAAAAATGTGATTTTTATATTTAAAACACGAATACCATTCAACAAATGAATTTCTAATCAACGAATGAATATCGATTCAACACATGAAGGTTTTCTATAGTTTCTATATATAGATAAAAATGTGATTTTTATATTTAAAACACGAATACCATTCAACACATGAATTTCTAATCAACAAATGAATATCAATTCAACACATGAAGGTTTTCTATTCAATGAATAAATATAGTTTCAGCAAATGAAAATAATTCAAATACATGAATATTATTCAAAATTTCGGCAGCATAATGGCAGGGTAGTTAAAACCGGGACCGTCCCTAGTACGGCTCCTTGCTCTACCTTAAAACCTCGCGATTTTTGACAATGGGGATCATGCATCTAGTTCGCACGCAGGCGGCATGTATATATTTATTTCATTTCCACAAACTAATCCTATGTGGTTTCAACCAAATATTTCTCAACCACAAACGGGTATTTTTCAACCACAATCAATCAATATCAACCACAAACAATCTCAAACAACCATTCGCTATCAATCAATTTTCACACCAATCACAATCAACAAATATCGTCCATGGTTTGTGGACGAGGGGCGTATATATATATATATATATTTATATATAGCAATTCAATTTTATTTCAACACATATATAATTTTTACAACGCATATATAACTTACACATCGAACGTACGACTTATACAACGCTTATACAAGAGATGTACAACGCTTATATAACTCATACATCGACTATATAATTTATACATCGTCGTTTTCCATATCGTTTATAAATTTGAAATCTCACACTGGGTTCCACTCCACCAAAAATAGCAGAAGGCTCAGAAAAATATGCGGTCTCTTCTAGAATGTAGAAGACGTCCACACGAGTCCATTGTCTCTTGTTTCACTGAATTTCGTCTAGAAACGAAAAAGATATGTAATTTTAAATATCCAACAATTTAAAAACGTAATTAATTAAATCAATAGCGTTTAGAAACGCTACCTTTCTTCTTCAATCTAATGCACTGGCCGACGCTCGGATAAACAGCTCGATCCCTAGGGTTCGAATTTTCTTGAACCTCGAGACGCCAGACGTCGATCGCCTGTGACCACCTGGAGCACCGCTCGCTCACCTCCCCGCGCCCCCAAAGGCGTCGAGCTCGATCCCCCCGCGCCGTCAGAAAACGCCACCTAACGGCGTCACTTTCTGGCTAAAATCCGCTCTCAGTACTACACGATAATCCACCAAACTGGTATAGATGGAAAGAGCTTGGAGAGATTGATGATTTTGATTTTGAAATCTTCGAAAATCACTAATGGGATTTGGAGAAAAATCGGATTGAATTTTCGAACAACCCTAGCCCTTGATTTTCAACTGACGGCGGCTCAAAAGGGTTCTAGGGTTTTATAGGAAATTTGTTTATATTTTTAATTATTTATTTTTTCGAAAATACTAGTTTTTATATCCGAACTCCAACTAAAACCCAACGACTATCGCCCCTAGCTAAATACCCCCATCCCGGACACAATGGGATATGTTTCGTAGGCCAATTCGACTGTTAGAGTCAGTTACCATTCAAATCAAAATATAAAACATTCAATATTTAATTTGTACGTACATTTCAATTTGCCAGGGCCACAAACTGATTCGAAAAATTCCAGAAAAATAAATCTAGCTATGTTTTGACGATACGGTCCCAACAAAACTAGTTTCGTCGAATTCTGAGACCGTTTGCAAAAAGGCCCATTTCTGGTCGATCCAATTTAAATATAATTGACCAAAACACATTTTCCTTTGCCACGCTCACATACTAACTTCAAAAATTATGAAATTTGAAACCTAGCAATAACTTCACATCCCGGATCCAACAAAAGTGGTTTCGTCGAATTCCGAGGTCGTTTGCAAAATGGCCAATTTCACGGGCTATATAAAATCCATAGCGACCTTTCTGAAAATTCATTCGGCCATAACTTTTGCTTTCCGCTATGAAAATTCGATTTTTCAGATTTTTTAGGAAGGTATTCACTAACAGATTTAAATATTTTTGGTTTCACTAAAATCCGTTTTTTTTTGCACTCGGTACAGTCCGACAAATTTTGAATTCAATTTTTGAAACTACAGCGCCTTTTCAAGCCTTGTTTATAATTAGAATTAATTATATTCGTTTTCAATTGTCGACTCAACTCACTTTTCATCTCTATTATTTAAAATATTTTTTTAAATATTTAAAATCTATTATTTTAGCCAATTTAAATTTTTTTAAATTGGTTCAGATTTTCTGGGTCGTTACAATCTCCCCCACTTAAAACTTTTCGTCCCCGAAAAGGAACAAAGTCGAAAGTGGTTTGATATATCTACAATCACACAACACAACCAACAATCAAATCGTCTTTACCTTTCAAAATGATACAAATTAATTTCTATGCTCCTTTAAAAATCATTCAGACTATAGAATTTAAGGTTCACATCCATGGAAAGAAAATAACAGCAGAGTAGATAATTAAATGGTAATGCAAAGTAGGGCAATATACCTTGCACCGGAGTCAATCAGAGATATCCACTCGGCATCTAGGATAAGCTTTCTGAATGCTCTCCTCAGTTTCCCAAGTACAATCTCGCGGATCTCCACTCCATTGCACTTTGACTAAGCGAACCTTCTTGTTCCTCAGCTCTTTGGTTTCTTTGCCGATAATCTTTAGCGGCTCTCTTCTCACAGCCAATTCTGGAGTAATTTCAATGTTCTGCTGAGCTGCTTCTTCCACGATCAAGTCTGGATCATGAATGTGCTTTCGAAGTTGAGATATATGAAATACATCATGAACTCCAGGCAACCAATCAGGCAATTTGACCCTATAAGCGAGAGTTCCGATCCGTTCCAGAATAGGAAACGGACCAATGAATTTGGGCGCTAACTTTCCAGTTTTACCGAACCGGATAACTCCCCTCATCGGCGATACTTTCAAATACACGTAGTTGCCAACAGCAAAGGATATATCTCTTCTTCTTCTATCGGCATAGCTCTTTTGTCGGCTTTGAGCGGCGAGTAATCGCTTCTTAATAAAATCGACTTTGTCGGCAGCTTCTCGAATCATATCAGGACCCAACACAAGTCTATTTCCTGGTTCGACCCAACAAGCAGGGGATCAGCACGGCCTACCATACAATGCTTCGAATGGCGACATTGTCAGACTCGCCTGGTAGCTGTTGTTATAAGAGAATTCAGCAAAATGCAGATGGTCTTCCCATGATCCACCGAAATCTATAACACAAGCCCGCAATAGATCTTCTAAAATATGATTCACCCTCTCAGTCTGACCGTCGGTCTGAGGATGATAAGCAGTGCTCAAGTTCAACTTCGTTCCCAGCTCGACTTGAAATGCTTCCCAGAATTTGCTAGTGAATATTGTATCTCTATCACTGACTATACTGAGCGGCACTCCATGTAGTCTAACTATTTCCCTGAAGTAAATCTGCGCCAGACTCTGAGCAGTTCTGTTTGATCTGACAGGTATAAAATGGGCGGTCTTCGTGAAGCGATCTACGATCACCCAAATACCGTCATTCCCTTTTCTGGTCCTGGGCAGACCATCAATGAAATCCATAGAAATATGTTCCCACTTCCAACCAGGAACTTCTAGTGGTTGTAACAATCCAGCCAATTTCTGTTGGTCGCTTTTGACTAGCTGGCAAGTAGGGCATCGGCTAACATATATCGATATGTCTCTCTTTAACGACTTCCACCAGAATGTGCGCTTGATATCGTTATACATTTTACTCACACCCGGATGGATACTGAGCTTAGATTTGTGGCATTCATCAAGCACATCTCTTCTGAGTTCAGGAATTTTTGGAACACAAATTCGTCCTTCTAACCTCAGAATCCCTTCGCTGTCAAGCTGGAAATCCGAAGCATTGTCTTCACGAATTCGCTGACTCATTCCTTTAATAAATTGGTCGTCTTCTTGGAGAGTCGATATCTTGTCAATCAACGAAGTCGCAATGATGAAACTGGCAATCATTTCATTCTTTCGGCTTAACGCATCGGCCACGACATTGGCTTTCCCTGGAGTGTATAGAATTTCAAAATCGTATTCTGCAAGAAACTCCAGCCAACGTTGCTGCCTCAAATTCAGATCTTTCTGGGTGAACAGATACTTTAACGACTGGTGATCTGTAAACAGTTCAAATCTCTCACCCAGGAGATAGTGTCTCCAGATTTTCAAGGCGAAAACTATAGCCAATAACTCAAGATCATGAGTTACGTAGTTTTTCTCGTGCGGCTTCAGTTGATGGCTAGCATAAGAAATCACTTGGCCCCTTTGCATTAACACTGCCCCAAGGCCTTCTCTAGACGCATCAGTCCAGACTTTCAAATCTTGGTTGCCATCGATGATGGTTAACACTGGAGCAGTCGTTAGTCTTAACTTTAGCTCTTCGAAAGCCTCCTCACTTTCTGGAGTCCGTTTGAACTTAGAGTGCTTCTTTGTAAGCTTCGTTAAATGACCAGATATCTTCGAAAAGTTTTTAACGAACTTCCGGTAATAGCTAGCCAATCCGAGAAAACTGCGGACTTCAGTGGGGGTGCTGGGCTGTTTCCAATTTTGAATAGTCATGATTTTACTTGGATCCACAGCGATTCCTTCTTTCGATACGACGTGGCCCAGAAATTTTACTTCATCTTGCCAGAAGATACATTTGGAAAATTTGGCTTTTAATACATCCCGTCTCAGAATTTCTAGAACCTGTTCCAGATGCTTTTCATGTTCGACCTTTGATTTAGAGAAGATCAGAATATCGTCAATAAAAACCAGAACAAATTTATTCAATACTCCTCTGAATACTCTGTTCATCAGATCGACGAAGTAAGCGGGAGCGTTACATAAGCCGAACGACATTACTAACCACTCGTAGAATAAGTCGGGGCCTCTGAACGCTGTCATTGGAACACACTCTTCGGTAATTCAAAGTTGATGGAAGCCTGTAGCTAGGTCCATTCGTGAAAATACTTGTGCTCCATTTAGACGATCCAACAAATCATTTATTCGCGGCAATGGATATTTGTTCTTTATTGTCTGTTTGTTCAGATCACGATAATCCACACATAGACGTAGAGTACCGTCAGATTTTGGGACAAACACCACTGCCGCACCCCAATCAGAGAAACTAGGCCTGATCAGACCCTTCCATACGAGCTGTCGTGTTTGATTGTCTAATTCCTTCTTCTCTTTCAAGGACATTCTTCGAATAGCGTGAACTACCGGCCTTGCATTGGGAATCAGAGCGATCTTGAAATCTATTTCTCTCTGCGGAGGTAAGCGAACAACTTCTTCGAACACATCCGCATAGTCCTTGACGACCGGAATATCTTTCACTAGGTCGGGAATATTCTCTGTGATTTCAGGGATATTTTCTATTTGGGCTGGAGAAACATCCAAAGCTGCCCAGAAGTCCTTTCTATTTGATGTCGGGCCTTCACATGGTATGGTTATATAATTCCCCGATTGTGCCTTTGCCTTAACAACTCTCTCGGCGCATCTAACCTCTGCCTCATATCTGGTTAACTAATCCAATCCCAAAATAAGATCGAATTCATCAAAATTCATGACGATAGAGATAGTAGGGAATTTATAGCAGGAAAACGAGACAGGCACCCCACAAACCCAACTGAGATCGACGGGACCCCCAACTGGATTTCGGACAGTCATTGGCTCTTTGAGCTTCTTCAATTTCAAATCCAACTTCTTGACTGCACTCTTTGCAGTAAAGCTTCGTGACGCGCCAGTATCAAACAGTACTTTAACTGGAATGTTCTTGACATTGAGCGTGCCTTCTAAAACATCAGATCTTCCTTGACTTGCTGAGGGATCAGAAGTTCCTGCTACTTCATTCACTTGAACTACTTCAGGCTTGTTTAAGAGCGGGCAATCCTTTGCAAGATGACCAGCCTCGTGGCACTGTTTGCACTCCCTATTCTCTTGAAACTCCCCATCAGTTCTGAACCTTTTCTTCTTTTGCTTTCGATTTGCCCTATATCCCTCTTTTCTTTGTTTCTTTAAAGATCTGCAACTCATCGACAAATGTCCTTTCTTATTGCAGTTAGAGCAAATAGCAGTTGTTACTGGTTCTTTCCCAGACTTAGCCCTTTTTCTCTTAGCACTGGGCTTCTCACTAACCTCAGACCTCGTACTGGCTTCAGGAATATCAGTTTCCGACTCTGCTTCGTCACTAGAACAGACTTCCTCTTCGTCCCGTAACATTCCTTTCTTATGGAGATCTTCATACTGATAAGCCATGTATATCATCTCAGAAAAAGGAAGCTTCACATTCCTCAGTACACTATTCTGATATCTCCTTTGCAGGCCATTAATAAATCTCATATTCTTCCTCTTCGGATTTTCAATTAGATGAGGGGCAAAGTGAGAAAGTTCATTGAATTTCTTATGATATTCTGGGATGGTCATATCACCTTGTATCAAACAAGAAAATTCATCACATAATCTCTCGGTTGCTTCGGGAGGAGTAAATCTTCCTAAGAAAATCACCTTGAATCTGTCCCAGGTGATATCACCTTCTGGATTATCTTTAATAACTGAATCCCACCAAAACAAAGCTTCTTCTTTAAGTGCCCAAGACGCCAGTAATCTTTTCTGATCGTCTCTCAGCTTTAAACCCTCAAAGATTTTCTCCGCAGAACGAATCCAAGCTTGTGTTTCCATAATGGATTCCTTGCCTAAGAATGGCGATCCACCCAAATTTCGAAATCTCTTGAATAGAACTTCTATATCGGATTCTGGCTGCGGGAGCACAACTGGTTCATTAGCCGGTCGAGCCATACGATTATTTCTTCTATTCCTGTCACTCATTTTCTAGTGCGTCTTCAATTAGCAGACAAAGTGTCAGGTCAACAGAAAAGATATTCCAAAATATAGAGACAAATACTTCAAATGTAAATGTGTCTACTGGGATGTATTCCATTCTGCTTTACTTATACTAGGATATTACTGATCCTATCTGTATAGAGTTACCCGTCCTAGAACACTACTGGTTCTATTTCTGACGAGTTCGTTAATATGTTATATTCCAGAACTAAGCTTAACCTGACTCTAATACCACGTTGAGACGACCCCAAATCCCGTACAGGCGGAGCCAAGGGTAATCTTTGGAATATAACACAGAAACAGATAATAGCAGAATAGAAATAAAATAAATACACCAGATAATGAACAATAGAATATACTGGATAAAAGTAATCATCAGAGTTACACAGTATATAGGATCTTACTTAATACAAATACAGTTCAGTTATACATAAATGTCTACAGCGGAAACAAACAAAATATGTACAATAGGAGCTGAACAACATAAAAAGAGAAAAATAATAGAATCCATCTTCAGCTCTAGCTATCCAGAAAGAACCAGCTAAACCTGAATACAAGGCTGCCCGTGTAGAAAAAGGGGCACCCGAGTTTGAAAGTGAAACAAACTACGAGTCAGTCATGGGACTGGTATGAGAAATCCACTCAACACATTTAATATATGGCTAATCACACGACCACGCCACTTTCGTGGAACGGGTTTACTCCATTGGATTGCCAATGCTTTAAAACAAATCTTTATTTTAAACATCGCAATGCTTTTTTATAAAAATGAGGCCATTATAAGACTCAGTTCCCATCACGCAATGCAATGCAAACCGGAGGATAGAGTTTTACCTTATAATGGCCAAAATATGATTGATACGAATAAAACGAAAGCATTTGATAGTATTACTAGTGTCTATATGTTTCAAAAACAATTTCAATCATAACTATCAATCATAGACGGCATGGGTACCATATATCATGTCGCCATATATATATACAATCAAAACCGCACAGTCACGTATTTGGAAATTGGATTTCTGTCATGAACCAAGGCAAAAGATAGTCCTTACCGACTTCGTGACTCTCTAGCCCGAGCCACAGGGTCAGAGCGCATCGACCCTTGGAGCGACAGGGCCGGTCCACCGATGTGGATTAAAATTCCTGAACAATACGTTTCCCCGCCCTTTGGGGGCGTAAATGAGCCAACGAATGACTCCATCGGACCCGGATCGTCCGATCTAACCGAGGCGCCTCGCAACAGCAACAACCACACAGGTGAAAAGTATATAAAGGTCAGGGTTGGTAGGTCACTGACACCACCCTAGCTAGAAAGAAACGCATGCCCTCCCGGAGGTCCTTCTCACGTTTCTGGGTCATACCGGGGTGTGAGGCTCACGATTCCACGTTATACACAAAGCTACGCCACGCAGGCGGTGCTTTGATAATCACTACAAGACTTTGCTTTTCAACAGAAGCCCTGATCACTGCATCTTAGCATGCCACACAGGCAATTCATGCCATGCGACTGATGTCCATCGATATACAACCTCTGAGCTCGTGCGTTTCAGAGAAGGGCGTTAAGCAAAAGAATAAATTCTCTGCCGCCAAACAGATGTATATTTAATAGAGATCAATCAACACAGAATAAAATCCAATGTCAGACACAAAGTCCATTTACAAGTCCGTTCTGGGTCTAAACGAAACCGGAGGCACTAAATACCTCGCAAACCCATCGATCACCACGTACGTTTAGACGATCACCACTCATTATCCATATTTCGGGATGCCTCCCAATCAGGACCTCGGTTACCATCCAAACGAGGTGAAGATCTCCGGTCTTCGACCACCATCTTCATCTTCGACTTTCAATCGTCGGTCAATTATTTGAAATGAGAATTAACTCGGCCTTTTCAAATAATTTACGTATATTTAGAATTTCAAATCAATTTATTTCAATGGTTAAATCATTCGACAACACCAATTTTGTTCTTTAATGTAATTTTCACACCAAACACATTCAACCATCAAATACCACATAAATCGAGCAAATTTAGTTTATTTCCATTCCATATCATTTATAATATTTTATAACGATTTATCGCTATTTTTATTTATTTTAAAATAGCCTATTTATTCAAAAAGACGCTTCGGGCCATAACGCGGCCGTGGCGCTGTTTTTCTTCAGATTTGATTTACACATATCTGAAAATCTAACTATTGGATCTTCACAAAATTTACATCATTAGAAAGGTCTTTTCAAAACGAATCCAACGGTTCCAGTTTCGGGAAAATCCGACGGTTGGATCTCCCGGTACAATCGTTTGAAGTTTCGATTTCAAAATACGAACTGCAGCATCGTTATTCGATTTAATATAATTATATTTATATATATTTATAAATATAATCGTTTCTGGCGCTGTTTTTCTTTAGATTTATATTAAATATTCCAGACAATCCAACTGTTGGATTTTTACAAAGTTGGTGCCGTTGGAAAGATTTTTCCAAAGCGGACCCAACGGTTGCGATTTCAGGAAAATCCGATGGTCGGATTTCCCGCACTAGTTTTTTGAAATCACAGTTTCAAAACACGAACTGCACAGCCACGTTTCGTTTTAATTTTATTTATATTTATATATTTATATAAATATAGTTCATTCAATAATTTCAATATCGTTTTCACTTCAAATATTTCACTAACGCCTTTAAATTTTGGAAAAATTCGCCATAACCTCCTTTGTACGGGAGGGGCTGGGAAAATTCCCAAATAGCCACACGGGCGTCTCATGTCAAAAAGAAAAAGAAAAAGCCAACAGGCTCATAAAATCATCACCCAAACAAAACAGTAAATGTGTACCTATTTGTCGGGCGCAAAATTTTATTCCTCTTCTCTAGCCCCTTTGCTATAACCTGTTCAATAAATATGCATGTACATATATATAGTTCTTATCACTTATCATTTTCTATTCAACTTCATATTTGATTCCATTTGGTTTAAAAACACCATTCATTCTAATGTTGCATGTATAGGCAAAAATCATGTCATTAGCTAATTAATGAATATTTCAACTCATATATATTTATTTGAACGAGTGGCTATTTTTAACACTTCACATTTCAACAATTCGTGAATATAATAAAAATGTGATTTTTATTGTAAAACAATTCATTTCAAAACACTATTATTTTATATAGTTTATATAGGTGATAAAAGGTGATTTTTATTATGAAACAATTTATTTTAAAATATGAATACCATTCAACACATGAATTTCAAATCAACGAATGAATATCGTTTCAACACATGAAGGTTTTCTATAGTTTCTATATATAGATAAAAATGTGATTTTTATATTTAAAACACGAATACCATTCAACACATGAATTTCTAATCAACGAATGAATATCGATTCAACACATGAAGGTTTTCTATAGTTTCTATATATAGATAAAAATGTGATTTTTATATTTAAAACACGAATACCATTCAACACATGAATTTCTAATTAACAAATGAATATCGATTCAACACATGAAGGTTTTCTATAGTTTCTATATATAGATAAAAATGTGATTTTTATATTTAAAACACGAATACCATTCAACACATGAATTTCTAATCAACAAATGAATATCGATTCAATACATGAAGGTTTTCTATAGTTTCTATTTATAGATAAAAATGTGATTTTTATATTTAAAACACGAATACCATTCAACACATGAATTTCTAATCAACAAATGAATATCGATTCAACACATTAAGGTTTTCTATTCAATGAATAAATATAGTTTCAGCAAATGAAAATAATTCAAACACATGAATATTATTCAAAATTTTGGTAGCATAATGGCAGGGTAGTTAAAACCGGGACCGTCCCTAGTACGGCTCCTCGCTCTACCTTAAAACCTCGCAGTTTTTGACAATGGGGATCATGCATCTAGTTCGCACGCAGGCGGCATGTATATATTTATTTCATTTCCACAAACTAATCCTATGTGGTTTCAACCAAATATTTCTCAACCACAAACGGGTATTTTTCAACCACAATCAATCAATATCAACCACAAACAATCTCAAACAACCATTCGCTATCAATCAATTTTCACACCAATCACAATCAATAAATATCGTCCATGGTTTGTGGACGAGGGGCGTATATATATATATATATATATTTATTTATATATAGCAATTCAATTTTATTTCAACACATATATAATTTTTACAACGCATATATAACTTACACATCGAACGTACGACTTATACAACGCTTATACAAGAGATGTACAACGCTTATATAACTCATACATCGACTATATAATTTATACATCGTCGTTTTCCATATCGTTTATAAATTTGAAATCTCACACTGGGTTCCACTCCACCAAAAATAGCAGAAGGCTCAGAAAAATATGCGGTCTCTTCTAGAATGTAGAAGACGTCCACACGAGTCCACTGTCTCTTGTTTCACTGAATTTCGTCTAGAGACGAAAAAGATATGTAATTTTAAATATCCAACAATTTAAAAACGTAATTAATTAAATCAATAGCGTTTAGAAACGCTACCTTTCTTCTTCAATCTAATGCACTGGCCGACGCTCAGATAAACAGCTCGATCCCTAGGGTTCGAATTTTCTTGAACCTCGAGACGCCGGACGTCGATCGCCTGTGACCACCTGGAGCGCCGCTCGCTCACCTCCCCGTGCCCCCAAAGGCATCGAGCTCGATCCCCCCACGGCGTCAGAAAACGCCACCTAACGACGTCACTTTCTGGCTAAAATCCGCTCTCAGTACTACACGATAATCCACCAAACTGGTATAGATGGAAAGAGCTTGGAGAAATTGATGATTTTGGTTTTGAAATCTTTGAAAATCACTAATGGGATTTGGAGAAAAATCGGATTGAATTTTCGAACAACCCTAGCCCTTGATTTTCAACTGACGGCGGCTCAAAAGGGTTCTTGGGTTTTATAGGAAATTTGTTTATATTTTTAATTATTTATTTTTCGAAAATACTAGTTTTTATATCCGAACTCCAACTAAAACCCAACGATTGTCGCCCCTAGCTAAATACCCCCATCCCAGACACAATGGGATATGTTTCGTAGGCCAATGCGACTGTTTGAGTCAGTTACCATTCAAATCAAAATATAAAACATTCAATATTTAATTTGTACGTACATTTCAATTTGCTAGGGCCATAAACTGATTCAAAAAATTCCAGAAAAATAAATCTAGCTATGTTTTGACGATACGGTCCCAACAAAACTAGTTTCGTCGAATTCTGAGACCGTTTGCAAAAAGGCCCATTTCTGGTCGATCCAATTTAACTATAATTGACCAAAACACATTTTCCTTTGCCACGCTCACATAATAGCTTCAAAAATTATAAAATTTGAAACCTAGCAATAACTTCACATCCCGGATCCAACAAAAGTGGTTTCGTCGAATTCCGAGGTCGTTTGCAAAATGGCCAATTTCACGGGCTATATAAAATCCATAACGACCTTTCTGAAAATTCATTCGGCCATAACTTTTGCTTTCCGCTATGAAAATTCGATTTTTCAGATTTGTTAGAAAGGTATTCACTAACAGATTTAAATATTTTTGGTTGCACTAAAATCCATTTTGTTTTGCACTCGGTACAGTCCGACAAAGTTTGAATTCAATTTTTGAAACTGCAGCGCCTTTTCAAGCCTTGTTTATAATTAGAATTAATTATATTCGTTTTCAATTGTCGACTCAACTCACTTTTCATCTCTATTATTTAAAATATTTATTTTAAATATTTAAAATCTATTATTTTAGCCAATTTAAAAAATTTTAAATTGGTTCAGATTTTCTGGGTCGTTACACCGGAGGTCTTCACGTCGTTTGGATAATTACTGATGATCTTGATTGGGCCGTACACCCAAGAGGAGGGAATCAGTTGGTGGTCGTCCAGACGTACTTGGAGATCGATGGATATGCAGGGTACTAGGTGCCTCCGGTTTCGTTCAGACCCAGAACGGACTTGTAAATGGACCGTGTGTCTGACATCGGATTTCATTCTATGTGACTGATATCGGTTGCATAGAGTGGTTTTCCTGTGTGGCATGCTAAGATGCAAATGATCAAGGCTTCTGTTGAAAAGCAGAGTCTTGTGGTTGATGATCAAAGCACAGCCTGTGTGGCGTAGCTTTGTGTAGCGTTGATTCGCGAGCCTCACACCCCGGTTGTGAACCAAAATCGGGAGAGGACCTCAGGGAGGGCATGCGTTTCCTTCTAGTTGGAAGTGGCATCAGTGGTTTTACACGCCCTGACGAGTTTGACTTATGTGGTTGTTGCTGTTGCGAGGCGCCTCGGATATATCGGTGACTATGTGAAGCCGATGGATTCATTTGTTGGCTCATTTACGCCTTAAAGGGCAGGGAAACGCAGTGTTCAGGAATTTTAATCCACATCGGTGGACCGGCTCTGACGATCCAAGGGTCGATGCGCTCTGACCCTGAGACATGGGCTAGATTGTCTCGAAGATGGTGAGGACGATCCCTTGCCTCGGTTCACAGATGGAAATCCAACTTCCAAATACGTGATTTTGCGGTTTTAATTGTAAAACTAGTATGGCGACATGATATATGGTACCCATGCCGTCTATGATTGATACTTATGATTTGAAGTTGTTTTATACACTATGCACTTATAGTAGTATCAAATGATTTGTTTTAAACGTACTAAGCATGTTTGGCAATTATAAGGGAAAACCCTATCCCCCGGCTTGCGTTGCATTGTGTGATAGGACCTGGGTCTTATAATAGCTTCATTTTTCTTTATTTAGCATTGCGCTGTTTGTTTTATGCACTAGTATTCTTAGGAGGAAACCCATTCCGTGTTATACGGCGTGGTCCCTTGATTTACCTAACTTTAAAAATAAAGATTAATAACTATTTTAGTCCTCACACCAGTCCCATGACTGACCTGGAGTTTATTGTTTAAACCTAAACTCTGCGTGCCTTTATTTTGACATGGGCAGCTAGTAGTTTTGGTTTTGCAGATTTCTATTAACAGGATCCTGACTTACAGCTGGAACGATATCCGGAAAGCTTTGTATCCGTATATCTCCTTCTTGTTGTGTTTTGTATTATTTCCGCTGCGATGTATTTAAATGTAATTTAAATCTCTGATATTTCTGTGTAATATTTATTCATTTATACTCTGTATATTCTTGTATTCTGATGGAAATGTTGTAATATACAATGAAATGTTCTTCCGTCTGCGTTCCTTTGTGGCTTGTCCTCGACTCAATCCGGGCTTTCCTTACCGGGGAAGTTCGGGTCGTTTCATTAGAACTCAGTATCCATATGGGAACCGATGAGTTTACTTCATGGTTGGGCTTTGCTGCGGGACGTGTGCAAAGGGGTTATCGATATCCATAAATTTAGTTCACCACTAAGAGACGAATTAGTGGCTATGGATCTGTGTAATGAGGTCATTGTGACTCCATGGAGCAAAGTGATCGTAGCAAAGGATTGGTTGATTGAGTTGTGGATATCTTATGCTTTACAAACTGAGTGAGAGATGTGAGAATGATTGCTATGTTTGATGTTTGCTATCACCATGATCCCCACCCCATTTACACTTTATGTTAATGTTACCTTAGAGTACTGTACATCTTGTTATGCTAACTCTTTGGTTGCAGGAACAGGTTCAGGTATAATTAGATTATACCTGTTATTGTTTTGTTTTTCTGCTTTCGCTCATACCAGACTTTTGTCCGACTCAGAGTTTTATGTCTCTTCTTATTACTCTAGGTGCTCCGAAATGAGCAAACTAGAGATAGGTTAGGTGGTAATTCGAGAGTAGCTGTCTGGAGACGAGCAGGAGGCTTCCATGTATGATATACATATATACTCCTTGTGTTGTAGCTGGTCACTGCTTGGGCATTAATAGTGTACCTTTTCTTTCTTTTGCTTTAAAGACAGAAATTTGAAGTCGTAATAATGATGTTAGATCATAAGCTGTATTATGGATTCCGCTGCTACGATGATTTAGTTTTCAGCTTATGCGCTATCTCGCCTGTTTTATGTCAAAGTTATATTGTTATTATATTTTATTCCATGCGCTGTGAGATATACTACAGGTTCCTTGTTAGTTCATAGTTTCAAATTCCTTTCTTTTCTTTTCTTTTGACGACCGTCCTATGCTAGTTGGACATCGATACAGCGAATTTCAAAGGAAATGTCGGCTGGTTCGGGGCGGGCCATCACACTTGGTATCAAAGCTCTAGGTTGCATAGTTAACCTAGGGGAAGACACCAGGGAGAGATAGTATACGTATATGAGAGCGCGTATTTGTGATATTTTGGTTTTCAAAATCTATATATATACTATTAGTATATCTAAGGATGGAGTCGCACTGCACTGGCACCACTGAAGAGATGGTCAATCATTTTCTCTTTACAGATTGAACGATGAGCCAATATACGAGGGGTACTGGTTCAAGGGCCAATAATAGGAATGTTCTTGATATGAGGATGATGTTCACTGACTTCATGAGAATGATGCTTAGGGATGTTCATAGGGCAGCTCCTAATGCTGCTAACGGTGGTGGTGCAGTAGTGCAGGCTCCTAGGGCCGATTTCGCCAAGCTTAACAAGGATTATACTAGTCTTGGCGGGATGCCGTTCCACGGAACGGAGTCGACTATGGATGTTCAAGATTGGTTGGATAGTTGTGAGCGCATCTTCGAGGACATAGGAATCAATGATGCTATGAAGAGAAAGTTAGCATCGCGTCAGCTTCAAGGACGAGCTATGAATTGGTGGAATGCTATTAAAGCAGCTACTCCTGAAGATCAAGTTACTTGGAATCAGTATATGACTCGTTTTAGCGAAAATTTCATTCTAGCTGCTCACTAATCTGAATTGTTTAGGAAAGTTTTAGAGCTTAAGCAGAACGGTAGGGCTATCTCGGAGTATATTGCTGAGTTCAATACTTTATCGAAGTATGGATTATCCCTTATTGACATTGCCGAGAAGAAGAACGAGAAGTTCACAACCGTCTTGGATGAGTACTTAGGGAAAGGATGACAAACCACATCGACGAGACGTTCGAGTCTATAGTGGGAAACATTGAGATCAGAGAGTCTTTACCCTAAGTCAAAGGCTGATGTTGCCATTGCATCTGTAGAGGAACCAAAGCCGCAAGCGAGCGGTGGAGGTAAGAAGGAATCTCAGAATAAGAGAAAATAGGATAGACCAAGAGTGGTCAGAAAAAGAAGGACAAGAAAGATAAAGAGTGCTTTAGTTGTGGCAAGAAGGGCCACTATGCTAGAAATTGTCAGGAAAAGCCTGGGGAAAGGAAGTGCTTCAATTGCGGCCAAGTGGGACATCACAAGGATAATTTCCCACAACCCCCTAAAGAGAAGCAGATTGTGAAAGCATATGCTATCAACGTTGTTCCTTCTTCGTCGAATGCCCCAACTGCAGCGGAGAAGGGAAAGGGCATCGTTATTCGAGGTATGCTTTCTATTTATGACGTTTCTATTCTAGTTTTGTTGATAGTGAGGCATCCCATTCCTTCATATCTAGTGACCTGGTAGATAAGTTCGGATTGGAACCTGAGATAGTCGATAGACCTTTAGTTGTGATGAATCTGATAGGTGGTTCGACTAGTCTTTGCATGATTTGTTGTAATGTGGTCTTATCGAGTTATGGATGTATGTTTACTTGTGATTTCTTAGTTGTTTTGCTAGTATCATCTCACGTAGATTGTCTGAAGTCGGAGGAGATGTTCCTTGAGTGCTTATATGATATTGGTTTAGGCCTTTGGGGTTTGTGCTTAGGGACTGTCGAGTTCGACTAGGATGGTTTGCGTGAGATATAAGTAGTTGTTGTGATTTCCATTGAATGATATCTTGGCTTACTCGAGGAGTGATGTGGAGCCGTGGCATGATAAGACTGTTCAATGGTATGGACTGCCCCGAGTTGGATTCGATAGGGCTAGGAGATGACTCGAGTGGGACTTGAGGAAGCTGCAAGGTAATGGATTGTTTAGGACCGTATGTTGATGTACTCTTTGGTTCAAGATTGGTAGAACTTCGAAGGGATAAGATGTGCTCGTTGATCGTGGAGATGCAACGAGGGATGGGACGATTCAAGTTGGACTTGAACTCGTAAAAGAAAAATGGTTGTTCGTTGATCTTGGAGATGCAACGAATAGAGAGACGACTCATGTTGGACTTGAGATTTGTCAGTAATGGATACTCGAGACTAGGCCATAGTACGTGGGAAGCTCTTCTGATGAGAGTACCAAGAAATCGTCGATACTTAGAGTATTTTAGGCTAACTCGAAGCAGAGGTATTTGGGGACGCCCGTTACCTTGGATCCATTGGACGTGATCTAGTCATCCTTGGAGGATAAACATACGTTGGACGTACGATAGTTCGTATGGAGGCGGGGCTTCGATTAGCCTTGGGATTGGTTGGACCAGTCAAGTAGGCATCAACGTATATATGGGGGCGGGGCTTCCATTAGCCTTGGGATTGGTTAGAGCAGTCAGGTAGGTATCGATGTATTTATGGCTTTGGCACGTGATAGATATGATATGTTTGATGGATGCTATGGTTGCTATGTTTGTTCCTATTTTATTCCCTTAGGTAGACTATCACCTGTAGGATTCTGGTAATAGAGAATGAAAAGATGACGACATACACGGACGCCTGTGCTACCGGACTAGGTGCGGTAGGTGATGCATCGAGTAGGAGAAATGACAGTTTAGCTGATATGTTTCTTGAATGGAAGCAACTGGAGTATATCGTGGGATATGATCACAGACGTAAGTATTGATTGGATCCAGAAATGTTAGCAAGTTTGATGGTTAGACCGACTTTGATTGACCGGATTGATTCCAGTCAGAGGAACAATCCTAACCTATTGGAAATCATCTCCAAGGTAGAAATGGATATCGATAGCAAGGAGATGAGTAAGTATGGACTTGATAGAGAAGATGGCTTCGAAAGAATGGGAAACTAGTTTTACCCAACATTAATGGAATAAGAGATGAAGTTCTTAGAGAACGTCATCGCTATAAACTGACTATGCACCCCGGTGGTAACAAAATGTATCGGGACATGAAGCAGACCTATTACTGGGAAGGGATGAAGAGAGACGTTGGGAGGTTTATATTCAAGTGCATGAATTGCCAACTAGTTAAAACTGAGCAAAAGGAGCCTAGGGTTTGTTACAACCGTTGGAAATTCTCGAATGGAAATGGGAACAAGTCTCAATGGATTTCATTGACGGTCTACTAAGGAATAGATTGGATTATGATGGTATTTGGGTGAATCGTGTATTAGAGGATCTCTTGAGGGCTTGTATATTAGATTTTGGTAGGTTACGGGATGACCATTTGCATCTAGTTGAGCTTGCATATAATAATAGTTATCAGTCTAGTATTGGAATGGCTCCATTTGAAGCTTTGTACGGAAGATCGTGCAACTCAACATCATGTTGGTTGGAAACCGGTGAGAAATATGTGCTTGGACCAGAAGTAATAAGAGCAACTTCCGACAAGATCAAGGTTATTCGACCGAGAATGAAGGCCTCTCAAGATAGATAGAAGAGTTATGCTGATAGGAGACAAAGAGAATTGAAATTCTCCGTTGGTGACTTGGTATTTGTCAAGATTTCTCCATTAAAGAGCGTGATTCGATTTGGTACGAAAGGCAAGTTAGCACCAAGATTTGTTGGTCCATTCCCAATTCTTGAGCAAATTGGGAATTTGGCGTATAAAGTTGAGTTGCCGGACAAGATGGCAGGAGTTCATAACCTATTTCATGTTTACCAGTTAAGGAAATTCATGTACGACCCCGATGTGGCTATTTTACCTAATCAGTTAGATGATATCGAGGTAGAACCCGAGGTGGTTGGGAACCATAAGACGATTCGTATTGTCAGACACGATACGAAACAACTATGAAGGAAGACGGTGAAACTAGTCAAAGTCCAGTGGGGGTGGGAATGAGAAAGACTGTACTTGGAAAAAGAGGAGAGCATAAGAAAGTCGTATATAGAACTCTTTGCCTGGTAAGATTTTAATAGTGATAGTTTCTTATATTTATTTCTTTTTCATACGAAGTCATATAGTCGCGTAACTTTAGGGAACGACTATTGAGGTCATCTCCCATGTTACGATTTTTGCCAATTTTTAAATGACCGTTTTGCCCCTATCAATTCTTGTTTCACCTATGACTTTTGATTGGTAAGGAGTTTTGACCAGAAACCACTTCCATTAGATTCGGATGATGGTTTACCTTTCCGTAGAGTGGTCACATTAATCAAACGGACTTACCGTTTGGGAGATATGGCTGAATTAAGGTTTAGAAGGTGAAAAACAGCTTAACCGGGCTAAATATGGTGGTTAGCAGCTAGGCCCATTGGGGGATTTCTGGATTAGGGGTATTTAAGGACTGAAAGGGACTAGAGAAACCCTTCTTTGTCATTTTTGTAGCCGCCACTTTCATTCCTTCAACCCTTGTAATGGCTTCTACCTTCTAAAAGCACCTCTAATCACCTTCTAATCAAGGATTAAGCTAATCGGCATCAAATCAAGTTAAAATAGCATCAAATCAAAGTTGGAGCTGCTGTGTTGCATAGAGATTCGACCCAAATCAGGGATATTTTCAGATCAAAGATTAATTTGTGGCTAAGGTGAGTGATTTGCATTGTTTTTCACTAATTACAGCTAATTAGGGTGATTAGTGATAATTAACGAAATTATGGCTCAAAAAAATCTGGGAAAAATTTGTAAAATTCTAAAATATTATTTTATGCCTCTGTTAGAAATTTGGGTTAATTTGGACATGTTTTGCTAATCGTTTAGTTAAATCATGATTAAGGGGATTAAGGGGAAAACATGGGTTTTAGGTATGTTTGATCCATATTAACATGTTATATCATTGTTTTGGTGTTTATGGTTGATTATACATGTTGCTATTACTGTATGGTATGCTTTGTGATTGCTTAGTAAAGCTGGAATGGTCAAAAACGCCATCGTATGGCGTAAATAGCTCGTTGGAAAAGTTGCAGGAAATTGGTCATAGACCCGTTCGTGAAGCACATGTCATGACCCGACCGCTCGAGACTAGGAGACCATGAATCGCTCCAACGCCACCATCAGGAGATCACGAACTGGACCGTAAAGCTTGACCCCAAACTGGATGGCTCGCGCTTGGATTCCACGATCCGACCCGGCGTACGAACCGAAGCACCCACGAGCAGAAGCCATGAGCCGCCTACCTGCACGAGTCACGAACGGTTACTACCACGACCAGATGTGTGTCACAAACTAGAGGAGCATGCTTCCACGAGATGCTCACACTCACGAGCCGAGGAATAATTCACGAGCCGCCCACCTGTACGAGTCACAAACCGTGAACCTAAGCATAGACATGAATAGAAGCTTGGAGCTATGAATTGAAGAGCCACTAACGGGAAGAGACCAAAACCTGAGATGCAAAGGTAGTCCAAATAGGAAGTTAGAACTCAGGATCCATATGGGAACCGACGAGTTCACTTCTTGATTGGGCTTTGCTGCGGGACGTGTGCAAAGAGGTTATCGATATCCATAACTTTAGTTCACCACTGAGAGACGAATTACTGGCTATGGAGTCATTGTGACTCCATGGAGCAAAGTGATCGTAGCAAAGGATTGGGTAATCGAGTAGTGGATATCGTATGCTTTACGCACTGAGTGTGTAACGACCCAGATTTTTCGAATAGTTTATTTTAAATATTTAATACGGTTTTAAATATTTAATATGGTTTTAAATATTGAGTTGATAATATAAATGGATTTTATATTGAGTTATCGATTTAATAATCGATTTCGATTCAATATCGAATATATTAAATTTTCGTAATACGAAAAATAATTCAATTTGAGATTTAAACTGAGTCAAAACAATTCAGATAATAAATATAAATTCTATGTGAATATAATCGATAATAATAATAATAATTTATTATCGAGAAGGTGATTAGTTCTGAATTGTTATTTATATTATATAAATTTAATATGGTATATACGTTCAAATTAAATTTCAGAATATATGCTGTTCAATTTAGAATAACGTTATTACATTCGAACGACGGCCAGTACGCTAAAATTGTGGTTCACGATTTTTAATTGTGAACCCCGAGATATTTATAATGGATAAGATCGAAATCGAATCGAAAATCAAATTGATATATGTTTAAAAAGAAACAAATTTTTTATAAACTCAAATCACATTAAATATACTGTACCCGTGCACAGGCTAAATTGCTTAACGACTAAGTCTTCATCGTCTATAAAATCACGATGGCCTCTTCTCATTTTCTTCCCTGAATTTCAATTCTCTAGACAACAATTGTAATGTCGCTCCTCCTATTTTCCAAAATCAATGTTTATATTCTCTCCCTTTCACCGTTGTATAAATCGTGTTTTGCCCCTTACCCTTTAATTCATTTACAAAACTCGGAAGAAGGCTTCAGCATAAATCCAAATGAAAATGGCCTCTCTATCCTGCCCTTCAAAATCAAATAAAACCGCACCCTTTCTATTTCGAAATCAGTTCGAATGAAATCATTAAAATCCTAATACTTACATCATTCTTTTTCAAACTTGAACGGATTAATGCGTCGTTCTGGTATCGCTCAAACTAGGTGCTCGTGAGTTTTGGGAAGCGCGATGGTTTGAGCGTGCCTAGGGAATGTATCGCGATGGAAATTAGGGGATGTCAACGTGGTGGGTATCACGATTTCAAGTTTGGGGTGAGCGACGGAGACAAGCGAGCTAGGATTGCGAGTGTAGGGGTTAACGTCGATTTGGAGGTTCTGGTCTTCAATGGTGAACTGCTGTAAAGAGATTCAGGTAGAAAGGGGGTAAGATGGATTATTGGAGGTGAACTAAGATGTGGTGGGTTCTGTACAGTGAAGGAGCAAGCTCGAGTGAAGGAAAAGGTCAAGACTGACATGATGATTGGATGGGGTGGTGGTTTCGGTGATTCAAAGTGGAGAATTTGGGCTAGCGAAGATGCAGTGAAGTTGTTGTTTAATTCAACAATGGGATTAGGTGAAAACAGTAGCGGTATAGTGGTAGGCCGCAAGTCTGAAGTGAAGATGAAGGCGTCATGAATTCACGCACAGAGAAATGAAAAGGGGGATAGGTTAAGGCTCAGTTAAGGTTAGTCTAGTTTATTTAATTAAAGCTAATAGTTTTTAAATTAAATTAGTTTGATTTAGATCCACACTCATAATAACATTGAATGGTTATTAATAAGGTTAACATTGGACAAGGGATTTAGGAGCTAACCGCGGGATTTAAATCAAATTTACGAAGTCGTTAATTTTATAAATTGTTTTTAAATAAATAAATTTATAAGATAAATTAGGTGGTTAGGTATGAATTTATTTTAAGATAAGTAATTTGCTTAAGTATTTTTATTCGTGTAAAATAATTTTGATCTAAAAGCATTAAAATTTGGTTATATAATTGGTAACTTAGTTTATATAATTAGTTTATATAAAGAGATTTAGTTAGCGAAGAAATAAAATATGTAGATTAATCGTTTAAGTAAATTAAGGTTTAAATTGGAAATATATTACATAAGTAATTAATTAAATTGAATTCGTAAAATTTAAATAACTGGAATTTTATTAATTATTGTTTACATTGGAAAACAGACAGTTGGAGGAATCACTGTGAAATTTATATAATATGCTTCAGTGGATATTCAGCACTGTTAAAATCACGGTGAGTAAATCTCACTCAAATTTTATTTACAATTATTTTTATCAGTTAAAAATAATTGTTTGATGGTTGTTTGGTTGCATTAAAATATCTGTGGCTATCAAATATATTTTTGTTATTTAGGATTGGTGTTTGTGGTTATTATATATATATATATATATATTTGTGATTAGATTCCCGCAGTACCATTAGCGGATGCCCGCAGTATCATAAGCGGATGACCCTATACGCCCCACGCTATGATAGTGGATGACCTTCTATACCGCGATATCCTACCTCGTAGCAGGATGGGTATTATTTACGTTGGTTAACGTCTGTGGATGCAGGAAAAACAGGTTGGAGGGATCCAACTGGATTCCTCAAAAATTTATTATTTGTTTGTTTGTTTGATTTCATATACATTATCATATATGATGTGTTAAAAACCCAATGATTGATAATTGGATGATTTGATTGTTTAATTATCACTGGGCATAAATGTTGTTATTTAAAAATATCGTGAAAAGAAATTTTGAGGTTTAAAAGGAAAATTCTATTTTTCTAAAATAGAATTTGAATTTCGAATGGACTAGAAGTAACTTGTTTTGAAAAATAAAAACAAGCAGTTTATTTATAAACGATGTTTATAAATGAAATGAAATAAATTATCATTCGATAATTTGGGAAATGTAAATTCAAATGTGGGTTTAAAAAGGAGAATTGAAATTAGTTACTAACAGAAATGATGAAATCTGTTCTGATGTTCAGAATGTAACTGAATTTAATAAATCCATTTGGATTATGACTTAAATTCGATTATACTGAATTAAATTAAATTAAATATTTTCAGAAGAGATATCAGGATTGTATTAAATAGAAGTTTAAATTTAAATGCGAAAATAGATTTTTCAATCATATATATAAGTTATAATAAATAGAACATTCCAAAATAAGATTTTGGTTTTAAATAGATTTCGAAATGGAAACTTGTTTTAACTTTATAAACAAGGAAGTTAAATTATAAATGATGTTTATAATTTAGTGAGATAAATTACCATTAGATAATTTAGAAGTTTAAATTCAATTATGAATTTATAAAAATGAATATGGAATCGTTTCAAAAAGAGGAAAATGGTTTTATTCCAGAATTCGGAATATGAAATGAATTGAGTTAAAAGTAAGGATTTATAATTTGAATTCGATTTTTATTGAACTTTATAAATAATTTATAAAGTAATTGGAATATAGTATAAAAGATGGAGTTATAAATAAATTTATAACCGAGTAATGAAAATCGACAATTAATGAGCTAAGCTGAAATATTAAGTTGGATTTGAAAACTGGATTTAACATATGTTAAAATATATAGAAATGAGATTGAAATAAATTATAAACGACGTTTAAATGTTTATATTTATATATATAATTAAAACGAACTCGCAGCGACGCAGTAGTTCCTAAATTGGCGTTTTGAACTTCATTGAGTATACAGAACTCAATTTAAGTCGGAATTCTATGAAACAAGAATCGTTAGGACCGATTGAATGATAGTTTTCTAATGGAAGAGAAAATTCTGAAATTCGTTGTATATATTTTGAGTTATGTCATAATCAAATTTTTAGAAAAACTGCGCCAGAAACATTATAAAACCGTAACGATTTATTTAAATAAAATAAAAGGATTTTAAAGAAATAAAATCCGAATTGCCAATAGAAAAATCCATACTAGAGATATAAAATAAATATGAACTCAAGTGAAGTAAGTGAAATGATTTTTGAAACAAAAATCAGATATTTAGATATTGAATAGAATTAACTAAGTTGAAGAATAATTAGTTAATCAAGTTTGAAATCGAAATTGGGCTTTGGATAAGTAAATGTGATTTGTGAGCTCATATACGAAATCGAATATGAAACTGGAATTGAAAATGGAATTCAATTAGTTTTAGGCAAGTTTAAATAAGTTTGAACATGTTATGTTCAAATATAAAAGTGAAATAGGCAAAAGAATTAATTAGCAAATTAATTAACGAATTGAGTTAAAACGATTAGATCGACTTGGAATAAATTGGAATTGTTTTGATATGTGTTAGACAGGTTTGAAGTGAAGTGTATGAAGATAAATAAATAGAATGCTCGACAAAAAGGTATGTATTTCAATTGAATATGAGATTTTATGCACCGTATCGGCAAGCCGCTTGGCTTTTTAATTTTCTTTTTGAATGAAGAGGGCCTGTGTGGCGGTTTGGGGATTTTCCCGATGTGCCGGTACAAAGGAGGTTATGGCGAATTTTTCTGGAAATTTAAGGAGTTAGAATATTTTTAAGAAAATTTTATAGTTAGGAATCAATGTATCAATATATATATAGAATTCGATAAGGAAATGAAATTAAAAATAGACTATTGTAAACAAAAAGGAAATCTTTAAATTAGATTTGTTAAAAATAGAAAGCGAACAATATACATGTTTTTTAAAATGAATAATTAGTTTTTATGATGTTGATTATTTGAGATAAGTAGTCTTGTCTGTTTTGAAGTTAAGGATGTTTTCAGTCAAGGTCTGAGAGGTAATTATACCCCAACTTGTTTGATTTCATTTTTAACCGATAAATAGCAGGATCCAGTCTCAAAGATAAATGTTTGAATACGATTAGTTGAATGCAGTATTTTGGGTTGTTGTAACGATGTTTTACAAAACATTTGTTTTAACCCAAGTAAGTGGAAATTTAGAAATATAATAAATAAATATTTCCTGAGTGTAGAAATGAACGGGCGTAAAAGAGATAAGTAATTGGAATGTTTTCCAGTTATAAAGAGAAGATATTTTCTAAGTATAGAAAATAGAAGAAGACGATATATGAAAATGTTTTCCAAATAAAGTAAGAGGACAAGATGATAATTGAAAATATTTGTTTAACAAATATTGATAAGGGAATGAAGTAGTGATTTAATTAATGAAATATTTATTAAGAGGCCCAGTGATTTGTTTGATGCTTTGAATGAATGTTTGTTTTTCTTCGATAGTTAAATAACCGACTATCAAAGTGTTGCCAATATCGTTGTCAATATGGAGAGACCGGTCGGATTATTATCCGTGAACCACTCTGTATTGGCAGTAGCGTTGCGAATCAGATTATATGAAGATAATCAAAGACGGAGTAAAGTGCAAGGGCTTTTTCTATTAATAGAAATTGTGTCTTCGGTTTCATTCAGTCCCAGAACGAAGTGTATGGACGGATGTCTGACAGAGTATTTCCGATGATCGCATATGTTGGTCTGTATATATATATATATATATAAATATATATATATATATATATATGGTGGCGGAGAATTTATTCTCTTAGCATAATATCCAGAAAATATTTGTGCAAATTAATTAGAGATTAACGGATCTGACGATGTGGCATTCAAAGTAATTGTGCTATCAATGAATGATAAGAAATCATAGCCTCAGGCCTCAACAACCGGGAAATGACAAAAATCGGGCAGGCAGCATGACTATGTGGGTCGCTCCCATTAGGGTGTATAATCACCTATCTAGAGATATTCATTTCATTCTTTAATCTATTTGATGTTGTCCCATTCGGGAAACGGTTGCTGATCCCAACCGTTGGTGATATACATTCGATACACTCAAGCGAAATGAGTGATCGGTCATGTGTGGGCCGGGTTGCAAGATGTTATTGTTGAACCCAGTGTATTCCCCTCTAGAGATACACTATCGGAAGGTGGGTCCATACCTTTTCATGTTTGAAATCCAATCTCCAATAAGCGCCTTGCGGCTTTTGATTATATATTATATATGGAGCGTGAGATGCAAGCATTCCGTTAGATTCTATTTATTTGATGCAGACATTATTATAATATCACTGGATTTCGTATCAAAAATATTTTGGGTTATCGTAAGGTAAAAACCATCCGTGTTTATGTGTGGATCGATCTTACGATTATCATTTCTTTCGAAAGGATTTATTCTAAAGTTAAACAATTGATTGGATTTTATTCACACCAGTCCCATGACTGACACAGAGTTTATTTTGTTTGTTTTCCCTAAACTCTTGGGTGCCCAGATTTGTATGGGCAGTTAAGTAGTCGGGATTTTTCAGATTCACTTGGAAGAGCTGGAAGTAGGAGGCTTCACCAGTTAGCTATAGACTATAATATTTCCGCTGTGTACTATGTTGTGTCTGGAAACAGGTGTTTATAACTGTTCCAGGAATAACTGTTATGCTCTGATAATGGTCTATATATACAGTTACTGATTTGTATTTCAAAAGTTATGTTATTTAATATATTTTATTCTTCCGCTGTGAGATTTGTGTTCTTCGTTTTTCTTCTATTATAACTTTTCTTATTTTCTATTCCTCATCCTCTAACTTCTTTCTAATAATGATTCGTATTTCTGTGCAATTTGGGTTGGACGTGTGGTGTTATTGGTCAACTCAGATAGTACGGATTTGCGGGCCGTTACAGTTGGTATCAGAGCTTAGGTTGAGCGAATACCTAGGCTTTGTTGGCATGTGCTCATTAGAGATAGAGTAAGTAGTACCCTAGGATGAGTTGAGTGTATATACGAGAGCGTATTTGTTAATTGATGTAAAAATTATTTTATATTGTGTTGGCTACTCTGTTGAGTGGTTTATGAATTCTGATCGAATCGTGAGATGGCACGAAGTCGATAGGAATTTCTAAACACTTGAACAGAAAAATTTGACACAATACTGTTTTTAAAGTTGGAAAATGAAATAATTTTACCCAAAATTCTATTTTGATATAAAAGAAATAATTTTCTGAAATTATTATAATATATGGATGTATTGGATGTTAATATTATAATCAATTAAGATTATAAAATTGGAATGGTAATATATATAACCAAATAAAATTTGTATATGAATAATATATACAAATGAGATGAACAGGAGTTAAATTCAAACCGTAAATTGGAATTAAAATCCTGGGAAGTTGGAAAATATTTCCAAAGTATATTAAAATAATATAGCTTTGTTTTAAAAGGATTTTTGAATCAAATCATTATTTTGAATGGATTTTGAAACTGATAAAGCACTGAACTCACTACAGTGGCTGGGAAATAATTCTGATGATGACTGCAGCATCATCAGTATTCATTTTCGAGTTTCGATGTTACGACCCGAACTTCCCTGTGAAGGAAAGAGCGGATACTTTGAGAACAACACACGAAAGAACGCAGACAGAAGAACATTTCATTGTTTATTAGAACAATTCATCAGAATACAAGAATTTATAGAGTATGAATAAATATTATACATAAAATATCAGGGATTTAAATTACATTTAAATACATCGTAGCGGAAAAATAATACAAAACACAACTGAAAGAGATATACAGATACAGAGCTTTTCGGAAATCATTCCAGCTGTAAACCAGGTTCCTGTGAATATAAATATGCAAAACCAAAACTACTAGCTGCCCGTGTCAAAATAAGGGCACCCAGACTTTAGGTTAAAACAATAAACTCCAGGTCAGTCATATGACTGGTATGAGAACTAAAACAGTTATTAATCTTTATTTTAAAGTTAGGTAAATCAAGGGACCATGCCGTATAACACGGAACGGGTTTCCTCCCAAGAATACCAGTGCATAAAACAACAGCGCAATGCTAAATAAAGAACAATGAAGTTATTATAAGACCCAGGTCCCATCACACAAAGCAACGCAAGCCGGAGGATAGGGTTTTTACCTTATAATAGCCAAGAATGCTTGATACGTTTAAAGCAAATCATTTGATATTATTATAAGTGCATAGTGTATAAAACAACGTCAAATAATAAGTATCAATCATAGACGACATAAGTGCCCCATACCACTATGTCGCCATACTAGGCTCTACAATCAAAACCGCAAAGTCACGTATTGTAAGTTGGATTTCCATCTGTGAACCGAGGAAAAAGATAGTCCTCTACCGATTCGAGATTCTGTAGCCCGAGCCTCAGGATCAAAGCTCGAGTGACCCTTGGATCGTCAGGGTCGGTCCACCGATGTGGATTAAAATGCCTGAACACTGCGTTTCCCCACCCTTTAGGGCATAAATGAGCCAAATGACTCCATCGGCTCTACACAATCATCGATATATTCGAGGCGCCTCGCAACAGCAACAACCACATAAGTCAAACTCGTCAGGGTGTGTAAAACCACTGACGCCACTTCTAACTAGAAGGAAACGCATGCCCTCCCTGATGTCCTCTCCCATTTCTGGTTCACAACCGGGGTGTGAGGATCGCAAATCATCGCTACACAAAGATATGCCACACAGGCTGTGCTTTGATCATTACCCACAAGGCTTTGCTTTTCAACAGAAACCTTGATCATTTGCCACTTAGGCATGCCACACAGGCAATTCACTCCATGCGTTTGATATCCATCAATATATAACCCCTGAGCTCGCACGTCTCAGAGAAGGGCGTTAAGCAAGAGAATAAATTCTCCGCCGCCAAACAGATATATATTTAATAGAAATCATTCACACAGAATAAAACCCAATGTTAGACACACAGTCCATTTACAAGTTCGTACTGGGTCCGAACGAAACCGGAGGCACCTAGTACCCCGCATATCCATCGATCTCCAAGTACGTCTAGATGATCACTAACTGATTCCCTCCTCTTGGATGTACAACCCAATCAAGATCATCAGTAATCACCCAAACGACGTGAAGATCTCCGGTCTTCGACCACCGTCTTCATCCTCGACACCACGTCGAATCAGTTATTCAGAATGGGATAAACTCGGTCTTTCTGAATAACTCGTGGATATAATAAACAAGTGTTACACAAACACAACATACGCCTCATTCCAATTCAGAATATTCTTTTATTCAAATATTCTTATATTTTGGGAAATGTTCCCATTAATTTTGTCAAAGATAAATTCTTTAAATTTATTCTTTAATCTTCCTTTGAATATCAATTCAAACTAGTCGGGATTAGCGAACCACACCGAAGTAATCATTTATTTTATTTCCCAATCCCAACCTATTCATCCCATGAGGTAGAACTGGTAATACTTCATATCTAACACCACGGTGTTATTGGTAAATTCAATTACCATTTCACGTTCAAATCTAATTAAAGATTTAACTATCGCCTGGAGCAAAACTGGTGATACTCTATTCTCGACTATTTCAATCTAATTAAAGATTCATTAAAACTCCACTTTGTTTTAGTCTTCCCAAAAATCAATATCAATGATTATTTAACTTGGGAAATCACATCCCGTCTTTAACTGGGTTAAAGAACCAGTGTCATTTAAAACACGGTTCACGATAAACCCAAAATCACATTCCATTAATTATCGGGTTAAAGAACCAGTGTTATTTAAAACACCGTTTACGATAAACCCAAAAATCAATCCCAATTCAATTATTATTTAATTGGTACACTTCATTGAATCTAAATAAACAGATTTAATCTTTTCCTCAACTGGGTTTAAGAACAGTGTTAATGAAGACACCATTCATGACAAATCCAAGTCACATTTGATATTAAATACAAGGCTCTTAATAGAAAATGTATCGTCTTATATTCAATATCAAATTCTACGACCAACAAATATCGTATTGGAAATAACGATATAAATATATATTTCAAATTTCCATAATAATATCTGTATAATCACGAAATCCAACATCGAAATATTCCAAAGAAAATTTCGATTCCAATCCATTCCAATTCAATTATTGGAAATTCTGTTTATTTTAAAAACCATTTCAAATCCACTTTATTTATTTTAAAAATAAATAGAATTATAATCCTAGTTCAAAACTAGTTCATTTCGATAAAAAACAATTTTTTTATTTTCAGATTTGGAGTTTTCATCCCAATTCTTCACAAATCATTTCTTATGATTTTACACAAATTATTACTATTTTTAATGATTTTATCAAGGTCCGTACAGTCGATTTCCGTCAACGGCCATCGAACTGCACTTACAGCGACCTTTTCCAAATTTTATTTGGACATAATTAGAAATCCAACCGTTAGATTTCAAATCTCTAATATTCGTTAGAAAGCTCTTTTCGATACGAACCCAATAGTTCCGGTTTTAGGAGAATCCGACAGTCGGATCTCCCGTAACGTCAATTCGAAGTCAATGGTCGAAATTCGCGAACTACCGCGGCGCGACGCGTTCTATTCAGGCCATTATATATATAATATATGTATTATATATATTTCGTCGATTTCCTTTCAAAACATATTTTATAAATCTTTTTAAATTCATTTTCAAAATGATTTCAACTTCATATTCAATTTCTAATCAAAATTGAATATTCCACATCATTAATCTATAAATGATAATATTTTCAAAACGTTATATTTTGAAATCACTTCCTTTTCTATATTCATTATAAAAATGAGTAAAATCGATATAAATATCATTCACGTCAAAATGGGGTCAATCTAATCAACACAGCTTTTATTCAACACATGAATATTTATTCTGTTCAACACATGAATTTATTTTCAATTCAACACATGAATTTATTTTCAATTCAACACATGCATTTATTTTCTATATTGGAATGAGGCCCAATCAATTACCATATAATGTTAATTATATGGATTTTCTACAGCACATGTACACAACAGCAATGATAAATAATCAACCATCATCCAAAGTGCACCACACAACTGCATAAGCATTAAATATAAATAATTAACGCTTACACAGTTTGTCAACACATCGATTGACATACAACTAAACAATCGAGATTAGTGTACATCAAATATCATCCCAATACCCGTGTGGGGTTTCAAATCAACAAACACACATTTTATTTGTGCAGTTGGGCGATGTGTGAAATTTATCGTCCCAATCAATATCAGTCAAATCAGTGTACATAAACAAATCATCCGATTTGTTTATAAATATTTATTTTATATACACATTAAAAATTATAATTTTAACTATAAAATATTTTCCACTATAAAATATTTTATTTCATTTCACGTCACACAATCAAATTTCACAACACAGCAATCAAACAAACAAGCCATCCATGGTCTGTGGACGACGGGTGTTGGGTGCTATTAAGCACCGTCTGCATCCTAGTATATATTTCAAACTAGAAATTAAAATAAAGGTGGGGAGTTCTCACTGAATAGCTAAACCAATACACCGCGACTCTTCATATGTAGGAAATCTTCGCCTCTCGCCTTTTATCACTTTCGTTGATCGTAGCCACTACATATATAAAAATCACAATTTTATATTGTTGCCATGTATATAAAAATCACATTTTTATATTGTTACTATAAAGATAAAAATTCTATTTTTACACCGCTGCTATATAGATAAAAATTCTATTTTTATTATCTATACTATATAAAAATCATATCTTTATTATCTATACTATATAAAAATCATATTTTTATTATTTCAATAATATAAAAATCATAATTTTATTATTCTTTCTGTAATATAAAAATCATATTTTTATTATTCTTTCTATAATATAAAAATCATATTTTTATCCTAATAAAAATCTTAATTTTATGCATAAAAATTTGAATTTTCTTCATATAAAAATATTAACTTTCTACTTGTAAAAATTCTAACTTTCTTCCTTTAAAGATCTATTCTTTCTTATTTTAAAAATTAAATCTTTTTATATAAAAATAAAGTCAAACCTCAACTTCATAATTTCATATAACTAACAATCTAATTTTCCTTTTCCTTAACACAAAAATCTAATTTTTCTTTAACACACTAATCTATTTTTTCTACTTAAAGATCATTATTTTATTTTTCAGTTTTATATAAAATAAATAATTAAAAGAACTGAAATAAACAAAATAAAGTAATTAAACTTTACCTTTGTTTTGAAGGGGGGGAGGGTTCATCACCGTCGCCTAAAGGGGGGTGCTCCTGGTTCGCGGATCGAGGAAGATGGGGGGCTCCTATCGCGCAAGTGAAGGGAAGGGGCGGAGTTCGGGTCCTGGGGGTTGCGACGGGGAAGAAGGTGGAAAGCGCCGAAGTCGAGAGGGAGGGGGCTAACGCTGCGTCGGTCGGCGACTGGGGGGGGGGGGGTAGCAGGCGGGCGTCAGCGCGGTGTAGTGGAGGGGACGTGGTTAAGCGGAACGGGGTGGGAGGAGATCGGGTTCTGGCGATTTGGGTTTTTTTCTTTCTTCTTCAGATCCGAAATAAATGGTAAGGGGGAGAGAGAGAATGAAGAAGGTTATATAATATATATATTACTTAATTCATTTTAAATTCCACAGAGTTGACTTTTAACTCGAATCCCAAATCGAGCCCAACGACTGTCGCCCCTAACGTAACACCCCCATTCCGGACACAACGGGTTATGTCCCGCTAGCCAATTCGACTGTTACGACCAGTTTTCATTCAATTCAAAATATAAATCTATATATTGATTTGAATGCACATTTCAATTTACCGGGGCCACGTACGGACTCTAAAAATTCCCAAAAAATATTTTCTAGCTTCGTATTGACGATACGGTTCTAACAAAACTAATTTCATCAAATTCCGAGACCGTTTGAAAAATGGCCATTTTCTGGTCAATCGAAATTGACAAAACACGTCTTACTTCTCCATGCTCACATATTGATTCGGAAAATTACGAATTTTGGAATCTAGCAATAACTTGACATCACGGATCCAACAAAAGTGGTTTCATCGAAAACCGAGGTCGTTTGCAAAATGGCTATTTTTAAGGGCCAAAATTCCATAGCGACTATTCTGAATTTTCAACTGGGCATATCTTTTGATTCCCGCTATGAAATTTCAATTTTTTTTGGATTCGTTGGAAAGATATTCTCAATTAGATTCTAATATTTTTGGTTTCGCTAAAATCCGATTTATTTTGAATCCTGTACATTCATTTGAACTTTGAAATCGAATTTTCGAACTACCGCGCCATTTTCAATTCCTTTTATAATTAAAATAAAATATTTATATTCTAACGACGATTCAAATAAATGTATATGTTCTAATTCTATTCAAAATAAATTCTCGTCGTTATCATTTAAAATAACTCAATTTAAATAATCAAAATTCGCTAAAATTGCCAAAATAAAAATTTTAAATTGGCTCCGATTTCCGGGTTATTACAATCTCCCCCACCTAAAACTTTTCGTCCCCGAAAAGGAATGAAGCCGAAAGTTGTTTAATTAATCAACTCAAATTTCATTATTTTCATTACAGCTTAAGTTCTTCAACTTTTCAGTTTCTAAGAACTTTTCAAATTTTTCAAAAATTTGGCTAACACCCTAAATTTTCGAAAAAATTCGCCATAACCTCCCCTGCACCGGGGACTTCTGGGTATTTCAAATAGCTTCCTATGGCCCTCACCAATCTAAAAAGAAAAAGAAACAGCCAAGCGGCTAGCTAATCGGCTCATAAAATCATCAAAGCCCAATAAATTCGTAAACATGTACCTATTTGTTGGGCAAACAATTTTATTCTTCTGCTCTAGCCTCCTTGCTATGACCTGTTCAATGTAAGTACATGTATATGCATGCAGTTTCAAACAATTTTCAATTCAGTCCAACATTTGATATAATTTGGCTAAGGGTTCAACATTTAATTAATCAAACAATAATCAAACAACACAACCAACAATCAATTAGTTGATTAGCTTTTCAAATTTAAAATTTTGATACATAGTCCAAAAATCAGATTTTTGATGCCAAATCACAACAATAAGCCATATCTAATTTTGGTTCTCACACCAGTCTAATGGAAATATATAGATATCACACTTTCGAAACTCGAACATAAATACTGATGATGTGGCCACATCATCAGAATCATCCCCGGGCGTCTAGAATGTGATTCTATATCTATCCAGTATATTGGAGGCTTCCAATACACGTGGATCAGATGTATATTAAAATCTATATATACCTGATAGTCCAAACCAATATAAATAAATATTCAAATATGAATAATTGATTTAAATTTTCAAAACAAAAATTGTTTTCAATTCAAAAATATACACTTCACACCCGTTCTAGGATACTACTGATCCCATCTCTAACGAGTCATTCTCATTGGATATTACCAATCCAATTTCTGATGAATCCTTTTGTATGGTTCTAATGTTTCTTGTTATTTGAGCTTTGTAAACCAAAGCTCTAATACCAAGATGTTACGACCCGAACTTCCCCGTGAAGGAAAGAGCGGATACTTTGAGAACAACACACAAAAGAACGCAGACAGAAGAGCATTTCATTGTTTATTACAACAATTCATCAGAATACAAGAATATACAGAGTATGAATAAATATTAAACATAAAATATCAGATATTTAAATTACATTTAAATACATCGCAGCGGAAAAATAATACAAAACACAACTGAAAGAGATATATGGATACAGAGTTTTCCGGATATCATTCCAGCTGTAAACCAGGTTCCTGTGAATATAAATCTGCAAAACCAAAACTACTAGCTGCCCGTGTCAAAATAAGGGCACCCAGAGTATAGGTTAAAACAATAAACTCCAGGTCAGTCATGTGACAGGTGTGAGAACTAAAACAGTTATTAATCTTTATTTTAAAGTTAGGTAAATCAAGGGACCACGCCGTATAACACGGAACGGGTTTCCTCCCAAGAACACCAGTGTATAAAACAATAGCGCAATGCTAAATAAAGAACAATGAAGCTATTATAAGACCCAGGTCCCATCACACAATGCAACGCAAGCCGAAGGATAGGGTTTTTACCTTATAATAGCCAAGAATGCTTGATACGTTTAAAGCAAATCATTTGATATTATTATAAGTGCATAGTGTATAAAACAACTTCAAATCATAAGTATCAATCATAGACGGCATAAGTGCCCCATACCACTATGTCGCCATACTAGGCTCTACAATCAAAACCGCAAAGTCACATATTGGAAGTTGGATTTCCATCTATGAACTGAGGAAAAAGATAGTCCTCTACCGATTCGAGACTGTCTAGCCCGAGCCTCAGGATCAGAGCTCGAGTGACCTTTGGATCATCAGGGCCGGTCCACCGATGTGGATTAAAATGCCTGAACACTGTGTTTTCCCACCCTTTGGGGCGTAAATGAGCCAAATGACTCCTTCGGCTCCACACAATCACTGATATATCCGAGGAGCCTCGCAACAACAACAACCACATAAGTCAAACTCGTCAGGGCGTGTAAAACCACTGACGCCACTTCTAACTAGAAGGAAACGCATGCCCTCCCTGATGTCCTCTCCCGTTTCTGGTTCACAACCGAGGTGTGAGGCTCGCAAATCAACGCTACACAAAGCTATGCCACACAGGCCGTGCTTTGATCATCACCCACAAGTCTTTGCTTTTCAACAGAATCCTTGATCATTTGCCACTTAAGCATGCCACACAGGCAATTCACTCCATGCGTTTGATATCCATCAATATATAACCCCTGAGCTCGTACGTCTCAGAGAAGGGCGTTAAGCAAGAGAATAAGTTCTCCACCGCCAAACAGATATATATTTAATATAAATCAATCACACAGAATAAAACCCAATGTTAGACACACAGTCCATTTACAAGTTCGTTCTGGGTCTGAACAAAACCGGAGGAACCTATTACCCTGCATATCCATCGATCTCCAAGTACGTCTGGATGATCACTAACTGATTCCCTCCTCTTTGGTGTACGACCCAATCAAGATCATCAGTAATCACCCAAACGACGTGAAGACCTCCGGTCTTCAACCACCGTCTTCATCCTCGACACCATGTCGAATCAATTATTCAGAATGGGATAAACCCAGTCTTTCTGAATAACTCGCGGATATAATAAACAAGTGTTACACAAACACAACATACGCCTCATTCCAATTCAGAATATTCTTTTACTCAAATATTCTTATACTTTGGGAAATGTTCCCATTAATTTTATCGAAGATAAATTCTTTAATTTTATTCTTTAATCTTCCTTTGAATATCAATTCAAACTAGTCGGGATTAGCGAACCACACCGAAGTAATCATTTATTTTATTTCCCAATCCCAACCTATTCATCCCATGAGGTAAAACTAGTAATACTTCATATCTAACGCCATGGTGTTATCGGTAAATTCAATTACGATTTCACGTTCAAATCTAATTAAAGTTTTAACTATCGCCTGGAGCAAAACTGGTGATACTCCATTCTCGACTATTTCAATCTAATTAAAGATTCATTAAAACTCCACTTGGTTTTAATCTTCCCAAAAATCAATATCAATGATTATTTTACTTGGGAAATCACATCATGTCTTTAACTGGGTTAAAGATCCAATGTCATTTAAAACACGGTTCACGATAAACCCAAAATCACATTCCATTAATTATCGGGTTAAAGAACCAGTGTTATTTAAAGCACCATTCACAATAAACCCAAAAATCAATCCCAATTCAATTCCAATTAAATATTATTTAATTGGTACACTTCATTAAATCTAAATAAACAGATTTAATCTTTTTCTCAACTGGGTTTAAGAACAGTGTTAATGAAGACACCATTCACGACAAACCCAAATCACATTTGATATTAAATACATGACTCTAAATAGAAAATATATCGGCTTATATTCAATATCAAATTCTACGACCAACAAATATCATATTGGAAATAACGATATAAACACGTCTTTCAAATTTCCATAACAATATCTGTATAATCACGAAATCCAACATTGAAATATTCCAAATATAATTTCGATTCCAATCCATTCCAATTCAATTATTGGAAATTCTGTTTGTTTTCAAAACCATTTTAAATCCACTTTATTTATTTTAAAAATAAATAGAATTATAATCCTACTTCAAAACTAGTTCATTTCGATAAAAAACAATTTTTATCTTTTCAAATTTGGAGTTTTCATCCCAATTCTTCACAAATCATTTCTTATGATTTTACACAAATTATTACTATTTTTAATGATTTTATCAAGGCCCGTACAGTCGATTTCCATCAACGGCCATCGAATTGCACTTATAGCGACCTTTTCCAAATTTGATTTGGACATAATTCCAAATCCTACCGTTAGATTAGAAATATCTAATATTCGTTAGAAAGCTCAACCCAACGGTTCCGATTTTAGGAGAATCCGACGGTTGGATCTCCCATAACGTCAATTCGAAGTCAATGGTCGAAATTCGTGAACTGCCGCGTCGCGGCGCGTTCTATTCAGGCCATTATATATATATATATATAATATATATTAAATATATTTCGTCGATTTCCTTTCAAAACGTATTTTATAAATCTTTTTAAATTCGTTTTCAAAACGATTTCAACTTCATATTCAATTTCTAATCAAAATTGTATATTCTACATCATTAATCTATAAATGATAAATTTCCTAAATGTTATATTTTGGAATCACTTCCTTTTCTATATTCATTATAAAAATGAATAAAATTGATATAAATATCATTCACGTCAAAATGGCGTCAATCTAATCAACACGGCTTTTATTCAATACATGAATATTTATTCCGTTCAACACATGAATTTATTTTCAATTCAACACATGAATTTATTTTCAAGTCGACACATGAATTTATTTTCTATATTGGAATGAGGCCCAATCAATTACCATATAATGTTAATTATATGGATTTTCTACAACACATGTACATAACAGCAACGATAAAAAATCAACCATCATTCAAAGTGCACCACACAACTACATAAGCATTAAATATAAATAATTAACGCTTACACAGTCTGTCAACCCATCGATTGACATACAACTAAACAATCGGGATTAGTGTACGTCAAATATCATCCCAATACCCGTGTAGGGTTTCAAATCAATAAACACACATTTTATTTGTGAAGTTGGGCGATGTGTGTAATTTATCGTCCCAATCAATATCAGTCAAATCAGTGTATATAAACAAATCGTCCGATTTTTTAATAAATATTTATTTTATATACACGTTAAAATTATAATTTAACTATAAAATATTTTCCACTATAAAGTATTTTATTTCATTTCACATCACACAATCAAATTTCACAACACAACAATCAAACAAACAAGTCATCCATGGTCTGTGGACGACGGGTGTCGGGTGCTACTAAGCACCGTCTGCATCCAAGTAAATATTTCAAACTAGAAATTAAAATAAAGGTGAGGAGTTCTCACCGAATAGCTAAACACAAACACCACGACTCTTCATCTGTAGGGAATCTTCGCCTCTCGCCTTTTATCACTTTCGTTGACCGTAGCCACTACATATATAAAAATCGCATTTTTATATTGTTGCCATGTATATAAAAATCACATTTTTATATTGTTACTATATAAATAAAAATTCTATTTTTACACCGCTACTAAATAGATAAAAATTCTATTTTTATTATCTATACTATATAAAAATCATATCTTTATTATCTATACTATATAAAAATCATATTTTTATTATTTCTATAATATAAAAATTATAATTTTATTATTCTTTCTATAATATAAAAATCATATTTTTATTATTCTTTCTATAATATAAAAATCATATTGTAATAACCCGAAAATCTGGGCCAGTTTAAAAGTTTTATTTTGGCAATTTTAGCGAATTTTGATTATTTAAAATGAATTATTTTAAATAATAACGACGAGGAATTTATTTTGAATAGAATTCGAATGTATATATTATATAGATCGTCGTTAGAATATAAATATTTATTTTAAATTTATAAAAGGAATTGAAAATGGCGCGGTAGTTCGATAATTCGATTTCAAAACGCGTTTGACCATATTTTGTTGATTTTAATCGACTGGAAAATGGCCATTTTTTCAACGGTCTCAGAATTCGATGAAACTAGTTTTGTTAGGACCATATCGTCAATACGAAGCTAGAAAATATTTTTCTGGAATTTTTACAGTCTGTATGTGACCCCGGTAATTTGAAATGTACGTTCAAATTGAATATATAAAGATTTATATTTTAAGTTCAACGGAAACTGATCGTAACGGTCGAATTGGCTCATGATACATATCCCATTGTGTTCGGAATGGGGGTAATTAGCTAGAGACGACAGTCGTTGGGTCCCGATTGGAGTTTGAATGAAAAGTCAACATATAAGAGAATTAAATAAATAAAATAATTAAATTATATATATTATAAAACCTTGCCCTTTCCCTCTTCTCTCTTATAAGTTTCAGATATAATATATATATATATATATATAACTGTGCCCTAGGAAACCCGACACCATCGACGCCCTCCCATTCCTCGAGCGTCGCCGCGTGCTGGCGATGCCCCCCCTCCGGCCGGGCCACTGGCGATCTCCCCCTCCTCTCGATCCTGTCCCCTCTCCCTTCTTCCAAACGAACGCGACCCTCCCCCTTTGCCCCAATTCGACGAGAAGAAGCCACCACCTCGTCACCTGTCCGCCAGCAGCCACGCAGACCACCAGAAGGACGCCGCCGACGCGCCCCATCTCCCTGACCTGCCGTATCTCGCCTGCGTCCCCTTCTAACCTACCACCGCTGGTCAGCAAACTTCCCCCTCCCCTCGAACGCTGTTCAAAGTCCAAGCCAACAAAGGTGATTTTTAATTCTTTTTAAATTCAGTTTTTAATTTCAGTTTTGTTTAGAAATGTATATGTAAATGTGATTTTCGTTTATAGAAAAGCTTGAATTTTTATAAAAGAGAAAGCGAGGATTTTTATAAAAAAAGAAAGTGAAGATTTTTATAAAAGAAAGCGAAGATTTTTATAAGAGAAAGCGAGGATTTTTATAAAAAAGAAAGTGAAGATTTTTATAAAAGAAAGCGAAGATTTTTATAAGAGAAAGCGAGGATTTTTATAAAAGAAAAGAGGTGATTTTTATATTGAACAGCGAAGTAAAAATTCGATTTTTATAATTGAATAGCAAAGTAAAAATTCGATTTTTATATATTGAATAGCAAAGTAAACATTTGATTTTTATATATTGAATAGCGAAGTAAAAATTCGATTTTTATATATTGAATAGCAAAGTAAAAATTCGATATTTATATATTGAATAGCAAAGTAAAAATTCGATTTTTATATATTGAATAGCGAAGTAAAAATTCGATTTTTATATATTGAATAGCGAAGTAAAAATTCGATTCTTATATATTGAATAGCGAAGTAAAAAATTCGATTTTTATATATGTAGTTAATACGGATGACGAAAGTGATGAAAGAAGAACGGCGAAGATTCCTACATTCGAAGAGTCGCGGCGTTGGATTAGCTATTCTGTGAGAACTTCTCACCTTTTAATTTTGTTTTTCTAGTTATATATATATATACTAGGATGCAGACGGTGTTTAGTAGCACCCGACACCCATCGTCCACAGACCATGGACGACTTGTATGCTTGTTTGTTTGATTTTGATGTGTAGTTGATTGTGTGATGTGATGTGAAATGAAATAAAATATTTATATAGTTGAAAATATTTTATAGTTAAAAATAGAATTTTTAACGTGTATATGAAATGAAATAAAAATAAACAAATCGGACGATTTGTTTATATACACACATTTGACTGATATTGATTGGGTCGATAAATTTTACACATCGCCCAACTGCACAAATAAAATCTGTGTTTGATGGTTTGAAAACCCCACACGGGTATTGGGATGATATTTGACATACACTAATCCCGATTGTTTAGTTGTATGTCGATCGATTGATTGACAGACTGTTATAAGCGTTGAATATTTATATTTGATGCTTATACAGAGTAGAATGCACTTTGGATGATGGTTGATTATTTATCATTGTTATTTTATACATGTGTTGTAGAAAATCCATATAATCAACATTATATGGTAATTGATTGGGCCTCATTCCATATTTGAAAGGATAAAAATATATTTTTATCGAAATGAACTAGTTTTGAACTAGAATAGTAATTTATTTATTTTTAAAATAAATAAAGTGAGTTTGAAATGGTTTTGAAATATAACCAGAACTTCCAATAATTGAATTGGAATGGATTTGAATCGAAATTGTCTTTGGAATATTTCGATGTTGGATTTCGTGATCATACAGATGTTGTTAGGGAAATTTGTAAGATATGTATATATATCGTTATTTCCAATACGATATTTGTTGGTCGTAGAATTTGATATTGAATATAAGCCGATATATTTTATATTCAGAGCCTTGTATTGAATATCAAATGGGATTTGGATTTGTCGTGAATGGTGTCTTCATTAACACTGCTCTTGAACCCAGTTAAGAAAAGATTAAATCTTTTTATTTAGATTTAATGAAGCGTACCAATTAAATAATATTTAATTGAATTGATATTGATTTTTGGGTTTATCGTGAACAATGTTTTAAATAACACTTGTTCTTTAACCGGATAATTAATGGAATGTGATTTTGGGTTTATCTTGAACCGTGTTTTAAAATGACACTGATTCTTTAACCCAGTTAAAGATTGAAACTAAGTGGAGTTTTAATGAATCTTTAATTGGATTGAAAAGATCGAGAATGGAGTATCACCAGTTTTGCTCCTGGCGATAGTTAAATCTTTAATTAGATTTGAATGTGAAATGGTAATTGAATTTACCGATAACATCGTGGTGTTAGATATGACCAGTTTTACTTCATGGGATGAATAGGTTGGGATTGGGAAATAAAATAAATGATTACTTCGGTGTGGTTCGCTAATCCCGACTAGTTTGAATTGATATCCAAAGGAGATTAAAGAATAAATTTAAAGAATTTATCTTTGATACAATTAATGGGAACCTTTCCCAAAATATAAGAATATTTGAATAAAAAGAATATTCTGAAGTGGAATGAGGCGTATGTTGTGTTTGTGTAACACTTTTATTATATATACGCGAGTTGTTCAGAAAGACCGGGTTTATCCCATTCTGAATAACTAATTCGACGTGGTGTCGAAGATGAAGACAGTGGTCGAAGACCGGAGGTCTTCACGTCATTTGGGTAATTACTGATGATCTTGATTGGGCTGTACACCCAAGAAGATGGAAACAGTTGGTGATCGTCCAGACGTACTTGGAGATCGATGGATATGCGGGGTACTAGGTGCCTCCGGTTTCGTTCAGACCCAGAACGGACTTGTAAATGGACTGTGTGTCTGACATTGGATTTTAGTATGTGTGATTGATTTCTATTAAATATATATATCTGTTTGGCGGCGGAGGATTTATTCTCTTGCTTAACGCCCTTCTCTGAGACGTACGAGCTCAAGGGTTATATACAGATGGATATCAAACGCATAGAGTGAATTGCCTGTGTGGTATGCCTAAGTGGCAAATGATCAAGGCTTCTGTTGAAAAGCAAAGTCTTGTGGTTGATGATCAAAGCACGGCCTGTGTGGCATAGCTTTGTGTAGCGTTGATTCGCGAGCCTCACACCCCGGTTGCGAACCAAAAACGGGAGAAGGATCCAGGGAGGGCATGCGTTTCTTTCTAGCTAGGGTGGTGTCAGTGACCTACCAGCCCTGACATTTATATACTTTTCACCTGTGTGGTTTTTGCTGTTGTGAGGCGCCTCGGTTTGATCGGACGATCCGGGTCCGATGGGGTCATTCGTTGACTCATTTACGCCCCAAAGGGCGGGGAAACGTAGTGTTCAGGCATTTTAATCCATATCGGTGGACCGGCCCTGTGGCTCCTAGGTGCAGTCGCCGCTGTAGCCTGAGGCTCGGGCTAGAGAGTCTCGAATTCGGTAGAGGACTATCTTTTGCCTCGGTTCACAGACGGAAATCCAATTTCCAAATACGTGACATTTACGGTTTTATTTGTAGAGCCTAGTATGGCGACATAGTGGGATGGGGCGCTTATACCGTCTATGATTGATACTTATGATTTGAAATTGTTTTATACACTATGCACTTATAATAGTATCCAATGATTTGTTTTAAACGTATCAAGCATTCTTGGCTATTATAAGGTAAAACCCTATCCTCTGGTTTGTGTTGCATTGTGTGATGGGACCTGGGTCTTATAATAGCTTCATTTTTCTTTATTTAGCATTGCGCTGTTTGTTTTATGCACTGGTATTCTTGGGAGGAAACCCGTTCCATCTTATACGATGTGGTCCCTTGATTTACCTAACTTTAAAATAAAGATTTATAACTGTTTTAGTTCTCACACCAGTCCCATGACTGACCTGGAGTTTATTGTTTTAACCTAAACTCTGGATGCCCTTATTTTGACATGGGTAGCTAGTAGTTTTGGTTTTGCAGATTTATATTCACAGGATCCTGGTTTACAGCTGGAATGATATCCGGAAAGCTTTGTATCCGTATATCTCTTCTCGTTGTGTATTGTATTATTTTCCGCTGCTATGTATTTATATGTAATTTAAATCTCTGATATTTCTGTGTAATATTTATTCATTTATACTCTGTATATTCTTGTATTCTTATGGAATTGTTGTATTAATAATGAAATGTTCTCCCGTCCGTGTTCTGTTGTGTCGTGTTCTCAAAACAATTCGTTCTTTCTCTTCTCTTCGGAGACCGGGGAAGTTCAGGTCGTTTCATCGTGGTATCAGAGCTTTGGTTTACAAAGCTCAGAGAACAAGACACATTAGAACCATACGAAAGAATTCATCAGAAACTGGATTAGTAATATCCAATGGGAATGACTCGTTAGAGATGGGATCAGTAGTATCCAAGAACGAGTGTGAAGAGTATATTTTTAAAGTGAAAACATTCTTTGTTTTTAAAATTTAAATCAATTATTCGTATTTGGTTATTTATTTATATTGATGTGGACAATCCATTATATATAGATTTTGCGTATACGTCTGATCCGCGTGTATTTGAAGTTTTAATATACTGGATAGATATAGAGTCACACTCTAGTCGCCCGTGAATGTTCTGATGGTGGTTCGAAACATCATCAGAACTTATCTTCGAGTGACGAAAGTGAGATGTCTATATATTTCCATTAGACTGGTGTGAGAACCAAAATTAGATAGGGCTTATTGTTGTGATTTTGCATCAAAAATCTGATTTTTAGACTATATATCAAAGTTATAAATTTGAAATGATAATCAAATAATTGATTGATGATTGTGTTGTTTGATTATTGGTTGATTAATTGAAATGTTGAACCTTTAGCCAAATTGAACCAAATATTGAACTGTATTGAAAATTTGTCGCATTTGCATGCATATACATGTACTTACATTGAACAGGTCATAGCAAGGAGGCTAGAGCAGAGAATGAAATTTGTTTGCCCGACAAATAGGTACATGTTTACTATAATTTACTGTTTTGTTTGGGTGATGATGATTTTATGAGCCGATTGGCTAGCCGCTTGGCTTTTTCTTTTTCTTTTTGAGATCAGAGGGCCTGTATGGCAATTTCGGGATTTTGCCGTGCTCCCGGTGCAGGGGAGGTTATGGCGAAATTTTTCGAAAATTTAGGGTGTTAGCCAAATTTTTGAAAAATTTGAAAAGTTCTTAGAAACTGAAAAGTTGAAGAACTTAAGCCGTAGTGAAAACACTGGAAGTTGAGTTGATTTGTGAAACAACTTTCGGCTTTGTTCCTTTTCGGCGACGAAAAGTTTTAAGTGGGGGAGATTGTAATAACCCGGAAATCTAGACCAGTTTAAAATTTTTATTTTGGCAATTTTAGCGAATTTTGATTATTTAAAATGAATTATTTTAAATAATAACGACGAGGAATTTATTTTGAATAGAATTCGAACGTATGTATTATATAGATCGTCGTTAGAATATAAATATTTATTTTAAATTTATAAAAGGAATTGAAAATGGCGCGGTAGTTCGATAATTCGATTTCAAAATTCAAATGAATGTACAGGATTCAAAATAAACCGAATTTTAGTGAAACCAAAATTATTTGAATCTAATTGTGAATATCTTTCCAACGAATCTGAAAAATTGAAATTTCATAGCGGGAATCAAAAGATATGTCCAGTTGAAAATTCTAAATAGTCGCTATGGAATTCAGGCCCTTAAAAATGGGAATTTTGCAAATGACCTCGGATTTCGACGAAACCACTTTTGTTGGGTCCGTGATGTCAAATTATTGCTAGGTTTCAAATTTCATTATTTCGAATCAATATGTGAGCGTGGCAAAGGAAAACGCGTTTGACCAGTTTTAGTTGATTTTAATCGACTGGAAAATGGCCATTTTTCCAACGGTCTCAGAATTCAACGAAACTAGTTTTGTTAGGACCGTATCGTCAATACGAAGCTAGAAAATATTTTTATGGAATTTTTAGAGTCTGTACGTGACCCCGGTAATTTGAAATGTACGTTCAAATTGAATATATAAAGATTTATATTTTAAATTCAACGGAAACTGATTGTAACGGTCGAATTGGCTCATGATACATATCCCATTGTGTTCGAAATGGGGGTAATTAGCTAGGGACGACAGTAGTTGGGTCCCGATTGGAGTTTGAATGAAAAGTCAACATCTAAGAGAATGAAATAAATAAAATAATTAAATTATATATATTATAAAACCTTGCCCTTTCCCTCTTCTCTCTCATAAGTTTCAGATCGAAAATATATATATATAAAAAACTGTGCCCTAGGAAACCCGACACCATCGACGCCCCCCCATTCCTCGAGCGCCGCCGCGTGCTGGCGATGCCCCCCCTCCGGCCGAGCCACTAGCAATCTCCCCCTCCTCTCGATCCTGTCCCCTCTCCCTTCTTCCAAACGAACGCGACCCTCCCCCTTTGCCCCAATTCGACGAGAAGAAGCCGCCACCTCGTCACCTGTCCGCCAGCAGCCACGCAGACCACCAGAAGGACGCCGCCGACGCGCCCCATCTCCCTGACCTGTCGTATCTCGCCTGCGTCCCCTTCTAACCTACCACTGCTGGTCAGCAAACTTCCCCCTCCCCTCGAACACTGTTCAAAGTCCAAGCCAGCAAAGGTGATTTTTAATTCTTTTTAAATTCAGTTTTTAATTTCAGTTTTGTTTAGAAATGTATATGTAAATGTGATTTTCGTTTATAGAAAAGCTTGAATTTTTATAAAAGAGAAAGCGAGGATTTTTATAAAAAAAGAAAGTGAAGATTTTTATAAAAGAAAGCAAAGATTTTTATAAGTGTTGACCCGCTTTTTAGTCAAAGCAGTCATACATGGAATCTCTTCTCAACAATACGCTCAAGTGTTGGGAATATCGTCAGAAGACATGAAGTGATTTGGTTGAAATCGCATCACAAACAAAGAATGGCCCGAAACTCCTACAAGATGACCTTTTCTGGGCCCAAAAACAGCGATTACGGAGCTGAGCTTTATAACTCTTGTAGCTCTCTGAATTAGCTTCAGTTTGAGCTTTGGTTCAGCTCAATCGGACTTACGGTTTGAAAGTTATTCCCGTTTCCGTGAACACGTGCAGAACCGGGAACTTGGAATCTGGCATTGGCACAACCCTTACGGATCGGATCGGAGCACAGAAGACCCGACCTGCCTGAAGTGTTTCGCACTGAAGTATCTTCAGCCTTCGGATCGGAGACATCACCACGCATCGGTTCGGATCGGATCACCCTTGGAAGGGTCGGTTCGGATGAGATAAAGTGGCATTGGAAACTTGGCACACATCAGTTCGGATCGGGATAGGAAGACCCGATCCGATTTGGACATCTGAACAGAAGTGCACACACGCATTCAGCCCAAGAAACTGGTTCGGTTCGGATCCGATACGAACTGACCTGACCTGCTTCTGCACCTGAAATTCTGGCATGCATCTCTTTCGGTTCGGATCGGGGTAGGACGATCCGATCCGCATAGTTTCTTCTGCACCGGAGTGCTGTTCGTCTTCGGTTTGAAGACACCAATCCGGTTCGGGTCCGACCTGAACCGACCCCCTGCACCTACTTAGACGCAGCAGCTTTGACCGATTCTAAGGGATAACCGCTCCTACAAATGTGGATCGAGCTCCACCTGTCTGCATACGACCTGGAGACCACGTTCTCCATTATCCCCGGGATAGCCTCGCCACGCACCACGTGTCCACCCGATCCGAATCAGTTCAGAGCACCTACCAGCTTCTCTACGCCTATAAATACACCATGAGATGGTCATTTCAAGGGACTTTCCGGCACTAACACCTCCCGACCTTCATTACCAAGTATTCAAGGACTTTGGGTACTCCTCAACTCAATCAAACACGAGGCTATCGTGCATAAATTCAATCTCTTTTCTCCTCTTCTTCATTACAACACAAGGCTATTGTGTATAATCGAATCTCACAGATTGTGAGACACCATTGTAATTGTAATTCCTCGGGATATGAGAAACTATAAAGTGGACGTAGGCTTGGATTGAGCTGAACCACTATAAAAATCTCGTGTGTTCCCTGTTTTTACTGCTTTTTATCTGTAATCTATGATTTGTGAGGATTTCACATAGAGTTTGGGTGTTAGGCCCAAATTTCGGTCTAACATTTTGGCGCGCCAGGAAGGGGGGCACATGATACAACTTCTTCTACTAGCTTGAACGGAAGCGGATTAGTTGGCTATTGGATCAATGGTCAAGCGAAAGAAAGACGGAACCTTCTCTCATGCTGAGGATGTTGGCACTGAAGGCACAAGGAATGACGCAAGCCAGGAGGCTTCCTCTCATGAAAATCCATCAGCATACTTAACCAGAGATGAAATGGATGGCGTTCTCGCTGAATTGAGAACTCAAATGGCAAGGCAAGATGATCTCCTCTGCAAACAACAGGAGATGATCGACCAGTTCTTCGCTCGGATGGAAGGAAGGCCGAGCGGCAATGCACAACTCACTGGAAATGGTACTGAAATGGCTCCAGCAGGAATAACAAACCGGATCAGTTCGGATCGGATCCGAACCGAGGGCCAAAATCTGAATCCAACGCAGATGGAAATGGGGGGCATTCCCCACCGGATCGGTTCAGACCCGATCCGAACAGCAACCCTGCATGAGCCTAGGGGCAGCAGCCTCCCCTCTGGAAATCAAGGCTTCACTCCTGTTCGACCTACATCCGCACCGGTTCGGGTCGGAAATACCACACAAATTCAGCATCAAGCTCCCCGGTTCGGAACAGGCGAACCTGTTCGGATCGGCACCTCCGATCCGAACCGTGCACCTCTCCATAACCTCCATCGCTTCTCCGAGCCGCAGCAAGGGGGCACCTCCGAACCGAACCGGATGACCTGCCAAGCTCCTTATACTCTTCCACACACTTCTGAACTTAACGCTGGGGGCACCAGCTCTGGACTTTTCAACTTGCAACAGCTCTTTGAAGGCGATCGGCTCGCCAGCCTTATTGAACGCCTTTCGAGAGGCCGCATTTATCAGAATGACATGGATGATGTCAATCACAATCCATTCACACAGGAAATCAGGAATTCCCGCAATCCTCCAGATTTCAAACTTCCACAACTGGAACCCTACAACGGCAGGGCAGATCCTACCGTGCACCTAATGCGCTATAAACGACATATGGAAGTTCAATCGGCGTCGACAAACGTCATGGCTAAATGCTTTCCCCTCTTTTTGACTGATATTGCTGCTATGTGGTTTCGGCAGCTGGAATCTGAATCGATCAACAGCTGGAACATGTTGGTCGCTCGCTTTATTGAACAATTTCGGGTCCATATCGCTCGACCCAAGAATGTAATGTCACTAACTACAATCAAGCAGAGGCCTAAAGAAACCCTGCGGTCATTTCTGGAAAGGTTCAATGTTGCAGCAGCATCAGTTGATCGACCTGAGCCATCTATGGTATTGATGGCGGCTGTATCCGGCGTTCTAGACAACTTGGAGTTCAAAAAATCCTTGTACCGGGACCCACCAAGGAATCTCAGCGAATTCTATCTTGAATCGGATAGGTTTTTGCGTGAAGAAGACGCAACGTCCGAAAAGAAAATTCTCGATGTTAACATGCTCAAAGACGGAGAACCGTCTGATTCTGGTAAAGGCAAAGGAAAAGCTACCATCAAGAATGACCGCAACGCTCAGCCCCGCAGAGGGCCCAGATATGAAAAGTACACAGAACTCAATTCGTCACTAACCGACATCTACGTGAACACAAACGGTGACGTCTCCTATCCAAAGCCTCCCAGGAGGGAGCCATCGCAAAGAGAACGCGATTCTGGAAAATACTGCATGTTTCATGATATGGACGGTCATGATACAAATGACTGTAGACACTTGCGAGATTTGATTGAGGAACGGGTTAGACGTGGAGAGCTACCCGAGTATGTAAAACAACCGACAGCACCTGTACCTGTGCTGCCACCACCTGCTCCCCGGAGAGGGAATGACCCTGGAACGAGCTCCCATCGGCTCGTCATCAACTGATCTGGATTGGATCACTCTGCGTTTTCAGCATTTCTTAGGATTTAAGATATGTCTCTTTTCTTTCTTTAGGTTTTCCGATTGGCTAAATCGGAGTACACACGTTCGGCGTTAGGATTTAGCTCCAAATCGTGCTCTGCACTCGATGACAAACCAATCAGGATTTGCTTTGGTTTTGTACTTTGGATTGAATAAGGAAGGACTTTCCGAGCATGGATTATGTTTGGAAATTTAAGTATCTTGTCAGGTTGTGGCAGGATTCTCAATCTCAACTAAAGTATGGCTTATACTTATCTCGGACCCCTAGGCATGGATTATGCCTAGGGACAGACTGTCTTGTCAGGTCTTGGCAATCATAGCTCTATCCCGACATGAGTATGGATTGTACTCACTAGGATTCTTAAGTATGGATTATACTCTAGAACGGCTTATTGTTTCATCAGGATCTGGCAAAGGAACTCAATAAAACTCGAGTATGGTTTATGCTCAGTTTGAACTTCCTGGTATGGCTTATACCCGGAAGGTTAGGTCCCTCGTCAGGTTTTGGCAGGATGATTCGAACGTGTCTTGAGTATGGTTTATGATCAAACAAGCGCCCAAGCATGGTTTATGCTCGAAAGTGTAATTAGTTTTGTCAGGATTTGACACACCTTTCTGCTCTCTTTTCTTCGCAGGTATGGATTATACTTGCAGCTGGCAGGCCCGGCGTGGCCTTGGATTATCCAGAACACATCTTCCTTCATTCAACAAGATATATTCTGAGGGGCAAAATGTTGACCCGCTTTTTAGTCAAAGCGGTCATACATGGAATCTCTTCTCAACAATACGCTCAAGTGTTGGGAATATCGTCAGAAGACATGAAGTGATTTGGTTGAAATCGCATCACAAACAAAGAATGGCCCGAAACTCCTACAAGATGACCTTTTCTGGGCCTGAAAACAGCGATTAGGAGCTAAGCTTTGTAACTCTTGTAGCTCTCTGAATTAGCTTCAGTTTGAGCTTTGGTTCAGCTCAATCGGACTTACGGTTTGAAAGTTATGCCCGTTTCCGTGAACACGTGCAGAACAGGCAACTTGGAATCTGGCATTGGCACAACCCTTACGGATCGGATCGGAGCACAGAAGACCCGACCCGCCTGAAGTGTTTCGCACTGAAGTATCTCCAGCCTTCGGATTGGAGACATCACCACGCATCGGTTTGGATCGGATCACCCCTGGAAAGGTCGGTTCGGATGAGATAAAGTGGCATTGGAAACTTGGCACACATCAGTTCGGATCGGGATAGGAAGAACCGATCCGATTTGGACATCTGAACAGAAGTGCACACACGCATTCAGCCCAGGAAACTGGTTCGGTTCGGATCCGATCCGAACTGACCTGCTTCTGTACCTGAAATTCTGGCATGCATCTCTTTCGGTTCGGATCGGGGTAGGACGATCCGATCCGCCTAGTTTCTTCAGCACCGGAGTGTTGTTCGTCTTCGGTTTGAAGACACCAATCCGGTTCGGTTCCGACCCGAACCGACCCCCTGCACCTGCTTAGACGCAGCAGCTTTGACCGATTCTAAGGGATAACCGCTCCTACAAATGTGGATCGAGCTCCACCTGTCTGCATACGACCTGGAGACCACATTCTCCATTATCTCCGGGATAGCCTCGCCACGCGCCACGTGTCCACCCGATCCGAATCGGTTCAGAGCACCTACCAGCTTCTCTACGCCTATAAATACACCACGAGATGGTCATTTCAAGGGACTTTCCGGCACTAACACCTCTCGACCTCCATTACCAAGTATTCAAGGACTTTGGGTACTCCTCAACTCAATCAAACACGAGGCTATCGTGCATAAATTCAATCTCTTTTCTCCTCTTCTTCATTACAACACAAGGCTATTGTGTATAATCGAATCTCACAGATTGTGAGACACCATTGTAATTGTAATTCCTCGGGATATGAGAAATTATAAAGTGGACGTAGGCTTGGATTGTGCCGAACCACTATAAAAATCTCGTGTGTTCCCAGTTTTTACTGCTTTTTATCTGTAATCTGTGATTTGTGAGGATTTCACATAGAGTTTGGGTGTTAGGCTCAAATTTCGGTCTAACAATAAGAGAAAGCGAGGATTTTTATAAAAGAAAAGGTGATTTTCATATTGAATAGCGAAGTAAAAATTCGATTTTTATAATTGAATAGCAAAGTAAAAATTCGATTTTTATATATTGAATAGCAAAGTAAAAATTCGATTTTTATATATTGAATAGCAAAGTAAAAATTCGATTTTTATATATTGAATAGCGAAGTAAAAATTCGATTTTTATATATTGAATTGCGAAGTAAAAATTCGATTTTTATATATTGAATAGCGAAGTAAAAAATTCGAGTTTTATATATGTAGTGAATACGGATGACGAAAGTGATGAAAGAAGAACGGAGAAGATTCCTACATTCGAAGAGTCGTGGCGTTGGATTAGCTATTCTGTGAGAACTTCTCACCTTTTAATTTTGTTTTTCTAGTTATATACATACTAGGATGCAGACGGTGTTTAGTAGCACCCGGCACCCGTCGTCCACAGACCATGGACGGCTTGTATGCTTGTTTGTTTGATTTTGATGTGTAGTTGATTGTGTGATGTGATGTGAAATGAAATAAAATATTTATATAGTTGAAAATATTTTATAGTTAAAAATAGAATTTTTAACGTGTATATGAAATGAAATAAAAATGAACAAATCAGACGATTTGTTTATATACACACATTTGACTGATATTGATTGGGTTGATAAATTTTACACATCGCCCAACTACACAAATAAAATCTGTGTTTGATGGTTTGAAAACCCCACACGGGTATTGGGATGATATTTGACGTACACTAATCCCGATTGTTTAGTTGTATGTCGATCGATCGATTGACAGACTATTATAAGCGTTGAATATTTATATTTGATGCTTATACAGAGTAGAATGCACTCTGGATGATGGTTGATTATTTATCGTTGTTATTTTATACATGTGTTGTAGAAAATCCATGTAATTAACATTATATGGTAATTGATTGGGCCTCATTCCATATTTGAAAGGATAAAAATAGATTTTTATCGAAATGAACTAGTTTTGAACTAGAATAGTAATTTATTTATATTTAAAATAAATAAAGTGAGTTTGAAATGGTTTTGAAATATAACCAGAACTTCCAATAATTGAATTGGAATGGATTTGAATCGAAATTATCTTTGGAATATTTCGATGTTGGATTCCGTGATCATACAGATGCTGTTAGGGAAATTTGAAAGATATGTATATATATCGTTATTTCCAATACGATATTTGTTGGTCGTAGAATTTGATATTGAATATAAGCCGATATATTTTCTATTCAGAGCCTTGTATTGAATATCAAATGGGATTTGGGTTTGTCGTGAATGGTGTCTTCATTAACACTGCTCTTGAACCCAGTTGAGAAAAGATTAAATCTTTTTATTTAGATTTAATGAAGCGTACCAATTAAATAATATTTAATTGAGTTGATATTGATTTTTGGGTTTATCGTGAACAATGTTTTAAATAACACTTGTTCTTTAACCCGATAATTAATGGAATGTGATTTTGGGTTTATCGTGAACCGTGTTTTAAAATGACACTAATTCTTTAACCCAGTTAAAGATTAAAACTAGGTGGAGTTTTAATGAATCTTTAATTAGATTGAAAAGATCGAGAATGGAGTATCACCAGTTTTGCTCCTGGCGATAGTTAAATCTTTAATTAGATTTGAACGTGAAATGGTAATTGAATTTACCAATAACACCATGGTGTTAGATATGAAGTATGACCAGTTTTACTTCATGGGATGAATAGGTTGGGATTGGGAAATAAAATAAATGATTACTTCGGTGTGGTTCGCTAATCCCGACTAATTTGAATTGATATTCAAAGGAGATTAAAGAATATATTTAAATAATTTATCTTTGATAAAATTAATGGGAACCTTTCCCAAAATATAAGAATATTTGAATAAAAAGAATATTCTGAAGTGGAATGAGGCGTATGTTGTGTTTGTGTAACACTTTTATTATATATACGCGAGTTGTTCAGAAAGACCGGGTTTATCCCATTCTGAATAACTAATTCGACGTGGTGTCGAAGATGAAGACGGTGGTCGAAGACCGGAGGTCTTCATGTCATTTGGGTAATTACTGATGATCTTGATTGGGCTGTACACCCAAGAAGATGGAAACAGTTGGTGATCGTCCAGACGTACTTGGAGATCGATGGATATGCGAGGTACTAGGTGCCTCCGGTTTCGTTTAGAACCAGAACGGACTTGTAAATGGACTGTGTGTCTGACATTGGATTTTAGTATGTGTGATTGATTTCTATTAAATATATATCTGTTTGGCGGCGCAGAATTTATTCTCTTGCTTAACGCCCTTCTCTGAGACGTACGAGCTCAGGGGTTATATACAGATGGATATCAAACGCATAGAGTGAATTGCCTGTGTGGCATGCCTAAGTGGCAAATGATCAAGGCTTCTGTTGAAAAGCAAAGTCTTGTGGTTGATGATCAAGCACGGCCTGTGTGGCATAGCTTTGTGTAGCGTTGATTCGCGAGCCTCACTCCCCGGTTGCGAACCAAAAACGGGAGAAGGATCCAGGGAGGGCATGCGTTTCTTTCTAGCTAGGGTGGTGTCAGTGACCTACCAGCCCTGACATTTATATACTTTTCACCTGTGTGGTTGTTGCCGTTGCGAGGCGCCTCGGTTTGATCGGACGATCTGGGTCCGATGGGGTCATTCGTTGACTCATTTACGCCCCAAAGGGCGGGGAAACGTAGTGTTCAGGCATTTTAATCCACATCGGTGGACCAGCCCTGTGGCTCCTAGGTGCAGTCGCGGCTGTAGCCTGAGGCTCGGGCTAGAGAGTCTCGAATTCGGTAGAGGACTATCTTTTGCCTCGGTTCACAGACGGAAATCCAATTTCCAAATACGTGACATTTGCAGTTTTATTTGTAGAGCCTAGTATGGCGACATAGTGGGATGGGGCGCTTATGCCGTCTATGATTGATACTTATGATTTGAAATTGTTTTATACACTATGCACTTATAATAGTATCCAATGATTTGTTTTAAACGTATCAAGCATTCTTGGCTATTATAAGGTAAAACCCTATCCTCTGGTTTGTGTTGCATTGTGTGATAGGACCTGGGTCTTATAATAGCTTCATTTTTCTTTATTTAGCATTGCGCTGTTTGTTTTATGCACTGGTATTCTTGGGAGGAAACCCGTTCCGTGTTATACGGCGTGTTCCCTTGATTTACCTAACTTTAAAATAAAGATTTATAACTATTTTAGTTCTCACACCAGTCCCAAGACTGACCTAGAGTTTATTGTTTTAACCTAAACTCTGGGTGCCCTTATTTTGACATGGGCAGCTAGTAGTTTTGGTTTTGCAGATTTATATTCACTGGATCCTGGTTTACAGCTGGAATGATATCCGGAAAGCTTTGTATCCGTATATCTCTTCTCGTTGTGTATTGTATTATTTTCCGCTGCTCTGTATTTAAATGTAATTTAAATCTCTGATATTTCTGTGTAATATTTATTCATTTATACTCTGTATATTCTTGTATTCTGGTGGAATTGTTGTATTAACAATGAAATGTTCTCCCGTTCGCGTTCTGTTGTGTCGTGTTCTCAAAACAATTCGTTCTTTCTCTTCTCTTCGGAGACCGGGGAAGTTCGGGTCGTTTCACATATTTTTATTATTCTTTCTATAATATAAAAATAATATTTTTATTATTCTTTCTATAATATAAAAATCATATTTTTATCCTTATAAAAAATCTTAACTTTATGCATAAAAATTTGAATTTTCTTCATATAAAAATATTAACTTTCTACTTGTAAAAATTCTAACTTTCTTCCTTTAAAGATCTATTCTTTCTTATTTTAAAAATTAAATCTTTTTATATAAAAATAAAGTCCAACCTCAACTTCATAATTTCATATGACTAACAATCTGATTTTTCTTTTCCTTAACACAAAAATCTATTTTTTCTTTAACGCACTAATCTAATTTTTTCTACTTAAAGATCATTATTTTATTTTTCAGTTTTATATAAAATAAATAATTAAAAGAACTGAAATAAAAAAATAAAGTAATTAAACTTTACCTTTGTTTTGAAGGGGGTAGGGTTCATCACCGTCGCCTGAAGGGGGGGCGCTCCTGGTTCGTGGATCGAGGAAGATGGGGTGGCTCCTATCGCGCAGGTGAAGGGAAGCGGCGGAGTTCGGGTCCTGGGGGTTGCGACGGGGAAGAAGGTGGAAAGCGTTGAAGTCGAGAGGGGGGCTAACGCTGCGTCGGTCGGCGACTGGGGGGAGCGGAGCAGGCGGGCGTTAGCGCGTTGGAGTGGAGGGGGCGCGGTTAAGCGGAACGGGGTGGGAAGAGATCGGGTTCTGGCGATTTGTTTTTTCTTCTTCTTCACTTCCGAAATAAATGGTAAGGGGGGAGGGAGAATGAAGAAGGTTATATAATATATATAATATTTAATTCATTTTAAATTCCATAGAGTTGACTTTTAACTCGAATCGCAAATAGAGCCCAACGACCGTTGCCCCTAACGTAACACCCCCATTCCGAACACAATGGGATATGTCCCGCTAGCCAATTTGACTGTTACGATCAGTTTCCGTTCAATTCAAAATATAAATCTATATATTGATTTTGAATGCACATTTCAATTTACTGGGGCCACGCACGGACTCTAAAAATTCCCGAAAAATATTTTCTAACAAAACTAATTTGATCAAACTCCGAGACCGTTTGAAAAATGGCCATTTTCTGGTCGATCGAAATTGACAAAACAATTGACAAAACACGTCTTACTTCTCCATGATCACATATTGATTCGGAAAATTATGAATTTTGGAATCTAGCAATAACTTGACATCACGGATCCAACAAAAGTGGTTTCATCGAAAACCGAGGTCGTTTGCAAAATGGCTATTTTTAAGGGCCAGAATTCCACAGCGACTATTCTGAATTTTCAACTGGGCATATCTTTTGATTCCCGCTATGAAATTTCAATTTTTTTGGGTTCGTTGGAAAGATATTCTCAATTAGATTCTAATATTTTTGGTTTCTCTAAAATCCGATTTATTTTGAATCCTGTACATTCATTTAAACTTTGAAATCGAATTTTCGAACTACCGCGCCATTTTGAATTCCTTTTATAATTAAAATAAAATATTTATATTCCAATGATGATTCAAATAAATATATATGTTCTAATTCTATTCAAAATAAATTTCTCGTCGTTATTATTTAAAATAACTCATTTTAAATAATCAAAATTCGCTAAAATTGCCAAAATAAAATTTTTAAATTGGCTCCGATTTCCGGGTTATTACAATCTAAGTGATGGATTGCTACCTTAAAAAGTTTTTGTTGGAAATTTGTTTGAAGGAAAACAAGTGGTTTTGAAAATTCAAATGTTTTGAATTTGAGATGGAAATAAATATAAGTATATATTTATGTGATTTCGAAAGGATTTAAAATGAAATCCAAAGAATTTCGATGTGGAATTTAAATTAACTTAAGCAATTTAAATGGATTGAAGTGAATCAATTGATCAAATTCGATTTGAATGAATATGAATGGAATATGATTTGGATATGAATGTATTGATTTTAAATAATTCAGATTAAATGAATGTGAGTGTATATGATATGTGATGTAAATGGAAACCAAATGTTTTGGTAGAACTTAAGTTGTGAAATTATGAAGAGTTCAGTTTCAACATAAGTGGGTTTTTGAAAAGTAATGGGTTCATAATACTTTTCCTACCTTAGTAATTTCGCGGATGAAATTCTTTTAAAGGGAGAAGAATGTAACGACCCAGATTTTTCGAACGGTTTATTTTAAATATTTAATATGGTTTTAAATATTGAGTTGATAATATAAATGGATTTCATATTGAGTTATCGATTTAATAATCGATTTCGATTCAATATCGAATATATTAAATTCGATTTTGATTCAATATCGAATATATTAAATTTTCGTAATACGAAAAATAATTCAATTCGAGATTTAAACTGAGTCAAAACAATTCAGATAATAAATATAAATTCTATGTGAATATAATCGATAATAATAATAATTTATTATTGAGAAGGTGATTAGTTCTAAATTGTTATTTATATTATATAAATTTAATATGGTATATACATTCAAATTAAATTTCAGAATATATGTTGTTCAATTTAGAATATAGTTATTACATTGGAACGACGGTCGGTACGCTAAAATAGCGGTTCACGATTTTTAATTGTGAACCCCGAGATATTTATAATGGATAAGATCAAAATCAAATCGAAAATCAAATTGATATCTGTTTAAAAAGAAACAAAATCTTTATAAACTCAAATCACATTAACTATACTGTACCCGTGCGCAGACTAAATTGCTTAACGATTAAGTCTTCATCGTCTATAAAATCGGGATGGCCTCTTCTCATTTTCTTTCCTGAATTTCAATTCTCTAGATAATAATTGTAATGCCGCTCCTCCTATTTTCCAAAATCAGTGTTTATATTCTCTCCCTTTCACAGTTGTATAAATCGTGTTTTGCCCCTTACCCTTTAATTCATTTACAAAACGCGGAAGAAGGCTTCAGCATAAATCCAAATGAAAATAGCCTCTCCATCCTGTTCTTCAAAATCAAATAAAACCGCACCCTTTCTACTTTGAAATTAGTTCGAATGAAATCATTAAAATCATAATACTTACATCGTTCTTTTCCAAACTCGAACGGATTAATGCATCATTCTGGTGTCGCTCAAACTAAGTTCTTGTGAGTTTTGGGAATCGCGATGGTTCGAGCGTGCCTAGGGAATGTATCGCGATGGAAATTAGGGGATGTCGACGTGGTGGGTATCACGATTTCAAGTTTAGGGGTGAGCAATGGAGACAACTGAGCTAGGGTTGCGAGTGTAGGGGTTAACGTCGATTTGGAGGTTCTGGTCTTCAATGGCGAACTGTTGTGACAAGATTCAGGTAGAAAGGCAGTGCGATGGATTATTGGAGGAGAACTAAGATGTGGTGGGTTCTGTACAGTGAAGGAGCAAGCTCGAGTGAAGGAAAAGGTCAAGACTGACATGATGATTGGATGGGTTGGTGGTTTCGGTGATTCAAAGTGGAGAATTTGGGCAGGCGAAGATGAAGTGAAGTTGTTGTTTAATTTAACAATGGGATTAGGGGAAAACAATAGCGGTATAGTGGGAGGCCGCAAGTCTGAAGTGAAGATGAAGGCTTCATGAATTCACGCACAGGGAAATGAAAAGGAGTACATGTTAAGGCTTCAGTTAAGGTTAGTCTAGTTCATTTAATTAAAGCTAATAGTTTTTAAATTAAATTAGTTTGATTTAGATCCACACTCATAAATAACATTGAATGGTTATTAATAAGGTTAACATTGGACAAGGGATTTAGGAGCTAACCGGGGGATTTAAATTAAATTTATGAAGTCGTTAATTTTATAAATTGTTTTTAAATATATAAATTTATAAGTTAAATTAGGTGGTTAGGGTATGAATTTATTTCAAGATAAGTAATTTGCTTAAGTATTTTTATTTGTGTAAAATAATTTTGATTTAAAAGCATGAAAATTTGGTTATATAATTGGTAACTTAGTTTATATAATTAGTTTATATAAAGTGATTTAGTTAGCGAAGAAATAAAATGTGTAGATTAATCGTTTAAGTAAATTAAGGTTTAAATTGGAATTATATTACATGAGTAATTAATTAAATTGTATTCGTAAAATTTAAATAACTGGAATTTTAGTAATTATTGTTTTACATTGGAAAACAAACGTTTGGAGGAATCACTCTGAAATTTATATAATATGCTTCAGTGGATATTCAGCACTGTTAAAATCAAGGTGAGTAAATCTCACTCAAATTTTATTTAGAATTATTTTTATCAGTTAAAAATAATTGTTTGATGGTTGTTTGGTTGCATTATATATATTAGTTATTTAGGATTGGTGTTTGTGGTAATTATATATATATATATATATATATATATATATATTGGTGATTAGATTCCAGCAGTAACATTAGCGGATGCCCGCAGTATCATTAGCGGATGACCCTATACGCCCCACGCTGTGATAGTGGATGACCTTCTATACCGCGATATCCTACCTCGAAGCAGGATGGGTATTATTTATGTTGGCTAACGTCTGTTGATGCAGGAAAAACAGGTTGGCAGGATCCAACTGGATTCCTCAAAAATTTATTATTTGTTTGTTCGTTTGATTTCATATACATTATCATATATGATGTGTTAAAAACCCAATGATTGATAATTGGATGATTTGATCATTTAATTATCATAGGGCCTAAATGTTGATATTTAAAAATATTGTGAAAAGAAATTTTGAGGTTTAAAAGGAAAATTCTATTTTTCTAAAATAGAATTTGAATTTCGAATGGACTAGAAGTAACTTGTTTTGAAAAATAAAAACAAGAAGTTCATTTATAAATGATGTTTATAAATGAAATTAAATAAATTATCATTCGATAATTTGGGAAATGTAAATTCAAATGTGAATTTAAAAAGGAGAATTGAAATTAGTTTCTAACAGAAATGATGAAATCTGTTCTGATGTTCAGAATGTAATTGAATTGAATAAATCCGTTTGGATTATGATTTAAATTCGATTATATAGAATTTAATTAAATAAAATATTTTCAAAAAAGATATTAGGATTGTATTAAATAGAAGTTTAAATTTAAATGTGAAAATAGTTTTTTCAGTCATATATATCAGCTATAATAAATAGAACATTCCAAAATAAGATTTTGGTTTTAAATAGATTTTGAAATGGAAACTTGTTTTAACTTTATAAAACAAGGAAGTTAAATTGTAAACGATGTTTATAATTTAGTGCGATAAATTACCATTAGATAATTTATAAGTTTAAATTCAAGTATGAATTTATAAAAATGAATTGGGAATCGTTTCAAAAAGGGGATGACGGTTTTATTCCAGAATTCGGAATATGAAATGAATTGAGTTAAATATAAGGATTTATAATTAGAATTCGATTTTTATTGAACTTTATAAATAATTTATAAAGGAATTGGAATATAGTACAAAAGATGGAGTTATAAATAAATTTATAACCGAGTAATGAAAATCGACAATTAGAGAGCTAGGCTGAAATATTAATTTGGATTTGAAAACCGTATTTAACATATGTTAAAATATATATAGGAATGGGATTGAAATAAATTATACACAATGTTTAAACGTTTATATTTATATATATATATATATAATTAAAACGTACTCGCCGCGACGCGGTAGTTCATAAATTGACGTTTCGAACTTCAATTGAGTATATGGAACTCAATTTAAGTCGGAATTCTATGAAACAAGAATCGTTAGGACCGATTGAATAATAGTTTTCTAATGGAAGAGAAAATTCTGAATTTTGTTGTATATATTTTGAGTTATGTCAAAATCAAATTTTTAGAAAAACAACGCCAGAACCATTATAAAACCATAACGATTTATTTAAATAAAATAAAAGGATTTTAAAGAAATAAAATCCGAATTTCCATTAGAAAAATCCAGACTGGAGATATAAAATAAATATGAACTCTAGGGAAGTAAGTGAAATGATTTTTGAAACAAAAATCAGATATTTAGATATAGAATAGAATTAACTAAGTTGAAGAATAATTAGTTAATCAAGTTTGAAATCGAAATTAGGCTTTGGATAAGTAATGTGATTTGTGAGCTCATATTCGAAATCGAATATGAAACTGGAATTGAAAATGGAATTCAATTAGTTTTAGGCAAGTTAAAATATTTTTGAACATGTTAGGTTCAAATATAAAAGTGAAACAGGCAAAAGAATTAATTAGCAAATTACTTAACGAATTGAGTTAAAACGATTAGATCGAGTTGGAATAAATTGGAATTGTTTTGATATGTGTTAGACAGGTTTGAAGTGAAGTGTATGAAGATAAATAAATAGAATGCTCGACAAAAAGGTATGTATTTCAATTGAATATGAGATTTTATGCACCGTATCGGCAAGCCGCTTGGCTTTTTAATATTCTTTTGAATGAAGAGAGCCTGTGTAGCGGTTTGGGGATTTTCCCAATGTGCCCGTACAAAGGAGCTTATGGCGAATTTTTCTGGAAATTTATGGAGTTAGAATATTTTTAAGAAAATTCGATAGTTAGAAATCAATGTATCGATATATATATAGAATTCGATAAGGAAACGAAGTTAAAAATAGAATATTGTAAATAAAAAGGAAATCTAATAATTAGATTTGTTAAAAATAGAATGCGAACAATATACATGTTTTTTAAAATGAATAATTAATTTTTATGATGTTGATTATTTGAGATGAGTGATCTTGTCTGTTTTGAAGTTAAGGATGTTTTCAGTCAAGGTCTGAGAGGTAATTGTACCCCAACTTGTTTGATTTCATTTTTAACCAATAAATAGGAGGATCCAGTCTAGAAGATAAATGTTTGAATAAGATTAGTTAAATGCAGTATTTTGGGTTGTTGTAACGATGTTTTGCACAACATTTGTTTTAACCCAAGTAAGTGGAAATTTAGAAATATAATAAATAAATATTTCCTGAGTGTAGAAATGAACGGGCGTGAAAGAGATAAGTAATTGGAATGTTTTCCAGTTATAAAGAGAAGATATTTTCTAAGTATAGAAAATAGAAGAAGGCGGTATATGGAAATGTTTTCCAAATAAAGTAAGAGGCTAAAATGATAATTGAAAATATTTGTTTAACAAATATTGATAAGGGAATGGAGTAGTGATTTAATTAATGAAATATTTATTAAGAGGCCCAGTGATTTGTTTGATGATTTGAATGAATGTTTGTTTTTCTTTGATAGTTAAATAACCGACTATCGAAGTGTTGCCAATATCGTTGTCAATACGGAGAGACCGGTTGGATTATTATCCATGAACCACTCCGTATTGGCAGTAGCGTTGCGAATCAGATTATATGAAGATAATCGAAGACGGAGTAAAGTGCAAGGGCTTTTTCTATTAATAGAAATTGTGCCTTCGGTTTCATTCAGTCCCAGAATGAAGTGTATGGACGGATGTCTGGCAGAGTATTTCCAATGATCGCATATGTTGGTCTGTGTAGATATATATGGTGGCAGAGAATTTATTCTCTTAGCATAATATCTAGAATATATTTGTGCAAATCAATTAGAGATTAACGGATCTGATGATGTGGCATTCAAAGTGATTGTGCTATCAATGAATGATAAGAAATCGTAGCCTCAGGCCTCAACTACCGGGAAATGACAAAAATCGGGCAGGCAGCATGGCTATGTGGGTCACTCCCATTAGGGTGTATAATCACTTATCTAGAGATATTCAATTCATTCTTTAATCTATTCGATGCTGTCCCATTCGGGAAACGGTTGCTGATCCCAACCATTGGTGATATACATTCGATACACTCAAGCGAAATGAGTGGTCGGTCATGTGTGGGCCGGGTTGCAAGATGTTCTTGTTTAACCCAGTGTATTCCCCTCTAGAGATACACTATCGGAAGGTGGTTCCATACCTTGTCATGTTGGAAATCCAATCTCCAATAAGCGCCATGCGGTTTTTGATTTTATATTATATATGGAGCGTGAGATGCAAGCGTTCCGCTAGATTCTATTTATTTGATGTAGACATTATTATAATATCACTGGATTTCGTATCAAAAATATTTTGGGTTATCGTAAGGTAAAAACCATCCGTGTTTTTGTGTGGATCGGTCTTACGATTATCACTTCTTTCGAAAGGATTTTTTTTAAAGTTAAACAATTGATTGGAGTTTATTCACACCAGTTCCATGACTGACCCAGAGTTTATTTTGTTTGTTTTCCCTAAACTCTTGGGTGCCCAAATTTGTACGAGCAGTCAAGTAGTCGGGATTTTTCAGATTCACTTGGAAGAGCTGGAAGTAGGAGGCTTCACCAGTTAGCTATAGACTATCATACTTCCGCTGTGTACTATGTTGTGTCTGGAAACAGGTGTTTATAACTGTTCCAGGAATAACTGTTGTGCTCTGATAATGGTATATATATATATATATATTTATACAGTTACTGATTTGTATTTCAAAAGTTATGTTATTTAATATATTTTATTCGTTCTGCTGTTAGATTTGTGTTCTTCGTTTTTCTTCTATTCTAACTTTTCTTACTTTCTATACCTCATCCTCTAACTTCTTTCTAATAATGATTCGTATTTCTATGCAATTTGGGTTGGACGTGTGGTGTTATTAGTCAACTCTGATAGTACGGATTTGCGGGCCGTTATAGAGTGAGAGATGTGAGGATGATTGCTATGTTTGATGTTTGCTATTACCATGATCCCCACCCCATTTACACTTTATGTTAGTGTTACCTTAGATACATATTGTTGTGCTGACTCTTTGGTTGCAGGAACAGGTTCAGGTATGATTAGATTATACCTGTTATTGTTTTGTTTTGCTGCTTATCGCTTATACCAGACTTTTGTCAGATCTAGAGTTTTATGTCTCTTCTTATTACTCTGGGTGCTCCTAAACGAGCAGACTAGTGACATGTTAAGTGGTAATGAACGAGTAGCTGTCCGGAGACGAGCAGGAGGCTTCCACGTTATACTCCCTTTGTTGTAGTTGGTCACTGCTTGGGCATTAGTAGTGTACCTTTTCTTTCTTTTGGTTTAGAGACAGAAATTGGAAGTTGTAATAATGATGTTGGATCATAAGCTGTATTATGGATTCCGCTGCTATGATGATTTATTTTTCAGCTTATGCACTGTCTCGCCTGTTTTATGTCAAAGTTATGTTATTATATTTTATTCCATGCGCTGTAAGATATACTACGGGTTCCTTAACTTCCTTGTTAGTTCATAGTTTCAAATTCCTTTCTTCTCTTCTCTTTTCTTTTCTTTCGACGACCATCCCATGCTAATTGGACATCAGTACATCGCATTTTGAAAGAAATGTCGGCTGGTTCGGGGCGGGCCGTCACAACGACCCGAACTCAAAATCCACAAACCTTAAAGCCTACTACATAAGTTTCTATTTTCTATTTTTCTAGAATTTACCCTATCTTCCCACGACCACTACTTACTCATAGGAATAAATGCAAATCCACTTTTTCTTTTTTAAGAATGAATAGAATTGAAATAGCTACAACTTTTCCAGATTTTATTTTCTGTGTCGAAATCATAAATTATTCGGATATATTTTTTAACTAGATTTATGATCTGAAAACGGTCTGTCACTGCTTCATCATGTTCTCCCTCAAAAGTGATCCAAAACAAGTTTTTCTTTTTTAGCAAGAAGAGAAAGAAATTTCAAAAAGCTTTTCTATTGACCACTTTTTCAAATTTAGTCGCTAACATATCCAAAAATCCATTTTGAAAGTGTCCAAATTTTTTATTATGTTTCGTAAATTTTGTGAAAATCAAAATCCATCTTCCCTAATCACAACCCATCTACTCTCTTCTTTTAAATTTCTTGGGTTATTGTTTTATGAATTTATTTGTGCCATAGTGTTAGAAAGCATGTAGTTGTGCTTGCAATCGGAGTTGTTCATCTCGCTTTCCATGTTCATTCGTTTGTCATCTCCATTCTATGCCACGAAAGGCGAGTTTATCTCATACTTGACTAACATTTTGTGAAAATATATTCAACACATGAGAATGGTTAAATTGAAATGCAAAGTTTGTTTTAATTAGCATGATTGTTTTGTTAAATTTAAATTTGCATTCATGACATGAAATTATGTTATTTGGTGACATATATTTATTTGTGACATGACATATCTTTGACTGTTATTGACACAAATGACATGACACAGATTTTCTATGTGACATTTTAGTATTGGTATATTTTAATTTTATGTTCTCACACTGCAAGTTCCATGTAGATTTAGGAAAATCATTGTGTGTTGAAATGGTATATAAAACCACTATATAGATTTAGGAAATGAACTGGATTAATTTGGGATGCGGGTTGAAATGATATATACCCGAAATTCGAATTTTAACACAGATTGAAATGTTACATGTCAGTATTACTTATCCTAGATAAAAAATTATACACCGACACTGTTAGTCTATTTTAAAATGTATTTTTCTAAATTTTAAATATATATTAACTTAATAAAGCAGTTTTATAATACTTTAATTATAATATTATTTCAAAATTTATATTATTTTATTAGTAATTTAATAAAGCTTTTATTATAATTTGTTATTACTCGATATTTCAAATTTAATATATAAATACAGATTTGTACAATACTATAAGTATAGATTTTCTTAATACTTTAAATTTAAGAAAGGTTTAAAAGCAGAGTTAGAAATTTAATTGTAAATTGATTTGTTTAAATATTAAATTGAAATGAAATTATGAAATTATCCAATTAAACTGAGTTGATTTTAAGATGTGATTTAGAAGATAATAAAATGGGTTTATATGAATATGTTTTGATTATGAAACTGAATAAAATGATTTGATAACAATTTATTAAGTAAAGTTTTGAATCTAAGTATAAATGAAATTAAATATTTAGAAATTAGTAGTCCAAAAATGGCGTATTCTGAAATTGGCGATTTAGGATTTCCGATACCCTGCTGCTCATCGTCCTTCGCAATCTAATCTATCCATCCCGCCTCCTCAGTCTTTACGTATGCTCGTATCTTCCACCATCTCCTTCTCATGCCAAAGAATCGTAAGTCAAAACCTAGGTTTTCAGCTAGCGTGATGAGATCTGGTCAAAAATTTCCAGATCCACCTCCGTCTGTGTCATCGCTTAATGTCATTAACCAGATTCTAGATCTTATGAAAGCCTTATCTTCGCCTTCGTCGTCTTTAGTGCATGTTGACACACTTTTTGGTAAAAGTTGTCACACTGAATATCTGGATAGCATCGCGCTCGAATATGGAGAACAACATCAGAAGATAGGCAGCGATTTGGTCAAAGTCACATCACGAACAAAGAAAGGCCCGAAACTCCTATCAGACGACCTTTTTTGGGCCCGAAAACAACCATTGCTAAGCTAAGCTTTGTAGCTCTTGTAGATCTCTGAATTAGCTTCAGTTAGAGCTTTGGTTTGGCTCAATCGGACATACGGTTTGAAAGTTACGCCCGTTTCCATGAATGGGTGTAATCTGGCAATTTCCTGGATAGAGCGACGAAGCGTCACACGATCGGAGTACGGCTCGTGCATCCTCTTGGGCTCGTGGTGCACCCTCTGTTCGCCCTTCATCGGATCGTCCCCCTCGGATCGTGGCGCACCCTAAGACCACGACCCGTTCGTGGTACACCTCCTGATCACGACCCGCGCGTGACACACCAGCTTCACCATACAGCTCACGATCAGACCTCGGTTCGTGGAGCCCATATCACGATCTGATCCCATGACCACGAACCGACCCATGCACCCACTGATATATGCATTGTTTTGACCTGTTCTCATACCACATCTTGCACCTACTTTTCTGGATCGGGTGCCACATACCCCATCACGAACCGGTCTTCCCAGAAGCTCTCCTACAGCTATAAATACACCTCTACATGGAATTTTAAGGGGATTCTCTCTGACTTTTTGGATGAGACTTTCTCCTATATCTAGACAGCCTCTTCCATTACCGATTGTAAGGACTTTGCACCTTTCTACATAAATTCTCCTCTTGTAATCTCAATTAACACACAGATTGTGTGTCTGCTTATAACCGATTCTTGTAATCTGTCAGTATAACAATAAGATTATAAAGTGGACGTAGGCTACATCTACAGCCGAACCACTATAAAAACTTCGTGTATCTCCTCTTATTTATCATTATCTGCATTCTGTGAACTGTGATCTGTATTTGGGTGTTAGGCCCAGATTTTGGTCTAACAGTGCCTATCTCTGGTCTTATTGATATTGAAAATTCGATGCTATCTCCCTGGTCAGTTGTGAACACAGTCACTGACAGATGGTCTGACCTCAAGATATCTTCAAACTTCAGCCCTGTCATAAATCCAAAAGAAACAGGTAATCCTCTATCAGAATTTAGATTGGGTGATGATTTAAGAACCCGGCTAAATGTGGTAATTACTGAGTCATGTTCGAATCAGAAGTCTGATGATATGTTCATTTTTGGTAACAATAAAGGCCGAGATGTGGGTGAAAATTCAAATGGAATAGAGTGTATGGATGTTTCAGTGCCATCCATTGTTGATCGGCAGCCTAATCAAGACAATTTATCTGAATGCATGCCATCTATTCGATTAAATGCTCCACCAAAACCTGCAATTCACTCTCCTATTGTACACCAATCCATGCAAGTTCCTGTACATGATATAGCATTGAATTCTAATGTCATCCCACTGTGATGCCCAGTCCCCCCCACCCCAAACTGCAAAGCCTCCTTCCTCGCTCACCAGACTGAGCTTTGCTTCTTGTTTCTCTGTTCTTCCTCGTTGTGCTAGTGTGTACAGTCTCCGTGAGTTCAATTCTTCATCTGAAAACCCGAATCCTCCAGCTGAGATTATTCAAGAGGGAGCTAATTTCTAGAAAAAACACTTGGTTGGTTTCTTTCTCGATTCTGTTGTTCCACATGTTGATATGCGAGACCAATGTCGTAGGATGTGGAACTTGAGAGGTGGTTTAAATGTGCATGCTATTAATGAAATGTTCTATCTTAAATTGTCGATAAAGGAGGACAAGAAAAGTATTGGAATCTGACCCTGCAATAATTGGAGGTAAACCTTTTATAATAACATCTTGGAGTGCATCGATAGAGAATGCTAGAGAGTGTGTGTCTTCCATTCCAGTTTGGACTATTTTTACTAGAATTCCATCGGTTCTTCAAACTCTCCCAGGCTTGAATTGGTTAGCTAGTAGAATTGTGAACTTTAAACGTTTCGATTCAAACAAGGAAAAATCTCATCATTGCAAAATCATTGATTGAAATTACTCCGAATAGGCCATTGCCAAAAAAAATCAAAGTTACTATAGAAGGCTATGGTTTCAACGTTGATATTCAATACTTATGGCAACCTAAAATATTCACAAAATTTTGTTGCTTCGGGCACCTGCTGGAGTCTTGTAGTTCTATAGGTCCTCCTAAGGTTCGTCCTCCCCTCTTGAAACCTTCTCCTAGTATTTGGGTGCGTAAGAACAAGGTAGAAGAAACTATTATTAATGTAGAACCGAGTAATGATAAAGAAATGAAGGGCAGGGATACTGTTTGTGATGTTGCTCTAAAGAAAAACGAAGAGGTAATATCGGATGGGGTAACTAATGATGATGGGATATGTTGGATGTCAGACGATCGCGCTTGGGTACATGAAGTTTCTGGTATGAGGTATGATCCATATGAAAATGAATACTACAAATATGTTTCAGACATAGTGGAGGATGTTAGTAGACTGGAATATCAGGTAAATGGAGATAGCTTTGAGCTCATTCGAGAGGGTGTTCTTGGCGAGAAGAACCAGTCACTTTTCCATGATTAATCTTAGGATTCGGAATGTGAGTTTCGCAGTCCTAATCCGTGTTTTGTACCCAATCTTGCTGCGCTTTTTTCTGAGTACGTCAATATAATTGGTAGTTATAGCGACTCCTCTGGTTATTCCACCCTTATGGGGGATTAATTGTTAGGCATTTTATAGTAGTTAAAACTATATGTTTCTCTCCTGTTCTTTATAGTTATAGTGTTCTGGCACTTCAAACCAGATGAAGTTTCTGTGCCTGTGCAGAATTTCAGTTCTTTTCTCTCTCTCTCTAATAAACAGTGGTACGACTACTATAAAACCGGCTTACCATGCCAAAAAAATAAAAATAAATAAACAAATATTTAGAATCAACTGAATTTGGAAATTTTCATTTAACTTACATGAAACTATTAAAATGTGATTTAAAGTAAATTTTAACTTGGAGATATTAATTCAAGTTTTTTTTGCAAGGCCGACCGGTTTTTGTAGTGACCTGTAACATTTTTTATTATAACAAATAATAAATACATGATTTACAGGTGATACATAGATTGCTTACCAGCTACATTTTTTTTTAGAGTGGACCAACCATTACTGCTAACCTAGCAAAAAGTACAGTAGGTAGACAAGAAATCTAGTCTACTATTTGACATCCTACTCCACACAACAAGCACTAACAGAAACAAGAAACCATTCACATACTCGTATAGGAGTCAAACTATTATACTAGCATACTGCAACAAAAAGGAACTGCAACACTGTACTTGACCTGTTAAAATCACTGAATCTTCAGAAACTGAACCGCCTTTGTAGCACAACAGGGCAACAGTGAGAAATATAACAAGTGAGAACCAAATCACTTTAACATTATAGAAGCAAACTCGAGAATACTAGCTTCGTAGGAAAGTACCACCAACTGACACAAACAACCACATGCGTAACATCACATGCCATGCGGAGATAGCCAAAACAGTGTACCAAATATAAGCATCACATCAAAGAACTTCCTTCACAACAAGAAATCAAAAAAAGAATGCAACATCCCAATTACTAAAATGGAGACAACAAGCAAGTAGCAAAGACTAGGTGAGCATAAAGATCGCACTTGCACTCGAGCAAATCCCTGGCCTCCTCCGTTGCCGAGGAGGCAGACGGGGATAAAAACGAAACTTACCCAACCACATAAGATATAAATATTGGAACTGAACCACAAAACCTGACAAAACATCACCACACCAAGCAGCCTCTCAACCATACAAAAAGCATCATACCCTCATACCAAAAACAAACCACCAAAGTGCATTAAGAAAATTGGCAGATTTCACTTTAATGAAAACTGAGCTTGTAGCCATGGCTGCCAAACCTAAATCTTTCTTGAATCCTATTTTCGACAATATTCCCAATCTTAAGGAGGGATCTTCTTCTTCCCCTCCCCTCTCCTCCTCTCCTTCAAATATTCCTCAATCCACTCTTGATTTCTTAGTGGATGAGGATGGATTCACAAGAGTTACCAATCGCAAGAAAGGTTTCAAACCTTTTTAGAATCCAAACGTTTCTGTTCATGCGAAGAAGGGGGCTGGAAAAACCAGAGAATACCCCCAAAAATCAAATCAGAAGCCATATCCGGCCTCTAATGGTGTACGATATCAGGCTAGAAATCCGATCAAGATCCCACAGGAGTGTCGTCAATCTACAAAGAACCATATAGCAAAAGATACAAGGGTGTCATCCTGGGATGATATGGTTAAAAAGGGAAGACAAGATTCAAATGTTGATCTGAATTTCATTTCTCCGACAGAGACAATCGGTGAGAAGATAATGGTAGTTTCTGAAGAGGTGAGTTCTCGAACAGAAATTAAATGGGGGATCTCTATAGTTGCGTATGTCTTTGGCAAAAGGCCATCATACCTTTATTTTAGAGCATTTGTGATACACACATGGAACCCCGTTGGAACATTCTAATTTTTTACCAGAGAAAACGGATTTTTTGTTATTAGATTTACTAATTCGGATGATTGTGAGAAGCTTCTTAAAGGAGGTCCATATTTCATCAACGACAAACTGTTTATCCTAAAGAAATGGACAAAGAAATTAATTCTTGATCGCGATTTACTTAGTACGATGCCAATATGGATTAGACTTCCTGAGTTGAATTTTAGATTATGGGATAAAGAGATTTTCAGTGTTATTGCGAGCCTAGTCGGAATCCCTGTTAAAATGGATGATTAGACAGCGAAAGAAACTCGGTTGAGTTATGCCCGCATACTGGTGGAAATTAGTGCAAACGTGGATCTTCCTAACGAGGCATCAATATACATGCACGATGGTGAAATAATTTCACAGCAGATTACATATGAGTTAATTCCGGACAGATGCAAAATTTGCAAATGCTTTGGGAAATCTCTCGATCAATGCATTAACCAGAAAGAGTTGCCCAAAGAAGTGGCAAGTTCTGAACCTGTCCCGATTGTTAGTGATGCTGAGTTCGTCTTAGAAGACACTAACATTATTGCTAATAATATGGGAATTAACTTAGATGAATCTGTTCATCCTCCTCCTAATCCTTCTTTCCCTACTTTATCTAACAATAATTATGATATGAATATTGATGCCGCTTCTCTCCCCCAATCGGAACTGGGCAATAAAGATCTAAACTCGTCTGCACAACCAAATGCATCTGCAAGTCTTTTTGGAAACATGCAGACTATTGTTGATTCAATTAAAACTATGGGAATCAACACTGAAAATCCCACAATTCTAAAAGGAAAAAGGCATTATAGATGGATACAAACATAGAACAGAAGAGGGTGCTAATGATAATCAGGTCATTTAGCCCTTCTCCCTCAAGAATAACTCAAGTTTATATACAAATTTGGGAAAAAATAAAAAAAAACTGTTAATGAAATAGATTATGGACATCTTCTTGCAGCTGACCCCATCTTCATTAATTCAACTCTACTGGTAAATGGGTTCGCTCCTTCCAAATCTTTCATCGCATTGGAGAATATTCAGGATGCGGTCAATCTAACCATTTCTGCCTCAAAATATTCTAAGCCTGTTACTCCTGTAATTAAGAAGAAAAAAGGCAGAACCAAAAGTCTAACAGACATAGTATCAGTAGAAGAAACTGAGCATGATAAAGATCATGTGTTCAGAAAGAAGTACATTAGTAGAAACGCTAAGTGGGAAAAACGACTGAAGCCAACTAACAACAAAAATTTCAAAAAAAGTGGCAAACAGTTGGGAGTTAAGGTGGACAATAAAAAGCACTGTAGTCCACCTTAGAGGTTTCTTATTCCTAATCTCATATTCTTATATATTTTTTTTACTTTTATGGACATCATTGCTTAGAACATAAGGGATTTAAACTCCCCAGAAAGGCAACTTGATCTTGCCAATTTTATGTGTAGATACAAATCTAATATTATTGGTTTAATTGAACATAAGCTCAACGATCAAAACAATAATGATATGCAATTTAGGAAAATTTCAAATTGGAATATTATCAATAATAGCCTAATGGAGGGAAGTGGTAGGATTATGGTATTACACAATCCTATCATTTGGACCCTTATTAGTTTCTTTATTGATCTGCAGTATATTCACTGTACATTTAAGAATAAATGTGGTTTTATTATTAAGATTACCTTTATTTATGCATCCAATTTTGAAAATGATAGGATTGAGCTTTGGAATTGTATTGTGCAGTTAAGTTAATCTATTATTAGTCCCTGGATCTTAATTGGGGATTTTAACACTGTGTTTGACAATTATGAAAAGAGAGGTAGCAATTTTCCCTTTTATAAACTTGAAAAAATTGTTAATTTCATTTTAAATTCTGGTTTAATAGAACCTTCTATCCAAGGTAATAATTATACTTGGAATCCTGGTGAATATAGAAATATTCACTGCAAATTGTATAGAGTTTTATTTAATCAAGATTTTGTTAATACTTTTTTCTAATATGGAGTGCAATACTCTCTCGCAAAGTTCCAGTGATCATACACCCCTTCAAGTTTCATTTCAAAATAATAAAGATAAATCTAGTAATTTTCCTTTTAGATTTGTTAACGGATGGGTGTATGAAGATTCTTATAAAGAGGTGGTTTCTAACAGCCTTAAGAATGATTTGCATGGAACTACTCAATACAAACTAAATAAAACATTGCATATTATTAAAAATAACCTTAAAAAATGGAACAGCTCTAGGAATAAGAATGAGATCAATGTCATAAGGGAAGAATGTGAAAATTTTCAGAATGATCTTGATGATAATTATTCTAACAAAACTAAAGATGGTTCTTTTTTTAAGGCTCAAGCTAATCTTGTCAATGCCCTCCACATTAACTCCATCAATCTTAAACAAAAAGTTAAGGTTGATTGGTTAACTTATGGAGATGAGTCTATTAAGTTTTTTTACACTAGGATGTCAAATAGAAAATATAGGAATGATATTGGTAAAATTTTAGATAAGCAGGGAAAAATAATTAATGAAGCCTCTTCTATAGAGAAAGAGGCCATCGGTTATTTCAGTTCCTTATTTAGTAACTCAAATTACTCCAATATTTTCCCTGATATTGATTTCAAGTTCACTATTAGTTCTAATAGTTCTAACATTCTGCTTGCCCCAGTTAGACAGGATGACATTAAAAATATTATTTTTAGTGCCAACAATGACAAGAGCCCTGGTCCTGATGGGTTTGGGGCTAAATTTTCTAAAACACACATGGCTGAAATGCATAATGTTTTATTTGATCGTGTTTCTGAAGTTTTTAGGTCTGGTAAGTTGTTGAAGAAAACAAATAACACCTATCTTACCTTCATCCCTAAAGTTGAGATTCCTAGTGGTCTTGATGACTATAGACCCATAGCATGCTGTAACTTTATTTATAAAATCATATCTTCTATGCTTTGTAGTAGGTTAAAATGTTTTTTAAAATTTATTATCTCTGAGAATCAGAGTGCATTCAAATCAAGGAGGTTAATCTCTGAAAACTCTTTGTAATTAACACAAGAGCTTATTAGGAACTTTAATGTTAAAAATAAGAACCTCATGTGCATTAAAATAGATCTGCACAAAGCTTTTGATAAATTAACAGAGATTTTGTCATCTATATAATGCAGAAAATGGGCTTTGATTTTAAATTATGTGCACTTATTAGAGAGTGCATTTGTAATGTGACCTACTCTGTTATGGTTAATGGATCACCTAAAGGTTTCATCCATAGCAAGAAAGGAATCCGGCAAGGGGAACCTTTGTCCCCATACCTATTCTCTATTGTTATGGAATATTTTTCCATGCAAATGGAAATTGAAGCCTTGAAAGGTAATATTAAGCCCATTAACAGATGTAAGCCACATATAACACATTCACTTTATGCAGATGATATGCTGCTTTTTTTAAAAGATGATAAAAATAGTGCCAGTGTTGTTTTCAATATTTTACAAAATATGGAAAAATATGCAGGATTATCTGTTAATTCTAAGAAGAGCAAGATCTATTTTAGCAAAAGAGGTCCCTCATAAGGATGAGAGTCTTATACTTTTGAATTTTAAGGAAGGAAATCTCCCTGTTAAATACCTTGGTTTACCATTAAGTGTTAATCAAATTAATGAAAGAGACTACTCTAGATTATTTGACATTATTCATGGTAAACTTGAGGGTTGGTCTAGTAAGATTCTATCACTAGCAAGCAGAATGGAACTCACACATACTGTTTTTACTGCTGTCATTATTTATTGGATTCAAGCACATAATATTGCAATAAATGCAAAAAAATAAAAATTTAAGAAAATGTGCTCTAATTTTATTTGGAAGGGTAAGCATCATAAGATTGCTTAGGACAAAGTTTGTAAACCTAAAAAGTTTGGTGGCCTAGGGCTGAGAAATATCAGAGATATCTTTGAGGTTTGTAAGCTCAAATTATTTTGGAAATTTATAGAGGGTAAATCTCTATAGGCCAGATGGATGAGGGCTAAGTATTTAAAAAACAAGAATTTTTGGATTGCCAGAAAAGAAAGTCATCACTCATATGTTTGGAAAAACATATTAGACAGTAGAGATATAGGTAAAAAGCTTATTATTAGAAATCTCAAGGATGGTAGTCAAACCACTCTTTGGTTTGACCCATGGATTAATGGCAACTTCCTTATTAATCTTTTGGGTTGGAACAATCTCTATATTTTAGGTCATGTGAATGATAATGTTCAAAAAATATTATCTAATAATTGTTGGAGCTTTCATAATAGCCCTGCTGCTTCTATTTTTTAAAATGTTATTTGTAATATTAATGTTGATAAAAATAGTTTTTAAAGATGTTTGGGTTTGGAAGCCCAATTCTAAAGATAAATTTTCTTTTAAAAAGGTTTGGGAATTTTTAATTGGTGAGGAAGTGGAAGTTGCTTAGCATAAGGTCATATGGTGTAAAGCCAATAGTCCTAAAATGGCACATCGTGCTTATTTTGCTTTATTATATAAGCTTCCCACTAGTGAAAAATGCAGCAGATGGAGTATTAATACTGACAATACTTGTTTATTTTGTAAAAAAGATATTGAAAGCTCCAATCATTTGTTTTTTGATTGTTCATATTCCCAGTACATTTGGTATAATGCTAAATATGCTCTGGGGTTCAATCATAACATTGCTACTCTAAATATTAGAGAGAGTGTGGATTACATTTTGAAAATTTTCAAGCCCAAATCCATAAATTTTAATAGAGCTTGTGTTTTTTTAACTGCTTCTATTTACTATATTTGGAGGGAGAGAAATCAAAGGTTTCACACTAGCAAAGAGACTAGTTGTTATCAACTTTGGAAATTAATTACTAATGATTGTCATAGTATTTTGAAAAAAGCTAACATGTACAGGGATGATAAATTGCATTGTCAAACTATATGTAACAATGATGCAGACTATAGTAAGCAAGTTGAAGATTTGTTACTAAATGGCAGGCAGCCCCTCTATAGGATGGCAAGGAAGAATTGCAATTCATATCCCATTGATATGAGAAATTTAAGTAGCAATCAGACAAAGCACTCTAACTTCCCAGCTGGAGATGATCAGCTCAGCCCCGATAACAGTGATCAAATCTGCAAGGAAAGTTAACAGATCTCTTTAGGTAATAATATTCTTCATAATAATATGGACAATACTATGCTTTTACTACCTGATATAGGAGGAGTAGAAGCTCTTCCAGCTAGAAGTGAGAAAGAGGAATTTCAGGAGGCTTTCGAAGGATCAGGCTTCCTTCCTAGCGCTTCCATTAACTCTGTCATTAATGATCACCACTTCGTGGGAAGTAAACAGATCATTTCCTCAAAAAACCTCTTATTTATTACAATTCGAATAGTAAGGATTTGATTTTACCTGATGCAGAGAGAGGTTCAACCAGCAGTGATCCTGATCTCAAAAAGTACCTGAAAAGGAAGAATTTTCCTCAAAATCTTGGCTTTTTACGAAGAATCGGTGATAATCATTACATTAGCAAGCTAAATAACCAAATCTATCACTTATCTAGTTGGTCTGAAGAGGAAAACGGTAGTTATAAAACTACGGATGACATTGGAGACTCTTCAAGCACAAAGATATGAAGGATTGGAGTAATTCCCCCAATTTGAAGCATCAGAAGGTTAATTCGAGAGGATTCGAGTACAAATCCAGCTTGAATTCAACTGAGAAAAAGGAAAAAGAAGTTGAGAACTTTGATTGGAAGCCTTCATGGTGAAGATGATGTTTTCTCTAGAGAGAACGCTATTTCTCTTAGGGTTTCTAATGTATAATGATAGTGTTGTGTGGCAACTAGGGTTAAGAGTACCTGTTTGGTATTCGGGTTTAACCCTATTGGGTATTATTCTGTACTTTGGGCCGCGGGCCTTGTTTTTTGCTCTTTCAAAACAAAAACCACCAAAACGGAGACAATCCACTGGGCAAAGCAACAAAAACCATAAGTCGAAACACTCACCTCTCCCAACACACCGCATGACAAAACAGAATACTAGAAAACAACCAACCAAACCTACACTCATACAAACCAGTCAGTAATGCAGCGCCAAAAAACACTAGTACATCGAAGAAAGCTTTGATGCACATCCATAATTTGAAAGACTTGGATTGCCTTTTGACGAAGTAATGCTAAAAAGACTGAAGACCAAAGAGCAATAGTGGGTTGCGGGTTCACTAGCAAACTGCTGAAACAAGTAGGTGAAGGGATTAGAGGAACACTATATGACGATAAAGATTTGAGAACAGAAGGGAATGAGGGTCAACGATTAGTTAAAGGCAATAAAGATCGAAACAAGAGGGGCGTTATTGGAAGAGAACTAGTTGGGCACAAGCCTAAAACCTCCACGTTGACGAAAAAATCTGGAAGTGGAGAAAGAGAAGCGAGAAGAGAATGGATTGAAATAAGGGGAGTGATTTGAAGCGTTAACGTGAGTGGATTTAGGGTTAAAAAGAAAGAACGATGAAAGGTGAGAAAAAATCCAATCGCCATTAACCGAGGTTTTAAGCTAGAGAAAGATAAAAGTGATTTAAATTGGCTGCCATTTTGAAATGATAATGATTTCAAGTAATAAAACCAAAGCCTAACTTGAATACCATTTTGAAATGAATTAGAATTAAGAATATAAGATTTAAGGTTGAAATTGATTTACATTAAAGTTTTGAAATCTGAATTGACAATAAGTTGAACCTTGGAAAGACATATATATGGTTCAGATTGGAGTATTATTTAATATCTGACTATTTTAAACTAATATTATTTTACACTAAACTATTCTAAACTATTTTATATAACTAATTATTTTATAACTATTTTTATGTAATTTAACTATTATATAACTATTTTAAAATTTTAACCATCTTATATAATTATTAAATTTCTTTTATTTATTTTTAATTAAATCAAGGTATTTTAAATTAATATAATTATTTTTAAGTTTAACTATTTTGTATTTTATTTACTATTTTAAAAGAAAGTCTATTTCCAATCCGAATTGTTAAGCACAAATGTTAATATGAAGATTTTGAATAATGATATTTGAGATATTGAAATTTGAAAGAAAAATATAAGTTGTTAACGAACTGGTTTGTAAATATGAAATCTGAAATTTTGAACTTAATCAAATAATGAGTTGATTTGAAATATGATTTATGACAATGAAATATTTAAACTCAATTATTTGAATATAAATCAATATTGTTGTTACTTAATTTATGATATTTTGAATATGGTTTTAAATACAAACGACCATATGTGAAGTAAGCATTTGGTTGTTAAAGAGACTAGGACCAAATATTGTCATACACTCAACCAATATCGAGAACCACTTTAACAGCTGTATGCATGGTGGAGAATCCAGAATGAAGTAGGTCGGTTTGGTGAACGTTGCTGGAATGAAGAAGAGAATAATGATGGATAGCCTTAACCTTTCGATCATAATTGAAATGACTAAAACAGGAGCCATACCCAAGCCAATTGAGTTATCTCCTCTTAGAGGACATGCCTCTTCGATACCATCTCTCCTATGCTGTGAATAATTGGGCGTGCCCTTAATTATGGGAGTGTTGTCTAAGGTGGGAAGCAGTTGCGGCTATGTGTTACCATCAGCCTGGGTCAACAATCCGGTAGAATCCTACAGATAGGTATAACTTTGATGACTTGTCATTATATTTTGATCGAGCCCCGTATGATTTTTATTCGAGTTGTCATATAGCAGTGCATACCTATCCACCAACTGTTTAACTAATGTTTTATACGCAATGTTTACGACAACGTTTATAAATGGTGTAAGGTTAATAATAGTAATCCCGCTTATGTCATTTTCAATAGTATATTTACTGTAATAGCTCGTAAATTTTTTATTTATGACCATTTTGCCCCTATCAGTTTTATAGGGTATAACTTTTGACTCAGATTGATTCAGATGCTGGGACATGTGCCATTGGAAAGGAAATGATGATTCCCTTTCCGTAGAGTGGTCACATTAAAGATCTGGCTCAGTGTTTTAGAAGGAATTGCTGTTTTAATGTTTCCAATTGGTTGTTCAGGTTTCGTAAGCCATAATGGGCTTATTTGGGGAGGCCCATTAATGGGCTGGTGGAAGCTATAAATAGGGGATAAGAGGTTTGGAGAATAGTTTACTTTCTCCATTTTCTCATTTGGTGGCCTTGTGTTCGTCCTTCCTCTAACACCTTTCCACCATTAAAATCTATATCTAAGGAAGGGAATCCTAGATCTACACCATTTGAAACTAAATCTACATCATTTGAAGTGAGATTTCATTGAATTGAAGGATTTGGATCAAGTTCTTCGCTTTCCAGAATCTAATTTCACCGTTTTTCCTTTGATTTGGAGAATTGGTGAGTGATATGCATCTCTCACATGGATTTAATCAAGTGCATGAGTTGTTTGAGTATAATTTCATCCTTTCCAAGTGTTTTTTTATATATCTACATCGAGGTAAGCCTATTTCCATATGAATCTCCATAGGATCTAATTTAGTAAATCGAAACAGGTAATTTTCATATAGATTTATATGTTTATGCAAATTAGATCCGCAATTTTGTTTATATGATCATTTGTCGTGGTTTTGATGAAATTTGCATAATTTAAGTGATAATCGTCATATTCGTGTTGTTAGCGATTTCATAACATGTTTATGATAGTATTTGGTGAATTGGATGAGTTGGTTTCGTCGAATTCGTGGTTTGGCGAAGTTTTGGTCGAAATCGGAGTTGGATTTGGGTTGTACAGTGATCGGGTCGGTCACAAAATTTCGGGTCGGTCGATAGGAATTGGTATGGTCGTTCGATGTGTGGCTTGGAGAACAAGTCGAAGTTTGACCGATCAGTAACAGTTCGGTCGATCATGGTTGTTTGGGTCGTGTCGGTCTTGACGGCAGAACTGGGTCGGTCGGTTGCTAAGTGTGAAGTGGTGAAGGTGTTGGGTCGGTCGAGATGCATACATAACCGGGTTGTTCAGAACTGAAGGAGATGGGTCCGAAGTGGTCGAGTCGGTCAGTTGAGTGGCTTGGGATCAGGTCGGTAGTGCCCTTTTCTGAGTGGGTCAGTTGTGCTTTTCTGATCGGGTCGGTCGCCCTTTTCTAAGTGGGTCAGTTGTGTTTTCTGATCGGGTCGGTTGTGCTTTTCTAAGTGGGTCAGTCGGTTCCAAGAGAATGGGTCGGTTGCATAGGGTCATTTTTGAAAAATTATATTTTTAGGTACGATCCCGATTTGAGCCAAAGGGCATGAGAAAAAAAAATTGGGGGCAACCCCCTAAACCCTAGCCGTAGCATAGTGATGTAATTTGGTTCAGTGATGTTGTGACTTCGTAGTAAGTTCAAGTGGGAATATTTGAAGTGTTGAATGTGTTCGTTAATCAGCTTTGAACAACGAATGAAGTGACAACTCAAAGGTCATGAGTTGGTGGATAATGGTTGCTCGACAAGGTTGCTTGAGCTCAGAAGAGTCGTCAAGTTGGATGACTGGAGGTGCGAAGGCCGAGAGGTTATCGTTGCCGTAAGTCTAGCAGGCTCAAACCAAGGGTACAATGGGGGCAACCAAAAGACTCGAAAGTTGTTGGTCGAGTACCCTGGGTATCGTTGAAAGGCCTAGTTGTCAAGGTTGGACATACATACGTATCATTGAAAGCCGTATGGGGTTTATGCTAGAATTGGGGTTACCATTAGCCCTTGACATATGGCAAGGTTGGTCGTCATACGATTAACGATGGTTTCGAAGTAGGATTAGCGGTGATAGTCAGAGTCTGTCATGAATGATTGAATGTTTTGTTTGTATCACCTCACTTGGATTGTCCAATGTTGAAGGAGATGTTCCTTGGGTGCTTGTCTGATATTGGTTTAGGCCTTTAGGGCTTGTGCTTAAGGGATGTTGAGCTCGATTAGGATGGTTTACATGAGATATAACTAGCTGTTGCGATTGCTATTGAATGGATGGTTGTCCTGAATTCCATCACTACAACAAATTGACCAAATTACAACGGTGGAAAATAGTTGTAAAAGACTTTTTACAACGGTGGGGAAACCATCGTCTATTAAGAAGTTGTAATAGACTAAAATCTTTTACAACTTTTTTGCACCGTTGCGACACCATTGTAAAATGTATATTTTACAAGTGTTTTCCACCATTGTAATAAACTTTATTACAACTGCTTATAGCTGTTGTAATATATTTCATTAGAAGTATTATTTAATGTTGTAATATATGAACAAATTATATACATACTATTAATAAAAGAATTCATTTCAGAACATGTTATCTTCAAAACTAAAGATATCAAACAAATTTAAAACATAAAACAAAACAATATATTATAATTTTCAAACTCTCATCACTTTTTTATAAATCATACAAGTACCTCACGTACATAAAGCAACTACAAAATCCATTATCCAAGACTCCAAAATCCAAATGACTTGAAGTCATCTTTCATAAATATACATCATTAAGAGTAATACAAACATATTGAAACTGAAATTTTCTTGTAATGTTGCAGGTCTTAAAGAATAGAAACGCCAAGCTCTTCGATTTCCAGCATTGCTCTTCTGCTCTCTTTTACTCTATCACTAGATTGGTTCAATTTGTCTATTGACATTAATAGCCTTCCTCATTGATCCAAAGGGGTCTACACAAAGTAAACATTTTATGAAGCTCAAAGTCATCATCATATTCCAAATGCATAGGCATTTAGATAGTTACTGAGTAACAAGATCTTTAATAACTGAATATAACAACCAAACCTTAAAATCATGGCAAGGTTAAGCTATTTTTTTTAAAATAATTTATGAACAATATAAATGAAAGCAAAGATACATGTATATAGCAGCAGATGATTTAGACATTACTTGATTTACCATAAAATCTAGATTAGCATATGTGTGGTTTTCGTTTGATAAATACGATTTCAAAAGAAAAGCAAACCATAGCATGACATTAACTTGATAGTCTGCGCACTAGTTATTTGCATAGTGTTGGAATATGCAGGCCAATAATTCTAGAATAAGGCATGAAAACCTCATACATGTTATGTATAAAAGTTAACAACTGAACCTTAGGAACGATTTTCACAAAAATAAATATTGCTCTACTTACAAATCTATATGCTTTGCTCTTAAATTCTCCACCTCCTCTACTGGCCATGTCAAAGGGTGCGTTTTTGTGTTCAAATCGTACAACACGGATCGTGGAATTCTTGAAATTAATGTCAGCATTTTCAAATAGCACATTATGCTAATTAATAATCAGATCTTCATTTTAATATCCATATCATTATTCTGTTTGCCGCAAACCCTTTATGAGCCAGCCTGAAAATTCAAGCAATATACAACTCATAATCAATATAAAAGTCAGTTTATGTAAGAAAATATAACAAATATGCTGCTTGCATAGCATAATTTGGGTTAACTAAATTTACATGCAATCGCATATGAAAATATTTGCGCTTTACTTGTCAGCTTTGATACTGATATAAGTCCTATGTAAATGACTTTTCCACTAATGTTTACTTGCCTTTAAAGCATGGGCAACAAAATCTCTATCCACATCCTTAAAAAATTGTTAATTGGAACGAATGACAACCTGCAAGATGTGGAAATTCATTTAGTTGTATATTTGTTTATTAAGGTGTACACTGTTAATTTCTTCTACAAATATTTCATAGCTTACCATCTTAGAATATCAACACTATTGGTTATATTTAATTAGCATCTGGTAATGAACTTACAATTTAACAGCCCTAGTTTTCCTAAGATTCTACTAACACATTGAAGTAACAAACTAATAAGTTGTTTATACATACATATGCTCATGCATATACAAATCATATGAATAGTTACAAAACTGTAGTTGATTTGTGTACAATTAAAAATTTTGTGCGTAACAATACCTATATCAATAGTGATATGCTATAAGTTGTCCAATATGGTAAATTATATGGTTGCAAAAGCTGGGAGTCAAATCAAAAAGCACACAAATAATTCATTTAGCATAGTTCTTTTAATTAGGAGCTTCTTTGATAATTCTCTACTCGGTTTACCAAGAAAAAGAGTGATTCACTTAGACTTATTATGAAAAAGACATTATTTATTTAATTATTTGGAAGACAGTGTAGCTAAAATAAAGGATTTTTTTTCTTGGAATATAAGAAATAAAAAAGGCATGATGTAGTTTATCAATTGTGTAAAATCACGATGAGTAATAAAATGCATTATGTGTGTACAGCTGATGTCAATTATTGATGGAATAAGGCTAACATGACAATGACGGAAATGGAAGACAGTGCAAAATATGCCATTATAATATAATTACAATAATAATATATTACCTTAGTTATCCCTTCTTACAAAATCAAACTGCTACTCTTTTATATAGCTTGTATAGTGCCTCCACTTTGATTGTGACTGCATATTATATAACATTTCATATTCTGCCAAGTATAACTAAAAGTAGTCCGTATGAAGTCCAAAATATAGTCCGTCCCATGCGTAGAATTAGCTCTCCTCCAGCGGCAAAGTTAACATATATATATATATATATATAAAAACCTGCAGCAGTTGGATTTACTGATTATCCTTTGTACATTTGTCGTCAAAAATTCATGAGCGTAGAAAAAGATTATTGTATGTGCTTTTTAACACTAAAATATGCAGTCCAATATGTAACTGGGCAAGGTTGCATATTCTGTAGTTGTTACTAATCATAAAATAGCATTAAAAACTAACCATAAAAGTGGCAGAAAATGCCCTACCGGCAAACCAGTCCAAATGCACTGCTCACTGACAGGTTGATGCTGGCATCACTTTATCTACTACAGTAAGACATCTGAAGAACTATTCTTTATAAGCATAAAGTACTAATTTATTACCTGAATGCTGAATATGAAGGACCACGCAAAATTTATGTGAATCAAACCATTACTAAACTGAAAACAAAATTGAACAATTGCAACTAAATCACCCTAAGCGCAAAAATTGGAAACAAAAACATAATCCCTGCTTAGGTAACCGCCCAGGAACAATTTTCCATCCACCAAAACCTTCCATCATTTAAACCTAAAAGATATCATACAAAAATAGAAAAATAAGAGGAAAGGGCAACAAAGGAATTTTGTTTATCAAAAGGAGAACGTAAGAACACAACAGTGTTTCAAATTTCAACATCACCATTCCAGATTGAGACACCTACGGTTGAACGGAGGCGAGCAAATTACTGTATGGAGGGAAGCAAGGAGGCTTAAGGACCAAGGCGAGGCGACAACGAAAGGATGAAGGCGAGTTGTTAATTCGAGATTGTGAAAGCTAGGGTTTTTTTAGGGAGCGATTCAAGATCGAAAGGGTTTTTTTTTCAGTCGGATCTCATGAGTTTTTTGATTCGCTGGAGTTCAATTTGGGTTTCGTTGAATGGAGGGAAAATGAAAATTTCAGTCCAAACAAAAAGCGGCCTTGAGTGGGGAACGAAAATTTTGGTACAGAGTGAAAGCGGGTTTGTGGGGAATGAAACGTTGTTGATATTAATGGTTTTGTAAAAACGACATTCATTTGCACACAATGGACGAATAGAATTTTCTATTTGTTTAGTTATTATTTATTTTCAAACAAATATTTTTTAAATATTAGTTACTATTGTTAATTAAATATTTAATTTTTTTTATCAAAAGCACAAACAAGCAGTTGTTAACTATTGAACAAATAAGTTGACAAAATAATATTCATTAAAACTGCTGAAATAGTTACTACCAAATCAAATATTACTAATAATAGTTATTATTTAACTTTTACGTATTTCTACTTAGTTATATTGATTAATAATTATTAAAAGCAATGACTATTAAAAATAAATGACTACTTATTAAATATTAATTATTTAATAATAATTAATAAATATTATTGATTCCTAAGTTTATTATTAATTATTATTAAATATTAATATAATTAGTTATTAAATACAGATACTGTAAACAAGAAGTTTGTAATAGGCATCTATTACAACTAACAAAATGAAAAATTGTAAAAATGTGTTTATTACAACTTTAGGGAATTGACTATTGTAAAAAACATTTATTACAACTGTGTTTTTCCCATAGTTGTAAAATTAAAGTTGTAATATGGTGTTTTTGTTGTAGTGCATGTATGAATTGTTGTTCTTTTGGTTGAATGTATTGAATGATTGGTTTGGGTTCTTATCTGTGTAGTGGGTAGATTAGTATGTTTATCTATCCATTCTCATATACATTATTGATGATGTTAGATAGTTGTTTTATCGCTCACTAAGACTATTGTCTGACTCAAGGTTTTATGTTTCCCTCTTATTACCTTGGGTTGTTCATCTATGTGTTGGATAGGCAGACTGAGTAGTAGGTGACAACTGATAGTTTAGTGAGATGAGGATGCAGTTCGATGGCAAGCTGGAGGCTTATGTACCAGTTTTATTACTATCTACTATTTGTTTCCACTGTGTGTTGATTCTACTCTGAGTGTTGTAGTGAGGCTATATGTACAGACTTTGATATTTCCTATGATGTATGGATAACCATCTGGATGTTGTGAAAGTTTCAAAAGTTTGTTGCATGATGCTTCACTAATATTACATGTTCTATTATATTTAATCCTTGCGTTGTGAGATTTACGATAGGTTTCGATGTTGTTGTTTACCTATGGTGATCGTCCACCGCTGCCTGGCACGTCTTTCAGTGCATTATTCCTCTTGTTAGTGCAGGGGTTGTGGACTATCGTCACATTTACCGTAGTCACTATTATAATAGCATATTGTATTATAAAATATTTAGTTCAACGGATCCTTAGAGGGTGGGAATCCCAAACATTCTTTAAGTTACTTGTGTGTTTCATTTGAATATTTAACTTGAGTTAATTTACTTTCATAAGAATGTTAGTCCTGACTTGATTGTTTTGTTTTACTTCATGCTCGGGTCAGGCCGAGTATTACAATATTGAGATTTCATTTGGTATAAGCATAATCATTTTCTGTCAAACGTAAAGGATCACACAAAATTCTATGCAAAGAAAGAAGCTAAAATACAATTTGATGATGTTCTTCAACATCATGCACCAATGCAAAGTCGAATTACAAGGCGCCAACATCAACTATGGGTAGCTCACTCCAGGCGAGGACAATCTTATGGATGACTTTAATTTTTAGGTGCAAGAAATTTCTATAGTTACCAAAAATTAATTTCAGGGGGTTCAAACAGCAAGCTAAAGTCATTTGGCTTTAACATTGGTGATACAAATTCAAAATTCTTCTATTCTCGTATGTCTAATAGGAGATTTTTCAATCATATCAGGGCTTCGATAGATCTAAATGGAAATTTATTATTCAAACCATATGATATTGAGGCAAAACCAATATCATATTTCCAAGATATATTCAATGGTCCTAAATCACTTGAATTTCCAAATTTTCATCCTATTTACACAATAAATAGACAAGATCAACAATTTCTTTTGAAACAAGTGGATTTAACTGAAATCAGAGTTGCCTTATTCTCAATACATGATGACTCCAGTCCAGGGCTTGATGGAATTAATGCCAAAATTTTAAAACTGCATTGGGAAGAATTGAAAGAAGATTTATTAAAAGCTATTTCTGATATTTTTATATCAGGTAAGTTACCAAAAGCTTTAAATCATACTTTCATAACACTAATCCCCAAGAATGATAGACCATCTGAGATAGCGCATTACAGACCTATATCTTGCTGCAATGTCTGTTACAATATATTTTCTAAAGTATTATGTAATAGATTAAAGCATTTTCTGCCTTTTCTAATATCAGAAAATCAGAGTGTATTTATTAAAGGCAGATATATTAGGGACAATATTCTATTAGCTCATGAATTGTTGAGATATTTAAAGAAGAAAGGATTGCATCAGATATGTGTCAAAGTCGATTCACAAAATGCTTATGATAAAGTAAATAGGGAATTCATATATTTCGTCATGGCAAAAAGGAATTTCCCAACACATTTTGTAAATCTTGTCTATGAATGTATGACAATAGCTTCTTTCTCTATTATGGTTCAAGGCATTCCTAAAGGTTTTATATCTTCAACAAGGGGTATTAGAGAAGGAGATTCATTGTCCCCGTATTTGTTTGCGATCACAATGAAGTAATTTTCTTTTCTCATGGATGAAGCAACTCAGACAAGAGCTTTTCAGCCCAGTTCATCTACTCAACCAATCATATCCCATTTACTATATGCTGATGATTTAATGGTCTTTTGTAAATCATCAGTGTCAAATGCTATTACTTTAAAGCTAATTTTTCAGAAATTGAGTAAATATGCAGGGTTGAATGTGAATGCTACAAAGACCAAAGTGTTTTCCAGTTTGTCTGCTATAAATTCAAGAGAGATTCTAGATGTTTTTGGATTTGATCAAGGAGAATTGCCTATAAAGTATCTAGGAGTGCCTTTATCCTCCAACTACTTGCATTACTCAGAGTGTAACTCCTTAATTCGGAGAGTGCGAAGCAAATTTCAAGGATGGGAAACAAAGTTACATAGTTTTGCATGGAGAGAAGAATCAATAAACACAATTTTAACTCCTATAATTTTATATTGGCTCTTTATTTACCAAATTCCAGAATATACTTTAGACAAATTACAATCTCTTTATGAAGATTTTTTCTGGGGTGGTTCCTCACACAAAGTAGCTTGGAAATTGCTATGTAAAGCTAAAGATGAAGGGGGAATAGGCTTAAAGAGTTTTTAAGATCTTAAAAAAGCTGCTTGTGTTAAGTTGCTTTGGAACTTTCTATCAAATTCCTCTTTGTGGAGAAAATGGATGCATGATAGATATTGCAAAAGAAAACATTTCTAGGCAAGGGATTACAATGCTTCATTTACTTGGAAGTCATTGTTGAGGCTAAGATCTAATTCAAAGCAACTGTTCAATAAAGTTATTGCAAATGGAAATGATACTTAGTTGTGGTATAAGCCGTGGTAAACTGCCAATGCTTGGTAGAAATTAATTGATACTAGCTAATTTTAGAAAAAGATGATTTGAATTTTAGGTGGCTGAAGGTTTGGGCCTTGTGAATGGGCTTGCAGATGGGATTTCATTTAGTTATATGTTTTCGGTTTAGTTTTTATACTGTTTTTTTGTAATTTTCTGTCTTGAAGTATATTTCAGCTTGTATAAGTACTCTTTTTCCCTATAAGGCACCCATCTAGGTTGGGGGATTATAGGGTTTTAATGAGACTTATAAAGGAGGTTATATTGGTTTTAGCAATAAAGTGAACAAATTTTCAAAATAAATAAATTATATATACATATATATCAGTTTTGTATAGAGGATTTTCACTTAAAGAGCTTATTTGTTCATAATAATATGTTTTAAGGATAATACTTCTGAAAAATTAGTTTTAAGGACAATTCTGCATGAAAAAGATAAAAGCAGTTATTTTTTTCGTGCGAATTGTCCTTAAAACTTATTATTAAGAAGTGACGTCCTTAAAACTTATTATCCTACAAAAAGATGCCCTTTAATCTAATTTCCATTTTTGTATTCGTATCAGACTTTGAATACATGTTAAATCCATTTTCAGTAGTTTCAGTTGCACATATTATGATCATGCAAACATAAATTCTAAACAAATTAGTTTCAAATGCACATAATCAACCCAAATGTGCCCCATTCGTCAGACGTGCAACACCAACCCCACAATCTGGTCCATCCATTTTCAATAACCAATCAAATTCACCTATCACCAAAATCACACAGTCTAGAAAAATTTCAATTATTGAATCCACCCCCACATGAATTAGTGCCTGCCATCCTGCAAACCAATGCAATGCTACATTCCCCATGGCCAATGCATTTCAATTATGCCTAAATCAGTTATATACCGCGCTATAGTTCTCAAATTAACTTTTCCTCCTAACTCTCTCACTTCACGGGTACTATACAACCGATTCAATTTCCATGCCCCTTGGTCGCATTTCGCATTTTTTGCCCCTTGGTCGCATTTCGCATTAGTCCTACTATGGTAACATTCTGCATTGGTATGTTCCTTGGTCGGTTCAGTGTTCTTTGAGTAAGTATGTTTAGCTTCTGACTACGCTTAATGCGTCCATCAAATCAACTAACTTGATGGCATCTTCCTATTCTCATTTGTTTCCAACGAATGTAACTTTAATGTGGTCCACTTCTTTGATATTAACATTACAGTTTTATACTTTTATGTACTCAAACTAAAAATATGTAATTTCTATAGACATACTATTCAATGTTGCATGTTATACAACAAGACTAAATTATATTTTAAAATTTGTGTGAACTTTTTGACATAACTGTAGAGTAATCATGAAATAATTTGTTTACCATTGAAACATTTCTTATTTTATCAATGGAAGTTGGAACACATTGTTTAAAAATAAAATAGAAGAAACAAGATTGAAGAGAAGTTTTATTATTGATGAATTTCAATTGTAAGATTATACAAACTATATATAGATGACATATATTTATAATACAAGAAATAAATACAAATAAGCTTGAATAATAGGAATGTGACCGTTGTATTGTTATAATGGGAATGTGACCATCGTAATGTTATAATAGGCATGTGACCGTTGCTATGTTATAATGGGAATGTGACTGTTGCAGTGTTATAGTAGGCATGTGACCATTGCTTTCATTGTTTCGTTACTCTCCCTCAAATCGAACCTAGGGTTCCCATTTCTATCTCCGCCTCCATCAACGACTTTTAGATCCTGCCTCAATCTCAAAAAATTCTTAGTAGACAAAGCTTTTTTAAGTGCATCAGCTCGCTGATAATACGCGGGGACATGACAAACCGCCAGTTTTCCTGTCTGAGTTTTTTCTCTAACAAAATGAAGGTCAATTTCAAGATGCTTCGTCCTCAAATGTTGAATCTGGTTTAGTGATAAAGAAACCGTGCTCTTGTTATCGCACCAAATGATGGGTCTTCGATTTAGAGCAAACCCTAATTCTTGCAACAACGATTCAATCCAAGTAACTTATGTTGTCGCACTTGCTAATGCTCGGTATTCCGCCTCTGTGCTAGATCTGGAAGTGGTCTGCTGCTTTATAGTACACCAAGAAATAATATTGGATCCAAGGTAGGCACAGTACCCTTAAATAGATTTTTGATCATCAATATCATTGGCCCAATCTACATCACTAAAACACTGTAAGTTGAGCTCTTTTTCAGGCTTTATAACTATGCCATGATTTTTTGTGCCTTGCAAGTATCGTAGAATCCTTTTTAGTGCATTCCAGTGTTCTAATAGGGGGTTCTGCATGTATTGACTTAGCTTGTTAACACTATAGCATATGTCAGGTCTTGTAATTATTGCATATTGCAGTGCTCCAATTATGCTTCTATATTGTTTGGCATTGTCGATAGCTTCACCTTTATATTTTGATAGTCTTAGGTTGCTAATCATAGGTGTCGGCATGGAATTAGCCTGATGCATTTTTTCCCTTTGACGAATTTTTGAAATGTAATTTTGTTGAGATAAAATTAATTCAATGTTCATTTTTCTTAATAGCTTGTATTCCAAGGAAAAATATGTCTTTTATGGCAAAGTTTTGATCAAGTCTTCATATGATGTTATCTCTTTCTTGATTGTTATCTCCTATGATCAACATATCATCAACATATACCAAGATATAGATATTTCCTCATGCGCCTCTCTTCATATATAGTGAATTATCTGATTTGGCTTGTGTGAAGTTCATGTTAGACAAAGTTAACTTAAGTTTCTTATACCAAGCTCTTGAAGCTTGCTTTAAACCGTATATAGCCTTATGTAACTTGCATACTTTATTGCCATAGCTGTAGCCTTCAGGTTGATACATGTAAACCTCTTCAGTCAACTCCCCATTTAATAAAGCGTTGTTGACATCTAGCTACCTTATATTCCATCCTTTACTTATAGCAATGGTAAATATGACTCTAATTTTTGTGGGCTTTATGACTGGAGAGAAAGTTTCGTTAAAATAAAATCCAAACTGCTGTGCATAACCTTTAGCGACCAATCTAGCTTTGTATTTGTCAATAGATACATCCTTTTTTCTTTTAATCTTGAATATCCATCTACATACAATAATGTTTTTGTGTTTTGGTGGTGTTACCGAACTCCGTGTATTATTTTCATGAGTGCCTAATAATCAATATTCATGGCCTCTTTCCATTTTTCTGATTTTCTTAGTTGCTCAAAACTGGTTGGTTCTGCTTCAATAACTGAGGTATTGTACACTTTAGGTTTGAAAATCCCACTTTTCGACCTTGTTGTCATGTGTTATCCTGTGTGCGTTTGTTGTGGCTGCTAAAGTGTTTCAATATTACAGTTTGTTCCTGTGTCTGCATTGATGTTGATTTCTGCATCACTACTGCTCTGCATATCTTGATTGATCTGATTTGTGTTCATACTTTCTGAATTATCATTTGTCTCTGCTGTTTGCGCATTTGTTTCTTCCATGGAGTCATTTTATAAGTTTTTATTGATTATGTCTTGATGATCTTCACTAATGTTATCAGTCAATGATTTTGCAAAAACTTGCTTGGATTCCTCCCCTCTGAAAATATTTTCTGCATGATTCTCCCTGATTTCTTGTTTACTTGCAAGGGGAAATGTATTTCCATAAAAAACTGTAACACCCCGAAAATTCTATAACTATGAAATTCACAAATTCAAGTATAATTAATCTGAAATCAAAGAACTAAGGGAAACGGGATACGCCATTGCGTTCGTCTCGGAAAAATACGCGGAATAGAGTCCGAGTTTTCGAAAAACGGAGTCCGTATGAAGAAGATATGGCCTTCGGAAGTTTTGAATTAAATTTAAAATTCAAACAGAATAAAATAATTAAAAATGGTGCCCAGTGGGCCAGGGCGGATAAACACCCGCCTAGGCCACCCAGGTCGACTGGGCTGTCGACCTGGGCTACCCATGTCGACAGGGCTGTCGACAGCCCTGTCGACAGGGGTGTCGACCTGGTCGAGCCCAGTCAACCTGGCTGGCCAGGTCTGTGTTTGGTCGAATTTCTGTGGTCTGCTTTGTCATTAGGGCTAGGTGGAGGGTTCTAATTGGTCTCTCTATCTAATGAATGGCTACGATCTAACCTAGCAACATCAATGGTCCTAATCAATTCCTAACCTCTATATAAACAACCCTAGACTAAACCCTAATCTATTCATTCAAAATTAAGAACATAGCCGCCATGTTGCTGAGGAACGACTAAGAGTAGCCGTCGACTAGAGAGAGAATTAGGGAGAAAGTTCTAAAGCCTAAAGCAATTCAAGCAACCTAAAGCCAATCAATTCAACAAAGGAATCATATCTCTTAATTAGAGAATTCGCCGCAACCATTGTAAGTAGAGTATTACTTTGGTATGAATAAACAACCGTATTGATTTGTATGCTTGAATTGGGATAATAAAGTAATTCATATTTGTGCCAAATTATGTTATTCATTATAAAGAACTACATGCGGTAGTTCTATGCAAGTATACGTTTGGAATATTGCGCAAATTATGTAATCTATGTTGAAGCTACATGTATGTAGTTGATTGAAATTCATGCGAGTTTGGGGCTTTGTTATTATGCCATCATGATGTATATTTTTTGTGCATAAATCATTTTGCAAGTAATTGAAACAAGTTTGGTTGTTATAGTTCATATGAAACTATGTTGGAATTTTGACACCATAATCCATGTATTAAGTCATGCTTTTGCAAAACTTATGAATATGGCTAGGCTATGAATGATATTTGGCATAATTGAAATCTATGATTAAGTCTATCTTGTTTAAAAGAATTATATGATGACATATGTGAGACATGGCTAGGTTAGACTCAAAAATCCCTTTTTGCAAGTTTAAAGCAAACACCATGATTAGGAATATTTATGCCATGCTTATGTTTGACATTATGCCATGTTTATGCTAGAAGTATTTATGCCATGCTTATGTTTGACATTATGCCATGTTTATGCTAGAAGTATTTATGCCATGCTTATGTTTGACATTATGCCTAAATAAAAATATAGGTTCATGTGTCAATAATGATATCTCAATTACAAGTTCACATGCTTTGATTCATGTCACCTATGTTTTATGACCAAAGTATATGTCACTACTATGCAAGTACACCAGTTTCTATTTTGTATTCCCATCGTCATATTGCAAGTTCATACGCTCACCTTCCCCTCTTTGTGTATGTAATCACGCTTTAAGCCTCCCCTTTCGCATGGCTAAATTGGGCTTTAAAAGGCTAAGCCCAATATATATGAACGGACGTGTAGTAACGGGGGAAAATAACGTTGGGTTAAAAATTAATTAATGAATGAAAATATGAAATAGAAGGGCCCAAGTTCAAGTATGGGTTGGGCCCGTGATTGGTGTAATCTTTACACCATTAATAATGGGCCGCAAATATTTACATATAAGAAATAAAGAAGAATGACAAAATATGTAAATGTAGAAAATACGATATGTTTAACCCGAGGTTGGATTGAGTTGTGATGTAAACCTGCCCGGAACCGCCCGGCTGTCCAGTAGTCACAACAATACCTATCCAATGTGGGAGGTTAAACATGGAGCCCAGCAAGGACCCGAGGTTAGACTGAGTTGTGGCGTAAGACTGCCCGGAACCAACCGGCAACAGGCAGCCACAACAATACCTGTCTAATGTGAGAGGTCAGGGCCTTAAAAAGACAATTAAGGCTGAGTCAGGATTGATAGGATTAAGTAAACTAAAGACTTAATCAAAATGGAACATGCTAAACTAAACGGACTGGTGGGGGTTAGGTTAGAAACACTTAACCAACTTAGCATGTTGGCTAGAGATAGAAAACCTAGTAACGGGGGACCCTTTTCAGTAGTAACCCTAAAAGGTGTATCAGGATACCCTGAAACTAGGCAGGGTGGGGCACGATTACTGGGCTGATTGTAAGAGGTCAAAGCGACGGCGGTGGTGTAGCAGTGTAGGTTCTAATGGAGTGCGGGTGTGCACACACTCCGGCGCAGAAAAATAAGGCACTGGACACCAGTAGCATACCTGTGCACTCTAAGGTTGTGTCGGGTTGCCACTATGGGACTTGATACACCCCATGGTGGGACCAGCATAGGTAACTACAGACATCGGGGGCCGTAAGACACATGTAACTATGCGAGTAGGAGCCGATCATCATTGAATGGATCACATCACCCTGATTTTGGGGTGCCAGTTGGAAACTAGTTTATATGGGTTCAGATATTAACATGGGGTACGATAGTATATTCGACCCTAGACAACTTAACCTAGTTTATAGTGCTTGCCCACTTCTTGTTTATACTTATCATACCCAGTTCTTTATTCATAGACAAAATAGTACTAGACTTACTCAGGCTTTATGTCTGACTCTGCTTTTCTTTCGTCTTCTTTCTTCCGTTTCCCCCCCCCCCCCCAGGTCCACAGGGAGGGAACACAGCAGCTTGATCAGCCTTGACATCCAGCTTGAAGAAGAGAAATGTATTGCTTGGACTTTCCTGTTTTGAACTATGGCTTTGGACAATCCACTATGGGGCTTTTGCAGTTCATCTATGTTTTATTTATGCTTCTTTAAAAATAATGTACTCAAGACAGATTATGAAAGTGTTATGTTATGTTTTTGGAAAGGATGTTGTTGTAACACGTATTTGACTTTATGAAATAAAATTTGTTGTTCTTCCGCTATTTACAAATATGTGTTCTTATATCTGTCTTGTATATCTGTGACTTGTACTTATAAACCTCCACCAAAATTAGGGCATTCCCTTTGAGAGTGACCCTAACGGAGGTGGGGTGTTTCACTTGGTATCATAGCATAGGTTTACCAGATAAGATAAAATGTTTTGAAAAAAAATATTTTCAAAAAGGAAATTTAAAGAAGCATTTTTAAAAGAAAAATATTATTTTATTTTTAAAAGGCAAAGTCCACTCCCCAAAGCCGTAGGAACTATCTCTTATCCTTCGTTTTGAATCTATCCTTTTTGTTTCAGCATGTCCCAAGAACTTAACTTGCCGGAAGGGGTGCCAATACCTGGTTGGTTTAGACGGTTCTTAGAAGCAAGGGCCACTCAGCCAGGTCCTACCATTCCTCCTCCCCCATCTGAAGGAAATCATCCAGCTGCAGCAGCACCTTTTCCTCCACCTCCTCCTCGGGGAAACACTTTTGCTAAGATATGTAAAGATTTTAAAGCTATGGGAGGAAGGGATTTCCATGGAACTGAGTCCTTCGTGGCAGCTAGAAATTGACTGAAAGAAACGGAGGACTTATTCATCATCTTTGAGGTAGAAGATAGACAAAAAGTACAGTTGGCAGTGTGGCTATTGAAGGGCGAGGCTTCCTACTGGTGGGAAGTCACTAATGCTGAAAGACCAGTGGAGACATGGGAGGACTTTAGAGCAAGGTTTGAGACCAAATTTCTCTCAGATGCAGAAAGAAGTTTGCAGTTGGAAAAATTCTTATTTCTTAAACAAGGGGACAAGACAGTCAGAGAGTATGTGAATCAGTTCGATGAGCTGGCTAGGTTTAGGCTTGACCTAGTCAACACCCCGCACAAGAAGGCTCTCCGTTTCGTCAAAGGGTTAAATGAGCCATTACACAGTTTGGCCATGACCCATATACCCATGGGAGCCACGTATGAAAGATTGGTGCAAATGGCATTGCTGAATGAAGAGGATAAGGGCAAGAAGAAAGAGGGTTTGCAGCCCAAGAAGACAGACTTTAAGAAGGGCGGGAAAGGCAACAAAGAGAAGAGGAAGTGCAATTTCTGTGGCAAAGTGGGGCACTTAGTAAAGGACTGCCGGAAAAAAAAGGCCAAGGAGAATGGTGGGTGCTTTTCATGCGGTCAGACAGGCCACAGGGCTAAGGACTGCCCAAAGAAACGAGGACAGGGGCAGGGCGCTGGATCCACCCCAGGGGCACAGGTTCATGTGCTAGAAGCGCCACCATTGCAACAGCGAGGTATAAATACTTCTGTAGAAAGCGTAATTTATCTTTATGATCACCCCGTTCGCACTTTATTTGATTCCGGCGCATCACACTCCTTTATCTCGTCTGCTTTAGTAGAATCTCTGCACCTAAAAACTAGTATGGTAGAGGACCCCTTAATTGTTTCAAACCCAATTGGGGGCCCAGCTCATTTGTCTATGATCTGTTTGGATTTGAAAATTTCTATTCTAAGTGTTGAATTTCAATGTAGTGCCTTTGTTTTGGGCTTTTCGGGGTATGGTTTGATTTTGGGTATGGATTGGCTATCCAGTAATGGGGCCATCCTTGATTGCGAGAAAAGGGTTGTTAGGCTCCTAACCCAGCTCGGTAATACTTTGGAAATTTCTTGTAATCCCTCGTATGCGGTTATGCTTAGTTATCTTGAATCGCTAGATGCCTCTGTTGAAAATTTGCAATCAGTTAGAGTGGTCCGGGAATATCCGGATGTCTTTGAAGAGGTGGAGGGCTTGCCTCCGAAGCGGGAAATAGACTTCCGCATATATCTTGTAGATAATGCAAAGCCCGTCGCGTTGCCCGTTAGACATATGGCTCCACGAGAAAGGAAAGAGCTCAGTAAACAGATTAAAGAGCTTCTAGAAAAGGGGTTCATTAGGAGGAGCATTTCAGAATGGGGCGCTCCGGTGGTGTTCGCTACAAAGGCGGATGGTTCACTCCGTCTATGTGTTGACTATAGGGAGCTCAACAAGCTAACGAAAAAGAATAGGCATCCTCTCCCTAGAATTGACGATTTATTTGACCAGCTTGTAGGAGCGTCTGTTTTCTCCCAACTCGATTTAGCAACCGTTTTTCATCAGCTAAGGGTGGCTGAGGATAGCATCGATAAAACAGCTTTCAGAACCCCAGACGGCTTCTTTGAATGGCTTGTCATGCCTTTCGGCTTGACAAATGCACCTGCTTACTTCGTGGACCTGATGAGTAGGGTATTTAGAGATTTCCTCAACAAATTCGTAGTGGTCTTCGTAGATGATATCCTTATCTTCTCAAAGAGTGAAGAGGAACATGCTCAGCACTTAAGGGCAATCATGGAAACTTTGCGAGTCCATCAACTAAAAGCCAAATTCTCCAAATGCCACTTTTGGAGAGAAGAGGTGAGGTTCCTTGGGCACATAGTATCCAAACAAGGGTTAGCGGTGGACCCTGCGAAGGTAGTGGCGGTAAAGGATTGGAAGACACCAAGGAATGCAACTGAGGTCCGAAGCTTTCTAGGACTAGCAGGTTTCTATCGAAAATTTATAAGGGATTTTGCAAAAATCTCAGCTCCGCTCACGAAATTGACCAAGAAGAATCTAGTGTTCAATTGGGATTTGGATTGCGAATTTGCTTTCCAACGACTGAAAAGGGCTCTTACAACAGCCCCAGTTTTGACGCTGCCAGATGGGAGCAAGATGTTCACTGTTTATACGGATGCATGTGGGACAGGGCTAGGCGCCGTCTTAATGCAAGAAGGAAGGGTAGTAGCTTATGGCGGGAGGCAGTTGAAGGCGCACGAAAAGAACTACCCAACCCACGATCTTGAGTTAGCCGCCATCGTCTTTGCACTCAAGTCTTGGCGACACTATCTCCTAGGTGAGAAGTTCGAACTTTACACTGACCATAAATCGTTGAAATATCTTTTCTCGCAGAAGGATCTTAACTTGAGGCAACAAAGATGGATGGAGTTTCTTGCCTCGTACGATTTCGAAATCTCCTACACTCCGGGCAAAGGCAACGTAGTGGCAGACGCGTTGAGCCGAAAGAAATTGACCCTAAGCCCGTTGTTTGTTGAAAGACAAAGCCTAGAGTTTATAGCCAGCTTCGACTTTAGGCCCTCCTCCGATTTCGTACCGGGCTTGCTAGCATCTCTCGAAGTACGGCCAACTTTAGTGGATTCAGTAGGGACAGCACAACGCGAAGACCCTCAACTTGTGGAAATAATTGATAGGCTAATTAGGGGTGAGACTTCAAGTCACCTCAACAGATACTCCATCGACGATAAGGGTTTGCTAAGGCGAGACGGAAGACTATGCGTCCCACAGACAAACGATTTAATAAAGAAGGTTCTCGAGGAAGCACATCACTCCAAGATGACGATACACCCAGGCGGGGATAAAATGTACAAAGATATAAAAAGGACTTTCTTTTGGAATGGCATGAAGAAGGACGTGGCAGAATTCATTTCTAAGTGTATGGTGTGCCAACAGGTTAAAGCGGAACAGAAAAAGCCTGGCGGACTACTACATCCTCTGGAGGTCCCGCAGTGGAAGTGGGATAGCATCTCAATGGACTTCATCGATGGGCTGCCTAGGTCTAGGAGAGGCAACACTAGTATTTGGGTAATAGTGGATAGGCTTACTAAAAGCGCCCACTTTTTACCTGTCAAAAGTAAAGAACTGCCTCATCCCTAGCATCACTTTACCTCAAGGAAATCGTTCGACTCCATGGAATACCATCTAGCATTGTTAGTGACCGAGACCCCATCTTCACCAGCGAATTTTGGCGGAGTCTGCAAGAAGCAGTAGGAACGCAGTTATGCTTGAGCACAGCCTATCATCCCCAAACCGACGGCCAAACAGAGAGAGTGAACAGAGTTTTGGAAGACCTTCTAAGACTATGCGTCCTTGACTTCGGAGGGACATGGGAAGATCACCTTCCTTTGGTGGAATTTGCCTACAACAACAGCTATCAAGCAACCATAGGAATGGCGCCCTTCGAAGCTTTATATGGAAGACCGTGCTGATCGCCCACTTGTTGGTGGGAGTCTACTGATAAGCTTATACTTGGACCAGATATGATCCGAGAGACTTCAGAGAAAGTAGACTTAATACGAAAAAGGATGAAGACGGCCCAAGACAGACAAAAGTCCTACGCCGACAAGAGGAGGACCGACCTTGAATTTGAGGTTGGAGACAGAGTTTTTCTCAAGGTATCACCGCTAAGAAACGTTGTTCGTTTTGGAACCACAGGAAAGCTAGCGCCAAGATTCGTAGGGCCATTCCCTATTATCGAGAAGATTGGGAAAATGGCCTATAGATTAGAGCTACCCGAGAAGTTGGCTGGAGTCCACAACGTTTTTCACGTTTCACATCTCCGAAAATGTCTGCATGAGTCAGCTGAAGTGGTAGAGCCAAATATCCTCGAAGAGGCCGAAGTGGAACACGAAGCAACCATAAGAAAAGTTCCAACTCGCATATTAGGAACGGAAGTGAAGAAGCTACGCAACCGTGAAGTCAAGCTCGTCAAAGTTCAGTGGAGCGACGCCGAGGGAGACGCAACTTGGGAAACTGAAGCTAGAATACGTACCGCCTACCCTTTTCTGTTCGAGGGTACATCCTTGATCTTTCTTTTTCCTTAAGTTGCGCTTTTATCTATCTTCTTAGGTATATTTCCTCGACCTTATCTTTTAGGAAGAATCTTGTTGGATGGAAACATGTAGTTGAAACATGTTATGTATGATGGCTGCAAGTGGTTGCAAGTGATTGCTAGTGGTTGCTCGTGGTTGCATATACACACACAATCTAGGTTTTAGATCGGCTCAGTCACTTCATATTGCATATGCATATATGTTTGTATTCGTATGTGGTTGAACTTTAATGTGTTGACATGTGGATGCTGCATTTGTATTGAATGATTGTGCACTCATGTTGAATCAAGAATAGGAAAATTTGCATACATAATGGATTCATGGCACTTACATAATTCGCATTAAGGAGGTCAACTGAATCAGTAGACCGCCTGATTTTGCATTAGATAAGTTCATGTACACACACACTTCGCATATGATCATGAAGCATTAGAAGTCTTTTAAGGACAGTGGATGCTCGTGTTTGATGTATGAGTAGATGGATGATTTGATGTTAGGATATACATTCCTCCTAACTTGAAGATTTCGGGGACGAAATCCTTTTAAGTGGGGGAGAATGTAACACCCCGAAAATTCTATAACTATGAAATTCACAAATTCAAGTATAATTAATCTGAAATCAAAGAACTAAGGGAAACGGGATACGCCATTGCGTTCGTCTCGGAAAAATACGCGGAATAGAGTCCGAGTTTTCGAAAAACGGAGTCCGTATGAAGAAGATATGGCCTTCGGAAGTTTTGAATTAAATTTAAAATTCAAACAGAATAAAATAATTAAAAATGGGGCCCAGTGGGCCAGGGCGGATAAACACCCGCCTAGGCCACCCAGGTCGACTGGGCTGTCGACCTGGGCTACCCATGTCGACAGGGCTGTCGACAGCCCTGTCGACAGGGGTGTCGACCTGGTCGAGCCCAGTCAACCTGGCTGGCCAGGTCTGTGTTTGGTCGAATTTCTGTGGTCTGCTTTGTCATTAGGGCTAGGTGGCGGGTTCTAATTGGTCTCTCTATCTAATGAATGGCTACGATCTAACCTAGCAACATCAATGGTCCTAATCAATTCCTAACCTCTATATAAACAACCCTAGACTAAACCCTAATCTATTCATTCAAAATTAAGAACATAGCCGCCATGTTGCTGAGGAACGACTAAGAGTAGCCGTCGACTAGAGAGAGAATTAGGGAGAAAGTTCTAAAGCCTAAAGCAATTCAAGCAACCTAAAGCCAATCAATTCAACAAAGGAATCATATCTCTTAATTAGAGAATTCGCCGCAACCATTGTAAGTAGAGTATTACTTTGGTATGAATAAACAACCGTATTGATTTGTATGCTTGAATTGGGATAATAAAGTAATTCATATTTGTGCCAAATTATGTTATTCATTATAAAGAACTACATGCGGTAGTTCTATGCAAGTATACGTTTGGAATATTGCGCAAATTATGTAATCTATGTTGAAGCTACATGTATGTAGTTGATTGAAATTCATGCGAGTTTGGGGCTTTGTTATTATGCCATCATGATGTATATTTTTTGTGCATAAATCATTTTGCAAGTAATTGAAACAAGTTTGGTTGTTATAGTTCATATGAAACTATGTTGGAATTTTGACACCATAATCCATGTATTAAGTCATGCTTTTGCAAAACTTATGAATATGGCTAGGCTATGAATGATATTTGGCATAATTGAAATCTATGATTAAGTCTATCTTGTTTAAAAGAATTATATGATGACATATGTGAGACATGGCTAGGTTAGACTCAAAAATCCCTTTTTGCAAGTTTAAAGCAAACACCATGATTAGGAATATTTATGCCATGCTTATGTTTGACATTATGCCATGTTTATGCTAGAAGTATTTATGCCATGCTTATGTTTGACATTATGCCATGTTTATGCTAGAAGTATTTATGCCATGCTTATGTTTGACATTATGCCTAAATAAAAATATAGGTTCATGTGTCAATAATGATATCTCAATTACAAGTTCACATGCTTTGATTCATGTCACCTATGTTTTATGACCAAAGTATATGTCACTACTATGCAAGTACACCAGTTTCTATTTTGTATTCCCATCGTCATATTGCAAGTTCATACGCTCACCTTCCCCTCTTTGTGTATGTAATCACGCTTTAAGCCTCCCCTTTCGCATGGCTAAATTGGGCTTTAAAAGGCTAAGCCCAATATATATGAACGGACGTGTAGTAACGGGGGAAAATAACGTTGGGTTAAAAATTAATTAATGAATGAAAATATGAAATAGAAGGGCCCAAGTTCAAGTATGGGTTGGGCCCGTGATTGGTGTAATCTTTACACCATTAATAATGGGCCGCAAATATTTACATATAAGAAATAAAGAAGAATGACAAAATATGTAAATGTAGAAAATACGATATGTTTAACCCGAGGTTGGATTGAGTTGTGATGTAAACCTGCCCGGAACCGCCCGGCTGTCCAGTAGTCACAACAATACCTATCCAATGTGGGAGGTTAAACATGGAGCCCAGCAAGGACCCGAGGTTAGACTGAGTTGTGGCGTAAGACTGCCCGGAACCAACCGGCAACAGGCAGCCACAACAATACCTGTCTAATGTGAGAGGGCAGGGCCTTAATAAGACAATTAAGGCTGAGTCAGGATTGATAGGATTAAGTAAACTAAAGACTTAATCAAAATGGAACATGCTAAACTAAACGGACTGGTGGGGGTTAGGTTAGAAACACTTAACCAACTTAGCATGTTGGCTAGAGATAGAAAACCTAGTAATGGGGGACCCTTTTCAGCAGTAACCCTAAAAGGTGTATCAGGATACCCTGAAACTAGGCAGGGTGGGGCACGATTACTGAGCTGATTGTAAGAGGTCAAAGCGACGGCGGTGGTGTAGCAGTGTAGGTTCTAATGGAGTGCGGGCGTGCACACACTCCGGCGCAGAAAAATAAGGCACTGGACACCAGTAGCATACCTATGCACTCTAAGGTTGTGTCGGGTTGCCACTATGGGACTTGATACACCCCATGATGGGACCAGCATAGGTAACTACAGACATCGGGGGCCGTAAGACACATGTAACTATGCGAGTAGGAGCCGATCATCATTGAATGGATCACATCACCCTGATTTTGGGGTGCCAGTTGGAAACTAGTTTATATGGGTTCAGAGATTAACATGGGGTACGATAGTATATTCGACCCTAGACAACTTAACCTAGTTTATAGTGCTTGCCCACTTCTTGTTTATACTTATCATACCCAGTTCTTTATTCATAGACAAAATAGTACTAGACTTACTCAGGCTTTATGTCTGACTCTGCTTTTCTTTCGTCTTCTTTCTTCCGTTCCCCCCCCCAGGTCCACAGGGAGGGAACACAACAGCTTGATCAGCCTTGACATCCAGCTTGAAGAAGAGAAATGTATTGCTTGGACTTTCCTGTTTTGAACTATGGCTTTGGACAATCCACTATGGGGCTTTTGCAGTTCATCTATGTTTTATTTATGCTTCTTTAAAAATAATGTACTCAAGACAGATTATGAAAGTGTTATGTTATGTTTTTGGAAAGGATGTTGTTGTAACATGTATTTGACTTTATGAAATAAAATTTGTTGTTCTTCCGCTGTTTACAAATATGTGTTCTTATATCTGTCTTGTATATCTGTGACTTGTACTTATAAACCTCCACCAAAATTAGGGCATTCCCTTTGAGAGTGACCCTAACGGAGGTGGGGTGTTTCAAAAACAACGTGTCTAGAAATGTAAATTCTCCCATTTCTGTCTAAGCATTTATATCCTTTTTGGTTATGTGCATACCTAATGAAATTGCATGGGCTTGATCTCATGCTTAGTTTGTGCCTATTGTAATCTCTTAAGCATGGTAAACATAGACAACCGTATGTTTTCAAAAAATTATAGTCTGGTCTCACATTATATATCATCTCATATGGAGTTTTGTTATCTAGAACTTTAGTTGGTAATTTATTGATGAGAAAAGATGAAGTGTAAAAAGCTTTATTCCAATATTTCATTGGCACTGAGCCTTGAGACATTAATGTTAGACCCGTCTCTACTAGTGTAAGGACTCGTAACTTCCCCATGAAGGAAAGAGCGGATACTTTGAGAACAACACACAAAAGAACGCAGACGGAAGAACATTTCATTGCTATTACAACAATTCCATCAGATACAAGAATATACAGAGTATAAATGAATAAAATATATTCGAAGAATATCAGAGATTACAATAAATTACAAAGTAGCGGAAAATAATACAATACACAACTAGAAATAATACACGGATACAAAGATTTCCGAGTATCGTTCCAGCTGTAAATCAGGACCCTGTGAATATAAATCTGCAAAACCAAAACTACTAGCTGCCCGTGGAAAATAGGGGCACCCAGAGTTTAGGTTAAAACAATAAACTCCAGGTCAGTCATGGGACTGGTGTGAGAACTAAAACAGTTATTTAAAACTTTACTTTAAAAGAGAGTAATTCAAGGGACCACGCCATATAACACGGAACGGGTTTCCTCCCAAGAATACTAGTGCATATAACAAACAGCGCAATGCTAAATAAAGAAAAATGAAGCTGTTATAAGACCCAGGTCCCATCACACAATGCAACGCAAGCCGTAGGATAGGGTTTTTACCTTATAACAGCCAAAGCATGCTTGATACGTTTGAAACACATTATTTTGATATTACTATAAGTGTATAGTGTCAAAACAGTTTCAATCATAAATATCAATCATAGGCGGCATGAATGACCCATACCACTATGTCGCCATACTAGGTTCTACAAATAAAACCGAAACACACGTATTGGAAATTGGATTCCATCATGAGTCGAGGCAAGGGGCAAGCTCCTCTCCGCGTTCGAGACACTCTAGCAAATGCCTCAGGACCCCACTATGATCCTTGGATCTTCAGGGCCGGTCCTCTCTTACTTTTGAGGATTAATTATTCCTGAACACACGTTTCACGGTCCTTACAGACCTATATCTGAGGCGCCACATATCCAACAACCACACAGGTGAAAAGTATATAAATGTCAGGGCTGGTAGGTCACTGACACCACCTTAGCTAGAAAGAAACGTCGTGCTCTCCCTGCAGTCACTATCCCGTTTTTGACTCATACCGAGGTGTGAGGCTCGCGAATTCACGTTATACACAAAGCTACGCCACACAGGCCGTGCTTTGATCATCAACCACAAGACTTTGCTTTTCAACAGAAGCCTTGATAAATTGCCACTTACGCGTGCCACACTGGCAATTCACTCCATGTGACTGATGTCCATCGATATACAACCTCTGAGCTCGTACGTCTCAGAGAAGGGCGTTAAGCAAGAGAATAAATTCTCTGCCGCCAAACAGATGTATATTTAATAGAGATCAATCAACACAGAATAAAATCCAATGTCAGACACACAATCCATTTACAAGTTCGTTCTGGGTCTGAACGAAACCGGAGGCACTTTCCTCGCATATCCATCCATCTCCAAGTACGTCTGGACGATCACCAACTGTTTCCCTCATCTTGGGTGTACAGCCCAATCGAGATCATCAGTAATCACCCAAACGATGTGAAGACTTCCGGTCTTCAACCGACGTCTTCATCTTCGACATCTCGCCGAATCGGTTATCCAGAATGGGTATAACCCGGCCTTTCTGAATAACCCACGTACATAATAAACAAATGTTACACAAACACAACGAACGCCTCATTCCAATTCAGAATATTCTTTTATTCACGAAATCACATTCTTAGGGAAAGGTTCCCATTAATTTTATCCAAGATAAATTCTTTTAAATTTATTCTTTAATCTTCCTTTGGATATCATTTCAAACTAGTCGGGATTAGCGAACCACACCGAAGTAATTATTTATTTTATTTCCCAATCCCAACCTATTCATCCCCTGGAGCAAAACTGGTGGTACTCCATATCTAACACCACGGTGTTATCGGTAAAATTAATCACCATTTCACGTTCAAATCTAATTAAAGATTTAACTATCGCTTTGGAGCAAAACTGGTGATACTCCATTCTCGATTACTTTTCAGATTTGATAATTTAAATTATCAATTCACATTTCAATCTAATTAAAGATTCATTCAAACTTCACTTAGTTTTAATCTTTTCAAAAATCAATATCTTGCCTTTAACTGGGTTAAAGAACCAATGTCATCTAAAACACGGTTCACGACAAACCCAAATCTCATTTGATATTAAATACAAGGCTCTGAATAGAAAATATATCGGCTTATATTCGATACCAAATTCTGAAACCAACAAATATCGTATTGGAAATAACGATATAAAATATATCTTTCAAATTCCCATAACAATATCTATATAGTCACGAAATCCAATCATCGAAATATTCCGAAGATAATTTCGATTCAACTCTAGTCCAATTCACGTATTAGGAATATTGATTATTTTTAAAATCACTTTCAAATTCAATTTATTTATTTCAAAAATAAATTGATTTTAATTCTAGTTCAAAACTAGTTCATTTCGACAAAAATATATTTTTCTCCTTTCAAATGTGGAATTTTTCAGCCCAATTTTTCCCAAATCATTTATTATGATTTTACACAAATTGTTGATATTTTTAATAATTTTATCAAGGCCCGTACAGTCGATTTCCAACAACGGCTATCGAACTGCACTTACAGCGACCTTTTCTGAAATTGATTTGGACATAATTCCAAATCCAACCGTTAGATTTCAAATTTCTAATATTCATTGGAAAACTCTTTTCGATACGAACCCAACGGTTCCGGTTTTAGGAGAATCCGACGGTCGGATCTCCCGCAACGTCAATTCGAAGTCAATGGTCGAAATTCACGAACTGCCGCGGCGCGGCGCGTTCTATTCAGGCCATTATATATATATAATATATATATATATTATATATATTTCGTCGATTTCCTTTTTAAAACGAATTTTATAAATCATTTTAAATTCGTTTTCAAAACCATTTCAACTCAATATTCAATTTCAAATCGAAATTGAATATTTCATATCATTACTATATAAATGATAATATTTTCAAAACGTTATATTTTGAAATCACTTCCTTTTCAATATTCATTATAAAAACGAATATAATCGATATAAATATCGTTCACGTCAAAATGGCGCAACTCTAATCAACACGGCTTTATATATTTCAATAAATTCGTTATTCTATTCAACAAATGAATATATATTCTATTCAACACATGAATCTATATTTCTTTCAACACATGAATAATCTCAACACATGAGTACTGTCAACACATCACTATTTTTGTTATGTAAAATGTTTTATAAAATTATGGTATCTATCGTTTGATTTTTAATTAGACTCCACCGTAAAGTAGATTCTAATTGTAAATATGATAAAGATGTACATTTTATTGTTAAAATATTTTACTCAACACATGAATAGTTTCAACACATGAATATTTTTATATTCAACAAATGAATTTTCTTTTATAATATTCATTATTTTCCCGATTGGAATGAGACCCAATCAATTACCATATAACGTCAATTATATGGGTTCCATACACCACATGTATATAATAGCAATGATAAACAATCAACCATCATCCAAGGTGCACCAAACAACTGCATAATCATCAAATATAAATAATCAACGTTTACACAATCTGTCGTCCAATCGATCGACATACAATTAAATAATTGGGATTAGTGTACCCAAATATCATCCCAACACCCGTGTGGGGTTTCAAATCAACAAACATAGATTTTTATTTGTGTAGTTGGGCGATGTGTAAAATTTATCGACCCAATCAATATCAGTCAAATCAGTGTATATAAACAAATCGGCCGATTTGTTTATAAATATTTATTTATTCACATTCACATTAAAAATTATATTTTTTTAACGATAATTAATTTATTTCAACCATATACCTTTTATTATCGATTTCACATCAACAACACAAACAAATTTCACAACACATCAATTAAACAAACAAGTCATCCATGGTCTGTAGATGACGGGTGTCGGGTGCTGTTAAGCACCGTCTGCATCCTAGTATATATATATAACTAGAAAAAGATATTTAGAGTGAGAAGTTCTCACCGACTAGCTATCCAACTCCACGACACTTCATTTATAAAAATCTTCGTCGTTCTCGCCTTTTGTCACTTTTGCTGCCCGTACTCACTACATATATAAAAATCACATTTTTACTTTGCTATTCAATATATAAAAATTGAATTTTTACTTCGCTATTCAATATATAAAAATCGCATTTTTACTTCGCTATTCAATATATAAAAATCGCATTTTTACTCCGCTACTATATAGATAAAAATTCTATTTTTACATCGCTACTATATAGATAAAAATTCTATTTTTACATCGTTACTATATAGATAAAAATTCTATTTTTACACCGCTACTATATAGATAAAAATTCTATTTTTACATTGCTACTATATAGATAAAAATTCCATTTTTATCACGTTATTCTATACACAAAGATTTCGCCTTTTCAAATATAAAGATTTCGCCTTTTCAATATTAAAGATTTCGCCTTTTCAATATTATAAAGATTTCGCCTTTTCAATATTAAAGATTTCGCCTTTTCAATTATAAAGATTTCGCCTTTTCAATATTAAAGATTTCGCCTTTTCAATATTAAAGATTTCTCCTTTTCAATATTAAAGATTTCTCCTTTTCAATATTAAAGATTTCGCCTTTTCAATTATAAAGATTTCGCCTTTTCAATATTAAAGATTTTGCCTTTTCAATATTAAAGATTTCGCCTTTTCTATTATAAAGATTTCGCCTTTTCCTACTTTAAAAATGTTGTTTTTCACTACATAAAAATATCGTCTTTTTATATCCTACCATATAAAGATCACATTTTTATTATCTATATAATATGAAAATTATATTTTCAACCTTTACATGCGATGAAAATTATATTTTTAACCTTTCTATAGTATAAAAATTATACTTCAGTGCTATATATATAATTTCAGAATTATCAAACATTAACATATATATTATTTCAAAAATTTAACAATATTTATATTTATTTTAAAACCGATTTAAAGTAAATTAATACAAACAGTAAAAACTTACAGCGTGTAAGCAAAAGAGGTGGCGGCGCTTCGTCTTCGCTGACCGGCGATGGTCGGAATTCATCAGCGCGAGGCGGAGATGGCCGGGGGGGGGGGGGGGAAGAGCACTCGCAGGTGGTTGGCTCGGGGTTTGGGGCTGAGGGGGTGCGGTCGGTTGCGTTCCAGCGGAGGAGGGAGCTGGGGGTCGCGTCAGTCGAGGAGAAGAGGAGAAGGGTGGCGGCGCCGCCCTGGGCGCGGTGGCGCTCTGATGGGGGGAGCGACGGCGCTCCTCCCCCCTCTTCGTCTTTTTTTTTCTCTGATATGAATTCCGACAGGGGGGGCTGAAAGGGATTAAGGGGAAGAGAGGAGGTTTATATTTTTTTATTAATTTAATTTCCATAAAGTTGACTTTTTCATACGACCTCTAAACGAGGCCCACCGCCTGTCGTCCACAACGTTTTACCCCCATTCCGAACAAATGGGATGTATCGTAGGCTGATTCGATCGTTTCGATCAGTTTTCATTAAAATCAACATATAACTCTATATATTGAATTTGAACGCGCATTTCAATTTACCGGGGTCACATACTAACTCGAAAAATTGCAGAAAAATATTTTCTAACTTCGTATTGACGATACGGTCCTAACAAAACTAGTTTCGTCGAATTCTGAGGCCATTTGAAAAATGGCCATTTTCCAGTCGATTAAAATCAACTGAAACTGGTCAAACGCGTTTTTCTTTGCCACGCTCACAAATTGATTCGAAAAATTATGAAATTTGGAATCTAGCAATAACTTGACATCACGGATCCAACAAAAGTGGTTTCGTCAAAATCCGAGGTCGTTTGCAAAATGGCTATTTTTAAGGGCCTGAATTCCATAGCGACTATTCAGAATTTTCAACTGGACATATCTTTTGATTCCCGTTATGAAAACTCAATTTTTCGGATTCGTTGGAAAGATATTCTCAATTAGATACTAATTTTTTTGGTTTCACTAAAATCCGGTTTATTTTGCACCCGGTACATTCAATTGAAGTTTGAAATCGAATTATCGAACTACCGCGCCATTTTCAATTCCCTTTTATAATTATATATATATATAATTATTTATATTCTAACGACGACGTATATAATATATACGTTCGCATTCTATTCAAAATAAATTTTCTCATCGATATTATTTAAAATAATCTTTTTTAAATGTTCAAAATTCGCTAAATTTGCCAAAATAAAAATTTTAAACTGACCCAGATTTTCGGGTTGTTACAGTCTCCCCCACTTAAAACTTTTCGTCCCCGAAAAGGAATGAAGTCGAAAGTGGTTTGATTAATCAACTCTACGTTCGATCTGGCGTCCATTCTCCAACTTTTCAGTTTCTGAGAATTTTCAAATTCTTCAAAAATTTGGCTAACACCCTAAATTTTCGAAAAATTTCGCCATAACCTCCCCTGCACCGGGAGCCACGGGAAAATCTCGAAATTGCCATACAGGCCTTCTGATCTCAAAAAGAAAAAGAAAAAGCCAAGCGGCTAGCCAATAGGCTCATAAAATCATCATCACCCAAACAAAACAGTAAATTATGGTAAATATGTACCTATTTGTCGGGCAAACAAATTTTATTCTCTGCTCTAGCCTCCTTGCTATGAGCTGTTCAATGTAAGTACATGTATATGCATGCATTTGCGACCAATTTTCAATACAATTCAATATGTGATTCAATTAGGCATAAATGGTTCAAAATTATCAACAAATAAACAAACAACACAAACATCAATCAATTAGTGGATTAGAGTTTCAAATTCATAATTTTGATACATATATACAGAAAATCATGTTTTTGATGCCAATTCACAATAATGTATTCTAGCTATATTTTGGTTTTGGTTCTCACACTAGTCTAATGGAAATATATAGATATCACACCTTCGAAATACGAATATAAATACTGATGATGTGGCCACATCATCAGAATTATCCTCGGGTGTCTAGAATGTGATTCTATATCTATCCAGTATATTAAAACTTTGACTATACGTTCATGACGCGTATACGCGAAATCTATATATACTCGATTGTCCAAATTCAAAATAAATAAATAATCAAATACGTATAAAATGGTTTCAATTTTCAAAACAAAATTGTTTTCGTTTGAAAAATATACTCTTCACACTCGTCCTAGGATACTACTGATCCTATCTCTAACGAGTCATTCTAATTGGATATTACTAATCCAATATCTGATGAATTCTTTCGTATGGTTCTAAGGTGTCTTGTTCTCGAGCTCTGTAAACCGAAGCTCTAATACCAAACTGTAAGGACCCGTAACTTCCCCGTGAAGGAAAGAGCGGATACTTTGAGAACAACACACAAAAGAATGCAGACGGAACAACATTTCATTGTTATTACAACAATTCCATCGGATACAAGAATATACAGAGTATAAATGAATAAAATATATTCGAAGAATATCAGAGATTACAATAAATTACAAAGCAGCGGAAAATAATACAAAACACAACTAGAAATAATACACGGATACAGAGCTTTACGAGTATCGTTCCAGCTGTAAATCAGGACCCTGTGAATATAAATCTGCAAAACCAAAACTACTAGCTGCCCGTGGAAAATAGGAGCACCCAGAGTTTAGGTTAAAACAATAAACTCCAGGTCAGTCATGGGACTGGTGTGAGAACTAAAAAGTTATTTAAAACTTTACTTTAAAAGAGAGTAATTCAAGGGACCACACCGTGTAACACAGAATGGGTTTCCTCCCAAGAATACTAGTGCATATAACAAACAGCGCAATGCTAAATAAAGAAAAATGAAGCTGTTATAAGACCCAGGTCCCATCACACAATGCAACGCAAGCCGGAGGATAGGGTTTTTACCTTATAACAGCCAAAGCATGCTTGATACGTTTAAAACACATTATTTTGATATTACTATAAGTGTATAATGTCAAAACAGTTTCAATCATAAATATCGATCATAGGCGGCATGAATGACCCATACCACTATGTCGCCATACTAGGTTCTACAAATAAAACCGAAACACACGTATTGGAAATTGGATTCCATCATGAGTCGAGGCAAGGGGCAAGCTCCTCTCCGCGTTCGAGACACTCTAGCAAATGCCTCAGGACCCCACTATGATCCTTGGATCTTCAGGGCTGGTCCTCTCTTACTTTTGAGGATTAATTATTCCTGAACACACGTTTCCCGGTCCTTACAGACCTATATCCGAGGCGCCTCGTATCCAACAACCACACAAGTGAAAAGTATATAAATGTCAGGGCTGGTAGGTCACTGACACCACCTTAGCTAGAAAGAAACGTCGTGCTCTCCCTGCAGTCACTATCCCATTTTTGACTCATACCGAGGTGTGAGGCTCGCGAATTCACGTTATACACAAAGCTACGCCACACAGGCCACGCTTTGATCATCAACCACAAGACTTTGCTTTTCAACAGAAGCCTTGATCAATTGCCACTTACGCGTGCCACACTGGCAATTCACTCCATGCGACTGATGTCCATCGATATACAACCTCTGAGCTCGTACGTCTCAGAGAAGGGCGTTAAGCAAGAGAATAAATTCTCTGCCGCCAAACAGATGTATATTTAATAGAGATCAATCAACATATAATAAAATCCAATATCAGACACATAATCCATTTACAAGTTCGTTCTGGGTCTGAAAGAAACCGGAGGCACTTTCCTCGCATATCCATCCATCTCCAAGTATGTCTGGACGATCACCAACTGTTTCCCTCATCTTGGGTGTACAACCCAATCGAGATCATCAGTAATCACCCAAACGATGTGAAGACTTCCGGTCTTCAACCACCATCTTCATCTTCGACATCTCGTCGAATCGGTTATTCAGAATGAGTATAACCCGGCCTTTCTGAATAACCCACGTATATAATAAACAAATGTTACAAAAACACAACGAACGCCTCATTCCAATTCAGAATATTCTTTTATTCACGAAATCATATTCTTAAGGAAAGGTTCCCATTAATTTTATCCAAGATAAATTCTTTTAAATTTATTCTTTAATCTTCCTTTGGATATCATTTCAAACTAGTCGGGATTAGCGAACCACACCGAAGTAATTATTTATTTTATTTCCCAATCCCAACCTATTCATCCCCTGGAGCAAAACTGGTGGTACTCCATATCTAACACCATGGTGTTATCGGTAAAATTAATTACCATTTCACGTTCAAATCTAATTAAAGATTTAACTATCGCTTTGGAACAAAACTGGTGATACTCCATTCTCGATTACTTTTCAGATTTGATAATTTAAATTATCAATTCACATTTCAATCTAATTAAAGATTCATTCAAACTCCACTTAGTTTTAATCTTTTCAAAAATCAATATCCTGCCTTTAACTGGCTTAAAGAACCAATGTCATCTAAAACACGGTTCACGACAAACCCAAATCTCATTTGATATTAAATACAACTCTCTGAATAGAAAATATATCAGCTTATATTCAATACCAAATTCTGAAACCAACAAATATCATATTGGAAATAACGATATAAAATATATCTTTCAAATTCCCATAACAATATCTGTATAGTCACGAAATCCAATCATCGAAATATTCTGAAGATAATTTCGATTCAACTCCAGTCCAATTCACGTCTTGGGAATATTGATTATTTTTAAAATCACTTTCAAATTCAATTTATTTATTTCAAAAATAAATTGATTTTAATTCTAGTTCAAAACTAGTTCATTTCGACAAAAATATATTTTTCTCCTTTCAAATGTGGATTTTTTCAGCCCAACTTTTCCCAAATCATTTATTATGATTTTACACAAATTGTTGATATTTTTAATAATTTTATCAAGGCCCGTACAGTCGATTTCCAACAACGGCTATCGAACTGCACTTACAGCGACCTTTTCTGAAATTTATTTGGACATAATTCCAAATCCAACCGTTAGATTTCAAATTTCTAATATTCATTGGAAAGCTCTTTTCGATACGAACCCAACGGTTCCGGTTTTAGGAGAATCCGACGGTCGGATCTCCCGCAACGTCAATTCGAAGTCAATGGTCGAAATTCACGAACTACCGCGGCGCGGCGCGTTCTATTCAGGCCATTATATATATAATATATATATTATATATATTTCATCGATTTCCTTTTTAAAACAAATTTTATAAATCGTTTTAAATTCGTTTTCAAAACCATTTCAACTCTATATTCAATTTCAAATCGAAATTGAATATTTCATATCATTACTATATAAATGATAATATTTTCAAAACGTTATATTTTGAAATCACTTCCTTTTCAATATTCATTATAAAAACGAATATAATCAATATAAATATCGTTCACGTCAAAATGGTGCAACTCTAATCAACACGGGTTTATATATTTCAATAAATTCGTTATTCTATTCAACAAATGAATATATATTCTATTCAACACATGAATCTATATTTCTTTCAACACATGAATAATCTCAACACATGAGTACTGTCAACACATCACTATTTTTGTTATGCAAAATGTTTTATAAAATTAAGGTATCTATCGTTTGATTTTTAATTAGACTCCACCGCAAAGTAGATTCTAATTGTAAACATGATAAAGATGTACATTTTATTGTTATAATATTTTACTCAACACATGAATAGTTTCAACACATGAATATTTTTATATTCAACAAATGAATTTTCTTTTATAATATTCATTATTTTCCCGATTGGAATGAGGCCCAATCAATTACCATATAACGTCAATTATATGGGTTCCATACACCACATGTATATAATAGCAATGATAAACAATCAACCATCATCCAAGGTGCACCACACAACTGCATAAGCATCAAATATAAATAATCAATGCTTACACAATCTGTCGACCAATCGATCGACATACAATTAAATAATTGGGATTAGTGTACCCAAATATCATCCTAACACCCGTGTGGGGTTTCAAATCAACAAACACAGATTTTTATTTGTGCAGTTGGGCTATGTGTAAAATTTATCGACCCAATCAGTATCAGTCAAATCAGTGTATATAAACAAATCGGCCGATTTGTTTATAAATATTTATTTATTCACATTCACATTAAAAATTATATTTTTTTAACGATAATTAATTTATTTCAACCATCTACCTTTTATTATCGATTTCACATCAACAACACAAACAAATTTCACAACACATCAATTAAACAAACAAGCCATCCATGGTCTGTGGATGACGGGTGTCGGGTGCTGCTAAGCACCGTCTGCATCCTAGTATATATATATATATATATAACTAGAAAAAGAGATTTAGAGTGAGAAGTTCTCACCGACTAGCTATTCCAACTCCACGACACTTCATTTATAAAAATCTTCGTCGTTCTCGCCTTTTGTCACTTTCGCTGCCCGTAGTCACTACATATATAAAAATCACATTTTTACTTTGCTATTCAATATATAAAAATCGAATTTTTACTTCGCTATTCAATATATAAAAATCGCATTTTTACTTCGCTATTCAATATATAAAAATCGCATTTTTACACCGCTACTATATAGATAAAAATTCTATTTTTACATCGCTACTATATAGATAAAAAATTTATTTTTACATCGTTACTATATAGATAAAAATTCTATTTTTACACCGCTACTATATAGATAAAAATTCTATTTTTACATTGCTACTATATAGATAAAAATTCCATTTTTATCACGTTATTCTATACACAAATATTTCGCCTTTTCAAATATAAAGATTTCTCCTTTTCAATATTAAAGATTTCTCCTTTTCAATATTATAAAGATTTCGCCTTTTCAATATTAAAGATTTTGCCTTTTCAATTATAAAGATTTCGCCTTTTCAATATTAAAGATTTCGCCTTTTCAATATTAAAATTTCGCCTTTTCAATATTAAAGATTTCGCCTTTTCAATATTAAAGATTTCGCCTATTCTATTATAAAGATTTTGCCTTTTCCTACTTTAAAAATGTCATTTTTCACTACATAAAAATATCGTCATTTTATATCCTACCATATAAAGATCACATTTTTATTATCTATATAATATGAAAATTATATTTTCAACCTTTATATGCGATGAAAATTATAATTTTAACCTTTCTATAGTATAAAAATTATACTTCAGTGCTATATATATAATTTCAGAATTATCAAACATTAACATATATATTATTTCAAAATTTTAACAATATTTATATTTATTTTAAAACCGATTTAAAGTAAATTAAAACAAACAGTAAAAACTTACAGCGTGTAAGCAAAAGAGGTGGCGGCGCTTCGTCTTCGCTGACCGGCGATGGTCGGAGTTCATCAGCGCGAGGCGGAGATATCCAGGGGGAAAGAGCACTCGCAGATGGTCGGCTCGGGGTTTGGGGCTGAGGGGGTGCGGTCGAATTAGGGTTCGGGGTTTGGGGCTGAGGGGGTGCGGTCGGTTGCGTTCCAGGCGGAGGAGGGAGCTGGGGGTCGCGTCAGTCGAGGAAAAGAGGAGGAGAAGGGTGGCGGCGCCGCCCTGGGCACGATGGCGCTCTGATAGGGGGGAGCGACGACGCTCCTCCCCCCTCTTCGTCTTTTTTTTCTCTGATATGAATTCCAATGGGGGGAGGGGGCCTGAAAGGGATTAAGGGGAAGAGAGGAGGTTTATATTTTTTTATTAATTTAATTTCCGTAAAGTTGACTTTTTCATACGACCTCTAAACGAGGCCCACCGCCTGTCGTCCACAACGTTTTACCCCCATTCCGAACACAATGGGATATGTATCGTAGGCTGATTCGATCGTTTCGATCAGTTTCCATTAAAATCAACATATAACTCTATATATTGAATTTGAACGCACATTTCAATTTACCGGGGTCACATACTAACTCGAAAAATTGCAGAAAAATATTTTCTAACTTCGTATTGACGATACGGTCCTAACAAAACTAGTTTCGTCGAATTCTGAGGCCACTTGAAAAATGGCCATTTTCCAGTCGATTAAAATCAACTGAAACTGGTCAAACGCGTTTTTCTTTGCCACGCTCACATATTGATTCGAAAAATTATGAAATTTGGAATCTAGCAATAACTTGACATCACGGATCCAACAAAAGTGGTTTCGTCGAAATCCGAGGTCGTTTGCAAAATGGTTATTTTTAAGGGCTTGAATTCCATAGCGACTATTCTGAATTTTCAACTGGACATATCTTTTGATTCCCGTTATGAAATCTCAATTTTTCGGATTCGTTGGAAAGATATTCCCAATTAGATAATAATGTTTTTGGTTTCACTAAAATCCGGTTTATTTTGCACCCGGTACATTCAATTGAAGTTTGAAATCGAATTATCGAACTACCGCGCCATTTTCAATTCCCTTTTATAATTATATATATAATTATTTATATTCTAACGACGACGTATATAATATATACGTTCACATTCTATTCAAAATAAATTTTCTCGTCGATATTATTTTAAATAATCTATTTTAAATGTTCAAAATTCGCTAAATTTGCCAAAATAAAAATTTTAAACTGGCCCAGATTTTCGGGTTGTTACAACTAGTCTGTGTTTTCTTTCTACCAAACCATTTTGTTCAGATGTGTGAGGGCAAGTCAATCTATGTTTTATTTCTCTTTTAGCAAAATAATTAGTTAAAGGTTTAAACTCTCCCTCACCATTGGTTTGAAAATTTTTAACACTGCAATTGGTTTGTTTTTCAACGTGAATTATGAATTGTATAATAGTATTACATGTTTTTGACTTATTCTTTAGCACATATATCCAAGTATATCTCGAATAGGCATCCACAAAGGAAAGATAGTACCTATGTCCTTGGTATGAATTCAGTGGTGTTGGTCTTCGCAAATCGGTAGCTATCAGCTCGAGAGGTTTATTGTATCTAGTTTCAGAATCTCTGAAAGGAAGTTTATGACTTTTGCCAATTTGGCAGTGTGTGCATGTGTGTTTAGCAGGTACACTATTATTAAAAGAAATATTATTATTGCATAAAATAGTTTTAACAACTTCAATACTAGGATGTCCTAATTTCCTATGCCATAAATCAAGATTACATTGTTTGCCATCTTCATTACATTCATTATTACTGCTGCTAACATTAATACTCCAATTACAATCATTATTACTTGACTCAACATTATTACACCATAATTTTTCACTAGAATCCCCAGTCTTCAAGTTGTCAAATTTGTAAAAGTCCATCATGTTGATTACCCCGTAATAATATTTTGTGGCTCAGTAAATCCTTAACTACGCAAATTTTTGGGTGAAATTCAAAAAACACATGATTGTTTTTAGCAAATTTTGATACACTTAGCAAGTTTTTATTAATAGAGGGTACTCTAAGAAGTGTGTTTAGATTAAGTTGCCTTTTTTCTAATATAATGCCTTTTCCAGTGTGTGTTATATGTGCAGTTTTACCGTCCCCCATATGTAAAGATTTCGTACCAGAGTAGTTTCTGCTTCCAATGTTAAGATTTTTGAGATTGCTGGTTATGTGATGAGTGGAACCCAAATCCGGGTACCATTCTTCAAAATTGTTGTCTTCACCTTTTCTAGTATCATCATTGCCAATATTTTGATTTTTATTAACATCATTGTTGTTTCTTTTTGAGTTCATCATGACCATATTGACTTATGGTGCCTTTTGTGTTGGATTAGCATGATTATATTGCTGTCCACTGTCATTATTATATCTGAAATAGCACTTGTTTGCAATGTGACCAAATTTTGAACATATTTTGCACTTTACTCAATTGTTGTTGTTCCATCTTCCTCGTCCTCGACCTATCTGTAGCTGAAAACCTCCTCTTTGTTGTTGAAGATCCCTTGAATACTAATTTTCTTGTATGTTTGCATTAACGTTGTTGTTGCTTCCCTGTGATTGCTTATTTTTAGCTACAACATAATTTGCAGAAAATTCACCATGTGTTGTTTTCTTTGATCAATTCTTCTTTCATGAGCAAGGAGTGCAGATCGAACGAACTGCAGATCAGGTAAAGTTTGCTGCGTAGCCAGGACCGTTACTAAAGATTCATATTCTTCATCAAGCCCTCCGGTAATAAAAAGTATTTATTCACTATCGCTGATTTTATGCCCAACAGCACTTAATTTGTCACATATGTTTTTAATTTTGCCCAAATAATCTTTCATGTTAGTATCTTCTTTTCTGCAATTTTCAAGTTCCCTTCTATATTGCATGATCCTGACTGCTGATTGTGAGATGAAAATTTGTTCGACGGTAGTCCAAATTTCATACGACGAGTTACACCCAACGATCTATGGCAAAAGATTAGGATTTACAGAAGATAAAATCCATAATGATAACAAGTTATCTTGTCTTTGGTATTTGGTGTATTCTGGATTTGGTACAGTATTTCTTTCCTCATCAGTGATCCTCATAGGTGGAATAATTAACGTCCTTTTGATGTAATCTAGCAGTTCATAACCTTTGAGAACAATTTCCACTTGATGTTTCCATAAAATATAATTATCTTCATCTAACGAAGTGGTAATAACTTGGATTTTGGGTTTGATCGGGTTCATGATGTTTGGAGAGAAGCCATTAGCATTGTTGTTAGATACAACAGAAGTTTCTTCATTATCACTGGCCATTGCGAGGCAATATGTAACGACCCGAACTTTCCCGTAAAGGAAAGCCCGGATTGAGTTGAGAACACGACAAATCAGAACACAAACAGAAGAACATTTCATTGCTTATTACAACAATTTACATCAGTGTACAAGAATATACAGAGTATGAATAAATATTACACATTTGATAAATATCGGAGATTTACAAATTACAATGTAGCGAAAAATAATACAAAACACAACTGAAAGAGATACACGGATACAGAGTTTTCCTAATATCATTCCAACTGTAAACCATGATCCTGTGAATATAAATCTGCAAAACCCAACTACTAGCTGCCCGTGTGGAAAATAAGGGCACCCAGAGTTTAGGTTAAAACAATAAACTCCAGGTCAGTCATGTGACTGGTGCGAGAACTAAAACAGATATTAATTTGATTCTAAAGTTAGGTAAATCAAGGGACCACGCCGTATAACACAGAACGGGTTTACCCCCAAGAATACCATTGCATGAAAGCAACAACGCAATGCTAAATAAAGAACAATGAAGCAATTATAAGACTCAGGTCCCATTACACAATGCAACACAAGCCGAAGGATAGAGTTTTTCCTTATAATAGCCAAATATGCTTGGTACGCGAAATTTATCTTTTATTATCACTATAAGTGAAGAAATCAACTTCAAATACAAATGTATCAATCATAGACGGCATAGTGCCCTATCCCACTATGTCGCCATGTTAGGCTCTACAATTAAAACTGAAATGTCGTATTGGAAACTGGATTCCATTTGCGAACCAAGGAAAAGGGAACATCCTGTGCCAATTCGAGACAATCTATCCCATGTCTCAGGTCTCAGCCGCAACTGCACCCGGAGCGACCGGGCCGATCCACATTTTAAGTGGATTAAAAATCCCTGAACATGCGTTTCCCCACCCTATGGGGTGTAAATATGGTTAGTATGTCGACCAGAACATCTATCGGCCCCGTAGTGACCAATATAACCGAGGCGCCTCGCTATCCATCAACCATATAAGTAAAATGTCTGGGCTTGCAAAACTCTAACACCACTCCTAGCTAGAAGGAAACGCATGTCCTTCCTGAGGTCCTTCCCATTTCTGGTTCACACTAGGGTGTGAGGCTCGCGAATTAACGCTATACACAAAGCTATGCTATATTAAAGCCGTACTTTGATCATCAACCACAAGACTCTGCTTTTCAACAGAAGCCTTGATCAATTACATCTCCACATGCCACACAAGCAATTCACACCATGCGACTGATGTCTATCGATATATAACCTTTGAGCTTGTACATCTCAGAGAAGGGCGTTAAGCAAGAGAACAAATTCTCCACCGCCAAACAGATATATATTTAATAGAGATCAATCAATACTGAATAAAACCCAATGTCAGACACACATCCATATACAAGTTCGTTATGGGTTTGAACGAAACCGAAGGCACCTTATTCCTCGTCCCATATATCCAATACAGGAGAGAGGCCCTCACATATCCAGTCGATCTCCAAGTACGTCTGGACGATCACCACTTATTACCTTGTCCTGGGTGTACAACCCAATCAAGACATCAGTAATCATCCAAACGATGTGAAGACCTCCGGTCTTCAACCACCATCTTCATCGTCGACTCATCGCCGATTCAGTTATTCAAAATGGGATAAACCCGGTCTTTCCGAATAACTCTCGTATATAATAAACAAGTGCTATAAAAACACAACATATGCTTCATTCCAATTCTTAATATTCTTTTATTTAAATATTCATATCCTTTGGGAAAGGTTCCCATTAATTTTATCAAAGATAAATTCTTTAAATTTATTCTTTTCTCTTCCTTTGGGTATCAATCCAAACCAAATTAAGGTTTATCCAAACTAGTCGGGATTAGCGCACCTTACCGAAGTAATCATTTGTTTAATTTCCCATTCCCAACCTATTCATCCCATGAAGCAAAACTGGTAATACTTCATATCTAACACTACGGTGTCATCGGTAAAATTAATTACCATTTCGCGTTCAAATCTAATTAAAGATTTAACTATCGCTTGGAGCAAAACTGGTGATACTCCAATCTCGATCATGTCTTGAATTTTGTGATTTAAATGATCACATTCACGTTCCAATCTAATTAAAGATTCATTAAAACTCTAATTCAGTTTTAATCCCAAGAATCATTACTTAATTATTATTCAACGTTAAGAAATTAATCTTATCTTTAACTAGGTTAAAGAACTAATGTCATTTAAAACACAGTTCACGATAAACCCAAATCACATTCCATTAATTAAGGAATCTTCACGGAAAACAGATCAATATATATAATCGATATAAACTTCCATATCCAACCGATAATATAAATGGAATAACGGCAAGGCCTCTCAAATTCCATATATATTAACAGTCTTCCTCCACAGAAGCTCACTTCGATTATTATCCAATCGAATTCCATTCCGTTCCAATTTATTGTATTAAATTGGAAAATTTTGCTTTGGAAAATCTCCTTTAAATCTTAACAAAAAGATTTATAAATTCCAAATCACATTTCACTGTAAATCAGGTTAAAGAACGTATGTCGTTAATAACACAGTTCACGATAAACCCAATTCACATTACACTTTATTCCAATTATTAAATATAAATGGAAACTCTAACAATCTTAATTAAAAGATTTATTCTCTTCACACGGCGTTCAAGAACAGTGTTACTGAAGACATCAATCACGACAGACCCAAAATCCAATTTAATATTAAATACAAGGCTCTGAATAGAAATTATATCGGCTTATATTCAATATCAAATTCTGAAATCAATAAATATCGTATTTGGAATAACGATATATATATCTTCCAAATTCCTCCACAATATCCGTATAATCACGGAATCCAATGTTGAAATATTCCGAAGAAAATTTCGATTCAAATCCCTTCCAATTCATATATTGGAAACTCTGGTTATTTTTAAAACCATTTCAAATCCAATTTATTTATTTAATAATATTGGATTATAAATCTAGTTCATAACTAGTTCATTTTGATAAAAATACATTTTTATCTTTTCAAATATGGATTTTTTTCATCCCAATTCTTTCCAAATCACTTCTTATGATTTTACATAAATTATTAATATTTTTAATGATTTTATCAAGTCCCGTACAGTCGATTTCCGTAAACGATCATCGAACTGCACTTACAACGACCTTTTCCAAATTTGATTTGGATATAATTCCAAATCCAACTGTTAGATTTCAAATCTCTTATATTCAATTAGAAAGCTCTTTTTGATACGAACCCAACAGTTCCAGTTTTAGGAGAATCCGACGGTTAGATCTCCCGTAATGTCAATTCGAACTCAATGGTAGATATTGGCGTACGGTCGCGGCACGGCGCGTTCTATTCAGGCCATTGAATATATAATATATATATATATATATATATATTATATTTCATTGATTTCCATTTAAAACGTATTTTATAAATCATTTATAAATTAGTTTTAAAATGATTCTTACTTCATTTCAAATTTCAAATCAAATTTGAATATTGCTTAATAAATTCGTTTTAAATTCATTTTAAAGGATTTCAATTCCATTTCAAATTTGAATATTCCTTAATAAATTCATTTTAAAACAATTTCAATTCCATTTCAAATTTCAAATCAAATTTGAATATTCCTTAACAAATTCGTTTTAAATTCATTTTAAACGATTTCAATTGCATTCCAAATTTCAAATCAAATTTGAATATTCCTTAATAAATTCGTTTTAAATTCATTTTAAAACGATTTCAATTCCATTTCAAATTTCAAATCAAATTTGAATACTCCTTAATAAATTCATTTTAAATTCATTTTAAACGATTTCAATTCCGTTTCAAATCAAATTTGAATATTCGTCAATAAATTTGTTTTAAATTCATTTAAAATGATTTCAGTTCCATTTCAAATTTCAAATCAAATTTGAATATTTCTTAATAAATTTGTTTTAAATTCATTTTAAAATGATTTCAAATCCATTTCAAATCCAATTTGAATATTCCTTATCATTTAAAATATTAAAATGATAATATTTTCAAAATACCTGAGTTTGATTATACACTGAATATTATTTAAAAATATTATTTAATTCTGAATTGGAATCTGACTCAGTCAATTACCGTATAATTATATTTATATGGATTTCATACGACACATGTATATAACAACAATCAAAATCAATCAACCATCATCCAAAGTGCATCACACAACTGCATAAGCATTGAATATAAATAATTAACGCTTACAACGGTCTGTCAACCAATCGATTGACATACAACTAAATATTGGGATTAGTATATGTCCAATATCATCCCAATACTCGTGTGGGGTTTTCAAACAACAAATACTGATTATTAGTTGTGCAGTTGGGCGATGTGTAAAATTTATTGTCCCAATCAATATCAGTCAAATGGGTGTACATAAACAAATCGTCCGATTTGTAAATGAATATTTATTTTCATTTCAGTAAATATTTTATTTCATTCATTTATACAATAAAAATGATATTTTTATTGTTGTAACACTTTATTCAACACATGAATATATTTTATATTCCATTTCACGTCACAATCACAATTAATTTCCACAACACAATACAATCAAACAAGTCGTCCCTGGTCTGTGGACGACGGGGAGCAGTTCATGTATGCAGTTATAAAATAAATAACCGTACAAGAAATTATAGTGAGAAGTTCTCACCTTGACCGGTTTCGAAATTGTTATAAAACGATTATTTTAATTAAATTAAACCCGATGTTTAATTTAATCAAAATTTACATTTGCTTCCGTTTCTGTCCAAACTTGTTTCATCACGAAGCTCTGTTCGTCATGATCTCAGTGTTTCATGTTTCGTCGGATTCTGATTTTACACGACCAAGATATAAGGTTTAAAACATTTAATACCTTAATTGCTTAATTGAACAAGTTAATTACCATTTAATTTTAATCACCCCCTTAACTGTTCTTCCCTGTCCAGAAAACCATCAACCTCGCTCAAACTAGAAACCCTCCTCCGCACCCTTCTAGAAGCCGATGTCCACTAATCAGAGAGTGCCACATCGAAGGGTTGTTCGCCCTATGCCTCCGCCAGCGCCGCTGATGAACCCAGTTGCCCCCTTCACCGTAGAAACAAGCTCGAACACAGGAGCTTTAAGCCCCAATTTCTTCCACATCGTTCAACGAAAAACAATCATACTGGCCTTGATTTGAAGAGCTCGACAAGCTCTTGAATATCCCTTCAGAAAGTTTTGGATATGTGCTTTGATTTGGAGAAAATAGCTGGCGAAACGAGAAGCGTTTCTGGCCATTTAGATGATACTGGCGGCGGAAATCTTATGTGCTAGTGTTTTGGGGCCAATGAGAGTATCTATAAATATTTTAATTATTATTTTAATCCTAAATTAGTGGTTTAACATCCGGAACTCCAAATCGAACCAACCGACTGTCATCCCTAGCCAAATACCCTCATTTCGGACATAATGGAATATGTTTCATAACCCAACTCGGCTGTTACGATAAGTTTTTCTTCGAATTAAAATATAAATCAATATATATATTGAATTTAAATGTACATTTTAATTTACTGGGGCCACATACTGACTCCAAAAATCCCAGAAAAATAAATCTAGCTATGTTTTGACGATATGGTCCTAACAAAACTAATTTCATCGAATTTGGAGACCATTTGAAAAACGATCATTTTTCAGTTGATTAAATTCAAACTGAATTGATCAAACACGTTTGAATTTACCATGCTCACATATTAATTCCAAAAATTATGAAAATTGGAATCTAGCAATAATTTGACATTCTGGATCCAACAAAAGTGGTCTCGTTGAAAACGGAGGACGTTTGCAAAATCGCTATTTTTATGGGCTACATATTATATAAAATTCCATAGCGACTATTCTGAATTTTCAACTGAACAAAACTTTTTATTCCCACTATGAAATCTGGATTTTTCACGTTGTTGGAAAGACATTTTCATACAGATTCAAATATTTCTGGTTTTACCAAAATCCGGTTTATTTTGAATCCTGTACATTCATTTGAAATTTGAAATCAAATTTTCAAACTACCGCGCCATTTCCAATTCCTTTTATAATTAAAATAATTATTTATATACTAACTTCAATTTAAATAAATATATACATTCTAATTATATTCAAAATAAATTTCTAGTCGTTATTATTTAAAATATATCATTTTAAATATTCAAAATTCATTAAAATTGCCAAAATAAAAAATTTAAATTGGTTCCGATTTTCCGGGTTGTTACAATCACCCCCGCTTAAAATCTTTTTGTCCTCGAAAAGGAACGGAGCTGAAAGTTGTCTAACTAATCAACTCAACTTTCAGTTTGGCTTTCATTCTTCAACTTTTCAGTTTCTAAGAATTTTCCAATTCTTCAAAAATTTGGCTAACACCCTAAATTTTTAAAAAAGTTCGCCATGACCTCCTTTGTACATGGAGACATTTAAGACTTCAAATAGCCACGCAGGGCCCTCATCATCCAAAAAGAAAAAGCCAAGCGGCTCATAAAATCACCAAAACCCAATAAATTAGTAAACATGTACCTATTTGTCGGGCATACAATTTTATTCTTCTGCTTAGCTTCCCTGCTATGACCTGTTCAATGTATATACATGTATATGCATGCAATTCCAACCAATTTTCAATTCAGTTCAAAATTTGATTTGGTTTGACTAATTTTACCTTTTGTTTTCATATTGGTTTAATTAATTACCATTCCAATATTTTTATTACTTAGACTAATAATCAAACAACACAACTAGCAATCAGTTTGTGGATTAGCTTTTAAAACATATATCTTTAATACGTATAGTCAAAAATCATATTTTTGATGTCAATTCACAACAATAAATCCTATCTAGTTTTGGTTCTCACACCAGTTAATTGGAAATATATAGTCATCCCACTTTCGAGACTCGAACATAAATACGGATGATGTCATGACAATCATCGGTATCATCTCCGAGTGACTAGAGTGTGATTCTATATTTATCCAGTATATTTGAGGCTTCGTATACACGTGGATCAGACGTATATTCAAAATCTCCGTACACTTGATTGTCCAAATCAATTTAATATAAAATATTCAAATACATATAATAAGGTTTGAATTTTCAAAGAAAAGTTTGTTTTCGTTTTTGTTTTAAAAATAACACTCCTCCGACTCATTCTAGGATACTACTGATCCCATCTCTAACGAGTCATTCTCATTGGATATTACTAATCCAATATCCGGTTAACTCTTTCGTTCAGTTCTAATGTGTCATGTTCTCGAGCTCTGTAAACCAAAGCACTGATACCAAACTGTAACGACCCGAACTTCCCGGTAAAGGAAAACCCAGATTGAGTTGATAACATGACAAATCAGAAAACAAACAGAAGAACATTTCATTACTTATTACAACAATTTACATCAGAGTACAAGAATATATAGAGTATGAATAAATATTACATATTTGATAAATATCGGAGATTTACAAATTACAATGCAGCGGAAAATAATAGAAAACACAACTGAAATAGATACACGGATACAGAGCTTTCTGAATATCATTTCAGCTGTAAACCAGGATCCTGTGAATATAAATCTGCAAAACCCAACTACTAGTTGCCCGTGTGGAAAATAGGGGCACCCAGAGTTTAGGTTAAAACAACAAAACTCCAGGTCAGTCATATGACTGGTGTGAGAACTAAAACAATTATTAATTTGATTTTAAAGTTAGGTAAATCAAGGGACGATGCCGTATAATACGGAACGGGTTTACCCCCAAGAATACCAATGCATGAAACCAACAACGCAATGCTAAATAAAGAACAATGAAGCAATTATAAGACTCAGGTCCCATCACACAATGCAACGCATGCCGGAGGGTAGAGTTTTTCTTATAATATCCAAATATGCTTGGTACGCGAAAATTATCTTTTATTATTACTATAAGTGAAGAAATCAACTTCAAATATAAATGTATCAATTATAGACGACAAAGTGCCCCATCCTACTATGTCGCCATACTAGGCTCTGTAATTAAAACTGAAATGTCGTATTGGAAATTGGATTCCATCTGTGAACCAAGGCAAAGGGAACATCCTATGCCAATTCGAGACAATCTAGCCCATCTCTCAGGTCTCAGCCGCAACTGCACCCGGAGTGACAGGGCCGGTCCACATTTTAATGGATTAAAAATCCCTGAACATGCGTCTCCCCGCCCTATGGGGTGTGAATCCGATCAGTATGTCGACCAGAACATCCATCGGCCCCGTAGTGACCGATATAACCAAGGCACCTCGCTATCCATCATCTACATAAGTAAAACGTCTGGGCTTGCAAAACCCTGATTATTATTTGTGCAGTTGGGCGATGTATAAAATTTATCATCCCAATCGATATCAGTCAAATGGGTGTACATAAACAAATTGTCCTATTTGTAAATGAATATTTATTTTCATTTCAGTAAATATTTTATTTCATTCATTTATACAATAAAAATGATATTTTTATTGTTGTAACACTTTACTCAACACATGAATATATTTTATATTCCATTTCACACCACAATCAATTTCCACAACACAATACAATCAAACAAGTCGTCCATGGTCTGTGGACGATGGGAAGCAGTTCATATATGCAGTTATAAAATAAATAACCGTACAAGAAATTAAAGTGAGAAATTCTCACCTTGACCGGTTTCGAAACCGTTATAAAATGATTATTTTAATTTAATTAAACTTGACATTTAATTTAATCAAAATTTACATTTGCTTCCGTTTCTGTCCAAACTTGTTTCATTACGAAGCTCTGTTCGTCACGATCTCAGTGTTACCACTTTCGTCGAATTCTGATTTTACACAACCAATATATAAGGTTTTAAAACATTTAATACCTTAATTAAAAAAGTTAATTACCATTTAATTTTAATCACCCCCTTAACTGTTCTTCCCCATCCATAAAACCATCGACCTCGCTCAAACTAAAAACCCTCCTCCGCATCCTTCTAGAAGCCGACGTCCGCTAATCAGAGAGTGCCACACCGAAGGGTTGTCCTCCCTATGCCTCCGCCGCTGATGAACCCAGTTGCCCCCTTCGCCGTAGAAACAAGCTCGAACACGGAAGCTTCAAGCCCCAATTTCTTCCACATTGTTCAAAAAAAAAAACAATCATATTGGCCTTGATTTGAAAAGCTCGACAAGCTCTTGAATTCCCCTTCAGAAAGTTTCGGATTTATGTGTTTTGATTTAGAGAAAATAGCTGGCGAAATAAGGAGCGTTTCTGGCCGTTTAGATGATTCTGGCGGCGGAAATCTTATATGCTAGGGTTTTGGGGACAATGAGAGTATTTATAAATATTTTAATTATTATTTTAATCCGTAAATTAGTGGTTTAACATCCCGAACTCCAAATCAAACCCAATGACTGTCGTCCCTAGCCAAATACCCCCATTCAGGACACAATGGAATATGTTTCGTAACCCAACCCGGATGTTACGATCAGTTTTTCTTTGAATTAAAATATAAATAAATATATATTGAATTTAAACATACATTTTAATTTACTGGGGCCACATACTAACTCCAAAAATTTCAAAGAAATAAATTTAGCTATGTTTTGACGATACGGTCCTAATAAAACTAATTTTTTCAAATTTGGAGACCGTTTGAAAAACAATCATTTTTCAGTCGATTAAATTCAAACTAAATTTGACCAAACACATTTAAATTTACCATGCTCACATATTAATTCCAAAAATTATGGAAATTGGAATCTAGCAATAATTTGACATTCCAGATCCAACAAAAGTGGTCTCATCGAAAACGGAGGTCGTTTGCAAAATCGCTATTTTTAAGTGCTATATATTATTATATAAAATTCCATAGCGACTATTCTGAATTTTCCACTGGAATAACTTTTTATTCCCGCTATGAAATCTTAATTTTTCACATTCATTGGAAAGATATTTTCAAACAGATTCAAATATTTCTGGTTTTGCCAAAATCTAGTTTATTTTGAATCTTGTACATTCATTTGAAATTTGAAATCGAATTTTCAAACTACCACACAATTTCCAATTCCTTTTATAATTTAAATAAATATTTATATTCTAACTTTGATTTAAATAAATATATACATTCTAATTCTATTCAAAATAAATTTCTAGTCGTTATTATTTAATATATATCATTTTAAATATTCAAAATTCATTAAAATTGCCAAAATAAAAAATTTAAATTGGTTTTGATTTTCCGGGTTGTTATGCAATATTAGATTGTAGCTTTGTGAAGAATAACGAAGATAAAAAAGAATGATGGCTCAGGATTTTTTTAATGCCTTTCGGCAATTTGGTGCTCCAATAGCATGTTAAAAAATAAAATAGAAGAAACAAGATTGAAGAGAAGTTTTATTATTGATGAATTGCAATTGTAAGATTATATAAACTGTATATAGATGACCTCTATTTATAATACAAGAAATAAATGCAAATAGGCTTGAATAATGGGAATATGACCGTTGTATTGTTATAATTGGAATCTGACCGTTGAACTGTTATAATAGGCATGTGAACGCTGCTATGTTATAATGGGAATGTGACCATTGCAGTGTTATAATAGGCATATGGCTGTTGCTTTCATTATTTCGTTGCACATACATGAACTAACTGCAATCTACAACACCTAAAAACATCCAAATTCATATACGACTGCACTCCAGAACTAAGTTTACATCTTATTATGATTCAATTAGTCTTGCATTATCACTGTTAAATCCATTTATTCAAGCACAAGAATCGAGAATTAACCCAAAACTTGATTATAAAGTTTGTTTAATTTGAGGAATAGATGAAGGAAAACATGATGCAAGCTAGAAAGATGGGGAATGACAAAATGTTAATTTTACCCTTTTTTAAGGGGGATAATGGGAGTAACTAATACTTGATCAAGGGATAATAAAAAAGAAATCCAGCTTACGAAGAAGTAGTACCTGAACTTTTCACTGCCGTTATGTCACATGTGTCCAATAAACATCTTGACAACATCAGAATCATGAGCTTGTACAAATCCGAAAGCTTGCATCAAGGGAGAATCCGAGCTTTAATCAGGATACATCGCCTTTGCACCTGTTTATTTTTCTATGTTCTTTTGAGTTTCAGCAAGAAGATCAAATAAAGCCTCCATTAGTTCAAACGTATTTTCTCTCATCTCACTTGAAACCTCGTTGTATTCCACCAGAAAATAATCTTGATTTTCTAAAGCTTCTCACATTTGTTTGGAAGCACAGTTTAATTCATTGGGACTGGTGGAGATATCCGTGAGATTAGCATGTTGAGCATCCATAGTTTGACTTTTTCTTTATTCTTCCTTTTATTGTAGTCTGTATTGGCATATGGTGATATTTCAAAAGTGTTTTATAAGGAAAAGGAGACTATTGATTTTCAGCAAGAGTCATACTGAATATTGCTATTCATTTTCTTGACCATCTGCAAATTATTTATCGATAAAATCTACATATAGATCAAAATGGATAAAATAGACAGCTCCAATATTTTAAAGATTAAATAGAGTTTTACCGGTGCTAGACTATTAATATGATCAATATTAATGAAGTTGGATTCTAACTACTTAACTAGAACTTTTATGTAAGAAAACATATTAATTTACCCTATTTGGCATCATAAGAGTTCCACAAATTCAAATAAAATAGAATATGCAGCTCCATAGATTGGTCATTTCCAAACACGTAACCCCAACACCCAGTTACTTACTTGTCACATAACCATTCAGCCCTTGTAACATCCCGTATTTTTAGTTGTGAAATATTTAATTTATTCTATTATTTTAAATGTTGATTTGAAATTTAAATAGCTTGAATTCAATTATTTCGAATATTTTATTAATATAAATAATAAAATAATAATTTAATTTCGAAATATTCGAAAAGGGTTGGATTTGTAATATTGGATGAATTACACAATATGGAAGGATTTAATTCAATTTGTTTTTGAACTGTCTTAACGAATCCGTTTATTAAACGATGTTTGAACGTATAATTTAATTTAAAATGAACCTGTAGTGTCGTAGTAGTTCATAGTTTTACGTTTTGAACTTTGAATGAATGTACATGGTCCAATATAAGTCGGAATTCTTTGAAACAAGAATCATCTGGATCTATTGGACAATAATTTTCTAATAAAAGAGAAAGATCGAGTTTTCATCTTGTAGATTTTTAGTTATGCCCAAATCAAATTTTAAAAAAGGTCGCTATGGAATTGTTTATAAACCATAACAAATTATATAATTAAATAAACGGCATTTTATTATAAAATTAATATCGTTTTAACCTAGAATTGAAGAGTCTGCTTATTTTGAAGCTATATGAAATCCTACATGAATATATCCGATAATAATAATTTATTATTATTATATTGAGTTGTTTTGAAAATGATTTATTTCAATTCAATTTTGACCCTTAAAAAGAGCTTTTATTCAAATGACCTCGAATTTTAACAAAACAAATTTTATTAAATTCATAATAACTAATTATTGCTAGATTTCAAGTTTCGCGTCAATCAAAGTTATTTTGTGAGCATACAAAAATTAAAATGTGAATAAATCGATAATTTGGACTCAAACTAGCGTTGTTTGAGAAAACAGATTCAGATTTCAACAAAGCAAGTTTCATTGGGTCTGGAATGTCGAACCGTACCATGATATCCATTTTCGTCATGATTGGAGTTCGTATGTGATTAGATGAATCAATAAACATTGATTGAAAATGGCGATAGGCAAGAATTAATATTGTTAGTCGCTTTTAAGAAAATATCGTTAGTCACTTCAAGATAAAATAATATAAATCTCCACTATATATATTAGTAATACCAAAACCCTAAGCCGCAAATTAGAAATCAGCCGACATTTTGCAAATAAGTTCATCTTCACGTTTTAATTTATATCTTTAAATCTATAGTGAATTGGAGGAAGTTGATAATTGGAAAGTTGTAGATTTGGGTGAGGCAGACACAATGACCGGATTTGGTGGCCAACGGTCACCTGTGATGGCTGGAATCTTCCAATCAGCAAGGAAAAGGCATTTTCATATTTTGTGATTTTCGAGGCAGTGGGGTCCATTTCAAGTGGTCAGATTTGAAGGAAAGTTGGAGATGGGAGGAAGATCTATGAATTTGGTGCTGGTATGTTTTCCTGAAATGGTCGGTGGTAGGAGTAATAAATAGATAATTGAAGATACTGTTTTTTGGTGTTGCGATCTATTATCGGCCGATTGGTGGCGATAGAGGTCAAATTGGTCGAGGGTGTCAACTGAGAAAAGGTCGGGGTTAGAAGACGGTTCCAACTATGATGGTCCGGTCGGTGGTTGTGATGGACACAATATCGAGTTAAAGTGGAAATCATTAACTAATGTTTTCTGGCGTGGAGAAAAAGCTATGGAGTCGGGGCTCTCTGGCGAAAGGAGCTGAGTGACGGTGGTTGTGATGGAGGTGGCGCGACGGGTTCTTGCGGTTGAAGGCGGCAACTCTGGCGATCTGAAGGAGCTGGCTTGTTGAAATTTGAAGGTGACGGATTTTTTCTGGTAGGGGAGAGTAATTAGGGCGGCAGATTAATGTTTATCAACATGATTAAGAAATAAGTTAAGTAAGGTTATTGATTAATTAATTAACTATGTTTAATCATTTAATTGATAACTTGTAGTAACTTTAAGTTTTACTTATGTTTTCAGAATTACGTGAAATTGGATTTGTTGGAATTGCAGTAAAGAGAGCTACGCAGTCGAGCTGGTTGTGTTGTAATCAGAAGTAATCGGAATTTCCTTTAATTTTAAACGTTTGTTTAAAATTAAAAAAAAACCACACATCGTCAATCGAAAATAAATGGTGAGTTAATTCTCATGCTTTCTAGAATTCTGTGATGTGTTAAATTCATATAATTATAATTTATATTTAATAGTATAAATTGGATTATTGGGTGCCTTAGATGCTAATTAGTTGTTTAGTGGTCGTCGACATTTATATTTATGTCGTATTGGATGATTTAATTTTAAAATATTTCATATGCTATTACAAAATGATATTCTAAGCTATGATGCAGGAAAGAACAGGTTGGAGGGATCCAATTGGATTCCTCAAATAAATTGTGTGTTGATTGTCTTTTATATTATTTATATTTGAATTATTCATCCCCAGTAATGTTATATACTGATCGGATGTTGATAGTTGATTGAATGTTGATCGTTGAATTGAAATTCAATGATCGTTGTGTTTTAATCAATAGACAATATTAATTAAGTGGTTGACAGTGAATGGCCTAAAACCGTCTAAAAAGACGTTGAATGCCGTCAGGAAAATTTACGTAATCGAAGCTATATAATTTATAACTAAAGCAATGTTTTTAATTTATATTTCGTATGTAAGTTTACAAATGAGCCAATATCTATTCAATATATTACTTAAACATAAAAGCACGATCTCAACAATACTGATGTGCTTTTGCTTCTGATTTCAAAATACAGAGCTTTTCTTTCCTTCCGTCGTTATTTTTTATTCCAGAATACAACTCTCCCACATTTCATTTACAGGTATTCCTCTCTCATCTCTCCCATTCTCACTCTTAACCTTTCTCTCCCCTCTGTGGAACCGCTCCCTTCCCATCTCACCCTCTCCCTGCACGCTCTTTTTTTCTGAAATCAAAATTAAAACCCCAAAACCAACATCTAATTTATGTTCTTCACAGATTTAATCCTCTTCACCGTCTTCTAATTTCATTTCCTCTATGATTCAATGACCTAAACATCTGATTAACCATGGATTTTGCTTCTTAGCGACTACAAGTGATTTGTCAGATCCGAAGATTTTAGCAGGTATTACAATTTTTTCCCTTCCGCGATTTGTTAATCATTTATCATTTCGTATGATTTTTCTTCCAATTTGAAAGTTTTGATCTTCCATCCTAAACCTAACATTGTGCAAAATTAAGATTTCCTGACCACTAATTACAATTTTTTGAATGAAACCGTAAATTTATCTTCGCTGCTGGAGGTATTTCTGTCCATGACTGCGACGCTAATGATGCCGAGTCAGTGTAACCCTGATTTGGCTATTACTATCTTGTATTATTTCTCTGATATCGGGTTTACAGTTTGTACACTAGTTCTATCTAAACATAATTATGCTGTTTTGTGTGAACAAGATTGTGTTGCCGCAAATTATTTCCCAAAATCTGATTTTGTTTCTATAATTGTTTACATCTATAATTTTTTGCTCCTAGCCTAACAAGCGGAGACAGTAATAGAGCTGCGCATGAAGGTGGAATCAGTCATTACCAATTGCTTGCGCCTGGAACTATTTCTTTATTTGTAAGACTACTGTACTTAAATTAGATTACACTTTATTTTTTACCCCTACTTTCAATGTTATTTTCTGAATAAAGGCTTGCCTTTTTCCTCATATTTCCTTCTTGGAAGTAGATGCATATATTTGCTCACGTATTTGCTCCATTCCCATTTTCAATGCATATGTTCTTTTTGGTATAAGTAGGTAAATGCATTTCTAGGTTCAAACTTAAGTCAACTATGTTGCCCACTTCATCCAACACTTGTACTGCTAACTGTGACGTACTAATCTTATTTTTCATGATTGCTGCTCCGTCCTGGCGAATGTGTTTCTTGCTATAGCAAGTGGGAACTTCCAACTTCCTGTCTTTTCTCAATTCCAATCTTCAATCTATATGTTCTTTGGGGGTATAATAGTCACATGTAAATAGTCAATCTATATGCTCTCTATCAATAGACTATTTTCTCTATTTAATACTTACAGTTCGTGTATTTTCATATATTTTTAATCATAAAATGATTAACCATGGTTTATTGATAATTGCTTCAAATTTGCACACATTCCATTATCCATTTTGGAGTGATAAAAAATCATATGCTATTCCTGTACAATTCTTCTAATAGCTTCCTCACACTGATCCGCAGCTTCAACTATAATTATACAATAATTGTAGGCCGATGCTATTTAGTTTACATATCTTAGATATAGAACTGTACATCTTGGACACTAGATTAGTATTATATAAATATAGTAGTTGCTAACATACAGCTATTGTCGTACAAACTAATATAATGTCAACCTTCGCGAAATGATTTATAATTTTGGCATATATGCCTACATATATAACACCTAAACCATGTTTGTTTGCACATTATTTTCGTGCTTTCATGTTTATGTCCTCTGCCTACTTGGGTAGACGTGTAAAATAATTTTGTTTTTCAGAAGGAAAAAAAGATATTTTGGTTTGAATGAGATATTAGAATGACCATTTTAACCTTTGCTAGCTTTTTGGTTTTGTAGTTGTCCAATTTTTCTTTCTTTTCTTATGGTTTTTACAGCATTTCTAAAAAACTAATTTATTTTCAAACAATAAAATTTTCAGACTTCTTACAAGAAAAATACATACATTTCTATTTTTGTTCAATCGAAATTCTATCACGTCTTTCTTATTTTTGCTTAACTCAGGGATAGAAAATGAGTAGGACGAAGATGGCAGGGCATTAATGTTTATACAATAATGATCAGCTTGCATGTCAAGTTGAATATTTTTAGCACTATGATTCGTAGACTTCTGCTAAGGCTAGCAAGGTGCACCCAGCGGTAGTCCGTTGATAGTGGTGACCTTATTAAAAAAGTAAGTGCCTTTAGCACTGCACTAATGATAAATCTAATTTAAAGGGTTCCCCCAAACTGTTTTTGTGTTTGTGCGCCTTTGTGCGTACAAGGATACTGAACTTTTATTAAGCAAACAAAGGAAAAATAAAATAGAAAGAATATTTATCTCCTTTGACAAAAGGACAAGTCACCATAAATTAAAATTTCTAAAAGTTATATTTGAAGGAGAGATAGTTGAACCTATTCTTTTAACCATGAGTTTAATATCAATCAATTGTTAGAAGATGACAAAAAAATCAATGATATATTTGAAATTAGACATATATGATTTTTCTTTCCAAATAATATGTAAGCTTTACGCTGTTGGATTGAACCTCCTACAGTTTCCGCATCTGCATGCTCAAAAAAGAGTGCTGCTACAGTGCTAGAAAACACTAGTGCGGGAATGTGCGATTTTTAAATGGATGGTGTGGAATCCACGGGTGGTGAAACATGTACAGTGGATATTGCTGCCGCACATATTCAGGCTACAAAATTGTGTTTTTGGGTACTTTCAACTGTACTTCAACATTGAATATGAATTAGGCCTTTTTTAAAATTTTCATTGTGAGGGGTGGTAATCAGAGACAGTCCTGTAAAAATGTTTAGACGTATAGTAATATTTCTATCCTTCTTCACTGTACTGTTCCCTTAATTGTCAGTACACTGTTTTGTTTATATGTATGAGTTAGATTAGTAAACTATGTATTCACAATTTCTATAACTTTATTATATGTTGTACTTCAACTTTTTATTTGAATTAGCCTTTTGTAAATTTTCACTTTGGAGGAGTGCTAATCAGAATTAGTCCTGTTGTAAAAATGTTTTGACATGGATTAATAATATTTATAGGAGAGAGTGCTAATCAGAATCAGTCCTTTTGTAAAATTGTTTTGACATGGAGTAATATTTGTATAAATTTATTACATGTTTCAAATAGTCACTAGAATTTTAGGATCAATTCAATGTTTTGTTGAACACGTTTTGAGAAGATGGCATATGCAGATAATTATAATATATTTTGTTGATCACACCCTTTAGCAGAGGTTATCTAACTTTAGACCACTACTTACGTGCCACTGTATATAAGAATACTTGGTTGCTTTTGTAGGTATAGTTGGCTTACGACTGACAATTAAGTAGGAAAGTACTTATAGTGTTTGAAAAAAATTTGTATCTCTTTTTGTTTGCAAATGTTTAACGTGAAGACGGTTATGCAATTCTGGAATAAGAGAGAGCACAGAAGAGTTGAGTGCTATTTATGCACGCATACACATTCGTTTTCCCGAATAATGTGAGTTTTGTTATTTATGAAAGTGCTGAATAACTTTCTACAAGTAATCATGAACCATGTAACGGTGAATGTGTTAGTTGTCAATATACAAAGATTTGTCGTTAAATTTGCGTAAAAAAGGAAGATGTAGATAATGTTGCCTTTACGACTCTCGCAGTTAACAGTGAATATTGTAAATTCCATGTTTTTTTAAAATATGAAATCTTGATTGTTTTATATTTTCTTTTTTCTTTGGGTATGACATCCCAGTTTGTTCCAAATATAGAGTAAAACTGATATTTGATGCATATTGTTATTTTCTCTCCTGCAATTTGAATACACATATGGCTCCCTTTTTTTTATTACCTATGTGCTTTTGTTAACTGTTAACATGTCATTCTTTACTTAGTCTAACGCGGAGTAAGAATTTAAGTCGATGTTATATGCACTTCCTGCATGGCCATCAATAACCAATGCTGTTTATCCCTGTTATTTTGAAATAAATTTATATCTTTTAATTATCCGCAGGTGTTATTTAGTTGCATTATAGAACAAATCTTCACCTTATGTATTGTCGTCCTTCACTGGCTTGTGGCAGCGTACGAAAGAGCGGAAAAATGTCACCAAATTGGCTAATAATCACCAAGCTTTTATCAGGACTTGGAGTTAATCATATCAAATGATGGACATCCTAGAACGGTAGACAGCCTAGTAGCAAAGCTTCTAATCTGGATGACATTGTATTTAATTACAAGCGAGGAGAATGCATTGGTAAAGAAGAAGGCAAATAAATTTCAAGAAGCTTCTAAGCAGGCATGTCTTGACATCACTGTTTTTGTTTGATGTACACTTTTTTACATTGCTATACCTCTAATTTTTTTCTTTTCTCCCTAAATAAAATTAACTTGGGTTTCACTGTGCAATGCAACTTTTCCACCTTGCAATCAAATATACCCTTAAATAAATATCTTTAAAATTGATTACTTTGTGTGTTAGTCAAATGTTTTCATTTTTTTCAACTCGGCATCTGCTATAGCCAGCAGAAGTGGTTACAGCAAATTTGTCTTTTGAGTGAATATTTTTTAGCATTTAGAAATAAACTCAGTCTACCAATAGCATATTTTTTCTTGTTTTAATGTTGCATTGCAGTTAAGTCTGAATTTGCACTAATTGCTCCTTTTCCAATTTTAATTTTTTAAATTTTTTTAGAATACATGATATGTTAGAATATCCTACTTTTATAAGGTATTATGTTCTGGCTACTTTATTCCTAAAGAATTGATTTATTGTGGAATTCAGCATTACATGTTTCTCTCCCTCACACACTCGTTTTCTTTTGTATAATTTTGAAATCATGATTAGTTTGTGAAGATTATGACTTTGAAATATTTCCAAAAAAATACGTAGAGGATTAAAAAAAAATTCAATATAGTTATTATAGTTATAGTTTATGACACATGTCCTTTTCTAACCATAAAATCAAAGTATATTGATACATGTTTTATAAATTAATATGATACGAGTTTATGTAATAAATTGTTATCTCAAAATTTTGAGTTTGGACAATCAAGGAGTATTTGGGAAGCTGGTATGGAGAAAGCTTCTTACTGTGGGTCTTCCAGAGATTTTTGTTTTTGTTCCAGGATATTATAGGTGCATGCAATATTTTGGTTGTACAAGATGGAAAGAAATATAGGTAAATAATTTGGAAGGTTTTAACAAATTTAGCCTAAAAGTTCCCATCATTTCTGCAATTATTCGCATATCAAAATTCCAAGTTAAATTTGAGGATAAAAGATACTGAGTTTCGAATATGCATATTTTCAATATCACGAATTCAGCTAGAAGTAGGTAACTAAGGTAAACATTATTATTAATTAAGATAAATTGGGTTCCTAACCTCCTATAATAGAAGACAGGGTGTGCATATGTAACAACCTGAAATTTCGGGCAGTAAATATTTAAATATTAAGGTTATTTAAATATTTAAATGTTGGATTTAATATTATAAAAATGGTTTTACAACCTTGATTGTATCCCTTTATAAATAATAATTAAAGAGAAGAAAACATGATGTTGAGTTTTTGTTTGCAAAGATAAGTAGTTCAAAGAAAAATCGATAATGTGACCGAAAACAGTTTTATCGATAAACGAGGTTTTGCTTATTAAAAGTTGTTGGAATATCATGTGCATGTAGTAACGTTAGAAGAACATATATATGTGTATGTACATATCATAGAAGTAACATACAAATGGTAACTGTGTACATGTTCTAGAATATGAAAAATGGCATAAAATGATAGGGAGATGTGTCATCAAATCAGTGGAACACATGTGTTATAAGTAAATAAAATAATGACATATAACTATATTAGGTGTCCATGTGTAGAAACATCTAAAGACACCTAAGTAGACATGTGTCTACATCCTAAAGTATGCATGAAGATAAAAAGGACAAGTGTCCAAAACTAAATTACCAAACTAGCCTTGAAAACTACTATATAAAGGGTGGAAAGGTTCACTTCTTATCATGGATTCACAAATGAAAATTAAGATAAGAAAAAGAAGAGAGATTTAGGAGAAGACAAGATAAGGAATACAAGTTCAATTTTCAAGTCTAAGGTGAGTAGAATTATTTAAGTTCATGTATTCATTCCATATTTTGAAGAAAATTTGAGAAATTTATGGATGAACAATTGGACTTGAACCCCTGAAAATGACATTTGGTATTTTGGGTTTATTTTGCAACTCTTAATGAAATTACGGTTTATCTATCAATTTGAAAAGCTAATTCAAATGGCTACAACTTTGACCTCAACCACTTTTTCCTAATTCGGTCGTTTGCATACCCGAAAACTGGATGCAAAGTGTGGTAAAAATCAGCCTTTGAAATAGACATATTAAAAATGCCTCACAATGTTGGATTTTATATATTAAATTGATAAATGATTTTGAGGTTTTACTTTGATGATAATTAAGTAGATAAAGAGAGTTTCTTACTGTAGAAAATTTGAAGTCAAAAAGTATTTTTATCATAGAGAAATAGCATCATACATTTTGCTCAAAAACAAGTCAAAAGTCTGAGTTTAGGAACTTTTAGTAGCATTTTAAGATGCAGTCTTTTCTCTAACTTATTTGTGAAGCATATTAAGCTACTCAAAACTTTTCCTAGCGTCATAGAAACGCTATAGTAAGTTGTTTTTAGTCTAAAATCATTATAAACCACCCAAAACTTGTTGTAGCATTACTGGAATCGCCGTCTTTTTCTGAAATGATTGAGATGTACTTTAAAAACGAATAGAACTTTTCATAGGATGGCAGAAACGCTGTAAATAGCTGTTTTGAGTCTAAAACTACTATAAACTATGTAGAATTTTTCATAGCGTAACTGAAACGCTATAATAGATGTTTGTGTATAAAACCATGATAACCTGCTTGAATTTCTCTTAAATTTGATGTGACATTAGACATAACATTTGATGTGACATCTAATGTGGTATCTGATATGACATTTGATGTGACATATAATAATAATGAATGTTTGATGTGACATTTGATTTGACATATAATAATAATAAATGTTTGATGTGACATATGATGTGACATTTGAGAATGTTTATGATTGAGTAAGAACTTATCAGAGAGATATAAAGGAGATTTGAGAATTGAAAATGAAGGAGTTTTTGCATAATGAAGATGATCAACATTTAAAATAAAAAATGTTTATCTTTTGAAAGGAAGATCTATAAGAGATACATAGAAGTTTTTCAAATAAAAGATTGGAACGTTCTAGGGTGACAGAGAGGATAGTGTCTAGGCTTGGGTTTGGAAAATATAGTTTCCTGCTCTCCCTGGTTATCCCTAACTGATCCGACGAACGGACTGGTTAATTCAAAATTTAATTTGAAACTTAATTTGAAATTATTTAAAAAGGTAATTTAAGAGTACTTTTGAGAATCTCTACATGATATAAAGAATATTTTGGAAGTAAATAATGATTTTAAAAGAAGAACTACGTTGGCTTGATCCTATATCTAATTGCTTACCAATTAGATAAAGGTACATAGGCAGTCACAAGGGGTAGTGACGCTGCTGCTTTATTAATAAAAATATTTTTTGTTGTTATTACATTGTGTTGGTGCATCTTTCAGGTTATATCATTTAAGCTATATTGTTGTATTATCAAGAAAAGAAACAAAGTTGAATTTTAAACTCAAAATAATTTAGAAGGTTTATATAAGTATATAATGGTTATCAAAAGTATTTCGAACGTATTTCGGTCAAAATAGGGTTATCATAAAATGGCAATTCGTGTATTTGAGTTATAAACTTTAAACACTTATAACTTTTGGAATCTAAATCGGATTTTTACCAAATAAAGAGTGTTTGATTAATACTGACAAGAGCTTTCAAATGAGTGAAAGCAGATTTTAATTCCGGGATATAATTTTCAAGGTATGTTTCAAACCGTTTCGGTGAAGGACGTTGTAAGTGCAGTTATCGACTGTAACCATAAATAGCTATTTTTAATGTTTTAAAAATATGGAAAAATATTGTAAAATTATTATAAAGTATGTAAGAGTGTTTTAAATTGAAAATTTTAAGTTCTGACTGATTTTGGTAATTTCGGGGCGTTATAAGTGGTATCAGAGCATAGGTTAGGTACCTAAATACAATTTCGCCAAAGATTTGTAAATCATTTTAGAAAATTTAAAATGAAATTACCTTAATTTGATAAATATAACTAGATAGGGTAAGGCACCAATCCTCTGACAAGGGCTATGAGTAATATTTATTTTGTGTGTTTAACTTTTGTTTGGTGTTTATACTAATAATATGATGATTCATTTACAAGCACCACATAAAGAGGTATAACGAATTTATAAGTGCATATGATTAGTCATAAAGTAACTAAGGAATGAATGAAGCGGCTTATAAAGGGAGGTAGGTAGTAGCGTCAAATGGATTCAATGGAGTTGCTTGGAAGGAATGTGGAATATCAACATGTCGAGGAAGGAATTAAATAAGCTTAGAGGAAGATCAAGACAAGTAGAGTGGACACTGCTGTGACGATCCCAAAACCCCGTGACACGGTGTTAAGGATAATCATCGGAATATAACACATCAATCATCATTAGCAGATCACAGATAATAGCATAAACAGAAAATAGAATAATTTACACACATATGACAGCGGAATCATATAGATATCATCACATCAGAGAAGCACAGTATAGGATACAACTTAGTGTATAATGATACATAATCAGTCACCATCGCCTGTGGCGGAATCATAATATAGATACAATAATGGCGGAGAAAATCCAAGTCAGCACGGTGTAGTCAAGCCTCGCCATGAGCCAAAAGATGCGTCAGAAACCTGTAACTAGGCTGCCCGTGTGAAAATGAGGGCACCCGAGTTTGCAAGGTGAAACAAACTACGAGTCAGTCATGGGACTGGTATGAGAAATCTACTCAACTTATTAACAACAATAATAAGGCAAATCAAAGGACCACGCCACTTTCGCGGAACGGGTTTACTCCAATGAGTGCTAGTGCATGAAATAAAATAAATGATTAAATCAACGCAATGTTTTTTTTTATAAAATGAAGCCATTATAAGACTCAGGTCCCATCACACAATGCAACGCAAGCCGGAGGATAGAGTTTTTACCTTATAATGGCCAAAGATGCTTGATACGAATAAAACAAAGGTGTTTGATATTATTACTAGTGCATATATGTTTCAAAAGCAAATTCAATCATAAATATCAATCCTAGGCGGCATAGCTACCATCTACTAGGTCGCCGTACTAGTAATACAATCACATCCGCAAATTTCGTATTGGAAATTGGATTCCTTCATGAGTCGAGGCAAGGGGCAAGCTCCTCTCCGATTCGAGACACTCTAGCAAATGTCTCGGGACCGCACACAGCAATCCCCTGGATCCTCCAAGGCCGGTCCTCTCTTACTTTTGAGGATTAATTATTCCTGAACACACGTTTCCCGGTCCTTACAGACCTATAATCGAGGCGCCTCGCATTCCAACAACCACACAGGTGAAAAGTAGATATAAATGTCAGGGCTGGGAGGTCACTAACACCACCATAGCTAGAAAGAAACGTCATGCACTCCTTGGGTCCTTCTCCCGTTTTTGACTCATACCGAGGTGTGAGGTTCGCGAATGCACATTATACACAAAGCTACGTCACACAGACCATGCTTTGATCATCAACCACAAGACTTTGCTTTGTAACAGAAGCCTTGATCATATGCCACTTAGGCGTGCCACACAGGCAATCCACTCCATGCGACTGATTTCTGTCAATACATAACCTCTGAGCTCGTGCGTCTCAGAGAAGGGCGTTAAGCAAGAGAATAAATTCTCCGCCGCCAAACAGATATATATTTAACAGAGATCAATCAACACAGAACAAAATCCAATGTCAGACACACAGTCCATTTACAAGTCCGTTCTGGGTCTGAACGAAACCGGAGGCACCAACTCCTCGCATATCCGTACAATCAACAATATGTTTGGACGGCTACTACTTCAATTCCTTCATGGTAGCTACTCCAGTCACGAGTATCAGTAGCGCCCATCCATCCAATGTGGAGATCGTCGGTCTTCAACCGTCTTCGACTCTTCGACTTCTCAACGTCGATCGATTATTTGAAATGAGATAAACTCGGCCTTTTCAAATAACCCACGTATATTTAGATTTTCAAATCAATCAATCACATGGTTGGACTATTCAACTATCACATTTCAGTTATTTAGTTATAATTTTCATGTCAAATACATTCAACCATCACATATCAAGCAAACACAACAAAGTTGGTTTATTTCCCCTCTATATCGTCAATAGTATTTTATAACGATATATCGCCATTTTTATTTAATTTAAAACGGCCATATTTAATTAAACGACGTTTCAGGTCGTGTCGATGCACTGGCGCTGCTTTCCACTAATTTTGTTTTACACATATCTGAAAATCTACCCGTTGGATCTTCACAAATTTTACATCATTAGGAAGGTCATTTCAAAACGAATCCAACGGTTTCAGTTTTGGGAAAATCCGACGGTCGGATCTTCCACACTAACCATTTGAAGTTACGATTTTAATTTACGAACTGCAGCGTCGTTATTCGATTTAATTTAATTATATTTATATATATAAATATAATCGTTTCTGGCGCTGTTTTTCTTCAGTTTTGAATTAAACATTCCAGACAATCCAACCGTCGGATCTTCACAAAGTTGGTGCCGTTGGAAAGATATTTCAAAGGCGAACCCAACGGTTGAGGTTTCGGGAAAATCCAATGGTCGGATCTTCCGCACTAGTCGTTTGAAATCACGGTTTCAAAACACGAACTGCACGGCCACGTTTCGTTTTAATTCTATTTATATTTATATATTTATATAAATATAGTTCATTCAAAAACTCCTATATCGTTTCCACTTCAATTATTTCACTAACGCCTTAAATTTTTGGAAAATTTCGCCATAACCTCCTTTGTACGGGAGGGTCTGGGAAAATTCCCAAATAGCCACACGGGCGTCTCATATCAAAAAGAAAAAGGAAAAGCCAAGCGGCTAGCCAACAGGCTCATAAAATCATCACCCAAACAAAGCGGTAAATATGTACCTATTTGTCGGACACAAAATTCTATTTCTCTTCTCTAGCCCCTTTTGCTTTAACCTGTTCAATAGATATGCATGTACATGTATACAATTTCTAACATTTATCATTTTCCATTCAATTGCATATTTGCCTTGCTTTGGTTTAAAAACACCATTCATTCTAATATCGCATGCATAGGCTAAAATCATATCATTAGCTAGTTAATGTATATTTCAACTCATGCACGTTTATTTGAACAAGTGGCTATTTTTAACACTCCACATTTCAAGGATGATAATTTTGGCGAACTAAAATAGATTTCAACACATGACTGTTTTATTTAGTTCCTATGCATGTTAAAAATAATATTTCTATCACAAATATTTGTTTCAACGTCCGCATATCTTTAGCATATCACACATATGATAAAAATGATATTTTTATCATTTATAATATTTATTCAACAAATAGATGTTTCAACACCTCATAGTTGCAATAAAAATGTAATTCTTATTGTTCAATCTTTTTATTCAACACATGAACCTTTCCACTACACACACTTCTCAACAAATGAGCATTTCCACACATGGACATTTTATTTATGTTGTTCTTATTAAAAGATGAAATTTTGATTGTTGAAACTATTTATATAAGGCGAATATTTTTCATACTTCATATATATATAAAAATGTGATTTTTATTGTTTAACACTTCATTCATTCACGAATGAATTTTATTTTCACACAACACTTTTCAACACATGAATATTTCCACACATGGACATAGTTTTAATATATGGCTTTAATTTCAATGCATGTAAAATAATTTCAACATATGAAAATAATTCTAACACACAAAGATTATTCAAATTTCGGCAGCATAACGGCAGGGTAGTTAAAACCAGCACCGTCCCTAGTACGGCTCCTCGCTCTACCTTAAAACCTCGCGGTTTTTGACAATGGGGATTCATGCATCTAATTCGCACGCAGGCGGCATGTTTATTTTTATTTCCACAAATATTTCCAATTCATTTCAATCACCAATGGGTATTTTTCAACCACAACCAAACAATATCAACCACAAACAAATATTCAACCATTCATATTTTTCACCCAATATTTCACACCAATTCACCACAATAAATATCGTCCATGGTTTGTGGACGAGGGGAGTATATATATATATAATATATATTTGCTATATTTCACTAGCATTTCAACACATATATCAATTATTCTATGCATGTAAAAATTCATACTTCGCTCATATATCTTACACTACACATGTACATGAGGTATACAACACGTATGTAATTTATATTTCGCTTATATAAATTATACACGACATTTTCCATTCAATTTCACGTTAATTTAGATTTCTCACCTTGGTTTTCTGAGCGCTAAAAATCGATACGATGTCAGAAAAATCCGCAGCTTCTTCTATTGGGTAGAGAGCTTCCTTGCGGTCTCGATGTTTCCTGTTTCATCGAATTTCGTCAACACACCAAAAAGATATGATTTTTCAAAGTGTAAAGATCAAGGAAAAACTCACTTTCACGAGCTTCAAAACTAGGTTTACGATTTTCGAGAAATCCGTGGCACGTGGGGACGATCAGGGAGTTGGACGTGGAAGAGGGAAGAGAGGGCTTTAAATTGGTAGTGGTTTGAGGGGGTGCGGTGGCAGATCGGAGCGGCGGCGGCGCTGGGAAGGTCGGGACTTTGAGGCGTCGATACGGGCGGCACAGGCAATGAGGGGCGGTGAGGCTTAGTCGGATTTGGAGAGGGGGCTGAGGCGCGTCGAGGTAGGGGGTGGCGAAGTCTGGAAGCGCCTGAAGCGGCGGCGATTGAGGAGAGAAGGTGGGGAGCTCGGGTCGCCGTTGAACGGGGGGGTGTTTTTTTTTTTAAATTATGAATGGAGAAATATGATTGGCCGAGGATTATATTAAATTTTTAAATAGTGTTTTCTCAAACGAACTCCTTTTTAAACCCAATGACTGTCGCCCCTAGCTAAATACCCCCATTCCGGACACAATGGGATATGTTTCGTAGGCCAATTCGACTGTTACAGTCAGTTATTTTTCAAATTAAAGTATAAAACATTTAATTTTTAACTCTAAACGCACATTTCAGTTTGCCAGGGCCACAAACTGATTCGAAAAATTCTAGAAAAATAAATCTAGCTAAGTTTAGACGCTACGGTCCCAACAAAACTAGTTTCGTCGAATTCTGAGGTCGTTTGAAAAATGGTCATTTTCTGGTCGATCCAATTTAACAGAAATCGACCAAACACATTTTCTTTTGCCACGCTCACATACTAGCTTCAAAAATTATGAAATTTGAAACCTAGCAATAGTTTGACATCCCGGACCCAACAAAAGTGGTTTCGTCGAATTCCGAGGTCGTATGCAAAATATCAATTTTCCAGGCCTATATATTCCATATACCGACCCTTCTGAAAATTCATTCGGCCACAACTTTTGATTCTCGTTATGAAACTTCCATTTTTCAGATTCGTTAGAAAGGTATTGACTAACAGATTTAAATACTTTTGGTTCCACTAAAATCCGTTATATTTTCCACCCTGCACAGTCAGTCAAAGTTTGAATTCAAATTTTCAAACTGACTCACTATTTCTAATTCACTATTTTATTGAAATATTCTATTTCAATTGTTCAAATTCCTTTGAAATAATCAATTTAAAAATTTTAAATTGGCTCGTATTTTCCGGGTTATTACAACTGCCTTCATGAAAAATCAAGGTAAGAAAATTTATTTGAATAATTATATCATTACGTAATATGATATCATAGTTGTTTTGCACTGATGATGTTAGCTTAAAGCTGCTAAAACAACTCTCAACAATCCAGTCATAAATTTTGATTCCTTGATTTGGGTTTAGTCGAAGTTAATCTTATTGGGAAGCTAGATTAAATTTTGACAGTTTGCTATCTCAAAACATTATTGCAAACTGACTATGTGTTTGAAAAAAAAGGAGGTTGACATCATTCAGTGCGAATATAAGATTTTGAAATACATCGAGTAATATGAAAAGATTGATATGCAAAAAAAGGGGGTTATACTTGAGATGATTTTCGATGTTGAGAGTGTGGATTTCCCAAAAGAAAATGGGTACCCATGTAAGAGTAATAATTACAAAGTATAAAAGTGTTTAGAGAGAATACTTTGTTTAAACTTATGAAAGATTTTATTGATTATTTCATCAATGATGGATACCTTCAGTTTACGGTATAAGACAATTGATCTTAGGTAGTGCACTATTACTCTATGTTGGTATAGAGCCGAGTTGAGTACATCCCTACTTAGTGAGGGGATGCCGGCATAAGACAATAGATCTTGGGTAGTGCAACTATTACTCTATGTTGGTATAGAGCCGAGTAGAGTACATCCCTACTTAGTGAGGGGATGTCGACCGTAATAGAAAAGCCTAAATTGAGGGGGTGGCTTGGATCCAATTTGATGAATATAATCATATTAAAAAAAATTAGAGCCTATTTTGAAAATATTACTCTTTGGTACATTTTGTTGGGTACTGCAACAAGGAGAGTACAACATAATTGATGTATTGACTTTGATGAGTATAATCATATTATATAATAATAAAAAAATTGATTAGAGCCTATTTTGAAAATATTACTCTCTGGTACATTTTGATGGGTACTGCAACAAGGAGAGTACAACATAATTGATATATTGACTTTGATAAATATAATCTTATTATAAAAAAGAAAGAATATTGATTAGAGTCTATTTTGAAAATATTACTCTCTAGTACATTTTGATGGAAATTGCAACAAGGAGAGTACAACATAATTAACGTATTGACTTTGATGAATATAATCGTGTTTTGAAGATATTACATGAGATGTCTAGATTACTCTCTGGTGCATCTTGATGAGTACCGCAATATGGAGAATACATCCTTACTTGATGATGACGAGTCGGATGAGCTGAAGCATGATGAATCTTTGGTACATCACAATGGGTATCATGAAAGAAGAAAAGGAGACTAGGAATTGATGTGGATTGTAAAGAACATGATCCTGAATTTGGGCATAAAAAGAAGCTATGGTGTGCCTGATCCAGTAACAACTTACAGGAGTGACAAAATGTTAAAAGGATCGAATCATAAATTATCCAGTTATGATTTCAATTTATGAAATTATTTTGAAAGTATAATTGCAAGAAAATTTCCTAGACATATAGAGTTTCTTTTGTGGAATATTTGTTTAAGCATTGCATAGAATTTCTGGGACGAAATTCCTTTTAAGGGGGGTAGAATGTTACAACCTGAAATTTAGGGCAGTAAATATTTAAATATTAAGGTTATTTAAATATTTAAATGTTGGATTTAATATTATAAAAATGGTTTTACAACCTTGATTGAATCCCTTTATAAATAATAATTAAAGAGAAGAAAACATGATGTTGAGTTTTTGTTTGCAAAGACAAGTAGTTCAAAGAAAAATCGATACTGTGACCGAAAACAGTTTTATCGATAAACGAGGTTTTGCTTATTAAAAGTTGTTGGAATATCATGTGCATGTAGTAACGTTAGAAGAACACATATATGTGTATGTACATATCATAGAAGTAACATACAAATGGTAAATGTGTACATGTTCTAGAATATGAAAAAGGACTTAAAATGATAGGGACATGTGTCATCAAATCAACGGAACACGTGTGTTATAAGTAAATAAGATAATGACACATAAATATATTAGGTGTCCATGTGTAGAAACGTCTAAAGACACCTAAGTTGACATGTGTCTACATCCTAAAGTATGCATGAAGATAAGGAGGACAAGTGTCCAAAACTAAATTACCAAACTAGCCTTGAAAACTACTATATAAAGGGTGGAAAGGTTCACTTCTTATCATGGATTCACAAATGAAAATTAAGATAAGAAAAAGAAGAGAGGTTTAGGAGAAGACAAGAGAAGGAATACAAGTTCAATTTTCAAGTCTAAGGTGAGTAAAATTATTTAAGTTCATGTATTCATTTCGTATTTTGAAGAAAATTTGAGAAATTTATGGATGAACAATTGGACTTGAACCCCTGAAAATGACGTTTGGTATTTTGGGTATAACTTTTGCAACTCTTAATGAAATTTCGGAATCTCTATCAATTTAAAAATCTAATTCAAAGGGCTACAACAATGACCGCAACCACTTTTTCCTAATTCGGCCGTTTGCATACCCGAAAACTGGATGCAAAGTGAGGTAAAAATCAGCCTTTGAAATAGACATATTAAAAATGCCTCACAATGTTAGATTTTATATATTAAATTGATAAATGATTTTCAGGTTTTACTTTGATGATAATTAAGCAGACAAAGAGAGTTTCTTACTACAGAAAATTTGAAGTCAAAAAGTATTTTTATCATAGAGAAATAGCGTCATACATTTTGCTCAAACACAAGCCAAAAGTCTTCAGAACTTTTAGTAGCATTATAAAATGCTATCTTTTCTCTGAGTTATTTGTGAAGCATATTAAGCTACTCATAACTTTTCCTAGCGTCGTAGAAACGCTATAGTAAGTTGTTTTTAGTCTAAAATCATTATAAACCACCCAGAACTTGTTGTAGCATTACTGGAATTGCCGTCTTTTTCTGAAATGATTGAGATGTACTTTAAAAACGAATAAAACTTTTCATAGGATGACAGAAACGCTGTAAATAGCTGTTTTGAGTCTAAAACTACTATAAACTATGTAGAACTTTTCATAGCTTAACTGAAACGCTATGATAGATGTTTGAGTATAAAACCATGATAACCTGCTTGAAATTCTCTTAAATTTGATGCGACATTTGACGTAACATTTGATGTGACATCTGATGTGGTATCTGATATGACATTTGATGTGACTATAATAACAAATGTTTGATGTGACATTTGATGTGACATTTGATTTGACATATAATAATAATAAATGTTTGATGTGACATATGATGTGACATTTGAGAATGTTTATGATTGAGTAAGAACTTATTAGAGAGATATAAAGACGATTTGAGAATTGAAAATGAAGGAGTTTTTGCATAATGAAGATGATCAATATTTAAAATAAAAAATGTTTATCTTTTGAAAGGAAGATCTATAAGAGATATATAGATGTTTTTCAAATAAAAGACTGGAACATTCTAGGATGATAGAGAGGATAGTGTCTAGGCTTGGGTTTGGAAAATATAGTTTCCTGCTCTCCCTGGCTATCCCTAACTGATCCAACGAACGGACAGGTTAATTCAAAATTTAATTTGAAACTTAATTTGAAACTTAATTTGAAATTATTTAAAAAGGTAATTTAAGAGTACTTTTGAGAATCTCTACATGATATAAAGAATATTTTGGAAGTAAATAATGATTTTAAAAGAAGAACTACGTTGGCTTGATCCTTTATCTAATTGCTTACCAATTAGATAAAGGTACGTAGGCAGTCACAAAGGGTAGTGACACTGCTGCTTTATTAATAAAAATATTTTTTGTTGTTATTACATTGTGTTGGTGCATCTTTCAGGTTATATCATTTAAGCTATATTGTTGTATTATCAAGAAAAGAAACAAAGTTGAATTTTAAACCCAAAATAATTTAGAGGGTTTATATAAGTATATAATGGTTATCAAAGGTATTTCGAACGTATTTCGGTCAAAACAGGGCTATCATAAAATGGCAATTCGTGTATTTGAGTTATAAACTTTAAATGCTTATAACTTTTGGAATCTAAATCGGATTTTTACCAAATAAAGAGCGTTTGGTTAATATTGACAAGAGCTTTCAAATGAGTGAAAGCAGATTTTAATTCCAGGGTATAATTTTCAAGGTATGTTTCAAACCGTTTCGGTGAAGGACGTTGTAAGTGCAGTTATCGACCCTAACCACAAATAGCTATTTTTAATATTTTAAAAATATGGAAAAATATTGTAAAATTATTATAAAGTATGTAAGAGTGGTTTAAATTGAAAATTTTAAGTTCTGACTGATTTTGGAAATTTCGGTGCGTTATAGCATAGTTGGAAAATTGTGTATTTTCCTGATGGATTGAGTCAACCTTGAATTTAACTGGTTAGAAACCTAGAAAAGGACTAGGAATGCCCCTAAACATATTTTCTTTTCCACTTTAGTAATTTTCCTCTTATGGTTTTTAGTGATTTACAATGATTGAACAAAGTTTCTTTTACTGTTTTACGTAGAAGTAGAATATATTTATGCTTTCCTTCCATTAGCGATAGGATAAAATCTCATAGTACATGCAGTGACATTTTAGAACATGTACTCCCTATGGTTGTTTACCATTAATAACTGTGCTATAAAAGTATTTCTTTGTTCAAAAGTAGTGACACAAGTACTTTTTTATGGTTGTTTATCATTAATAACTGTGCTACAGAAGCATTTCTCTGTACAAAATTAGTGACACAAGTACTTTTTTATGGTTGTTTACCATTAATTAAAACCACATTGGTTAAGGATGATAATAGTTCACCTAAATTATAATTCAAACCGGTTATCACAATAGGGACAATATATGAACTATTGGTCATCCTTCCGCTAGAGATTCTACGCTCGCATCATCTGTTGTTGCAATGGATACAATTGGTAATGGCCGTAGACGAGGATTCTATGGAAAGCATTGAAAATTACCCAGGAGGTTTCAGAGATGTTCAATTGCTACAAAGATAAGCAAGAAGCATTCAAGTTTTGTGGCAATGAAGAATTTGATTTTGTTTCCCCTACTCAGAAAATGGGTTAGGCCTAATATTTTTTGTGTAACTGAGAAGGTTGATCATGTAAACGTATAAATTTTCTCCCTTTTTTCTTATTTTTTAAAACTCTAATTTTGTGAACTTAAAATGCTATGCTGCACTACTACTTCCAGTATAGTTTTGCTTATTAATCTGATGTATTAGTCCCAGCTCATACTCATGCTGTGTTTGTCTACTTTCACGTTCATATATGGAGGTTGACAAAAACCATCGATTGCTCATTATAGTTTTGTCTCCTATTTCTTGGGATGTTTTCTTACAAATACCATCGTGATACTTTTAAACCCATTTTGAGGTTAATTTCCTTCCACGAACTGGTGTTCTTAACTTTATCTTCTATACAGTAATTTTATTTGTAAAAGTTGTATATGTTCTGATAATGTTTCTTGCAGATAATGCACTAATTCCACTCAGTGACGTTAGTTGCATGTACGAACATTCATTGCTTTAGGATACATATTATTTAAAATAGTAATAGTATCCCTGTACTAGGATTTAGTCAGTTCATACAGCTACTAATCTGAACATTGTTGGTGTTTTAGTACACTAGATCTACTTTCTTTCCTCAACATACCTTTTTGCTATTATATGTAAATGCATTACGCTTTTATTTGATTGCCAAGAATAATGATTATATATTGCTTTAAATTCTTGATTTATTGAATATGCTTCTGTCGTAGCTTTTTTCCAACATTATTGATGTTGTTGCACATCCTATATTTTTTCCTTTAAATAAGGGAAGGTTGCTTGGAATCATAAAAACCTTGTGAACATATTACGATGATATTGACTATGATATTGACTCGAATGACAACTCATTATGGCATCGCTTCGGGGGGACGTATCAAAGCAAAACCATTTTGTCGAAGGACTGCTTCGAACAACAAAGAATCTGACCTTAAAAAACAAGTTATTTTTTCATTACCACAAGGAGAAAGGTTTGCTTTTCAAAAAATAAACCACTTCATGTAATGACCCAGGATTTCCGGCTCTAGAAATCGACATGAATACCTTTTGTCGTAACTCATGTCGACCCTTCCAAGCACCGAAAACACTGGATAGTTATTAGAAAGAAATTAGAGGGTGAGATAAGAAAGAAAGAAATATAAGAACAGAAGAAGAAGAAGAAGAAGAAGAAGAAACAACACAACACAGGGTCTCACATCGCAGCGGAACAAAATATAATACAGCAATAGATCTTTATTGAGAGCTTTAAAAATACTTACAATATCAGAGTACATCACACAATGGGACAGTTATAATAACCTATTCCCATATACAACACACAGCGGAATAGTAGCTATATATTATCATACGTTTGAACATCTCCAGCTCGTCTCTGGACTTCACAACATTCGATAACCTGAACCTGTACACCCCTGGCTAACCCAAGCATTTACAAAACACCGGGTCAGTCTGGTGAACCAGAGTGAGAAAACTCGCACAGTATTAAAAGTAAATCATCCAATCATGATTTTAAAGTTCAAAATCTTTCAAAAGAAAAGAATAATCATAAGACCAAATCCACACATAAATACGGACGGTTTTTACCTTACGATAACCCAAAACAGTTTTGAAACCAATATCTTTTCTGATATTATAATAATGTCTAAATACAAGTAAATAACAATCTAGTGGAACGCTTGCATCTCACGCTCCACATATAGAGTATACAATCAAAAACCGCGAGCACTTATTGGAGATTGGATTCCGACAATAACAAGGTAAGGGACCACCTACCGATAGTGTATCTCTAGAGGCGAATACACTGGGTTCAACAAGAACGTCTTGCAACCCGGCCCATACATGACCGACCACTCATTTCGCTTGAGTGTATCGAATGTATATCACCGACGGTTGGGATCAGCAACCGTCTCCCGAAAAGGGACAACATCGAAACATAGATTAAAGAAGCAATTTGGAATTTCTCTAGATAGGTGATTATACACCCTAATGGGAGCGACCCACATAGCCATGCTACCTGCCCGATTTTTGTCATTTCCCGGTTGGTGAGGCTTGAGGTCAGGGTTTATTTTTGAAACATCTGATCACCATTCATTATGAATGCCACATCGTCAGATCCGCCAGATATCACTAATTGACATCCACAAAAATACTCTAGTTAGAAGTCAAGAGAACGGCAATTCTCCACCAACAACTATAGCACGTTTGAAGAAATCAACGTACGTGACCGTTTGGAAATACTTTGTCAGACATCCGTCCATACAAGTCATCCAGGAACAGGTAGTCGACCTACCCAGGACCAGGTCGATCATAGTGTCGACCTGGTGCCCGAGCCCATTTTTGGAGCTGGATTCACTTTGATGTTTCTGGCCTCGTTTCCGTCCACATTCGTTGACCTGACCCTACAAATACAGCCCCTAACACCATTCTCTCTACACAAAATTCTTTCTGACCTTATGCTGCTCTAATTCTGGTTGAAAAGTTTGAGAAAGGGACTGCTTCTTCTACGTTGAGACTGCGTTAAGAGAATTGCTAATTTGGGGATTTCTATTAGGACTTGACTAAGCATATAAAGATTCAACATCGACTCTCTTTTCTAATTCTCGAACCACGATCTGTAAGCCCCAGTTATTTTTAGATTTAAACTGTAAATGTAATATGAATATGATGTAAATTGAAATTGGACCTATGTATGATGACTGTTTCACATCCATTCTTGTTCATCTTGGATCTTGACTTTTAGATATGTTATGACATTGATTTGGGGCCTAATCATGTTGTAAATCAAAAAGGAAACCCCTCATATTATCATGTTGAATCTGCTATTGGTCACAAGTTTATGACTATCACCTTATATCAATCGTTATCATGACTATGCTATCACCTTATGTCAATCATTACCATGACTATACTATCACCTTACGGCAACTGTTATCTTGACTAGTACCTTATTTTGCTAGATTTGGAATCTTTATGTTTGAGTCCAATATTCCATATGCCAGTAATGTTATAATCTTTTATCAAGTCAAACCATGCTATGCTAGTAATCACTTTTGCCACCTTATACCCGTCCCTTTGTATGTTATTCCCTAATTAGATTTATTTGTATCGATTCGAGCTTACGTGCGATGGGAATACGATTTGGGTAGACTAGGTAAAACATGAATTGACTTTGAACTTGAACATGAACGTTGTTATAACTTGAACCTGGATATGGACATGAACTTGACACGATTTGACATGAAACATGACATGAAAACTCGACATGAATTTTGACATGAAAACTTGAATGTGGGCATGACAATTAGATAAACTTGAAAATGGCCAACTCGAGGTTAGGTTGAGTTTGCAGTGCAAAACTGCCCGGAACCACCCGACAAATCCAGTGGCTGCAAACAATAGGATCCAATGTGGGTAGTTGGTCATATCGCACGTAAAACCCGAGGTTAGACTATGTTGTGGTGTAAATCTTCCCGGAACCGCCCGGAAAATCCAGTAACCACAACAGTTAGTCTAATGTGAGAGGTTGAGGTGCACTAATGAATTAATGCCACATGATAGGGTTAAGTCATGAACCACTTGAATATATTTAACCAACTTGACTCGATGATTTGATAGGGTTAAGTCATGAACCGCTTGAACACACTTAACCAACTTGATACTTGACTTGGATAAGGTTAAGTCACGAATTAGAATGACAACACTTAACCCATTAAAACCCTATGTACGCGGTCCTTTTCAGCAGTAACCCACTTAGATGTATCACGATACCCTAGGACTAGGCAGGGTGGGACACGATTACTGGGCTGATTGTACGCGACCAGAACAACGGCTGAGTAATTGCGCCATTGTAGGTTCAGGCGGACTATGGTCGTGCACGTAGTCCGGAGTTGAAAAAGCGGGCATTGGGCACCCGTAGATTTACACTGTGCGTGCTTGATTCGTGTCGGTGGTTGGCTCCATAGGACTTGATACACCCTATGGTGGACCTAGCACAGGTAACTACATTTCAGGATAGGGCCGTAAGACACAGACACATGACGAGCTAGAACTTTTAGGGAACCGATCGATTAGTAGATCTTACCATAGAACCCCGTAATGGGTCACTTCATGATATTGGGCCAAGAGATCATTTCAGGGTTAATACTTGACATGGGTTCGAATACTTGTACAGTTGGTGCAGCGAACCTTGAATATGCGATGCTAGACTTGACTTATCTTGTTATCTTAATTATCCTACCAGTTCTGTTATCATCCTTATGTTTAATTCCAGTTTTCACATATCATGTTACCTTTACTAGTTTTCATACTGAAAGTCACTAGGGTTTACCAGTCTTTATGATTGACCCTTTTTCTTTCGCTCTTTTTCTTTCGTTCCCCCCCAGGTTCTCAGGGAGGAAACACTAGCTTTTAGCTTGGATTTAGCTTACTTTCTTACAGCTCATGTTCGGTTTGGTCTTGGGCTATGCTATGGTTGCTTCTGCTATTTATGGGGAATAATTTACTTTTGTTTTAAGTTTATGCTTCTTTATTTGGAACTTGATGTAATGGAATAATTTGTACCTTGGATATATGAGATTTTGACTCTTTTTCTTGAAAGAAATAAAAAGTTGGTTTTTAATTTCTACCGCTGCTTTATTTATGTTTTGCCTTGTGATATCTCTGTGTATGTTTACCTAGATAATACGCCACCAAAACTAGTGCATTCCCTTTGTGAGTGACCCTAGCGGAGGTGGGGTGTTACATTTGGTATTAGAGCAGAAGGTTACCAGGCTGGGAAAAAGTTTTAAAAACCTTCTGAAACTATTTTCAAAACCATTTATAAAGAAGCATTTTTCAAGAAAAGTTTTATGTTTAAAAAGGCTATTCCCCAAGAAGCCATTAGCACTTTCCTTTGTTTCTTCGTTTGAATCTTTTCTTTTCGTTTTTCAGCATGGCTAATCTTAACGTGCCTGAGGGAGTACCCGTGCCTGGATGGTTCCGAAGGTACTTAGAAGCCAGGGCCAACGACGCGGGCACGACAGACATCCCTCCTCCTCCTCCCCCAGTGGCCGCGGTTCCTCCTCCTCCTGGTACCGCCTTTGCCAAAATATGCAAAGACTTTAAAGCAATGGGCGGCAAGAACTTCGTTGGAACTGAAACCTTTGTTGAGGCACGAAACTGGCTAAAGGAGACGGAAGACTTATTCATTATCTTTGATATGGAGGACCATAGGAAAGTTCAGTTGGCAGCATGGTTATTGAAAGAGGAAGCTGCATTTTGGTGGGAAGTCACCAATGCTACCAGGCCAGTTGAGACTTGGGCAGACTTTAGAGAGAGATTTGGGCTTAAATTCTTATCGTCAGCAGAAGAGAATCTTCAGATGGAGAGGTTCCTAGCACTCAAGCAAGGGGGCATATTTGTTAGGGAATACGTGAATAAGTTTAATCAGCTTGCTCGGTTCGGTTTGAATTTGGTCAACACAGCCCAGAAAAAGGCTGTACGCTTTGCTTGAGGATTGAACGAGCCACTACACAGCTTGGCCCTAACTCATATACCCATGGGGCGACCTTTGAAAGCTTGGTGGATATGGCTCTACTTCATGAGGAAGACAAGAATAGCAAGAAGGAGGTTAAGCCTAATGAGACTCAGAATAAGAAAGCTGACTCAAGAAGGGAAACAGCAAGAATAACAAGAATAACAAGGGCAACAACAAACCACGTGAGACGAGGAAGTGCAACTTTTGTGGTATTACTGGACATCTAGCTAAAGACTGTAGAAAGAAGAAGAGGAAGTTGGGTGAATGCTTTCATTGTGGAGATACTGGACACATCAGCAAGGATTTCCCTAAGAAGCAAGGGCAGGGGCAAGGGCAGACCCAGCGAGCAGGACCTTCTGGAGCGCAGTTGCATGCTCTCAACACCACTCCAGCTCTTGACCGAGGTAGTAATATTTCCGTAGAAAGCCTCATTTACATTTCTAACTTTCCTGTTCGAACCTTATTTGACTCTGGCGCATCACATACTATTATTTCTTCTGATATTGTTGAAAATCTGCACCTAAGTACTAGTCTGGTTGAGGATCCCGTTATAGTTTCAAATCCAATTGGGGGCTCCGCCCATTTATCTATGATGTGTGTGGATTTGAGGATCTCTATCTTAAGCGTAGAATTCACATGTAATGCTTATGTTCTCGGATTCATGGGATACGGTTTGATCCTAGGTATGGATTTTCTGTCCAATTATGGAGCCATTCTTGATTGTTAACGAAGGGTAGTGAGGCTCATGACTCGCCTTGGTAATACCCTTGAAATTTCTTGTAGCCCTAAGGGTCCGGTCATGTTGTGTTATCTTGAATACCTTGACTCGTCCGACGATAATTTGCAATCTGTAAAAGTGGTCCGAGAATATCCAGATTTCTTTGATGAAGTGAGGGGGTTACCTCCTAAATGCGAGATAGACTTCCGAATTTATCTTGTTGATAATGCCAAGCCAGTTTCATTGCCCGTTAGGTACATGGCCCCGCGAGAAAGAAGAGAGCTCAGTAAACAAGTTAATGAGTTGCTTGAGAAAAAATTCATAAGGCGAAGCATTTCTGAATGGGGTGCTCCGGTGGTATTCGCTACTAAGGCGGATGGATTGCTTCGTCTATGCGTAGATTATCGTGAGTTAAACAAGCTGACAAAGAAGAATAGGCACCCACTACCAAGAATCGACGATTTGTTTGACCAGCTTGTGGGAGCATCTGTTTTCTCTCAACTCGATCTAACCACAGGATTCCATCAGCTTAGAGTGGCTGAGGATAGCATCGACAAAACTGTGTTTAGGACTCCAGATGGGTTCTTCGAATGGCTCGTCATGCCGTCTGGATTAACAAATGCACCCGCGTACTTTGTAGATTTGATGAGTAGGGTGTTTCGGGAGTTCCTTAACAAGTTTGTGGTAGTTTTCGTGGATGATATTTTGATCTTCTCAAAAGATGAAGAAGAGCATGCTAGACATCTCAAGGAAGTCAAGGAAACGCTTAGGGCACACCAGTTAAAGGCTAAGTTCTCCAAATGCCATTTTTGGAGGAAGGAAGTTCGATTCCTTGGACATATAGTTTCTAAGCAAGGCATAGCCGTGGACCCCGCAAAGGTAGTTGCGATACAGGACTGGAAAATTCCTAAGAATGCAACGGAGGTGAGGAGCTTTCTCGGTTTGGCGGGCTACTACAGGAAGTTCATTAAGGACTTCGCTAAGATTTCAGTCCCTCTTACTAAGTTAACAAAGAAGAACCTAGCTTTTGCAAGGGACATAGAATGTGACACTGCTTTTCATAGACTTAAGAGAGCCCTCACCACAGCTCCGGTTTTGGCATTACCCGATGGAGGTAAGATGTTTACCGTGTACACAGATGCATGCGGTACGGGATTAGGCGCTGTCCTAATGCAAGAAGGAAGAGTAATATGCTACGGGGGCAGACAACTTAAAGTTCATGAGAAAAACTATCCCACGCATGACTTGGAGTTGGCCGCGATTGTTTTTGCACTTAAAGCTTGGCGCCATTATCTTCTAGGGGAGAGGTTCGGGCTGTATATCGACCACAAATAACTTAAGTACCTCTTCTCACAGAAAGACTTGAATCTGAGACAACAGCGGTGGATGGAGTTCTTGGCATCATAAGACTTCGATATAGCTTATACCCCTGGCAAGGGTAATGTGGTGGCGGATGCTCTAAGTAGAAAAAGGTTGACTTTGAGCCCCTTGTTTATTGAAAGGAAAAGCCTTGAGTTTATAGCAACCTTTGATTTTACACCTGCTGTTGAGTCATTGACTGCTACGTTTGCATCTCTTGAGTTAAGATCTACACTTCTAGATCAAGTAGGGACTTCACAGAAGGAAGACCCACAAATAGTCGAAATCATGGACAAGCTGATTAGGGGTGAGACGTCAAGTCACCTCAGTAGGTATGCCATAGATGAAAAGGGATGGCTACGGCGCGATGGAAGGCTATGTGTCCCACAAGTGGGAGACCTGGTAAGGAAAGTTCTCAAAGAAGCGCACTACTCGAGGATGACTATACATCCCAGAGGGGATAAGATGTACAGGGATATGAAACACATTTTCTTTTGGGCTGGAATGAAAAAGGACGTGGCAGAGTTCGTCTCAAAGTGCATGGTGTGCCAACAAGTAAAGGCCGAGTCGAAGAAGCCTGGTGGGCTATTACATCCTTTGGAGGTTCCGCAATGGAAATGGGAGAGCATCTCAATGGATTTTGTGGACGGACTGCCTAGGTCAAGGAAGGGAAATACTAGCATATGGGTCATAGTTGATAGACTCACGAAAAGTGTTCACTTCATTCCAATGAAAAGCAAGAGGACCACATCAGGGCTAGCGTCTATTTACCTTTGAGAGATAGTACGATTGCATGGAGTTCCTTCTAGTACAATTAGTGATCGTGACCCGATTTTCACTAGCCAGTTTTGGAATAGTTTGCAAGAAGCAATGGGTACACGACTGAATTTAAGCACGGCCTATCACCCACAGACGGATGGACAAACCGAAAGGGTAAAAAGGGTACTAGAAGATCTCCTGAGGCTATGCATTCTTGACTTTGGTGGCACTTGGGAAGACCATCTTCCTCTCGTGGAGCTTGCATATAACAATAGTTACCAAGCTAGCATCGGAATGGCACCGTTCGAAGCCTTGTATGGAAGACCGTTCAAATCGCCAACTTGTTGGTGGGAGACGACACACAAACTTATACTTGGGCCCGACATGATAAGGGACACTTCTGAGAAGATTGAGTTGATACGAAGATGGATGAAAACGGCCCAAGATAGACAGAAATCTTATGCGGACCAGAGAAGGACAGACCTAGAGTTCGAAGTCGGAGATATGGTCTTTATAAAAGTTTCTCCGTTACGCAATGTAGTTCGTTTTGGAGAAGTTGGAAAGCTAGCACCAAGGTTCGTAGGACCGTTCCGCATCACTGAGAGGATTGGACGGATAGCCTATAAGGTAGACTTACCAGAGAAGCTGGCTGGGGTGCACAATGTCTTTCACGTCTCGCATCTCCGGAAGTGCTTGCATGAGTCAGCCGAAGTGGTTGAGCCAAGCATCCTTGAAGACGTAGAAGTGGAAAAAGAAGCAACATTGAGGCGAGTTCTGATTCGTATCTTAGGAACGGAGATTAAGAAGCTAAGGAATCGAGAAGTCAAGCTAGTTAAAGTGCAGTGGAGTGAACCCCAAGAAGACGCAACTTGGGAAACCGAAGAGAAGATACGCGCGCTTTACCTATTTCTTTTTGAGGGTACATTCTCGATCTCTTTTTCCTATAAACTTGAAAACCTTTTCGTATCATGCTTCTACTATCTACGTTTGTCTTGTTATCTTCCCGATCTTATCTTGAGAACCTTAGGTAGAACCATATGGATGTAAACATGTGATTCAAACATGTTATGGTTGATGGCTGCAAATGGTTGCAAGTGGATGCTAGTGGATGCATGACAAACATTAGGCACTAGATCGGCTCAGTCACATTTTCATGTTGCATATGCATGAGTGCTTATACTTGTACATGGATGGAACTTGTTATGCTATCACTTGGATGTTGCATATGGATGAATGTTTGTGCACTCATGTAGAGATTATAAACTATGTTAGGAATTTGCATACATGTTGGATTCATGACACTAACATATTTTGCATTAAGGAGGTTTACTGAATCAGTAGCCGCCTGATCTTTTGCATTAGATAAGTACATATACACACTTTCTGCATATGTTCATACAGCACTAGAAATCTTTTAAGGACAATGGTTGCCTGTGGATGATGTTTTGAGTAGATGGATGGTAGGACACATCCTCCCTAACTTAGAGATTTCTGGGACGAAATCCTTTAAGCGGGGTAGAATGTAACAACCCGTGTTTTTATAACGTGTAATAACCATAAATCAAGGCAGAATTAATTTTTAAAATGAGAATCAAGGGAAACGGGTTACGCCATTGCGTTCATCTCGAAATTCTTCTTGGAAACGAGTCTGAGTTTTCGAAAATCGGAGCCCGTATGACCAAGTTATGACCATTCAAAGTTTTCAGAAGTTTTCAAATTCAAAACAGCTCAATTCGAATTCAAAATTCGAAATTCAAACCTCAGAACGGACTGGGCGGGAAATTTCCCGCCCAGGACTAGGTCGACCTGGGGGTCGACTATGTAGTCGACCTACCCAGGACCAGGTCGACCATAGTGTCGACCTGGGGGTCGACCTGGTGCCCGAGCCCATTTTTGGAGCTGGATTCACTTTGATGTTTTTGGCCTCATTTTTTGTCCACATTCGTTGACCTGACCCTACAAATACAGCCCCTAACACCAGTCTCTCTACACAAAATTAATTCTGACCTTATGCTGCTCTAATTCTAGTTGAAAAGTTTGAGAAAGGTATTGCTTCTTCTACGTTGAGACTGCGTTAAGAGAATTGCTGATTTGGGGATTTCTATTAGGACTTGACTAAGCATATAAAGATTCAACAGCGACTCTCTTTTCTAATTTTCGAACCACGATCTGTAAGCCCCAGTTATTTTTAGATTTAAACTGTAAATGTAATATGAATATGATGTAAATTGAAATTGGACCTATGTATGATGACTGTTTCACATCCATTCTTGTTCATCTTGGATCTTGACTTTTGGATATGTTATGACATTGATTTGGGGCCTAATCATGTTGTAAATCAAAAAGAAAACTCCTCATATTATAATGTTGAATCTGCTATTAGTCACAAGTTTATGACTATCACCTTATATCAATCGTTATCATGACTATGCTATCACCTTATGTCAATCATTACCATGACTATACTATCACCTTATGACAACTGTTATCTTGACTAGTACCTTATTTTGCTAGATTTGGAATCTTTATGTTTGAGGCCAATATTCCATATGCCAGTAATGTTATAATCTTTTATCAAGTCAAACCATGCTATGCTAGTAATCACTTTTGCCACCTTATACCCGTCCCTTTGTATGTTATTCCCTAATTAGATTTATTTGTATCGATTCGAGCTTACGTGCGATGGGAATACGATTTGGGTAGACTAGGTAAAACATGAATTGACTTTGAACTTGAACATGAACGTTGTTATAACTTGAACCTGGATATGGACATGAACTTGACACGATTTGACATGAAACATGACATGAAAACTCGACATGAATTTTGACATGAAAACTTGAATGTGGGCATGACAATTAGATAAACTTGAAAATGGCCAACTCGAGGTTGGGTTGAGTTTACAGTGCAAAACTGCCCGGAACCGCCCGACAAATCCAGTGGCTGCAAACAATAGGATCCAATGTGGGTAGTTGGTCACATCGCACGTAAAACCCGAGGTTAGACTATGTTGTGGTGTAAATCTTCCCGGAATCGCCTGACAAATCCAGTAACCACAACAGTTAGTCTAATGTGAGAGGTTGAGGTGCACTAATGAATTAATGCCACATGATAGGGTTAAGTCATGAACCACTTGAATATACTTAACCAACTTGACTCGATGATTTGATAGGGTTAAGTCATGAACCGCTTGAACACACACTTAACCAACTTGATACTTGACTTGGATAGGGTTAGGTCACGAATTTGAATGACAACACTTTACCCATTAGAAACCCTAGTTACGCAATCCTTTTCAGCAGTAACCCACTTAGATGTATCACGATACCCTGGGACTAGGCAGGATGGGGCACGATTACTGGACTGATTGTAAGCAACCAGAACGACGGCTGAGTAGGTGCGCCATTGTAGGTTCAGGCGGACTATGGTCGTGCACCTAGTCCGGAGTTGAAAAAGAAGGCATTGGGCACCCGTAGATTTACACTGTGCGTGCTTGATTCGTGTCGGTGGTTGGCACCATAGGACTTGATACACCCTATGGTGGACCTATCACAGGTAACTACATTTCAGGATAGGGTCGTAAGACACATGCACATGACGAGCTAGAACTTGTAGGGAGCCGATCGATTAGTAGATCGTACAGTAGGACCCCGTAATGGGTCACTTCATGATACTGGGCCAAGAGATCATTTCAGGGTTAATACTTGACATGGGTTAGAATACTAGTACAGTTGGTGTAGCGAACCTTGAATATGCGATGCTAGACTTGACTTATCTTGTTATCTTAATGATCCTACCAGTTCTGTTATCATCCTTATGTTTAATTCCAGTTTTCACATATCATGTTACCTTTACTAGTTTTCATACTGAAAGTCACTAGGGCTTACCAGTCTTTATGACTGACCCTTTTTCTTTCGCCTCTTTTTCTTTCGTCCCCCCCCCAGGTTCTCAGGGAGGAAACACTAGCACTTAGCTTGGATTTAGCTTACTTTCTGACAGCGCATGTACGGTTTGGTCTTGGGCTATGCTATGGCTGCTTCTGCTATTTATGGGGAATAATTTACTTTTGTTTTAATTTTATGCTTCTTTATTTGGAATTTGATGTAATGGAATAATTTGTACCTTTTATGTTCTGCCTTGTGATATCTCTGTGTATGTTTACCTAGATAATACTCCACCAAAACTAGTGCATTCCCTTTGTGATTGACCCCAGCGGATGTGGGGTGTTACAGGATGAACCGAAGGCACTCTCCTACTGCATCCAATATAGGAATCGCCCCATGGATCAGTAGCGAGAAGTCCTTGCAACTCGTAGAATCCAACCACGACAGAATCACAGCTTATCTCTGCTTGTCAGGCAGAGAATATTAGTGGTTCTTCCATTTATGAAAATCCACGGTCTTCAATGCTCCATCTCATCATCTTCTGAGATCTTCACGTACTTGTTGGTCAAAATGGTTTTCGAATATAAATTTGATCCTGGTCTTTCCGTACCAACAATCGTATTGGACAGATTTGATAGTCGGTGATTTAACTATCAAAATATACAGTGTTTCAATCATGACAACCCAATGAGTTCACTGGTTTAGTGTTCAGCATCTCCTGGCCTTTTTAATTCAACTTTTAACTCTTTCAAATATAAAAAAAATATGATAATTGAATCCTTATTTAGTATACAAGTGTTCTCAAAACTAGTTCTATATAATACTTAGCAAAATGACCATAATAAATTTCCACTTAATTTCCCCTTTCAAAACATTTTTACATCCTTCTTTATATTTAACTTAGGAAATCTATTCGACTTATTTTTCATAAACAGTGTTACATAATATCATTTATTCCATTCTCAAAACCACGACTAATATTGATTAGTATAGAATAAAGCTAACTTTACATTTTCTTTACTTCGAATCTCTCGTTTTGTATACTTTCCCATTTTCACCAACGTTGCATTAACATTTCCCTAATGGAAATAATAAATTATCACCAACCTCTCTTATGATTACTAACTAATATTATCTTCAGATAATCTTGAAGTCGTTCAAGTTGCGGTATTTTAATTACCCCTCAGACCTTAATCAACAACGTTCATATCCTCAGATAAATATAAGTTGTAATCAAAACCCAATATTTCATTTCAGTATCAAAACAATTCCCATCATAACTTGGATTTGGTTATACAACCCTATAACCCGCTTCTTTAACCCGATTTACTTATTTCCAATCTCCTTTCAAATCTATTCGACCCTTCCCCACTTTGGAATCTTATTTCAATTCCCCTTTTTACTTGATATCATTTTCAAGTAATGTTCATGTAAGATTAACGCTTTTACACTTTTGAATCTCATTTATATACTCTGGTTTATCTTAAGCCCTTTTATCATAATCTCCTTTCACTTAATTCATAGAATTAAGAAACATTTATTTCCTTTCACCATTCAATTGGATTACATCTCACATTCGGTCACTTTTTAAATGAATTCCCAAAGTAAATTTCCAAATTATCATTAATTACAATAATAAATTATTTCAATCATTAACTACTTCAGTAGTTAATTCCTTTATTAACTAAATTAAATAGTAAATCCCTTTTTAAAACCTTATTTTAAATTTAAACTATATTCACAAACTATTTTAATCAAAACATATCAATTTGATAATCAATTCCAATTCCAACTGGTCGATTTATTTAACTCAAACTCGATTATCTCATTAACCGATTCTAATTAATCCTCTCTTTAAATTAATTAAAAATATAATTAATTTAAATAATTCCATTAATTGTTTCTTTACAAAGCAATTATCAAGATTTAACCATTCGATTCATTTCTTGTTCTCATACTTATAGATCTGATTAACATCAGAATTTACTTTATAAAATAGATTATTAACAAATCGAAGTCTTAAATAATTAAAATATTTATTTATATCTATTTAATAACTCTTATTCAAAATAATATTTTATTCAAAATCTAACTCCAGTTTTAAAATAAATTTTATAACTTCATCTTTATCGATTCACCTGACGGTGAATCAATATTTATAAAACGATCGATTTTATAGGCCATACGCTGCCAATTACTCAACCAATATCGTTTATTGGTTTAAACAAACAGATGTTGAACATTCAATAATCAATCATCAAATCAATCACCCCAAATAGGACAGTTAATATATGATAATATGAAAATAAATAATATATTTGAGGAATCCGGTTGGATCCCTCCAACCTGTTCTTCCCTGTATTCAAAGTGGTTATCACCAACTAGATCATTCAGTTTCATTTAACTGATAACAATAAATAACGGCCATTAATCAACCCACAAGCAATGCAACCAATTCAACAATTTAAACACGTTATAAACGTGGCCAACCAAGGTGAGTTACCGTTATTGGAATCAATCATTAAAAATAACGATTTGGTATTTCACTGAAATTAAACACAGTTTAATTTCATCAGTTAAATCAACAAATAATATATAACTAGAAAATAGGCAACAATCAGCAAGCAGAGCACACAAAATAAAAAAACCCAATTTATATAAAATATAAATGGGAAACTGAGTGAGTTTAACTCACCTTGATTCCTGTTGTCGCTAAAGCGGTTCAGTTCCTACTAAATTAAACTAGCGTTTAATATAATCAATAATTCCAATAGTTCCCAGCTTTGTCCATGTTGATTCCGAAAAGTAAATCTCCTTACCATGGTCCCAATGCGACTTATTCGGTTAAATTCTGTAAACATACATAGGAATTACAAATATTATAAATTCATACCATTTGATTAACTGATTATTTTCCTTAATTATATTTTAAATTAGATTGATCATTATGGATTACCAATTAAATGAGACGAGCTAACTTCCATCTTCCCAGGTCTGTGAATCATGATTGCTACCTGGAACGCTAGCCCAAAACTTGTGCAATCCTACCATAATTCACTGATAAACAGTAAATTACCAATTACGATATATAACTGATTATTAAATTTCGTAATTAAAATGTTATAACGTTAATTATCAGGCCACTGTTTTTCCTTACCAGGTTGTTCATTTCGGTTACCCCTTCAACACCATTTACGTCCTTAAATCACTTCTTAATCAAATTGAATGGGACCGAATTTCCCAATTACCCTTCGTATATCCTCACCTTCTTTATTTTCTGGTTCCAGCACATTTCGGTTCCTTCCCAACTTCAACTGTCCAAAAACAAGGCATAAATTTCCAAATTAATTAATGAACTAACAATTATTGTCACGTTTTAATTATGCCAAACCCCTTAAAAAATTTAATGAAACCAATACCATCGTTAAACCCATTCCGTCATTAGGCCCGATTAAACCTTGCCCTTTTTGCCATTTGCAAAACTGCTCCGTGTATTACCACTTCGGAACCCACGCTCCAGACAAATTTCCTCCGCCGCACTCCTATTTTGATCACCGGAATTTGATCATGCAACACAGGCGGGTAAGCTTCCATGTCCTCCACCGTCGACCCCAATCTTGATCGGTTCGAACTTGTCATTCCCCCAGAAATCAAGTGCAATACCAACCCATTCGAGACCCAAATCCGTCCATTACAGCTCGCCAAATCAAATCACAGTCGTTCACTTCGAAGCCCTCATCGAGCTTAACATTTTCCCCTTTGATCGATTTGAATTCAATCAATATATTTTGAGAATTTTGAGGGAGAACTAGTTTGATTTCAGCCATTTATTTAGCAAGGGTGGCGGCTAGGTTTTTGCATTGACTTAAGAGTAGGGTTTTTGATGAGAGGGAATCACTGATGGGTATGTATATAGGGATGGTTTAATATTAGTTTAATTTTAATGAAACTTCGCCGTAAAGTAGTTGATAAAAACCATAACAAACAATTTCTGTTTACTGAAAAAAAGCTATTCTTAGTGTAAAAAGGTATTCCGGACCCAATGGGACAGGTTTCGTCGAATTCCGACATCGTTTGAAAAAAAATTCCGTTATAAAACCAGAAATAAACATGCGTTTAATTTCTCCACGATCAACAGATAAATCAAATCAACTTGAAACTTTCAAATCTTACAATAATTTGTTGATACGAACCCAACGGCACCAGTTTCGCCGCATTCTGAGACTGTTTGCCCGGTAGGCTATTTTTATCGTGCACCGCAATGCCCTTTTTGACGCTAAATTTCCCGATCTCCAAAAATAACAAACTATATAATTATCCTGGCCCTAAACGACGATACGAACTCAACGGAACTGATTTCGCGGCTTAATTCGATCGTCTATTCAAGTTGTGCCCAGTTATCCCTTTATTAATTTAAATACATGCTATAGAAAATGAACGGTCGTTTATGGCTACCGTGGTCACATACAACATCGGTTTTCGATGACATTCACCACCGTACAATAGTTTAACGTTATGGTCCCAATGAAACTGATTTCGTCAAAATCCGAGATCGTTTGCAAAATGGACATTTTAAAGGTCGATATTTCAATAACTATTTCCACAGCGTTTTTTTTCAAATTTTGATTTGGCCATAACTAACAAATTATAGCATGAAATCTGAATTTTTCTCTTTTATATGAAAATTATCATCAATACGGTTCCAACGTTTCTTGTTTCACAGAAATCCGACTTATATCGGATCCTATATTCTCAGTCGAAGTTCAAAACTCCAATTTACGAACTGCAACGTTATTTCGAGCTTGATTTATAATTATAAAATTATATAACTTTCGAACTTCTTTTAAATAACGAATTCAATATTAAATTCCGTTGATGTTCCGAATAAAATATTTTAAACTAATTTAAACATTCAGATTCAAATGGTCGAAAAACACGGGTCGTTACACTTCACGCCGAGGAAATACCGATGCTTCTAACATTAATAAATAAATAACTAAGTGTGCTTTGAAGCCATCCTGCCTTGAAGACTACTAAAATGAAAAGATCATCCCATATCTACTGCACTTCCTGAAAGTATGCAAAGAATAAAGTTAAGAGCTTCGCCTCGAGTGGGAAGGATGAAACATGGGTACGTAGACAATTGCTTTTCTCCTGGGGGATTGAAGCAAAAAAGCCTCCTCTTATTAAAATAGTACTTCAGTCATGTCAAGACACAAAGACGCACTTCGATTAGACAAGTTTCGTAATACACAAATGCTATGCTTTGTAATAATCAAGGAATTGTATTCTCATCATGATATGCATTCTGCTTTGACTGATCCGAATCACTTGGAAATAAGTAGTTTCCCACTTTGATTGTCCTGAATTCAAAGCAATTTCTTCCTCTTCTAAACAAAAGCAAGGCTCGAAATAAGCCACTTTGCAGAACAAAACAAACAAATCTAGGAAATTGTTTTCCACCAAGGAGGGCTTTGCATTGCAGTATCCTCTTTGATCGTTATAAGTTCTAGAGCAAGGCATGAACATTATTCTTTGAGTGATTCAAAACCGTTGGACAAAAGAAGCTCTCTACTTAGGTCGTCTTAAATTCGAAGCAACCCTTAGCTCTCGCAGAAAAGCCGCAGCTCGAAGGAAAAACCATTGAAGCAGTTAAAGGCATCAAAACAATTGCTTGGTACGCCTATGCGAAACACAATAAAACCTCGGCCTATAAATAGAGGTGCAGTGGCATTGAGATGGAGGCCGATTTTCCCATTCTCTCCACTTCTAACTTTATCTTTTGTTTTAACCCTAAATCAATTTAGGGAATTATCTCAATGTGGACATTGTAACAAAGTCATGCCCATGACAGTTTGAACTTTGCATTTGCCTATGTATACTTTTTATTATATAAGCAATTCATATTGGACTTATTAGACTTGGAATTTTCGAGCAATTCATATAGCACTTACTTGACATGAACCCAACTCCTTATATTTTACATTAGAATTCAGAGGGGCTATTGAGATGCTGCATTTTCGAGGTGTCATAGAACGCTCTCCATATATATATATATATATATATAACCAACAGTTTATGGACATCCTTATGTGTATCCAATTAAATTAGATGATGGCCGACAAAGACTGTAGAATGGAGATACAATATAACTCAAGATTGTACATTTATTCACCAAAAAATTATTCAGGAGAATGTAGAAGTGAATGCTTATTCAAGCCAACTTCTCGGATATAAAATTGTATGCAACATTTTCAAATGTATAAAATCAAATACCAGAAATTGTATTACTTATTTAGAAGTTAAAATATCATATTATTGTATCAAGTACTATTCTATCTTCTAATGACTTCATAGTGTTTTGAACATAAATACCAAACTTACCTAATATTTGTTCATTTCAAATTATAGACAAGAAAAAACCATAAAACAATTAAAATACATTATAGCTAACAGACATATGATAGCGTAAGGAACAAGTGCTTTATACACAATACCCAATCATTAAAATTTAACTCTAAATCCTCTGATTGGTTAATCTGTATGTTTCTGCCTGTCAACATCACCAAAACCAGACCCATTCATTATATCTGCAAAACTCTACCATCATTTCAATTTTACTTGCTAAACACAAGGAGATAAACATATTTTTTTACACAATACGTACAAATCCTGCCTCATATTAACATAAACTACACTTTACTACTTCAACGACCTATACTTACCCTTTTCTCTTCCCCTGCAATACAACATCCTTACCTCCACATTTTTTTCTCCCTTCCAACCACTTCACGGCATTACATCAACACCTCCCGTGTGCATAGCACAGGTTCCAACCTATTTTATAATCGTATTTTATAGAAGTAATATAAAATGATTTTTAGCATATTCTTATGTTTTATTGAAGTAGGTTGAAAATTTACCTTACGGTTAGTAATTTGGGATAATTGTTTTTTATTAAACAATTAAGCGATGTTATTAAATTAATTACATTATTACTTAATTTAAGAGAGAAGGTTTGTTGAGATCAGTTAATAAGTTAACTGATGATTTCAAGTTGACTTGTTCAGCTATTTTAATTGGAATTGATTATTAGGTTAATTGGTCTTCAATTAATATAATGAAAATAATTTACCAAATAATTGTTTTAATTCAACAAGATTTATTAAATATAAATTTAATTAATGATCTTTTAAAATGATTATTGGTTGATGAAATAGTTATTGTTAAATAATTTCATTTGGTGGTTAACCAGTTTATGTTAGTTAAATATGAAGTAAACTACTTCCACTTCAGTAAATGATGAAGTCAATTATTATTTTAATTTATAATAATTAAAGTGATTACTTTTTAAGAAAGTAATCGGATTTGTAATCAAATCTAGTTGAATTGGGAAGGAGTTCATACATAGATTTTTATAATAAAATCTGAGTTGTATAAACAAAGTTTATAAGAAGTGATTTGTAACGAACAGGGATTTTCGGCCTTGGAAATCGAGATAAATACATTTCTCGTATCTCATGCCGACCTTCCAAATACTGAAAACACCGGAACTTTATTAGAAAGAATTTAGAGGGTGAGATAAGAAAGAAAGAAATATAAGAATAGAAGAAGAAGAAGAAGAACTAACACAACACAGAATCAGAGTCTCACATCGCAGCGGAACAAAATATAATACAGAAATAAAACTTTATAGAGAGCTTTTAAAAATATTAACAATATCAGAGAACATCAACATCTTTAGACAGTGATAAAAATCTGTCCCATATACACCACATAGCGGAATAGTAGCTATATAATATCATACGTCCGGACTCTTCCAGCTCGTTTCTTCACAGCATTCGATAACCTTAACCTGTACACCCGGGCTAACCCGAGCATTGACAAAACACCGGGTCAGCCTGGTGAAGCAGAGTGAGAAAAACACACTAAGTTTAAGGGTATCACACAACCTGATTTTTAAGTTAAAATCTTTTCGAAAGAAAAGGATAATCGTAAGACCAAATCCACACATAAATACGGACGGTTTTTACCTTACGACAACCCAAAACATTTTTGAAATTAATATCTTTTCTGATATTAAAATGGTGTCTAAATACAAGTAAATATCAATCTAGCAAAACACTTGCATCTCACACTCCACATATATAGTATACAATCAAAACCACGGGTGCTTATTGAATAATGGATTCCAACTATGACAAGGTATGGAACCACCTGCCTTTAGTGTATCTCTCGAGGCAAATACACTGGGTTCAACAAGAACGTCTTGTAACCCGGCCCACACATGACTGACCACTCATTTCGCTTGAGTGTATCGAATGTGTATCACCAACGGTTGGGATTAGAAACTGTTTCCCGAAAAGGGATAACATTGATAGATTTAAGAAGAAAAAGGAATTTCTCCAGATAGGTGATTATACACCATAATGGGAGCGACCCACATAGCCATGCTGCCTGCCCGATTTTTGTCATTTCCCGGTTGATGAGGCTTGAGGTTAGAATTGTCTTCTTGATCATTTGGTCGTCATTCACTTTGAATGCCACATCATCAGATCCGTTTAATCACTAATTGACGACTTCTAAATGCACTAGGCACATTTGAAGAAATCAATGTACGTGACCATTTGGAAATACTTTGTCAAATACTCGTCCATACAAGTCATCCAGGAACAGGATGAACTGATGGCACTCTCCTACCGCATCCAAAGGATCAGTAGCGAGTACTCCTTGCAATCCGCAAAATCCCACTCACGACCGAATCACGTCAGACAACCTCTGGTTGCATTCCAGAGAATATTCGACAAGTAATCCTTTCACTTATAAAGATCCACGGTCTTCAATTGCTCCATCTTCACCAGCATCTTTAACATTACGTATTTGTTGGTCGGAATGGTTTTCGAATATAAATTCAATCCCGATCTTACCATAGCAACAATCGAATTGGCCAGATTTTGATAGTCGGTGTTTTAACTATCAGAATAAACAACCATAATCCATAGAGAAATAAAATGGATTCACTGGTCCAGTATACTGTGTTAGTTGGCCTCTTTAGTTAAACAGTCGATAATTTGATTTCTAAAAAAAACTTTCGACATTTGGATTACCGCCTTTCCAATTTTATTTAGCTTATAATATGCTAAAATAGGTTTAATTCAAATTAACGAAGTAAATGATTTCGGAATTATTCTCCAAATATAATCAATGATATTTTCTGAAATAGAAAATGGGCAATACAAGTTGGAAATCTTACTTGCATATTTTATCTTGTTATATTCATACAAGTAATGGTGCTTAACATTTGAAATTTGCATTCAAACATATTTCTAATTCACATAAGTATAGAATTTCATAGACTTATAAATAAAACGATAATTTACAAAATGTGCCAAAGGTTATAAATTGCAAATAAATGTTGTATAAACAAACTGACAAACGGAGCAAAATACCGTGTGCGACGCACACACTTTAATTGTTCATTTACAAAGGACAGTCACAACTGAATAAATTACCATGTGCGACACACACACTTTAGTTATTCGTTTATAAAAGATAACAAAACCTTTGGGTTTAAACAATACAATCATATACCCTTCCTGTTGGTTAAAGATCATAGAATAGAAAATAAATTATACTCATTTACTTATTACCTGAAAACTTATAATCCTTCGAATTATCGTTTATGATATTTTTCATGGAAATACTAATTTTAATCACTTCCACTATCCTCATTTCTAAACTAATATCATCCTTGGATAATCATGAATTCGTTACAAGTTGGGGTATTTTATTTACCTCTCAGACCTTGAGACAACAACATTCTTATCTTCAGAATAAGTATAAGTTTATTAACAAAATCACATTTCAACAATTATTCCAACACTTCTATTTACTATAGAATCCCATTTATGACCACCGTTCTTAGTTTTGATTTAAATAACCCTATTTCAGATTAGAATACTTATCCTTAGATATTATCATTAGATTTTCACTTTGATTATCAATTTCCATCCACTTAAGCTTTCATTCACTTCCAACCCCGGTTAAAAACTTCCCTTTTTATAAAATTCCTTCCAGGGAATAGAGCAAAATTATAACTCATATAAATATGAATAAAGCTTATTAAAAACCCTTTTTAGATATTGTAATGACCCGCATTTTTAGAGATGAAATAATTAATTTATTTAATTATTTAAATAGTGTTTTAGAGAATATAATGGTCGATAATTAAATAATGGTGAATATTTAATTAAAATAATAAATTAAATAATATATTTAATTAAAATAATAAATTAAATAATATATTTAATTCTAAATAATCAGAATTGGCTGAAATGGTGATATGGTGTGAACTGGATCATCTGTGATATTTAATTCAGCCTGGAATTGAATTTGAATAACGAATATATTATATAAACGACAGTTTGAACGTAGAGTTATAATATAATTAAAATCGAGCTCAAAATGGCGCTGCAGTTCGTAAATTGGCAATTTGAACTTCAACTGAATGTACAGGATTCGTTTTAAGCCGGATGTCTGTAAAACAAGAAACGTGTGGAGCTGGTGGAGTATATCTTTCTAGTGGAAGAGAAAAATCGGGATTTCGTCGTGTAGATTTCGATTTATGTCCAAATCAAATTTCAGAAAAGTCGCTGTGGAATTCCTTTATAATTTGCGACGCTTTAATTACGTTATAAATGGATTTTCGATATAAATTGAATATCGATTTATTCTGGAATTCTGGATAATCAAGTTATAAATTCTGATATGATATTCTGGGGCTGTACGATATCATATGTGAAGATATACGATAATATAAATTTATTTATATTTAATTTAATTATATTTAAATATATTTATATATTTAAATAGGTCATCCTGAGCTTTAAAAATAGCCGGTTTTGCAAACGAAGTCGGAATTCGACGAAACCAGTTTTGTTTGATCCGCAATATCAAATAGTTGTTAGATTTCCAGTTTCGTGATTTTTAGAGTCACTGTGTGGCCTACGGATTTTTAGAGTGTAAAACAGTCAGTATTTTAACGGTTAAAAATACGCTGTGTAAGCATACGAAGTCGGAATTCGACGAAACCAGTTTCGTTGGGACCGTAATGTCGGACTCTAGCTACATGTCCGGTTTCGTTATTTTTGGGCATCGTGTGTGATCACACGAATTTTTAGAAGAAAAGAACGAATATAAAACTAAAAATATCTAGATATTTTGAAAAAAACACTATAAATACCCCTTAACTCTCCTAAACCTAATTCTTTCATTCTCTGGTCAACAAATAAATCCGCCGTTACTTTTCTTATCCTCTTCAGCAAACGCAAGTTTGAAAATTCCTAAACAAATGGAAATAAATTCATATAAATCCTAATATATGTATAGTGGAAACCACAGCAGAGTGCTCTTCAACTCCATGACCATTGTGAGGTGTTCGACGCTCGTTCAGGGGGGGGGGGGGGGGGTTCGAATGTCAACAGTAGAGCTAGGGCAAGGGGTTTTGGGCGATGTAGGCATTGATATGTGAATTCGAGTTCGTATTCGAACTAAGGAGATCGAATGGCATGTGTTTGTGGTACTTTGGGTGATTTCGGTGACAAAAACAGTCGAACGATCCCTGTAGCCGACAGTTTCAGGCTCGCGGTCGAGGTCATCAGGGGTTGAGCGAGTTGTGTGAAAGTAGGATGGAGGGGAAGCTCGTTCGAAGGGAGGAATTGTGGTATTTTTTCTGGGATTTTTAATTGAGAAGAGAAGGAGATGGAAGGGGTTGAAATCACGGGCATGGTGAGGAGCAAAACTGAGCGACGGGATTTGGTATTCGGGGAAGAAAGAAGGCAAAGGCGGGTAGGCTTTTGTTGGGATGTTGGGCCGGTGAAACAAGGGTAAGCCCAAAAGAATTTAAAAAGGAAATTTCAAGTTTTATTTAATTATAAATAGTGTACAAACTTATATAACGTATAACTTGGTCATACGAGGTCAGAATCGAGAACCGTAAGTTGCGTTAGGATCGTATGGACGGTGACTACGTCATGGAACTGACTGGAAGTCCATCGGAGCTTGTTACAATTTATAGCAAAATAAATTGTGTGATCAGAATCAACAATCGTAAATCGTTATTTAACGATTACCGACAATGTGAGTAAAACTCACCAACTCTGAATAGTTCTATTTTTACAGTGTACTCTTAGATCTGTTAAAAATTGTCTGTTTGATTTTGTGTTGACTGTTTGATTGAACTGCTAGTCAGTTAGTGGAAATTATATATATATGCAGATATATATATATAAACCGTTAAATATTTATAGGTTGATTCTTCCATCAGAATATCTCATATCAAAGTGAAATCGATGTTAATCGTATTGTCTAACATCTGTGATGCAGGGAAATAGGTTGGGGGGATCCAACTGGATTCCTCAACATTTATTTTACTGTGATTTATATATATTGTGATATATAATATGATATATAATCTGACGTTGATTATGTGATTGGACGATATTTATCGTTTTTGTTTGGTATTTTAAATACCATAAGAAATACCAGAACGTGGAAAAGGGATTTTCAAAGTATATTTTGTAAATAATCTATATTATAAAAGAAAAATGATTTTGAATAAAAGAATTATATTTGTTAATCAAATATAAGAGAATTATATTTGTTAATCAAAGATAAGGGAATTTATTCGTTAATCAAAGATAAAGGATTTGAAATGAAGGAATTATATTTGTTAAACAAATATAAAGGGATTTATTTATAAATCAAATATAAAGGGATTTAATTATAAATCAAGTATAAAGGGATTTATTTATAAATCAAATATAAAGGAATTATATTTGTTAAATCAAATATAAAGGAATTATATTTGTTAAACAAATATAAAGGGATTTATTTATAAATCAAATATAATGGAAAATATTTGTAAAGCAAATATAAAGTAAAATATTTACAAAACAAATATAAGGAATAATATTTGTAAACCATTTACAAATAAAATAGAAAGAGAAATATTCATAAACCATTTACGAATAGATTTATAAAGGAATATTTATTTATTAGAACAAATAGAATAAAGGAGATATTTATTTGTTAAATAAATAGAATTAAACCAAAGGAATATTTATTGTTAAGTAAATAGAGTTAACTCAAAGGAATATTTATTTGTTAAATAAATAGAATTTAAACCAAAGGAAATATTTAGAAGTGAATAGAAAATGGAAATCTGTTTTTAACAGATAAATAGAAAGGATTAATTTATAAATAACAATTTATAAAATAAATGAATATTTATCATTAGATAAATGAAATATATAAGGCTGAACTTATATAGAGAAGAGATATTGGTTTTAACACCGATAGTATAAATAAAATGGATACAAACACTTGTATAAGTGGAATAACTTTATTAAAGAGAACATTTATAAAGTGCAGAACCGTTACTAAAAGTAAATCTTTATAAATGAATAAACGTTATCAAATAGGAGTTATTCGAATAAAGGTAATCGATTAGAGTTAGAAATAATCGATATAGTTAGAATAAATCGTTTAGCGTTAGAATAAATCAATTAGAGTTAACCAGTTAGAGTCAACCAGTCAGAGTTATCCAAAAGGAGTTAAGTAGAATTATCGAATATCGCTTATTCGAAGTAGAGTAGTCGAATATTGGTTATTCGAAGTGAGTTAATCGAATATTGGTTATTCGAAGTGAGTTAATCGAATATTGGTTATTCGAAGTGAGTTAATCGAATATTGGTTATTCGAAGTGAGTTAATCGAATATTGGTTATTCGAAGTGAGTAAATTGAATATTGGTTATTCGAAGTGAGTTAATCGAATATTGGTTATTCGAAGTGAGTTAATCGAATATTGGTTATTCGAAAAGGGGAGTTATCAAATCTAGTAGGATTAAAGGAGTTAATCGAATCTAGTTTATTTGAATAGAAGTAAAGGAGTTAATCGAATATAGTTTATTCGAATAGAATTAAAGGAGTTATCGAATATAGTTTATTCGAAAGGAGTTAAGTGGAAAAAGAATAGATTAGAGTGAAATCAAATAGAGTTGATCCAATAGAGTTAGTCCAATAGAGTTAATTGATAAGGGTTAATCGATAAGAGTAAATTGAATAGAGTTAAATCGAATATAGTTTATTCGAAGAAAGATTTTTAAATCTAGTTATTTGTAAGAGAGAGTATCGAATATAGTTATTCGAAGGGAGGAGTTATCAAATAGAGATATTCGAAAGAGAATTACGTAAGGAAGTGTAAAATATTTAGGAAGGGGAACTTATCTTATTTCGAGGTTAAAGATGTTGTTCAGTTAAGGTCTGAGAGGTAATTATACCCCAACTTGATTGACTTTGTTTTTAATTTAAAAATGGTTAAGGTTCGAAAATGAAAGTGGTTAAGTGGAATTAGTTAATGAGTATAGTGGTTCGGGTCATCATCGCGATGTGGATTTAAACATCCATTTAAATCCAAATAAAAGAGTATTTGGAAATGTTTTCCAAATTAGAATCAGAATGAAGAAATGGAAAATATGAATTGGAAAATGAAATGTTATTTATAAGGAAAAGAATAAATTAATGATAGGATAAATTTAAGAGTTAATAAAGTTAAATGATGTTTGATTGATATTATCTCCACCTGGAAATAATATCGTTGTTTGCACACTTGTTTTTCTTTGATAGTTAACTCACAGACTATCGAAGTTTTGACCATTTGAACATTGTTAATATGGAGAGACCGGTTGGATTATTATCCAAAGAACCACTCTGTATTGGCATAAGCGTTGCGAATCATATATGCCAAAGATAATTGAAGACCTAGTAAAGTGCAAGGGCTATTGTATAAGTCTTAGATAACAGTGCCTAAGATGGATGTACTGAATAGTACCTTCGGTTTGTCCAGTCCCAGGACAACTTGTATGGACGAAGGTCTGACAGAGTATATTTGGTAGATCACGTGAGTTGATCGTTTCAAACGTATTTACATTGGTGGCGGAGGAATTCGTTTCTCTTAGCTTATACCCGTGGTATTTTTTGGGAAATCAATTTGTGATTTAAAGGGTATGACGATGTGGCATTCTAAGTGAATGAATATATGATATGTAAAAAGATAAGCGTAGCTTCTAGCCTCACATCCGGTAAATGACAGAAATCGGGCAGGCAGCGTGGCTAAGTCGGTCGCACCGAAGTAGGGTGTATAACCACCTTTCTAGAGAATATTCATTTGCTTCTTTAATCTACCAATGTTGTCCCATATATATACGGGAACGGTTGCTGATCCCAACCGTTGGTGATGTACATTCGATACACTCAAGCGAAATGAGTGGTCGGTCGTGTGTGGCTGAGTTGCAAGATGTTCTTGTTGAACTCCAGTGTATCGTTCCTAGAGTACACTAATCGGAAGGTGGTTCCATACCTTGTCATAGTTGGAAATCCATTACCCAATACGTGCTTGCGGTTTTGATTGTATACTATATATGTAGAACATGAGATGAAAGCGTTTCTACTAGATGATTATTATATTGTGGTTGATAGACATTATTATAATATCAAAAGGGTTTTGATATAAAGATATTTTGGATTCTCATAAGGGAAAAACCCGTTCCGTTATACGGCGTGGTCTTATGAGATATCGCTTACTTGTTCAAACCATTTTACTCATACCAGTCCCATGACTGACCCGGAGTTTACTTTGTTTGTTTCCCTAAACTCTTGGGTGCCTAATTTGTACGGGCAGTCAAGTAGTCGGGATTTTACAGATAGACTTGGAGAGCTTGGAGCAGGAGGCTTTGGGATTCTATAGCTATTATTATTTCTGATGTTGTTGTAAGTGTTGTACTCTGATAAAGTGCTATTGTATATAACTGTTTATTTCAAAGTTATGTTATATTTTATTCGTTCCGCTGTGAGATTCGTGTTTACTCTGATGATGATGTTCTTCTTCTTCTTCTTCTATTCTATTAGTTCTATCTTATCTTTCCTCACCCTCTAATTTCTTTCATTAATTACCGGGATTTTTCGATGTTTGGTTATCGACATTGAGTTTATGTCGATAACCAAAGTCGCTCAAAATCCGGGTCGTTACAGATATAAACAAGGTGTCACTCGACAAATCCCCTTTATCACCATTTCCATTTCAGCCTGGTTTCTTTCATTATTCAATTTAAAAGTCAATATTATTCCTTTAGAGAAATCTGGACTCGATATATTAAAACAACTTGGTTTCATTTAAAAACACTATTATATATATATATACACACACACACACACACACACACTCAAATATGGTCTATCGAGTTACTTCATGAATTCATAATTATACTATACCTTAAAAATCTTGTTTATCGATCAACTCTTCATGTTTTGTCTAATATCCTTTACATCACATAGTTTACTTTATCAACAACTATTATTAAAATAATTAATCTTCTTTAAAAGTTTATTTTAAAATAATAATTAACTCCAATAATAATTAACAATATAATAATTGTTTATAATAATCAATTCTCGTTCAAGTAGTCGGCTTGGTCTACTCAAGCAAGATTCACCGTTTCCACTTAGTTATTTATTTTAAATTAATAAATAAAATTAATTTAAATAATTTCATTTGATTTAATTGACAATATAATAAAATAACCTCATTTAATTGTTTATTGATAACAATTAATTTGACCTTTACCCATTTTGTAAATTTCTGCTTACTCTATTACAAAACTCAATAATCTACGTATATCGCTTTATATGCTCGTTTATAATAAAAGTAATTATTTATTTTCTTTAATTACTTCATTTAAAAATAATCTATATAAAATAGATTTCAAAATTCGTCTCTCGTTATAAAACAATTTTGTCATTTTCTTTTGATTGATTTATCTGACGGTAAATTGACTTTTGTAAAATGGTTCATTTACAGGCCATCTGCCGATAATTACTCAACCAATGAAACCATTGGTTAATATCAAATAAGTGTTGAGTTTGGTTTCAACAATCAACAATCAATCAGATTGATTAAACAGTTCATATAAATAAAGATCACATTTGAGGAATTCAGTTGGATCCCTCCAACCCGTCCTTCCCTACACCACAATGGGTTACCTCAAATTCAACATGAAAATATTTTTATCCATTACGATAAATGTAACAACCCGGAAATGCGGGCCAGTTTAAAATTTTTATTTTGGCAATTTTAGCGAATTTTGAATATTTAAAATGAATTATTTTAAATAATATCGATGAGAAATTTATTTTGAATCGAATTCGAACGTATATATTATATACATCGTCGTTAGAATATAAATAATTATATATAATTATAATAGGAATTGAAAATGGCGCGGTAGTTCGATAATTCGATTTCAAACTTTAATTGAATGTACCGGCTGTTAAACAATCCAGATTTTAGTGAAACCAAAAATAATAGGATCTATTTGAGAATATCTTTCCAACGAATCTGAAAAATCGAAATTTCATAGCGGGAATCAAAAGATATGTCCAGTTGAAAATTCTGAATAGTCGCTATGGAATTCAGGCCCTTAAAAATGGGAATTTTGCAAACGACCTCAGATTTCGACGAAACCACTTTTGTTGGATCCGTGATGTCAAATTATTGCTAGGTTTCAAATTTCATAATTTTTCGATTCAGTATGTGAGCGTGGCAAGGGAAAATGCGTTTGACTAGTTTTAGTTGATTTTAATCGACTGGAAAATGGCCATTTTTCCAACGGTCTCAGAATTCGACGAAATTAGTTTTATTAGGACCGTATCGTCGATACGAAGCTAGAAAATATTTTTCTGGAATTTTTAGAGTTCGTATGTGACCCCGGTAAATTGAAATGCGCGTTTAAAATCAATATATAGAGTTATATGTTGATTTTAACGGAAACTGATCGAAACGGTCGAATCAGCTTATGGTACATATCTCATTGTGTTCAGAATGGGGGTGAAACGCTATGGACGACAGGCGGTGGGCCTTGTTTTGAGGTCGAAATAAAAAGTCAACTTTTTGAAATTAAAATAAATAAATAAAAAAATCCCCCTTTCTATCTCCTTTATTCCTCTGCCCCCCTTTTCAAAGTCGATCTCCAGAGAAGAAAAAAAAGCGCGGGCAACGGGGGGGGGGGGGGGGAGGGGGGTGGGACCGCCACTGCATCGCAGCCCCCCTCCTCTGGCGCCGCCGCCGCTTCTTCCCCCACCTCCCCTTCTTCTTCCCTCGCTCCTCTCCCCTTCCACCGCTCCCTCCACTTCTCCTTTTCCCTCCTAAAACCCGCCGCACCCCCCTCCCTCCTGAAACCCTAGCCACGCCCCGACCTCCTCCACCCCGCTGGCCCCGCCGACAACCCTCCACCGAACGCAAAGACCCCTCCTCTCCGTTCGAAAACAATGTAAGTTTTAAATTCAAGTTTTATTTATTTTTCTTAAGTTAAAAACTGAATTTTATTCGATAGGAAAATTAGAGATAGAATTTTTATTCGATAGGAAAGTTAAAGATATGATTTTTATATGATAAGGAAGTTAAAAATATAATTTTTATTGTATGTAAAGGTTGAAAATATAATTTTCATATTATATAGATAATAAAAATATAATCTTTTATATTGTAGAAGGATAAAAATATGATTTTTACATTATAGAAGTGTTAAAAAATGGATCTTTATATATGTAGTGAATCAAAAATAAGACCTTTATATAGTAGAAGATATAAAAATACTATTTTTATGTAAGTAGTGTATTGAAAATATAATTTCTATAAAATAGAAAATAAAATCTTTATATTAGAAAAGGCGAAATCTTTATGTAGAGAATAGCGGTGTAAAAATAGAATTTTTATCTATATAGTAGCGTTGTAAAAATAGAATTTTTATCTATAGTAGCGTTGTAAAAATAGAATTTTTATCTATATAGTAGCGGTGTAAAAATAGAATTTTTATCTATATAGAAGAGTTGTAAATATATGAAGTGAAATAAAAATCTGAACTTTATTTTAATCGTGAAGTAGAGAGAATATAAAAATGTGATTTGTATATATGTAGTGGCTACGGGCAACGAAAGTGACGAAAGGCGAGCACGGTGAAGATGTTCTACATAGGAAGTGTCGTGGAGTTAGGATAGCTATCGGTGAGAACTTCTCACTCTAAATTTCTTTTTCTAGTTATATATATATACTAGGATGCAGACGGTGCTTAGCAGCACCCGACACCCGTCATCCACAGACCATGGATGGCTTGTTTGTTTGATTGATATGTTGTGAAAATCTGTTTGTGAAGTTGATGTGAAATAGATAATGAAATAGATTCATGTGTTGAAATAAATTAATTATCGTTAAAAATGTATTTTTTAACGTGAAAGTGAATAAATGAATATTTATAAACTAATCGGCCGATTTGTTTATATGCACTAATTTGACTGATATTGATTGGGATGATAAATTTTACACATCACCCAACTGCACAAATAAAAATCTGTGTTGGTTGATTTGAAACCCCTCACGGGTGTTGGGATGATATTTGGCATACACTAATCCCAATTATTTCATTGTATGTCGATCGATTGGTCGACAGGCTGTGTAAGCGTTGATTATTTATATTTGATGCTTATGCAGTTGTGTTGTGCACTTTGGATGATGGTTGATGGTTTATCGTTGCTATTATATACATGTGTTGTATGGAATCCATATAATTAACGTTATATGGTAATTGATTGGGCCTCATTCCAATCGGGGAAATATTCATGTGTTGACGATGTTCATGTGTTGAAACTATTCAAGTGTTGAGTAAAATATTTTAATAATAAAATTTACATCTTTATCATATTTAAAAATTAGAACTACTTCACGGTGGAGTCTAATTGAAAATCAAATGATAGATACCATAATTTTATAAAATATTTTACATAACAAACATAGTGATGTGTTGACAGTACTCATGTGTTGAGATTAGTCGTGTGTTGAAAGAAATATAGATTCATGTGTTGAATAGAATAAATATTCATTTGTTGAATAGAATAACGAATTTATTGAAATATATAAAGCCGTGTTGATTAGAGTTGCGCTATTTTGACGTGAACGATATTTATATCGATTATATTCATTTTTATAATGAATATAGAAAAGAAGTGATTTCCAAATATAACGTTTTGAAAATATTATCATTTATATAGTAATGATATGAAATATTCAATTTTGATTTGAAATTGAATGTAGCGTTGAAATGGTTTTGAAAACGAATTTAAAACGATTTATAAAATACGTTTTAAAAGGAAATCGACGAAATATATATAATATATATATATATTATATATATAATGGCCTGAATAGAACGCGCCGCGCCGCGGTAGTTCGCGAATTTCGACCATTGACTTCGAATTGACGTTGCGGGAGATCCGACCGTCGGATTCTCCTAAAACTGGAACCGTTGGGTTCGTATCGAAAAGAGCTTTCCAATGAATATTAGAAATTTGAAATCTAACGGTTGGATTTGGAATTATGTCCAAATCAAATTTAGAAAAGGTCGCTGTAAGTGCAGTTCGATGGCCGTTGATGGAAATCGACTGTACGGGCCTTGATAAAATTATTAAAAATATCTATAATTTATGTAAAATCATAAGAAATGATTTGGGAAAAATTGGGCTGAAAAATTGCATATTTGAAAAGATAAAAATAGATTTGTATCGAAATGAACTAGTTTTGAACTAGAATTAAAATCAATTTATTTTTGAAATAAATAAATTGAATTTGAAAGTGATTTTAAAAATAATCAATATTCCCAATACGTGGATTGGACTGGAGTTGAATCGAAATTATCTTCGGAATATTTCGATGTTGGATTTCATGACTATACAGATATTGTTATGGGAATTTGAAAGATATATTTTATATCGTTATTTCCAATACGATATTTGTTGGTTTCAGAATTTGATATTGAATATAAGCCGGTATATTTTCTATTCAGAGCCTTGTGTTTAATATCAAATGTGATTTGGGTTTATCGTGAATCGTGTTTTAGATGACATTGGTTCTTTAACCCAGTTAAAGGCAAGATGTTGATTTTTGAAAAGATTAAAACTAAGTGGAGTTTTAATGAATCTTTAATTAGATTAAAATGTGAATTGATAATTTAAATTATCAAATCTGAAAAGTGATCGAGAGTGGAGTATCACCAGTTTTGCTCCAAAGCGATAGTTAAATCTTTAATTAGATTTGAACGGGAAATGGTAATTAATTTTACCGATAATACTGTGGTGTTAGATATGGAGTATTACCAGTTTTGCTCCATGGGATGAATAGGTTGGGATTGGGAAATAAAATAAATAATTACTTCGGTGTGGTTCGCTAATCCCGACTAGTTTGAAATGATATCCAAAGGAAGATTAAAGAATAAATTTAAAAGAATTTATCTTGGCTAAAATTAATGGGAACCTTTCCCTAAGAATGTGATTTTGTGATTAAAAGAATGTTCTGAACTGGAATGAGGCGTTTGTGTGTTTGTGAAACATTTGTTTATTATATACGTGGGTTATTCAGAAAGGCCAGGTTTATACCCATTCTGAATAACCGATTCGACGAGATGTTGAAGATGAAGACGGTGGTCGAAGACCGGAAGTCTTCACATCGTTTGGGTGATTACTGATGATCTTGATTGGGCTGTACACCCAGGATGAGGGAAATAGTTGGTGATCGTCCAGACGTACTTGGAGATGGATGGATATGCGAGGAAAGTGCCTCCAGTTTCGTTCAGACCCAGAACAAACTTGTAAATGGATTGTGTGTCTGACATTGGATTTTATTCTGTGTTGATTGATCTCTATTAAATATACATCTGTTTGGCGGCAGAGAATTTATTCTCTTGCTTAACGCCCTTCTCTGAGACGTACGAGCTCAGAGGTTGTATATCGATGGACATCAGTCGCATGGAGTGAATTGCCAGTGTGGCACGCGTAAGTGGCAATTGATCAAGGCTTCTGTTGAAAAGCAAAGTCTTGTGGTTGGTGATCAAAGCACGGCCTGTGTGGCGCAGCTTTGTGTATAACGTGAATTCGCGAGCCTCACACCTCGGTATGAGTCAAAAACCGGATACGGACCCAAGGAGTGCACGACGTTTCTTTCTAGCTATGGTGGTGTCAGTGACCTACCAGCCCTGACATTTTTATACTTTTCACCTGTGTGGTTGTTGGATATGAGGCGCCTCGGATATAGGTCTGTAAGGACCGGGAAACGTGTGTTCAGGAATAACCAATCCTCAAAAGTAAGAGAGGACCGACCTTGGAGGTTCCAAAGGATCAGAGTGGGGTCCTGAGGCATTGCTAGAGTGTCTCGAACGCGGAGAGGAGCTTGCCCCTTGCCACGACTCATGACGGAAATCCAATTTTCATTACGTGATATTGCGGTTTTAATTGTAGAACTAGTATGGCGATATGATATATGGTACCCATGTCGTCTATGATTGATATTTATGATTGAAAATGTTTTGACACTATACACCTATGATAGTATCAAATGATTTGTTTTAAACGTATCAAGCATGTTTAGCTATTATAAGGAAAAACCCTATACTCCGACTTGTGTAGCATTGTGTGATGGGACCTGGGTCTTATAATAGCTTCATTTTTTCAAAAAGCATTGCGCTGTTTTGTTATATGCACTAGTATTCTTGGGAGGAAACCCGTTCCGTGTTATACGGCGTGGTCCCTTTAATTACTCTCTTTTAAAGTAAAGTTTTAAATAACTGTTTTAGTTCCCACACAAGTCACACGACTGACCTGGAGTTTATTGTTTTAACCTAAACTCCGGGTGCCCCTATTTTCCACACGGGCAGCTAGTAGTTTTGGTTTTGCAGATTTATATTCACAGGATCCTGATTTACAGCTGGAACGATGCTCGGAAAGCTCTGTATCCGTGTATCACTTTCAGTTGTGTTTTGTATATTTTTTTTCCGCTGCTATGTAATTTATTGTAATCTCTGATATTTATCGAATGTAATTTATTCATTTATACTCTGTATATTCTTGTATCTGATGGAATTGTTGTAATAACAATGAAATGTTCTTCCGTCTGCGTTCTATTTTGTGTGTTGTTCTCAAAGTATCCGCTCTTTCCTTCACGGGGAAGTTACGGGTCCTTACAATAAACAAGATCAATAGTTCAACTAGTCAACAAACAATCTATAACAATCAATCAAGCGTTCAATTATTTGTTTAATACGTTTGTATTATTATAAACAAGGTAAGTTACCTCGTTTGGAATTTAATCGTTAAAATAACGATTTAATCTGATTAAATTAAACAAACGCTAAATTTAATCAGTGAATATTTAATAATATTCATCATCCACGCAATAGTCAACAAATCATCATCCATTAGCAAGCACTGCACACAAAATAAAAACCCAGCATATATAAACGGCGTAAACTGGGTGAGTTGAACTCACCTTGGTTTGTTACCGCTGTTGATCGGTTTATTTCAATTACTTTCAACTCCATCCAATCAGTTTCATAACGTCGTGCACATTGATACGGTTCTATCGCCCTTTGGTTTGCTCCATTCCATTACCAGCTCTTTGAATCGTTTCTCCCTTCATTAACATTGATACTTCCAGTATCCTTGCGTTTCCACCCTTTCCCAGTTCTTCCTTTTTTTCCTTTTTATATATAAAGCTTAAGGCCGAGGCCCAATCCACTAGTCAAGCCCACTTAGCGATACCCAAAAACCTGCACCAACATTTATTTCTTCCCCGATCCTTTTCCATCCTCCTGAAGCTCCATCTCGTGCTTCACCGTGCTCGTCCTCCTATGGCCATGCCACAGAACTCCGACTCCCAATCAAGCACCTTCAAACGAGTTCTCTTATCGAACCGAACATGCCGACAATACTTGCACCCCTTCTGAGATCCTCTGGCTCGATCTGAAGTCCAGGATCCCGTGACAAGTGCGACCAAAACAGATGCCAAATTCCACCAAAATGCTCCACGGCCTGCGCCTTTCCACGTTGATCCTCACTCCGCTCTCAAAATCGTGCATCGTCCCCTGTATCTCGAGATACCTCCAACCCTACATTCCAACCTACGACCTCATTCTACTTCGATCCAATTTCTGAGACAATGAGTTTGTAAAGGGTGATCTTAGGGACTTTTTAAAACATATGTTGTGATTTATGGTGGAGTATAAGATTTTTAAAAATTAAAAGAAGCTTTAGACGTATATTTCCTTTTAGATGTATCCATTCCTAGTCACCGAACGAAGAAACTGGTATGTATTTATAGGTGAAAGATTCCTTGATTATCACGGTTTCTAGTTTGGAGGCCACGATGTTGATAGTTTGGAGGACATGGCAATTAACCGGTAGGTAGCAGACAGGCCTGAGTAAAGGTAAGTAGCTGTGTTCTCTTCACTGATTGCTTTATGTGTGATATGAATAGGCATAGGCATGCTTTAAAATAGATCAGCATGTGCAAGTTTTTACGGGCGTGGGACTTAAAAGGAGCAATAAAGTTTTGATTATGTATTTCCTTTTATTGATTCACCTTTAGTGTTCTTCATTGTGCCATATTCAATGTATTAATATTTTTCTTCTTTCCCTTTTTTTCTAGATATGCGAAGAGAATTGGATGGCCGCAGCCTTTGACATACCTATTTGATTGAACTGAACTGACGTGCTGAGATTTTTTCTAATAGAACTACATAGAGATAAATTTTCTTTGATATATCTGTTCCTTTCAAATAAATTTGCAATGTTAATTTACTTTAGATTGAAAGTTTGCAGTACACATGTGTATACGTGATTGCACAGACAATTTTTTTCATATATCTATGGGGCAGTTGAAATTTTGTGTAATAACCCGAAAATCTGGGCCAGTTTAAATTTTTTATTTCGGCAATTTTAGTGAATTTTGAACATTTAAAATAGATTATTTTAAATAATATCGACGTGAAATTTGTTTTAAATATAATTCGAACGTATATATTATACGCGTCGTCATTAGAATATAAATAATTATATATAATTATAAAATAGAATTGAAAATGGCGCGGTAGTTCGATAATTCGATTTCAAATTTCAATTGAATGTACCGGTTGCAAAACAATCCGGATTTTAGTGAAACCAAAAGCATTAGAATCTAATGGATGATATCTTTCCAACGAATCCAACAAATCAAGATTTCATAGCGGGAATCAAAAGATATGTCCAGTTGAAAATTCTGAATAGTCGCTATGGAATTCAGGCCCTTAAAAATGGACATTTGGCAAACGACCTCGGATTTCGACGAAACCACTTTTGTTGGGTCCGCAGTGTCAAGTTATTGCTAGATTTCAATTTTCATAATTTTTCGAATCAATATGTGAGCGTGGAAAAGGAAAACGCGTTTGACCGGTTTCAGTTGATTTTAATCGACTGGAAATTGGCCATTTTTCAAACGGTCTCGGAATTCGACGAAACTAGTTTTGTTAAGACCGTATCGTCAATACGAAGCTAGAAAATATTTTTCTAGAATTTTTAAAGTTAATATGTGACCCCGGTAATTTGAAATGTACGTTTAAAATTCAATATAGTGATTTAAATGTAAATTCAAAGGAAACTGATCGAAACGATCAAATCAACCTACGATACATATCCCATTGTGTTCGGAATGGGGGTGAAACGCTATGGACGACAGGCGGTGGGCCTTGTTTTGAGGTCGATAGAAAAAGTTGCTTTATGTGAAAAAATAAATAAATAAATAAAAATATAAAATAATCCTTCTCCCCCTATTACGCTGGCCCCCCCTCTTATTTTTCAAATCGGTTTTCAAAAGAAAAAAAAAAAAAACCCTCGTCGCCTGTGCTCCAGGCGATTACCATCGCCGCCACGCCCTCCCACCGCCGCCTCGACGTTCGCGCCACCTCCTCCTCCAGTTGCTGAGCCGCCATCTCCCCGACGTCCTCTCCTCCTTCCTCTCGAGTAACCGCGATGCCCCATACCCAAAACCCCAGTCCGACCGTCAGACGCCCTACCCTTCCAATCCCCAAACCCGTGACCCCCCAAACCCCTCCCTGAAGCTGACGCAGCCACCAACCCCGCCTCCCTCCGTCATTCGCTGCCCAAACTTCACCGCTGCCACCTCCAAACTCCGGCGACCCCAGTCCAAAAGTCCAATGTGAGTTTCTTTTATTTTATTTGTTTATTTACTTATTTTATTTATGAAATTAGGAGTAAGAGAATTTTTATATATTAGCATTAGGTTATAAATCAGTTTTAAAGGTTTATCGAAATCTATAATTTTTATAAATTGAAAAGGTATAATTTTTATAAATAAAAAAGATAGGATTTTTAAAATAGTGAAAATATTGTCTTTATATATCAAATAGCTTTGTAAAAATATATAAGTAGAGAATTAAAAATATAATCTTTACTATATAGAAATATTAAAAATATGATTTTTATATTTTTAAAGTATTAAAAATATAATCTTTATAGGATAGAGAATATAAAAATATCATCTTTGTATATGTAGCGAAATAAAAATCTGATTTTTATTTTATATACGTTGAGATAAAGTGGTAATTTTTATAAAGGCGAAAACTTTATTTTTATAAAGGCGAAAACTTTATTTTTATAAAGGCGAAAACTTTATTTTTATATAGGCGAAAACTTTATTTTTATAAAGGCGAAAACTTTATTTTTATAAAGGCGAAAACTTCATATTAGAAAAGGCGAAATCTATATTTTTATAAGGGCGAAATCTATATTTTTGAAATGGAATTTTTATCTATATAGTAGCAATGTAGAAATAGAATTTTTATCCATAGAGCGTGATAGTAAAAATATGATTTTTATATATTGAATAGCATAGTAAAAATTCGATTTTTAAATATATGAAGTGATTATAAAAATATGATTTTAAATTGAAAACGAACAAATAAAAATGTGATTTTTATTTTAAAGACATCAAAATATAAAAATTTGATTTTTATGTATATAGTGACTACGGGCAACGAAGATGACGAAGATGGGATAACGAAGAAGATTTCTATAAATGAAGGGTCGTGGTATTGGATAGCTTTAGGTGAGAATTTCTCACCTTTCAATTTCTTTTCTAGTTATATATATATACTAGGATGCAGACGGTGCTTAGTAGCACCCGACACCCGTCATCCACAGACCATGGATGGCTTGTTTGTTAGATTGTTTGATTGTGTAGTTGGTTAGTCTATTTGGTGTGAATTGAATTGTTTGGTGAAATGGAATGGATTGATTGATGTGTGAATGGCGTGGGCCTTCACTAGACCGGGGATAAGGCTAGGCCTCGTCCCGTTTCTAGTATCGTGCCGTTATGCCGCCGAAATTTTCTAAAATATGTTAGAAAAATAAAAATATCATTTTTATTGTGTAAATAAATTGAATAGAAATTCAAATGTTGAAATAAATATTTTTGACGTTAAAAATATAATTTTTAACGTGAAAGTGAATAAATAAATATTTATAAACAAATCGGCCGATTTGTTTATTTACACGGATTTGACTGATATTGATTGGGTTGATTAATTTTACACATCGCCCAACTGCACAAATAAAATCTGTGTTTGATTGTTTGAAACCCCACACGGGTGTTGGGATGAAATTTGAAGTTCACTCATCCTGATTGATTAAATATGTCGATCGATTGATTGACGGGCTGTTATAAGCGTTAGATATCTATATTTGATGCTTATACAGTGTAGTGCACTTTGGTTGATGGTTGATTATTTTTCAAAGCTATTATATACATGTGTTGTATGGAATCCATATAATTAACATTATATGGTGATTGATTGGGCCTCATTCCAATCGGGAAAATAAGGAATATTATAAAAGAAAATTCATGTGTTGAATATAAAAATAGTCATGTGTTGACGATGTTCATGTGTTGAGTGAAATATTTTATACAATGAAATTTACATCTTTATCATATTTAAAATTAGAACTACTTTTCAGTAGAAGTCTAATAAAAAAATCAAACGATAGATACCATAGTTTTATAAAATATTTTACATAACAAAAATAGTGATGTGTCAACAGTACTCATGTGTCGAGATTAGTCGTGTGTTGAAAGAAATATAGATTCATGTGTTGAATAGAACAAATATTCATTTGTTGAATAGAATAACGAATTATTGAAATATAAAGCCGTGTTGATTAGAGATGCGTTATTTTGACGCGAACGATGTTTATATCGATTTTATTCGTTTTATAATGAATATTGAAAAGTGATTTCAAAATTTAATATTTTGAAAGGAAATTCAAATTGAATTAGATTAAAATCCAAATGGAAATTTTATTGAATCAATTTGAAATGAATTCGAATCGAATAGAAAATGAATTCGATTCGAATTGAATAGAAAGTGAATTTGAATTCGAATAAAATAGAGATGAATTCAAATTGAATTAAATTGAATTGAAAACGATTTCGAAATGAATTGAATTGAAAACGAATTCAAATTGATTTGAAAGCGAATTGAAATGAATTCAAATTGAATTGAAATTTGAATTGAATAGAAATGAATTTTAAAACGAATTTATAAAAAAAGAATTCAATTTTGATTTGAATTGAAGATGAGGTTGAAATTGTTTTTGAAACGAATTTAAAACGATTTATAAAATACGTTTTAAAAGGAAATCGACGAAATATATATAATATATATATTATATATATATAATGGCCTGAATAGAACGCGCCGCGCCGCGGTAGTTCGTGAATTTCGACCATTTATTTCAAACGGACATTGCGGGAGATCCGACCGTCAGATTCTCCTAAAACCGGAACCGTTGGGTTCGTATCGAAAAGAGCTTTCCAATGAATATTAGAAATTTGAAATCTAACGGTTGGATTTGGAGTTATGTCCAAATCAAATTCGAAAAAGGTCGTTGTAAGTGCAGTTCGATGGCCGTTGTTGGAAATCGACTGTACGGGCCTTGATAAAATTATCAAAAATATCTATAATTTGTGTAAAATTATAATATGTGAATTGGAAAGAATTGGGCTGGAAAATTCCACATTAGAAGGTAAAAATAGATTTTTATCGAAATGAACTAGTTTTGAACTAGAATAAAAATCAATTTATTTTTGAAATAAATAAATTGAATTTGAAAGTGATTTTGAAAATAATCAATATTTCCAATACGTGAATTGGACTGGAGTTGAATCGAAATTATCTTCGGGATATTTCGATGTTGGATTTCGTGACTATACAGATATTGTTATGGGAATTTGAAAGATATATTTTATATCGTTATTTCCAATACGATATTAGTTGTTTTCAGAATTTGATATTGAATATAAGCCGATATATTCTCTATTCAGAGCCTTGTATTTAATATCAAATGTGATTTGGGTTTATCGTGAATCGTGTTTTAGATGACATTGGTTCTTTAACCCAGTTAAAGACAGATGTTGATTTTTGAAAAGATTAAAACTAAGTGAAGTTTTAATGAATCTTTAATTAGATTAAAATGTGAATTGATAATTTAAATTATCAAATCTGAAAAGTGATCGAGAGTGGAGTATCACCAGTTTTGCTCCAAAGTGATAGTTAAATCTTTAATTAGATTTGAACGTGAAATGGTAATTAATTTTACCGATAACACCGTGGTGTTAGATGTGGAGTATTACCAGTTTTCTCCATGGGATATATAGGTTGGGATTGGGAAATAAAATAAATAATTACTTCGGTGTGGTTCGTTAATCCCGACTAGTTGGAAATGATATCCAATGGAAGATCAAAGAATAAATTTAGAAGAATTTATCTTGGATAAAATTAATGGGAACATTTCCCTAAGAATGTGTTTTTGTGAATAAAAGGATATTCTGAATTGGAATGAGGCGTTTGTTGTGTTTGTGTAACATTCATTTATTATATACGTGGGTTATTCAGAAAGGCCGGGTTTACACCCATTCTGAATAACCGATTCGACGAGATGTCGAAGATGAAGACGGTGGTTGAAGACCGGAAGTCTTCACATCGTTTGGGTGATTACTGATGATCTTGATTGGGATGTACACCCAGGATGAGGGAATCAGTCGGTGATCGTCCAGACGTACTTGGAGATCGATGGATATGCGAGGAAAGTGCCTCCGGTTTCGTTCAGACCCAGAACGAACTTGTAAATGGATTGTGTGTCTGACATTGGATTTTATTCTGTGTTGATTGATCTCTATTAAATATACATCTGTTTGGCGGCGGAGAATTTATTCTCTTGCTTAACGCCCTTCTCTGAGACGTACGAGCTCAGAGGTTATATATCGATGGACATCGGTCGCATGGAGTGAATTGCCAATGTGGCATGCGTAAGTGGCAATTGATCAGGGCTTCTGTTGAAAAGCAAAGTCTTGTGGTTGATGATCAAAGCACGGCCTGTGTGGCGTAGCTTTGTGTATAACGTGAATTCGCGAGCCTCACACCTCGGTATGAGTCAAAAACGGGAGACGGACCGCTGGGAGAGCACGACGTTTCTTTCTAGCTAGGGTGGTGTCAGTGACCTACCAGCCCTGACATTTATATACTTTTCACCTGTGTGGTTGTTGGATACGAGGCGCCTCGGATATAGGTCTGTAAGGACCGGGAAACGTGTGTTCAGGAATTGCCAATCCTCAAAAGTAAGAGAGGACCGACCCAGCCGATTCCAAGGATCATAGTGGGGTCCTGAGGCATTTGCTAGAGTGTCTCGAATGCGGAGAGGAGCTTGCCCCTTGCCTCGGCTCATGACGGAATCCAATTTCCAATACGTGTATTGCGGTTTTAATTGTAGAACTAGTATGGCGACATGATAGATGGTACCCATGCCGCCTATGATTGATATTTATGATTGAAAATGTTTTGACACTACACACTTATTATAGTATCAAATAATGTGTTTTAAACGTATCAAGCATGCTTTGGCTGTTATAAGGTAAAAACCCTATCCTCCGGCTTGCGTTGCATTGTGTGATGGGACCTGGGTCTTATAACAGCTTCATTTTTCTTTATTTAGCATTGCGCTGTTTGTTCTATGCACTGGTATTCTTGGGAGGAAACCCGTTCCGTGTTATACGGCGTGGTCCCTTGATTTACCTAACTTTAAAACCAATATTAATAACTGTTTTAGTTCTCACACCAGTCACATGACTGACCTGGAGTTTATTGTTTTAACCTAAACTCTGGGTGCCCCTATTTTCCACACGGGCAGCTAGTAGTTTTGGTTTTGCAGATTTATATTCACAGGGTCCTGATTAACAGCTGGAACGATGCTCGGAAAGCTCTGTATCCGTGTATCACTTTCAGTTGTATTTTGTATTATTTTCCGCTGCTATGTAATTTATTGTAATCTCTGATATTTATCGAATGTAATTTATTCATTTATACTCTGTATATTCTTGTATCTGATGGAATTGTTGTAATAACAATGAAATGTTCTTTCGTATGCGTCCTGTTGTGTGTTGTTCTCAAAGTATCCGCTCTTTCCTTAACGGGGAAGTTACGGGTTCTTTCAGTTGGTATCAGAGCTTTGGTTTACAGAGCTCGAGAACAAGACACATTAGAACCATACGAAAGAATTCATCAGATATTGGATTAGTAATATCCAATTAGAATTACTCGTTAGAGATAGGATCAGTAGTATCCTAGAAAGAGTGTGAAGAGTATATTTTTCAAATGAAAACAATTTTGTTTTGAAAATTTAAATCGTTCTAAACGTATTTGAATATTTATTTATATTGATATGGGCAATCCAGTATATAAAAGTTTTGTATATACGCGTCATGAACGTATATTCGAAGTTTTAATATACTGGGTAGATATAGAATCACATTCTAGACATCCGGGGATGATTCTGATGATGGTGCATCATCATCAGTATTCATATTCGAATTTCGAAGGTGTGATATCTATATATTTCCATTAGACTAGTGTGAGAACCAAAATATATATAGTTAGAACACATTGTTGTGAATTGGCATCAAAAACATGATTTTTTGTATATGTATCAAAATTATGAATTTGAAACTCTAATTCACTAATTGATTGATGTTTGTGTTGTTTGTTTATTTGTTTGATAATTTTTAACCATTTAGCCTAATTGTATCAAATATTGAATTGTATTGAAAAATTGGTCGCTTTTGCTTGCATGCATATATATGTTCTTACATTGAACAGGTCATAGCAAGGAGGCTAGAGCCGAAGAATAAAATTTGTTTGCCCGACAAATAGGTACATGTTTACTACATAATTTACTGTTTTGTTTGGGTGATGATGATTTTGTGAGCCTATTGGCTAGCCGCTTGGCTTTTTCTTTTTCTTTTTGAGATCTGAAGGACCGGGGAAGCTATTTGAAATTCCCCGATGCTCCCGGTGCAGGGGAGGTTATGGCGAAATTTTTCAAAAATTTAGGGTGTTAGCCAAATTTTTGAAATTTTGAAAATTCTCAGAAACTGAAAAGTTGGAGAATGGAAGCCAGATCGAACGTAGAGTTAATTAATCAAACCACTTTCGACTTTGTTCCTTTTCGGGGACGAAAAGTTTTAAGTGGGGGAGATTGTAATAACCCGAAAATCTGGGCCAGTTTAAAATTTTTATTTCGGCAATTTTAGTGAATTTTGAACATTTAAAATAGATTATTTTAAATAATATCGACGTGAAATTTGTTTTAAATATAATTCGAACGTATATATTATACGCGTCGTCGTTAGAATATAAATAATTATATATAATTATAAAATAGAATTGAAAATGGCGCGGTAGTTCGATAATTCGATTTCAAATTTCAATTGAATGTACCGGTTGCAAAACAATCCGGATTTTAGTGAAACCAAAAATATTAGAATCTAATTGATGATATCTTTCCAACGAATCCAACAAATCAAGATTTCATAGCGGGAATCAAAAGATATGTCCAGTTGAAAATTCTGAATAGTCGCTATGGAATTCAGGCCCTTAAAAATGGACATTTGGCAAACGACCTCGGATTTCGACGAAACCACTTTTGTTGGGTCCGCAGTGTCAAGTTATTGCTAGATTTCAATTTTCATAATTTTTCTAATCAATATGTGAGCGTGGCAAAGGAAAACGCGTTTGACCGGTTTCAGTTGATTTTAATCGACTGGAAATTGGCCATTTTTCAAACGGTCTCGGAATTCGACAAAACTAGTTTTGTTAAGACCGTATCATCAATATGAAGCTAGAAAATATTTTTCTAGAATTTTTAAAGTTAATATGTGACCCCGGTAATTTGAAATGTACGTTTAAAATTCAATATAGTGATTTAAATGTAAATTCAAAGGAAACTGATCGAAACGATCTAATCAACCTACGATACATATCCCATTGTGTTCGGAATGGGGGTGAAACGCTATGGACGACAGGCGGCGGGCCTTGTTTCGAGGTCGATAGAAAAAGTTGCTTTATGTGAAAAAAAAATATAAAATAATCCTTCTCCCCCTATTACGCTGGCCCCCCCCTCTTATTTTTCAAATCGGTTTTCAGAAGAAAAAAAAAAAGAAAACCCTCGTCGCCTGTGCTCCAGGCGATTACCATCGCCGCCACGCCCTCCCACCGCCGCCTCGACGTTCGCGCCACCTCCTCCTCCAGTTGCTGAGCCACCATCTCCCCGACGTCCTCTCCTCCTTCCTCTCGAGTAACCGCGACGCCCCATACCCAAAACCCCAGTCCGACCGTCAGACGCCCTACCCTTCCAATCCCCAAACCCGTGACCCCCCAAACCCCTCCCTGAAGCTGACGCAGCCACCAACCCCGCCTCCCTCCGTCATTCGCTGCCCAAACTTCACCACTGCCACCTCCAAACTCCGGCGACCCCAGTCCCAAAGTCCAACGTGAGTTTCTTTTATTTTATTTGTTTATTTACTTATTTTATTTATGAAATTAGGAGTAAGAGAATTTTTATATATTAGCATTGGGTTATAAATCAGTTTTAAAGGTTTATCGAAATCTATAATTTTTATATATTGAAAAGGTATAATTTTTATAAATAAAAAAAGATAGGATTTTTAAAATAGTGAAAATATTGTCTTTATATATCAAATAGCTTTGTAAAAATATATAAGTAGAGAATTAAAAATATAATCTTTACTATATAGAAATATTAAAAATATGATTTTTATATTTTTAAAGTATTAAAAATATAATCTTTATAGGATAGAGAATATAAAAATATCATCTTTGTATATGTAGCGAAATAAAAATCTGATTTTTATTTTATATACATTGAGATAAAGTGGTAATTTTTATAAAGGCGAAAACTTTATTTTTATAAAGGCGAAAACTTTATTTTTATAAAGGCGAAAACTTTATTTTTATAAAGGCGAAAACTTCATATTAGAAAAGGCGAAATCTATATTTTTATAAGGGCGAAATCTATATTTTTGAAATGGAATTTTTATCTATATAGTAGCAATGTAGAAATAGAATTTTTATCCATAGAGCGTGATAGTAAAAATATGATTTTTATATATTGAATAGCATAGTAAAAATTCGATTTTTAAATATATGAAGTGATTATAAAAATATGATTTTAAATTGAAAACGAACAAATAAAAATGTGATTTTTATTTTAAAGACATCAAAATATAAAAATGTGATTTTTATGTATATAGTGACTACGGGCAACGAAGATGACGAAGATGGGATAACGAAGAAGATTTCTATAAATGAAGGGTCGTGGTATTGGATAGCTTTAGGTGAGAATTTCTCACCTTTCAATTTCTTTTCTAGTTATATATATATACTAGGATGCAGACGGTGCTTAGTAGCACCCGACACCCGTCATCCACAGACCATGGATGGCTTGTTTGTTAAATTGTTTGATTGTGTAGTTGGTTAGTCTATTTGGTGTGAATTGAATTGTTTGGTGAAATGGAATGGATTGATTGATGTGTGAATGGCGTGGGCCTTCACTAGACCGGGGATAAGGCTAGGCCTCGTCCCGTTTCTAGTATCGTGCCGTTATGCCACCGAAATTTTCTAAAATATGTTAGAAAAATAAAAATATCATTTTTATTGTGTAAATGAATTGAATAGAAATTCAAATGTTGAAATAAATATTTTTGACGTTAAAAATATAATTTTTAACGTGAAAGTGAATAAATAAATATTTATAAACAAATCGGCCGATTTGTTTATTTACACGGATTTGACTGATATTGATTGGGTTGATAAATTTTACACATCGCCCAACTGCACAAATAAAATCTGTGTTTGATTGTTTGAAACCCCACACGGGTGTTGGGATGAAATTTGAAGTTCACTCATCCTGATTGATTAAATATGTCGATCGATTGATTGACGGGCTGTTATAAGCGTTAGATATCTATATTTGATGCTTATACAGTGTAGTGCACTTTGGTTGATGGTTGATTATTTTTCAAAGCTATTATATACATGTGTTGTATGGAATCCATATAATTAACATTATATGGTGATTGATTGGGCCTCATTCCAATCGGGAAAATAAGGAATATTATAAAAGAAAATTCATGTGTTGAATATAAAAATAGTCATGTGTTGACGATGTTCATGTGTTGAGTGAAATATTTTATACAATGAAATTTACATCTTTATCATATTTAAAATTAGAACTACTTTTCAGTAGAAGTCTAATAAAAAAATCAAACGATAGATACCATAGTTTTATAAAATATTTTACATAACAAAAATAGTGATGTGTCAACAGTACTCATGTGTCGAGATTAGTCGTGTGTTGAAAGAAATATAGATTCATGTGTTGAATAGAACAAATATTCATTTGTTGAATAGAATAACGAATTATTGAAATATAAAGCCGTGTTGATTAGAGATGCGTTATTTTGACGCGAACGATGTTTATATCGATTTTATTCGTTTTATAATGAATATTGAAAAGTGATTTCAAAATTTAATATTTTGAAAGGAAATTCAAATTGAATTAGATTAAAATCCAAATGGAAAATTTATTGAATCAATTTGAAATGAATTCGAATCGAATAGAAAATGAATTCGATTCGAATTGAATAGAAAGTGAATTTGAATTCGAATAAAATAGAGATGAATTCAAATTGAATTAAATTGAATTGAAAACGATTTCGAAATGAATTGAATTGAAAACGATTTCGAAATGAATTGAATTGAAAACGAATTCAAATTGATTTGAAAGCGAATTGAAATGAATTCAAATTGAATTGAAATTTGAATTGAATAGAAATGAATTTTAAAACGAATTTATAAAAAAAGAATTCAATTTTGATTTGAATTGAAGATGAGGTTGAAATTGTTTTTGAAACGAATTTAAAATGATTTATAAAATACGTTTTAAAAGGAAATCGACGAAATATATAATATATATATATATTATATATATATAATGGCCTGAATAGAACGCGCTGCGCCGCGGCAGTTCGTGAATTTCGACCATTTATTTCAAACGGACATTGCGGGAGATCCGACCGTCGGATTCTCCTAAAACCGGAACCGTTGGGTTCGTATCGAAAAGAGCTTTCCAATGAATATTAGAAATTTGAAATGTAACGGTTGGATTTGGAGTTATGTCCAAATCAAATTCGAAAAAGGTCATTGTAAGTGCAGTTCGATGGCCGTTGTTGGAAATCGACTGTACGGGCCTTGATAAAATTATCAAAAATATCTATAATTTGTGTAAAATTATAATATGTGAATTGGAAAGAATTGGGCTGGAAAATTCCACATTAGAAGGTAAAAATAGATTTTTATCGAAATGAACTAGTTTTGAACTAGAATAAAAATCAATTTATTTTTGAAATAAATAAATTGAATTTGAAAGTGATTTTGAAAATAATCAATATTTCCAATACGTGAATTGGACTGGAGTTGAATTGAAATTATCTTCGGGATATTTCGATGTTGGATTTCGTGACTATACAGATATTGTTATGGGAATTTGAAAGATATATTTTATATCGTTATTTCCAATACGATATTAGTTGGTTTCAGAATTTGATATTGAATATAAGCCGATATATTCTCTATTCAGAGCCTTGTATTTAATATCAAATGTGATTTGGGTTTATCGTGAATCGTGTTTTAGATGACATTGGTTCTTTAACCCAGTTAAAGACAGATGTTGATTTTTGAAAAGATTAAAACTAAGTGAAGTTTTAATGAATCTTTAATTAGATTAAAATGTGAATTGATAATTTAAATTATCAAATCTGAAAAGTGATCGAGAGTGGAGTATCACCAGTTTTGCTCCAAAGCGATAGTTAAATCTTTAATTAGATTTGAACGTGAAATGGTAATTAATTTTACCGATAACACCGTGGTGTTAGATGTGGAGTATTACCAGTTTTCTCCATGGGATATATAGGTTGGGATTGGGAAATAAAATAAATAATTACTTCGGTGTGGTTCGTTAATCCCGACTAGTTGGAAATGATATCCAATGGAAGATCAAAGAATAAATTTAGAAGAATTTATCTTGGATAAAATTAATGGGAACATTTCCCAAAGAATGTGTTTTTGTGAATAAAAGGATATTCTGAATTGGAATGAGGCGTTTGTTGTGTTTGTGTAACATTCGTTTATTATATACGTGGGTTATTCAGAAAGGCCGGGTTTACACCCATTCTGAATAACCGATTCGACGAGATGTCGAAGATGAAGACGGTGGTTGAAGACCGGAAGTCTTCACATCGTTTGGGTGATTACTGATGATCTTGATTGGGCTGTACACCCAAGATGAGGGAATCAGTCGGTGATCGTCCAGACGTACTTGGAGATCGATGGATATGCGAGGAAAGTGCCTCCGGTTTCGTTCAGACCCAGAACGAACTTGTAAATGGATTGTGTGTCTGACATTGGATTTTATTCTGTGTTGATTGATCTCTATTAAATATACATCTGTTTGGCGGCGGAGAATTTATTCTCTTGCTTAACGCCCTTCTCTGAGACGTACGAGCTCAGAGGTTATATATCGATGGACATCGGTCGCATGGAGTGAATTGCCAATGTGGCATGCGTAAGTGGCAATTGATCAGGGCTTCTGTTGAAAAGCAAAGTCTTGTGGTTGATGATCAAAGCACGGCCTGTGTGGCGTAGCTTTGTGTATAACGTGAATTCGCGAGCCTCACACCTCGGTATGAGTCAAAAACGGGAGACGGACCGCTGGGAGAGCACGACGTTTCTTTCTAGCTAGGGTGGTGTCAGTGACCTACCAGCCCTGACATTTATATACTTTTCACCTGTGTGGTTGTTGGATACGAGGCGCCTCGGATATAGGTCTGTAAGGACCGGGAAACGTGTGTTCAGGAATTGCCAATCCTCAAAAGTAAGAGAGGACCGGCCCAGCCGATTCCAAGGATCATAGTGGGGTCCTGAGGCATTTGCTAGAGTGTCTCGAACGCGGAGAGGAGCTTGCCCCTTGCCTCGGCTCATGACGGAATCCAATTTCCAATACGTGTATTGCGGTTTTAATTGTAGAACTAGTATGGCGACATGATAGATGGTACCCATGCCGCCTATGATTGATATTTATGATTGAAAATGTTTTGACACTACACACTTATTATAGTATCAAATAATGTGTTTTAAACGTATCAAGCATGCTTTGGCTGTTATAAGGTAAAAACCCTATCCTCCGGCTTGCGTTGCATTGTGTGATGGGACCTGGGTCTTATAACAGCTTCATTTTTCTTTATTTAGCATTGCGCTGTTTGTTCTATGCACTGGTATTCTTGGGAGGAAACCCGTTCCGTGTTATACGGCGTGGTCCCTTGATTTACCTAACTTTAAAACCAATATTAATAACTGTTTTAGTTCTCACACCAGTCACATGACTGACCTGGAGTTTATTGTTTTAACCTAAACTCTGGGTGCCCCTATTTTCCACACGGGCAGCTAGTAGTTTTGGTTTTGCAGATTTATATTCACAGGGTCCTGATTAACAGCTGGAACGATGCTCGGAAAGCTCTGTATCCGTGTATCACTTTCAGTTGTATTTTGTATTATTTTCCGCTGCTATGTAATTTATTGTAATCTCTGATATTTATCGAATGTAATTTATTCATTTATACTCTGTATATTCTTGTATCTGATGGAATTGTTGTAATAACAATGAAATGTTCTTTCGTATGCGTCCTGTTGTGTGTTGTTCTCAAAGTATCCGCTCTTTCCTTAACGGGGAAGTTACGGGTTCTTTCATTTTGGCTGAAGGTATGCTGATTTTACTATTTAGCGCCCAATTAATGTTCAATATTTTCGAGTGGAACCATATTCGCATTATATAGAAATCTTCTTAAAATTTATATTAATTAAACGTTATTGGTTATAACGATTTCACAGCGACTATTCTAATTTGATTTAGACATAACTAACAATCTATAATACGAAATTTGGATTTTTCTCTTCCATTTGGAAATTATAATCAACTAGATTCCAATGTTTCTACTTCCACAGAAATCCGACTTATATCGGATTCTGTATATCAAATTGAAGTTCAAAACTCCATTTTACGAACTGCCACGCGATTTCGAGCTCGATTTATATTATAAATAAATTAACGTTCAAACTTCGTTTTTAATAATGAATTAAATATTAAAATCCATTAATATTCCAAATATAATATTTAAAATAATAAATAAAATAAAATATTTGGCTACCAAAAATACGGGACGTTACATTCTTCCCCCCTTAAAATAATTTCGTCCTCGAAATTGTTAAGGTAAGAAAGAACGTTACAACCCATTTATTTCTAAATCCGTTTTTTTTAAATCAAAACCATTTTATTATAATCAATATAAAAAATATCAAAAATTTCTAACACATTAAATTCTCGGAAAAATTCGGCAGAGTCTCCCCTGTATGGAGTGACATCTACGATATCCCAGGAACAAATAATACATATACATCGACCAACACGGTCGGAAAACAAAAATCAAAACCCCAAAATTTTATATTTTTGCGTAGGCGTACCTTTTACGAGCGCTGTTGAGCATGTCTGCTCAACGTATGTGCGATTTACTCAACCAATATCAATCTGCCTAGCCATTTGGCACCTGTACTTAACTCAGTTCACATATAAGTAATAACTATATGAAATTCTAAGATAATATCTCACTAACCAACTGGTATAACTACACCAATTCCAAAATCAAACATACATCATCAATTCATTATCAAATACAGGGTCAAATCATAAAATTCAATTCTTATGCAGTTCCATTCCAGTTTAATTATACCGGAATTTATTCTTTAGATTATAATTCATTTAGATCCATTAAATTGTTGATTATTCGATTCAAACAAACATTCATCAAATAACAAACAATTCACAATCAACAATCAATACATAACCAATTAATTGAATTTTATATTCAATATTAATATTTTACCATGGTTTCTCATATTTGAACATTAAAAGATTAATTTATATTCGTTAATTATTTATCCATCACATTTCCAATTTATTTAATTTAATTTTAATATCGTTCTTAATTTAATTCCACTTAACCAGTTATGTTTCAATTCAAATTTTCAATCTGATTTGAATTCTTTTCAAATAAAGCAAGCACACCAATATCTCAATAATTTGATAAAATTATTTCCTTTCTATACAAAAATATAATTTGGGTAAAATTATTTCATTTACCCTCTTTATAAAACAATACTTTATCGATTGCCAGTTCAATGCTTCTCAACACTTAAACCGACCAACCCACACAATACAAAACATTTGTATATGAAATTTACAATTACGCTCTCTCATATATATATATATACACACACACACAAAATCTCGATCTAGGGTATTACTAACCCAATCTCTATCGAGTTACACCATAGAGCCAAGGTTATTACTAAACCAATAGCTCTGATACCACTGTAACGAACAGGGATTTTCGGCCCTGGAAATCGAGATAAATACATTTTCCGTACGTCATGCCGACCTTCCAAATACCGAAAACACCGGAATGTTATTAGAAAGAATTTAGAGGGGAGATAAGAAAGAAAGAAGTATAAGAACAGAAGAAGAAGAAGAACCAATACAACACAGAATCAGAGTCTCACATTGCAGCGGAACAAAATATAATACAGAAATAAAACTTTACTGAGAGCTTTTAAAAATACTTACAATATCAGAGTACATCAACATCTCTAGACAGTGATATAAATTGGTCCCATATACAACATACAGCGGAATAGTAGCTATATAATATCATACGTCCGGACTCTTCCAGCTCGTCTCTTCACAACATTCGATAACTTAAACCTGTACACCCTGGCTAACCCAAGCATTTACAAAACACCTGGTCGGTCTGGTGAAGCAAAGTGAGAAAAACACACTAAGTTTAAGGGTATCACACAACCTGATTTTTAAGTTAAAATCTTTTCGAAAGAAAAGGATAATTGTAAGACCAAATCTGCACATAAATATGGACGGTTTTTACCTTATGATAACCCAAAACATTTTTGAAATTAATATCTTTTCTGATATTACAATAGTTTCTAAATACAAGTAAATATCAATCTAGTAGAACACTTGCATCTCACACTCCACATTCATAGTATACAATCAAAACCGCAGGTGCTTATTGAACAATGGATTCCGACTATGACAAGGTATGGAACCAACTGCTGATAGTGTATCTCTAGAGGCGAATACACTGGGTTCAACAAGAACGTCTTGCGACCCGACCAACACATGACTGACCACTCATTTCGCATGAGTGTATCGAATGTATATCACCAACGGTTGGGATCAACAACCGTTTCCCGGAAAGGGACAGCATTGATAGATTTAAGAAGCAAAAGGAATTTCTCTAGATAGGTGATTATACACCCTAATGGGAACGACCCACATAGCCATGCTGCCTGCTCGATTTCTGTCATTTCCCGATTGATGAGGCTTGAGGTCAGAATCGTCTTCTTGATCATTTGGTCGTCATTCACTTTGAATGCCACATCATCAAATCTATTTAATCACTAATTGACGACTTCAAAATACACTAGGCACATTTGAAGAAATCAATGTACATGACCATTTGGAAATACTTTATCAAACACTCTACCATACAAGTCATCCAGGAACAGGATGAACCGAAGGCACTCTCCTACAGCATCCAAAGAATCAGTTGCGAGTAATCCTTGCAATCCACAAAATCCCACTCACGACCGAATCACGTCAGACAACCTATGGTTGCAATCCAGAGAATATTTGACAAGTAATCCTTCCGCTTATAAAGATCCATGGTCTTCAATATCTCCATCTTCACCAGCATCTTTAACGTTACGTATTTGTTGGTCGGAATGGTTTTCGAATATAAATTCGATCCCGGTCTTTCCATACCAACAATCGAATTGGCCAGATTTTGGTAGTCGGTGTTTTAACTATCAGAATAAACAACCATCATCCATAGAGAAATAAAATGGATTCACTGGTCCAATATACAGTGTCAGTTGGCCTCTCTAGTTAAACAATCGTTAATTTGATTTCTAAAAAAACTTTCGACATTTGGATTACTGCCTTTCCAATTTTATTCAACTTATAATATGTTTAAATAGGTTTAATTCAAATCAATTAAGTAAATGATTTCAGAATTATTCTCTAAATATAATCAATGATATTTTCTGAAATAGAAAATGGACAATACTAGAAATCTTATTTGCATAATTTATCTTGTTATATTCATACAAGTAATGGTGCTTAACATTTGAAATTTGCGTTTTTAACATATTTCTAATTCACATAAGTATAGAATTTCATAGACTTATAAATAAAACGATAATTTACAAAATGTGCCAAAGGTTACAAATTGCAAATATATGTCGTATAAACAAACTGACAAACGGAGCAAAATACCGTGTGCGACGCATACACTTTAATTGTCCATTTACAAAGGACAGTCACAACTGAATAAATTATCGTACGCGATGCACACACTTTAGTTGTTCGTTTATAAAAGATAACATAACCTTTGGGTTTAGACAACATAGTCATATACCCTTCCTGTTGGTTAAAGATCATAGAATAGAAAATAAATTATACTCATTCACTTATTCCCAGAAAACTTATAATCCTTCGAATGATTGTTTATGATATTTTTTACAGAAATACTTATTTTAATCACTTCCACTATCCTCGCTTCTAAACTAATATCATCCTTGGATAATCAAGAAGTCATTAAAAGTTAGGATAATTTATTTACCTCTCAGACCTTGAGACGACAACATTCTTATCTTCAGAATAGATATAAGTTTATTAACGAAATCACATTTCAACAAGTATTCCCACACTTCTATTTACTATAGAATCCCATTTATAACCACCATTCTTAGTTTTGATTTAAATAACCCTATTTCACATTAGAATACTTATCCTTAGATATTATCATTAGATTTTCACTTTAATTATCAGTTTCCATCCACTTAAGCTTTAATTCACTTCTAACCTTGGTTACAAACTTCACTTTTTAAAAAATTCCCTCCAGGCAATAGAGCAAAATTCTAACTCACATAAATATGAGTAAAGCTTATTCAAAACCCTTTTGAGATATAAACAAGGTCTCACTCGACAAATCCCCTTTATCACCATTTCCATTTCAGTCTGGTTTCTTTCATTATTCACTTTAAAAGTCAATATTATTCCTTTAGAGAAATCTGGACTCGATATATTAAAACAACTTGGTTTCATTTAAAAACACTATTATATATACATTCAAATATGGTCTATTGAGTTACTTCATGAATTCATAATTATACTATACCTTAAAAATCTTGTTTATCGATCAACTCTTCATGTTTTGTCTAATATCCTTTACATAACATAGTTTACTTTATTAAAAATTATTATTAAAATAATTAATCTTCTTTAAAAGTTTATTTTAAAATAATAATTAACAATATAATAATTGTTTATAATAATCAATTCTCGTTCAAGTGGTCGGCTTGGTCTTCTCAAGCAAGATTCACCGTTTCCACTTAGTTATTTCTTTTAAATTAATAAATAAAATTAATTTAAATAATTTCATTTGATTTAATTGATAATATAATAAAATAATCTCATTTAATTGTTTATTGAAAACAATTAATTTGACCCTTACCCATTTTGTAAATTTCTGCTTACTTGTTTACAAAACTCATTAGTCTACGAATACCGCTTTATGTGCTCATTTATAATAAAAGTAATTATTTATTTTCTTTAATAACTTTATTTAAAAATAATCTATATAAAATAGATTTCAAAAATCGTCTCTCATTATAAATTTTTTTTATCATTTTCTTTTGATTGATTTATCTGACGGTAAATCGACTTCTGTAAAACGGTTCATTTACAGGCCATCTACCGATAATTACTCAACCAATACATCCCATTGGTTAATATCAAATAAGTATTGAGTTTGGTTTCAACAATCAACAATCAATCATATTGATTAAACAGTTCATATAAATAAACAACACATTTGAGGAATCCGGTTGGATCCCTCCAACCTGTCCTTCCCTGCACCACAACGGGTTACCTCAAATTCAACATGAAAATATTTTTATCCATTACGATAAACAGGATCAATAGTTCAACTAGTCAACAAACAATCTATAATAATCAACCAAGCATTCAATTATTTGTTTAATACGTTTGTTGTAACACCCCAAAAATTCTATAACTGTGAAATTAACAAATTAAAGTATAATTAATTTGAAATCAAAGAACCAAGGGAAACGGGATACGCCATTGCGTTCGTCTCGGAAAAATACGCGAAATAGAGTCCGAGTTTTCGAAAAACGGAGTCCGTATGAAGAAGATATGGCCTTCGGAAGTTTTGAATTAAATTTAAAAATTCAAACAGAATAAAATAATTCGAAAATGGGGCCCAGTGGGCTAGGGCGGATAAACACCCGCCTAGGCCACCCAGGTCGACTGGGCTGTCGACCTGGGCTTCCCATGTCGACAGGGCTGTCGACAGCCTTGTCGACAGGGGTGTCGACCTGGTCGAGCCCAGTCAACCTGGCTGGCCAGGTCTGTGTTTGGTCGAATTTATGTGGTCTGCTTTGTCATTAGGGCTAGGTGGCGGGTTCTAATTGGTCTCTCTATCTAATGAATGGCTACGATCTAACCTAGCAACATCAATGGTCCTAATCAATTCCTAACCTCTATATAAACAACCCTAGACTAAACCCTAATCTATTCATTCAAATTAAGAACATAGCCGCCATGTTGCTGAGGAACGACTAAGAGTAGCCGCCAACTAGAGAGAGGATTAGGGAGAAAGTTCTAAAGCCTAAAGCAATTCAAGTAACCTAAAGCCAATCAATTCAACAAAGGAATCATATCTCTTAATTTGAGAATTCGCCGCAACCATTGTAAGTAGAGTATTACTTTGGTATGAATAAACAATTGTGTTGATTTGTATGCTTGAATTGGGATAATAAATTCATGTTTGTGCAAAATTACGTTATTCATTATAAAGAACTACATGCGGTAGTTCTATGCAAGTATGCGTTTGGAATATTTCGCAAATTATGTAATCTATGTTGAAACTACATGTATGTAGTTGATTGAAGTTCATGCAAGTTTGGGGCTTTGTTATTATGCCATCGTGATGTATATTTTTGTGCATAAATCATTTTGCAAGTAATTGAAACAAGTTTGGTTGTTATAGTTCATATGAAACTATGTTGGAATTTTGACACCATAATCCATGTAATAAGTCATGCTTTTGCAAAACTTATGAATATGGCTAGGCTATGAATGATATTTGGCATAATTGAAATCTATGATTAAGTCTATCTTGTTTAAAAGAATTATATGATGACATATGTGAGACATGGCTAGGTTAGACTCAAAAATCCCTTTTTGCAAGTTTAAAGCAAACACCATGATTAGGAATATTTATGCCATGCTTATGTTTGACATTATGCCATGTTTATGCTAGAAGTATTTATGCCATGCTTATGTTTGACATTATGCCATGTTTATGCTAGAAGTATTTATGCCATGCTTATGTTTGACATTATGCCATGCTTATGCTAGGAATATTTATGACATGCTTATGTTTGACATTATGCCATGTTTATGCTAGAAGTATTTATGCCATGCTTATGTTTGACATTATGCCATGCTTATGCTAGGAATATTTATGACATGCTTATGTTTGACATTATGCCTAAATAAGAATATAGGTTCATGTTGTAGTTAAACCTATGCAAGTTCACATGCTTTGATTCATGTCACCTATGTTACCACTATGCAAGTACACCAATTTCTATTTTGTATTTCCAACGTCGTATTGCAAGTTCATGCGCTCACCTTCCCCTCTTTGTGTATACGCCATAAGCCTCCCCTTTTCGCATGGCTAAATTGGGCTTTAAAAGGCTAAGCCCAATATATATATAAACGGACGTGTAAAATGGGGGAAAATAACGTTGGGTTAAATAAATTAATTAATGAATGAAAATATAAAATAGAAGGGCCCAAATTCAAGTATGGGTTGGGCCCGTGATTGGTGTAACCTTTACACCATTAACTTAATAATGGGCCGCAAATATTTACATATAAGAAATAAAGAAGAATGACAAGATATGTAAATGTAGAACATACGATGTGTTTAACCCGAGGTTGGATTGAGTTGTGATGTAAACCTGCCCGGAACCGCCCGGCTATCCAGTAGTCACAACAATACCTATCCAATGTGGGAGGTTAAACATGGAGCCCAGCAAGGACCCGAGGTTAGACTGAGTTGTGGCGTAAGACTGCCCGGAACCAACCGGCAACAGGCAGCCACAACAATACCTGTCTAATGTGAGAGGTCAGGGCCTTAATAAGACAATTAAGGCTGAGTCAGGATTGTTAGGATTAAGTGAACTAAAGACTTAATCAAGATGGAACATGCTAAACTAAACGGACTGGTGGGGGTTAGGTAGGAAACACTTAACCAACTTAGCATGTTGGCTAGAGATAGAAAACCTAGTAACGGGGGACCCTTTTCAGCAGTAACCCTAAAAGGTGTATCAGGATACCCTGAAACTAGGCAGGGTGGGGCACGATTACGGGGCTGATTGTAAGAGGTCAAAGCGACGGCGGTGGTGTAGCAGTGTAGGTTCTAACGGAGTGCGGGCGTGCACACACTCCGGCGCAGAAAAATAAGGCACTGGACACCAGTAGCATACCTGTGCACTCTAAGGTTGTGTCGGGTTGCCACTATGGGACTTGATACACCCCATGGCGGGACCAGCATAGGTAACTACAGACATCGGGGGCCGTAAGACACATGTAACTATGCGAGTAGGAGCCGATCATCATAGAATGGATCACATCACCCTGATTATGGGGTGCAAATTGGAAACTAGTTTATATGGGTTCAGAGATTACCATGGGGTACGATAGTATATTCGACCCTAGATAACTTAACCAAGTTTATTGTGTTTGCCCACTTCTTGTTTATACTTATCATACCCAGTTCTTTATTCATAGACAAAATAGTACTAGACTTACTCAGGCTTTATGTCTGACTCTATTTTTCTTTCGTCTTCTTTCTTCCGTTCCCCCCCCCCAGGTCCTCAGGGAGGGAACACAGCAGCTTGACTAACCTCAACATCCAGCTTGAAGAAGAGAAATGTATTGCTTGGACTTTCCTGTTTTGAACTATGGCTTTGGACAATCCACTATGGGGCTCTTGCAGTTTATCTACGTTTTATTTATGCTTCTTTAAATAATGTACTCAAGACAGATTATGAAAGTGTTATGTTCTGTTTTTGGAAAGGATGTTGTTGTACACGTATTTGACTTTATGAAATAAAGTTTGTTGTCCTTCCGCTGTTTACAAATATGTGTTCTTATATCTGTCTTGTATATCTGTGACTTGTACTTATAAACCTCCACCAAAATTAGGGCATTCCCTTTGAGAGTGACCCTAACGGAGGTGGGGTGTTTCACTTGGTATCAGAGCATAGGTTTACCAGATAAGATAAAAAGTTTTGAAAAATTATTTTCAAAAAGGAAATTTAAAGAAGCATTTTTAAAAGAAAAATATTATTTTATTTTTTTTAAAAAAAAGGCAAAAGTCCACTCCCCAAAGCCATAGGAACTATCTCTTATCCTTCGTTTTGAATCTATCCTTTTTGTTTCAGCATGTCCCAAGAACTTAACTTGCCTGAAGGGGTGCCAATACCTGGTTGGTTTAGACGGTTCTTAGAAGCAAGGACCACTCAGCCAGTTCCTACCGTTCCTCCTCCCCCAGCTGAAGGAAATCATCCAGCTGCAGCGGCACCTTTTCCTCCACCTCCTCCTCGGGGAAACAATTTTGCTAAGATATGTAAAGATTTTAAAGCTATGGGAGGAAGGGATTTCCATGGAACTGAGTCCTTCGTAGCAGCTAGAAATTGGCTGAAAGAAACGGAGGACCTATTCATCATCTTTGAGGTAGAGGATAGGCAAAAAGTACAACTGGCGGTGTGGCTATTGAAGGGCGAGGCTTCCTACTGGTGGGAAGTCACTAATGCTGAAAGACCAGTGGAGACATCGGAGGACTTTAGGGCAAGGTTTGAGACCAAATTTCTCTCGGATGCGGAAAGAAGTTTGCAGTTGGAAAAATTCTTATTTCTTAAGCAAGGGGACAAGACAGTCAGAGAGTATGTGAATCAGTTCGATGAGCTGGCTAGGTTTGGGCTTGACCTAGTCAACACCCCGCACAAGAAGGCTCTCCGTTTCGTCAAAGGGTTAAATGAGCCATTACACAGTTTGGCCATGACCCATATACCCATGGGAGCCACGTATGAAAGATTGGTGCAAATGGCATTGCTGAATGAAGAGGATAAGGGCAAGAAGAAAGAGGGTTTGCAGCCCAAGAAGACAGACTTTAAGAAGGGCGGGAAAGGCAACAAAGAGAAGAGGAAGTGCAATTTCTGTGGCAAAGTGGGGCACTTAGTAAAGGACTGCCGGAAAAAGAAGGCCAAGGAGAATGGTGGGTGCTTTTCTTGCGGTGAGACAGGCCATAGGGCTAAGGACTGCCCAAAGAAACGAGGACAGGGGCAGAGGGCTGGATCCACCCCAGGGGCACAGGTCCATGTGCTAGAAGCGCCACCTCTGCAACAGTGAGGTATAAATACTTCTGTAGAAAGTGTAGTTTATCTTTATGATCACCCCGTTCGCACTTTATTTGATTCTGGCGCATCACACTCCTTTATCTCGTCTGCTTTAGTAGAATCTCTGCACCTAAAAACTAGTATGGTAGAGGACCCCTTAATTGTTTCAAACCCAATTGGGGGCCCAGCTCATTTGTCTATGATCTGTGTGGGATTGAAAATTTCTATTCTAAGTGTCGAATTTCAATGTAGTGCCTTTGTTTTGGGCTTTTCGGGGTATGGTTTGATTTTGGGTATGGATTGGCTATCCCGTAATGGGGCCATCCTTGATTGTGAGAAAAGGGTTGTTAGGCTCCTAACCCAGCTCGGTAATACTTTGGAAATTTCTTGTAATCCCTCGTATGCGGTTATGCTTAGTTATCTTGAATCGCTAGATGCCTCTGTTGAAAATTTGCAATCAGTTAGAGTGGTCCGGGAATATCCGGATGTCTTCGAAGAGGTGAAGGGCTTGCCTCCGAAGCGGGAAATAGACTTCCGCATATATCTTGTAGATAATGCAAAGCCCGTTGCGTTGCCCGTTAGACATATGGCTCCACGAGAAAGGAAAGAGCTCAGTAAACAGATTAAAGAGCTTCTAGAAAAGGGGTTCATTAGGAGGAGCATTTCAGAATGGGGCGCTCCGGTGGTGTTCGCTACAAAGGCGGATGGTTCACTCCGTCTATGTGTTGACTATAGGGAGCTCAACAAGCTAACGAGAAAGAATAGGCACCCTCTCCCTAGAATTGACGATTTGTTTGACCAGCTTGTAGGAGCGTCTGTTTTCTCCCAACTCGATTTAGCAACCGGTTTTCATCAGCTAAGGGTGGCTGAAGATAGCATCGATAAAACGGCGTTCAGAACCCCAGACGGTTTCTTTGAATGGCTTGTCATGCCTTTCGGCTTGACAAATGCACCTGCTTACTTCGTGGACCTGATGAGTAGGGTATTTAGAGATTTCCTCAACAAATTCGTAGTGGTCTTCGTAGATGATATCCTTATCTTCTCAAAGAGTGAAGAGGAACATGCTCAGCACTTAAGGGCAATCATGGAAACTTTGCGAGTCCATCAACTAAAAGCCAAATTCTCCAAATGCCACTTTTGGAGGGAAGAGGTGAGGTTCCTTGGGCACATAGTATCCAAACAAGGGTTAGCAGTGGACCCCGCTAAGGTAGTGGCAGTACAGGATTGGAAGACACCAAGGAATGCGACTGAGGTCCGAAGCTTCCTAGGACTAGCAGGTTTCTATCGAAAGTTTATAAGGGATTTTGCGAAAATCTCAGCTCCGCTCACAAAATTGACTAAGAAGAACCTAGCGTTCAATTGGGACTTGGATTGCGAGTTTGCTTTCCAACGACTAAAAAGGGCTCTCACAACAGCCCCAGTTTTGACGCTGCCGGATGGGAGCAAGATGTTCACTGTTTATACGGATGCATGTGGGACAGGGCTAGGCGCCGTCTTAATGCAAGAAGGAAGGGTAGTAGCTTATGGCGGGAGGCAGTTGAAGGTGCACGAAAAGAACTACCCAACCCACGATCTTGAGTTAGCCGCCATCGTCTTTGCACTCAAGTCTTGGCGACACTATCTCCTAGGTGAGAAGTTCGAACTTTACACTGACCATAAATCGTTGAAATATCTTTTCTCGCAGAAAGATCTTAACTTGAGGCAACAAAGATGGATGGAGTTTCTTGCCTCGTACGATTTCGAAATCTCCTACACTCCGGGCAAAGGCAACGTAGTGGCAGACGCGTTGAGCCGAAAGAAATTGACCCTAAGCCCGTTGTTTGTTGAAAGACAAAGCCTAGAGTTTATAGCCAGCTTCGACTTTAGGCCTTCCTCCGATTTCGTACCAGGCTTGCTAGCATCTCTCGAAGTGCGCCCAACTTTAGTGGATTCAGTAGGGGCAGCACAACGCGAAGACCCTCAGCTTGTGGAAATAATTGATAGGCTAATTAGGGGTGAGACTTCAAGTCACCTCAACAGATACTCCATTGACGATAAAGGTTTACTAAGGCGAGACGGAAGACTATGCGTCCCACAGACAAAAGATTTAGTAAGGAAAGTTCTCGAGGAAGCGCATCATTCCAAGATGACGATACACCCAGGCGGAGATAAAATGTACAAAGACATAAAGAGGACTTTCTTCTGGAACGGCATGAAAAAGGACGTGGCAGATTTCGTTTCTAAGTGTATGGTGTGCCAACAGGTTAAGGCGGAACAGAAAAAGCCTGGCGGACTGCTACATCCTCTGGAGGTCCCGCAGTGGAAGTGGGATAGCATCTCAATGGACTTCATTGATGGGCTGCCTAGGTCTAGGAGAGGCAACACTAGCATTTGGGTAATAGTGGATAGGCTTACTAAAAGCGCCCACTTTTTACCTATCAAAAGTAAAAGAACTGCCTCATCCCTAGCATCACTTTACCTTAAGGAAATCGTTCGACTCCATGGAATACCATCTAGCATTGTTAGTGACCGAGACCCCATCTTCACCAGTGAGTTTTGGCGGAGTCTGCAAGAAGCAGTAGGAACGCAGTTATGCTTGAGCACAGCCTATCATCCCCAAACCGACGGCCAAACAGAGAGAGTGAATAGAGTTTTGGAAGACCTCTTAAGACTATGCGTCCTTGACTTCAGAGGGACATGGGAAGACCACCTTCCTTTAGTAGAATTCGCCTACAACAACAGCTATCAAGCAACCATCGGAATGGCGCCCTTCGAAGCTTTATATGGAAGACCGTGCCGATCGCCCACTTGTTGGTGGGAGTCTACGGATAAGCTCGTACTTGGACCAGATATGATCCGAGAGACTACAGAGAAAGTAGACTTAATACGAAGAAGGATGAAGACGGCCCAAGACAGACAAAAGTCCTACGCCGACAAGAGGAGGACCGAACTTGAATTCGAAGTTGGAGACAGAGTTTTTCTCAAGGTATCACCACTAAGAAACGTTGTTCGTTTTGGAACCACAGGAAAGCTAGCGCCAAGATTCGTAGGGCCATTCCCTATTATCGAGAAGATTGGGAAAATGGCCTATAGATTAGGGCTACCCGAGAAGTTGGCTGGAGTCCACAACGTCTTTCACGTTTCACATCTCCGAAAATGTCTACATGAGTCTGCTGAAGTGGTAGAGCCAAATATCCTCGAAGAGGCCGAAGTGGAGCGCGAAGCAACCATAAGGAGAGTTCCAACCCGCATCTTAGGAACGGAAGTGAAGAGGCTACGCAACCGCGAAGTCAAGCTCGTCAAAGTTCAGTGGAGCGACGCCGAGGGAGACGCGACCTGGGAAACTGAAGCTAGAATACGTACTGTTTACCCTTTTCTGTTCGAGGGTACATCCTTGATCTTTCTTTTTCCTTAAGTTGCGCTTTTATCTATCTTTTTAGGTATATTTCCTCGACCTTATCTTTTAGGTAGAATCTTTTTGGATGGAAACATGTAGTTGAAACATGGTATGGATGATGGTTGCAAGTGGTTGCAAGTGATTGCTAGTGGTTGCTCGTGGTTGCATATACACACACAATCTAGGTTTTAGATCGGCTCAGTCACTTCATATTGCATATGCATATATGTTTGCATTCGTATATGGTTGAACACTAATGCGTTGTCATGTGGATGTTGCATTTGTATTGAATGATTGTGCACTCATGTAGAATCAAGAATAGGAAAATTTGCATACATAATGGATTCATGGCACTTACATATTTCGCATTAAGGAGGTCAACTGAATCAGTAGACCGCCTGATTTTGCATTAGATAAGTTCATGTACACACACACTTCGCATATGATCATGAGGCATTAGAAGTCTTTTTAAGGACAGTGGATGCTCGTGTTTGATGGATGAGTAGATGGATGATTGGATGTTAGGATAAACATTCCTCCTAACTTGAAGATTTCGGGGACGAAATCCTTTTAAGTGGGGGAGAATGTAACACCCCGAAAATTCTATAACTGTGAAATTAACAAATTAAAGTATAATTAATTTGAAATCAAAGAACCAAGGGAAACGGGATACGCCATTGCGTTCGTCTCGGAAAAATATGCGAAATAGAGTCCGAGTTTTCGAAAAACGGAGTCCGTATGAAGAAGATATGACCTTCGGAAGTTTTGAATTAAATTTAAAAATTCAAACAGAATAAAATAATTCGAAAATGGGGCCCAGTGGGCCAGGGCGGATAGACACCCGTCTAGGCCACCCAGGTCGACTGGGCTGTCGACCTGGGCTACCCATGTCGACAGGGCTGTCGACAGCCCTGTCGACAGGGGTGTCGACCTGGTCGAGCCCAGTCAACCTGGCTGGCCAGGTCTGTGTTTGGTCGAATTTCTGTGGTCTGCTTTGTCATTAGGGCTAGGTGGCGGGTTCTAATTGGTCTCTCTATCTAATGAATGGCTACGATCTAACCTAGCAACATCAATGGTCCTAATCAATTCCTAACCTCTATATAAACAACCCTAGACTAAACCCTAATCTATTCATTCAAATTAAGAACATAGCCGCCATGTTGCTGAGGAACGACTAAGAGTAGCCGCCAACTAGAGAGAGGATTAGGGAGAAAGTTCTAAAGCCTAAAGCAATTCAAGTAACCTAAAGCCAATCAATTCAATAAAGGAATCATATCTCTTAATTTGAGAATTCGCCGCAACCATTGTAAGTAGAGTATTACTTTGGTATGAATAAACAATTGTGTTGATTTGTATGCTTGAATTGGGATAATAAATTCATGTTTGTGCAAAATTACGTTATTCATTATAAAGAACTACATGCGGTAGTTCTATGCAAGTATGCGTTTGGAATATTTCGCAAATTATGTAATCTATGTTGAAACTACATGTATGTAGTTGATTGAAGTTCATGCAAGTTTGGGGCTTTGTTATTATGCCATCGTGATGTATATTTTTGTGCATAAATCATTTTGCAAGTAATTGAAACAAGTTTGGTTGTTATAGTTCATATGAAACTATGTTGGAATTTTGACACCATAATCCATGTATTAAGTCATGCTTTTGCAAAACTTATGAATATGGCTAGGCTATGAATGATATTTGGCATAATTGAAATCTATGATTAAGTCTATCTTGTTTAAAAGAATTATATGATGACATATGTGAGACATGGCTAGGTTAGACTCAAAAATCCCTTTTTGCAAGTTTAAAGCAAACACCATGATTAGGAATATTTATGCCATGCTTATGTTTGACATTATGCCATGTTTATGCTAGAAGTATTTATGCCATGCTTATGTTTGACATTATGCCATGTTTATGCTAGAAGTATTTATGCCATGCTTATGTTTGACATTATGCCATGCTTATGCTAGGAATATTTATGACATGCTTATGTTTGACATTATGCCATGTTTATGCTAGAAGTATTTATGCCATGCTTATGTTTGACATTATGCCATGCTTATGCTAGGAATATTTATGACATACTTATGTTTGACATTATGCCTAAATAAGAATATAGGTTCATGTTGTAGTTAAACCTATGCAAGTTCACATGCTTTGATTCATGTCACCTATGTTACCACTATGCAAGTACACCAATTTCTATTTTGTATTTCCAACGTCGTATTGCAAGTTCATGCGCTCACCTTCCCCTCTTTGTGTATACGCCATAAGCCTCCCCTTTTCGCATGGCTAAATTGGGCTTTAAAAGGCTAAGCCCAATATATATATAAACGGACGTGTAAAACGGGGGAAAATAACGTTGGGTTAAAAAAATTAATTAATGAATGAAAATATAAAATAGAAGGGCCCAAATTCAAGTATGGGTTGGGCCCGTGATTGGTGTAACCTTTACACCATTAACTTAATAATGGGCCGCAAATATTTACATATAAGAAATAAAGAAGAATGGCAAGATATGTAAATGTAGAACATACGATGTGTTTAACCCGAGGTTGGATTGAGTTGTGATGTAAAACTGCCCGAAACCGCCCGGCTGTCCAGTAGTCACAACAATACCTATCCAATGTGGGAGGTTAAACATGGAGCCCAGCAAGGACCCGAGGTTAGACTGAGTTGTGGCGTAAGACTGCCCGGAACCAACCGGCAACAGGCAGCCACAACAATACCTGTCTAATGTGAGAGGTCAGGGCCTTAATAAGACAATTAAGGCTGAGTCAGGATTGTTAGGATTAAGTGAACTAAAGACTGAATCAAGATGGAACATGCTAAACTAAACGGACTGGTGGGGGTTAGGTAGGAAACACTTAACCAACTTAGCATGTTGGCTAGAGATAGAAAACCTAGTAACGGGGGACCCTTTTCAGCAGTAACCCTAAAAGGTGTATCAGGATACCCTGAAACTAGGCAGGGTGGGGCACGATTACTGGGCTGATTGTAAGAGGTCAAAGCGACGGCGGTGGTGTAGCAGTGTAGGTTCTAACGGAGTGCGGGCGTGCACACACTCCGGCGCAGAAAAATAAGGCACTGGACACCAGTAGCATACCTGTGCACTCTAAGGTTGTGTCGGGTTGCCACTATGGGACTTGATACACCCCATGGCGGGACCAGCATAGGTAACTACAGACATCGGGGGCCGTAAGACACATGTAACTATGCGAGTAGGAGCCGATCATCATAGAATGGATCACATCACCCTGATTATGGGGTGCAAATTGGAAACTAGTTTATATGGGTTCAGAGATTACCATGGGGTACGATAGTATATTCGACCCTAGACAACTTAACCAAGTTTATTGTGTTTGCCCACTTCTTGTTTATACTTATCATACCCAGTTCTTTATTCATAGACAAAATAGTACTAGACTTACTCAGGCTTTATGTCTGACTCTATTTTTCTTTCGTCTTCTTTCTTCCGTTCCCCCCCCCCCCAGGTCCTCAGGGAGGGAACGCAGCAGCTTGACTAACCTCAACATCCAGCTTGAAGAAGAGAAATGTATTGCTTGGACTTTCCTGTTTTGAACTATGGCTTTGGACAATCCACTATGGGGCTCTTGCAGTTTATCTACGTTTTATTTATGCTTCTTTAAATAATGTACTCAAGACAGATTATGAAAGTGTTATGTTCTGTTTTTGGAAAGGATGTTGTTGTACATGTATTTGACTTTATGAAATAAAGTTTGTTGTCCTTCCGCTGTTTACAAATATGTGTTCTTATATCTGTCATGTATATCTGTGACTTGTACTTATAAACCTCCACCAAAATTAGGGCATTCCCTTTGAGAGTGACCCTAACGGAGGTGGGGTGTTTCATTTGTATTATTATAAACACGGTAAGTTACCTCGTTTGGAATTTAATAATTAAAATAACGATTTAATCTAATTAAATTAAACAAATGCTAAATTTAATCAGTGAATATTTAATAATATTCAGCATCCACGCAACAGTCAACAAATCATCATCCATTAGCAAGCATTGCATACAAAATAAAAACCCAGCGTATATAAACGGGGTAAACTGAGTGAGTTGAACCCACCTTGGTTTGATACTGCTGTAGAACGGTTTATTTCAGTTACTTTCAACACCGTCCAATCAGCTTCATAATGTCATGCACATTGATATGGTTCTATCGCCCTTTGGTTTCCTCCATTCCATTATCAGCTCTTTGAATCGTTTCTCCCTTCATTAACGTTGATGCTTCCAGTATCCTTGCGTTTCCACCTTTCCCGGTTCTTCTTTTTTTCTTTTTATATATAAAGCTTAAAGCCAAGGCCCAATCCACTAGTCAAGCCCACTTAGCGATACCCATGAACCTACACCAACAGTTATTTCTTCCCTGATCCTTTTCCATCCTCCTGAAGCTCCATCTCGTGCTTCACTTTGCTCGTCCTTCTATGACCATGCCACAGACCTCCGACTCCCAATCAAACACCCTCAAACGAGTTCTCTTATCGAGCCAAACATGCCGACAATACTTGCACCCTTTCCGAGATCCTCTGGCTCGAACTGAAGTCGAGGATCCCGTGACAGGTGCGACCAAAACAGACGCCAAATTCCACCAAAATGTTCCACGGCCTGTGCTTTTCCTCGCTGATCCTCAATCCGCTGTCAAAATCGTGCATCGTCCCCTGTATCTCGAGATACCTCCAACCCTACATTCCAACCTGTGACCTCATTCTACTTCGATCCAATTTCTGAGACAATGAATTTGTAGAGGATGATCTTAGGGACTTTTTAAAACATATGTTGTGATTTATGGTGGAGTATAAGATTTTTAAAAATTCAAAGAAGCTTTAAACGTATATTTCCTTTTAGATGTATCCATTCCTGGTCATCGAACGAAGAAACTGGTATGTATTTATAGGTGAAAGATTCCTTGATTATCACGGTTTCTAGTTTGGAGGCCATGGTATCGATAGTTTGGAGGACACGACAATTAACTGGTAGGTAGCAGATAGGCCTGAGCAAAGGTAAGTAGATGTGTTCTCTTCACTGATTGCTTTACTGTGTGATATGAATAGGCATAGGCATGCTTTAGAATATATCAGCAAGTGCAAGTTTGTACGGGCGTGGGACTTAAAAGGAGCAATAAAGTTTTGATTATGTATTTCCTTTTATTGATTCACCTTTAGTGTTCTTCATTGTGCCATATTCAATGTATTAATATTTTTCTTCTTTCCTTTTTTTTTCTAGATATGCGAAGAGAATTGGATGACCGCAACCTTTGACCTGCTTATTTGTTTGAACTGAACTGACATGCTGAGATTTTTTTTTTAACAGAACCAGATAGAGATAAATTTTCTTTGATATATCTATTCCTTTCAAATAAATTCGCAGCGTTAATTTACTGTAGATTGAAAGTTTGCAGTACACATGGGTATACGTGATTGCACAAACAATTTTTTTTATATCTATGGGGCTGTCGAAATTTTGGCTGAAGGTATGCTGATTTTACTATTTAGCACCCGATCAATGTTCAATATTTTCGAGTGGAACCATATTCGCATTATATAGAAATCTTCTTAAAATTTATATTAAATAAACGTTATTGTTTATAATGATTTCATAGCGACTATTCTAAAATTTGATTTAGACATAACTAACAATCTATAATATGAAGTTTGGATTTTTCTCTTCTATATGGAAATTATAATTAACTAGATTCCAATATTTCTTGTTCCAAAGAAATCCGACTTATATCGGATTCTGTATATCAAATTGAAGTTCAAAACTCCATTTTACGAACTGCCGCGCGATTTCGAGTTTAATTTATATTATAATTAAATTAACGTTCAAACTTCCTTTTTAATAATGAATTAAATATTAAAATCCATTAATATTCCAAATATAATATTTAATATAATATATTAAATAAAATATTTGGCTACCAAAAATACGGGACGTTACACGATTTTAAGTCAGTACGATAGTTTAAGAATAAATGTTTTACTTGATATCCAATTCAAGTAAAAAGTACCGAGATACAAAGGGGATTTGTGAGAATAAAAGGAATATATTAAAAAGGGCTTATATTAAATCCAAGTTTATAAATAAGATTTAAAGTTAAAGTAATGATCTTAATTTGACGTTTGCTTAAGAGTTAAATTAAGTAAAACACTGTGATTAAAAGAAAGGATGCCTAAATGAATTTGGACTTTAGTAATAAATATAAAGTAAGCATTTATATGTTAAAGGATTTTGGTAATGGAGTAGAAATGGATTTTGTAATAAATCCAATATATAGAGCGAATTGTTTAAAGAGGGTATAAGGATAACAATTTATGTATTTAGTAAGGATTTATAAACGAGTCAAATAAAAGGTAATTAAAACTGAAAGCGAATCTTTCAAAGGCAAGAAAATGGTTATTTAAAACAAATTTTATATAAGATTACGGAGCTAACAAAATTGGTATTGATATTATTTATAAACTTTTATTAATCTTAAGATAAAAATGTTGTCGATCAAGGTCTGAGAGGTAACTAAAATACCCTATCTTGAATGACTTCGCTATTATCGAGAGATGGTATTAGTTTGTAATGGTAAAGAATGGTTTTGGAAATAAACTTATTACAATAAATAAGTAAAGGATTGGAATCTTTGAAAGGATGAAATAAGAAGAATATTAGTTTGAGACGAAAGTGAATATTAGACATTATGTTAATATTCCCACAAGCGGTATTGTTAAATCTAAAAGTTGAAGTTAAATGGTTTCAAGGGTAATATAATAAACAATGTGACATACGACACTGTTAAACCCATATGAGATTGGTAACTGAACTTACACCACTTGGTTAAGTAATAAAATAATATTTTCAAAGTAAAGGAAATACAAAAGGGTTTGAGAAGATATTTACAAAATAAGGAAATATAAACGGGTTTGAGAAATATGGTGATATTTTCATATAAAAAAGTATTAGAAGGGGATTTTGGAATATGCCTATTATGAAAAGTACAAGATATAGTTTTGTTTTTAATGGTTTTGGTTTTCGAGAAAATGAGGATAAGAGGTTATATTGATTTCGAAATGGAATCAGATATTTGAAATATAATTATAATTTCCATAAGAAATTGGAAACTTTAAATTTCTAATGTTCCGATTTTTAGCTAACCTTTTCTAAAAATTAACATTGATTTATAAATGAGTTAAAATTAAAATGGAATTAAATCAAAATAATAAGCAAACTTAAATAACTTTTATCTAAGACCCATATATATATATATATATGTGTGTGTGTGTGTGTATATATATACATGTGTGTGTGTAAATATATTATAGGAAAATAATATTACTTATTGTATATATAATAGGATAATAAGTAACAATTACTTTTTGTTGTAGTTAGAATTTGATTCTTATTACTTAAGAGAATTAATGTAATTTTTTTTATAAATCCTATGCATGTCTTAAACATGTTAAGTGTATACATATATACACACACACGCAAACATACACACACACACACACACACACACACACACACACATATATATATATATATATATATGGACATATATTATGATAATACAACATGTATATATATAACTAAGCCTCATTTTAATAAAAATAAATTTTCTTCTCAAATGCCACTATAAGACCTTGCCACCTATAAAACAAAAAGGAGTTTAACCATTAATATGATTTAACTTTTGAAATGGCTGCAAATCTAAAAAGAGGGATATGGTTGCATATATATATATATATATATATATATATATATATATATATATATATATATATATATCTGTGTGTGTGTGTGTGTTATTCTCTAAACATAAAAGTACACATATTAATTAGATGTGTTATGCAAATCTCATTTACAAATCGTGTTGCATACACAAACGAAAGTATATTTTCTTTTACCTAACCTAGACTAACTCCTAAGTGTTACACTAATATATATAAATAAGAACTAACCATTTTATATTTGCAACTAAACAAACATGCCCGGAAACATTTCACAACATTCATTTATTTGATTTGGCCAAAGAAAAGACGTAACACTTGTAGAAACTGAGAAATAGTACATAATTGTACAAACTCTGGTATATTTTTATTCAAACCTAGCTTGTGTTTTCTGAAAAATCCAAATCGAACAGAGGACTAAAAGCTTGAAGCTTTAATTTTGTTGTAATATCAAGCATTTTATCAGTAGGGTAAATGAGCCTACAGCCATTTAATGAACGAACTATTAATGCTTAAATGTGCCTGTAAATACAACCATAAACTCATACCCTTCTCACACAAAACAATTGAATAAGGTTAATCAAAATACAACAGCAAACTATAAGAACAGAGAGGAGATAAGATAAGTGAGTAAACTCTATCATAAATTATTTTTGTCTTGTGTATATAGATATGAATATTTGGTAGATTATCGATTGACATACTTATATATATATATATATATATATATATATATATATATACACACACACTCACACACATACATACATACATACATACCTGAAAGTTGTCAGACATGTGAATCAAAATTTGGAAATGAAAACCTCTCTTTTACTGAAACATGAATATAAAAATCTAGAAGTAATAAGTGAGTAACTCACTTTAACTACTTTGAATTATTATTACCTTGATTGTTATAAAATGCATAAAAGTTGCTTAACTTTGAAATGTGGGATTTGTATATGTAGTGTGATGACCCCAAACTTATGTGGAACGAAATTAAGGATAATCATAGGAGCATAACATAATTACAACAATAACAGATCTAAGAAAATAACATAACACATAAATCATTGCTGCGGAAATAAGAATGTCATCACAACATAACATCAAAGACATCAGAGTACGCAGTACAGGATACACTTAGCAAAATAGAAGTCTCAACAAGGAAAGAAATAAGTCTCAATCTCCACCAAATACATCAAAGATCAATAATGTCTAAATGTCCCAAGAAACAATAAAAAGATAAAAAGAAAAAGGTTCTTTATCTTCTTCCTTAGCAAGCTCCAGTCCAGAATGTGTCCATACCTAAACCTATCATTTGGCTGCACGTGTGGAAAGAGGGCACCCGAGTATGCAAAGTGAAACAAACTACGAGTTAGTCATGGGACTAATGTGAGGAATCTTTCTTAACTAATAATATGGCTAACCACAGGACCACGCCGCTAAGCCGGAACGGGTTTACTCCATTGAATTGCCAGTTCATATGTTTAATAAATTTTTATTTCAAAAAAAAACGCAATGCTTTTTAGAAAATGAAATCATTATAAGACTCAAGTTCCCATCACACAATGCAACGCAAACCGGAGGATATAGTTTTACCTTATAATGATCAAAAATGCTTGATACGTAGAAAATAATATTTTAATATTATTATTAGTGTCTAATAGGTTTTCAGAAATACTTCAAAGTAAATGTATCAATCCTAGACGGCATAGCTACCATATACTATGTCGCCCTACATAGCTTTACAATCAAAACCGTAATGTCGTATTGGAGATTAGGTTTCCATCATGAGTCAAGGCTAGGGATGATCTCCTAACCAATTCGAGACGCTCTAGCAATGTCTCAGGATTTTGATGCTGGCGAACCCTTGGATCCTGCAGGCCCGGTCCACAATACTTTAGTGGATTAGCAATTCCTGAACACACGTTTCCTAGTCCTATTGAACCTATAAAATGGTCACAATCGACCAATAAATCCGAGGCGCCTCATTCCATCAACCACATAAGTAAAATTTCAGGGATTGCAAAACCCTGATACCACTTCTAGCTAGAAAGAAACGTGTGCACTCCCTGTGTTCCCTTGTCTCGTTTTTGACTTTACCGGGGTGTGAGGCTCGCGAGGTAACATTATACAAAAAGCTATGATGAAATAGGCTATGCTTTGATCATCATTCACAAGGCTCTTCTTTTCAACAAAAGCCACGATCAATTGCATCTTGGCATATCACATTGACAATTCACGCCATGCGATCGATAACTACCAGTATATAACCTCTGAGCTTATGCGTCTCACAGAAGGGTGTTAAGCGAAAGAATAGAATTTTCCGCCACCAACAGATATATAGTAAATAGAAATCAATTTACATGGAATGAAATCCAATACCGGACGCACATCCATTTACAAGTCCGTTCTGTGTCTGAACGAAACCGGAGTCACCTTATTCCTCGTCCCGTATGTCCAATACGGAAGAGAGGTGCTTGCATATCTGGGCAATCAATAAGTACGTCCGGATAACTACCACTTTAACCCTTTACTGGGAGCTAACCAATGCCCGACATCAGTAGTTATCCTTTCGATGTGAAGATCGCCAGTCTTCAATCGCCATCTTCAATATCTTTATTTTCAATCGTTGTAAAATCATTTGAAATGGGATTGAACTCGGTCTTTTCAAATGATTCTCGCATGTATAGTCTAAAAACGTTTCATATCGTAAATAGTAATTAATAACGATTTATCGCTATTTTTATTTATATAAAAATAGCTAAATTAATTTAACGACGCTTCGGGTCAATAGGCGTCCCTGGCGCTGTTTTTATCAAAATTTGATTTACACATATCTCGAAATCTAACCATTGGATTTTAACAAAGTTTATATCATTGGAAAGATCTTCACAAAGCGGTCCTAATGGTTCCAGTTTTGGGAAAATCCGACTGTTGGATCTTTCGGTATAATCATTTAAAGTTATGATTTCGAAACGCAAACTACCGCGTGCGATTCGTTAAATTTTAATTTATATATATATAAACTCTTCGACGATTTCTCTCCCGTATTTAACATGCCAAATAAAAGAATGTTTTTATTTGGCATATTATATCTATGTATTGTCAAACAGAATACATATCATTTACATGAAAATTGATCCAATGACGAGTCAACTTTGCATATAAATTCTAATATATGCAAATGTAAACATAAATGTAATTTTAACAGCGCATATAAATTCTAATATATGCAATGTAAATATAAATGTAATTTTAACAACGCGTATAAATTCTAATATATGCGATGTAAATTTAAATGTAATTTTGACAGCGTATATAAATTCTAATATATGCGATGTAAACATAAATGTAATTTCATCCATTTCATTAAAAACAAAGTTTTTAATGTAAACATGTTTTATTTTTAAAACATGCATGTTTGTCTAACTTCTAATATTACATTAAAAGTGAAATTTTAATGTAAAACATGTTTCTTTTTAAAACATGAATCTTTATCTAAATTTCTACTATTACATTAAAAGTGAATTTTTAATGTAAAACATATTTCCATTTTTAAAACATGTTTCTTTTTCTACATTTCTATTATTACATTAAAAAGTGAATTTTTAATGTAAAACAATATTTCTTTTTAAAACATGAATCTTTTCACTAATTTCTAACTTTACATTAAAATGGATATTTTAATGAAAAACATGTTTTGATTTTAAAACATGGACACTTTTCTTATTTTTAACATTACACTAAAAATGTATATTTTTAATGAAATCATATTTTAATTCTAAAACTTGAACACTTTTCTTATTTTTAACATTACATTAAAAATGTATATTTTTAATGAAATCATGTTTTAATTTTAAAACTTGAACACTTTTCTTCTTTTTAACATCACATTAAAAATGTATATTTTTAATGAAATCTTGTTTTAATTTTAAAACATGAACACTTTTCTTGTTTTAAATATTACATTAAAAATGTGTATTTTTAATGAACTCATGTTTTAATTTTAAAACATGAACACTTTTTTGTTTTTTAACATTACAGTAAAAATGTATATTTTTAATGAAATCATGTTTTGATTTTGAAACATGAACACTTTTCTTGTTTTTAACATTACATTAAAAATGTATATTTTTAATGAAATCATGTTTTGATTTTAAAACATGAACACTTTTCTTATTTTTAACATTATATTAAAAATGCATATTTTTAATGAAATCATGTTTTAATTTTAAAACATGAACACTTTTCTTGTTTTTAACATTATATTAAAAATTTATATTTTTAATGAAATCATTTTTTAATTTTAAAACATGGACACTTTTCACTACTTTCGTTCTTGACACTAAAATATGAAATTTTTAATGAAATCATATTTTTAATCAAAACATGAACATTTTCTATTATTCTATTCTTGTCATCATGTTTTATTCAAACATGCACATTTTCTATTTTTATATTCTTGACATTAAAAATGTAAATTTTAAATGAAATCATGTTTTTATTTGAAACATATGCATTTTCTATATTCTAATATTACATTAAAATTGTGAACTCTTTGATGTAATGTTCTTATTTTTTTCTAAAACATGAACATTTCTATTTTTATAGTAATTCCATAAAATGATAGAAATTTACATTTCATTTTTGTTGAATATTCTAATTCAACAAAATGACAAAATTTAATATTTCCTTTTGATTGAAGATTTTAACTCAATCAATTAATAAAAGTATATACTTCATTTTGATTGATAATTCTATTTCAATCAAATAACCAAGTGATATTTTTCATTTTGATTGAAAATTCTAATTCAATCAATAACAAAGGTGATATTTCATTTGATTGAAATTTCTAATTCAACCAATAACAAAGGTGATATTTCATTTGATTGAAAATTCTAATTCAATCAATAACAAAGGTTATACTTCATTTGATTGAAAATTCTAATTCAATCAATAACAAAGGTGATATTTCATTTGACTGAAATTTCTAATTCAACCAAAAACAATGGTGATATTTCATTTGATTGAAAATTTTAATTCAATCAATAACAAAGGTGATATTTCATTTGATTGAAATTTCTAATTCAACCAAAAACAAAGGTGATATTTCATATGATTGAAAATTCTAATTCAGTCAATAACAAAGGTGATATTTCATTTGATTGAAATTTCTAATTCAACCAAAAACAAAGGTGATATTTCATTTGATTGAAAATTCTAATTTATTCAATAACAAAGGTGATATTTAATTTGATTGAAATTTCTAATTCAACCAAAAACAAAGGTGATATTTCATTTTTGTTGAATATTTTGATCCAACAAAATAACAACAAAAATGTTTGATTCATTTCTTTATTGCAAATATAACGCCAATAAAATATAATAAAGGTGATGCTTCACTTTTGTTGAATATTTTTATTCAACAAAAATAACAATAGAAATGTTTGATTTATTTTTATGGCAAATTTAATAATATCACAATATCACCCGAACTACATATCTACATTAACACGTCACATACAGATCAAATCACGTAGCATAGCATGTAGAAATTTACAACGGAACGATGATAATACAATCATAATTTATTCTAATTATTAAAAAAAATGAAATAGAATTCTCACAGTCGTTTGAATCTGAGTGGTTCAGATCTACAAATTTGGCCAAAATTTGATCAGCCCAGAATTGGATCCAATCAGTCTAGAAATATAGATCTCGGGTCTATGATCGCAATGCTTCGAAAATCTTTTAGTTCTAAGTCAGTATGAGGGAGTTATGATTTAATTTACATTGCTAATAATTTAAAATAAATTAATTTAAATAATTAATTAGAATTCCACCTTCTACTTGCCTTTACAGTCAAGGCCGTGGGTTTCAGGTTCCTATTCGAACCTATGGTTCGCTCTGGCTCGCGATACGAGGCACGGGGTGTTGATCGGAGTTTGCCACGTGGAAGGGGGGAGGACGGCGCGCCAAATACTCCACCAGAAAATGCAATTCAGGTATGGATGGAAAGCTTGAAGAAAGTTCTATGGAATCCTTAAAAGGAGCGACGTATTTTGGTGAGTAGTTGGATAGTTATCTTGGAAGAATCGTTTGAACAATATCGGCCATGAATAAACGATGGTGGCTGCTGTACAGTAGGGTATTTGGGTTTGTACAGTATACATATTTATACGTGTATTTCCATTTTTATTTAATTTATTTAATTCCTTTAATTCAATAGAAGACTGTTAAATCTTTTCAGTTCCAATTTCAGTGCAATGAGTGTTACCTCCAGCTAAATTCCCCTGTCCCGGACACAATGGATTAGGTCCCGTCATCCCAATCGATCGTTTTCAACATGTTTTCTTTAGTAAAAAATTTAAAGTCCTTATTAAATTAATTTGATCGTATATTTAAATTCACCACGGCCACATACGGACTCCGAAAATTCCCGAAAAATAAACTAGCTACGTTTTGACGATATGGTCCCAAAAAAATTAATTTCGTCGAATTTGGAGACCGTTTGAAAAATGGCCTTTTTAACGGTCGATCAAATTCAACAAAAATTATCAAATCAGAGTTTAATTTACTACGCTCACAATTTAATTCCAAAAATTATGGAAAATTAAACTTAGCAATAAATTGGCGTTTTGAATCCAACAAAAGTGGTTTCGTCGAAAACAGAGGTCATTTGTAAAATGATCTTTTATACGGGCTATAAATTATACTATATTTTATAGCGACTATTCTGATTATTCAACTGGCCAAAACTTTTTATTCCCGCTATGAAATTTCGATTTTTCGGATTCATTGGAAAGATATTTTTAAATAGATTTAGATATTTTTGGTTTCACTAAAATCCGTTCAATTTTCAATCCTGTACATTTTGTCAAAGTTCATCTTTGACTTTTCAAAATACCGTATTATTTCTAATTCCATTTGAAATCAAAATAAATATATTTGTTCTAACTTCGATTTAAATAAATTTTAATCGTTATTATTTAAAATAAATTATTTTAACTATTCAAAATTCACTGAAATAGCCGAAACAAAAAATTTTAGTTGGTTCTGATTTTTCGGGTTGTTACAATCTCCCCCACTTAAAAGCTTTTCGTCCCCGAAAAAGGAAACAATGGTAAAGAAGGAAACAAAATGGAAAATGCAAGGTATTGTAAATGTACCTCAACAGAAGAGTCACTCAGAGATGTCCACTCTGCACTTGGGATAAGCCTATTTGATGCTATCCTCAGTCTTCCATTTACAGTCTCTAGGATCCCCGCTCCACTGCACTTTGACTAAGTGGATCCTCTTGTTCCTCAGAACTTGGGTCTCTTTGCCAACAATTTTCATTGGCTCCCTTCTCACTATTAAGCTAGGGGTAATCTCCAAACCTTGTTGTGCTGCTTCCTTCACAACTAAGTCTGGATCACGAACATGCTTCCGGAGTTGAGACACATGGAATACATCGTGAACCCCTGGCAACCAGTCAGGCAACTGCACTCTATAAGAGAGGGTTCCAATCCTTTTGAGAATAGGAAATGGACTAATGAATCTTGGCGCCAATTTCTCAGTCTTCCCAAATCGAATTACACCTCTCAGTGGGGAAACCCTCAAGTACACAAGATCACCAACAAAGAATTCTAAATCCCTTCTTCGTGAGTCTGCATAGCTTTTCTGTCGGCTTTGAGCAGCCAGCAATCACTTCTTAATAAAATCAACTTTATCTAACGCTTCACGAATCATGTCGAGACCCAATGCTAGTCGATTACTGGGTTCCACCCAACATGCGGGAGATCTGCATGGCCTACCATATAATGCTTCAAATGGTTACATCTGTAAGCTTGCTTGGTAATTGTTATTATAGGAGAACTCAACCAAGTGCAAGTGATCTTCCCATGACCCGCCAAAATCAAGAATGCATGCTCGCAACAAGTCTTCCAATATGCGGTTCACCCTCTCGGTCTGGCCATCTGTCTGAGGATGATAAGCAGTGCTCATATTCAATATAGTCCCAAGCTCTTTTTGGAAAGCTTCCCAGAATTTGCTAGCAAATAACGGATCGTGATCACTAATGATGCTACTCGGAACTCCATGTAATCTGACAATCTCTTTGAAATAAAGTTGCGCTAGACTTCGAGCTGTTCTATTAGATCTGACCGGGATGAAATGGGCGGTCTTTGTGAAGCGATCTACAATCACCCATATATTGTCATTTCCTTTTATAGTTTGGGGCAAGCCATCAATAAAGTCCATAGAAATTTGGTCCTACTTCCAACCTAGAACCTCTAGCGGTTGCAACAATCCTGCTAGCTTCTGTTGATCGCTTCTGACTTGCTGGCAGGTGGGACATCTAGCAACATATATGGAAATGTCTCTCTTCATAGATCTCCACCAAAATGTGCGCTTGAGGTCATGATACATCTTGCTCACCCCTGGATGAATGCTAAGCTTGGATTTGCGACATTCATCCATAATTTCCCTTCTGAGCTCAAGAAGATTCGATACACAAATTCAGCCTAATAGCCTCAGAACCCTTTGTCGTCAATCTGGAAATTCGTGGGTTCGCCTTCCCTAACTCTTTTACTAATTCTCTGAATAAATTCATCATCCTTCTGAAGAGTAGAGATCTTATCGATCAAGGAAGGTGTAATAATGAGATTGGCGAGGGTAAGATTGGTGTTGGCTGTATTCTTCCTACTGAGTGCATTGGCTACAACATTGGCTTTTCCTGGAGTATATAAGATGTCTAGGTCATAGGCCGCAAGAAATTCAACCCAACGTTGCTGCCTCAAGTTCAAATCTCTTTGGCTAAATAGATACTTCAAGGATTTGTGATCTGTATACAATTCAAACTTCTCACCCAAGAGATAGCGCCTCCATATCTTTAAAGCAAATACGATGGCCATCAACTCAAGATCATGAGTGGGATATTTCTTCTCGTGTGGTTTCAACCGGCGGCCTGCATATGCGACTACTTTGTCCCTTTGCATTAGCAACGCACCAATACCTTAAATAGATAGAAGGATAAGATGTTAAAGTAAGATTTGACATTAAAAATGTCATCTCTGACTTGTTTATTTAGATAAAAAGAATAACCTTCTCTAGAAGCATCTGTCCGGACTTTCAAATCCTGATTTCCATCAATAATGGTCAACACCGGAGCAGTGATCAACCTCCGTTTCAGCCCTTGGAAAGCTGCCTCACATTTGGGTGTCCAAATGAACTTTGTATGCTTCTTAGTCAGCTTTTCAATGGACAAGATAATTTCGAAAAATCCTTAACGAATTTCCGATAATAGCCATCCAATCCTAAGAAACTTCTGACTTCTGTGGGAGTGCTAGGCTGGTTCCAATCTTGGATGGCTGAGATCTTTCCTGAATCTACTGAAATGCCTTCCTTTGATGCAACATGGCCGAGGAATTTCACCTCTTCTTTCCAAAATATTCATTTGGAGAATTAGGCTTTCAACACATTCCTTCGCAAAATCTCCAAGACTTCTTTCAGATGCTTTTCGTGATTAGCAGTGGAATTAGAAAAGAATAGAATATCATCGATGAATACTAGCATGAATTTATTTAAAACATCTCGGAGTATTTTATTCATCAGATCGACAAAGTTTGCTGGAGCGTTGCATAAGCCGAAGGGCATTACTAGCCGTTCATAATATAAGTCTGGTCCTCTAAAAGCGGTCAAAGGAACACATTCTTCGGCAATGCGTAAATGGGGGAAACCTGTAGCTAGGTCCGTCCTAGAGAATACTTTCGCTCCATTCAAGCGGTCCAGCAGATCATCAATACGTGGCATTGGATATCTATTTTTCAGAGTCTACTTATTTAGGTCACGGTAGTCCACACATAGTCTAAGGGTACCGTCAGACTTTGGGACAAACACCACTGCTGCACCCCAGTTTGAGAAGCTAGGCCTGATCAGACCCTTCCACAAAAGTTGCTTAGTTTGATTGCTCATGTAACGACCCATATTCTACACATCATAGAATTGTAGAATATTTATTTCTTTCCCGTATGAAGTTGTATGGTCATGTAACTTTAGGAAACATCTATTAGAGTCATTTCCCATGTTCATGATTTTTGTTGATTTTTAAATGACCATTTTGCCCCTAGTTGGTACTGTTTTGGCCATAACTTTTGATTGGAAAGGAATTTTGACCTGAAACCACTTCCATTTGATTCGTTTGATAGTTTCTCTTTCCGTAGAGTGGTCATAATGACCAAACGGACTTACCGTTTGGGAAATATGGCTGAAACAAGGTTTGGAGGGTGAAAAACTGCTTAACCGGGCCAAATCGGGTGATTAGTGAGTAGGCCCATAACCCATTTCGGGATTAGGGTTATGGGAGGGCTGAAATGAGATGGAGAGTCATTCCATTTCAGTTTTCTAGCCTCCACTTATCACCAAGGATCCCTAAAAATGGCCTCCAACCTCTAAATCACCTCCAAATCATCTTTTGGTTAAGGATTTGGCTTAGCAACCCCTAATCAAGGAAGATCTTCACCAAAGCAACAAAGGAGCTGCTGTTTGGCATTGAGATTCACATCAAATCATAGAATTATTTCGGATATTAGTTTATTTTGTGGCTAAGGTGAGTGATTTGCATAGTTTTGCACTAATTATGGCTAATTAGGGTTGATTAGTGTTAATTAGCGAATTTAAACATGATAAAATTCTGGAAAAAATGTTTATAAAATTCGGAATGATATTTTAAACCTCTGTTAGAAATTTGGTTCCATTTGGTTAAGTTTTGCTAAACATATCATTGGTTTCACCTAAACATGCTTAGGGGGAAATATGGGGTTTTGGGTATGTTTGATCCATTTTGACCTACCATGTTGATGTTTTGATGTTTGTGGTTGATTATGCATGTGGCTATGACTGTATGAAATGCTATGTGACTGTTTAGAATAGTTGGAATGGTCGAAAACGCCGTCGAGGGGCGTAAACAGCTCGCTGGACAAGGTGCAGGGGTTCGGATCGCATAGGGGGTTGAGGGACGATCGGATCGCCCAATGGGATCGTGGGACATCACCACGAGTCGAGTCATCTCCTCCGAACCGAACCATCTGCGCAAGGCCCACGAGACGAATCGATGCAGCGCCGTGCCCAAATTGAAGTACTCCGACCCGGATCGCCAATGAGCATTACGACCCGATCCGATCCACTCGTGTTTCATATCACGATCCGACTAGAGGAAGGCAGCATCCACGATCCGATGCACAACGAGACGATGGAGGAGCGCGATCCGATCCGTATGGGGTATTCACGATCCGACCAGAAGTGGAGACCCGATTCGATGGAGACTGGATTCACGAGACGGTGGGGAGTGCGACCTGATTACCTGGAGGACCACGACCCGATCCGACGTAGGAGGCGCGACCCGCTCCAACGAAGAATGCTGAAGGCGACCCGATCCGATCCAATCTGGTGACGACCAATAACCCGAGATGCAAAGGTAGTCCAAATGGAAGTTAGAGCTCAGGATCCCGGAACCAGTTGGGAACCAATGAGTTCACTTCATGGTTGGACTTTACTGCAGGACGTGTGCTAAGGAGTTGTCGACGTTCATAACTTCGATTCACCACTAAGAATGAATGATGGGCTACTTATCAGTGCAGTAGGGTCATTATGACCTGAGGGGCAAAGTGATGGTAGCAAGACTACGTTATCAGTGCAGTAGGGTCATTATGACCTGAGGGGCAAGGTGATGCGTAGTAAGACTATGAGCCAGCGCAGATGGGGTGAATAACTCCATGGGGGCAAGTGGACATAGTAAGGATTAGTAAGGCTATGAGCTAGTGCAGTGGGGTTCTTGAAACTCCACGGGGCAAAATGGACATAGCGAAGGATTTGTGGCTACGTTATCAGTGCAGTGAAGCCATTTATGACTTCATGGGTGTAACACCCCGTAATTCTACGACATTAAGATTCTCAAATTAAAGTATAATTAATTTTTAAAAGAAAAACTAAAAGAAAAAAATCCATGCAGTTGTTTAATTTAAGTATTGTAGCTAACATGAAAAAGAGAAGTAAGGAGAGAACAATAATTATTATTGTTCTAAGACTTATTAACAAAAGCCTCTGTAGCTCAGTTGGTTAAGGCATTGGATTTGTAGCATGGAGGTCGGGGGTTCGAACCCCGGCGGCGGCATAATTTTTCATCTTTGTTATAGAGAGGGCCAACTGAACATGCAAATATATGTACGTATACAAATTCAAAATTTGAAAGGATAAGAACGTACATATAAGGAAATAAAGAATATATATATATACATATGAGAATATAAATATATATATATATATGCAAAAATATATGTATACGAAAGATAAAATTCAAGATAAGGCTACAGTCAATGAAATATGGCAACATCATTTGAATTTTGAAAATAAAATGAAAGTTGTGCGTATATATATACGCGTAAAATGGTCGTTAGAGGAATTGTATACATATAAGAATATTTCATGTGAATAAAACAGTTAAATAAGACTGTAACCGTGACTATGACTATAGAACTGTGGCCTTTGAAAGCATATGCCTTTGGACTATGATATAAGCCTTTGATTTTGGGACATATAAACATTGCCTATGACAATGACTTAGGACTATGGGAATTATTTTCCCTTTTGGACTATGAACATCGCCTATATTGCCTATGACCATGGACATTACTTATGACTAAGAACATAAGCCTTTGAATTGGACATAAACTATTGCTTATGACATAATGAGGACAATTGTGATTTTGACACCCATGATTCATGATTAGGAAAATATTGCTTTAGTTTGGTGATTGTGAAATTGGGTCTAAACCCATTTATTTATCCTACCTGTTCCTTGTTTTTTTTTCCTTTGGTTTTAGGACAGTGGGAATTTACCTATTAAGTTAGGTCTACCCACGTTCTTGAACCTATTTTGCCCATTCTTTGGTTTTAAGACAGTGGGAATTTACCTATTTAGTTAGGTCTACCCATATTTTTGAACCTACATTGTTATCCAAACCTTTTTATGCCAATTATTCCTTCTTGTCATTTTGATTCATTCCCTTTTTATCTACGAATCTAGATTTATTTATAATCTAGGTTGAATCACGATTATTCGAACGGTGGGAATGTGATTTGGGGAAAAAACATGGAAATGAATATGAACGTAATTGTAAACTTGGAAATTGGCATAATTTGGAATATGTATTATGACATGCATATTAAAATGAAAACGGGGAAATTTGACATGGATTAGGGAATATGTGATTTTGACATATTAAATTTAGCGTTAGTAAGTAAGCTAAATTTTAGGCATAAAATGTAAACTAGAAAAATAATTCTAGTTTTGCCATAAATTGTGAATTAGGATGTTAAACCAAGATTGGGTTAATTAAGGTTGATTTGGAATAAGTATATTAGCACAATTTTGAATTTATTCATAATTGTGAGCAATTGTCGTGTTTAGAATAAATTATGGTTAGCGACACTAAATTTGGTATAATTTACATACCAAAAAGTATAAATATGATAAATAAGATAGAATGGGCTATAATAATAAATGTGACAATGTACATTAAAAGAGTAGTAATGAAATAAGTAAATTAGGAGTAATTTACTTATAGAATTCGTCATAAATGTTAAATTGTTCATTTACCACAAAATATGTAACTTGGTTAAGTTTTGGCCATAAATTATAAACTAGGATATTTAATCTAGTTTCGGCAATGAAATAGGAAATGGCCTAAACTGCATGTTGGGTTGGGACTTGGGCCTAGAATATAAGTATACTAGTAGGCTTGACAAATAAATATAGGCCAAATTTGTCTAAAAAGGGGAAATGAGCTTTTGAAATAAATTGTTAACAATTTATAAACAAAAGAAAAGTATTTTGATAACATCCCTTTTTATAACACATAGACCAGAAGGTTCTAGGGTGACAGAGAGGATAGTGTCTAGGCTTGGGTTTGGAAAATACAAGTTTCCTGCCCTCCCTGGCTATCCCTAACTGATCCGAAGGACGGGATGGTTGTTTTCAAAACCAGATATGGAAATTAATCAAAAACCCTTTGAACTTAGAAAACATGAATATGCCTAACCCGAGGTTAGACTGAGTTGCGGTGTAAACCTGCCCGGAACCGACCGGCACATCCAGTAACCGCAGCAATATCTGTCTAATGTGAGAGGTTGCGGCTTTAATTTATTAATTAAAGGTAGAACAAGAATGGGAGAGTTAAGTCCATAGGAACACTTAACCAACCTAACACTGTTAAGCTAGAATGGGAAGGTTAAGGAACACTTAACCAACTTAGCACAGTTAAAGCTAGAATGGGAGGGTTAAGTCCATGGGAATACTTAGCCAAATTAACATGTTGACTAGACTAGAAGGTGGGGTTAAGTAAAGTTAATACACTTAGCCAATTTAACATGTTAATTAGACTAGAGGTTGGGGTTAAGTAATACACTTAGCCAAATTAATATGTTAACTGGACTAGACCATAGGGTTAAGTAAACTTGAATGCTTAACCATCAGAATATGATAAATGAATAGGGTTAAGTAAAAAGCATGAAGGGATAACACTTAACCAGTGTAATAGGATAAGGGAAGAGGGTTAAGATAGCTTGAATCGACTAAATACACTTAACCAACCCAACCTGGCGAGAAAGAAAACTAAGTAGTAGACCTTAGTTGAAAAAGGGACTAAGTAGTAAAACTTAGTTAAGAAAACAAGGAATTTGGAAACTAAGTGGTAAACCTTAGTTAGTAGAACTAAGTAGTAATTCTTAATATAACACGAAGGAGCAAACATCCACCTGGTTTTAAGAAGGCTCCAACGAATTGGGTTACGAAGCCCGAGGCTTCGAGGGGACGTGAGGGTACTCTTGGTATCCCTCTGTGAGGCTGCAGATGATCATCCTGGGCTCACAGAGGTTAAGGTCTGCGTTAGAAGAACCGAGGGTATGCCTTGGTTGCAATATATATGTGGCAACCTAAAGACTAGGATGGACCAGCGTGATTCGGCGAGAAGACGGTAGCCCTGTGATAGCAACTCGTCGTCTACCATCCATCTTGAGTCAGTCGAGATACGTGAAGCGGAAAGGCGGAGAACTCCAAAAGACCATAATTGCTATCTAGTTATGGGTGAGGATGGCCATAGGATAGTGGGGCACCGGGGGCCGGCGTATAGTTCTCATTTTACAAGGTGTGCCTTTCATTAGCTGAGGGAGGGGTCAAGTGGGACCATAGCCACTGGAATAAAAACAGACCTTAGCATCTGCATCGGCAGATATCTGAAAGCTCCCGACCGAGTTCTGTATTCCTTGATTTGCCCTGTCACAGGACTCGGATCGCACATTATAGGACATGTGCATCTAGACAAGCGATAACGATTCGCGATACATGCGTGGGGAAGCCTAGGAACATATACCACTCTAGGTAGTGTGTCCTAGACTTGGGGGCATTGTTCGACAGGTAGCGTAATCCCTAGTTGGACTAGGTGGCATAAACCCTGAACTCGAAAAGCGTTCAGCAGATAACGTAAAACTATAGTTAAATCTAGAAAGCAGTGGATAGAAAACCCTAGATTAGATCTAGGTAACAACTAATAAATGGATGCCTGAAGGCGATGGAAAATACAGGGATTGGGATCACGTTATCGTTACTAGTTGAAACACTAGTTAGGCGGTGCAGAGATATAGAAACCAGTATAACAAGTAAATAGCGAAGCAGCGAGAGTATTAGAGCGTATCCAGTTTATCTTAGCATATCTTGTGACTACCTTGTCTCATCTTGTTGACCCTATCGTCATGGTGTAATCTTGTATTCAGTTAATTCATGTCGTTTTGTTTTCCATGTTCACATGCTAGAAGTTACTGAACTTACTCAGGCTTTATGTCTGACTCTGTTTTTCTTTCGTCTTCTTTCTTCCGTTCTCCCCCCCCCCCCCCCCCAGGTTGTTAAGGAGGAAATAGGACAGCTCAGATTTGTTTTTGGATGATTTCCCTTTCCAAGCTTGAAGAATCTTGGATGCATCGGCTTTGGATTGCTATGGCTGGCTTTTGTTACATTGGGGAATATAAATGTATTTTATGCTTCTTTATTTTGTAAAGACAGTTGATACTCTGATATTGTAAAGGAACCTTGTACAAATTATTTTGTCAATAAAACAAAGTTTTATTTTCCGCTGTTTAATGTTTGTCTGTCTTGTAATTTATCTGCATCTTTTACCCATAATGCTCCACAGAACTCAGTGCATTCCCTTTGTGAGTGACACTAACGGATGTGGGGTGTTACACATGGTATCAGAGCTGAAGGTTACCGGATCAGATAAAAGATTTGAAAAATTATTTTCAAAAGGTTTTTAAAGAAGCATTTTTAAAAAGAAAGGATTTGTTTTAAAGGAATATTCCCCAAAGCCATATGCACTGTCTTCTCTTCCTCTGTTTGAATTCTTGTCTCCTTTTTTCTTTAGTCTCTGGGGCTCCTGGCTTTCTAGGAGGTAACCTCATCGAAGGGCAAAGTAGTGCCCGTCCTCCATTTATAGCCGTATTCGTTCCACTTACGGCCAGTCTTCTTTCAAGTTTATAAGGTTTTTCTGTATGATGGAAGCAGTTTTCGAGAGATTTGCCAACAGAGCAATACATGGAAAGGGATGAGGAGTTTGGAAAAAGGGACAAAACCCTAGGATGAGGAATGCATGGAGATAGGTTAGCTCACGAAGGAGGAAGAAATTATAAAAGAGGAAGTACCCTTACTAGAGTACGATAGGGCATATAATTAAAGACAAGGGCAAGGACGAGGGACAAGATTTTTAGGAGGACAAGTACATGCTAAGCATACCTAGGAGATAGGTGGTAAAAGTTTCTGTTGGAAAGAATCTAGTTTTCTGTTCATACTCTTTCCTTCGGTTTTAGCGCTTCGCATCTGTTCATATTTGCTTCCATAGTTAAGTCTCTGCACCTTAGTACTTGTATAGTAAGAAGATCCCAATCAGTCTCAAACCCAGTGGGTGGTTCGACCCGTTTATTTTTGGATTGTAGGGGTTTGAGAATAGTTATCGAGTTTGTTTATATCATATCACGTAGATCGTCTAAATTCGGAGGAGATATTCCTTGGATGCTTGTCTGATATTGGTCTAGGCCTTTGGGGCTTGTACTTGAGGAATGTCGAGTTCGACTGGGATGGACTATATGGGAGATGAATAGTTGTGGCGGGTGCTCTAAAAAGCATGTAGTGACCTTTCAACCCTTATAGTTATAGCATGGTGGATAAGATAGGAGGAGAGATCTTTGATCATCCTAGTATATACACTTGGTTGACATCTGTCTATTTTGGAAATGGAAGTTAGAAACTTCACAATCGTGAAGTTAAATTAGCTAGGATGTAGTAGAGTAAAGCTCAAGAAGGCTAGATACTAGCATCATATCCTTTTCTCTTAAGGGTGTATCCTTGATTTCTTTGTTTAAAAGCTTTACGCATGGTTGTTTCTCTCTTTCCAAAGTATATCCTCTAGGACGCATCTGCGATCCTTATATAGAAGCCAATGGATGTAAACATGTATTTGAAACATGTTATGGTTGAATGGTTGCAAGTGGTTGCAAATGGTCGCTCGTGGATGCATATGCATACGTATTAGACACTAGATCAAGTTCGAACGCTTTCATATAGCATTTACATATATGCATTTGTTTGTAAGTTGAACTTGATATGATATCATATGGACGTTGCATATGGATGAATGGCTGTGCACGCATGTAGTATTTACATGACTAGGGATGCTTGCATACATGATTGGACGCATGGCACAGACATGATTTGCATTAAGGAGGTCAACTGAATCAGTAGACCGCCTGATTTTGCATTAGATAGAGACATATACACACACTATGCATATGAACATGAAAGCATTAGAAATCTTTTAAGGACAATGAATGCCTGTGATTGAATGGTTGAGTAGATGGGTGATTGGATGTTAGCACACATTCTTCCTAACTTGAAGATTTCGGGGACGAAATCCTTTTAAGTGGGGGAGAATGTAACACCCCGTAATTCTGCGACATTAAGATTCTCAAATTAAAGTATAATTAATTTTTAAAAGAAAAACTAAAAGAAAAAGATCCATGCAGTTGTTTAATTTAAGTATTGTAACTAACATGAAAAAGAGAAGTAAGGAGAGAACAATAATTATTATTGTTCTAAGACTTATTAACAAAAGCCTCTGTAGCTCAGTTGCTTAAGGCATTGGATTTGTAGCATGGAGGTCGGGGGTTCGAACCCCGGCGGCGGCATAATTTTTTATCTTTGTTTTAGAGAGGGCCAACTGAACATGCAAATATATGTACGTATACAAATTCAAAATTTGAAAGGATAAGAACGTACATATAAGGAAATAAAGAATATATATATATATATACATATGAGAATATAAATATATATATATATGCAAAAATATATGTATACGAAAGATAAAATTCAAGATAAGGCTACAGTCAATGAAATATGGCAACATCATTTGAATTTTGAAAATAAAATGAAAGTTGTGCATATATATATACGCGTAAAATGGTCGTTAGAGGAATTGTATACATATAAGAATATTTCATGTGAATAAAACAGTTAAATAAGACTGTAACCGTGACTATGACTATAGAACTATGGCCTTTGAAAGCATATGCCTTTGGACTATGATATAAGCCTTTGATTTTGGGACATATAAACATTGCCTATGACAATGACTTAGGACTATGGGAATTATTTTCCCTTTTGGACTATGAACATCGCCTATATTGCCTATGACCATGGACATTACTTATGACTAAGAACATAAGCCTTTGAATTGGACATAAACTATTGCTTATGACATAATGAGGACAATTGTGATTTTGACACCCATGATTCATGATTAGGAAAATATTGCTTTAGTTTGGTGATTGTGAAATTGGGTCTAAACCCAATTATTTATCCTACCTGTTCCTTGTTTTTTTTTCCTTTGGTTTTAAGACAGTGGGAATTTACCTATTAAGTTAGGTCTACCCACGTTCTTGAACCTATTTTGCCCATTCTTTGGTTTTAAGACAGTGGGAATTTACCTATTTAGTTAGGTCTACCCATATTTTTGAACCTACATTGTTATCCAAACCTTTTTATGCCAATTATTCCTTCTTGTCATTTTGATTCATTCCCTTTTTATCTACGAATCTAGATTTATTTATAATCTAGGTTGAATCACGATTATTCGAACGGTGGGAATGCGATTTGGGGAAAAACATGGAAATGAATATGAACGTAATTGTAAACTTGGAAATTGGCATAATTTGGAATATGTATTATGACATGCATATTAAAATGAAAACGTGGAAATTTGACATGGACGAGGGAATATGTGATTTTGACATATTAAATTTAGCGTTAGTAAGTAAGCTAAATTTTAGGCATAAAATGTAAACTAGAAAAATAATTCTAGTTTTGCCATAAATTGTGAATTAGGATGTTAAACCAAGATTGGGTTAATTAAGGTTGATTTGGAATAAGTATATTAGCACAATTTTGAATTTATTCATAATTGTGAGCAATTGTCATGTTTAGAATAAATTATGGTTAGCGACACTAAATTTGGTATAATTTACATACCAAAAAGTATAAATATGATAAATAAGAGAGAATGGGCTATAATAATAAATGTGACAATGTACATTAAAAGAGTAGTAATGAAATAAGTAAATTAGGAGTAATTTACTTATAGAATTCGTCATAAATGTTAAATTGTTCATTTACCACAAAATATGTAATTTGGTTAAGTTTTGGCCATAAATTATAAACTAGGATATTTAATCTAGTTTCGGCAATGAAATAGGAAATGGCCTAAACTGCATGTTGGGTTGGGACTTGGGCCTAGAATATAAGTATACTAGTAGGCTTGACAAATAAATATAGGCCAAATTTGTCTAAAAAGGGGAAATGGGCTTTTGAAATAAATTGTTAACAATTTATAAACAAAAGAAAAGTATTTTGATAACATCCCTTTTTATAACACATAGACCAGAAGGTTCTAGGGTGACAGAGAGGATAGTGTCTAGGCTTGGGTTTGGAAAATACAAGTTTCCTGCCCTCCCTGGCTATCCCTAACTGATCCGAAGGACAGGATGGTTGTTTTCAAAACCAGATTTGGAAATTAATCAAAAACCCTTTGAACTTAGAAAACATGAATATGCCTAACCCGAGGTTAGACTGAGTTGCGGTGTAAACCTGCCCGGAACCGACCGACACATCCAGTAACCGCAGCAATATCTGTCTAATGTGAGAGGTTGCGGCTTTAATTTATTAATTAAAGCTAGAACAAGAATGGGAGAGTTAAGTCCATAGGAACACTTAACCAACCTAACACTGTTAAGCTAGAATGGGAAGGTTAAGGAACACTTAACCAACTTAGCACAGTTAAAGCTAGAATGGGAGGGTTAAGTCCATGGGAATACTTAGCCAAATTAACATGTTGACTAGACTAGAAGGTGGGGTTAAGTAAAGTTAATACACTTAGCCAATTTAACATGTTAATTAGACTAGAGGTTGGGGTGAAGTAATACACTTAGCCAAATTAATATGTTAACTGGACTAGACCATAGGGTTAAGTAAACTTGAATGCTTAACCATCAGAATATGATAAATGAATAGGGTTAAGTAAAAAGCATGAAGGGATAACACTTAACCAGTGTAATAGGATAAGGGAAGAGGGTTAAGATAGCTTGAATCGACTAAATACACTTAACCAACCCAACCTGGCGAGAAAGAAAACTAAGTAGTAGACCTCAGTTGAAAAAGGGACTAAGTAGTAAAACTTAGTTAAGAAAACAAGGAATTTGGAAACTAAGTGGTAAACCTTAGTTAGTAGAACTAAGTAGTAATTCTTAGTATAACACGAAGGAGCAGACATCCACCTGGTTTTAAGAAGGCTCCAACGAATTGGGTTACGAAGCCCGAGGCTTCGAGAGGACGTGAGGGTACTCTTGGTATCCCTCTGTGAGGCTGCAGATGATCATCCTGGGCTCACAGAGGTTAAGGTCTGCGTTAGAAGAACCGAGGGTATGCCTTGGTTGCAATATATATGTGGCAACCTAAAGACTAGGATGGACCAGCGTGATTCGGCGAGAAGACGGTAGCCCTGTGATAGCAACTCGTCGTCTACCATCCATCTTGAGTCAGTCGAGATACGTGAAGCGGAAAGGTGGAGAACTCCAAAAGGCCATAATTGCTATCTAGTTATGGGTGAGGATGGCCATAGGATAGTGGGGCACCGGGGGCCGGCGTATAGTTCTCATTTTACAAGGTGTGCCTTTCATTAGCTGAGGGAGGGGTCAAGTGGGACCATAGCCACTGGAATAAAAACAGACCTTAGCATCTGCATCGGCAGATATCTGAAAGCTCCCGACCGAGTTCTGTATTCCTTGATTTGCCCTGTCACAGGACACGGATCGCACATTATAGGACATGTGCATCTAGACAAGCGGTAACGATTCGCGATACATGCGTGGGGAAGCCTAGGAACATATACCACTCTAGGTAGTGTGTCCTAGACTTGGGGGCATTGTTCGACAGGTAGCGTAATCCCTAGTTGGACTAGGTGGCATAAACCCTGAACTCGAAAAGCGTTCAGCAGATAGCGTAAAACTATAGTTAAATCTAGAAAGCAGTGGATAGAAAACCCTAGATTAGATCTAGGTAACAACTAATAAATGGATGCCTGAAGGCGATGGAAAATACAGGGATTGGGATCACGTTATCGTTACTAGTTGAAACACTAGTTAGGCGGTGCAGAGATATAGAAACCAGTATAACAAGTAAATAGCGAAGCAGCGAAAGTATTAGAGCGTATCCAGTTTATCTTAGCATATCTTGTGACTACCTTGTCTCATCTTGTTGACCCTATCGTCATGGTGTAATCTTGTATTCAGTTAATTCATGTCGTTTTGTTTTCCATGTTCACATGCTAGAAGTTACTGAACTTACTCAGGCTTTATGTCTGACTCTGTTTTTCTTTCGTCTTCTTTCTTCCGTTCTCCCCCCCCCCCCAGGTTGTTAAGGAGGAAATAGGACAGCTCAGATTTGTTTTGGGATGATTTCTCTTTCCATGCTTGAAGAATCTTGGATGCATCGGCTTTGGATTGCTATGGCTGGCTTTTGTTACATTAGGGAATATAAATGTATTTTATGCTTCTTTATTTTGTAAAGACAGTTGATACTCTGATATTGTAAAGGAACCTTGTACAAATTATTTTGTCAATAAAGCAAAGTTTTATTTTCCGCTGTTTAATGTTTGTCTGTCTTGTAATTTATCTGCATCTTTTACCCATAATGCTCCACAGAACTTAGTGCATTCCCTTTGTGAGTGACACTAACGGATGTGGGGTGTTACAATGGGACAAAGTGATCGTAGCAAGGTATGTTGGGTGATCGAAGTGGTGAATATCGTATGCTTTATGCGCTGAGTGAGAGATGTGAGGATGGATGCTATGTTTGATTGTTTGCCATCATTATGACATGCACACCTCCCCCACCTCCGTATCCTTATATTGATTGATATGATACCTTAGAGTGTTGTACAGTACGTAGTGCTAACTCTTTGGTTGCAGGTCCAGGTTCAGGTATGTTTTAGTCTACCTGTTATTGTTCACTTTAGATGCTTATCGCTCATACCAGGCTTTATGTCTGACCCAGAGTTTTATGTCTCCTCTTATTACTCTGGGTGCTCACACGAGCAGACTAGAGACAGGTTAGCTGGTGGTGCGCGAGTAGCCGATTCAGAGGCGGGCAGGAGGCTTCCACGTATGATATATATATACACATTCTCCCTGTGTCGTTGATGGTCACTACTGGGGCATTAGTAGTGTACCTCATTTACCTTACTTTTGCTTTGAGACAGTTTGAAAGTTGTAATAAGCTGTATTTTGGATTTCCGCTGCTATGATGTTTAGTTCTGATTTTCAGCTTATGCACTGTCTCTCCTGTTTTATGTCAAGTATGTTATTATTATATTTTGTCCTATGCGCTGTGAGACATTCTACAGGTTCCTTATATGTTCATTTCCTTCATCCTTTTTCCTCTGGCGACCCGTTCCGTGCTAACTGGATATGTGTACAGCGCACCTTTGGAGTAAATGTCGGTTGGTGCGGGGCGGGCCGTCACACTTGGTATCAGAGCTCTAGGTTGCGTAGTTAACCTAGGGAAAGACACTAGGGAGAGTTAGTACGTATATGAGAGCGCGTATTTGTGATTACTTTTGTTTTCAAAAGCTATGTATATATATACTATTAGTAGTATAAGAATGAAGTTGCACTGCACTAGTACCACTATGGGGTCGTTAATCGTTTCCCTTTTACAGATTGACGATGAGCCGACATGTTAGAGGTACCTGTAGAGGGGCCAATAATGGGAATGCCGCTGACATGAGGGCGATGTTTACCAACCTCATGAGAGACATGCTTAGAGAAGTGCAAGGGGCAGTTCCCAATCCCGGAGCTGGTGTTGGCCCAGTAGTGCAGGCGCCTAGGGTCGATTTCGCCAAGTTGTGCAAAGATTACACTAATCTTGGTGGGAATCCGTTCCATGGAACGGAGTCGGCCACAGATGTTCAAGATTGGATGGATAGCTGCGACCGTATCTTTGATGACTTGGGTCTTGAGGATGCGATGAAGAGAAGGCTAGCGTCTCATCAGCTGCAAGGGCGAGCGATGAATTGGTGGAATGCTATCAGAACAGCTACTCCAGAGGACCAGGTTACGTGAGTTTAGTTCAAGGCTCGCTTTAGCGATAAGTTTATTCCAGCTGCTCAGAAGTCGGTGTTGTTCAAGAGGTTCTTGGAACTCAAGCAGGGTGGCAGGGCAATTTCTGATTATATTGCCGAGTTCGACACTTTGTCGAAGTATGGACTGTCTCTTATCGATACTCCTGAGAAGAAGAATGAGAAGTTCATTACTGGTTTGGATGGGTACTTGGGGGAAAGGCTTATCAACCACATCGATGAGACTTTTGAATCGATCGTGGGGAAAGCTTTGAGATCAGAGAGCCTTTACCCTAAGTCAAAGACCGAGGCTGCATCTGCAGAAGAGCCAAAGCCGCAAGTAGGCGGTGGAGGCAAGAATAGCTCTCAGAATAAGAGGAAGCAGGACTAATCTAAAGGTGGCCAGAAAAAGAGCAAGAAGGATGTTGAGTGCTTCAGCTGTGGAAAGAAAGGCCATTATGCTAAGGAATGTCGGGCCAAGCCAGCGGAAAGGAAGTGCTACAACTGTGGTCAAGTGGGACATCAGAAAGATAAGTGTCCGCAACCTCTTAAGGAGAAGCAGATTGTGAAAGCATATGCTCTTGATGCTATTCCTTCTTCGTCGAATGCCCCAACTGCGGCGGAGAAAGGGAAGAATGTTGTTATTCAAGGTATGCTTTCTATTTTTGATGTACCAATTCGAGTTTTGTTTGATACTGGGGCTTCCCGTTCCTTCATATCTAGTGACCTGGTAGATAGGTTGGGACTGGAACCCGAGATAGTCGATAGACCATTGATAGTGACGAACCCGATTGGTGGTTCGACTAGCCTTAGTATGATTTGCAGGAATTTGGTCTTATCGAGTCATGGATGTATGTTTGTATGTGATTGCTTTGTTTTGGGCTTTACTGGGTATGGCATTATATTGGGAGTCGATTGGCTCCAAAGAAACGGGGTGGTGGTAGACTGTGAGGGCTTTTTGGTGACAGTGAGGGCGGATGATGGGCGGAGGGTAGTGTTTGGTAATCTACCTAGTGATGGGGTTATGGCTAGTTTTGTGAATTCCCTCGACATCCCGCAGGATGAGTTGTCAGATGTGCCCGTGGTTGGCCAGTATCCGGACGTCTTCGAGGAGGTGACCGGGCTTCCACCACACCGAGAGATTGAGTTCCGTATTGATTTAGTGAAAGACGCCAGACCTATAGTGATGCCACTTCGTCGTATGGCACCAAAGGAGCAGCGAGAGCTCGGGGTGCAAGTCAGCAATCTTTTGAAGAAGGGATTGATTAGAAGGAGTGTCTCCGAGTGGGGAGCACCAGTTGTATTTGCCACTAAGGCAGATGGTTCCCTTCGTTTGTGTGTGGACTATCGCGAGTTGAATAAGGTGACGAGGAATAATAAGTATCCTCTACCGCGGATAGATGATTTGTTTGATCAGCTGGAAGGAGCAAGAGTGTTCTCCCAGTTGGACCTCGCGACGGGATTTCATCAGCTAAGAGTGGCGGATGAGAGTGTTCTGAAAACGGCATTTAGGACGCCGTCTGGATTTTATGAGTGGTTGGTCATGCCGTTTGGGTTGACCAATCCACCAGCCTACTTTGTGGATCTTATGAATCGAGTATTCAGAGATCAGTTGAATAAGTTTGTTCTTGTGTTCGTGGATGATATCCTTGTTTATTCAAGGACAGAGGAAGAACACAAGGGGCACTTGAGGATAGTGATGGAGGTGTTGGGGAAACACCAATTGAAAGCGAAATTCTCTAAGTGTCATTTTTGGAGAAGGGAAGTAAGATTCTTGGGTCATGTTGTTTCAAAGTGTGGTATTGCCGTGGACCCTGCGAAGGTGGCTACGGTACAAGATTGGCCTACGCTCAAGAATGCTACAGATGTAAGAAGTTTCTTGGGATTAGCCGGATATTATCGTAAGTTTATCCAGGACTTCTCCAAGATAGCAGCACCGTTGACTCAGTTGACTAAGAAGAATTAGTCCTTCGTCTGGGACGGAGTGTGTGAGGATGCCTTCAAAAGTCTAAAGGAGAGGTTGACGCATGCGCCAGTGTTAGTCATTCCTAAGGGGAACGAAGAGATGACGGTATACACGGATGCTTGTGGTACCGGACTGGGTGCAGTATTGATGCAAGGAGGTAGGGTTGTAGCTTACGCTGGTCGACAGCTAAAGCCGCATGAGAAGAAGTATCCTACCCATGATTTGGAATTGGCAGCGATTGTATTTGCGCTGAAGATGTGGAGACACTATCTCTTGGGAGAAAGATTTGAGTTGTTTACTGATCATAAATCGTTAATGTATCTCTTCTCTCAGAAAGATCTGAATCTCCGTCAGCAGAGATGGTTAGAGTTCTTGGCTTCGTATGATTTTGATATCGCATACACACCTGGGAAGGGTAATGCGGTAGCCGATGCCTTGAGTAGGAGACATGCCAGCTTAGGGGCAATGTTTCTTGAATGGAAGCAACTGGAGTATATCGCGGGGTTTGATTTCAGACCAAGGTGCGAATTGGATCCAGTTATGCTAGCTAGTTTGACGATCAGACCCACTTTGATAGAGCGGATTGGTTCTAATCAGAGGGACGATCCTAACCTATTGGAAATCATCTCCAAGTTAGAGATGGGTATCGACGAGGAGATGAATGTGTATGGGCTTGATCGAGATGGATGGCTTCGGAAGAATGGGAGACTAGTTGTGCCCAACGTGAATGGTTTGAGAGATGAAGTGCTTAGAGAATGTCATCACTCAAAACTGACTATACATCCCGGTGGTAATAAGATGTATCGAGACATGAGACAGACTTACTACTGGGAAGGGATGAAAAGAGACGTTGGAAAGTTTATATCCAAATGCATGAATTGCCAGCTAGTTAAAGCCGAGCAAAAGAAGCCTAGTGGGTTGTTGCAACCATTAGAAATTCCCGAATGGAAATGGGAGCAAGTCTCGATGGATTTCATCGATGGTTTACCAAGGACTAGATCGGGATATGATAGCATTTGGGTAATTGTGGATCAATTGACTAAGAGCGCAAGATTTATACCAGTCAAATCGACCAGAACGGCAGCCAAGTTGGCAGAATTGTATATGAAGTGGGTAGTGAGATTTCATGGAGTACCCAAAAGCATTGTGAGTGACCGAGACCCGTTGTTCACTAGTGGGTTTTGGAAGAGCTTACAAGAGGCTCTAGGGTCAGGATTACGTCTCAGTACCACATATCATCCTCAGACCGACGGTCAGACGGAGAGGGTGAATCGTATATTGGAAGATCTCTTGAGAGCTTGTATATTGGATTTTGGTGGATCATGGGATGACCATTTGCATCTAGTAGAGTTTGCATATAATAATAGCTACCAATCCAGTATCGGTATGGCTCCATATGAAGCTTTGTACGGAAGACCGTGCAACTCACCATCATGTTGGATAGAGACTGGCGAGAAGTTTGTGCTTGGACCAGATGTGGTGAGAGAAACTTCGGATAAGATTAAGATAATTCAGCAACGAATGAAAGCTGCCCAAGATAGGCAGAAGAGTTATGCTGATAAGAGGAGAAGAGACTTGAAATTCTCCGTTGGTGACTTGGTGTTTGTCAAGATCTCTCCGTTGAAGAGCGTGATTCGATTTGGCAGGAGAGGCAAGTTGGCACCAAGATTTGTTGGCCCGTTCCCTGTTCTTGAACTAGTCGGGAATTTGGCGTATAGAGTTGGCTTACCAGAGAAAATGGCAGGAGTTCACAATGTGTTTCATGTTTCCTAACTAAGGAAGTTCGTTCACGACTCAGATAGGGCTATTTCACCTGATCAGTTAGAGGACTTCGAGGTAGAACCTGAGGCGGTTGGGAACTGCAAGCCGATTCGTATTGTGGGGCACGATACGAAGCAACTTCGAAGGAAGTCGGTGAAGCTAGTCAAGGTTCAGTGGGGCGAGGACGAGAATGATTGTACTTGGGAGACAGAGGAGAGCATTAGGAAGACACACCCACAACTCTTTGCCTGGTAAGATTTACTTTGTGATTTAGTTTTCCGCATGCTAGGGTAGACTAGTTTTGCTTGTTTTGTATGTTAGATGGTTGTTTTATGGTTGATAGGCATGCGGGACCTTTGTGTGTGTTTGGATTAGGGAATTTCGGGGGCGAAATTTCTTAAGGGGGGAAGAGTGTAACGACCCGTATTCTACACATCATAGAATTGTAGAATATTTATTTCTTTCCCGTATGAAGTTGTATGGTCATTTAACTTTAGGAAACATCTATTAGAGTCATTTCCCATGTTCATGATTTTTGTTGATTTTTAAATGACCATTTTGCCCCTAGTTGGTACTGTTTTGACCATAACTTTTGATTGGAAAGGAATTTTGACCTGAAACCACTTCCATTTGATTCGTTTGATAGTTTCTCTTTCCGTAGAGTGGTCATAATGACCAAACGGACTTACCGTTTGGGAGATATGGCTGAAACAAGGTTTGGAGGGTGAAAAACTGCTTAACCGGGCCAAATCGGGTGATTAGTAAGTAGGCCCATAACCCATTTCGGGATTAGGGTTATGGGAGGGCTGAAATGAGATGGAGAGTCATTCCATTTCAGTTTTCTAGCCTCCACTTATCACCAAGGATCCCTAAAAATGGCCTCCAACCTCTAAATCACATCCAAATCATCTTTTGGTTAAGGATTTGGCTTAGCAACCCCTAGTCAAGGAAGATCTTCACCAAAGCAACAAAGGAGCAGCTGTTTGGCATTGAAATTCACATCAAATCAGAGAATTATTTTGGATCTTAGTTTATTTTGTGGCTAAGGTGAGTGATTTGCATAGTTTTGCACTAATTATGGCTAATTAGAGTTGATTAGTGTTAATTAGTGAATTTAAACATGATAAAATTCTGGAAAAAATGTTTATAAAATTCGGAATGATATTTTAAACCTCTGTTAGAAATTTGGTTCCATTTGGTTAAGTTTTGCTAATCATATCATTGGTTTCACCTAAACATGCTTAGGGGGAAATATGGGGTTTTGGGTATGTTTGATCCATTTTGACCTACCATGTTGATGTTTTGATGTTTGTGGTTGATTATGCATGTGGCTATGACTGTATGAAATGCTATGTGACTGTTTAGAGTAGTTGGAATGGTCGAAAACGCCGTCGAGGGGCGTAAACAGCTCGCTGGACAAGGTGCAGGGGTTCGGATCGCATAGGGGGTTGAGGGACGATCGGATCGCCCTATGGGATCATGGGACATCACCACGAGTCGAGTCATCTCCTCCGAACCGAACCATCTGCGCAAGGCCCACGAGACGAATCGATGTAGCGCCGTGCCCAAATTGAAGTACTCCGACCCGGATCGCTAATGAGCATTACGACCCGATCCGATCCACTCGTGCTTCATATCACGATCCGACTAGAGGAAGGCAGCATCCACGATCCGATGCACAACGAGACGATGGAGGAGCGCGATCCGATCCGTATGGGGTATTCACGATCCGACCAGAAGTGGAGACCCGATTCGATGGAGACTGGATTCACGAGACGGTGGGGAGTGCGACCTGATTACCTGGAGGACCACGACCCGATCCGACATAGGAGGCGCGACCCGATCCAACGAAGAATGCTGAAGGCGACCCGATCCGATCCAATCTGGTGACGACCAATAACCCGAGATGCAAAGGTAGTCCAAATGGAAGTTAGAGCTCAGGATCCCGGAACCAGTTGGGAACCAATGAGTTCACTTCATGGTTGGACTTTACTGCGGGACGTGTGCTAAGGAGTTGTCGACGTTCATAACTTCGATTCACCACTAAGAATGAATGATGGGCTACTTATCAGTGCAGTAGGGTCATTATGACCTGAGGGGCAAAGTGATGGTAGCAAGACTATGTTATCAGTGCAGTAGGGTCATTATGACCTGAGGGGCAAGGTGATGCGTAGTAAGACTATGAGCCAGCGCAGATGGGGTGAATAACTCCATGGGGCAAGTGGACATAGTAAGGATTAGTAAGGCTATGAGCTTGTGCAGTGGGGTTCTTGAAACTCCACGGGGAAAAGTGGACATAGCGAAGGATTTGTGGCTACGTTATCAGTGCAGTGAAGCCATTTATGACTTCATGGGGCAAAGTGATCGTAGCAAGGTATGTTGGGTGATCGAAGTGGTGAATATCGTATGCTTTATGCGCTGAGTGAGAGATGTGAGGATGGATGATATGTTTGATTGTTTGCCATCATTATGACATGCACACCTCCCCCACCTCCGTATCCTTATATTGATTGATATGATACCTTAGAGTGTTGTACAGTATGTAGTGCTAACTCTTTGGTTGCAGGTCCAGGTTCAGGTATGTTTTAGTCTACCTGTTATTGTTCACTTTAGATGCTTATCGCTCATACCAGGCTTTATGTCTGACCCAGAGTTTTATGTCTCCTCTTATTACTCTGGGTGCTCACACGAGCAGACTAGAGACAGGTTAGCTGGTGGTGCGCGAGTAGCCGATTCAGAGGCGGGCAGGAGGCTTCCACGTATGATATATATACACATTCTCCTTGTGTCGTTGATGGTCACTACTTGGGCATTAGTAGTGTACCTCATTTACCTTACTTTTGCTTTGAGACAGTTTGAAAGTTGTAATAAGCTGTATTTTGGATTTCCGCTGCTATGATGTTTAGTTCTGATTTTCAGCTTATGCACTGTCTCTCCTATTTTATGTCAAGTATGTTATTATTATATTTTGTCCTATGCGCTGTGAGACATTCTACAGGTTCCTTGTATGTTCATTTCCTTCTTCCTTTTTCCTCTGGCGACCCGTTCCGTGCTAACTGGATATGTGTACAGCGCACCTTTGGAGTAAATGTCGGTTGGTGCGGGGCGGGCCGTCACAGTTCAGCTCCTCTTTTTCTTTCAGTGTCATTCTTCGAATAGGGTGCACAACGGGCCTTGCATTCGGAACTAAGTCAATTCTGAAGTCGATTTCTCTATGCGGAGGTAAGCTATCAACTTCTTCAAACACATCCGCATAGTCTCTGACGACAGGAGTATCCTCAATAGAAGCAGAAGTGACTTCTAGAGAAGAACAAAATTCTTTCCTATCTATTGCCAAGCAGTGGCATGGAATAGCAATAATATCACCGAATTTGGTTTTAATTCTGACTACTCTTTTAGAGCATAGTAACTCAGCCTCATACTTTGTTAGCCAATCTAGCCCAATTATGATATCGTATCCAGAAAAGCTCATAATGATCAAGTCAAAAGGAAACTGGAAGTAAGAATAAGAAACAGGCGCTCTACAGTGCTGATCGAGGATAGGTGAACCACCTATCGGACTATGGGCTCTAATTGATTCTTTAAGTTTTCTTGGTTTCAATTTAAGCTTTTTAATCGTGTCACTAGATATGAAACTTCTTGATGCACCAGAGTCAAATAGAACTGTAATGGGAATGTTCTTAATGTTAAGAGTACTTCCTAAAACATCAGGTTTACCTGCTTCTTCGGAAGAAGCCGGTGCAGCCGCTCCATCATAGACATGCGCCACTTCAGTTTTCTTTAGCAATGGACAATTCTTGATTAGATGCCCTGGCTTATGGCAATTAAAGCACTCCCTGGGGCCACGAGAATTCTGTCCGCTATTCTGGTCGGTTCTAGATTCATTCCTTCTTGGTCTCTTCGGGGCTTGGCATTTGTAGTCAAAATGCCCCATCTTCTGACAATTGAAGCATTTCATCTTAGATTTGTCCCTCTTCTTCCCTTGAGGTTTGGTAGTAGAAGAATTTCCCACCTCCGGTTTTATGTCAGCTTGCTTTCTTTTGTTGTTATTCTGATTCTTTTCACGCTCCTACTGTGCATTTCTGTCATTATCCTCATAACGGCAAGCCATCTCAATTACGTCATTAAAGGGGATCTTGATGTGAGCAGTGACCCTGTTCAGGTATTTCTTGGAAAGGCCATTGATAAATCTCTTATTCTTCTGCACTGGTTCCTGAACCAACTCTGGAGTGTAGCGTGAAAGTTCCTCGAACTTCCGCACATATTCTGAGATAGTCATATCACCCTGCTGCAAATTTGCAAATTGATCATAGGGCCTCTCTACTTCCTGCTGAGGGATATACTTATCGTTGAAGAGCTCTTTGAATCTGTCCCAAGACATGTAGACCACATTATTGCCTATTTTGACTATATCCCACCAAAATTTCAGCTTGGTCTTTCAATAGCCATGTTGCGAAAAAGCGCTTGCGTTGATCTTCCAATTCCAAGCCTTCAAAGATTTTCTTGTAATTTTTTAACCATGCCTGTGCCTCAATAACATTCTCTCGCTCGGTAAAGGATACGCCCCCTAAGATTTTGTACTTCGTGGACATTTTATCCAAGTCAAACGGCTGCGGGGGTGGAGGTGGTGTTATAGCCTCTGGCGTGGGTTGTCTCTGGGCCATAGGAGTCTCATCTCTAGCTGTGCCTCTAGCCCCACCTCTGCTTCGGGCTCTAGCTTGTGCTCATTTCTTAGTTAGTTCTATACAATCAAGGAAAGAGTCAGACTACCAGAAATAATAATTTTAAAGGAAAGGTTAAAAGTAGAGACATATGATAAGATGGTAATGAAGTAATGACTGATTAATATGTGCTATTCTGCTGTGCTCATTCTAGGACATTACTAATCCTATCTCTAGTGAGCTACTCGTCTTAGAATACTACTGATTCTATCTAGATGAACTGTTCTAAAAATGTTATACTCTGAAGCTAAAGTTAACCTTTAGCTCTGTACCAACTGTGACGACCCCAAACTTCCATGGTACGAAACTAAGGATAATCATAGGAGCATAACATAAATACAACAATAACAGATCTCAGAAAATAGCATAACACATAAATCATTACAACGGAAATAAGAATGTCATCACAACAAAAAATCAAAGACATCAGAGTACGCAGTACAGGATACACTTAGCAAAATAGAAGTCTCAACAAGGAAAGAAATAAGTCTCAATCTCCACCAAATACATCAAAAATCAATAATGTCTAAATGTCTCAAGAAACAATAAAAAGATAAAAAGAAAAAGGTTCTTCATCTTCTTCCTTAGCAAGCTTCAGTCCAGAATGTGTCCATACCTAAACCTGTCATTTGGCTGCCCGTGTGGAAAGAGGGCACCCGAGTTTGCAAAGTGAAACAAACTACGAGTTAGTCATGGGACTGATATGAGAAATCTTTCTTAACTAACAATATGGCTAATCACAGGACCACGCCGCTAATGCGGAACATGTTTAGTCCATTGGATTGCCAGTGCATATGTTTAATAAATTTTTATTTAAAAAACAACGCAATGCTTTTTAGAAAATGAAATCATTATATGACTCAAGTCCCATCACACAATGCAACGCTAACCGGAGGATAGAGTTTTACCTTATAATGATAAAAAGTGCTCGATACGTAGAAAACAATATTTTAATATTATTATTAATGTCTAATAGTTTTTCAAAATTCTTCAAAGTAAATGTATCAATCCTAGACGGCATAGCTACCATATACTATGTCGCCATACATAGGTTTATAATCAAAACTGTAATGTCATATTGGTGATTGGGTTTCCATCATGAGCCAAGGCTAGGGACGATCTCCTAACTGATTCGAGACACTCTAGCAATGTCTCAGGATTCGGACGCTGGCGAACCCTTGGATCCTGCAGGGTCAGTCCACAAATACTTTAGTGGATTGGCAATTCCTGAACACACGTTTCCCAGTCCTATTGAACCTATAAAATGATCAATCGACCAATAAATCCGAGGCGCCTCATTCCATCAACCACATAAGTAAAATGTCAGGGTTTACAATACCCTGATACCACTTCTAGCTAGAAATAAACGTGTGCACTCCCTACGTTCCCTTGTCCCGTTTCATACTCTACCAGGGTGTGAGGCTCGCGAGGTAACGTTATACACAAAGCTATGACGAAACAGGCTATGCTTTGATCATCATCCACAAGGCTCGGCTTTTCAACAAAAGCCTTGATCAATTGCATCTTGGCATGTCACATTGACAATTCACGCCATGCGATCGATAACTACCAATATATAAAACCTGAGCTCATGCGTCTCAGAGAAGGGTGCTAAGCGAGAGAATAGAATTTTCTGCTACCAACAGATATATATTAAATAGAAATCAATTTACATGGAATAAAATCCAATGTCGGACACATCTCCATTTATAAGTCCATTCTAGGTCTGAACGAAACCGGAGTCACCTTATTCCTCATCCCGTATGTCCAATACGGAAGGGAGGTGCTCGCATATCCGAGCAATCAACAAGTACATCCAGATAACTACCACTTTAACCCTTTACTATGTAACAACCCGGAAATCCGAGCCAATTTAAAAAAATTATTTTGGCAATTTTAGCAAATTTTGATTATTTAAAATGAATTGTTTTAAATAATATCGACGAGAAATTTATTTCGAATAGAAATAGAACGTATATATTTACTTGAATCATCATTAGAATATAAATATTATTTTTAAAATATAAAAGGAATTGAAAATGGCGCAGTAGTTTGAAATTTCGATTATGAATTTCAAATGAATGTACCAGATGCAAAATAAACCGGATTTTAGTGAAACCAAAAATATTTGAATCTAGTTGAGAATATCTTTCCAACAAATCCGAAAAATTGAAATTTCATAGCGGGAATAAAAAGATATGTCCAGTTAAAAATTCAGAATAGTCGCTATGGAATTCTATCCCTTAAAAATGGGAATTTTACAAACGACCTCTATTTTCGACGAAACCAATTTTATTGGATCCGTGATGTCAATTTATTGCTAGATTCCAAAATTTGTAATTTTTCGAATCAATATGTGAGCATGGCAAAGGAAAACGCATTTGACCAGTTTTAGTTGATTTTAATCGACTGGAAAATGGCCATTTTTCAAATGTTCTCAGAATTTGATGAAATTAGTTTTGTTAGGACCATATCGTTAATACGAAGCTAGGAATAATTTTTTGGAATTTTTAGAGTCCGTACGCGGCCTCGGTAAATTGAAATGTTTGTTCAAATTAAATATATATAGATTTATAATTTAATTTTGGTGAAAACTGATCGTAATTGACGAATTGGGTTACGAAACATATCCCATTGTGTTCGGAATGGGGGTAATTAGGTGGGGGTGTCAGTCTTTGGGATTCGATTGGAGTTCGTGGTGTTAAGCAGTTAATTGATGAAATAAAATATTATTAAATTATAAAATATAATAAATATCTCCTACCCCCTTCCTTCTATTCCAAGTCAACGGCAGATCAAAAAAATAAATAGAAATTCGTGATAACCCCAGACCCCGTCGCCCCTTCCGTTCATCGTTGGTGCCTCCGCCACGCCCCACCTCCGGCAATAGGTCGTGACCCCCCCATCTCCTCCTCCACCGCTTCCCCTTCCCTCCCCCCAATTCCCAGAAAATGCGTGCCCTGGACCGTAATAGACAACCGCCTCAGGCCAATGACCCGCCACCGCACCCCCTGCCTCTGCATCACACACCTGCTCCGCCCCTTCCCCGACCGCAGCTCTTACCAGTGGGCCCCCTCCACTAAAAAATTGATTTTTACCGATTTCCCCCTTCCAAAAAAAACACTAGAAGACGATGAAGATTCGATTGTGTACAGGCATGAGGAATGATACAGAAGGAAGATCGACGGAGTTCCAGATTTTAAACTGTGAGCTTCTTATTTTTTTTATTATTTATTTTGTAAATAACATTGATTTAAAAATATAATTTTTATTTATAAAATATGATTTTTATTTATAAAATATGATTTTTATTTATTGAAATGAAGTGATAAAAATATAATTTTTATTATGAAGTTAGCGTGATAAAAATATTATCTTTCATATATATATAACGATATAAAAAAAATTTGATTTTTATATATATAGTGGCAAGGTAAAAATATGATTTTTATATAAAGTAGATAACAAAAATGTGATTTTTATATACATAGCAACAATATAAAAATGTGATTTTTATATATGTAGTGGCTACGAACAATGAAATTGACAAAAGGCGAGCATGATGAAGATTTCTACATATGAAGAGTCGTGGCGTTTGGTTTAGCTAGTCGGTGAGAACTTCTCACTTTAAATTCTTGTTTTCTAGTTAAAATATATACTAGGATGCAGACGGTGCTTAATAGCACCCGACACCCGTCGTCCACAGACCATGGATGACTTGTATGCTTGTTTGATGTGTTGTGAAGTTTTTTTGTGATGTTGATGTGAAATGGATAATAAAACATTAATGTGTTGAAATAAATTAATTATCATTAAAAATATAATTTTTAACGTGAATGTGAATAAATAAATATTCATTTACAAACCGAACGGTTTGTTTATGTACACCTATTTGAAGGACATTGATTGGGACGATAAATTTTACACGTCGCCCAACTATACAAATAATATTCGGTGTTTGTGGATTGAAACCCCACACAGGTGTTGGGATGAGATTTGGCGTACACTAATCCCAATTATTTAGTTGTATGTCGATCGATTGGTCGACAGACTGTGCAAGCATTAATTATTTATATTTAATGCTTATGCAGTAGTGTGGTGCACTTTGGATGATGGTTGATTATTTATCGTTGCTATTTAAATACATGTGTTGTGTGGGAACCATATAATTAACATTATATGGTAATTGATCGGGCCTCATTCCAATTGGAGAAATAAAGAATATTATAAAATAAAGATTCATGTGTTGAATAGAATAAATAGTCATGTGTTGACGATGGTAATGTGTTGAGAATATTCATGTGTTGAAACTTATCATGTGTTGAGTAAAATATTTTAAACAATAAAATTACATCTTTATCATAACTTTATAAAATATATTAAATAACAAAAATAGTCATGTGTTGATGATGCTCAAGTGTTGAGAATATTCATGTGTTGAAAGAAATAAATATTCATTTGTTGAATAGAATAACGAAGTTATTGAAATATATAAAGCCGTGTTGATTAGAGATACGCCATTTTGACGCGAATGATATTTATATCGATTATATTCATTTTTATAATGAATATAGAAAAGGAAGTGATTTCAAAATATAACGTTTTGAGAATATTATCATTTGTATATCGATGATGTGGAATATTCAATTTTGATTCGAAATTGAATATGAACTTGAAATCATTTCGAAAACGAATTTAAAACGATTTATAAAATACGTTTTAAAAGGAAATCGATGAAATATAATATATATATATATATGTACATTATATAATGGCCTGAATGGAACGCGCCGCACTGCGGCAGTTCGTGAATTTCGACCATTGACTTCAAATGGACATTACGGGAGATCCGACCATCGGATTCTCATAAAACCAGACCCGGTGGGTTCATATCGAAAAGTGATTTCTAATGAATATTAGAGATTTGAAATCTAGCGGTTGGATTTGGAATTATGTCCAAATCATATTTGGAAAAGGTCACTGTAAGTGCAGTTCGATGGCCGTTGATGGTAATCGACTGTACGGGCCTTGATAAAATTATTAAAAATAGTAATAATTTGTGTAAAATCATAAGGAATGATTTGCGAAGAATTGGGATGAAAAATTCCATATTTGAAAAGATAAAAATAGATTTTCATCGAAATGAACTAGTTTTGAACTAGAATTGTAATTCCATTTATTTTTAAAATAAATAAATTGGATTTGGAATGGTTTTGAAAATAACCAGAATTTCCAATAATTGAATTGGAATGGATTTGAATCGAAATTGTCTATGTAATATTTCGATATTGGATTTCGTGATTATACAGATATGGTTGTGGAAATTTGAAAGATATGTTTTATATCGTTATTTCCAATACGATATTTGTTGGTTTCAGAATTTGATATTGAATATAAGACGGTATATTTTCTATTCAGAGCCTTGTATTTAATATCAAATGGGATTTTGGGTTCGTCGTGAATGGTGTCTTAAATAACACTGTTCTTGAACCCAGTTTAGAAAAGAATAAATCTTTTAATTAAGATTTAGTGAAATTGTCCAGTTAATTAGTATTTAACTGGAATTGAATTTGAATTGGGTTTTGGGGTTTATCGTGAGCGGTGTTTTGAATAACACATGTTCTTTAACCCGATTAACAATAGAAAGTGATTTTGGGTTTATCGTGAATTGTGTTTTAGGTGACATTGGTTCTTTAACCCAGTTAAAGACAGGATATTGATTTTTGGGAAGATTAAAACTAAATGGAGTTTTAATGAATCTTTAATTAGATTGAGATGATCGAGAATGGAGTATCACCAGTTTTGCTCCAGGCAATAGTTAAATCTTTTATTAGAATTGAACGTGAAATGGTAATTAAATTTACCGATAACACCATGGTGTTAGATATGAAGTATTACCAGTTTTACTTCATGGGATGAATAGGTTGGGATTGGGAAATAAAATAAATGATTACTTCGGTGTGGTTCGCTAATCCCGACTAATTTGAATTGATATTCAAAAGAAGATTAAAGGATAAATTTAAAGAATTTATCTTTGATAAAATTAATGGGAACCTTTCCCAAAGTATGAGAATATTTGAATAAAAGAATATTCTGAATTGGAATGAGGCGTATGTTGTGTTTGTGTAACACTTGTTTATTATATGCGCGAGTTATTCAGAAAGACCGGGTTTATCCTATTCTGAATAACTGATTCGACGTGGTGTCGAGGATGAAGACGGTGGTCGAAGACCGGAGGTCTTCACGTCGTTTGTATAATTACTGATGATCTTGATTGGGCTGTACACCCAAGAGGAGGGAATCAGCTAGTGATCGTTCAGACGTACTTGGAGATCGATGGATATGCGAGGTACAAGGTGCCTCCGGTTTCGTTCAGACCCAGAACGGACTTGTAAATGGACTGTGTGTCTGACAATGAATTTTATTCTATGTGATTGATTTCTATTAAATGTATATCTATTTGGCAGCGGAGAATTTATTCTCTTGCTTAACGCCCTTCTCTGAGACGTACGAGCTCAGAGGTTATATATTGATGGATATCAAACGCATGGAGTGAATTGCCTGTGTGGCAATATGATCAATGCTTCTGTTGAAAAGCAGATTCTTGTGGTTGATGATCAAAGGACGTCCTGTGTGGCATAGCTTTGTGTAGCGTTGATTCGCGAGCCTCACACCCCGGTTGTGAACCAGAAACTGGAGAGGACCTCAGGGAGGACATGCGTTTCTTTCTAGTTAGAAGTGGCGTCAGTGGTTTGACACGCCCTGACGAGTTTAACTTATGTGGTTGTTGTTGTTGCGAGGCACCTCGGATATATCGGTGACTGTGTGGAGCCGATGGAGTCATTTGGCTCATTTACACCCCAAAGGGCGGGGAAATGCAGTGTTCAGGCATTTTAATCTACATCGGTGGACCGGCCCTGACGATCCAAGGTCACTCGAGCTCTGACCTGAGGGGCGGACTAGAGGCTCTCAAATCGGTAAGGACTATCTTTTGCCTTGGTTCACAGATGGAAACCTAACTTCCAATACGTGACTTTGCTGTTTTAATTGTAAAACTAGTATGGCGACATGATATATGGTACCCATGCCATCTATGATTGATATTTATGATTGAAATTGTTTTGACACTATACACTTATAGTAATAAAAGATGAAATTTAGCGTATCAAGCATTCTTTGGCTATTATAAGGTAAAACCTTATCCTCCGGCTTGTGTTGCATTATGTGATGGGACCTGGGTCTTATAATAGCTTCATTTTTCTTTATTTAGCATTGCGTTGTTGTTTTATGCACTGGTATTCTTGGGAGGAAACCCATTCCGTGTTATACGGCGCGGCCCCTTGATTTACCTAACTTGAAAATAAAGATTAATAACCGTTTTAGTTCTCACACCAGTCACATGACTGACCTGGAGTTTATTGTTTTAACCTAAACTCTGGGTGCCCTTATTTTGACACAGGCAGCTAGTAGTTTTGGTTTTGCAGATTTATATTCACAGGATCCTGATTTACAGCTGGAATGATATCCAGAAAGCTCTGTATCCGTATATCTCCTTCAGTTGTGTTTTGTATTATTTTCCGCTGCAATGTAACTTATTATATTCTCTGATATTTTCTATTGTATAATATTTGTTTATACTCTGTATATTCTTGTATTCTGATGTAATTGTTGCAATTAACAATGAAATGTTCTTCTGTTTGCGTTCTGATGTGTCTTGTCCTCAAAGTATCTGCTCTTCCCTTACCGAGGATGTAACACCCCACCTCCGTTAGGTTCACTCTCAAAGGGAATGCCCTAATTTTGGTGGAGGTTTATAAGTATAAGTTCACAGATATACAAGACAGATATAAGAACACATATTTGTAAACAGCAGAAAAACAACAAACTTTTATTTCATAAAAGCAAATACGTGTTACAAAACATCACCATGATTGTCTTACATCTTTTCCCAAAAACATAACATAACTCCTTCATAATCTGTCTTGAGTACATTATTTAAAGAAGCATAAATAAAACAAAGATAAACTGCAAAAGTCCCCATAGTGGATTGTCCAAAGCCATAGTTCAAAACAGGAAAGTCCAAGCAATACATTTCTCCTCTTCAAGCTGGATGTTAAGGTTGGTCAAGCTGTTGTGTTCCCTCCTTGTGGACCTGGGGGGGGGGGGGAACAGAAGAAAAGAAGACGAAAGAAAAGTAGAGTCAGACATAAGGCCTGAGTAAGTCTAGTACTATTTTGTCTATGAATAAAGAACTGGGTGTGATAAGTATAAACAAGAAGTGGGAAAGCACTATAAACTTGGTTAAGTTGTCTAGGGTCGAATATACTATCGTACCCCATGTTAATCTCTGAACCCATATAAACTAGATTCCAACTGGCACCCCATAATCAGGGTGATGTGATCCATTTTATAATGATCGGCTCCTACTCGCATAGTTACATGTGTCTTACGGCCCCCGATGTTGTAGTTACCTATGCTGGTCCCACCATGGGGTGTATCAAGTCCCATAGTGGCGGCCCGACACAACCTTAGAGTGCACAGGTATGCTACTGGTGTCCAGTGCTTTATTTTTCTGCGCCGGAGTGTGTGCACGCCCGCACCCCGTTAGAACCTACACTGCTACACCACCGCCGTCGATTTGACCTCTTACAATCAGCCCAGTAATCGTGCCCCACCCTGCCTAGTTTCAGGGTATCCTGATACACCTTCTAGGGTTACTGCTGAAAAGGGTCCCCCGTTACTAGGTTTTCTATCTCTAGCCAACATGCTAAGTTGGTTAAGTGTTTTCTAACCTAACCCCCACCAGTCCGTTTAGTTTAGCATGTTCCATTTTGATTAAGTCTTTAGTTCACTTAATCCTAACAATCCTGACTCAGCCTTAATTGTCTTATTAAGGCCCTGACCTCTCACATTAGACAGGTATTGTTGTGGCTGCCTGTTGCCGGTTGGTTCCGGGCAGTCTTACGCCACAACTCAGTCTAACCTCGGGTCCTTATTGGGCTCCATGTTTAACCTCTCACATTGGATAGGTATTGTTGTGACTACTGGACAGCCGGGCGGTTCCGGGCAGGTTTACATCACAACTCAATCCAACCTCGGGTTAAACACATCGTATGTTCTACATTTACATATTTTGTCTTTCTTCTTTATTTTCTTATATGTAAATATTTGCGGCCCATTATTAAGTTAATGGTGTAAAGGTTACACCAACCATGGGCCCAACCCATACTTGAACTTGGGCCCTTCTATTTTATATTTTCATTCATTAGTAATTTTAACCCAACATTATTTTCCCCCGTTTAACACGTCCGTTTATTATATATATATTGGGCTTAGCCTTTTAAAGCCCAACTTAGCCATGCGAAAAGGGGAGGCTTAAAGCGTGATTACATACACAAAAAGGGGAAGGTGAGCGCATGAACTTGCAATATGACGTTGGAAATACAGAATAGAAACTGGTGTACTTGCATAGTAGTGACATATACTTTGGTCATAAAGCATAGGTGACATGAATCAAAGCATGTGAACTTGTAGTTGAGATAAGAATCTAAATTGGGTATCATTATTGACACATAGTCATAACTACAACATGAACCTATACTTTTATTTAGGCATAATGTCAAACATAAGCATGGCATAAATATTTCTAACATAAGCATGGCATAATGTCAAACATAAGCATGGCATAATGTCAAACATAAGCATGGCATAAGTATAGTTAAATTTGTTCACATAACTATGACATAAATATTTCTAACATGAAATCATGATTTTTACTTTAGTCATGCAAACTTGCAAAAAGGGATTTTTGGACCTAACCTAGCTATGTACCACATATGTCATCATATAATTCTTGTAAACAATATAGAATTAACATGGATTTCTATTATGCCAAATATCAATCATAGCCTAGTCATATTCCTAAGTTTGCAAATAGGTTTTCTAGTACAAAAGCATGGCTTAATGATAATTTCATATGAACTATGATAACCCAAACTTATCCCAATTTACTTCACAAAAATGATGTTTGTATAAAAATACACATTATGATGGCATAATAGCAAAGCCCCAAACTTGCATGAATTTCAATCAACTACATACATGTAGCATCAACATGGATTACATAATTTGCGAATATTCCAAACGCATACTTGCATAGAACTACCGCATGTAGTTCTTTATAATGAATAACACAATTCCCAAATCGATAAGAATCATAGTAACGCACAAATTATGAATTATTTATTACCACAATCAAGTATACAAACCAACACAGTTATTTGTTCATACCAAAGTAATACTCTACTTACAATGGTGTGGCGAATTCTCTAATTTAGGGATTTGAAGATGAGGTTTGATTTGATTGAGTTGCTTTATGCCTTAGAATTTTGCCTCCTAATCCTCTCTCCAATTGGTGGCTACCCCTAGTCGTTCTTCAGCAACATGGCGGCTTTGTTCTTATTTTTGAATGAATAGATTAGGGTTAGTCTAGGGTTGTTTTTAAAGGGGAAATGAACTGATTAGGACCATTGATGTTGCTTGGATTGATCGTAGCCATTCATCCTAAGGAGAGACCAATTAGAGCCTGCCACCTAGCCCTAATGACAAAGCAGACCACAGAAAATCGACCAACATAGAATAGGCCAGCCGGGTTAGACTGGGCTCGACCTGGCTCTGGACCAGGTCGACACCCCTGTCGACAGCCCTGTCGACAGGCCTGTCGACCTGGTTAGACCAGGTCGACAGCCCAGTCGACCTGGGTGCGTGAGGCGGGTGTTCTTCCGCCCTGGCCCATTGGGCCCCACTTTTAATTTTTTTTTAAACTGTTTTATTCTGTTTGAAATTTAAATTTAATTCAGAAACTTCCGAAGGCCATATCTTCTTCATACGGACTCCGTTTTTTGAAAATCGGACTCTATTTCGCGTATTTTTCCGAGACGAACGCAATGGCGTATCCCGTTTCCCTTAGTTCTTTGATTTGAAATTAATTATACTTTAATTTGTTAATTTCACAGTTATAGAATTTGCGGGGTGTTACAGAGGAAGTTACGGGTTATCGTATACTGGGAGCTAACCAATGTCGGGCATCAGTAGTTATCCTTTCGATGTGAAGATCGCCGATCTTAAATCGCCGTCTTCAATATCTTTATTTTAAATCGTTGTAAAATCATTTGAAATGAGATTGAACTCAGTCTTTTCAAATGATTCTCGCATATATATAGTTTAAAAATGTTTCATATCGTAAATAGTATTTAATAACGATTTATCGCTATTTTTATTTGTATAAAAATAGCTAAATTAATTTAACGATGCTTCGGGTCAATAGGCGGCCCTAGCGCTGTTTTTAATCAAAATTTGATTTACATTTATCCCGAAATCTAATCGTTGGATTTTAACAAAGTTTATAACTTGGAAAGATCTTCTCAAAGCGATCCAAACGGTTCTAGTTTTAGGAAAATCCGACGGTTGGATCTTTCGGTATAATCGTTTAAATTTACGATTTCGAAATGCGAACTACCGCGCGCGATTCATTAAATTTTAATTTATATATATATATATATATATATATATATATATATATATATATATAAACTCTTCGACGATTTCTCTAACGTATTTAACATGCCAAATAAAAGAATGTTTTTATTTGTCATATCATATCTATGTATTGTCAAACAGAATACATATCATTTACATGAAAATTGATCCAATGACGAGTCAACTTTGCATATAAATTCTAATATATGCAAATGTAAATATAAATGTAATTTTAACAATGCATATAAATTCTAATATATGCGATGTAAATATAAATGTAATTTTAACAACGCATATAAATTCTAATATATGCGACGTAAACATAAATGTAATTTTATCCATTTCATTATAAACCAAGTTTTTAATGTAAACATGTTTTATTTTGAAAACATGCATGTTTGTCCAACTTCTATTATTACATTAAAAGTGAATTTTTAATGTAAAACATATTTCTTTTTAAAACATGAATCTTTATCTAAATTTCTACTATTACATTAAAAGTGAATTTTTAATGTAAAACATATTTTCATTTTTAAAACATGTTTCTTTTTCTATATTTCTATTATTACATTAAAAAGTGAATTTTTAATGTAAAACATGTTTTCTTTTTAAAACATGAATCTTTTCACTAATTTCTAACTTTACATTAAAATGGATATTTTAATGAAAAACATGTTTTGATTTTAAAACATCAACGCTGTTCTTATTTTTGACATTACATTAAAAATGTATATTTTTAATGAAATCATATTTTAGTTTTAAAACATTAATACTTTTCTTATTTTTAATATTACATTAAAAATGTATATTTTTAATGAAATCATGTTTTAATTCTAAAACATGAACACTTTTATTATTTTTTAACATTACATTAAAAATGTATATTTTTAATGAAATCATGTTTTAATTTTAAAACATGAACACTTTTCTTGTTTTAACATTACATTAAAAACGTATATTTTTAATGAAATCATGTTTTAATTTTAAAACATGAACACTTTTCTTGTTTTTAATATGACATTAAAAATGTATATTTTTAACGAAATCATGTTTTGATTTTAAAACATGAACACTTTTCTTGTTTTTAACATTACATTAAAAATGTATACTTTTAATGAAATCATGTTTTGAGTTTAAAACATGAACACTTTTTCTTATTTTTAACATTACATTAAAAATGTATACTTTTAATGAAATCATGTTTTAATTTTAAAACATGAACACTTTTCTTGTTTTTAACGTTACATTAAAAATGTATATTTTTAATGAAATCATGTTTTAATTTTAAAACATGAATACTTTTCACTACTTTCACTCTTGACACTAAAATTTCAAATTTTTAATGAAATCATATTTTTATTCAAAACATGAACATTTTCTATTTTTCTATTCTTGTCATTAAAAATGGAAATTTTTAATGAAATCATGTTTTTATTCAAAACGTGTATTTTCTATTTTTATATTCTTGACATTAAAAATGTAATTTTTTTAATGAAATCATGTTTTTATTCAAAACACGTGCATTTTCTACATTCTAACATTATATTAAAAAGGTGAATTTTTTAATGTAATGTTCTTATTTTTTCTAAAACATGAATATTTATATTTTTATAGTAATTCCATAAAATGATAGAAATTTACATTTCATTTTTGTCGAATATTCCAATTCAACAAAATGACAAAGTTTAATATTTCCTTTAGTTTGGAAATTTTAACTCATTCAATTAATAAAGGGTATACTTCATTTTGATTGATAATTCTATTTCAATCAAATTACCAAGTGATATTTTTCATTTTGATTGAAAATTCTAATTCAATCAATAAAAAAAGGTGATATTTCATTTGACTGAAAATTCTAATTCAATCAATAACAAAGGTGATATTTCATTTGATTGAAAATTTTAATTCAATCAATAACAAAGGTGATATTTCATTTGATTGAAATTTCTAAGTCAATCAATAACAAAGTTGATATTTCATTTGATTGAAAATTCAAATTCAATCAATAACAAAGGTGATATTTCATTTGATTGAAATTTCTAATTCAACCAATAACAAAGGTGATATTTCATTTGATTAAAAATTCTAATTCAATCAATAACAAAGGTAATATTTCAGTTGATTGAAATTTCTAATTCAACCAAAAACAAAGGTGATATTTCATTTGATTGAAAGTTCTAATTCAATCAATAACAAAGGTGATATTTCATTTGATTGAAATTTCTAATTCAACCAAAAACAAAGGTGCTATTTCATTTGATTGAAAATTCTAATTCAATCAATAGCAAAGGTGATATTTCATTTGATTGAAATTTCTAATTCAACCAAAAACGAAGGTGATATTTCATTTGATTGAAAATTATAATTCAATCAATAACAAAGGTGATATTTCATTTGATTGAAATTTCTAAATCAACCAAAAACAAAGGTGATATTTCATTTTTGCTGAATATTTTGATTCAACAAAATAACAACAAAAAGTTTGATTCATTTCTTTATTGCAAATATAACGCCAATAAAATATAATAAAGGTGATGCTTCACTTTTGTTGAATATTTTGATTCAACAAAAATGTTTGATTTATTTTTATGGCAAATTTAATAATAACACAATATCACCCAAACTACAAATCTACATTCACACATCACATACAGATCAAATCACGTAACATAGCATGTAAAAATTTATAGCGGATCGATGATAATACAATAATGATTTATTCTAATTATTTTAAAAAAAATGAAATAGAATTCTCATAGTCGTTTGAATCTAAGTGGTTCAGATCTGTAAATTTGCCAAAATTTAATCAGCTCAGAACTGGATCTAGTTAGTCTAGAAACGTAGATCTTGGATCTATGATCGCAATGCTTCGAAAATCGTTCAGTTCTGAGTCAGTATGAGGGAGTTATGATTTAATTTACATTGCTAATAATTTAAAATAAATTAATTTGGATAATTAATTAGAATTCCACCTTCTACTTGAATTTACAGTCAAGCCCGCGGGTTTCAGGTTCCTATTCGAACCTAGGGTTCTCTTTGGCTCATGATATGAGGCACGGGGTGTTGATCGGAGTTTGCCACGTGGAAGGGGGGAGGACGGCGCGCCGATCACCATGGGTCTTGGCCAACTCGGCGGTGGATGGGTGGCAGGGTGGCAGTGGGAACCTAACCGGGTTGGGGGCACGGTTCTCGCCAAATACTCCACCAGAAAATGAAATTCGAGTATGGATGGAAAGCTTGAAGAAAGTTCTACAGAATCCTCAAAAGGAGCGATGTATTTTGGTGAATGGTTGGAGAGTTATCTTGGAAGAATCATTTGAACAGTAGGCACGGGGTGTTGATCGGAGTTTGCCACGTGGAAGTGGGGAGGATGGCGCGCCGATTGCCATGAGTCTTGGCCAACTCGACGGTGGATGGGAGGCAGGGTGGTTGTGGGAACCTAATGGGGTTGGCGGCACGATTCTCGCCAAATATTCCACCAAAAAATGCAATTCGCGTATGGATGGGAAGCTTGAAGAAAGTTCTACGGAATCCTCAAAAGGAGCGATGTATTTTGGTGAGTGGTTGGAGAGTTATCTTGGAAGAATCATTTGAACAGTATCGGGTATGAATAAACGATGGTGGCAACTATACAGTAGGGTATTAGGGTTTGTACAGTATACGTATTTATATGTGTATTTCCATTTTTATTTAATTTATTTAATTCCTTTAATTCAATAAAAGTCTATTAAACCTTTTCAGTTCCAATTTCAGTGCAACGAGAGTTGCCCCTAGCTGAATGCCCTTGTCCCAGACACAATGGGCTAGGTCCTGTCAGCCCAATCGATCGTTTTCAGCATGTTTTCTTTAATTTAAAATATAAATCCTTTATTAAATTAATTCGATCATATATTTAAATTCACCGGGGCCACATACGGACTCCGAAAATTCCCGATAAATAAATCTAGCTATGTTTTGATGATACGGTCCCAACAAAATTAATTTCGTCGAATTTGGAGACCGTTTGAAAAATGGCCTTTGTAACGGTCGATCAAATTCAATAGAAATTATCAAATCAGAGTTTAATTTAATACGCTCACAATTTAATTCCAAAAATTCTTGAAAATTAAACTTAGTAATAAATTGAAATTCCGGATCTGACAAAAGTGGTTTCATCGAAAACGGAGGTCGTTTATAAAATGGCCTTTTATACGGGCTATAAATTATACTATATTCCGTAGCGACTATTCTGATTATTCAACTGGCCATAACTTTTTATTTCCGCTATGAAATTTCAATTTTTCGGATCCGTTGGAAAGATATTTTTAAACAGATTTTATTTTTGGTTTTACTAAAATCCGTTCAATTTTGAATCCTGTATATTCAGTCAAAGTTCCGCTTTGACTTTTCAAACTGCCGTATAATTTCTAATTCCTTTTGAAATCAAAATAAATATATTCGTTCTAACCTCGATTTAAATAAATTTTTTATCGTTATTATTTAAAATAAATTATTTTAACTATTCAAAATTCACTTAAATAGCCAAAATAAATTTTTTAAATTGGTTCTGATTTTCCGGGTTGTTACATGTAGTAACTCACATATCATATATATATATATATATATATATATATGGATATGAGTCCGCAGTTGTAGCTCAACTAGTAAGGACATGCGACGTTCACCCAAGAGGTCGAGGGTTCGATTCTCACCAGCTACAGTTATAGCTGGGATTTACCTGGAGTATATGGAGGGGGCGTTTGCATACTTCCTCAGAGTTCACAAACGAAGCTTGGCTCTCTGGGTATTCAAAAAAATAATATATATTTATATGAGGGTTGATTTGTACACTATAAACTTTTCGAAAACAAACCTTTGTGTATGACTATGAGGGCGTGAAGCCTGGAGGGGCACGTGGATCCAGGAATCAAGGGAAACATGCAGGAACATTTTTCTATAGGGTAGATTGTGTAAACGAGGTGGAAGATTGTAACGACCCGGAAAATCTGAACCAATTTAAAAATTTTAAATTGGCTAAAATAATGGATTTTAAATATTTAAAATAAATATTTTAAATAATGGCGATGAAAACTGAGTTTGAATCGACAATTGAAAACGAATATAATTAATTATAATTATAAACAAGGCCTAAAATGGCGTGGCAGTTTCAAAAATAGAATTCAAACTTTGTCGGGCTGTACTGGGTGCAAAACAATCCGGATTTTAGTGAAACCAAAAATTTTTAAATCTGTTAGTGAATATCTTTCTAACGAATCCGACCAATCGAAATTTGATAGCGGGAATCAAAAGATATGTCCAGTTGAAAATTCTGAATAGTCGCTATGGAATTCAGGCCCTTAAAAATGGACATTTTGCAAACGACCTCGGATTTCGACGAAACCACTTTTGTTGGATCCGTGATGTCAAGTTATTGCTAGGTTTCAAATTTCATAATTTTTCGAATCAATATGTGAGCGTGGCAAAAGAAAACGCGTTTGACCAGTTTCCGTTGATTTTAATCGACTGGAAATTGGCCATTTTTCAAACGATCTCAGAATTCGACGAAACTAGTTTTGTTAGGACCGTATCGTCAATACGAAGCTAGAAAATATTTTTCTGGAATTTTTCTAGTCAGTATGTGGCCCCGGTAATTTGAAATGTACGTTTAAAATTCAATATAGTGATTTAAATGTAAATTCAACGGAAACTGATTGTAACGATCAAATCACCTTGCGATACATATCCCATTGTGTTCGGAATGGGGGTAAAACGCTATGGGCGACAGGCGGTGGGCCTCGTTTCGAGGTCGTATGTAAAAGTCAACCTTTTTGCAAAAATATAAATAATTAAATAAAAAAATAAAAAAATATAATCTCCCTCCCTTTTCTTCCTTCTGCCCCGCCCCCCCCCCCCCCGATTTCATTAATCAGTAAACAAAAAAAAAAAGGACGGAGCAGCAGCGACGCCACCGCCGCCCATCACCGCACCCGCTCCCCTCGTTCGTCGAACCAGTGACGAGCCCCCCCCCCCCCCCCGTCGAATCAAATCGAGCCCCCCCCCCCCCCCCCCCGAAGCATCAACACCCTAACCTAGGACCTCCGACGTCGAGCCACCCGCCTCCGCCTGTCCCTCCTCCAACCGCGACCTCCCCGACGCCGCCAAGAGCAGCAGCAGTCCCCCCCCCTTCGCAGACTACGGTGAGTATTTTAGGTTATTTATTTTTATTTTTATTCTGTAAAAAAAAAACTGATTTTTGTGAAGATTAGAACTGATTTTTGTAAAAGATTAAAACTGTTTTTTTATAAAGATTTAAAACTGATTTTTTTTTTAAAAAAAGTTAAAACTGATTTTTAACAGAATTTAAAACTGATTTTTTTTTAAAAAAGTTAAAACTGATTTTAAACAGGTTATAAAAACTGATTTTTTAAAAGAAGTTAAAAACTGATTTTTAACAGATTTAAAAACTGATTTTTAATTTAAACTTTAAAAAGAAAAAAAAAGGTTTAAACTTTAAAAGGAAAAAGGTTTAAACTTTAGATAAAAAAATAAAGATCAGATTTTTTAGAATAGAAAGATCATATTTTTAAAATAGAAAAGACGGAATTTTTATTAAATAGAAGAAGTAAAATATGATTTTTATATTTTTTTAAAGTAATAAAAATATAATCTTTACATCATAGGAATATTAAAAATATAATCTTTATTTTTGAAAAGGTGGAATATATATTTTTGAAATGCAGTTTTTATATATTGAATAACATAGTAAAAATTCGATTTTTACATATGTAGAGAATACGGGCAACGGAAGCGACGAAAGGCGAGATTGGCGAAGATTTCTATAAAGGAAGTGTCGTGCAGTTGGATAGCTATTGGTGAGATTTCTGATTTAAAAATATATATATATGGGTGAAATAAAAGTGAATTGCTATATATAAATATATATATATATATATATATATATATATATATATATACGCCCCTCGTCCACAAACCATGGACGATATTTATTGGTTGAAATTGTTGTGAAAATTGATTGATAGCGAATGATTGTTTGGGATTGTTTGTGATTGATATTGGTTGATTATGGTTGAAAAATACCCATTTGTGGTTGAGAAATATTTGGTTGAAACCACATAGGATTAGTTTGTGGAAATGAAATAAATATATACATGCCGCCTGCGCGCGAACTAGATGCATGATCCCCATTGTCAAAAACCGCGAGGTTTTAAGGTAGAGCGAGGAGCCGTACTAGGGACGGTCCCGGTTTTAACTACCTTGCCGTTATGCTGCCGAAATTTTGAATAATATTCGTGTGTTTGAATTATTTTCATATGCTTAAACTATATTTATTCATTGTATAGAAAACATTCATGTGTTGAATTGATATTCATTCGTTGATTAGAAATTCATGTGTTGAATGGTATTCATATTTTGAAATAAATCGTTTGATAATAAAAATCACATTTTTATCTATATATAGAAACTATAGAAAATTTCATGTGTTGAATTGATATTCATTCGTTGATTAGAAATTCATGTGTTGAATGGTATTCATATTTTAAAATAAATTGTTTGATAATAAAAATCACCTTTTATCGACTATATGAACTGTGTAAAATAATCTCGTTTTAAAAGAAATTGTTTTATGATAAAAATCCCATTTTTATCACCAACATGAACTATATAGAAAAATAGTGTTATGAAATGAATTGTTTTACAATAAAAATCACATTTTTATTGTATGCATAAATCGTTGAAATGTGAAGTGTTAAAAATAGCCACTTGTTCAAAATAAACATATAAGAGTTGAAATATTCATTAATTAGCTAATGAAATGATTTGCACCTATTTATGTAACATTAGAATGAATGGTGTTTTTAAACCAAACAGAAGTCAAATATGAAGTTGAATAGAAAATGATAAGTGATAAGAACTGTATATATACGTACATGCATATTTATTGAACAGGTTATAGCAAAGGGGCTAGAGAAGAGGAATAAAATTTTGTGCCCGACAAATAGGTACACATTTACTGTTTTGTTTGGGTGATGATTTTATGAGCCTGTTGGCTAGCCGCTTGGCTTTTTCTTTTTCTTTTTGAGATTAGAAGGACCGGGAACGCTATTTGTGATTTCCCGATGCTCCCGGTGCAGGGGAGGTTATGGCGAAATTTTCCAAAATTTTAAGGTGTTAGAAAAAAATTTGAAGTGAAAACGATATTGAAATCATTGAATGAACTATATTTATATAAATATATAAATAAAAATAAAATTAAAACGAAACGAAGCCGTGCAGTTCGTATTTTGAAACCGTGATTTCAAACAACTAGTACGGGGAATCCGACCATTGGATTTTCCCGAAACCTCAACCGTCGGGTTCGCCTTGGAAAGATCTTCCCAACGGCACCAACCTTGCAAAAATCCAACGGTTGGATTGTCTGGAATGTTTTCTGAAGAAAAACAGCGCCAGAAGCGATTATATTTATATATATATAAATATAATTATATATTTAATCGAATAACGACGCTGCAGTTCGTAATTTGAAATCGAAAATTCAAACGATTGTACCGGGAGATCCGACCGTCGGATTTTCCCGAAACTGGAACCGTTGGATTCGTTTTGAAAAGACCTTTCTAATGATGTAAATTTTCTGAAGATCCAACGGTTAGATTTTCAGATATGTGTAAATCAAATCTGAAGAAAAACAGCGCCACGGCCGCCTTATGGCCCGAAGCGTTGTTTTGAATAAAATAGCTATTTTAAAATAAATAAAAATAGCGATAAATAGTTATAAAATATCATAAGCGATATGGAATGGAAATAAACTGAATTTGCTTGATTTATGTTGTATTTGATGGTTGAATGTGTTTGGTGTGAAAATTACATTAAAGAATAATATTGGTGTTGTCGAATAATTTAACCATTGAAATAAATTGATTTGAAATTCTAAATATACGTGAATTATTTGAAAAGGCCGAGTTAATTCTCATTTCGAATAATTGACCGACGATTGAAAGTCGAAGATGAAGACGATGGTCGAAGACCGGAGATCTTCACCTCGTTTGGATGGTAACCGAGGTCCTGATTGGGAGGCATCCCGAAATATGGATAATGAGTGGTGATCGTCCAGACGTACGTGGTGATCGATGGGTTTGCGAGGTATTTAGTGCCTCCGGTTTCGTTCAGACCCAGAACGGACTCGTAAATAGACTATGTGCCCGACATTGGATTTATTCTGTGTTGATTGATCTCTGTTAAATATACATCTGTTTGGCGGCGGAGAATTTATTCTTTTGCTTAACGCCCCTTCTCTGAGACGTACGAGCTCAGAGGTTGTATATCGATGGACATCAATCGCATGGCGTGAATTGCCTGTGTGGCATGCTAAGATGCAGTGATCAGGGCTTCTGTTGAAAAGCAAAGTCTTGTGGTGATGATCAAAGCACCGCCTGTGTGGCGTAGCTTTGTGTATAACGTGAATTCGCGAGCCTCACACCCCGGTATGAACCTAAAACGGGAGAAGGACCTCAGGGAGGGCATGCGTTTCTTTCTAGCTAGGGTGGTGTCAGTGACCTACCAGCCCTGACATTTATATACTTTTCACCTATGTGGTTGTTGCTGTTGCGAGGCGCCTCGGTTTGGTCGGACGATCCGGGTCCGATGGAGTCATTCGTTGGCTCATTTACGCCCCAAAGGGCGGGGAAACGTATTGTTCAGGCACTATAATCCACATCGGTGGACCGGCCCTGTCGCTCCAAGGGGCAGTTGCGGCTGTTCCGGTGGCTCGGGCTAGAGAGTCACGAATTCGGTAAGGACTATCTTTTGCCTTGGTTCATGACGGAAATCCCATTTCCAAATACGACATCGTGCGGTTTTGATTGTATATATATATGGCGACATGATATATGGTACCCATGCCGTCTATGATTGATAGTTATGATTTGAAATTGGTTTCAGAACATATAAATACTAGTAATAATATCAAATGCCCTTTGTTTTATTCGTATCAATCATATTTTGGCCGTTATAAGGTAAAACTCTATCCTCCGGTTTGCGTTGCATTGTGTGATGGGAACTGAGTCTTATAACGGCTTCATTTTTATAAAAAGCATAGCGATGTTTAAAAGAAAGATTTGTTTTAAAGCACTGGCAATCCAATGGAGTAAACCCGTTCCACGAAAGTGGCGTGGTCCTGTGATTTGCCAAATTATATTTGTGTTGAGTAGATTTCTCATACCAGTCCCATGACTGACTCGTAGTTTGTTTCACTTTCAAACTCGGGTGCCCCTTTTTCTACACGGGCAGCCTTGTATTCAGGTTTAGCTGGTTCCTTTTTCTGGATAGCTGGAGCTGAAGATGGATTCTATCATTTATTTCTTTTTATGCTGTTCAGCTCCTATTGAATGTATAGCTGAACTGTATTTGTACTAAGTAAGATCCCGTATACTGTGTAACTCTGATGATTACTTTTATCCAGTATATTTTGTTGTTCATATCTGGTGTATTTATTTAATTCTGTTCTGCTATTATATGTTTCTGTGTTATATTCCAAAGATAACCCTTGTTTCCGTGAGAATGGGATTTCGGGTCGTCTCAACGTGGTATCAGAGCTTTGGTTAAGCTTAGTTTTGGAATATAACATTTGAACGAACTCGTCAGAAATAGAACCAGTAGTGTTCTAGGACGGGTAACTCTATATAGATAGGATCAGCAATATCCTAGTATGAGTAAAGCAGAATGAAATTACACCTCGATACACATTTACACTTAAAGTATATGTTTCTATGTTTGAAAATTTTCTTTTCTATGACCTGACACTTGATCTGCCATTTGCAGAAGTACTAGAAAATGAGTGTCAGAAACAGAAGGAATGCAGAACCGGATATTGAGGCCCTATTAATCAAATATCGAAATATGGGTGGAATACCATTCTCTGGTGAAGAATCTATTATGAAGACACAGGCTTGGATTCGTTCGGCTGAGAAAATCTTCGAAGCATTAAAGCTGAGGGATGACCAGAAAAGATTACTGGCCTCCTGGGCACTCAAAGATGAAGCTTTGTTCTGGTGGGATTCTGTTGTTAAGGATAATCCAGAAGGTGATATCACCTGGGATAAATTCAAAGTGATTTTCTTGGAAAGATTTACTCCTCCCGAAGCAACTGAGCGATTATGCGATGAATTTTCTTATCTGATACAAGGAGACATGACAATTCCCGAATATCATAAGAAATTCAATGAACTTTCTCACTTTGCTCCTCATCTAATTCAAGACCCAAAGAGGAAAAATCTGAGATTTATTCACGGGCTTCAAAGGAAATACCAGAATAAAGTATTGGGGCATGTGAAGCTTCCTTTCTCAGAAATGATTTATATGGCTTATCAATACGAAGATCTAGACAAGAAAGGAATGTTGCGCGACGAAGAAGAAGTTTGTTGTAGTGACATAGCAGAGTCGGAAACTGATATTCCTGAGGCAAGTACAATGTCTGAGATCAGTAAGAAGGCCAGTACCAAGAGAAAAAGGGCCAAATCAGAGAAGAAACTAGTAACGACAACTATATGCTCTAACTGCAATAAGCAAGGACATCTCTCGATAAGTTGCCGATCTCTAAAGAAACAAAGAAAGGAAGGATCTGAGTCTATTAAGAAGTTTCAAGAGACTAGAGAATGCAGCATTTGCCATCGGTTTGGCCATGTAAAACAGGATTGCCGGCTGTTAAAGGCAACCAAGGGGGCTCAAATAAATGAAGTAGCAGAAACCTCGGCACCCTTAGATAATCAGGGAAGATCTGATGTTTTAGAAGGCACGCTCAATGTCAAAAACATTCCAGTTAAAGTACTGTTTGACACAGGCGCGTCGCGAAGCTTTATTGCAAAGAGTGCAGTCAAGAAACTGGACTTGAATTTGAAGAAGCTCAAAGAGCCAATGACTGTCCAAAATCCAGTGGGAGGTTCCATCAATCTCAGTTGGATTTGTGCAGTACCTGTCTCTTTTTCTTGTTATAAATTCCCTATTATCTCTATCATCATGAATTTTAATGAATTCGATCTTATTCTGGGATTGGATTGGCTAACTAGATATGAAGCTGAAGTTAAATGCGCCGAGAGAGTGGTTAAAGCAAAGGCCCAATCGGGGAATTATATAACCATACCATGTGAAGGCCCGACTTCAAATAGAAAAGATTTCTGGTCAGCTCTCGATGTTTCTCCGGCTCAAATAGAAAAGATCCCTGAGGTCGCAGAGAATATTCCTGACCTCATCAAAGACATTCCTGTCGTTAAGAACTATGCGGATGAGTTCGAAGAAGTTGTTCGCTTACCTCCGCAGAGAGAAATAGATTTCAAAATTGCTTTAATTCCAAATGCAAGGCCGGTAGTTCACGCTATTCGAAGAATGTCCTTGAAAGAGAAGGAGGAATTAGACAATCAAACACGACAGCTAGTATGGAAAGGTCTGATCAGGCCTAGTTTCTCTGACTGGGGTGCAGCCGTGGTATTTGTCCCAAAATCTGACGGTACTCTACGGTTATGTGTGGATTATCGTGATCTGAACAAACAGACAATAAAGAACAAATATCCATTGCCGCGGATTGATGATTTGTTGTATCGATTAAATGGAGCACAAGTATTTTCACGAATAGACCTAGCTACAAGATTCCATCAACTTCGAATTGCCGAAGAGTGTGTTCCAATGACAGCGTTCAGAGGTCCCGACCTATTCTACGAGTGGTTAGTAATGCCATTCGGCTTATGTAACGCTCCAGCTTACTTCGTCGATCTGATGAATAGAGTATTCAGAGGAGTATTGAATAAATTTGTTTTGTTTTTTATTGATGATATTCTAATCTTCTCTAAATCAAAGGCCGAACATGAAAAGCATCTGGAACAAGTGTTAGAAATTCTCAGACGGAATGTATTAAAAGCCAAGTTTTCCAAATGTATATTCTGGCAAGATGAAGTGAAATTTCTGGGCCATGTCGTATCGAAAGATGGAATCGCTGTGGATCCAAGCAAAATCACAGCTATTCAGAATTGGAAACAGCCCAGTACTCCCACTGAAGTCCGCAGCTTTCTCGGATTGGCTAGCTATTATCGGAAGTTCGTTAAAGACTTTTCTAAGATATCTGGCCACTTAACGAAGCTTACAAAGAAGCATTCTAAATTCAAATGGACTTCAGAAAGTGAGGAGGCTTTCGAAGAGCTAAAGCTAATATTAACGACAGCTCCAGTGTTAACCATCATCGATGGCAACCAAGATCTAAAAGTCTGGACTGATGCGTCTAGAGAAGGCCTTGGAGCAGTGTTAATGCAAAGAGGCCAAGTAATTGCTTATGCTAGCCGTCAACTTAAGCCACACGAGAAAAACTATGTAACTCATGATCTTGAGTTATTGGCTATCATATTCTCTTTGAAAATCTGGAGACACTATCTTCTGGGCGAGAGATTTGAACTGTTTACAGATCACCAGTCGTTAAAGTATATGTTCACTCAGAAGGACTTAAATTTGAGGCAGCAGCGTTGGCTGGAGTTTCTTGCAGCATATGACTTTGAAATTATATATACTCCCGGGAAAGCCAACGTCGTGGCCGATGCTCTGAGCCGAAATAATGTAATGATGGCCAGCTTTATTATCACGACTTCAATGCTAGATAAGATATCTGCTCTTCAGGAAAATGATCACTTCATTCAGAAGATCAGCGGGATAATTCAACAAGGCGAACCCTCGAGTTTTCAAGTTGATAATGAGGGGATTCTAAGGCTCAAAGGTCGAATATGCGTTCCTAACATTCCTGAACTTCGAAAGGAAGTACTGGATGAATGCCACAAGTCAAACTCAGTATCCATCCGGGAGTAAGCAAAATGTATAATGACATCAAACGCACTTTCTGGTGGAAGTCGATGAAGAGAGACATTTCCTTATATGTTAGCCGGTGCCCTACTTGCCAACTAGTCAAAAGTGACCAACAGAAATTGGCGGGATTATTACAACCGCTGGAAGTTCCTGGTTGGAAGTGGGAGCATATTTCTATGGATTTCATTGATGGTTTGCCCAGAACAAGAAAAGGAAATGACAGTATTTGGGTGATCGTAGATCGTTTCACGAAGACCGCCCATTTCATACCTGTCAAATCAAACAGAACCGCTCAGAGTCTGGCGTAGATTTACACCAGGGAAATAGTTAGACTACATGGAGTGCTGCTCAGTATAGTAAGTGATAGAGATACAATATTCACTAGCAAATTCTGGGAAGCCTTTCAAGTCGAGCTGGGAACAAAGCTAAACTAGAGCACCGCTTATCATCCTCAAACAGACGGTGAGACTGAGAGGGTGAATCGCATTTTAGAAGATCTATTGCAGGCTTGTGTTCTAGATTTCGGTGGATCATGGGAAGACCATCTGCATTTGGCTGAATTCTCTTATAACAACGGCTACCAGGCGAATCTGACAATGTCGCCATTCGAAGCATTGTATGGTAGACCGTGCCAATCTCCTGCTTGTTGGGTCGAGCCTGGAAATAGACTTGTGTTGGGTCCCGATATGATTCGAGAAGCTGCCGACAAAGTCGATTTTATTAAAAAGCGATTACTCGCCGCGCAAAGCCGACAAAAGAGCTATGCCGATAGAAGAAGAAGAGATATATCCTTTGAAGTTGGCGACTATGTATATTTGAAAGTATCGCCGATGAGAGGAGTTATCCGGTTTGGTAAAACTGGAAAGTTAGCGCCCAAATTCATTGGTCCGTTTCCTATTCTGGAACGGATTGGGACTCTCGCTTATAGGGTCAAACTGCCTGACTGGTTGCCTGGAGTGCATGATGTATTTCATATATCTCAACTTCGGAAGCACGTTCATGATCCAGACTTGATCGTGGAAGAAGCAGCTCAGCAGGATATTGAAATAACCCCAGAATTAGCTGTGAGGCGAGAGCCGCTAAAGATTATCGGCAAAGAAACCAAAGAACTGAGGAACAAGAAGGTTCGCTTAGTCAAAGTGCAATGGAGTGGAGATCCGCGAGATTGTACTTGGGAAACTGAGGAGAGCATTCACAAAGCTTATCCTAGATGCCGAGTTGATATCTCTGATTGACTCCGGTGCAAGGTACATTTAACCTACTTTGCATTACCATTTAATTCTCTATTCTATTGCTATTTTCTTCCCATGGATGTGCACTATTTATTCTATACTCTGAATGATTTTTAAAAGGATATAAGATTTGATTAGTATATTTTTGAAGGTTAAAAACAATTGGATTGGTTGTTGTGTGTGTGATTGTAGATTTATCAAACCACTTTCGACTTTATTCCTTTTCGGGGACGAAAAGTTTTAAGTGGGGGAGATTGTAACGACCCGGAAAATCTGAACCAATTTAAAATTTTTAAATTGGCTAAAATAATGGATTTTAAATATTTAAAATAAATATTTTAAATAATGGCGATGAAAACTGAGTTTGAATCGACAATTGAAAACGAATATAATTAATTATAATTAAAAACAAGGCCTAAAATGGCGTGGCAGTTTCAAAAATTGAATTCAAACTTTGTCGGGCTGTACTGGGTGCAAAACAATCCGGATTTTAGTGAAACCAAAAATATTTAAATATGTTAGTGAATATCTTTCTAACGAATCCGACCAATCGAAATTTGATAGCGGGAATCAAAAGATATGTCCAGTTGAAAATTCTGAATAGTCGCTATGGAATTCAGGCCCTTAAAAATGGACATTTTGCAAACGACCTCGGATTTCGATGAAACCACTTTTGTTGGATCCGTGATGTCAAGTTATTGCTAGGTTTCAAATTTCATAATTTTTCGAATCAATATGTGAGCGTGGCAAAAGAAAACGTGTTTGACCAGTTTTCGTTGATTTTAATCGACTGGAAATTGGCCATTTTTCAAACGATCTCAGAATTCGACGAAACTAGTTTTGTTAGGACCGTATCGTCAATACGAAGCTAGAAAATATTTTTCTGGAATTTTTCTAGTCAGTATGTGGCCCCGGTAATTTGAAATGTACGTTTAAAATTCAATATAGTGATTTAAATGTAAATTCAACGGAAACTGATTGTAACGATCAAATCAGCTTGCGATACATATCCCATTGTGTTCGGAATGGGGGTAAAACGCTATGGGCGACAGGCGGTGGGCCTCGTTTCGAGGTCGTATGTAAAAGTCAACCATTTTGCAAAAATATAAATAATTAAATAAAAAAATAAAAATAATAATATAATCTCCCTCCCTTTTCTTCCTTCTGGCCCCCCCCCCCCGATTTCATTAATCAGTAAAAAAAAAAAAAAAGAAGGACGGAGCAGTAGTGACGCCACCGCCGCCCATCACCGCACCCGCTCCCCTCGTTCGTCGAACCAGTGACGAGCCCAAAACCCCCCCGTCGAATCAAATCGAGCCCCCCCCCCTCCCGAAGCATCGACGCCCTAACCTAGGACCTCCGACGTCGAGCCACCCGCCTCCGCCATTCCCTCCTCCAACCGCGACCTCCCCGACGCCGCCAAGAGCAACAACAGTTCCCCCCCCCCTTCGCAAACTACGGTGAGTATTTTAGGTTATTTATTTTTATTTTTATTCTGTAAAAAAAAACTGATTTTTGTGAAGATTAAAACTGATTTTTGTAAAAGATTAAAACTGTTTTTTTATAAAGATTTAAAACTGATTTTTTTTTAAAAAAAAGTTAAAACTGATTTTTAATAGAATTTAAAACTGATTTTTTTTTAAAAAAGTTAAAACTGATTTTAAACAGGTTATAAAAAATGATTTTTTAAAAGAAGTTAAAAACTGATTTTTAACAGATTTAAAAACTGATTTTTAATTTAAACTTTAAAAAGAAAAAAAAAGGTTTAAACTTTAAAAGGAAAAAGGTTTAAACTTTAGATAGAAAAATAAAGATCAGATTTTTTAGAATAGAAAAGATCATATTTTTAAAATAGAAAAGACGGGATTTTTATTAAATAGAAGAAGTAAAATATGATTTTTATATTTTTTTAAAGTAATAAAAATATAATCTTTACATCATAGGAATATTAAAAATATAATCTTTATTTTTGAAAAGGCGGAATATATATTTTTGAAATGCAGTTTTTATATATTGAATAACATAGTAAAAATTCGATTTTTACATATGTAGAGAATACGGGCAACGAAAGCGACGAAAGGCGAGATTGGCGAAGATTTCTATAAAGGAAGTGTCGTGCAGTTGGATAGCTATTGGTGAGATTTCTGATTTAAAAAAATATATATATATGGGTGAAATAAAAGTGAATTGCTATATATAAATATATATATATATATATACGCCCCTCGTCCACAAACCATGGACGATATTTATTGGTTGAAATTGTTGTGAAAATTGATTGATAGCGAATGATTGTTTGGGATTGTTTGTGATTGATATTGGTTGATTATGGTTGAAAAATACCCATTTGTGGTTGAGAAATATTTGGTTGAAACCACATAGGATTAGTTTGTGGAAATGAAATAAATATATACATGCCGCCTGCGCGCGAACTAGATGCATGATCCCCATTGTCAAAAACCGCGAGGTTTTAAGGTAGAGCGAGGAGCCGTACTAGGGACGGTCCCGGTTTTAACTACCCTGCCGTTATGCTGCCGAAATTTTGAATAATATTCGTGTGTTTGAATTATTTTCATATGCTTAAACTATATTTATTCATTGTATAGAAAACATTCATGTGTTGAATTGATATTCATTCGTTGATTAGAAATTCATGTGTTGAATGGTATTCATATTTTGAAATAAATCGTTTGATAATAAAAATCATATTTTTATCTATATATAGAAACTATAGAAAACATTCATGTGTTGAATTGATATTCATTCGTTGATTAGAAATTCATGTGTTGAATGGTATTCATATTTTGAAATAAATTGTTTGATAATAAAAATCACCTTTTATCGACTATATGAACTGTGTAAAATAATCTCGTTTTAAAAGAAATTATTTTATGATAAAAATCCCATTTTTATCACCAACATGAACTATATAGAAAAATAGTGTTTTGAAATGAATTGTTTTACAATAAAAATCACATTTTTATTGTATGCATAAATCGTTGAAATGTGAAGTGTTAAAAATAGCCACTTGTTCAAAATAAACATATAAGAGTTGAAATATTCATTAATTAGCTAATGAAATGATTTGCACCTATTTATGTAACATTAGAATGAATGGTGTTTTTAAACCAAACAGAAGTCAAATATGAAGTTGAATAGAAAATGATAAGTGATAAGAACTGTATATATACGTACATGCATATTTATTGAACAGGTTATAGCAAAGGGGCTAGAGAAGAGGAATAAAATTTTGTGCCCGACAAATAGGTACGCATTTACTGTTTTGTTTGGGTGATGATTTTATGAGCCTGTTGGCTAGCCGCTTGGCTTTTTCTTTTTCTTTTTGAGATTAGAAGGACCGGGAACGCTATTTGCGATTTCCCAATGCTCCCGGTGCAGGGGAGGTTATGGCGAAATTTTCCAAAATTTTAAGGTGTTAGAAAAATATTTGAAGCGAAAACGATATTGAAATCATTGAATGAACTATATTTATATAAATATATAAATATAAATAAAATTAAAACGAAACGAAGCCGTGCAGTTCGTATTTTGAAACCGTGATTTCAAACAACTAGTACGGGGAATCCGACCATTGGATTTTCCCGAAACCTCAACCGTCGGGTTCGCCTTGGAAAGATCTTCCCAACGGCACCAACCTTGCAAAAATCCAACAGTTGGATTGTCTGGAATGTTTAATTCAAATCTGAAGAAAAACAGCGCCAGAAGCGATTATATTTATATATATATAAATATAATTATATATTTAATCGAATAACGACGCTGCAGTTCGTAATTTGAAATCGAAAATTCAAACGATTGTACCGGGAGATCCGACCGTCGGATTTTCCCGAAACTGGAACCGTTGGATTCGTTTTGAAAAGACCTTTCTAATGATGTAAATTTTGTGAAGATCCAACGGTAAGATTTTCAGATATGTGTAAATCAAATCTGAAGAAAAACAGCGCCACGGCCGCCTTATGGCCCGAAGCGTCGTTTTGAATAAAATAGCTATTTTAAAATAAATAAAAATAGCGATAAATAGTAATAAAATATCATAAGCGATATGGAATGGAAATAAACTGAATTTGCTTGATTTATGTTGTATTTGATGGTTGAATGTGTTTGGTGTGAAAATTACATTAAAGAATAATATTGGTGTTGTCGAATAATTTAACCATTGAAATAAATTGATTTGAAATTCTAAATATACGTGAATTATTTGAAAAGGCCGAGTTAATTCTCATTTCGAATAATTGACCGACGATTGAAAGTCGAAGATGAAGACGATGGTCGAAGACCGGAGATCTTCACCTCGTTTGGATGGTAACCGAGGTCCTGATTGGGAGGCATCCCGAAATATGGATAATGAGTGGTGATCGTCCAGACGTACGTGGTGATCGATGGGTTTGCGAGGTATTTAGTGCCTCCGGTTTCGTTCAGACCCAGAACGGACTCGTAAATAGACTGTGTGCCCGACATTGGATTTATTCCGTGTTGATTGATCTCTGTTAAATATACATCTGTTTGGCGGCGGAGAATTTATTCTTTTGCTTAACGCCCCTTCTCTGAGACGTACGAGCTCAGAGGTTGTATATCGATGGACATCAATCGCATGGCGTGAATTGCCTGTGTGGCATGCTAAGATGCAGTGATCAGGGCTTCTGTTGAAAAGCAAAGTCTTGTGGTGATGATCAAAGCACCGCCTGTGTGGCATAGCTTTGTGTATAACGTGAATTCGCGAGCCTCACACCCCGGTATGAACCTAAAACGGGAGAAGGACCTCAGGGAGGGCATGCGTTTCTTTCTAGCTAGGGTGGTGTCAGTGACCTACCAGCCCTGACATTTATATATTTTCACCTATGTGGTTGTTGCTGTTGCGAGGCGCCTCGGTTTGGTCGGACGATCCGGGTCCGATGGAGTCATTCGTTGGCTCATTTACGCCCCAAAGGGCGGGGAAACGTATTGTTCAGGCACTATAATCCACATCGGTGGACCGGCCCTGTCGCTCCAAGGGGCAGTTGCGGCTGTTCCGGTGGCTCGGGCTAGAGAGTCACGAATTCGGTAAGGACTATCTTTTGCCTTGGTTCATGACGGAAATCCCATTTCCAAATACGACATCGTGCGGTTTTGATTGTATATATATATGGCGACATGATATATGGTACCCATGCCGTCTATGATTGATAGTTATGATTTGAAATTGGTTTCAAAACATATAAACACTAGTAATAATATCAAATGCCCTTTGTTTTATTAATATCAATCATATTTTGGCCGTTATAAGGTAAAACTCTATCCTCCGGTTTGCGTTGCATTGTGTGATGGGAACTGAGTCTTATAACGGCTTCATTTTTATAAAAAGCATAGCGATGTTTAAAAGAAAGATTTGTTTTAAAGCACTGGCAATCCAATGGAGTAAACCCGTTCCACGAAAGTGGCGTGGTCCTGTGATTTGCCAAATTATATATGTGTTGAGTAGATTTCTCATACCAGTCCCATGACTGACTCGTAGTTTGTTTCACTTTCAAACTCGGGTGCCCCTTTTTCTACACGGGCAGCCTTGTATTCAGGTTTAGCTGGTTCCTTTTTCTGGATAGCTGGAGCTGAAGATGGATTCTATCATTTATTTCTTTTTATGATGTTCAGCTCCTATTGAACATATTTTGTTTATTTCCGCTGTAGACATTTATGTATAGCTGAACTGTATTTGTACTAAGTAAGATCCCGTATACTGTGTAACTCTGATGATTACTTTTATCCAGTATATTTTGTTGTTCATATCTGGTGTATTTATTTAATTCTGTTCTGCTATTATATGTTTCTGTGTTATATTCCAAAGATAACCCTTGTTTTCGTGAGAACGGGATTTCGGGTCGTCTCAAAGATGTGGTTTTGGGTATTGTTTCTTCACTTGACTTTAATGGTGAACTGTACCACGATGGGTAAATCGATTAGGTTAAGTTTTTGTGAGGGAGTCCGTTATGGTTCATCGTCAAACTGATGAAGTTTGGTAGGCAATGATGCTTTGTGCCGGTGGCAGTATGGACTTAAGTGACAAGGGTTTGGCAGGTCGTTTTTCTTCAAAACAGCTAGAACATTGAAATTGTGGCCGAGGAGATTAAGGGGTAATCTGAGTTTATGGGTGGGTTCAGAGGTATTGGTAGGTTTGTGGAATGGGTTCTAATCGATGCTTGATGACTGGGTGGCTCGTGCATGTGCATACTGCACACTCGTGCATTGTAGAGAAATATTGGAGAAAATAAATGGGAGAGTAGAAGAAGGGAACCCACAAGTCAAATAAAAGAAAAGATGAGAGGGAGCTGAGTCATGGGAGCTATGGTGATGATCGATCAGTGATCAACCTAGAAGTTCGGCAAGCAAACTAGATAAGAAGAGGAGTAGGGAAGGAACAGTTTCACAATGAATACAGAAAGTAAAAGAAAGAGGTGGTAGCAGAGAAAAGAAACAGGAAAGGGATGGAAAAACAAAAGAGGATGTGTGGGCTAATTAGGCTTGTTTAGGCCATGGAAAAAAAGAGAGTATGGGTTATAGTGATGGGCTTGAATGGGACATTGAAGAAAATAGATAGGAAAAGGAAAGAAAGTTAAAGGAAAATAAAGAGAAGAGAAGATAGAAATAAATAGAAAAGTAAAAAAAATGTAGGAGAAATAAAATAAAGGAGAAGTAAGAAAGTAAGAGATCTGAAATTTAAAAATACTTTAAAATAAATAAATATACATATATAATATAAATATAAATAAGAATAATAGTTGATGACTCAACTATAGAACAATGCAGAAAGAAACAACTGTGGTTGTTGAATTTTACTGTTTTAACAAAAGGTTTAATTAATAATTAAACAATATGTATATAATTTGTCTAATTATATATATATATATATGATATAAATAAATGTATCACTTGTGTTGAATATTAATGGACGATGTTACCACTGGAATGTGATCGATTGTATGTAATGATTCATGTATAGTGAGTTAAGAATGTTTAATCAATTTAGGTCGATAACTGTTTTTTTATAATCAGGAAATGAACTGCAAAAAAAATATCAAATCAGAAACAAATAAATGAAATATCGAATTTGAATCAGTTCCCTTAAGTATGACCTGATCTTAAAAGATATTACGTTAATCGTTTCGAAGAGTCCGGAATTTATATTCCACTTCAATTCGATTTATAAGTTGCGTGTCAGAGATTATTGAAGATAACTGAAAACCGAGATATACAAGGGATATTATGTTTATCCTTGGTAGAAATTGCCTAAGATGCATTTACAAAATAGTGCCTACGGTTTGTCCAGCCCCAGGACAACTTGTATAGTCGGATGTCTGACAGAGTATGTCTATCAGATCTTACCCATTGACTTTTCTTAAATGCATAACGTTGGTGAGAAAGATTTGTAAACTTGAATTGAATTTATTTTATTGCTGTAAAAACTGAAACTGTTATGTACATAGTGTGTTAGCATTATATAGCTAACGTTTACATGCCTTGTAACAGAAAATAAAAGAAGGATGGGCTTAAGTAAAGTGCGGCATGTATATGGGCTGAGCCCACATAATTATTGAGATAAGTGTGTAACGAACGGGGTACTAATGTATTGTTATACATTTCATACCCCCTCCCTCCCCCCCACCCCCCCACCCCCGCAAACCCTATTCGTCTGACTAGGGTTTGAAACAAAAAAATGGTAGCCGCCACGATCCAAATTTGTTCCTTTCTTCAAAAATTCTTCAGTAAAACTCTTGATTATGCTATTGCTTCTTACTCCATGGCTTTCCCCTTGAGCTTGCGGTTCTGAGATAACAGATTTGTGTCCTGTTGAGCTCAATCGACTTCCGTTGCTGATGGATGTTTGATGTGCTTCAGGTCCTTGGTTTTTTTAAGATTGATTCGAGATTTGAGTTGATTGTCTGTCGCTTCAACGAGACTGCTGGAGAGTGTTTTACTTTCCTTGCTGACTATCGAATCTAAAGTTTTGTTATGAATTGGAGTAGTAATTTCTGCTACGCTTAGCATTTCTCTCAGAGCTTCAAATCTGGTTCTTGAGAGGGGTTTTGTTAGAATATCGGCAATCTAGTAAGTAGAAGGTACGTGATTAACTTCCAACTTTTCTTTTTGAACCAGTTCTCTGACGAAATATATGTCAAGTTCTAAGTGCTTAGTTCTTGAGTGTAGTACTGGATTTGCTGTTAATGTTATGGCACTCATATTGTCACACCACACAGTAGCTTTCGAATTGTTTGTAACCTTTAGCTCACTTAATAGAGATTGAATCCAGATGATTTCTGCTGTTGTACTTGTAATACTGCGATACTCGGCTTCAGTACTTGATCTGGAAACAGTATTTTGTTTCTTTGCGCACCAAGATATAGGATTCTTTCCTAAAAATATACAGTAACCACTGGTTGGCTTTCTGTCATCATAATCATTTGCCCAATCTGCATCTGAATAGGCATTGATATGTAGATTATTGCTTCCCTTTAGTATCAATCCTTGATTAATTGTACATTTCAAATATCTTAGGATTCTTTTAACAGCTTTCCAGTGATCACTTGAAGGTTGTTGCATGAATTGACTTGCCTTATTAATGCTATATGATATGTTTGGTCTAGTTATAGTGACATATTGAAGAGCTCCAATAATACTTCTGTACTGTCTTTCATTGCAAGTAGGTTCTCCTTTTTCTTTGCTTAAGTGTAGATTGGTTACCATAGGAGTTGGTAGAGAATTAGCCTTATCCATATTTGCTCTTGACAGTATTCTGTAATATACTTTCTTTGACTTAGTTGAAGTTCATTATTTTTAGTTCTGCACACTTCTATTCCCAGAAAATATGGAAGTTCTCCAAGGTCCTTGATAGAGAATTCACTTTTTAATTTGTTTGTGATGCTTTCAATTTCAGCTTTGCTGTTGCCAGTTATTATAAAGTCATCCACATAGACTAGGACATATGTGACAGTGGTAGTTGTGAACTTTGTGAACAGTGAGTTATCTGATTTTGTAGGTGTGTAGCCAAGCTTAGACAATGTTTCCTTTAGTTTGTTGAACCAGACCATAGGTGCTTGCTTTAGTCCATAGATTGCCTTGTTTAGTTTGCACACCATTCCTTTTTCATATTTCTCTTATAGGCCTGGTGGTAGCTCCATGTATACTTCTTCCTGTAATTCACCATTCAAAAAAGCATTATTTACGTCCAGTTGCTTGATGGTCCAGTTTTTATGTAGAGCTATGGTTAGAACTATTCTGATAGAGGTAGGTTTCACAACATGTGAGAATGTCTCTTTAAAGTCAATTCCACACTGTTGTGAATATCCCTTTGCTACTAACCTAGCTTTATACTTAGAAACTGTACCATCAGCTTGTCTTTTTATCCTATAAGTCCACCTACACCCAACAATATTTTTGTTTTTGGGTGTTGGAACCAAATGCCAAGTTTGTTTTTTAATCAAGGTATTTAGCTCTTCTCTCATGGCTGACCTCCACTTATCACTACTTACAGCTTCATAATAAGTGGATGGTTCTTTATCATTGAACTCAATAGAAAAAGTTTTTGGTTTGAATATACCACTTTTTGCCCTTGTAACCATGTGATGTCGATTTTGCACCTGAGTTTCTTCGTTTCTCACCTCTGTCTGACTATTGGCTGAGCTGTCATTGTCATCATTGCTGATGTTTTCTTCATGCGGTTCAATTTCATTGCTGCTTATAGTGGTTTCATTGTGATCACCTGCTTCATTACCTGATTGTGTGTGCTGTGATGTACTGATATTTTGTGTGACTTGTGTGTGTGGTATGTTGTTGTTGGAGTTTTGTATGTAAACAGTGTTGTTGATCTGTTCAAGAATATTTGGAATAGAACATCTAGGATTATAAACCTTACTGGTAGGTTTGTGAACAAGACTTATGAATGGAATTTTTTTTCATCAAATATAACATGTCTGGATATATAAATCTTTCCATTGCTGTCTAGACATTTAAACCCCTTGTGATTAGTAGTGTACCTTAAAAATGTACAAGGAGTGGATCTATAATCAAGTTTATGCCTATTGAATGGTCTAATATAGGGAAAGCACATGCAACCAAAAGTTTTTAGGTCACTGTACTTTGGTTTTGTTTGAGTTAATATCTCTATAGGACACTTCATATCTAGTATTTTTGTTGGCAGTCTGTTTATCAAGTAAACAGCAGTTGCAAAAGCATCTGGCCAGAATTTCAATGGCAAAGATGCTTGAGCAAGAAGTGTCAGTCCAGTTTCGACAATGTGTCTGTGCTTTCTTTCTATTAGACCATTCTGTTCAGATGTGTATGGACATGTTAGTCTGTAAGTAATGCCTTTTTTGCAGAAATACTCCTTTAGTGGTTGAAATTATTTACCACCATCACTTTGAATGATTTTCACATTATGACCTAATTGATTTTCTGCATTAGCCACAAACTTCATAACAGCATTATAAGTATCAAATTTTGATTTTAAAAAACATATCCATACATATCTTGAATGTGCATCAATGAATGAAATGTAAAATTTATATCCATAGTCAGTATCAATTGGTGCTGGACCCCAAAGATCAACATTAACTAATTCTAATGGGTTTAAGTACTTTGTTTCAGGTTTATGGCTTTTTCCCATTTGACAATAAGTACATATAAAATTGTTTGGGATATCAACAGAAATGCCATCATTATTGAGAGCCCTTTGTACAATTTTAGAACTTAGGTGACCAAGCTTATAGTGCCACATTTCAAAGGTCAAATAGTCGTTACTGACATTAGATTCTGAAATATTACAAAGTTTATTCTCTAAATCATTTTTTTTTGAGTTTCCATATTCAAACTTGTACAATCCGTTTTGTTCCCTACCCTGCAATAAGATATTCCTAGTCTGCATGTCTCTAACTATGCAATGTTTAGGGTAAAATTCAAAAGACACTTGATTGTCTTTTGCACACTGTGACACGCTGATTAAGTTTTTCCTTATATGGGGTGCACACAATAGATTATTTAGATAAAGTTGTTTAGCACCCTTAATGCTAGCATGTCTAGTGTGAGAAATGATTATGGGATTACCATTACCCATGATTAGAGATTTTTTACCTTTATATTCACGGTTGCCAAGATTCAAGTTGCTTAAATTGTTGGTGACATGATGAGTTGCTCCTGAATCTGGATACCATGCATCATCTTGTATATTGTCTATTGTAGCTGCATTTGAGGTAGAGTCTTGACTATTTTTGTTGTCGGTTTGACTGTTAACCATGTTTGCATTTGGGTTATTGCTTCTGTTATTATTGTTGCTCTGATGATTGACATTGAAACTATTTGTTGAATCTGAAATAACATCTGTTGGCTATATGACCAACTTTATCGCAAATTTGACACTTTGGTCTGTTATTGGGATTCCATCTGCCAGATCTTCCACGGCCTCTGCCTGATTGTCCTCCTCTTTGGTAAGAACTTTGACCTCTTGCATTACTTTGTTTATTTTTTTCTTTACTGGCAATGGTGTAATTGATTGAAGAGTCTGTTTCTTGTTCTTTCTTTCCCAAGAATCTGCCTTCATGTGCCAACAACATAGAGTGCACACTTTGTAGGGATGGCGTAGGTTCAATAGATGTAATAAAAGCTATTACAGATTCATATTCATCTTCAAGTCCTCCAACTATATACAGTACTTGTTCTTTTTCATCAATTATGTTACCTGTACATGCTAGTTGGTCACATAGATTCTTCACCTTCATTAGATAATCATTCATGCTAGAGTTGCACTTCTTTATAGATTGTAGTTGTTTCTTATAGTGCAAAACTCTGGCAGAGGATTGGCTAGTAAATGATCTCTCCAGAGCATTCCATATGTCATGAGCATTTTTAATTCCAATGGCATGAGAGATGGTCCCACTGTTGACATTAACCAGGCACTTACAAGATTTTCTTGCCTTTGATATGTAGTGTATTCTTGATTAACCACTAAATTGTTATCTTTGTCTCTAATAAATTTTGCTGGAATGGTTTTAGTTCCATAGAGATAATCTTCCAGACCATAACCTTTTGCAGCTGTTTCTACTTGCAGTTTCCACAGGAGATAGTTTGATTCATCCAGTTGAATTGAAATTATATTGCTTTGCGGCTTTGTGAAGGCCTTGATGAAATCTTCAGTGCTCTCTACACTAGTTTGATTTGATCTTGTCGATGATCTTGGTGAGGTTGGTGGTGGATCAGTTCCTGCCATGATTCGCAGATGACTGAAAGGAGATTGTAACTTGTGAGAAAGGAGGTAAGTATTTCAAGAAAAAAAACTCTGATTCTTGAATTGAATTGTCTGGTTGAATTCTTTAATTGATCGGAAAGGCAACCATAAATGCCAAGATGATGATTTCTATGATGTTTTGCTTTGATTTCTTTTCTGATTGACTTTCTTGGAAGGCTTTTACTATCAGTTGAATGTTTTCACCAGACTTTTTGATCGAACTGAAGTTTTTTTTTTAAAAAATAATTTTCCGCTAAGCTGATGATGATGAAAACTGTTGCGCTACTAGATGGCGAGGCACAGTTTTCAGATCACGGCCTCAACCCTCAAGTGACGAGATTGATTCAAATCTCGGATGAGGGGTACCCAAATGATGAAACTACTCTGATGGGTGATCTATCTGTTGATAGATTTAATAGAGGCACAGTTTGATAGATCAGGATCTTGATGCTATTAGCAGATGATAGCTCTGATACCAAGAAAGATTTGTAAACTTGAATTTATTTTATTTTATTGCTGTAAAAACTGAAACTATTATGTACATAGTGTGTTAGCATTATATAGCTAACGTTTACATGCCTTGTAACAGAAAATAAAAGAAGGATGGGCTTAAGTAAAGTGCGGCATGTATATGGGCTGAGGCCACATAATTATTGAGATAAGTGTGTAACGGACGGGGTACTAATGTATTGTTATACATTTCATATGGTGGCAGAGGAACTCGTTTCTCTTAGCTTTATGCTCGTGATATTTTTGGGAAAATAAACGAGTGTTCTGACAAATATGACAATGTGGCATTCAAAGTAATTAAAGAAGTGATCTATCAAAAAAGTAAGCGTAGTGTCAAGCCTTACAACGGAAAATGACAAAAATCGGGCAGACAACATGACTAGTTGGGTCGCACCCAAGCAGGGTGCATTATCGCCTTCTAGAGAAATTCCATTTGTCTTTCTATTCTTTTCGCTACTGCAGCTTTCAGAAACGGTGGTTTGAGCCCAACTGTTGGTGATAATACATTCGGTCCACTCATGTAACGTCCCGGAATTTTAGTGGTTTAATAATTAATTAATTTAATTATTTTAATATGATGGTTTGGTTATTTCAATATAACTAGATATTGGTTTCGTATCTGGACAAGATCCTTGAGACATAATTATAATTTAATTTTTACATTTTTTCTATAATTTTTATTTTGGAAAACAAGCGACTTTTACGTTTACGTCTAAATCAACACTTTTGAGATTTCACAATATAAGTTATACTTTTACGGGAAAATATCATATCCGTGAACACACTGTCGAATTATGGTAACTATATGATCGGTAAACATTACTAAGGAGCTAGAGAATTCAATCAAATTAACCGCATATGAATAAATGGATAGTTTATAATGTATATGTCATCATGTACAACATAACTAAATAATTACATGGAATAATTATGCAACCAGTGCAAAATCAAATAAGTAAAAATGCACACACAATGTATATAAGCTGACTAGGTATGATCTAAAATCTACTATGATGAACCAAGCACAATAAATATGCAGGTTAACAATAAGAGAACTTGAAATTAACACCAAAAGATTAAAACAAACAAATCATAATAAAAATCAAATGGGATAATATATACATGTTCTTACCTTACCTGTGAAGCTTCATACATCCTTTTTCCCAAACGAGGACTATTGCCCTTACCTAAACTTGACTAGTTAATTCATAGAGATATGCGAACCTACTAGCTGTGAACGTGCTACTGATGTACTTCATCCTTAAGGGTGAAGTATCCAACCATATATACACAGCTTCTCTTCTTACTAAAATTAAGAGTGAAGTCCAAGAACAACTCATTGTCAGTACATTTCCATGGTTTTAAAAGAAATATATGTTTTCTTTTCCAAAACAACCAGGAAATGGTACAGGCTATATGGGCTATATACGTATAGTCACCCATCCCTTTCCACGCAGCTATCTACATTTATACGGACCTAGTTTTTCCCTATAACTTCATTGATAAGGAATTTACCCTATATAACTTACTGTTTTGCTTGGCCATTTCTTTTCTTCTGAAACAAAAATCGAAGCCTCATCTCTTCTTTTCCTCATTTTGAATCAGCTGCTCTTCCAATATATAAATAAAAGATAGCAATTTCGATCCAGTAAGCTGCTTCATTTAAAAGTTTCACGAGAAGAAGAGAGCACGATTTCTCTAAATTTTGAATCCTCCAAAATAAAATGAAATCTTAAAACAACAAGGAGCTTCGAACTTTGAGTCGTGTTGATGAATAAGGTGGTGTGGAGCGTGAGGATGGCCTCATTGGTGAAGTTTGGGAAATGGAGTGGTGTACGGTAAAGAGAAGGGGGCCATTGCGTTCATTGTTGGAGTTAGTGAAGCACAGGTGGGAGAAGCAAGTACTGTGAGGGGTAGTTGCGTGATATAGTGATGAGGAGTTTTAGTTTATATGTGAAAATGGAGAAAATATTGGTGTACGCATGAGATGGGAGAGCTGTGGGCTGTTTAACTCTTCCGTGAACGGTGTTAAATGAAGAGGAGAAGACGTGTAGTATGGGTACTATACATGGGCAGTTCCTAGCCGAGAAGCGTGGCATTGTTTTGTGTGCTGAGTGGCTGAGATTTCATCGCTTGTTATGGAGTTCTGAAGTGGGATGGAGAATTCAAAAACTAAATGGGAGAAAGGTGTATAAGAAGTAATGGAAATGATGGACGTGTTTAGCATGGCAAACAGCAGTAGGAATAATGGAGTTTACTGGAGCATACTGTGTGGAATCCGAACTTGCTTGCAAAGTTGTTGTGTACGGAAGTTGCGAAGTTTCATTTTAGATTTGAACGGTGTACGTAGCAGCGTCAAAGTAGGTGGGGGAAGAGTGGATTGCGTGAGGGTTTGTACAGTTGTCAACCCGATTTTAGCAGCACCTACAATTGTCATTAGCGTACAAAGCCTTGTCTCTAGAAAAGCCAATCCTTTTGATTCTCAGGTGTTGTCGGTTACTCAGTTTCATGGCGGCAACTCACTGGGTGAAGTTCCTGATATTGTTTGCATGTGGTACGTTCAGGGCCGTGAACAAAAATAGCCTCGACGTCCTTAAACAAAGAATAAAGCAAAGGAGATGAAGTTGGAAAGGGAGTTGCAGATGGGCTACAAGGGGCAGTAGCGGATTGGGTTCCCATAGCAGATGGGGGATATGGAAGTTTGGGCTGAAACTTTAAGCCCAAAATAAATAAGGGCGGAGCTAACAAGTGAGCGACGCAAAAAGGTGTAGTGCAGCTCATGTTCGAATGCTTAGAAGGGGACGGTATTGTTGTAAGCGGTTGATGGATAAGTGGGCCGACTCAAAAATGGTAAAGCCTATTTTAAAATAATTTAAGTTATAAATTAAATAAAACAACGTATTAACTTATGTATATCGTATTGTGATCATACGTTATCGGAACTCAACAAATCAGGATCCGTTGGGATCATAGAGTCGCAAGCTACACATTGGAACCGATGTGAAGAGATTGGGAGCACGTTACAGTTTTAGGCAATTAAAGCGCCATGTATAATCAACTGACGTAAATCGTTATTTAACGGATAATGCGCAAGGTGAGTAAATTCACTAACTCTGTTCTATTTTAAAATATTATAATTATATTTTAATATTGATAAATAAATGGTTGAATGCTATGTGATGGTCGTTTAGGTAAATTACAATTACATTGGTTGAATAATATATATCTTTGCATACATACTCATCATTGGTTGGATATTGATTCCATCGATTATAATATTCCATAATGTTATTTGTGTTGGCTAACATCGATGGATAACTGGGTTCCTCAACTAGTTGTTTTTCATATAATACGTGATAAAATATCTGTGATTAACTATTGTTTGTTTAGGATTAAATTGGCCCTGAAATAATGGTTATTTAAATTCTGTAAATATATTGGAAAGAAATTCAAGTTTTAAAAGGAAATATTGTTTATTTTATATTTAAATAATAGAAATTTAATCTTTATTGGACTGGAACAATAACTTGTTTTAATTATATAAAACAAGTAGTTTAATTTAAAAACAATATCTAAATTAGAATGAAATAATTATGATTAGGAAATTTGGGAAATATGAATTCAAAAATAGATTTTAAAATGGGAAATCGTTCCAAAGAAACGATGAAATAATTTCGATGTTCGAAATGCCAAAGAACTAAGTAACCCATAAGGATTTGTAAATATAACTCGATGATGTCGAATATTATTAAATAATTTACTTTTAGGAATTTTATTATATAATTTAGAATTTGGTAAGATAATTAGCATTCGGTTTAAGACCAATAATTTATAATAGAATATGTAATCGAGATCAAGTTATAAGCTTGATTTATAATTAAGGAGGATTGACTTAAAACCAAAGTTTATGAAGCGAAGTTGGATTATAAAATTTAGGAAATAACTTGGTAGAGGAAACTTAACCGGAACTGATATTTATTTATAAAACCAAGTTTTTGGTTGATTGAACGAGACAAGATTTCTATAAGGGTTATGGGAAAAGATGGGAATGTTTTCGGAAGTTAATAATGTATATTTTCTGGAATCTGGAAGAGATAGGAATTTATAAATAATAGGAAATATTTTTCCCAGAAGCATGAAGGGTTAAACGAGTTTTGAGAAATATTTAGGATGATATGAGAAACTAGAAAATTAATGTTAAATAAATAGGCTGGTGATTGTGTTGTACATTTGAATGGATGTTTGTTATTCCTTCGATAGTTAAATAACCAACCATCGAAGTGTTTAGACTATTGTTGTCAATACGGAGAGACCGGTTGGATATATTATCTGAAAACCACTCCGTATAGGCGTAAGCGCTGCAAATTAGATTATGCTGAAGACAATTGAAGACGGAGTGAAATGCAAGGGCTGATCTGTTTGTCCAGACCCAGGACAACTTGTATGGACGAATGTCTGATAGAGTATTCCTAACAAATCACATAAGACGATCTTTTCGAGATATTACTTCTGGTGGAGGAGAAATTCGTTTCTCTTAGCTTTTTGTACCCGTAATATTTTGAGAAGATCAACTAGTGATTAGATGGGTTTGACGATGTGGCATTCAAAGTGAATGGTGACCAGATTTTCTAAAAAGATTAGCGTAGCCTCAAGCCTTACAACCAGGAAATGACAAAAATCGGGCAGGCAGCATGGCTAGGTGGGTCATTCCCAAGCAGGGTATATTTGTCACCGATCTAGAAAAAATTCATTATTTATTCTTATTTCGATTCTGTATCTTACAGATTACGGTTGGACGGCCGACAACCGTGGGTGACAATATATTCGATGCACTCAAGCTAAATGAGTGGTCGGTCATGTATGGGTCAGGGTTCAAGATGTTCTTGTTGAATCTCAGTGTATCCTCTCTAGAGTGCACTGATCGGGAGGTGGCCCCATACCTTGTCATAGTTGGAATCTAATCTTCAATAAGAGCCCTGCGGTTTTTGATTTTATACTATATATGTAGAGCGTGAGATGCAAGCGTTCTACTATTTGTTATTTATTTGATTAGACACTATTATAATATCATCGGATTTTGATATCAAAAATGTTTTGGTTATAGTAAGGTAAAAACCGTCCATGTTTATTGTAACACCCCGTGAATTCTATAATGTTAAGATTCACAAATTAAAGTGTAATTAATTATAAATGAAAGAATTAAGGGAAATGGGTTGCGCCATTGCATTCGTCTCGGAATTCTGCTTGAGATAGAGTCCGAGTTTGCGTGAATCGGACTCCGTATGAAGTTGTGGCCTTTAGAAGTTTCAGAATCAAATTTAAATTCAAACAGCTCAGTTTAAATTTCAAAATTCGAATTTCAGGTTCAAACTGGGCTGGACGGGAAAATTCCCGCCCGGAGACCAGGTCGACCATAGGGTCGACCATGGTGTCGACCTGGTCACCCCAGGTCGACCATAGTGTCGACCTGGGTGTCGACCTGCCTGGTCGACCTGGCTGGCCAGGTCTGGCTCTGGCTCGAATTCCTGTGGCTCTGTGTGTCACTAGGGCTGACGTGTCACCTCTTGATTGGCTCTTTGAACTTTGAATGGTCTAGATTCCTCATGTCTTCATCTGACGGCTCAAAACAACTTAAAAAAATATAAATACACCCTAAGTCTCAACTGAAAATTCACACAAAAGATGAGAAAGGAGTCGTCATGCTGCTAGGGAGGAATTGAACATAGCCGTCAAGAGAAAAGCCTAGAGACGAATCAAATTAAGAAGAAGATTAAAGTTTAATCAAACTAGTCAACGCAACGTTAGTCTACCCAAGGGAGCGCATCTCAATTTCAGAATTCAGAATTCAAGATTCTGCATTCGTTGTAAGTATAGTGACCTTTCAGAATATGAATAAAAACTGTGATGTGATTCAATGTAAATGAAAATAGAATTGTGTTACTGTATTGTATAAATTCTGTGTATTGTAATTGGTTCTATCATGACTTGTGTATTGATGTTTGTGGCATAAATTGATTGATGCAAGCCTATTGAACAATTGTATATGAAAACAATGGCACTTGTAAGTTTGTGGAAAAAACTAGAAGTTGTTCCTTTATGTTTATGCCTATAGCATGGATTATATACATTCATTAAGTATAAATTAAGGCTTATGTAAACATGTTCTAGAATTGAAACCTTTTATGCCTACATGACCCAAAAACTATGATATTATTCTCATGTTTATTTGTAAGTATAATTGGATTTATGTTAAGTATCGTTTGTGTTTCATAAACTATGCAAGTTCATGTTTATTTGCAAGTATAATTGGATTTATGTTAAGTATCGTTTGGGTTTCATAAACTATGCAAGTTCATGTTGAAATAGGCTATGTGATTAGATGCTATAATTGGACATTTTGGCGAATATACAACATGCTAGTTTTGTGGTCGACATTATGCCAAGTTAAACATGTTCAAACACAAGTTTGTATTAGCCTAAACTATGCCATTTCATATGTCACCTACTTAGTGATACTTTGATTTTAATGTAAGTTCACATGACCCATCATTTATGTTAGTATCGCTAAATTGCAAGTTCATGCGCCACACACCCTTATATGTTGTAAAATATTACATGTTCTTGATTTCCCCTTTTTCACGCCTATAAAGTTGGGCTGAATTGTGTCGAGCCCAATATTTGTTATAATGTAGTGAACATATAAACGGGGGTAATAACGTTGGGTGTAAAACATGAAAATATATGTTGGCATGTTTGGCACATGCCAATGACAATGACATTTAAGCGGTATAAATTGTTATACCCAAGAATAAAAGACATGACATCTACATATATAATTGAGTAATAAAATATGTAAATTTAGAAAACACGATATGCTTAACCCGAGGTTGGATTGAGTTGTGATGTAAACCTGCCCGGACCCGCCCGGCTGTCCAGTAGTCACAACAATACCTATCCAATGTGGGTGGTTAAGCATTGAGCCCAATAAAGACCCGAGGTTAGACTGAGCTACGGTGTAAACCTGCCCAGAACCGACCGGCACATCCAGTAACCGTAGCAATACCTGTCTAATGTGAGTGGTCTGGTGCTCCTAAGAGGCTAAGGACAAGTGGTACGGTTAAGTCAACTATAACACTTAACCAAATTCAACATGTTAACAAGAATTGATGGGTGGGGGTTAGGTAAATACAGACACTTAACCACTTAACATGTTTGACTAGAAAATCTTGGTAATGAGGGACCCGTTTCAGCAGTAACCCAAGTTAGGTATCAACGGTACCCTGAAACTAGGCAGGGTGGGGCACGATTACTAGGCTGATTGTAAGCGGTCAAAACGACGGCGGTGGGTGCACAGTGTAGGTCTAACGGGGTGCGGGCATGCACACACTCCGGAGCAGACAACCAGGACACTGGGGACACCAGTAGTATAACCTATGCCTTCTAGTGTTTGTGTCGGGGCCACCACCATGGGTCTTTATACACCCTATGGTGGGACCAGCATAGGTATCTACGATTCTTGGGGTTCGTATGACACATGTTAACGCGAGTAGGAGCCGATCTTTTAATAAGAATGGGGATCATTTCACCCTCAGCATGGGGTGCCAGTTGGAATAAACTCAAGTAGGTGTAGAGATATATAGCGTGGGTGCGATGGTACATTCGATGCCAAACGTCACCTCCTTAGCGTGTGACACTTTCCTATTTTCAGTATATATATCTATCATGCCCTTTTCTTATTCACATACTGAAGAGTTACTAGATTTAATCAGGCTTTATGTCTGACCCTATTTTCTTTTCGTCTTCTTTTCTTCCGTTTCCCCCCAGGGCCACAGGGAGGAAACAGCTCAGCTCATTCAGGCTCTTTACAAGCTCCAAGACCGTAGATGTATGATTTGGATCTCTTTTGCTCAGATTATGGCTTTGGATATCACTATGGGGATTTTTGTCACTTTATTTATGTTTTATGCTTCTTTAATAATCAAGACAGTAATGATGTTGTAATTTTGGAAGTATTTTGAGACAATTATGGAATGTTTTGTTTTGAACACATATTGATGAAATAAAAGTCTGTTTGATTTCCGCTGTTTAAAATATGTGTATTTATGTCTGTCTTGAGTTTATCAGTGGCTTTTACTTATAAACCTCCACCAAAGTTAAGGCATTCCCTTTGTGAGTGACCTTAATGGAGGTGGGGTGTTTTACTTGGTATCAGAGCATAGTTTTACCAGGCAAGATTAAAGTTTTTGAAATTGTTTTTAAAAAGAAAATTTAAAGAAGCATTTTTCAAGAAAAAAAAAGTGTTATATTTATAAAAAGACAAAATCCCCCAAAGCAATATGCATTATCTCTCTTTATCCTTCGTTTTGAATCTTTCCTTTCTGTTTCAGCATGTCTGGAGACCTTAACCTCCCGGAAGGAGTGCCGATTCCCGGCTGGTTTAGGAGGTACTTAGAAGCAAGTGCCAATGGCATGGGCCCAGCAGACATCCCTCCTCCAGTGGCCGCGGTTCCTCCTCCTCCTCGTGGAAATGCCTTCGAAAAAACATGTAGAGACTTTAAGGCTATGGGTGGAAAACACTTTTATGGGACAGAATCCTTTGTAGGAGCAAGAAACTAGTTAAAGGAGACTGAGGATCTGTTTGTCATCTTCGGAGTTGATGACAGGCAAAAGATACAACTAGTGGTATGGTTGCTTAAGGATGAAGCCTCCTATTGGTGGGAAATTACCAATGCTCAGAGGGCGGTGTAAACATGGGAAGACTTCAGGACAAGGTTTGAGATGAAATTCCTCTCCCAAGCAGAAAGAAGCCTGCAAATGGAAAAGTTTCTAACTCTGAAACATGGGAGTATGGCAATCAGGGAGTATGTAAATCAGTTTAATCAGCTGGCCAGATTTGGGATAGACTTAGTAAACACCTAACACAAGAAGGCGCTTCGCTTCGTCAAATGTTTGAATGAGCCTCTACACAGCCTTGCTATGACCCATGTATCCACGGGAGCGACTTATGAAAGCTTGGTGGACATGGCGTTGCTACACGAGGAAGATCACGACAAGAAAGAAACCAAGGTGGAAGAGAAGAAAGAGGGTCTACAAGCAAAGAAATCAGACTTCAAGAAAGGAGGGAAGAACAATAAGTCCCGTGAGAAGAGAAGGTGCAATTTCTGCGGCATTGTGGGACATATATCAAAAGACTGCCGGAAAAGAAAGGCGAAGATGGGTGGTTACTTCCATTGTAGAGAGACTAGGCACCAAGCTAAGGACTGCCCAAAGAAGAAAGGGCAGGGACAGAAAGCTGGATCCACTTCAGGGGGTCAGGTTCATGCGCTAGTGGCACCTCAGCAGGAACAAGCTAGTAATATTTCTGTAGAAAGTATAGTCTATCTTTATGATCATCCAATTCGTACACTTTTTGACTCTGGCGCATCGCACTCTTTTATTTCATCTTCCTTAGCAGAATCTCTGCATCTAGACACTAGTATGGTAGAAGATCCCTTAGTAATTTCAAATCCAATTGGGGGCTCCGCTTACTTGTCAATGGTTTGTTTGGGTTTGAAAATCTCTATTCTCAGCGTTGAGTTTAGTTGTGATGCCTTTGTCTTAGGCTTCTCGGGATATGGTTTGATCTTAGGCATGGACTGATTATCCAGTAATAGTGCCATTCTTGATTGTGAGAAAAAAGTAGTTAGACTCTTAACTCGGCTTGGAAACACTCTAGAAATTTCTTGTAATCCCTTGAATGCTGTTATGCTTAGTTATCTAGAGTCGCTTGATGCTTCTGATGAAAATTTGCAATCAGTAAGAGTAGTCCGGGAATATCCGAATGTCTTTGAGGAGGTGAAAGGCTTACCTTCGAGGCGGGAAATAGACTTCCGCGTATATCTTGTGGATAATGCAAAGCCTGTAGCTTTACCTGTCAGACACACGGCTCCAAAGGAGAGAAAGGAGCTCAGTAAGCAGGTTAAAGAACTTCTCGAAAAGGGGTTCATTAGACGGAGCATTTCAGAATGGGGTGCTCCAGTGGTGTTCGCAACCAAAGCGGATGGTTCGCTTCGCCTTTGCATCGGATATAGGGAGTTAAACAAATCGACCAAGAAAAATAGGCACCCTCTTCCCCGAATCGACGATTTGTTTGATCAGCTTGTAGGCGCGACGGTCTTCTCCCAACTTGATCTGGCAACTGGGTTCCATCAGCTAAGAGTAGCTGAAGATAGCATTGATAAAACGACGTTCAAAACCCCAGACGGTTTCTTCGAGTGGCTTGTCATGCCTTTCGGCTTGACAAATGCACCCGCTTATTTCGTAGACCTAATGAGCAGGGTGTTCAGAGAATTCCTCAACAAATTTGTGGTTGTCTTCGTAGACGATATCTTGATCTTCTCAAGGAATGAGGAAGAGCATGCTCAGCATCTGAAAGAAATCATGGATACTCTCCGGGCACATCAGTTAAAAGCCAAATTCTCCAAGTGCCACTTTTGGAGAAAGGAAGTAATATTTCTGGGGCATATAGTGTCCAAAGAGGGGTTGGCCGTGGACCCCGCGAAAGTGGTGGCCGTGCAAGATTGGAAGACATCAAGAAATGCAACCGAAGTTCGAAGCTTTCTTGGGCTAGCCGGTTTTTACCGAAAGTTTATTAGGGATTTCGCGAAAATCTCAGCCCCACTCACAAGGCTAACAAAGAAGAATCTGGCGTTCACTTGGGATTTGGACTGCGAGTTTGCTTTCCAACGATTAAAAAGGGCTCTCACAACAGCCCCAGTTCTGACCTTGCCAGATGGAAGCAAAATGTTCACAGTATACATAGATGCATGTGGAACGGGACTAGGTGCTGTTCTAATGCAAGAAGGAAGGGTAGTAGCTTATGGCGGAAGACAATTGAAAGTTCATGAAAAGAACTACCCAACCCACGAGCTTGAGTTAGCCGCCATCGTCTTTGCGCTTAAGTCTTGGCGCCATTATCTCCTAGGTGAGAAGTTTGAATTATACACTGACCATAAATCGTTGAAATATCTCTTCTCGCAGAAGGATCTTAACTTGAGGCAGCAAAGATGGATGAAGTTTCTTGCCTCGTATGACTTTGAAATTTCCTATACTCCCAGCAAAGGCAACGTAGTAGCAGACGCGTTGAGCTGAAAGAAACTGACCTTAAGCCCTCTCTTTGTGGAAAGGCAAAGCCTGGAGTATATAGCCAGTTTTAACTTTAGGCCCTCCTCAGATTTTGTATCGGGATTGATAGCATCTCTCGAAGTACGCCCTACTCTCTTGGACTCAATAGGGGTTGCACAACGTGAAGACCCTCAGCTTGTCGATGTGATTGATAAACTTATTAGGGGTGAGACTTCTAGTCACCTAAGTAGGTACGCCATCGAGGATAAGGGTTGGCTGAGGCGAGACGAAAGATTATGCGTCCCACAAACAAGGGAATTGACAAAGAAGGTTCTCGAGGAAGCGCATCATTCTAAGATGACTATACACCCTGGCGGTGATAAGATATACAAGGATATAAAATGGACTTTCTTTTGGAACGACATGAAGCAAGACGTGGCAGATTTCGTTTCTAAGTGCATGACCTGCCAACGGGTCAAGGCGGAACAGAAGAAACCTGGAGGACTACTTCATCCTTTAGAGGTCCCACAGTGGAAGTGGGATATCATTTCAATGGAATTCATTGATGGACTACCTAGGTCGAGAAGAGGCAACACTAGCATTTGGGTAATAGTGGATAGGCTTACTAAGAGCGCCCACTTTATACCTATCAAGAGTAGAAGGACTGCCGCATCTCTAGCATCTCTTTATCTCAAGGAAAAAGTTCGACTCCATGGGATACCCTCCAGCATTGTTAGTGACTGAGACCCTATCTTCACAAGTGAGTTCTGGCGGAGTCTGCAAGAAGCTGTAGGCACACAGTTATGTTTGAGCACGGCTTATCACCCCCAAACCGATGGCCAGACGGAAAGGGTGAATAGAGTTTTAGAGGATCTTTTGAGACTTTGCGTTCTTGACTTTGGAGGGACTTGGGAGGATCACCTTCCTTTAGTGGAATTTTCCTATAACAACAGCTACCAAGCTACCATCGGTATGGCACCCTTCGAAGCCTTGTATGGAAGACCGTGCAAATAACCAACTTGTTGGTGGGAGTCTACAGATAAGCTTATACTTGGGCCTGACATGATTCGAGAGACTTCGGAGAAAGTGCACTTGATACGTAGGAGAATGAAGACTGCCCAAGACAGACAGAAATCCTACGCCGATAAAAGAAGGACCGACCTTGAGTTTGAGGTTGGGGACAGGGTTTTCCTTAAGGTATCACCTTTAAGGAACGTCGTTCATTTTGGATCCGCCGGAAAGCTAGCACCAAGATTTGTAGGACCATTTCCTATTGTAACGACCCATATTTTTGACCGTTTAAAATCGACAATGAGCCACACATGTCGACCCCAAACAAATCGCAAATGCAGGTAGTTATTGGGAAAAGAAGGAAAAGAAAGAAAGAAGAGAAAAACAGTAACAGAATCTCACAGCGGAAGGACAACATATAATAAACAAATAGCAGTAAAAAAATAGTTGAAATGTATACTGTGGTTATAACATTCAATGATTATCAGAGTTACATATACATACGGATGTACATAATAAGCAGCGGAAATAAAAGCAGCGGAAATACTTATACTTGATATATATACACCAAATCCTCGTCTTCATCCTCCAAGCTATTGCCATCTTCGCTAACTGCAACTTCTGCTGAACCGAGCATATTGCATAAAAAGAAAACACAACAAACACTCGGATCAGCACTAAATCATCTCATATTAGTCAAATCAAAATACGAAATAATACCAGTGTCATGGGTGCAGTAACTCAAGAGATGTTACGGGATTTTTCCATCTCTCGAGGATCCGTTAAACTAATATCTATGTAATAATACGCTATTATTATAATGTCTATTCAGTAAAGTATAAATACTGAAAATAGCGTAAGCGGGATTACCATATTACCCTTACGCCGTTTACAGGCACCAACAGTCTATACAGTACCGTAAATTCATCGTACTGGTGTTATCAGAGGGCACTCCATAGAAGGCAATGCTAAATCAAAATCGTATGGGGCTCGATAAGGATATATATGACAAGGCACTCGAGGCAATGCCCAGGGTAGGATTCTACCAATTGCACTCCCGGACCGGTGGTAACGCATAGCAGCCACTACCGCCCACCTCGGAACACACTCCCAAAGTCAAAATGGGCCCAAATCATCATTTTCATCATAGTCATAGAAATAGTATCGAAGGAGTGAGTCCGGTCAAAGGTGCTACCTCAATTAGTCACGGTATAGCTCCTGTTTTAGTCATTTTAATTCTGACCCGAAGGTCAGGGCTATTTCGCAATCGCTCATCTTCCTTCGATTAAATAATCGCCTTCAAGTCATCATATCTCATTCTGGATATGTCGGAACGTTCACAGATATGCCAAAATGTTTATAGTTGTCAAAGTGGTATCGACACTGACAGAGAGTATGCCTTATGCCGACTCCGGTCTCTTTGACAACCAACGCTTACATCTTTCACATCGGTTGGTTCTTTTACATTTCAAAGGTTCGCTTTCATATCAAAATATCGTATTTTGTCTCGAACCAAATTTATATTCAAAAATAGAATATAATTTCATATCGAAATATCATAAATCATACCAACCCGATTATATTCTAAAATTAGAATATATCTCCATATCTTATATCATAATCATATAGTATTTCAAAAATCGACTTATATTCAAATAGAATATATTCAATCTCAAAAGATTTCAAATTATTCCAAATCGATTCATATTTGAAATTCATTCATATTCAAATAGAATATATATACTTCTATAACTTACTTTCAATCCCCTTAGGAGATAAGTTTATATTTAGTGGAATATAAACCATCTTCCATATTTGAAAACGGTTTGAAATCGATTCATAAAGAAATACTTTTATCCCAACTCCATTTCAACAACGATCTTAGATCCAGCACTTTCCATTCGGAGGAAAAATTACACTTATAAGATATAAATTTAAAAGATAGATGTTTATAAAGAAACCTTTATATAAATAATATATGTATAGAATATAATAGAAAAAAGAAAAAATAAATAAATAAATAAATAGGATAAATAAGTTTAAAACACTATATATATATATATAGAGATTTTAAAATTCACTAAATAGTTTTAAATCAAAGAATATAAGAAAATTTTGGTTATATAAAATAGTTATGGATAAAAATTTAAAAAAATAAATTTGAAGAAGGAATAGCTATAAAAATCAAAATTATATATATATATATAAATTCTTTACTGAAAATCGATTCTTCCTTCCGAACTTCGATACTCGAATCTAAACTCCAGTTTCAATGGAGTTGCTTAGCTCAAGGACTTATTTCAAATCCCATTTCAACCCGTTTCAAATTCAAGGATTCAAGACCATACTCGAATTAGGTTTGAAGAACAATTTTTGAGTATTCTCCATTATCTTGATTCAAAAATTTAAATTATATAAGAATTTATTTAAATCTGAATCTACCCAATTCTTACAAAACCCAAATCAAAAATTTGAATTTTTAACACTTCAATTCGCTTAGGAAACAAAATTTCTTAAATCATTCCAGGTCATATTTAAGATTCAGATTTCAAGGAAAATAAAACTTGTCGAAATCAATACGTTTCCCTTGAATGAAATTTCCATAAAATAGAATTTCGAATATTAAAATCATTTAACCAACCGATGTCCATATATAGTTTGCTATCCTATGGCCAAGTGAGTCTTAAATTTAATTTCTCGATATCTCGGGATGGATCTATCATTTCAATCCAATTCAGGGTCACAGGTATGTATCATTTCAACCTGTGTTCTTAATTCATTCAATTTGATAAATCCCGGATTTATTAGATGCCCGTAACATCAAAGGTGAGAAATTGGGATTTATCGAAATGCATGGAATATCATGTACTGAATAAACAACCAGTTCATGCAGCATTCATTCATCAGTCAAATTAAATCAAGGCATCCATCACATCATTTCATTCAAACAGTAAATGAAATCATTTTACTGGTTAACAAGTGTCGGGATTTCTAATTAGAAATCTAAATTAAATTTAAATAACTAATTATCGATTTTATTTGCATACTAACACTTGCATGTCAAACTTAAACAATCGTTCATCAACAACACAAACATGCAACCAAATTTACTTCATAATTTAATTTAATAAATATGGGAATAATTTAGTATTTCGTGAGCGAAGAATCACTCACCTTTGAGTCCTTAGTGGATCGAACGTCCAACTAAGGGCCAAAATTTGACAGTCACCAAATGCAGCCCGGTTAGTGCCAAAACGTCCACAATTCCGCCACGATCCCAACGCAACAAACCGCGTCCAAATCCGAGTTAAAACGAGAGAGTTACCAGTGTTTTAGTGTTCAAAATTTTAAAATATATAAATTAATAAAATAAACTCTCACCAATCACCCTTTGACACCTCAGCTTCCTCCCTCCCGCTCATTCTTCTTTGCTACAGTAACCCGTTGGAACCCAACAACGTACCAAAAACACGAACTTTGACCGACGATTACTCTCTGCTCAGGCCACCAGAAGGGACGAGACTACCACCATTCAAAAGCTCCTTCGATTCCGCACCATCCTGTACCAGCCCCATCACCTGCGATCAGCCCTAGCGCCGCCGCCATGCAGATGAACGGAACGGGTTTTTAACCCTAAACCACGAAATTCCGACGACTTACTCGACGATAGATGATGAGACCAAATTCGTTGCGATCCCAGCAACGATACGAACAATACCCAGAAGTTGATTTCTTCGATTAGCATCAAAATCAAAAAGCGCCAAAAGCAACCTTAGGATTTCGAAAATCAAAACCTTTGACCAAGATTTCCGGCCAAACGATGCAATGCATGTTGAAACTGAGAACACCAGTAGCTTCGTACCGTCGAGATCTTCGTTTTGACATATAATACGCTATGGTTTTGAGAGATTTTGTTTTGAAGCTTGTATTTTCTTTTGATCTAGGGTTTTGAAAAATCATTTCAGCCATTAAAGAGATGAAGTAGACAAGAAATGAGCGTACAATGGTTAATGGGCTGATAGGGTAAAGGTGGATTTTATTTATATATAATTATAAGGCTCAAATATGAGAAATACCCAATTATCCATTTACATTGATCTCGTTCACATTTTCTCTCGTACGATCAAACGGTAAGTCGGATTGTGACGCAAATTGGGATCCTATAATAATTCACCGTTCAGGTTCTGATGGCGCCAGTTTCATCGAATTCCGTGACAGTCGCCAAAACAGTGAAATTTCACAATTAATTAAATAAATAAACTAATTAATTATTCCATTAACTATTTAAATTCAAATTTAAAATTTGAATTTCAAATTAAATTTTAAACATCTTAATTTCCATTGTTTAATAATTCAAATTTGAATTCCTTTTTAACTTAAATATTTCAAAATTCCATTTAAATCAAATTACAACTTAAATAAAGTTTATGAATCGATTTCACAAATTCTAAGATTAACTCATTTATTTATTTTAAATCTAAATTTAAAATATATAGAAAATATTGGGATGTTACACCTATCATCGAGAAGGTTGGGAAAATGGCCTATAGACTACAACTACTCGAGAGACTGGCCGGAGTTCACAACGTCTTTCATGTTTCTCATCTCCGGAAGTGTTTGCATGAGTCTGCGGAAGTGGTGGAACCTAGCATTCTAGAAGAAGCCAAAGTGGAATGTGAAGCAATCGTGAGGAGAGTTCCAACCCGCATCTTAGGAACTGAAGTGAAAAAGCTACGCAACCGCGAAGTCAAACTTGTTAAAGTTCAGTGGAGCGACGCCGAGGAAGACGCAACTTGGGAAACTGAGGACAGAATACGCGCAGCCTACCCTCTTCTTTTTGAGGGTACATCTTTGATCTCTCTTTTTCCTTAAGTTATGCTTTATCTATTTTAGGTATATCTCCTCGGTCCTTTTCCTAACTCCTTAGGTAGAAAACAAATGGATGCAAACATGTATTTGAAAACATGTTATGGATGATGGCTGCAAATGGTTGCTAGTGATTGCTAGTGGTTGCTCGTGGATGCATATACACATACACCCTAGGTTATAGATCGGCTCAGTCACTTCATATTGCATATGCATATATGTATTCTCATTTATATATGGTTGAAACTTGATATGCTATCATATGGTCATCGCATTTGTATGAATGGTTGTGCACTCATGTAGAATTATGAGTAGGAAAGAAAATTTGCATACATAATGGATTCATGACACTTACATGATTCGCATTAAGGAGGTCAACTGAATCAGTAGACCGCCCGATTTCTGCATTAGATAATGACATGTACACACACTATGCATATAATCAAGAAGCATTAGAAGTCTTTTAAGGACAGTGGATGCCTGTGTTTGTTGGTTGAGTAGATGAACTGTTGGATGGTAGGATATACATTCTTCCTAACTTTAAGATTTCGGGGACGAAATCCTTTTAAGGGGGGAGAATGTAACACCCGTGAATTCTATAACGTTAAGATTCACAAATTAAAGTGTAATTAATTCTAAATGGAAGAATTAAGGGAAATGGGTTGCGCCATTGCGTTCGTCTCGGAATTCTGCTTGAGATAGAGTCCGAGTTTGCGTGAATCGGACTTCGTATGAAGAAGTTATGGCCTTCGGAAGTTTCAGAATCAAATTTAAATTCAAACAGCTCAGTTTAAATTTCAAAATTCGAATTTCAGGTTCAAACTGGGCTGGACGGGAAAATTCCCGCCCGGAGACCAGGTCGACCATAGGGTCGACCATGGTGTCGACCATAGTGTCGACCTGCCTGGTCGACCTGGCTGGCCAGGTCTGGATCGAATTCCTATGGCTCTGTGTGTCACTAGGGCTGACGTGTCACCTCTTGATTGGCTCTTTGAACTTTGAATGGTCTAGATTCCTCTTGTCTTCATCTGACGGCTCAAAACAACTTAAAAATCTATAAATACACCATAAGTCTCAACTGAAAATTCACACAAAAAAATGAGAAAGGAGTCGTCATGCTGCTAGGGAGGAATTGAACGTAGTCGTCAAGAGAAAAGCCTAGAGACGAATCAAATTAAGAAGAAGATTAAAGTTTAATCAAACTAATCAACGCAACGTTAGTCTACCCAAGGGAGCGCATCTCAATTTCAGAATTCAGAATCCAGAAGTCAAGATTCTGCATTCGTTATAAGTATAGTGACCTTTCAGAATATGAATAAAAACTGTGATGTGATTCGATGTAAATGAAAATAGAATTGTGTTACTATATTGTATAAATTCTGTGTATTGTAATTGGTTCTATCATGACTTGTGTATTGATGTTTGTGGCATAAAATGATTGATGCAAGCCTATTGAATAATTGTATATGAAAACAATGGCACTTGTAAGTTTGTGGCAAAAACTAGAAGTTGATTCCTTTATGTTTATGCCTATAGCATGGATTATATACATTCACTAAGTCAAAATTAAGGCTTATGTAAACATGTTCTAGAATTGAAACCTTTTATGCCTACGTGACCCAAAAACTATGATATCATTCTCATGTTTATTTGCAAGTATAATTGGATTTATGTTAAGTAACGTTTGGGTTTCATAAACTATGCAAGTTCATGTTTATTTGCAAGTATAATTGGATTTATGTTAAGTATCATTTGGGTTTCATAAACTATGCAAGTTCATGTTGAGATAGGCTATGTGATTAGATGTTATAATTGGACATTTTGGTGGATATACAACATGCTAGTTTTGTGGTCGACATTATGCTAAGTTAAACATGTTCAAACACAAGTTTGTATTAGCCTAAACTATGCCATTTCATATGTCACCTACTTAGTGATACTTTGATTTTAATGCAAGTTCACATGACCCATCATTTATGTTAGTATTGCTAAATTGCAAGTTCATGCGCCACACACCCTTATATGTTGTGAAATATTACATGTTCTTGATTTCCCCTTTTTCACGCCTATAAAGTTGGGTTGAATTGTGTCGAGCCCAACATTTGTTATAATGTTGCGAACGTATAAACGGGGGTAATAATGTTGGGTGTAAAACATGAAAATATATGTTGGCACGTTTGGCACATGCCAATAACAATGACATTTAAGCGGTATAAATTGTTATACCCAAGAATAAAAGACATGACATTTACATATATAATTGAGTAATAAAATATGTAAATTTAGAAAACACGATATGCTTAACCCGAGGTTGGATTGAGTTGTGATGTAAACCTGCCCGGACCCACCCGGCTGTCCAGTAGTCACAACAATGCCTATCCAATGTGGGTGGTTAAGCATTGAGCCCAATAAAGACCCGAGGTTAGACTGAGCTACGGTGTAAACCTGCCCGAAACCGACCGGCACATCCAGTAACCGTAGCAATACCTGTCTAATGTGAGTGGTCTGGTGCTCCTAAGAGGCTAAGGACAGGTGGTAGGGTTAAGTCAACTATAACACTTAACCAAATTCAACATGTTAACAAGAATTGATGGGTGGGGGTTAGGTAAATACAGGCACTTAACCACTTAACATGTTTGACTAGAAAATCCTGGTAACAAGGGACCCGTTTCAGCAGTAACCCAAGTTAGGTATCAACGGTACCCTGAAACTAGGCAGGGTAGGGCACGATTACCGGGCTGATTGTAAGCAGTCAAAACGACGACGGTGGGTGCACAGTGTAGGTCTAACGGGGTGCGGGCGTGCACACACTCCGGAGCAGACAACCAGGGCATTGGGGACACCAGTAGTATAACCTATGCCTTCTAGTATTTGTGTCGGGGCCGCCACCATGGGTCTTGATACACCCCATGGTGGGACCAACATAGGTATCTACAATTCTTGGGGGCCGTATGACACATGTTAACGTGAGTAGGAGCCGATCTTTTAATAAGAATGAGGATCACTTCACCCTCAGCATGGGGTGCCAGTTGGAATAAACTCAAGTAGGTGCAGAGAAATATAGTGTGGGTGCAATAGTACATTTGATGCCAAACGTCACCTCCTTAGCGTGTGACACTTTCCCATTTTCAGTATATATATCTATCATGCCCTTTTCTTATTCACATACTGAAGAGTTACTAGATTTACTCAGGCTTTATGTCTGACCCTATTTTCTTTTCGTCTTCTTTTCTTCCGTTTCCCCCCAGGTCCACAGGGAGGAAACAGCTCAGCTCAGTCAGGCTCTTTACAAGCTCCAAGACCGTAGATGTATGATTTGGATCTCTTTTTCTCAGATTATGGCTTTGGATATCACTATGGGGATTTTTGTCACTTTATTTATGTTTTATGCTTCTTTAATAATCAAGACAGTAATGATGTTGTAATGTTGGAAGTATTTTGAGACAATTATGGAATGTTTTGTTTTGAACACATATTGATGAAATAAAAGTCTGTTTGGTTTCCGCTATTTAAAATATGTGTATTTATATCTGTCTTGAGTTTATTTGTGACTTTTACTTATAAACCTCCACCAAAGTTAAGGCATTCCCTTTGTGAGTGACCTTAATGGAGGTGGGGTGTTTCATTTATGTGTGGACTGGTCTTACTATTACCCTTTCATTCAAAAGGATTTTCAAAGTTAAATAATATGGTTGGAGTTTACTCACACCAGTCCTATGACTGACTCAGAGTTTATTTTGTTTATTTTTCCTAAACTCTTGGGTGTCTATATTTGTACGGGCAATCAAGTGTTTCAGGGTTTTACAGATACACTTGGAGTAGCTTGAAGCACGTTAGTTATTTATAGTTATTTCTGCTGTGTTGTATATATGTTGATCTCTGATAATGGTATATATGATACAAGATTTGTAATTCAAAGATTATGTTATATATTATATTTTATTCGCTCTGCTGTGAGATTATGTATTGTTATTTCTGTTCTTCTTCTATATGTTCTTTTTCTTTAACCCTAATGACTCGTATTTCTGTGCTATTTGGGTTTGATGTGTGTTATTTTAGTCAGCTCAGATAGTACGGATTTTCGGGCCATCACAACTCAAGTTAAATGAGTGACCGATCACGGGTGGTCGGGTTGCGAGATGTTCTTGTTAAACCCTAGTGTATCCCCTCTAGATTATACTGATCGGCAGGTGGTTCCATACCTTGTCATAGTCAGAATCCGATCTCCAATAAGCGCCCTATGTTTTTTGATTTTATACTTTGTATGTGGAGTGTGAGATGCAAGCGTTCTGCTTGATGGTTATTTATTTGATAATAACTATTATAATATCAGATGAATTTGATATCAAAAAGGTTTTAGGTTATCGTAAGGTAAAAACCATCCATGTTTATGTGTAAATCGGTCTTACAATTATCTTTTCTTTTGAAAGGTTTTTTGAAGATAAAATCAATCTGTTCTCAAAAGGGGAAAACATGTTACGTTTTTGTGGCGTGGTCATAAGGGATATTTTCTTGTTTCCAAGCTATTTTTAAAAATTGTTTACTGACACCAGTCCTCTGGCTGGCCCATAGTTTATTTTTCTGTGTTTTCCTAAACTCTTGGGTACTCATAACAATTCATATAAGTAGACAAGTAATCCAGGTGATTAATGGAAACCTTTTAGAGTATTTTGAATTGGGAATTCAGGAATTAGCTTAGTAGTTATATCTATATCTAAGTATAAAGTTTGTATGTTGTATTGGGCCAGTAATCATGTATGATGATGTATTATGATGAAGTGTACTATGACGTAATAGACCCTGATATGTAATATGTTATGTGATATTATATTTTATTAAATTCCGCTATGAGATTCTGATGTTTTTCTTAGTTCTGTTCTTTATCCATTTCTATTTCTTTAATAATGACACGACTTCCGATGTCATCGAAAGTCGTGCGGTTACAGTTGGTATCTGAGCATAGGTTTACTGAATACCTAGGCTTTGGGTGAGTATTGAGAGAGAATATTCATAAACTATTATATATATGTATGTAGGTATGTATGTATATATATATTATGATGACCCGCATGTGTGTGTGTGTATATATATATATATATATATATAGTGATGACCCGCACTTCCACCTACTTCAAACCGACCAAAAAACCGAAACCCACGTCGATTCAAGGTAAGAAAAAGTACATTTAGTTAGGGTTTATTAGAGCAAACACAGCGGAATACAAAGCTCACAGCGAAACAGATAAAATATAATAAGAATTTATTATTGCAACAGAAACACTTTTGAATACAGAATCTGATTTTACATACCATTACTCCATGTAGACTTAATATAATATACCGATAATAGAGTACTTCCGGCCTTCATATGAAACTCCAACTTTCTCTGAAACTCCAGGTCTTCAAGCTTGAACCCGACCTCGAAAACTGAAAAACAAACTAACAGACTGCCCGTGTGGAAATTGTGGGCACCCGCAGTTTGCAAGGGTAAAACAAACTACGAGCTAGTCATAGGACTAGTGTGAGAAAACTTTATTAACTAATCTAATACTTAGCCTTATTTTGAATAAGGTATCTCAGGACCAAGCCACATGTCATGGAACGGGTTTCCTCCTAAGGATACATGCACCACCAACTATCAAAGAGCAGACTTATGAAGCTAACAATGCAACCAACAATATGCAGTTCCTCAAACTACCCATTTAGGTTTAATCCCCAAATTGACATTTTCCAAATCCCGTTACCTTTATAGAAATTATTCCTTTGGACTTTATACCTGAATTCTTATTTCAAATCATTTGAAACACATATATAGCTTTCATATCAAATTAGCTTTCACTTCGGGATCTCAATCCAAAACATATTTGAAAACCCTAAATATCTACTATACAAGCATATCAATATATACGCCACCTGATTGGGAGATCCTCCTGATGATCAAGCTCCAGGTACACCTTACCGTTATGATAATAATCCACGTACGTCCTCTCTCCACCTCGAGAATGAACCATACCTTCCATATACATCCCCGAATTTTCATCACCAGCGCCGTTACCCGATTATTGGTAACACATAAAAATCATTTTTATATCCCGAAGTGGGAAAAACCATTTCGCAATAATAATAATCATAAGTACTTTCAAACTATAGTACTGCACATCATTAATTCACATATATGATCAATTACTATTAATCATATAATCTTTGAGCTCGTACGTCTCAAAGAAGGGTGTTAGGCAAGAGAATAAATTCTCCGCCACCAAGCAGATACATCATCAATAGCAACTAATCGGTTATGTGATGAACTACAATGTCAAGCACATAATACTTTTATAAATCATTTCGGAAGCATCGGGTTCAATCCTCGAAATCCTTTCTGTTTATAAAACATTTTTATAAAACATTCCCTATCCAAAATCGGGAATAACACTTCTTTTCATTTAAGAAAATCTCATTCCAAAAATCATTCATTAAATTGAAATGAACCCAAAAGCATAGCTAAAAACCTCATAGTCAAATTGTGAAGTGTTTCACAAGGTGCTAGCATACAAGTATTATCTACCCAACCTCATGCTAAATATAAAAGCAACTATTTGCTCATAAACTGGTCGAGCACAATTCAACCAATCAGTCAATCACAATAATGAACTTGTATTATCAACCACATATAATCATATAAGCTCACTTACAATTATCGATATTAAACTAGCCCTTAATCGGTTGATAGCTTCCCACATACTTGAGTGACTACCCACATTCTACTTAAAGATCGAATCTTTAGGGGTTTGATTTTATTTACCATATCAAATCACTTGCAAATAATTCAAACATACCACCACAAATCAACTAAGGCATGTATATACCTAATATTCCATAAAGGTGTAATTTTGTGAATTAACATAAGGTGTTTCACTTCCAATTTCCATAAAGATGTCATTTTTACTCCATGAATCTATTTGACAATCATTGGCAAACATATATCATAAATATAACCACATATAAACCATTAATTTCCTAAAAGACATATCATCAAATACCTTATAGACATCATATAAAACAAGCAAATAAACCCCTTTATAACTTGAAAATTAAAATTCGAAATCAAAATCTGCTTTCACTCATTTGAAAGCTCTCGTAGGAATCAAACGCACTTTGTTTTGTGAAAATCTGATTAAACTGCAAAAGTTATAAGCATTTATATTTGTAAAAAAAAATACATGAATTATCGTCGTGCGACAAACTCTATTTTGACCGCAAATGAAATTATTCTGCGATACTTCGAAATACCTTAGAAAACCATTACATATATAAACCATTCAAAATCATTTTAAATTTATTTTCCCAAAATATTTGGGGTTTATAATTCAACTTCTTTTTTTACTTAATAAATTAAATTCCAATTTATTTCGAATCTCAAATAATTTCAGAATCAGATTTTATTTATCCATCCCATCCATCAGATCGGTTAGGGATAGCCAGGGAGAGCAGGAAACTATATTTTCTAAACCCAAGCCTAGACACTATCTTTTCTGTCATCCTTGAATATTCTGGTATTTATTTATTCATTTAAAGAGACTTTATCATAAATTATTATCTTTCAACTTCCAAGAACATTACTTCTATTTGCGAAGGAGATTTGCCGGTCACCAATATAATACCATAATTGATGTGTCATGGTGTGTGCGAAATAACAACCATTATAAACATTCATAGCAACCATCATTAAATAATAACTGTGCATAAGCGTTATAACACTAACGCTTAATTGTTTGTGTATTCTAAACTGCACAACCATCATCCATCATAACAAACATCATATATGCAATCATTAAGCAACAAAACCCTTTAAAAATTCAATTTTTCTCACCCCGTGAAGTCCAAGCTTTTTCCTAAGGGTCCATGGCTCCTAATCTTGCCCTCCTTTCTTCTTTTCTTCCTTTTCCTTTGCTTTATTTTTTATTTTTTTATTAATGAATTTCGGTCCTGGCCATGAGCTTAAGAGAGAGAGGGAGGAAGATGATGGAAGTGAGATTAAAGTGGAGGAGGAAGGTCCTTTTATAGCTTAGAAAGTTCACATGGATTGGTGACATGTCACAAATCTAAGGGAAGAGAAATGAATGGCTTAGATTCATCCTTATCCATTTTCAAACTTATCCAAAAGTCTGCTTTCTCATGTGTTTTCTAATCGACTTTCCGATCTTATTTCGAAGTATCAAACGATAATGGTTTTCAGAAATTCTTCACCCATATTTGTCCGGTTTCTAACATAATCCAATCCTATGTGTTCAAATCTAAAATCGGAGTTCGTTTGGATTTTCAAATAATTTATTTTAATTTTGTTTTCTTAATAACTTTCTATATTTGATACGGGATTTCCCCAGACTTCATATGTAGTTAATATTCTATGTTCTAAATTTTTCTGGATAGGTCTCATGTTCCAGTTTTTCCCTTAGAACTATCAAATTTCAATTATCGTCAAAATTTAGTTCAAATTTTGGCCATTTTTTTCCTTTTCCACATACGGATGCCATTTTACGCGAAACTTTCCTGAGTACTAAAATTCACTATTCCGGATCCAATGGAGGTGGTCTCACGATCTAACAATATTCCATTCTCAAGATATCCTCAAAATCGTCCGTTTTTAGTTCAAAATTTGAATCTTTTGTGAATTTAACATATCTAACGGATGCCATTTTTTCAGTAACTTGGTTGGTTACATAATTTCATCATTCCGTATTTAATGAAACTGATTTCATCGAAATCGGAGTTCGTTAGCTACTACTTCCTAGAAACTGCTATTTCTTAAGAGAAATCGATATTAAATTGGTTCTAAAATTTCTGGTCGTTACATTTTCCCCCACTTGAAATGATTTCGTCCTCGAAATCGAAGCCGGAACTAATGGCCGTATACCTAACCAATACCTCGACCGTCCAAAATCGTCGGGAATTCAAATTTCTTAATTAGTTATACTAATTATTATCTCCAGCAATCAACTAGTGGATTAAATTTTCCAAAATATAACTTTCATCAAAACATATATCCCTTTTTTATGAAAATATACTTTTGAAAAAACTATTTCATAAAAATTGGGTTAGACTGCTTTGTTTAAGTATTTAGAAACACCTATCGATACAATGAGCTCTAACTGTACCGACCAATGTTCATAACCCACTCAATAAATTAATCCAGCACAAAACAATTTGTATATCAGATTACAAACATGTCTTTCATACATATATACACTCACAACTCATTCTAGGGTATTACTAACCCTATCTCTAATGAGTTACTTGTCCTAGGATACTACTGATCCTATCTCTGACATGTATGCATCCCACAAAGCCAAGGTTTATCTAGCCAAAGCTCTGATACCAAGTGTAACGACCTGGTCTTTTTCAACCATCGGACAACGGCTACACTCCGCCGTGGGATTACAATGGTACCCCAGCACCTTGTTTTACGGTTAACCTCTCGACTGTCGCGCCCTCTTGCCTAACCAACACCTCTTGGGACATGTAGAGGTAAGAGTCCCCCGCTCGCCACCTAACCAAGAGTGAGAACCCCTTATCACGCTGCCTCATGCCAAATAAGGACCGGTGTGAGAAAACTTTTTTAACTAATCTTATACTTAGCCTTATTTTGAATAAGGTATCTTAGGACCACACTGCATGTCGCGGAACGGGTTTCCTCCGAAGGATACAAGCACCACTAACTACCAAAAAAGTAGACTTATGAAGCTAACAATGCAACCAACAATATGTAGTTCCTCAAACTACCCATTTAGGTTTAATCCCCAAATTTAGATTTTCCAAATCCCATTATCTTTACAGAAATTATTCCCTTGGACTTTATACCTGAATTCTTATTTCAAATCATTTGAAATACATATATAGCTTTCATATCAAATTAGCTTTCACTTCGGGATCACAATCCAAAATTCATTTGAAAACCTCAAATATCTACTATACAAGCATATCAATATATATGCCACCAAATCGGGAGATCCTCCTGATGATCGGGCTCCAGGTACACCTTACCATTATGATAATAATCCAGGTACATCCTCTCTCCACCTCGAGAGCGAACCATACCTTCCATATACATCCCAAACTTTTCATCACCAACGCCGTTATCCGATCATTGGTAACACATAGAAACAATTTTTATATCCCGAAGTGGGAAAAACCATTTTGCAATAATAATAATAATCATAAGTACATTTAAACTATAGTGCTTCACATCAGCAATTCACACATATGATCAGTCATAGTTAATCATATAACCTTTGAGCTCGTACGTCTCAAAGAAGGGTGTTAAGCAAGAGAATAACCTCTCCGCCATCAAGCAGATACATCATCAATAGCAGCTAATCGGTTATGTGATGAAGTACAATGTCAAGCATATAATACTTTTCTAAATCATTTTGAAAACATCGGGTTCAAACCTCAAAATCCTTTCTGTTTTATATAACATCTTTATAAAACATTCCCTGACCTAAATCGGGAATAACACTTCTTTTCATTTAAGAAAACCTCATTCCAAAAATCATTCATTAAATTGAACGAACCCCAAAAGCATCGCTAAACACCTCATAGTCAAATCGTGAAGTGTTTCACAAGGTGCTAGCATACAACTATTATCTACCGAACCTCATGCTAAATGTAAAAACAACTATTTTCTTATAAACTGGTCGAGCACAATTTAACCAATTAATCAATCATAAAATGAACTTGTATTATCAACCACATATAATCATATAATCTCACTAACAATTATCGATATTAAAAAGTTCTTAATCAGTTGATAACTTCCCACGTACTTGAGTGACTACCCACATTCTACTTAAAGATCGAATCTTTAGGGGTTTGATTTTTTTTTACCACGTCAAATCACTTGCAAATAATTCAAACATACCACCACAAATCAATTAAGGCATGTATATACTTAATATTCCATAAAAGTGTAATTTTGTGAATTAACATAAGGTGTTTCACTTCCAGTTTTCATAAAGATGCCAGTTTTAATCCATGAATCTATTTGACAATCATTAGCAAACATATATCATCAATATAACCACATATAAACCATTAATTTACTAAGAGACATATCATCAAACACCTTATAGGCATCATATAAAACTAGCAAATAAACCCCTTAGTAACTTGAAAATTATAACCCGAAATTAAAATCTGCTTGCACTCATTTGAAAGCTCTTGTAAATAGGAATCAAACGTACTTTGTTTCGTGGAAATCCGATTTAAATTGCAAAAGTTATAAGCATTTATATTTGTAAAAAAATACACGAATTGTCGTTGTGCGACAAACTCTATTTTGAACGCAAATAAAATTATTCTGCGGTACTTCGAAATACCGTAGAAAACCATTACATACTTATATAAACCATTCAAAATCATTTTAAAATTATTTTCCCAAAATATTTGGGGTTTAAAATTCAACTTTTATTTTTACTTAATAAATTAAATTCCAAATTATTTCTAATCTCAAATAATTTCAAATCAGATTTTAATTATCCATCCCATCCGTCAGATCAGTTAGGGATAGCCAAGGAGAGCAGGAAACCATATTTTCCAAACCCAAGCCTTGACACTATCTTCTCTGTCATCCTTGAATGTTCAGATATTTATTTATTCATTTATAGAGACTTTATCATAAATTATTATCTTTCAACTTCCAAAAACATTGCTTCTATTTGCGAAGGAGATTTGCCCGTCATCAATATAATACCATAATTGATGTGTCATGGTGTGTGAGAAACAACAACCATTATAAACATTTATAGCAACCATCATTAAATAATAACTGTGCACAAGCATTATAACACTAACGCTTAATTGTTTGTATGTTCTAAACTACGCAACCATCATCCATCATAACAAACATCATACGTGCAACCATTAAGCAACAAAACCCTTTAAAAATTCAATTTTTCTCACCCTGTGAAGTCCAAGCTTTTGCCTAAGGGTCCGTGGCTCCCAGTCTTGCCCTCCTTTCTCCTTTTCTTCCTTTTCCTTTGCTTTATTTTTTTATTTTTTTACTGATGAATTTCGGCCATGCCAAAGACAAAGTAATTAGTGGTGGTAGTCTAAAACATACTTGGAAATTGCCCAGAGATGTGAGGGCCTCACTCTCATGTATTGGACATATGGGATGAGGAATAACGTGCCTCGGGTTTTGTTCAGACCCAAGACGGACTTGCAAATGGATTGTATGCCTGACATTGTTCTTCGCGCTGTATTCGTTGATTTCTGCTAAATGTATATCTGTTTGATGGGCAAATAATTTATTATTTTTCTTGACACTCTTCTCTGATACGTACGAACTATATTGGTAGACATCAATGATATGGTATGGATTGACAATGTGGCATACTAAGAAGTAATGATCAAGGCTTTTTCTGCGAAGCAGAGTCTTGTGGATGATGATCAAAGCACGATTTTATTTAACGCAGCTTTGTGTATAACGTTAAGTCGCGAGCTTCACACCCCAGTATGAGTCGAAAACAGTCTTAGTGACCGTAGGAAGTGCATGCATTTATTTCTAGCTAAAGGAGATGCCATGGCATGGAGCCCGCACATTTTACTTATGTGGATGATGGACACGAGGGCCCTCGAATATGATTGGTCGACATACTGACCAGGTGACAGGTCCGATAGGACCGGGAAATGTATTGTTCAGGAATAACTAATCCACAAAAGTCAAGTGTGGAACAGTCCTGAAGATTCAAGGGTTACCTATGGTGCGATCCCGAGGCACATGCTAGAGTGTCTCGAAACCGGTGAGGAAGATCCGTTGCCTCAACTTAAAGATGGAATCCAATTTCCAATACACGACTTTTCAGTTTTAGTTGTAAACCTATATGGCGACATAGTAGGATGGGGTACTATGTCGTTTATGATTGATACATTTAAATTGAAGATTGTTTTCTACACTAAGAACTTATAATAATATCAAAAATATTTGTGTTATAACGTACCAATCATGTTCAACTATTATAAGCCTCCGGCTTGCGTTGCATTGTGTTATGGGACCTGAGTCTTACAATAGCTCCATTTTTTAAAAAAGCATTGCATTGTTTATCTTTTGTTGTAAGTTTGGGTATTCACATAGAGTAAACCCATTCCGTGATATACGGCATAGTCCAGTGATCTACCTCATTTTAAAGTAAATTTAAGTAACTATTTTACCTCTCATGCCAGTCCCATAACTGACCTGGGGTTTATTGCTTCAACCTAAACTTTGGTTGCCCATATTTTCCACACGGTGTAGTCGGTAGTTTTGGTTTCGCAGATTCTTTTCTCTAACAGGATTCTAGATCACGACTTGAGCTATATTAGGAAATATCTACAACTGGGTATTGCTTTTAGCTGTTTTAGTTAATGTTTTCCGCTGCAATGTAATTTATTTATTCCCTGTTTATTATGTTTCCACTATATAATTATTTTCCGCACTTTGTTATTTTTGTATTATGATGTAATTTTATAGTAAAAGCAATGAAAAATTATGTTGTTTTGTGGTCTGATGCACCGTGTTCTCAACCTATCCGTATTCCAGTTCAGTCTAGGCCATGTGGGAGTTTCAGATTGTGTCAGCAAAATAACTAACATTGAATACTTTGAAATTTTAATTCAAGCATGAATTTTAAAAGTAAATTTGGAATCGTTTCGAGAAGATAACGATGAAATTTATTCTAAAATTTGGAATGTAAATTAAATTGAAAAAAATCCATTAGATTTGTTATTAAAATTCGACTATGTCGAATTTATAAATGCAAATTATTTCCAGAGAGGACATTATAATTATATTTAGTAGAAATTATATTTTAGATCTATAAATCCTAAGAAGCTAATACATAAATATTTAAATATGACAATAGATTCGATGTTTATATATAAGCTATAATAATAAAATAAAACGGAAATCAAGTTTCAAATGGAGTTTAAATGTAACATATTAGAAAACTCGATGATTTTTCGGCACAAAAACATCCCGTGTCCAAACTCGAATACCGAAAATCTAGAATAGTTATTAGAAAGAGATTATAGGGTGAGATAAGAAAGAAAGAAAAATTAGAATAGAAGAAGAAGAAGGAGAACCAACACAACCCAGAGTTTTAAATCGCAGTGGAAAAAATATAGTATAGAAATAAATATTTACCGAGAGATTTGAAAATATATTTACAATCATAAGAGTGCATCAACGCATCTGGATAGTTATAATAACCTATCCTCATATACAACACATAGCTGAATACACACCAAATACATCATACGTCTTAACTCCTCCAGCACATCTTCTAAGTTCGCAGCATCCACATCTAAACCTGTAAAACCCGGTCTAACCGGAGAATTACAAACACAGGATCAGTATGGTGAACCAGAGTGAGAAAAACACACTAAGTTTTTAAAGGTATCACGCAACTTAACTTTTAAGTCAAAAACTTTTCGAAAGAAAAGGATAATCATAATACCAAATCAACATATAAATACAGACGGTTTTTACCTTACGATAACCCAAAACATTATTGAAATCAATATCTTTTCTAATATTATAATATTGTCTAAATAAAAATAAATATCAATCTAGCAGAACACTTGCATCTCACGCTCCACATACATAGTATACAATCAAAACCACTGGCTCTTATTGGAGAATGGATTTCCTGGTAAGGTATGGGGCCACCTTTTCGATAATGTACCTCCAGAGATGAATACATTAGGGTTCAACAAGAACATCTTGCAACCCAGGCTAAACATGATCGGTCTCTCACTTCTCTTGAGAGTACCGAATATATCATTATCATGGGTGGGGGCCAGCCAATCGCCGAAAGCATACAGAAATAAAGGGACAACCGAAGGCATTTTATTTCTCCAAATCAGGTAATGATATGCCGTTTTAATGGGTGCGACTCGCATAGCCATGCGACCTACTCGATTTTATACCATTTCCCGGTTGATGAGGCTTAAGGTCATAATTTATTTATTTATTTACCTTTATTATTATTTTTAGAACATCTGGCTACCATTCACTTTGAGTGCCACATTGTTAGATCCGTCAGAAAATCATTAATTGACATCCACAAAAATATTCTGCGTATTTAGCTAAAAGAAGGTGTTCAGTCTACTCCGCCATCAACATAAATACGTTTTAAGAAATCAACGTATGTGATCCTTTGGGAGTACTTCGTTAGACATTCGCCCATACAAGTCATCTAGGGAAAGGATGAATGAAGGTACCCTCCTACCACATCCTATATAGGTATCACCCCAAGGATCAGTAGCGAGTAGTCCTTGCAATCCGTAGATTTCAGCCACGGAAGAATCACAGTTTATCTCCGAAAGCTAACCACAGATTTTTAGTAATCATTCCGCTTATGAAGATCCACGATCTTCAATGGTCCATCTTCAATCTTTGTCTTTACGTATTAGCTGGTCGGAATAGTTTTCGAATATAAATCTGATCCCGGTCTTTCTGTACCAACAATCGTATTGGCCAGATTTGATAGTCGATTATTTAACTATCAAATAAACAATCGTGAGAATAAAATGAGTTCATTGGTTCAGTACTCAGCATCACCTGGCCTTTTTAATTAAAACATTAACGAATGGCTAATTTAAATATCTCAATATTTGGAAAACATCATTTCTCTTCTTACTAATATTCGCAAAACATTTCATTTAAATATTTAGAAAAATATATTATAACAATATCTAATATTCCATTTTTCCACCATTTGCAAAACATTTACAACGGCATTATTCATTTCCTATAACCGAGAAATCAGTTTAACTTATTTTTCACAAAATATCATTACAAAATTCCTTTTTGTTTCATTACTTGAAGACAACAATCGACACTTATCTTTTTAGAATAAAATCATTCTAAATCTTATTTCTTTACTTTTGAACATACCATTATGTTTTTGCACAATCTCCTTTTCATTTCTATCACTTCGACATTCATTAGTCCCTGACTGTAAATTGGTAAGAGAATAATTCCCTAAGTATCAATCCCAAAGATCGAAATCAACATCAGAATAACACTCAGAAAATCACTCAACTCAACCAATCTCCAGTTAGGTTCCAATTCTTATCTTAACTCATTATCAACTCATTATATTCCATATCTAATTAATTCAACCATTTTCCACTTAAAAATATCGTTTCAATTCTATTTCTTTCACTTATTAAGTATTGCCAACTCAAAATCAACACTTCGACTTCACATCTCTTTTATAAACCGTTTATAAATCTCAGGTTTTGTTATTATCCCCTTCTTAGCCCAACTTCTTTTACTTAATTCAACGTTTAGTAAGTATTTTTTTAAGCTATCGTGATCGCTTGAAATCCCCTTTCATAACTTAATTAATAAAACTCTGGTTTAAATATAAAACCCATTCATAAACTCCTTTAACAATTTAACTATATTTCATTCCAAACTTGATTATTTCCATAAATAAATTTCACTTAAATCGTGATCTCTTAAATTATTTATTAATTAGAAGAATAATTAAATCATCAATAACTACTGTAGAAGTAGTTAAATTCTTTATTAACTAAATTAAATATTAAATCCCTATTTAAAATTTCACTAAAATAAAACAAAAATCCATTAAACCATTTCATTTGGTTAATGACAGCAAACCGATTTAATAATTAATTCTAGTTGAAACGGTCGGCTTGATCAACTCAAACATAATTATTTCTTTAAGCAGTTCCATCTAATTTCTCCTTTAAATTAATTAATATAAATAACTTCATCTAATTGTTTCTTAGAACAATTACTCAAATTCTTAATTGTTACTTTACTTTCTTCTCAACTGCTTATAAATCTTATTAACATAAGAATTTGATTTATAAAACCTTTAACAATTATTTATAAACCTAAATAATAAATATAAATTTCCTTTTTAACAAACTTTTATTCAAATTAATAGATTCCGTACTTTTATTTCTAAATTAATAGATTTCAAAATTTATTGCAGTTATAAAATAAATTTTGTAACTTCATTTCAGTTTATTTATCTAACGGTAAATCCATATTTAAAAACGATTGATTTTTAAGCCATCCGATGCCAATTACTCAACCAATATTACCCATTGGTTAATATCATAACAAATGTGAATTACGGTTTAACAATCTATAAACAAATCAATCATCCAGTCAGGTTTGTCATACAATTCATATAATGGTAATATGAAAATAAACAATAAATTTGAGGAATCTAGTTGGATACCTTCTACCTGTTCTTCTCTTCATCCAGATACGTTAACTCACATAAAACAATCCATTTCATATGATAATAGATCATTTGCAATAACAGACATGAGCAATCAATTCAACTAATAATGGTCAAATACTAACAATGCATGCATCCAATTATTTATTTAATACGTTTATATTACTATAAACGTTAACAAAAAGGTAAGTTACCTCATTTGGAAATAATCGTTAAAAATAACAATTGGGTTTTATTAAATTAAATGAATGTTTAAGTTAAACCAGTTATATAAAATATTCAGCGTATATTCAAACAATCAGCAAATCATTCAATAATTAGCAAACATAGCACACAAATAATAAACCCGATTTGTATAAAATGTAAGTGGGACAAATGAGTGAGTTTAACTCAACTTGATCTGATTTGTTGAAATGGTTCGGTTACAGTTAAATTAAACAACTATTTAATTAAACTGTAAATTCTAGTTGTCTCTATTTTTGTTTATAACAGTTCCATCATGTTGTATCCATCCAGACGATTCCAATGGTATATGGCTTGCTGAATTATGACAATAAACGACGGAGTTATTAATGTTATAAGTTAATATAAATTAATTATAATAGTAATTCTTAATCACTTATATTAAAACTAATTAATTACTTTGATTATTAAAAATCACGGTCGATAGTTTTGCTCATCCACTTCGTTCAGTACCCAATAGTATTAACCTGCATTCATATACGTTATAATATTCAGGGGTCAAATTATTTAAATAACATTTCTTTAATTAACATTAACTTAATTTCATTACTAATGAATCCTTGGTCATTATTTAAGTTAACTAATTACAGTTTAACTAATTACATTTTGTTAAAGATTCCTGGCTGAACTGTTTCCTCCTCCTACTACTCTTTCATTCAGTCTAATCCCAACTCCTATGAAAAATCATAATTTAGTCAATATGATTATATTAACAATTCATTTCCTTAATAACATATTGATTATCAGTTTAATTATGGTTTACAATCTTAATTACATTAGTATAAAATTTCGGCCGATCCTACTTACTCCTCTTCCCCACGAATTTCTGTCTGATCCCCTTTTGTTATTCTTGTTTCAGAAACCTACTCCAAGGTTTAGGAAAAGTAAATTAGTTTTCTAAATCATATATTTGGTTTAAAGTAATCATTTTATAATTATATTAATTACGTTCAAAGAAATGCTGGGTCGACAGTTTCTTCACAGTCACTAGTATTCATTTGAATACATAACTGCATGCACCAAAATTATTCCACCACCGTACTGTGCTCCGTCCACCTGAAGATCATCGGAACCCGCCCAGACATATGTTGCTCCGCCCTTGACCATCGACAGTGATCTCGACAGTCCCAATGCCTTCCTGCGCAGTCCCCTTAACTTTAAACGATGGCGGCTTTTAGCTGGATTTCGATCACCGTGGGTCCAATTATCCAATCACAGCCGTTGGATCGATAGAGCTCGTCGAGCTTAAGGTTTTCTTAGTTGATGAATTTTGGAATTAACGAATGGATCGAGAGTTTAGGGAGGAAAAGAATTCGAGCTTTTAGGATCGTTCAATTTTTGTTGGAGGCGGAGTATTAGTTGACCACGGGCGCACACGAATTAGGGTTTGATGAAGGAATGCCTTATTTATAGTAGGGGTATAATACTATATTATTAAATTTACTTCGTCGTGAATTAACGTATTAAAATCGCTACATATGATCTCCAATCGAGATGAAACTCCTAATCCTAGCATAGAAAAATATTCCGGACATGATGGGACAGGTATCGTCAAATTCTACGGACATTTATAAAAAGTCCTTCATAAATCATAGGGTAAAAATCAAGCGTTTAAATTTTCCATCATCACAAAATAAATCCAATTAACTTGAAACTTTGAAATTATACTAGACCATTTCCTTACGGATCCAACAAAATTTGTTTCGTTAAAATCGGAGTCCATTTGGCCAGTTGTTTATTCCTTCAAAGTTACCCCTTTCTAAATTGACCAAAATAATATAATTGATTAAGGCGTTTATCGTTTCCCATGATCAAACGGTAAGTCTGGTTGACACAAAAATTGAAATCTTATAATAATTAATTAATACGAATCCAACGGCACAAATTTCATCGCATTCCGAGACTGTTTCCTGGTACACTATTTTTACATGCTAAACAACGCTATTTTGGACACCAAAATACCAGATGTCCAAAAATAACAAACTGTCTGCCTATTCTGACTCTAAACGTCGATACAAACACAATGGAATTGGTTTTGTGGCTTAATTCGATCGTCTTCTCAAGCTATACACAAATGCTCCTCTATTAAATTAAATTAATTACGCGCTATAGAAAATGACTGGGCATTTACGGCTGCTGTTGTCACATACGGCATCGGTTTTCCATGAAATTCAATATCGTACAATAATTTAACGTTACAATTCCAATGAGACTAATTATGTTGAAAATGGAGACCGTTTGCAAAAATCGCTATTTTAAGGCTTATATAGTATTAATAAAATATTATATAAATTCCAAAATAATCGAATTAAATAATAATAAATTATTATACCTTCTGGAAAAATCATATAGCTTTGAATATAAATTATTCAACTCGATATCATCAAATTCGTGTTAAACGTTATCCAAATTATATAAAAACCATTATAAATATATTAAATAAACGTTATCGTTTATTAACGAATTTTATAGCGACTATTTTAAAATTTGATTTGGACATAACTAACAACCTATAATATGAAATCTTGATTTTTCCCTTTCATATGAAAATTATAATAAAAAAGATTCAACGTTTCTTCTTTCATGGAAATCCGACTTATAACGGATTTTGTATAATCAATTGAAGTTCAGAACTCAATATTACGAACTACCGAACCATTTCGAGCTCATTTTAAATTATAATAAAATTTAATGATTAAACTTCGTTTTAATAAATGAATTAAGTCTTAAAAACAAATAATATTCCAAATATAATATTTAAAATAATAAAATAATTTAAATGTTCGACGACCAAAATATGGGACATTACATTAAATTGGAAGCTTATTCTAAGATATGAAATAAGGAAGTTAATTTATAAACAACATTAGTAAATGTGATAAAGTAATTTTCATCAGATAGTACGGAAATATTTTTTTGCAAAATAAATATGGCTTATGAAACCATATTTTTAATGGACTGGAGGGTGAGATTTTAAACGAGTTTTTGTGTTACGATCTTTTGTCAATCTCAAGATAAGAACGTTGTCAATCATGGTCTAAGAGGCAAATAAAATAACCCAACTTGAATGACTTCACTATTATCACGGGATGATACTAGTTTGTAATGGTAAGTGATGTTGAATCAATTGATTATTCCCATAAAAAAAATTTATAATTGGAATTCAATTATATCGAATTTTTATTAATTAATGTAGTCCCAAAGAAATTGGAATTTAATATAGAATTTGAGTTATGAGTAATTTATAACCGGATTTTGAATAAAGAAATCAACGACTTTGGAAAATTGAGATGTTTAAGTTAGATTTGGAAAACTGATTTAATTTATATTTAGATATTAGAGAATGGAGTTGGAATTTATTTATAAACGAAGTTTTAAACGTTTATAATCAAATTTAATTAAAACGAACTTGCCGCGGCGCGATAGTTTGTAATTTGGCGTTTCGAACTTCAATTGTGTATATAGAACTCAATATAAGTCGGGATACTATGAAACAAGAAACACCCAGGCCTATTCAATGGTAGTTTTCTAATGGAAGAGAAAATTTTATGTTTTATCTTATAGATTTTGAGTTATATCAAAATCAAATTTTCAAAAAAAATAGTTCTATAATTGTTTATAAATTATAACGATTAAATAAATAAAATCAAAGGAATTTATGTTAATCAAATTTGGGTTTCTATTTTAAAAATATAAACTTGAGTTATAAAATAAATACGAACTCAAGTGGAATAAATGAAGTGTTTTTTTGTGACAAAAATCATATTTTTTATTATTGAATAAGATTAGCAAATTGGGTAAATAATTATAATGGAATTTTGAATCGAATTTGACCCTGGGATAAGTCAATCGGATTCGTAAATTAATATTAGAAATTGGATACGGAACTAGAGTGAAACACCCCACCTCCGTTAGGGTCACTCTCAAAGGGAATGCCCTAATTTTGGTGGAGGTTTATAAGTATAAGACACAAATACACAAGACATATATAAAATACACATATTTTTGAACAGCGGAAAACAACAGCAAATTTTATTTCAACAAAATACGTGTTACACAAACCATGTCATAATTTGTCTTACAATACTTCCAAAAACATAACATCTTCATAACTGTCTTGATTACATTATTTAAAGAAGCATAAAAACATAAATAAACTGCATAAGTCCCATAATTGCTGTCCAAAGCCATAGTCCAAAATGAAAAAGATCCAAGCAATACATTCTTTCTCTTCAAACTGGATGTGAAAACTGGTCAAGCTGCGGTATTCCCTCCCCGTGGACCTGGGTGGGGGGGGGAACGAACGAAAAGAAGACGAAAGAAAAGTAGAGTCAGACATAAAGCCTGAGTAAGTCTAGGACTATTTAGTCTATGAATAAAGAACTGGGTATGATAAGTATAAACTGGAAATGGGAAAGCACCATAAACTAAGTTAAGTTGTCTAGAGTCGAATATACTGTCGTACCCCATATTAATCTCTGCATCCATATAAACTAGTTCCCAACAGGCACCCCATAATCAGGGTGAAGTGATTCGTTTCCAATGATCGGCTCCTACTCGCATAGTTACATGTGTCTTACGCCCCCCCCCCCCCGATGTTGTAGTTACCTATGCTGGTCCCACCATGGGGTGTATCAAGTCCCATGGCGGCGGCCTGACACAATCCTAGGATGCACAGGTATGCTACTGGTGCCCAGTGCCTTATTTTTCTGCGCAAGAGTGTGTGCACTCCCGCACCCCGTTAGAACCTACACTACTGCACCACCGCCGTCGATTTGACCTCTTAAAGTCAGCCCAGTAATCGTGCCCCACCCTGCCTAGTTCAGGGTATCCTGATACACCTTATAGGGTTACTGCTGAAAAGGGTCCCCCGCTACTAGGTTTTCTATTTCTAGCCAACATGCTAAGTTGGTTAATTGTTTTGTAAACCTAACCCCCAATCAGTCTGTATAGTTTAGCATGTTCCATTTTGATTAAGTATTAATTCAATTTACTTAATCCTATCAATCCTGACTCAGCCTTAATTGTCTTATTAAAGCCTCGACCTCTCACATCAGACAGGTATTGTTGTGGCTGCCTGTTGTCGGTTGGGTCCGGGCAGTCTTACGCCACAACTCAGTCTAACCTCGGGTCCTCATTGGGCTCCGTGTCTAACCACCCACATTGGATAGGTATTGTTGTGACTACTGGACAACCGGGCAGTTCCGGGCAGGTTTACATCACAACTCAATCCAACCTCGGGTTTAACACATCGTATTTTCTAAATTTACATATTTTGTCTCTCTTTTTTATATGTAAATATTTGCGGCCCATTATTCAGATTCATCCTTATTGGGTAAAATTGATTTATACCACTTAATTGTTTTTCAAGGTTGTTGGCATGCGTCAAACATGCCAACACATATGTTCTATATTTTAACCCAAACGTCATTACCCTCGTTTTACACGTTCGCTACAATATAACATATGTTGGGTTTAACATTTAAACCCAACTTAGCCACATGAAAAAGGGGAGGCTTATAACATGGTGTTTATATATTCTAAGTAACATAAAAAGGGGAGTGTGAACGCATGAACTTGCAACATAGTGATCTAATTAACATGAATTAGGCACATGTGAACTTGCATTGTAATAGCATATAATCATGGCATAAACATACTTAAACATGAATCATTCTATTCATATAATCATGGCATAAATCTACCTAAACACGAACCATTCTATTCATATAATCATGGCATAAACCTACCTAAACATGAAATCATGGTTTTAATCTATTCATGTAAACTTGCAATTGGAATGTAAATCTAACTTAATTATGTGTCACATATATCACCATATGATTTTGATAACAACATAGGCCTAAAACATGTTTTCAGCTAGGCATAACACCAAACATAGATTAGTCATGTTCATAAAGATGCTTACTTTTGTCTCTAACACAAAAGTATAGTTTTACACTTGAATCACGATGCCAATTCCAACATAAATTCATATAAACCATAGTACTTAGTTGAATCCAATTACACACTAAAAGTGATCATAAAAGTATGTACATCATATTGGCATAATAGTGAATCATATACTTGCATGAATCCCAAATAAACTACCACAACATATGGTTGTTAACATGAATCATATACTTGCGAATATCCAATAGGCCTAACATCGTTATACCACAATATCCCAAATCGATTCAGAATTAGAATCATAGCAACATACACTCATGAATTAAATTAAGTACAATTCCATTTATCATTTTACATAAATCAAAACTCAATTGTTCATTCACATCGGAATAGCACTCTACTTACAACGTATGACGAATCTTCAATTCAGGAATCTGAATTCTGAATTTGGAGATGCTATCCTTTGTTGTAGGCGTTGTTTTGATTTAATTGACGTTGCTTTAAGCTTTCGAATTGTCTCCTAATTGTCTCTCAATTTCTGACGACTATTCCTAGTCTTTCCTCAACAGCATGACGGTCTCATCTCCATTTTTGTTTGTATGAATTAGGGTGAGTCTTAGGTTCTTTTTATAGAGTTTGTGAGTTGATTAGGACCGTCGATGGAGCTTGGTTTAATAATAGCCGTTCGTTTGAAGGAGAGACCAACCAGGAGCTGACACCTAGCCCTAGTGACAAGGCAAGGCTCAGAAAATAGACCAAGCACAGACCAGGCCAGCCATGGGGGCTGGGTTCGACCTGGCTCAGGGGCCAGGTCGACCCCCAAGTCGACTATGTAGTCGACCTGGGTGCCCCAGGTCGACTACCCAGTCGACCTGGGTAGCCCAGGTCGACTACCCAGTCGACTTGGGTGCCTTGGGCGGGAAAATTCCTGCCCTGGCCAATCTGGCCCGATTTTTGAAATTTAAATTTGTTTTTCGGAGCTGTTCTGGTCTGTTTGAATTTTAAACTGAATTCTAAAACTTCCGGAGGCCATATCTCCCTCATACGGAGTCCGTTTTACGCAAACTCGGACTCTATCTCAAGCAAAATTCCGAGACGAACGCAATGGCGTATCCCGTTTCCCTTAATTCTTTGATTTGAAATTTATTATACTTTAATTTGTGAATTTCACTGTTATAGAATACACGGGGTGTTACATAGAGTTAGGAATGGAATTCAACTTATGTATAAGCAAACTCAAATATATTTGAACATGATGTGTTCAAATTAAAAGAAGTTTAAGCAAAGGAGCTAATTAGAAAATTAATTAGTGAATGGAAAGAAAAATGGATTGAAGTGATTGAAATAAATTAGGAATGGGCATATGTATGTTAAACAGGTATGGAATGAAGAGAATGAAGATATTAATTTGAGTTCCCGATAAAAAGGTACATGTTTAAATTCCATATGAGATTTTATGAGCCTTTTGGGCAAGTCGCTTGGCTTTTTGATTTTCTTTTTGAATTGAAAGGGCCTAGAGAGGCTAGTCGTAATTGTACCGATTGATCCATATAAAGGAGATGCTGATGAAATTTTCTGAAAATTTAAGGAGTTAGAATATTTTTAAGAAATTTGGAGAACTAGAAATTAATATAACAATATATATTGGGTATCAAAAGAAATTTGGGAAGTGATTTAATGAATGAAATATTAGGAAGGTCCAGTGATTGTTTAATGGATGTTTGTTTTCCTTTGATTGTTAAATCATCGACTATCAAATAATTTTTGACCATCGTTGCCAATACAGAGAGCCCGGTTTGATTTATTATCCGAAAACCACTCCGTATAGGTATAGCGTTGCGAAATAGATTATGCTAAAAATAATTGAATACGGAGTAAATGAAGGGTTGTTCTATTTACAGAATAGTGCCTTCGGTTTGTCCAGTCCCATGACTACTTGTATGGATGAGCATCTAGCAGAGTATACCTAACAGATCACATAAGATGATCTTTTCAAGGTATTACGTTTGGTGGCAGAGGAATTCGTTTCTCTTAGCTTTTTATACCATAATATTTTTGGGAAGATCAACTAGTGATTCGACGGGTTTGACGATGTGGCATTCAAAGTGAATGGTGGCCATATTTTCTAAAAAGTATTGTAGCCTCAAGCCTCATCGACCGAGAAATGACAAAAATCGGGCAGACAACATGGCTAGTTTGGTCATACCCAAGCAGGGTGTATTATCACTGATCTAGAGAAAGTTCATTTGTTCTTCTTTCGATTCTGTATCTTACGGATTACGGTTGGATGGCTGACAACCGTGAGTGATAATACATTTGGTCTACACAAGCTAAATGAGAAACCGGGCATGTGTGGTCGGGTTGCAAGATGGTCTTGTTGAACCATAGTGTATCCCCTCTAGAGTACACTGATCGGGAGGTTGTCCCATACCTTGTCATAGTTGGAATCCAATCTCCAATAAGCGCCCTTTGGTTTTTGATTTTATACTATGTATGTGGAGCGTGAGATGCAAGCGTTCTGCTGGATGGTTATTTATTTGATTAGACATTATTATAATATCACCGGATTTTGGTATCAAAAATGATTTAGGTTATTGTAAGGTAAAACCGTCACGTTATGCATGGGCTGGTCTTATTATTATCTTCTTCTTTCAAAAGGGTTTTCAAAGTTAAACAATATGGTTGGAGTTTTCTCACACCGGTCCCATGATTGACCCATAGTTTTTTTTTTATCCTAAACTCTTGGGTGCCCAAATTTGTACGGGCAGTCAAGTGTTTCAGGCTTTTACTGATACACTTGGAAGAGCTTGAAGCAGGAGGCTTCACCGTTAGATATTTTAGAGATATTTTCCGTTGTATCAAATGTTGTATTGTACTTTGATTATGGTATGTGCATATGATACTAAATTTTGTATTTCAAAGGTTATGTTATATAATATATTTTATTCATTCCGTTGTGAGATTATATGTTGTTTTCTGTTCTTCTTCTATCTATTTCTATTTCTTTAACCCTAATGACTTGTATTTTTGTGCAATTTAGGTTGGATGTAAGTTGATTTTATTCATCTCAGATAGTACAGATTTGCGGACCATCGCACTTGGTATCAGAGTTTAGGTTGAGCGAACACCTAGGCTATAACGACCCGCATTCTACGTATCGAAGGATCGTAGAATATTTCTTTCTTTCACATACGAAGTCGTATGGTCATGTAACTTCGGGAGATGACTATTGGTGTCATTTCCCATGTTCATGATTTTTTCCAATTTTTAAATGACCGTTTTGCCCCTAGCTGATCTTGTTTCAACCATAACTTTTGATTGGAAAGGATTTTTTACCTGAGTCCACTTCCATTAGATCTGGATGATGGTTTACCTTTCCTTAGAGTGGTCACATTAGCCAAACGGACTCACCGTTTGGGAGATATGGCTGAAACAAGTTTTAGATGGTGAAAAATAGCTTAACCGAGCCTAATTTGGGTGGTTAGTGAGTGGGCCAAAACCCATTTCGGGATTAGGGTTATGGGAAGGCTGATAGGGTTAGGAAATTCAGTTTCTATCATTTTCCAGCTGCCACTTTTTGTTCCTTCAAGTTTAGCCATGGCCTTCACTTTCTAAAACACCCCAAATCACCTTCTAATCGCTACTTAAGCCAAATCTACATCAAATCAAAGCGGATTAACACAAGATTCGAGGCAGGACTGCTGTATAGACTTGGGAACAACGCCAAACAGAGAATCATTTCAGATTTGGTAATTTATTTGTGGCTAAGGTGAGTGATTTGCATAGTTCCTCACTAATTATGGTTAATTAAGGGTAATTAGTGAATTTATACATGTTAAAAATCTGGAGAAATATTGATAAATTTCGAAATATTATTTTAGGCCCCTGTTAGAAAATTTGGTTAATTTGGTTAAGTTTTGCTAATCATATCATTAGTTATGCTTAAACATGATTAAGGGAAAATATGGGATTTTGGTTATGTTTGATCCGTTTTAACCTATCAAATTGTCGTTTTGATGTTAGTGGTCGATTCTATATGTTGCTATGACTGTATGGTATGTTTTGTGATTGATTAGAAAAGTTAGATTGATCGAAAACGCCGTCAAATGGCGTAAAACAGTAGCTGGAAAGAGGTGCAGTAAATTAGCCGAACCGGATCGGATCGGAGTAGGGGAGCGCGAAACGAACCGTGGAGCACCATGAAGCTCCGACCCGACCCGATCGTGGAGCACTACCGGATCCGAACCGCACGTGGATGATGGCACCAAACCGATCCCTTGCGTTTGAAGCTCTGATTTGACCCGCTCATCTGGAGAGCCATCCGACCCGAACAGCTTGGAGACCCCGATCCGGTCAGGAGTCGAGCTCGAACTGGTAATGAAGACCCGACCCGATCCGCAGCCCATCACGAACCGATCGCGATCCGAACAAAACTGATTTGGATGGAGAAATCTGACCTAACCCGATGTGGATGATCACAGATAGGACTACTTCGAGGAGCACGATACGAAGCATAGTGAAGAGGTGCATATCCGAACCGATCCGGAGAAGACAAAAATCCTAGATGCAAAGGTAGCCCAAGTGGGAAGTTTGTACTCAGGATCCAGTTGGGAACCAACGAGTCAACTTCATGAGTTGGGCTTTGCTGCGGGACACGTGCTAAGGGGTTATCGACGTCCATAGCTTTGATTCACCACCAAGACAGATGTTAGGCTACGTATCAGTGCAGTGGGGTAGTTATTACTCCATGGGGGAGAGTGATCGTAGCGTGGCTATGAGCCAGTGCAGTGGAGTTGTTATGACTTCATGTGGTAGAGTTGTAAGAACCCATAACTTCCCCGGTAAGGAAAGAGCGGATACTTTGAGAACAACACACAGAAGAACATTTCATTGTTAATTACAACAATTCATCAGAATACAAGAACATACAGAGTATAAACAAATAATATACAACAGAAAATATCAGAGATTACAATAAATTATATAGCAGCGGAAAATAATACAAAACACAACTGAAGGAGATATACGGATACAGAGCTTTCCAGATATCATTCCAGCTGTAAATCAGGATCCTGTGAATATAAATCTGCAAAACCAAAAATACTAGCTGCCCGTGTCAAAATAAGGGCCCCAGAGTTTAGGTTAAAACAATAAACTCCAGGTCAGTCATGTGACTGGTGTGAGAACTAAAACAGTTATTAATCTTTATTTTAAAATTAGGCAAATCAAGGGACCACGCCGTATAACACGTAACGGGTTTCCTCCCAAGAACACCAGTGCATAAAACAACAGCGCAATGCTAAATAAAGAACAATGAAGCTATTATAAGACCCAGGTCCCATCACACAATTCAACACAAACCGGAGGATAGAGTTTTACCTTACAATAGCCAAAGAATGCTTGATACGCTAAATTTCATCTTTTATTACTATAAGTGTATAGTGTCAAAAACAATTTCAATCATAAGTATCAATCATAGACGGCATGGGTACCATATATCATGTCACCATACTAGGCTCTACAAATAAAACCGCAAAGTCACGTATTTGGAAATTGGATTTCCGTTTGTGAACCGAGGCCAGGCATCGTCCTCTACCGATTCGAGACAATCTAGCCTACCATATCTCAGGCAAGTACTCTGTCAAGCCTTGGATCATCAGGGTCGGTCCACCGATGTGGATTAAAATGCCTGAACACTACGTTTCCCAACCCTATGAGGCATAAATGAGCCAACGAATGACTCCATTGGACCCAGATTATCTGATCAAACTGAGGCGCCTCGCAACAGCAACAACCACATAGGTGAAAATAATATAAATGTCAGCCAGTTTAAGCACTGACACCACCTATGGCTAGAAAGAAACGCATGTCCTCCCTGAGGTCCTCTCCCAGTTTTGGTTCACAACCGGGGTGTGAGGCTTGCGAATCAACGCTACACAAAGCTATGCCACACAGGTGGTGCTTTGATCATCAACCACAAGACTTTGGTTTTCAACAAAAGCCTTGATCATTTGCCACTTAGGCATGCCACACAGGCAATTCACTCTATGCGATTGATATCCATCAATATATAATCCCTGAGCTCGTACGTCTCAGAGAAGGGCGTTAAGCAAGAGAATAAATTCTCCGCCGCCAAATAGATGTATATTTAATAGAGACCAATCACACAGACTAAAATCCAATGTCAGACACGCAGTCCATTTACAAGTTCGTTCTGGGTCTGAACGAAACCGGAGGCACCTTGTACCTCGCATATCCATCGATCTCCAAGTACGTCTGGATGATCACCAACTGATTCCCTCCTCTTGGGTGTACAGTCCAATCAAGATCATCAGTAATCACCCAAACGATGTGAAGACCTTCGGTCTTCGACCACCGTCTTCATCCTCGACCCCACGTCGAATCAGTTATTCAGAATGGGATAAATCTGGTCTTTTTGAATAACTCGCGTATATAATAAACAAGTGTTACACAAACACAACATACGCCTCATTCCAATTTAGAATATTCTTTTATTCAAATATTCTTATACTTTGGGAAAGGTTCCCATTAATTTTATCAAAGATAAATTCTTTAAATTTATTCTTCTTTAAATATCGATTCAAACTAGTCGGAATTAGCGAACCACACCGAAGTATTCATTTATTTTATTTTCCAATCCCAACCTATTCATCCCATGAAGTAAAACTGATCATACTTCATATCTAACACCACGGTGTTATCGGTAAATTCCATTACCATTTCACGTTCAAATCTAATTAAAGATTTAACTATCGCCTGGAGCAAAACTGGTGATACTCCCTTCTCGACCATTTCAATCTAACGAAAGATTCATTAAAACCCCACTTAGTTTTAATCTTCACAGAAATCAATATCCTGTCTTCAACTGGGTTAAAGAACCAATGTTATTTAAAAAACGGTCCACGATAAACCCAAAATCACATTCATTAATTATCAGGTTAAAGAACAAGTGTTATATAAAACAATGCTCACGATAATCCCAAAAATCAATTCAAATTCAATTCCCAATTAAATACCATTTAATTGGTACACTTCATTAAATATAAATAAAAAGATTTAATCTTTTTCTCAACTGGGTTTAAGAACAGTGTTAATGAAGACACCATTCACGACAAACCCAAATCACATTTGATATTAAATACAAGGCTCTGAATAGAAAATATATCGGCTTATATTCAATATCAAATTATATGACCAACAAATATCGTATTGAAAATAACGATATAAATATATCTTTCAAATTTCCATAATGTAACGACCCGGAAAATCTGAACCAATTTAAAAAAATTTAAATTGGCTATAATAATGGATTTTAAATATTTAAAATAAATATTTTAAATAATAGCAATGAAAACTGAGTTTGAATTGACAATTGAAAACAAATGTAATTAATTCTAATTATAAACAAGGCCTGAAATGGCGCTGCAGTTTCAAAAATTGAGTTCAAACTTTGTCGGACTGTACCAGGTGCAAAACAAAACGGATTTGAGCGAAACCAAAAATATTTAAATCTGTTAGTGAATACCTTTCAAACGAATCTGAAAAATCGAAGTTTCATAGCACAAAGCAAAAGTTATGGCCAAATGAATTTTCAGAAAGGTCGCTATGGAATTTATATAGCCCGTGAAATTGGCCATTTAGCATACGACCTCGGAATTCGACGAAACCACTTTTGTTGGATCCGGGATGTGAAGTTATTGCTAGGTTTCAAATTTCATAATTTTTGAAGCTAGTATGTGAGCGTGGCAAAGGAAAACGTGTTTTGATCAATTACAGTTAAATTGGATCGACCAGAAATGGGCCTTTTTGCAAACGATCTCAGAATTCGACAAAACTAGTTTTTTTGGGATGGTATCGTCAAAACATAGCTAGATTTATTTTTCTGGAATTTTTCGAATCAGTTTGTGGCCCTGGAAAATTGAAATGTACGTTCAAATCAAATATTGAATGTTATATATTTTAATTTGAATGAAAACTGACTGAAACATTCGAATGGGCCTTCGAAACATATCCCATTGTGTTCGGAATGGGGGTAAAATGTTTGGGACGACAGTTGTTGGGCTTGGGTTGGTGTTCGTGTGTGACAAGGGGTATTTTCGGATTTTTAAAATATATAAATAAATAAAAAACTATTGGTCCATGCGTTCTCTCTCTCCCCGACATTTAGCCCAGACGCACGACGGAAGAGGATCGCTACCTTCTCTCCTCGTTTTCTCCTCCTCCACGCAATAATAGCCAATGCTCCAGTTAAGCTTTATGTAGATCTTCCTGGGCTCTTCAAATCCATACCAGCTGGAGAATTTATCGTGTAGTATTTTGGGAGAATCACCTCGCCAAAGTTGGCGACTTCAGACCGCCGCCCCGACCGATTGGCACCACCGAGTGGGCCCCCACCACCATGCGCAGGCGCGCGCCTCCCCCTTCTTCGTCGCTGCACCGGTCGATCCTCCCATCGATTCACGGTTTGATCGAAAATTGCAAACCTAGTTTTGAACGTTTTATTGAAGGTACGGCTATATTTATTTCCAACAGTTTTAACACCTTTAAACCGTTGCAAACTTTGAAAAACCATATCTTTTTCGTGTCTGATCGAAATTCAGTGAAACAAGAAACAATGGACTCGTGTGGACGCCTTCTACATTCTAGAAGAGACCGCATATTTTTCTGAGCCTTCTGCTATTTTTGGTGGAGTGGAACCCAATGTGAGATTTCTAATTTATAAACGATATGGAAAACGACGATGTATAAATTATATAGTCGATGTATGAGTTATATATGCGTTGTACACCTCATGTATAAGCGTTGTATAAGTTGTACGTTCGATGTATAAGTTATATATGCGTTGTAAAAATTATATATGTGTTGAAATAGAAGTGAATTGCTATATATGTATATATATATATATATATATATATATATATATATATATATACGCCCCTCGTCCACAAACCATGGACGATATTTATTGGTTGTGATTGGTGTGAAAAATTGATTGATAGCGAATGGTTGATTGGAATTGTTTGTGGTTGATATTGATTGATTGCGGTTGAAAAATACCCGTTTGTGGTTGAGAAATATTTGGTTGAAACCACATAGGATTAGTTTGTGGAAATGAAATAAATATATACATGCCGCCTACGTGCGAACTAGATGCATGATTCCCCATTGTCAAAAACCGCGAGGTTTTAAGGTAGAGCGAGGAGCCGTACTAGGGACGGTCTCGGTTTTAACTACCCTGCCGTTATGCTGCCGAAATTTTGAATAATATTCATGTGTTTGAATTATTTTCATTTGTTGAAACTATATTTATTCGTGTTATAGAAAACCTTCATGTGTTGAATCGATATTCATTCGTTGGATAGAAATTCATATGTTGAATGGTATTCGTGTTTTAAATATAAAAATCACATTTTTATCTATATATATAAACTATAGAAAACCTTTATGTGTTGAATCGATATTCATTCGTTGGATAGAAATTCATGTGTTGAATGGTATTCATATTTTGAAAGAAAATGTTTTATAATAAAAATCCAATTTTTATCATCGATATGAACTATATAAAATGACCTTGTTTTGAAATAAGTTGTTTTATAATAAAAATCCAATTTTATCACCTATATGAACTATAGAAAATAATCGTGTTTTGAAATGAATTGTTTTATAATAAAAATCACATTTTTATTATATACATGAATTGTTAAATATAGTGAAGTGTTGAAATAGAAGACAGTTAGATAAAAATATCATTTTTATCAAATGTATGAAAAGAATATAGCTTTGAAATCGAAGAATCGATATATATATATATATATATATATATATATAGAGTTAAAATATATCGAATAACGACGCTGCAGTTCGTATTTTGAAACCGTGATTTCAAACGATTATACTGAGAGATCCGACCATCGGATTTTCCTGAAATCGCAACCGTTGAGTTCGCTTTGGAAATATCTTTCCAATGGCACCAACTTTGTAAAAATCCAACAGTTGGATTGTCTGGAATGTTTAATTCAAATCTAAAGAAAAAAAGCGCCAGAATCGATTATATTTTTATATATATATAAATATATTTATATTTAATCGAATAACGACGCTGTAGTTCGTATTTTGAAATCGAAACTTCAAACGATTATACCGGGAGATCCGACCGTCGGATTTTCCCGAAATTGGAACCATTGGATTCGTTTTGAAAAGATCTTTCTAATGATGTAAATTTTGTGAAGATCCAATAGTTAGATCTTCAGATATGTGTAAACGAAATCTGAAGAAAAACAGCGACACGGCCGCGTTATGGCCCGAAGCGTCGTTTTGAATAAATTGGCTATTTTAAAATAAATAAAAATAGCGATAAATCGTTATAAAATATTATAAACGATATGGATGTGAAATTTAGAAATTAACTGAAGGTCGGCTAAGTCGAATGGTTTCTCGGGTATTGATCTGATGTTGGTTTCGGCCTTCGGGGTTAATATTTGGGAAATCGCTCTCTTACAGATTGACGGTTAGTGACTAATGAATTGAAATGATGCGTGTGTATGTTAGTGTTGCACTTGTTTATTATATACGCGAGTTGCTCAGAAAGACCGGGTTTATCCCATTCTGAATAACTGAATCGACGATAAGAAATCGAAGATGAAGACGGTGGTCGAAGACCGGAGATCTTCACCTCGTTTGGATGGTAACCGAGGTCCTGAATGGGAGGCATCCCGAAATATGGATAATGAGTGGTGATCGTCCAGACGTACGTGGTGGTCGATGGGTTTGCGAGGTATATAGTGCCTCAGGTTTCGTTCAGACCCAAAACGGACTTGTAAATGGACTGTGTGTCTGACATTGGATTTTATTCTGTGTTGATTGATCTCTATTAAATATACATCTGTTTGGCGGCGGAGAATTTATTCTTTTGCTTAACGCCCTTCTCTGAAACGCACGAGCTCAGAGGTTGTATATCGATGGACATCAGTCGCATGGCATGAATTGCTAGTGTGGCATGTCTAAGTGGCAAATGATCACGACTTCTGTTGAAAAGCAAAGTCTTGTGGTGATGATCAAAGCACCGCCTGTGCGGCGTAGCTTTGTGTATAACGTGAATTCGCGAGCCTCACATCCCGGTATGAACCAGAAACGGGAGAAGGACCTCAGGGAGGGCATGCGTTTCCTTCTAGCTAGGAGTTGTGTCAGTGTTTTTACACGACCTGACATTTTACTTATGTGGATGATGGATTGCGAGGCGCCTCGGTTATATCGGTCGATCTGGGACCGATGGAGTCATTCGTTGGCTCATTGACGCCCCATAGGGCGGGGAAACGCTGTGTTCAGGAATTTTAATCCACATCGGTGGACCGGCCCTGACGATTCTAGGGTCACTCGAGCTCTGATCCTGAGACACGGGCTAGAGCGTCTCGAATTCGGTAAGGACTATCTTTTCCCTTGGTTCATGACGGAAATCCAATTTCCAAATACGTGACCGTGCGGTTTTGATTGTATACCTATATATGGAGACATAGTGGTATGGGGCATTAATGCCGTCTATGATTGATAGTTATGATTTGAAATTGTTTTGAAAACATATAAACACTAGTAATAATATCAAATGCCTTTGTTTTATTCGTATCAAGCATATTTTGGCCGTTATAAGGTAAAAAATCTATCCTCCGGTTTGCGTTGCATTGTGTGATGGGAACTAATTCTTATAATGGCTTCATTTTTATAAAAAGCATTGCGATGTTTAAAAGAATGATTTGTTTTAAAGCACTGGCAATCCAATGGAGTAAACCCGTTCCACGAAAGTGGCGTGGTCCTGTGATTAACCTTATTTCAAATGTGTTGAGTAGATTTCTCATACCAGTCCCATGACTGACTCGTAGTTTGTTTCACTTTCAAACTCGGGTGCCCCTTTTTCTACACGGGCAGCCTTGTATTCAGGTTTTAGATGGATTTCTCTGGATAGCTGGAGTTGAAGATGGATTCTATTATTTATCTCTTTTTATGTTGTTCAGCTCCTATTGTACATTATGTTTGTTTTCCGATGTAGACATTTATGTATAGCTGAACTGTATTTGTACTAAGTATGATCCTGTATACTGTGTAACTCTGATGATTACTCTTATCCAGTATATTCTATTGTGCATTACCTGGTGTATTTATTTAATTCTGTTATGCTATTATCTGTTTATGTGTTATATTCCAAGGATTTCCCTTGCCACCGTCCGTACGGGGTTTGGGGTCATCTCATTTGGTATCAGAGCTGTGGTTAAGCTTAATTCTGGAATATAACACATTTGCGAACTTGTCAGAGATAGAACCAGTAGTGTTCTAGGACGAGTAACTCAGTACATATAGGATCAGCAATATCCTAGTATCAGTACAACAGAATCAGAACAACTCGTTAGAGATGGGGTCAGAAGTGCCTCAGAACGAGTCGAGGGTAATATGTTTTTAAATAACATATTTGTGATTATATATAAAGTCTGGTTTTAGAAATATGATTTTTGAATATATAAAAGATATATATTTGAAAAGTTAAGAGAGTATATTAATTGATTAGTATATTTTTGAAAAGTTAAAAACAATTTGATTGTTGTTTGTGTTGTGTGATTGAAAATTTGATTAATTGTATTATTAAAACGATAGTTAATTTAGTCAATAATAGAATGAAGGGTAGAATTTATTCGATTATATCACACATTGAACTGATTAGAAAATAAGAAATATATACATGTGCATTATATATGTTTGAACAGGTAAATGGATAGTTGTTGAGTAAAGATTTTATTTGCGTGCCCGACAAATAGGTAAACCTTAATGAGTTGGATGCGAAATATTATTATATCAACTCCTGTGAATGCCATTGGATGCAGAGTGCTGGTTATTCTGTGTGTAATAATAAATATCGCCATAGGATAGTAACAATTAATTTTGAACTACATTACATGGCATACTTCTGGAAGATAGGCATACTTCATCATATACCACATAAGCATTTGGAGCTTGTGTGACGAGGTGGAAGATTTACCATACGAGCGAGAGGCTTGTATGACGATGACTATATTTTACAGGTTGAACTGATGACTGATATGGACTACTTAAATTGTAACGATAAAATTGCCAGATTAATAAAAAAACCACACGGGTCTGGAGTTGACAATAATCACGTCTCTCTAGTTATTAGATACGACACATGGACTATTTATTTCCCACACAGGACGAGGTGACAAGGATTTATCCTCTGGAGCATTTAAAATACACACTCCCTCAGGCTTTGACAGGGTGACGAGAATTTATTCTCTGGAGTTATTATCAATACACGCTCCCCTGTAAACACCATAATATATCACTATAAATATGTGTATGCTTATTAGGATTTATTGGGTACCTAATACGGCCCAATAAATTTCCAAACCTCTCCCCATACAAAGGAGGTTATGGCGAAATTTTTCGAAAATTCCGGGTGTTAGCCAAATTTTTGAAGAATTTGAAAATTCTCAGAAACTGAAAAGTTGGAGAATTGAAGCCAGATCGAACGTAGAGTTGATAAATCAAACCACTTTCGACTTTGTTCCTTTTCGGGGATGAAAAGTTTTAAGTGGGGGAGATTGTAACGACCCGGAAAATCTGAACCAATTTAAAAATTTTAAATTGGCTAAAATAATGGATTTTAAATATTTAAAATAAATATTTTAAATAATAGCAATGAAAACTGAGTTTCGACAATTGAAAATGAATATAATTAATTCTAATTATAAACAAGGCCTGAAATGGTGCTGCAGTTTCAAAAATAGAATTCAAACTTTGTCGGACTGTACCGGGTGCAAAACAAAACGGATTTGAGCAAAACCAAAAATATTTAAATCTGTTAGTGAATACCTTTCGAATGAATCTGAAAAATCGAAGTTTCATAGCGAAAAGCAAAAGTTATGGCCAAATCAATTTTCAGAAAGGTCGCTATGGAATTTATATAGTCCGTGAAATTGGCCATTTTGCATACGACCTCGGAATTCGACGAAACCACTTTTGTTGGATCCGGGAGGAGAAGTTATTGCTAGGTTTCAAATTTCATAATTTTTGAAGCTAGTATGTGAGCGTGGCAAAGGAAAACGAGTTTTGATCAATTAGAGTTAAATTGGATCGACCAGAAATGGGCCTTTTTGCAAACGATCTCAGAATTCGACGAAACAAGTTTTGTTGGGATCGTATCATCAAAACATAGCTAGATTTATTTTTTTGGAATTTTTCGAATCAGTTTGTGGCCCTGGCAAATTGAAATGTACGTTCAAATCAAATATTGAATGTTATATATTTTAATTTGAATGAAAACTGACTGAAACATTCGAATGGGCCTTCAAAACATCCCATTGTGTTCGAAATGGGGGTAAAACGTTAGGGACGACAGTCGTTGGGCTTGGATTGGTGTTCGTGTGTGACAAGGGGTATTTTCGGATTTTTAAAATATATAAATAAATAAATAAACTATTGGTCCACGCGTTCTCTCTCTCCCCGACATTTAGCTCAGACGCACGACGGAAGAGGATCGCCACCTTCTCTCCTCGTTTTCTCCTCCTCCACGCAATAATAGCCAATGCTCCAGTTTAGCTTTTTGTAGATCTTCCTGAGCTCTTCAAATCCATACCAGCTGGAGAATTTATCGTGCAGTATTTTGGGAGAATCACCTCGCCAAAGTTGGCGACTTCAGACCGCCGCCCCGACCACCTGGCACCACCGAGTGGGCCCCCACCACCACGCGCAGGCGCGCTCCTCCCCCCTCTTCGTCGCTGCACTGGCCGATCCTCCCATCGATTCACGGTTTGATCGAAAATTGCAAACCTAGTTTTGAACGTTTTATTGAAGATACGACTATATTAATTTTCAACAGTTTTAACACCTTTAAACCGTTGCAAACTTTGAAAAATCATATCTTTTTCGTGTGTGATCGAAATTCGGTGAAACAAGAAATAGTGGACTCGTGTGGACGCCTTCTACATTCTAGAAGAGACCGCATATTTTTCTGAGCCTTCTGCTATTTTTGGTGGAGTGGAACCCAATGTGAGATTTCTAATTTATAAACGATATGGAAAACGACGATGTATAAATTATATAGTCGATGTATGAGTTATATAAGCGTTGTACACCTCATGTATAAGCGTTGTATAAGTTGTACGTTCCATGTATAAGTTATATATGCGTTGTAAAAATTATATATGTGTTGAAATAGAAGTGAATTGCTATATATATATATACATACGCCCCTCGTCCACAAACCATGGACGATATTTATTGGTTGTGATTGGTGTAAAAAATTGATTGATAGCGAATGGTTGATTGGAATTGTTTGTGGTTGATATTGATTGATTGCGGTTGAAAAATACCCGTTTATGGTTGAGAAATATTTGGTTGAAACCACATAGGATTAGTTTGTGGAAATGAAATAAATATATACATGCCGCCTGCGTGCGAACTAGGTGCATGATTCCCCATTGTCAAAAACCGCGAGGTTTTAAGGTAGAGCGAGGAGCCGTACTAGGAAGGTCCCGGTTTTAACTACCCTGCCGTTATGCTGCCGAAATTTTGAATAATATTCATGTGTTTGAATTATTTTCATTTGTTGAAACTATATTTATTCGTGGTATAGAAAACCTTCATGTGTTGAATCGATATTCATTCGTTGGATAGAAATTCATGTGTTGAATGGTATTCGTGTTTTAAATATAAAAATCACATTTTTATCTGTATATATAAACTATAGAAAACCTTCATGTGTTGAATCGATATTCATTCGTTGGATAGAAATTCATGTGTTGAATGGTATTCATATTTTGAAAGAAAGCGTTTTATAATAAAAATCCAATTTTTATCATCGTTATGAACTATATAAAATGACCTTGTTTTGAAATAAGTTGTTTTATAATAAAAATCCCATTTTATCACCTATATGAACTATAGAAAATAATCATGTTTTGAAATGAATTGTTTTATAATAAAAATCACATTTTTGTTATATACATGAATTGTTAAATATAGTGAAGTGTTGAAATAGAAGACAGTTAGATAAAAATATCATTTTTATCAAATGTATGAAAAGAATATAGCTTTGAAATCGAAGAATCGATATATATATATATATATATATATATATATATATATATATATAAATAGAGTTAAAATATATCGAATAATGACGCTGCAGTTTGTATTTTGAAAACGTGATTTCAAACGATTCTACCGGGAGATCCGACCATTGGATTTTCCTGAAATCGCAACCGTTGGGTTCGCTTTGGAAATATCTTTCCAACGGCACCAACTTTGTAAAAATCCAACGGTTGGATTGTCTGGAATGTTTAATTCAAATCTGAAGAAAAACAGCGCAATAATCAATTATATTTATATATATATATATATATATATATATAATTACATTTAATCGAATAACGACGCTGCAGTTCGTATTTTGAAATCGAAACTTGAAACGATTATACCGGGAGATCCGACCATCGGATTTTCCCGAAACTGGAACCGTTGGATTCGTTTTGTAAAGATCTTTCTAATGATGTAAATTTTGTGAAGATCCAACGGTTAGATCTTCAGATATGTGTAAACCAAATCTGTAGAAAAACAGCGCCACGACCGCGTTATGGCCCGAAGCGTCGTTTTGAATAAATTGGCTATTTTAAAATAAATAAAAATAGCGATAAATTGTTATAAAATATTATAAATGATATGGATGTGAAATTTAGAAATTAACTGAAGGTTGGCTAAGTCGAATGGTTTCTCGGGTATTGATCTGATGTTGGTTTCGGCCTTCGGGGTTAATATTTGGGAAATCGCTCTCTTACTGATTGACGGTTAGTGACTAATGAATTGAAATGATGCGTGTGTATGTTAGTGTTGCACTTGTTTATTATATACGCGAGTTGCTCAGAAAGACCGGGTTTATCTGAAAGGACCCGTTACTTCACCGTGAAGGAAAGAGAGGAAACTTTGAGAACAACACACAATAGAATGCAGACGGAAGAACATTTCATTGTTATTACAACAATTCCATCAGAATACAAGAATATACAGAATATAAATGAATGAATTACATTCGATAAATATCAGCGATTACAATAAATTACATAGCAGCGGAAAATAATACAAAGCACAACTGAAGGTGATATACGGATACAGAGCTTTCCGGATATCATTCCAGCTGTAAACCAGAATCCTGTGAATATAAATCTGCAAAACCAAAACTACTAGCTGCCCGTGTCGAAAATAGGGGCACCCAGAGTTTAGGTTAAAACATTAAACTCCAGGTCGGTCATGTGACTGGTGTAAGAACTAAAACAGTTATTTAAAACTTTACTTTAAAAGAGAGTAATTCAAGGGACCACGCCGTATAACACGGAACGGGTTTCCTCCCAAGAATACCAGTGCATAGAATAAACAACGGAATGCTTTTTCGAAAAATGAAGCTATTATAAGACCCATGTCCCATCACACAATGCAACGCAAGCCGGAGGATAGGGTTTTCCCTTATAATAGCCAAACATGCTTGGTACATTTAAAACAAATCATTTGATACTATAATAAGTGTATAGTGTCAAAACAATTTCAATCATAAATATAAATCATAGACGGCATAGCATCCCATGCTACTATGTCGCCATACTAGGCTCTACAAATAAAGCCGAAATATCTCGTATTGGAAATTGGATTTCCGTCATGAGTCGAGGCAAGGGGCAAGCTCCTCTCCGCTTCGAGACACTCTAGCAAATGCCTCGGGACTACACACTCTGGGTAACCCCTGGATGCTTCAGGGCCGGTCCTCTCTTACGTTTGAGGATTAGTTATTCCTGAACACACATTTCCCAGTCCTAACAGACCTAAAATCGAGGCGCCTCATCCAACAACCACATAGGTGAAAAGTATATAAATGCCAGGGCAGGTAAGTCACTGACACCACCAAAGCTAGAAAGAAACGTCGTGCTCTCCCTGCAGTCCTTATCCCGTTTTTAACTCATACCGAGGTGTGAGGCTCGCGAATTCACGCTATACACAAAGCTATGCCACAAAGGTCGTGCTTTGATCATCAACCACAAGACTTTGCTTTTCAACAGAAGCATTGATCAATTAACACTTAGGCGTGCCACACAGGCAATTCATGCCATGCGACTGATGTCCATCGATATACAACCTCTGAGCTCGTACGTCTCAAAGAAGGGTGTTAAGCAAAAGAATAAATTCTCCATCGCCAAACAGATGTATATTTAATAGAGATCAATCAACACAGAATACAATCCAATGTCAGACACACAATCCATTTACAATTTCATTCTGGGTCTGAACGAAACTGGAGGCACTTTCCTCGCATATCCATCCATCTCCATGTACGTCTGGACGATCACTAACTGATTCCCTCATCTTGGGTGTACAGCCCAATCAAGATCATCAGTAATCACCCAAACGATGTGAAGACTTCCGGTCTTCAACCACCGTCTTCATCTTCGACTTATCGTCGAATCAGTTATTCAGAATGGGTATAAACCCGGCCTTTCTGAATAACCCGCGTATATAGTAAACAAATGTTACACAAACACAACATACGCCTCATTCCAATTTAGCAGCCACTAACCGTAAATCAGCAAGAGAACAATTTCTCAAATATTAACCCCGAAGGCGGAAACCAACATCAGATCAATACCCAGGAAACCATTCTTCTTAGCTAACCTACAGCTAGTTTCTAAATTTCATATTCTTGGGGAAAAGTTCCCATTAATTTTATCAAAGATAAATTCTTTAAATTTATTCTTTAATCTTCCTTTGGATGTCATATCAAACCAAATTATGGTTTTTCAAACTAGACGGGATTAGCGAACCACACCGAAGTAATTATTTATTTTATTTCCCAATCCCAACCTATTCATCCCATGAAGCAAAACTGGTAATACTCCATACCTAACACCACAGTGTTATCGGTAAAATTAATTACCATTTCACGTTCAAATCTAATTAAAGATTTGACTATCGCTTGGAGCAAAACTGGTGATACTCCATTCTCGCTCATTTGCCAAATTTGATAATTTAAATTATCAATTTATGTTTCAATCTAATTGCAGATTCATTAAAACTCCTTTTACTGGGTTAAAGAACTAATGTCGTTTAAAACACAATTCACGACAAACCCAAATCAGATTCTATTTACTATCGGGTTAAAGAACAAATGTTATTTAAAACACCGTTCACGATAAACCCATATATCAATTCTAATTCAATTCCAACTATATATTAGAAATTCTGGTTATTTAAAACCCAATTCAATTCCAATTTATTTATTTAAAAATAAATGGGTTTTAATTTTAGTTCAAAACTAGTTCATTTCGATAAAAAATCTATTTTTACCTTTTCAAATATGGAGTTTTTCATCCCAAATTTTCCCACATCATTTCTTATGATCTTACACAAATTATTTATATTTTTAATAATTTCATCAAGGCCCGTACAGTCGATTTCCAACAGCGGCCATCGAACTGCACTTACAACGACCTTTTCCACATTTGATTTGGACGTATCTACAAATCCAACCGTTAGATTTCAAATTTCTAATATTCATTAGAAAGCTCTTCTCGATACGAACCAAACGGTTCCGGTTTTAGGAGAATCCGACGGTCCGATCTTCCGTAATATCCGTTCGAAGTCAATGGTCGAAATTCGCGAACTACCGCGGCGCGGCGCGTTATATTCAGGCCATTATATTATATATATATAATATATATTTCATCGATTTCTATTTAAAACGAATTTTATAAATAGTTTTAAATTCGTTTCAAAAACAATTTCAACTTCCATTTCCAATTCAAATCAAAATTGAATTTTTCCTTATAAATTCGTTTTAAAATTCATTTCAATTCAATTCAAATTTCAATTCAATTTGAATTCATTTCAAATAGATTTTTATTCTATTTCAATTCTTTTTCAATTCAATTCGAATTCGTTTTATATTCAATTCAATTCGAATTCCTTTTATATTCAATTCAATTCGAATTCGTTATATATTCAATTCAATTCGAATTCGTTATATATTCAATTCAATTCGAATTCGTTTTATATTCAATTCAATTCGAATTCGTTATATATTCAATCCGAATTCGTTATATATTCAATTCAATTCGAATTCGTTATATATTCAATTCAATTCGAATTCGTTTTCTATTCAATTCAATTCGAATTCGTTATATATTCAATTCAATTCGAACTCGATTTCTATTCAATTCAATTCGAATTCGTTATATATTCAATTCAATTCGAATTCGTTTTCTATTCAATTCAATTCGAGTTCGTTTTCTATTCAATTCAATTCGAATTTGTTTTCTATTCAATTCAATTCGAATTTCTTTTATATTCAATTCAATTATAGAAATGAATATAATCGATATAAATATCGTTCGCGTCAAAATAGCGCATCTCTAATCAATACGGCTTTATATATTTCAATAATTCCGTTATTCTATTCAACAAATGAATATTTATCCTATTCAATACATGAATCTATATTTTTGTCAACACATAACTAATCTCAAAGAATGAGTACTGTGCACGTGTGACTATTTTTGTTATTTAATATATTTTATAAAAATTATGGTATTTATCGTTTGATTTCAAATCAGATTCCAACCGTAACTTAGTAAGAGAACGATTCCCTGAATTTTAACCCCGAAGGCCGAAACCAACATCAGGTCAATATACTGGAGACAACTCATCTTATCTATTTTCCAGTTCGTTTCTAATTTTATATATGATAAAGATATAAATTTTATTGTAAAAATATTTCGTTCAACACATGACTAATCTCAACGGGTGAGTACTGTCAACACATGAACCTTTATTTTATAATGATAAAGATGTAAATTTTATTGTTAAAATATTTCGTCCAACACACGACTAATCTCAACGAATGAGTACTGTCAACACATGAACCTTTATTTTATAATAATAAAGATGTAAATTTTATTGTTAAAATATTTCGTCCAACACATGACTAATCTCAACGGGTGAGTACTATCAATACATGAACCTTTATTTTATAATAATAAAGATGTAAATTTTATTGTTAAAATATTTCGTCCAACACATGACTAATCTTAACGAATGAGTACTGTCCACGTGTGACTATTTTTGTTATTTAATATATTTTATAATATCCTTTATTTTCTAAATTGGAATGAGGCCCAATCAATTACCATATAACGTTAATTATATGGATTCCATACAACACATGTATATAATAGCAACGATACATAATCAACCATCATCCAAAGTGCACTACACTGTATAAGCATCAAGTATAGATATCTAATGCTTATAACAGCCTGTCAATCAATCGATCGACATACAACTAATTATTGGGAATAGTGTATGTCGTATATTATCCCAATACTCGTGTGGGGTTTCAAATCAACAAACACAGATTTTATTTGTGCAGTTGGGCGATGTGTAAAATTTATCATCCCAATCAATGTCATTCAAATAGGTGTACATAAACAAACCTATAACGACCCAGAAAATCTGAACCAATTTAAATTTTTTAAATTGGCTAAAATAATGGATTTTAAATATTTAAAATAAATATTTTAACTAATGGCGATGAAAACTAAGTTTGAATCGACAATTGAAAACGAATATAATTAATTATAATTATAAACAAGGCCTGAAATGGCGTGGCAGTTTCAAAAATTGAATTCAAACTTTGTCGGACTGTACCGGGTGAAAAACAATCCGGATTTTAGTGAAACCAAAAATAATGGAATCTAATTGATGATATCTTTCCAATGAATCTGACCAATCGAAATTTGATAGCGGGAATCAAAAGATATGTCCAGTTGAAAATTCTGAATAGTCGCTATGGAATTCAGGCCCTTAAAAATGGACATTTTGCAAATGACCTCAGATTTCGACGAAACCACTTTTGTTGGTTCCGCAGGGTCAAGTTATTGTTAGGTTTCAAATTTCATAATTTTTCGAATCAATATGTGGGTGTGGCAAAAGAAAACGCGTTTGACCAGTTTCAGTTGATTTTAATCGATTGGAAATTGGCCATTTTTCAAACGGTCTCAGAATTCGACGAAACTAGTTTTGTTAGGACCGTATCCTCAATACGAAGCTAGAAAATATTTTTCGGGAATTTTTCTAGTTAGTATGTGACCCCGGTAATTTGAAATATGCGTTTAAAATTCAATATAGTGATTTAAATGAAAATTCAAAAGGAAACTGATTGTAACGATCAAATCAACTTGCGATACATATCCCATTGTGTTCGGAATGGGGGTAAAACACTATGGGCGACAGGCGGTGGGCCTCGTTTCGAGGTCGTATGTAAAAGTCAACCTTTTTTGAAAAATTAAATAATTAAATAATAAAAAGGGAAAAAAAATATTATTATAATTCCCTCCTATACCTTGCCCCCCCCCCCCCCCCCGTAATTCATTACCGAAGTTCACTAAAAAAAAACGGACGGAGAAACTGCGCCACCGCCTTCAGACGTCGACCAGACCCCCACCACGCGCCGATCTTCTTCCCCCCCCCCCCTCATCCCTGCACTCGCTCCCTCCTCCTCCTTCAATCCGACCGCCCCCCGAAGCCAACGCCTTCTCCGTTCGAGGCTCGAAGCTGCCGCCCCTCTCGAAACCCTAGCGCCGCCCCCTCGAAGCTGCCTCCGACGATCCGCGAAAGCCCCCCCCCCCTCTGTAAGTTTTTTTTTGTTTTGCTATTTGATTTTTAAATAAAAACTGATTTTTAAATAAAAGATAAAAACTGATTTTTGAAAAAGGTTTTAAAAACTGATTTTTGTAAAAGGTTGATACTGTTTTGATTATTATAAAGATTTTAAACTGATTATTATAAAGATTTTAAACTGATTATTATAAAGATTTTAAAACTGATTTTAAAAGATATAAAAACTGTTTAAAAAAAAAAGATGATAAAACTGATTTTGAATGATTTTAAAACTGATTTTTAAAAAGGTTTTAAAGGATTTAAACTTTAAAAAGTAAAGGATTTAAACTTTAAAATGTAAAGGATTTAAACTTCAAAAAGTAAAAATGGATTTTTAAAAGAAGTTAAAACTGATTTTAAAAAGCTATAAAAACTGATTTTGTTTTAAAGGAAAAATCAGATTTTTATATATTGAAAGTAAAAGTAAAAATCAGATTTTTATATATTGAAAGTCGAAGTAAAAATCATATTTTTATATATTGAATAGCGTAGTAAAAATTCGATTTTTACATATGTAGAGAATACGGGCGAAAGCGACAGAAAGGCGAAGATTTCTCTAAGGAAGTGTCGTGAAGTTGGATAGCTATTGGTGAGATTTCTGATTTAAAAATATAATATATGTGTGAAATGAAAGTGAATAGCTATATATAAATATCTATAATATATATATATACGCCCCTCGTCCACAAACCATGGACGATATTTATTGGTTGAAATTGTTGTGAAAATTGATTGATAGTGAATGATTGTTTGGGATTGTTTGTGAGTGATATTGGTTGATTGTGGTTGAAAAATACCCGTTTGTGGTTGAGAAATATTTGGTTGAAACCACATAGGATTAGTTTGTGGAAATGAAATAAATATATACATGCCGCCTGCGTGCGAACTAGATGCATGAACCCCATTGTCAAAAACCGCGAGGTTTTAAGGTAGAGCGAGGAGCCGTACTAGGGACGGTCCCGGTTTAACTACCCTGTCGTTATGCTGCCGAAATTTTGAATAATATTTGTGTGTTTGAATTATTTTCATCTGCTTAAACTATATTTATTCATTGAATAGAAAACATTCATGTGTTGAATTGATATTCATTCGTTGATTAGAAATTCATGTGTTGAATGATATCCATATTTTGAAATAAATTGTTTGATAATAAAAAATCATCTTTTATCGACTATATGAACTGTGTAAAGTAATCTCGTTTTAAAAGAAATTGTTTTATGATAAAAATCCCATTTTTATCACCAACTTGAACTATATAGAAAAATAGTGCTTTGAAATGAATTGTTTTACAATAAAAATCACATTTTTATTGTATGCATAAATCGTTGAAATGTGAAGTGTTAAAAATAGCCACTTGTTCAAAATAAACATATATGAGTTGAAATATTCATTAATTAGCTAATGAAATGATTTGCACCTATTTATGTAACATTAGAATGAATGGTGTTTTTAAACCAAATAGAAATCAAATGTGAAGTTGAATAGAAAATGATAAATGATATGAACTGTATATATATGTACATGCATATTCATTGAACAGGTTATAGCAAAGGGGCTAGAGAAGAGGAATAAAATTTTGTGCCCGACAAATAGGTACACATTTACTGTTTTGCTTGGGTGATGATTTTATGAGCCTGTTGGCTAGCCGCTTGGCTTTTTCTTTTTCTTTTTGAGATTAGAAGGACCGGGAACGCTATTTGCGATTTCCCGATGCTCCCGGTGCAGGGGAGGTTATGGCGAAATTTTCCAAAATTTTAAGGTGTTAGAAAATTTTTTTGAAGTGAAAACGATATGGAAATCATTGAATGAACTATATTTATATAAATATAAATAAAATTAAAACGAAACGAGGCCGTGCAGTTCGTATTTTGAAACCGTGATTTCAAACGACTAGTGCGGGAAATCCGACCATTGGATTTTCCCGAAACCTCAACCGTCGGGTTCGCCTTGGAATGATCTTTCCAACGGCACCAACTTTGTAAAAATCCAACGGTTGGATTGTCTGGAATGTTTAAATCAAATTTGATGAAAAACAGCGCCAGAAGCGATTATATTTATATATATATAAATATAATTATATATTTAATCGAATAACGACGCTGCAGTTCGTATTTTGAAATCGAAATTTCAAACGATTGTACCGGGAGATCCGTACGTCGGATTTTCCCGAAACTGGAACCATTGGGTTCGTTTTGAAAAGACCTTTCTAATGATGTAAATTTTGTGAAGATCCAACGGTTAGATTTTCAGATATGTGTAAATCAAATCTGAAGAAAAACAGCGCCACGGCCGCCTTATGGCCCGAAGCGTCGTTTTGAATAAAATGGCTATTTTAAAATAAATAAAAATAGCGATAAATAGTTGTAAAATATCATAAGCGATATGGAATAGAAATAAACTGAATTTGTTCGATTTATGTGGCTTTTGATGGTTGAATGTGTTTGGTGTGAAAGTTACATTAAAAGAACACAATTGGTGTTGTCGAATAATTTAACCATTGAAATAAATTGATTTGAAATTCTAAATATACGTGAATTATTTGAGAAGGCCGAGTTAATTCTCATTTCAAATAATTGACCGACGATTGAAAGTCGAAGATGAAGACGATGGTCGAAGACCGGAGATCTTCACCTCGTTTGGATGGTAACCGAGGTCCTGATTGGGAGGCATCCCGAAATATGGATAATGAGTGGTGATCGTCCAGACGTACGTGGTGATCGAAGGGTTTGCGAGGTATTTAGTGCCTCCGGTTTCGTTCAGACCCAGGACGGACTTGTAAATGGACTGTGTGTCCGACATTGGATTTTATTCTGTGTTGATTGATCTCTGTTAAATATACATCTGTTTGGCGGCGGAGAATTTATTCTTTTGCTTAACGCCCTTCTCTGAGACGCACGAGCTCAGAGGTTGTATATCGATGGACATCAGTCGCATGGCACGAATTGCCTGTGTGGCATGCTAAGATGCAGTGATCAGGGCTTCTGTTGAAAAGCAAAGTCTTGTGGTGATGATCAAAGCACCGCCTGTGTGGCGTAGCTTTGTGTATAACGTGAATTCGCGAGCCTCACACCCCGGTATGAACCTAAAACGGGAGAGGACATCCGGGAGGGCATGCGTTTCTTTCTAGCTAGGGTGGTGTCAGTGACCTACCAGCCCTGACATTTATATACTTTTCACCTATGTGGTTGTTGCTGTTGCGAGGCGTCTCGGTTTGATCGGACGATCCGGGTCCGATGGAGTCATTTGTTGGCTCGTTTACGCCCCAAAGGGCGGAGAAACGTAGTGTTCAGGCATAATAATCCACATCGGTGGACCGGCCCTGACGATCTAAAGGGTTGATGCGTTCTGATCCTGAGACATGGGCTAGATTGTCTCGAATTCGGTAAGGACTATCTTTTGCCTTGGTTCATGACGGAAATCCAATTTCCAAATACGTGATCGTGCGGTTTTGGTTGTATATATATTGCGACATGATATATGGTACCCATGCCGTCTATGATTGATAGTTATGATTTGAAATTGTTTTCAAAACATATAGACACTAGCAATAATATCAAATGCCTTTGTTTTGTTCGTATCAATCATATTTTGGCCATTATAAGGTAAAACTCTATCCTCCGGTTTTCGTTGCATTGTGTGATGGGAACTGAGTCTTATAACGGCTTCATTTTTATAAAAAGCATAGCGATGTTTAAAAGAAATATTTGTTTTAAAGCACTGGCAATCAAATGGAGTATACCCGTTCCACGAAAGTGGCGTGGTCCTGTGATTAGCCAAATTATATATATGTGTTGAGTAGATTTCTCATACCAGTCCCATGACTGACTCGTAGTTTGTTTCACTCTCAAACTCGGGTGCCCCTTTTTCTACACGGGCAGCCTTGTATTCAGGTTTAGCTGGTTCTTTCTGGATAGCTGGAGCTGAAGATGGATTCTATCATTTATTTCTTTTTATGCTGTTCAGCTCCTATTGTACATATTTTGTTTATTTCCGCTGTAGACATTTATGTATAGCTGAACTGTATTTGTACTAAGTAAGATCCTGTATACTGTGTAACTCTGATGATTAATTTTATCCAGTATATTTTGTTGTTCATATCTGGTGTATTTAATTCTGTTCTGCTATTATATGTTTCTGTGTTATATTCCATAGATAACCTTGTTTCCGTGAAAACGGGAATTCGGGTCGTCTCATCGTGGTATCAGAGCTTTGGTTAAGCTTAGTTCTGGAATATAACATTTGAACGAACTCGTCAGAAATAGAACCAGTAGTGTTCTAGGACGGGTAACTCAATACAGATTGGATCAGCAATATCCTAGTATGAGTAAAGCAGAATGAAATTACACCTCGATAGACACATTTACATTGAAGTATGTGTTTCTATATTTTAAATTTTCTTTTCTGTGACCTGACACTTGATCTGCTAATTGCAGAAGTACTAGAAAAATGAGTGCCAGAAACAGAAGGAATACAGAACCCGATCTAGAGGCTCTATTAAAGAAATATCGAAATCTGAACGGAGCGCAGTTCTCGGGCAATGAATCTATTATTCAAACTCAAGCTTGGATGAGTTCTGTCGAAAGAATCTTTGAGCATATCCAGCTGAGAGATGACCAGAAACGGTTAGTAGCATCTTGGGCGCTTAAAGAAGAAGCTTTAATCTGGTGGGAAACGATCATCAAAGATAATCCAGAAGGTGATATCACCTGGGACAGATTTAAAGTTATTTTCCTACAAAGATTTACTCCTCCCGAAGCAACCGAGAGATTAAGTGATGAATTTTCTTATCTAATACAAGGTGACATGACCATTCCCGAATATCATAAGAAATTCAATGAACTTTCTCACTTTGCTCCTTATCTAATTCAAAATCTGAAGAGGAAAAATCTGAGGTTTATTCACGGACTTCAAAGGAAATACCAGAATAAAGTATTGGGGCATGTGAAGCTTCCTTTTTCTGAAATGATATATATGGCCTATCAGTATGAAGATCTCCATAAGAAAGGAATGTTACACGACGAAGAAGAAGTCTGTTCTAGTGACAAAGAAAAGTCGGAAACTGATATTCCTGAAGCCAGTAAGAAGCCCAGTGCCAAGAGAAAATGGGCTAAATCTGAGAAAGAACCCGTAACGACCGCCATATGCAATAACTGCCATAAGCCAGGGCATTTTCAGGGGAATTGCAAACCCTCGAAGAAGCGAACAAAGAGTGGATCTAAATCCAAGGAGAGATTTCAAGAGAAAAGAGGTTGCAGTAAATGCAAGCAGACTGGTCATCTTGCAAAGGATTGCTGGCTCTTGAGGAAGCCTGAAGTAGTTCAGGTGAATGAATTGGCAGAAACGTCTGATCCCTCAACAAGTCAAGAAAGGACTGATGTTTTAGAAGGAACGCTTGCTGTCAAAAACATTCCAGTTAAAGTACTGTTTGACACAGGCGCGTCCCGAAGCTTCATTTCAAAGAGTGCCGCTAAGAAACTTGATTTGAACTTGAGGAAGCTCAAGGAACCAATGACTGTCCAGAATCCGGTCGGAGGTTCCATCAATCTCAGTTGGGTTTGTGCAGTACCCATCTCTTTTTCTTGCTATAAATTCCCTATTATCTCTGTCGTCATGAATTTTGATGAATTCGATCTTATCTTGGGATTGGATTGGTTAACCAAATATGAAGCAGAGGTTAGATGCGCCGAGAGAGTTGTTAGAGCTAAGATTAAATCAGGGAGTTATATAACCATTCCCTGTGAAGGTCAGAATGCTAATAGAAAAGACTTCTGGGCAGCTTTGAATGTTTCTCCATCCCAAATAGGAAATATCCCTGAAATCACTGAGAATATTCCTGACCTCATTAAAGATATTCCTGTCGTCAAGGATTATGCGGATGTGTTTGAGGAAGTTGTTCGCTTACCTCCGCAGAGAGAAATAGATTTCAAAATTGCTTTAATTCCCAATGCAAGGCCGGTAGTTCACGCTATTCGAAGAATGTCCTTGAAAGAGAAAGAGGAATTGGACAATCAAACACGACAGCTAGTATGGAAGGGTCTAATCAGGCCTAGTTTCTCTGATTGGGGTGCAGCAGTGGTATTTGTCCCAAAATCTGACGGTACTCTACGACTATGCGTGGATTATCGTGATCTGAACAAACAGACCATAAAGAATAAATATCCATTGCCACGAATAGATGATTTGTTGGATCGATTAAATGGCGCACAAGTATTTTCACGAATGGACCTAGCTACAGGATTCCATCAACTTCGAATTGCCGAAGAGTGTGTTCCAATGACAGCGTTCAGAGGCCCCGACTTATTCTATGAGTGGTTAGTAATGCCGTTCGGCTTATGTAACGCTCCAGCTTACTTCGTCGATCTAATGAACCGAGTATTCAGAGGAGTATTGAATAAATTTGTTCTGGTTTTTATTGACGATATTCTAATCTTCTCTAAATCAAAGGCCGAACATGAAAAGCATCTGGAACAGGTTTTGGAAATTCTCAGACGGAATGTATTAAAAGCCAAATTTTCCAAGTGTATCTTCTGGCAAGATGAAGTAAAATTTCTGGGCCATGTCGCATCGAAAGATGGAATCGCTGTGGATCCAGGCAAAATCACTGCTTTTCAGAACTGGAAACAGCCTAGTACTCCCACTGAAGTCCGCAGTTTTCTCGGATTGGCTAGCTATTACCGAAAGTTCGTTAAAGACTTTTCGAAGATATCTGGTCACTTAACGAAGCTTACAAAGAAGCATTCTAAGTTTAAATGGACTCAAGAGAGTGAGGAGGCTTTCGAAGAGCTAAAGTTAAGATTGACGACAGCTCCAGTGTTAACCATCATTGATGGCAACCAAGATCTAAAAGTCTGGACTGATGCGTCTAGAGAAGGCCTTGGAGCAGTGTTAATGCAAAGAGGCCAAGTGATTGCTTATGCTAGCCGTCAACTGAAACCGCACGAGAAAAACTATGTAACTCATGATCTTGAGTTATTGGCTATCATATTCTCTTTGAAAATCTGGAGACACTATCTTCTGGGCGAGAGATTTGAACTGTTTACAGATCACCAGTCGTTAAAGTATCTGTTCACTCAGAAAGACCTGAATTTGAGGCAACAGCGTTGGCTGGAGTTTCTTGCAGCATATGACTTTGAAATTATATATACTCCAGGAAAAGCCAATGTCGTGGTCGATGCATTAAGCCGAAAGAATGTAATGATCGCCAGTTTTATCATCACGACTTCATTGCTAGATAAGATATCTGCTCTTCAGGAGGATGATCACTTCATTCAGAAGATCAGAGGGATAATTCAACAAGGCGAACCCTCGAGTTTTCAAGTTGATAATGAGGGGATTCTAAGGCTCAAAGGTCGAATCTGTGTCCCCAACATTCCTGAACTTCGAAAGGAAGTACTGGATGAATGCCACAAGTCAAAACTCAGTATCCATCCGGGAGTAAGCAAAATATATAATGACATCAAACACACTTTCTGGTGGAAATCGATGAAAAGGGACATTTCCTTATATGTTAGCCGATGCCCTACTTGTCAGCTAGTCAAAAGCGACCAACAAAAACTGGCTGGATTATTACAACCGCTAGAAGTTCCTGGTTGGAAGTGGGAGCATATTTCTATGGATTTCATTGATGGTCTGCCCAGAACCAGAAAAGGAAATGACAGTATTTGGGTGATCGTAGATCGTTTCACGAAGACCGCCCATTTTATACCTGTCAGATCAAACAGAACCGCTCAGAGTCTGGCGCAGATATACGTCAGGGAAATAGTTAGACTACATGGAGTGCCGCTCAGTATAGTAAGTGATAGAGATACAATATTCACTAGCAAATTCTGGGAAGCATTTCAAGTCGAGCTCGGAACGAAGTTAAACTTGAGCACCGCTTATCATCCTCAGACAGACGGTCAGACTGAGAGGGTGAATCGCATTTTAGAAGATCTATTGCGGGCTTGTGTTCTAGATTTCGGTGGATCATGGGAAGACCATCTGCATTTGGCTGAATTCTCTTATAACAACAGCTACCAGGCGAGTCTGACAATGTCGCCATTCGAAGCATTGTACGGTAGACCGTGCCGATCTCCTGCTTGTTGGGTCGAGCCTGGAAATAGACTTGTGTTGGGTCCTGATATGATCCGAGAAGCTGCCGACAAAGTCGATTTTATTAAGAAGCGATTACTCGCCGCTCAAAGCCGACAGAAGAGCTATGCCGATAGAAGAAGAAGAGATATATCCTTTGAAGTTGGCGACTATGTATATTTGAAAGTATCGCCGATGAGAGGAGTTATCCGGTTCGGTAAAACTGGAAAGTTGGCACCCAAATTCATTGGTCCGTTTCCTATTCTGGAACGGGTTGGAACTCTCGCTTATAGGGTCAAACTGCCTGACTGGTTGCTTGGAGTGCATGATGTATTTCATATATCTCAACTTCGAAAGCACGTTCATGATCCAGACTTGATCGTGGAAGAAGCAGCTCAACAGGACATTGAAATTACTCCAGAATTAGCTGTGAGGCGAGAGCCGCTAAAGATTATCGGCAAAGAAACCAAGGAACTGAGGAACAAGAAGGTTCGCTTAGTCAAAGTGCAATGGAGTGGAGATCCGCGAGATTGTACTTGGGAAACTGAGGAGAGCATTCAGAAAGCTTATCCTAGATGCCGAGTGGATATCTCTGATTGACTCCGGTGCAAGGTACATTTACCATACTTTGCATTACCATTTAATTCTCTAATCTGTTGAAATTTTCTTTTCATGGATGTGCACTTTTAAATTATATGGTCTGAATGATTTTGAAGGGGTATAAAATTTGATTAGTATATTTTTTTAAAAGGTTAAAAACAATTGGATTGGTTGTTGTGCTGTGTGATTGTAGATTTATCAAACCACTTTCGACTTTGTTCCTTTTCGGGGACGAAAAGTTTTAAGTGGGGGAGATTGTAACGACCCAGAAAATCTGAACCAATTTAAAATTTTTAAATTGGCTAAAATAATGGATTTTAAATATTTAAAATAAATATGTTAACTAATGGCGATGAAAACTAAGTTTGAATCGACAATTGAAAACGAATATAATTAATTATAATTATAAACAAGGCCTGAAATGGCGTGGCAGTTTCAAAAATTGAATTCAAACTTTGTCGGACTGTACCGAGTGCAAAACAATCCGGATTTTAGTGAAACCAAAAATAATGGAATCTAATTGATGATATCTTTCCAATGAATCTGACCAATCGAAATTTGATAGCGGGAATCAAAAGATATGTCCAGTTGAAAATTCTGAATAGTCGCTATGGAATTCAGGCCCTTAAAAATGGACATTTTGCAAATGACCTCAGATTTCGACGAAACCACTTTTGTTGGATCCGCAGGGTCAAGTTATTGTTAGGTTTCAAATTTCATAATTTTTCGAATCAATATGTGGGCGTGGCAAAAGAAAACGCGTTTTACCAATTTTAGTTGATTTTAATCGACTGGAAATTGGCCATTTTTCAAACGGTCTCAGAATTCGACGAAACTAGTTTTGTTAGGACCGTATCGTCAATACGAAGCTAGAAAATATTTTTCGGGAATTTTTCTAGTTAGTATGTGACCCCGGTAATTTGAAATGTGCGTTTAAAATTCAATATAGTGATGTAAATGAAAATTCAAAAGGAAACTGATTGTAACGATCAAATCAGCTTGCGATACATGTCCCATTGTGTTCGGAATGGGGGTAAAACGCTATGGGCGACAGGCGGTGGGCCTCGTTTCGAGGTCGTATGTAAAAGTCAACCTTTTTTGAAAAATTAAATAATTAAATAATAAAAAGGAAAAAAAATATTATTATAATTCCCTCCTATACCTTGCCCCCCCCCCCCCCACCCCCCCGTAATTCATTACCGAAGTTCACTAAAAAAAAACGGACGGAGAAACAGCGCCACCGCCTTCAGACGTCGACCAGACCCCCACCACGCGCCGATCTTCTTCCCCCCCCTCTTCCCTGCACTCGCTCCCTCCTCCTCCTTCAATCCGACCGCCCCCCGAAGCCAACGCCTTCTCCGTTCGAGGCTCGAAGCTGCCGCCCCTCTCGAAACCCTAGCGCCGCCCCCTCGAAGCTGCCTCCGACGATTCGCGGAAGCCCACCCCTCTGTAAGTTTTTTTTTGTTTTGCTATTTGATTTTTAAATAAAAACTGATTTTTAAATAAAAGATAAAAACTGATTTTTGAAAAAGGTTTTAAAAACTGATTTTTGTAAAAGGTTGATACTGTTTTGATTATTATAAAGATTTTAAACTGATTATTATAAAGACTTTAAACTGATTATTATAAAGATTTTAAACTGATTATTATAAAGATTTTAAAAGATTTAAAAACTATTTTTTAAAAAAAAAAATATGATAAAACTGATTTTGAATGATTTTAAAACTGATTTTTAAAAAGGTTTTAAAGGATTTAAACTTTAAAAAGTAAAGGATTTAAACTTTAAAAAGTAAAGGATTTAAACTTTAAAAAGTAAAGGATTTAAACTTCAAAAAGTAAAAACGGATTTTTAAAAGAAGTTAAAACTGATTTTAAAAAGCTATAAAAACTGATTTTGTTTTAAAGGAAAAATCAGATTTTTATATATTGAAAGTAAAAGTAAAAATCAGATTTTTATATATTGAAAGTCGAAGTAAAAATCAGATTTTTATATATTGAATAGTGTAGTAAAAATTCGATTTTTACATATGTAGAGAATACGGGCGAAAGCGACAGAAAGGCGAAGATTTCTCTAAGGAAGTGTCGTGAAGTTGGATAGCTATTGGTGAGATTTCTGATTTAAAAATATAATATATGTGTGAAATGAAAGTGAATAGCTATATATAAATATCTATAATATATATATATATATATATATATATATATATATATACGCCCCTCGTCCACAAACCATGGACGATATTTATTGGTTGAAATTGTTGTGAAAATTGATTGATAGTGAATGATTGTTTGGGATTGTTTGTGAGTGATATTGGTTGATTGTGGTTGAAAAATACCCGTTTGTGGTTGAGAAATATTTGGTTGAAACCACATAGGATTAGTTTGTGGAAATGAAATAAATATATACATGCCGCTTGCGTGCGAACTAGATGCATGAACCCCATTGTCAAAAACCGCGAGGTTTTAAGGTAGAGCGAGGAGCCGTACTAGGGACGGTCCCGGTTTAACTACCCTGCCGTTATGCTGCCGAAATTTTGAATAATATTCGTGTGTTTGAATTATTTTCATCTGCTTAAACTATATTTATTCATTGAATAGAAAACATTCATGTGTTGAATTGATATTCATTCGTTGATTAGAAATTCATGTGTTGAATGATATCCATATTTTGAAATAAATTGTTTGATAATAAAAAATCACCTTTTATCGACTATATGAACTGTGTAAAGTAATCTCGTTTTAAAAGAAATTGTTTTATGATAAAAATCCCATTTTTATCACCAACTTGAACTATATAGAAAAATAGTGCTTTGAAATGAATTGTTTTACAATAAAAATCACAATTTTATTGTATGCATAAATCGTTGAAATGTGAAGTGTTAAAAATAGCCACTTGTTCAAAATAAACATATATGAGTTGAAATATTCATTAATTAGCTAATGAAATGATTTGCACCTATTTATGTAACATTAGAATGAATGGTGTTTTTAAACCAAATAGAAATCAAATGTGAAGTTGAATAGAAAATGATAAATGATATGAACTGTATATATATGTACATGCATATTCATTGAACAGGTTATAGCAAAGGGGCTAGAGAAGAGGAATAAAATTTTGTGCCCGACAAATAGGTACACATTTACTGTTTTGCTTGGGCGATGATTTTATGAGCCTGTTGGCTAGCCGCTTGGCTTTTTCTTTTTCTTTTTGAGATTAGAAGGACCGGGAACGCTATTTGCGATTTCCCGATGCTCCCGGTGCAGGGGAGGTTATAGCGAAATTTTCCAAAATTTTAAGGTGTTAGAAAAAATTTTTGAAGTGAAAACGATATGGAAATCATTGAATGAACTATATTTATATAAATATAAATAAAATTAAAACGAAACGAGGCCGTGCAGTTCGTATTTTGAAACCGTGATTTCAAACGACTAGTGCGGGAAATCCGACCATTGGATTTTCCCAAAACCTCAACCGTCGGGTTCGCCTTGGAATGATCTTTCCAACGGCACCAACTTTGTAAAAATCCAACGGTTGGATTGTCTGGAATGTTTAAATCAAATTTGATGAAAAACAGCGCCAGAAGCGATTATATTTATATATATATAAATATAATTATATATTTAATCGAATAACGACGCTGCAGTTCGTATTTTGAAATCGAAATTTCAAACGATTGTACCGGGAGATCCGACCGTCGGATTTTCCCGAAACTGGAACCATTGGGTTCGTTTTGAAAAGACCTTTCTAATGATGTAAATTTTGTAAAGATCCAACGATTAGATTTTCAGATATGTGTAAATCAAATCTGAAGAAAAATAGCGCCACGGCCGCCTTATGGCCCGTAGCGTCGTTTTGAATAAAATGGCTATTTTAAAATAAATAAAAATAGCGATAAATAGTTGTAAAATAGCATAAGCGATATGGAATAGAAATAAACTGAATTTGTTCGATTTATGTGGCTTTTGATGGTTGAATGTGTTTGGTGTGAAAGTTACATTAAAAGAACACAATTGGTGTTGTCGAATAATTTAACCATTGAAATAAATTGATTTGAAATTCTAAATATACGTGAATTATTTGAGAAGGCCGAGTTAATTCTCATTTCAAATAATTGACCGACGATTGAAAGTCGAAGATGAAGACGATGGTCGAAGACCGGAGATCTTCACCTCGTTTGGATGGTAACCGAGGTCCTGATTGGGAGGCATCCCGAAATATGGATAATGAGTGGTGATCGTCCAGACGTACGTGGTGATCGAAGGGTTTGCGAGGTATTTAGTGCCTCCGGTTTCGTTCAGACCCAGGACGGACTTGTAAATGGACTGTGTGTCCGACATTGGATTTTATTCTGTGTTGATTGATCTCTGTTAAATATACATCTGTTTGGCGGCGGAGAATTTATTCTTTTGCTTAACGCCCTTCTCTGAGACGCACGAGCTCAGAGGTTATATATCGATGGACATCAGTCGCATGGCACGAATTGCCTGTGTGGCATGCTAAGATGCAGTGATCAGGGCTTCTGTTGAAAAGCAAAGTCTTGTGGTGATGATCAAAGCACCGCCTGTGTGGCGTAGCTTTGTGTATAACGTGAATTCACGAGCCTCACACCCCGGTATGAACTTAAAACGGGAGAGGACATCAGGGAGGGCCTGCGTTTCTTTCTAGCTAGGGTGGTGTCAGTGACCTACCAGCCCTGACATTTATATACTTTTCACCTATGTGGTTGTTGCTGTTGCGAGGCGCCTCGGTTTGATCGGACGATCCGGGTCCGATGGAGTCATTCGTTGGCTCGTTTACGGCCCAAAGGGCGGAGAAACGTAGTGTTCAGGCATAATAATCCACATCGGTGGACCGGCCCTGACGATCTAAAGGGTTGATGCGTTCTGATCCTGAGACATGGGCTAGATTGTCTCGAATTCGGTAAGGACTATCTTTTGCCTTGGTTCATGACGGAAATCCAATTTCCAAATACGTGATCGTGCGGTTTTGATTGTATATATATATGGCGACATGATGTATGGTACCCATGCCGTCTATGATTGATAGTTATGATTTGAAATTGTTTTCAAAACATATAGACACTAGCAATAATATCAAATGCCTTTGTTTTTTTCGTATCAATCATATTTTGGCCATTATAAGGTAAAACTCTATCCTCCGGTTTGCGTTGCATTGTGTGATGGGAACTGAGTCTTATAACGGCTTCATTTTTATATAAAGAATAGCGATGTTTAAAAGAAATATTTGTTTTAACGCACTGGCAATCCAATGGAGTAAACCCGTTCCACGAAAGTGGCGTGGTCCTGTGATTAGCCAAATTATATATATGTGTTGAGTAGATTTCTCATACCAGTCCCATGACTGACTCGTAGTTTGTTTCACTCTCAAACTCGGGTGCCCCTTTTTCTACACGGGCAGCCTTGTATTCAGGTTTAGCTGGTTCTTTCTGGATAGCTGGAGCTGAAGATGGATTCTATCATTTATTTCTTTTTATGTTGTTCAGCTCCTATTGTACATATTTTGTTTATTTCCGCTGTAGACATTTATGTATAGCTGAACTGTATTTGTACTAAGTAAGATCCTGTATACTGTGTAACTCTGATGATTAATTTTATCCAGTATATTTTGTTGTTCATATCTGGTGTATTTAATTCTGTTCTGCTATTATATGTTTCTGTGTTATATTCCATAGATAACCTTGTTTCCATGAAAACGGGAATTCGGCTCGTCTCAAAACCGTCCGGTTTGTAAATGAATATTTATTTATTCACATTCACGTTAAAAATTATATTTTTAACGACCAAATTATTTTATTCAACCTACGAATATTCTATTCGGTTCATTTATTAAATAAAATGATATCTTTATTTTTCTAACTTATTTTAGAAAATTTTGGCAGCATAACGGCACGATACTAAAAACGGGACAAGGCTTAGCCTTATCCCCGGTCTAATAATGGCCCACGCCATACACATATCAATCCAATCCATTCCATTTCTCCAAACAATTCAAATCAAATCAAACAATCTAACCAACTACACAACCAAACAAACAAGTCCATGGTCTGTGGACGATGATGTCGGGTGCTACTATACACCGTCTGCATCCTAGTATATATTTATAACTTGTAAAGGAAATTTAGAGTGAGAAGTTCTCACCAAAGCTATCCCAACTCCACGACCCTTCTAATGTAGGGAATCATCACTGTTCTCGCCTTTTGTCACTTTCGTTGCCCGTAGCCACTACATATATAAAAATCACATTTTATATTGTTGTTATGTATATAAAAATCATATTTTTACACTGCTACTATATAGATAAAAATTCTATTTTTACATCGCTACTATATAGATAAAAATTCTATTTTTATCACGCTATTCTCTGTATAAAGATTTTATTTTCAATACATTACTTATATAAAAATAGTATTTTTATATCTTCTACTATATAAAGGTCATATTTTTAATACTCTACATAAGTAAAAATCATATTTTTGATTCATTATATATATAAAAATCGCATCTTTACTTTGCTATTCAATATATAAAAACCGCTCCTTTATGTGAATAAAAATCGCTTCTTTATGTGATGAAAAATCCGATCTTTATGTAAATAGAGATCATACTTATCATAAAATAAAATAAAATAAAAACCTACCTTTAAAAATAAAAATCATTCCTTTATAAAAGTAAAAATCATTACTATACGTAATAAAGAAAAACTGATTTTTATCGACACTCTAATATATTTAAAACAGAAAGAAAATAAGGTAATGTAAATAATTAATATGAAAAGTTACCTTTTCAATCAAAGGAGGGGGTTTCGCTGTGGGATTTGGGCGAGGCATCGGAGATGGTCGGGGGAGGGGGTGTGCTGCGAACGGAGATGGTCGGAGGAGGCTTCGGTAGTCGGCGGCGGATTTGGGGATTGGGGGAGGTCTCGGGTTTCGTGAGGAGGAGAGAGGGAAGAAAGGAGGGGGTGGCGATCGGGGAAGGGGCGCGCTGATGATGGCGGAGGGAAGGAGGGCGGCGACGAGGATGTGGGGAAGGAGGGGAGAGGATCGAGCTCGAATAGGAGAGGAGGGGAAGCTGGAGGAGGAAGAGAAGGGGAAGGCGAAGCGCGAGAGGGGGGGAAGGTCGGCGGTGGCCGATTCCGTCGCTGGTGGAGCGATTTGATTTTTTTTCCCTTTTTTTTCTTTCTTTAAAATGAACGGGGGGGGGGGGGGGGGGTCTGAGGAGAGATAAGGGGAGAGAGAGAAGAGAGGGGTTTAATTATTTTAATATTTTAAATTTCTAAAATGTTGACTTTTTATTTCGACTTCGAAACAAGACCCACCGCCTGTCGTCCATAGCGTTTTACCCCCATTCCGAACACAATGGGATATGTATTGTAGGCTGATTCGATCGTTTCGATCAGTTTTCGTAAAAATCAACATATAACTCTATATATTGAATTTGAACGTGCATTTCATTTTACCGAGGCCACATACTAACTCGAAAAATTCCAGAAAAATATTTTCTAGCTTCGTATTGACGATACGGTCCTAACAAAACTAATTTCGTCGAATTCTGAGACCGTTGGAAAAATGGCCATTTTCCAGTCGATTAAAATCAATTGAAACTAGTCAAACGCGTTTTCTTTTTCCACGCTCACATATTGATTCGAAAAATTATGAAATTTGGAATCAGGCAATAACTTGACGTCACAGACCCAACAAATGTGGTTTCGTCGAATTCCGAGGTCGTTTGCAAAATTTCCATTTTTAAGGGCCTGAATTCCATAGCGACTATTCAGAATTTTCAACTGGACATATCTTTTGATTCTCGCTATGAAATTTCGATTTTCTGGATTCGTTGGAAAGATATTCTCAAATAGATTCTAATATTTTTGGTTTCACTAAAATCCGGTTTATTTTGCACCCGGTACATTCATTTGAAGTTTGAAATCGAATTATCGAACTACCGCTCCATTTTCAATTCCTTTTATAATTAAAATAAAATATTTATATTCTAACGACGACGTATATAATATATTCGTTCGAATTTTATTCAAAATAAATTTTTCATTGATATTACTTAAAATAATCTATTTTAAATATTCTAAATTCATTAAAATTGCCAAAATAAAAATTTTAAACTGGCCCATATTTTCGTGTTGTTACAATCTCCCCCACTTAAAACTTTTCGTCCCCGAAAAGGAACAAAGCCGAAAGTGGTTTGATTAATCAGCTCTACGTTCGATCTGGCTTCCATTCTCCAACTTTTCAGTTTTTGAGATTTTTCAAATTTTCAAAAATTTGGCTAACACCCTAAATTTTCGAAAAATTTCGCCATAACCCCCCCAGCACCGGGAGCACGGGAAAATCCTGAAATTGCCATATAGGCCCTCTGATCTCAAAAAGAAAAAGAAAAAGAAAAAGAAAAAGCCAATCGGCTCATAAAATCATCATCACCCCATCAAAACAGTAAATTATGGTAAACATGTACCTATTTGTCGGGCAAACAAATTTTATTCTTCTGCTCTAGCCTCCTTGCTATGACCTGTTCAATGTAAGTACATGTATATGCAAGCAAATGCGACCAATTTTCAATACAGTTCAATATTTGGTTCAATTTAGCATAACGGTTAAAAATTATCAAACAAATAAACAAACAACTCAACCATCAATCAATTAGTGAATTAACGTTTAAAATTCATAACTTTGATATATATATATATATATATATATATATATATATATAGAAAATCATGTTTTTGATGCCAAATCACAACAATAAATCTATCTATATAAGTTTTGGTTCTCACACCAGTCTAATGGAAATATATAGATATCATACCTTCGAAACACGAACACACACTACTGATGCTATATAGTCATCAGTAGAATCATCTCCGGGCGACTAGAGTGTGATTCTATATCTATCTAGTATATTAAAATTTCGAATATATGTTCATGACGCGTATATGCAAAACATTTATATACTGGATTGTCCAAATTCAAAATAAATAAATATTCAAATATGTATAAAACGATTTAAATTTCAAAACAAAATTTTTTTCATTTGAAAAATATACTCTTCACACTCGTTCTAGGATACTACTAATCCTATCTCTAAAGAGTCAATCTAATTGGATATTACTAATCCAATATCTGATGAATTCTTTCGTATGGTTCTAATGTGTCTTGTTCTCGAGCTCTGTAAACCAAAGCTCTGATACCAAATGAAAGGACGCGTTACTTCCCCGTGAAGGAAAGAGCGGATACTTTGAGAACAACACACAATAGAATGCAGATGGAAGAACATTTCATTGTTATTACAACAATTCCATCAGAATACAAGAATATACAGAATATAAATGAATGAATTACATTCGATAAATATCAGAGATGACAATAAATTACATAGCAGCGGAAAATAATACAAAGTACAACTGAAGGTGATATACGGATACAGAGCTTTCCAGATATCATTCCAGCTGTAAACCAGAATCCTGTGAATATAAATCTGCAAAACCAAAACTACTAGCTGCCCGTGTCGAAAATAGGGGCACCCAGAGTTTAGGTTAAAACAATAAACTCCAGGTCAGTCATGTGACTGGTGTGAGAACTAAAACAGTTATTTAAAACTTTACTTTAAAAGAGAGTAATTCAAGGGACCACGCCGTATAACACGGAACAGGTTTCCTCCCAAGAATACCAGTGCATAGAATAAACAACGCAATGCTTTTTCGAAAAATGAAGCTATTATAAGACCCAGGTCCCATCACACAATGAAACGCAAGCCGGGGGATAGGGTTTTCCCTTATAATAGCCAAACATGCTTGGTACGTTTAAAACAAATCATTTGATACTATAATAAGTGTATAGTGTCAAAACAATTTCAATCATAAATATAAATCATAGACGGCATAGCATCCCATGCTACCATGTCGCCATACTAGGCTCTACAAATAAAGCCGAAATATCTCGTATTGGAAATTGGATTTCTGTCATGAGTCGAAGCAAGGGGCAAGCTCCTCTCCGCTTCGAGACACTCTAGCAAATGCCTCGGGACTACACACTCTGGGTAACCCCTGGATGCTTCAGGGTCGGTCCTCTCTTACGTTTGAGGATTAGTTATTCCTGAACACACGTTTCCCGGTCCTAACAGACCTAAAATCGAGGCGCCTCATCCAACAACCACATAGGTGAAAATTATATAAATGTCAGGGCTGGTAAGTCACTGACACCACCAAAGCTAGAAAGAAACGTCGTGCTCTCCCTACAGTCCTTATCCCGTTTTTAACTCATACCGAGGTGTGAGGCTCGCGAATTCACGTTATACACAAAGCTACGCCACAAAGGCCGTGCTTTGATCATCAACCACAAGACTTTGTTTTCAACAGAAGCCTTGATCAATTGCCACTTAGGCGTGCCACACAGGCAATTCATGCCATGCGACTGATGTCCATCGATATACAACCTCTGAGCTCGTACGTCTCAGAGAAGGGCGTTAAGAAAAAGAATAAATTCTCCGCCGCCAAACAGATGTATATTTAATAGAGATCAATCAACACAGAATAAAATCCAATGTCAGACACACAATCCATTTACAATTTCGTTCTGGGTCTGAACGAAACCGGAGGCACTTTCCTCGCATATCCATCGATCTCCAAGTACGTCTGGACGATCACTAATTGATTCCCTCATCTTGGGTGTACAGCCCAATCAAGATCATCAGTAATCACCCAAACGATGTGAAGACTTCCGGTCTTCAACCACCGTCTTCATCTTCGACTTATCATCGAATCGGTTATTCAGAATGGGTATAAACCCGGCCTTTCTGAATAACCCGCGTATATAGAAAACAAATGTTACACAAACAGAACATACACCTCATTCCAATTTAGCAGCCACTAACCGTAAATCAGTAAGAGAACAATTTCTCAAATATTAACCCCGAAGGCGGAAACCAACATCAGATCAATACCCAGGAAACCATTCTTCTTAGCTAACTTACAGCTAGTTTCTAAATTTCATATTCTTGGGGAAAAGTTCCCATTAATTTTATCAAAGATAAATTCTTTAAATTTATTCTTTAATCTTCCTTTGGATGTCATATCAAACCAAATTATGGTTTTTCAAACTAGACGGGATTAGCGAACCACACCGAAGTAATTATTTATTTTATTTCCCAATCCCAACCTATTCATCCCATGAAGCAAAACTGGTAATACTCCATATCTAACACCACAGTGTTATCGGTAAAATTAATTACCATTTCACGTTCAAATCTAATTAAAGATTTGACTATCGCTTGGAGTAAAACTGGTGATACTCCATTCTCGCTCATTTGCCAAATTTGATAATTTAAATTATCAATTTACGTTTCAATCTAATTGCAGATTCATTAAAACTCCTTTTACTGGGTTAAAGAACTAATGTCGTTTAAAACACAGTTCACGACAAACCCAAATCAGATTCTATTTACTATCGGGTTAAAGAACAAATATTATTTAAAACACAGTTCACGATAAACCCATACATCAATTCTAATTCAATTCCTACTATATATTAGAAATTCTGGTTATTTAAAACCCAATTCAATTCCAATTTATTTATTTAAAAATAAATGGGTTTTAATTTTAGTTCAAAACTGGTTCATTTCGATAAAAATCTATTTTTACCTTTTCAAATATGGAGTTTTTCATCCCAAATTTTCCCAAATCATTTCTTATGATTTTACACAAATTATTTATATTTTTAATAATTTTATCAAGGCCCGTACAGTCGATTTCCAACAGCGGCCATCGAACTGCACTTACAACGACCTTTTCCAAATTTGATTTGGACGTATCTCCAAATCCAACCGTTAGATTTCAAATTTCTAATCTTCATTAGAAAGCTCTTCTCGATACGAATCCAACGGTTCCAGTTTTAGGAGAATCCGACGGTCTGATCTCCCGTAATATCCGTTCGAAGTCAATGGTCGAAATTCGCGAACTACCGCGGCGCGGCGCGTTCTATTCAGGCCATTATATTATATATATAATATATATAATATATATTTTGTCGATTTCTATTTAAAACAAATTTTATAAATAGTTTTAAATTCGTTTCAAAAACAATTTCAACTTCCATTTCCAATTCAAATCAAAATTGAATTTTTCCTTATAAATTCGTTTTAAAATTCATTTCAATTCAATTCAAATTTCAATTCAATTTGAATTCATATCAAATCGATTTTTATTCTATTTCAATTCGTTTTCAATTCAATTCGAATTCGTTTTATATTCAATTCGAATTCGTTTTATATTCAATTCAATTCGAATTCGTTATATATTCAATTCAATTCGAATTCGTTATATATTCAATTCAATTCGAATTCGTTTTATATTCAATTCAATTCGAATTCGTTATATATTCAATTCAATCTGAATTCGTTATATATTCAATTCAATTCGAATTCGTTATATATTCAATTCAATTCGAATTCGTTTTCTATTCAATTCGAATTCGTTATATATTCAATTCAATTCGAATTCGTTTTCTATTCAATTCAATTTGAATTCGTTATATATTCAATTCAATTCGAATTCGTTTTCTATTCAATTCAATTCGAATTCGTTTTCTATTCAATTCAATTCGAATTCGTTTTCTATTCAATTCAATTCGAATTCGTTTTCTATTCAATTCAATTCGAATTTCTTTTATATTCAATTCAATTATAGAACGAATATAATCGATATAAATATCGTTCGCGTAAAAATAGCACATCTCTAATCAATACGGCTTTATATATTTCAATAATTCCGTTATTCTATTCAACAAATGAATATTTATCCTATTCAATACATGAATCTATATTTTTGTCAACACATGACTAATCTCAAAGAATGAGTATTGTCCACGTGTGACTATTTTTGTTATTTAATATATTTATAAAAATTATGGTATCTATCGTTTGATTTCAAATCAGACTCCAACCGTAACTTAGTAAGAGAACGATTCCCTGAATATTAACCCCGAAGGTCGAAACCAACATCACGTCAATATACTGGAGACCACTCATCTTATCTATTTTCTAGTTCGTTTCTAATTTTATATATGATAAAGGTGTAAATTTTATTGTTAAAATATTTCGTTCAACACATGACTAATCTCAATGGGTGAGTACTGTCAACACATGAACCTTTATTTTATAATGATAAAGATGAAAATTTTATTATTAAAATATTTCATCCAACACATGACTAATCTCAACGAATGAGTACTGTCAACACATGAACCTTTATTTATAATAATAAAGATGTAAATTTTATTGTTAAAATATTTCATCCAACACATGACTAATCTCAACGGGTGAGTACTGTCAACACAAGAACCTTTATTTTATAATAATATAGATGTAAATTTTATTGTTAAAATATTTCGTCCAACACATGACTAATATCAACGAATGAGTACTGTCCACGTGTGACTATTTTTGTTATTTAATATATTTTATAATATCCTTTATTTTCTAAATTGGAATGAGGCCCAATCAATTACCATATAACGTTAATTATATGGATTCCATACAACACATGTATATAATAGCAACGATACATAATCAACCATCATCCAAAGTGCACTACACTGTATAAGCATCAAGTATAGATATCTAATGCTTATAACACCATGTCAATCAATCAATCGACATACAACTAATTATTGGGAATAGTGTATGTCGTATATTATCCCTATACCCGTGTGGGGTTTCAAATCAACAAACACAGATTTTATTTGTGCAGTTGGGCGATGTGTAAAATTTATCGTCCCAATCAATGTCATTTAAATAGGTGTACATAAACAAACTGTCCGGTTTGTAAATGAATATTTATTTATTCACATTCACGTTAAAAATTATATTTTTAACGACCAAATTATTTTATCCAACCTACGAATATTCTATTCGGTTCATTTATTAAATAAAATGATATCTTTATTTTTCTAACTTATTTTAGAAAATTTTGGCGGCATAACGGCACGATACTAGAAACGGGACAAGGCCTAGCCTTATCCCCGGTCTAATAATGGCCCACGCCATACACATATCAATCCAATTCATTCCATTTCACCAAACAATTCAAATCAAATCAAATAATCTAACCAACTACATAACCAAACAAACAAGTCCATGGTCTGTGGACGATGTGTCAGGTGCTACTAAACACCGTCTGCATCCTAGTATTTATTTATAACTAGTAAAGGAAATTTAGAGTGAGAAGTTCTCACCAAAGCTATCCCAACTCCACGACCCTTATAATGTAGGGAATCATCACTGTTCTCGCCTTTGTCACTTTCGTTGCCCGTAGCCACTACATATATAAAAATCACATTTTTATATGTTGCTATGTATATAAAAATCATATTTTTACACCGCTACTATATAGATAAAAATTCTATTTTTACATCGCTACTATATAGATAAAAATTCTATTTTATCACGCTATTCTCTATATAAAGATTTTATTTTCAATACATTACTTATATAAAAATAGTATTTTTATATCTTCTACTATATAAAGGTCATATTTTTAATACTCTACATAAGTCAAAATCATATTTTTGATTCATTATATATATAAAAATCGCATCTTTACTTTGCTATTCAATATATAAAAACCGCTCCTTTATGTGAATAAATATCGCTCCTTTATGTGATGAAAAATCCGATCTTTATGTAAATAGAGATCATACTTATCATAAAATAAAATAAAATCCTACCTTTAAAAATAAAAATCATTCCTTTATAAAAGTAAAAATCATTACTATACGTAATAAAGAAAATCTGATTATTATCGACACTCTAATATATTTAAAACAGAAAGAAAATAAGGTAATATAAATAATTAATATGAAAAGTTACCTTTTCAATCAAAGGAGGGGGTTTCGCTGTGGGATTTGGGCGAGGCATCGGAGATGGTCAGGGGAGGGGGTGTGCTGCGAGCGGAGATGGTCGGGGGAGGCTTCGATAGTCGGCGGCGGATTTGGGGATTGGGGGAGGTCGTGGGTTTCATGAGGAGGAGAGAGGGAAGCAAGGAGGGGGTGGCGATCGGGGAAGGGGCGCGCTGATGATGGCGAAGGGAAGGAGGGCGGCGACGAGGCTGTGGGGAAGGATGGGAGAGGATCGAGCTCGAATAGGAGAGGAGGGGAAGCTGGAGGAGGAAGAGAAGGGGAAGGCGAAGCGCGAGAGGTGTGGGGGAAGGTCGGCGGTGGCCGATTCCGTCGCTGGTGGAGCGATTTGATTTTTTTTCCTTTTTCTTTCTTTCTTTAAAATGAACGGGGGGGGGGGGGTCTGAGGAGAGATAAGGGGAGAGAGAGAAGAGAGGGGTTTAATTATTTTAATATTTTAAATTTCTAAAATGTTGACCTTTTATTTCGACTTCGAAACAAGACCCACCGCCTGTCGTCCATAGCGTTTTACCCCCATTCCGAACACAATGGGATATGTATCGTAGGCTGATTCGATCAGTTTTCGTCAAAGTCAATATATAACTCTATATATTGAATTTGAACGCGCATTTCATTTTACCGGGGCCACATACTGACTCGAAAAATTCCAGAAAATTATTTTCTAGCTTCGTATTGACGATACGGTCCTAACAAAACTAATTTCGTCGAATTCTGAGACCGTTGGAAAAATGGCCATTTTCCAGTCGATTAAAATCTACTAAAACTGGTCAAACGCGTTTTCTTTTGCCACACTCACATATTGTTTCGAAAAATTATGAAATTTGGAATCTTGCAATAACTTGACATCACGGACCCAACAAAAGTGGTTTCGTCGAATTCCGAGGTCGTTTGCAAAATTTCCATTTTTAAGGGCCTGAATTCCATAACGACTATTCAGAATTTTCAACTGGACATATCTTTTGATTCCCGCTATGAAATTTCGATTTTTCGGATTCGTTGGAAGAAATTCTCAAATAGATTCTAATATTTTTGGTTTCACTAAAATCCGGTTTATTTTGCACCCGGTACATTCATTTGAAGTTTGAAATCGAATTATCGAACTACTGCGCCATTTTCAATTCCTTTTATAATTAAAATAAAATATTTATATTCTAACGACGACGTATATAATATATTCGTTCGAATTCTATTCAAAATAAATTTTTCGTCGATATTACTTAAAATAATCTATTTTAAATATTCTAAATTCATTAAAATTGCCAAAATAAAAATTTTAAACTGGCCCAGATTTTCGGGTTGTTAGATTATCCCATTCTGAATAACTGAATCGACGATAAGAAATCGAAGATGAAGACGGTGGTCGAAGACTGGAGATCTTCACCTCGTTTGGATGGTAACTGAGGTCCTGACTGGGAGGCATCCCGAAATATGGATAATGAGTGGTGATCGTCCAAACGTACGTGGTGGTCGATGGGTTTGCGAGGTATATAGTGCCTCCGGTTTCGCTCAGACCTAGAACGGACTTGTAAATGGACTTTGTGTCTGACATTGGATTTTATTCTGTGTTGATTGATCTCTATTAAATATACATCTGTTTGGCGGCGGAGAATTTATTCTTTTGCTTAACGCCCTTCTCTGAAACGCACGAGCTCAGAGGTTGTATATCGATGGACATCAGTCGCATGGCATGAATTGCTAGTGTGGCATGCCTACATGGCAAATGATCACGGCTTCTGTTGAAAAGCAAAGTCTTGTGGTGATGATCAAAGCACCGCCTGTGTGGCGTAGCTTTGTGTATAACGTGAATTCGCGAGCCTCACACCCCGGTATGAACCCGAAACGGGAGAAGGACCTCAGGGAGGGCATGCGTTTCCTTCTAGCTAGGAGTTGTGTCGGTGTTTTTACACGGCCTGACGTTTTACTTATGTGGATGATGGATTGCGAGGCGCCTCAGTTATATCGGTCGATCCGGGACCGATAGAGTCATTCGTTAGCTCATTGACGCCCCATAGGGCGGGGAAACGCAGTGTTCAGGAATTTTAATCCACATCGGTGGACTGGCCCTGACGATTCTAGGGTCACTCGAGCTCTGATCCTGAGACACGGGCTAGAGCGTCTCGAATTCGGTAAGGACTATCTTTTGCCTTGGTTCATGACGGAAATCCAATTTCCAAATACGTGACCGTGCGGTTTTGATTGTATACCTATATATGGCGACATAGTGGTATGGGGCATTAATGCCGTCTATGATTGATAGTTATGATCTGAAATTGTTTTCAAAACATATAAACACTAGTAATAATATCAAATGCCTTTGTTTTATTCGTATCAAGCATATTTTGGCCGTTATAAGGTAAAAACTCTATCCTCCGGTTTGCGTTGCATTGTGTGATGGGAACTGAGTCTTATAATGGTTTCATTTTTATAAAAAGCATTGCAATGTTTAAAAGAATGATTTGTTTTAAAGCACTGGCAATCCAATGGAGTAAACCCGTTCCACGAAAGTGGCGTGGTCCTGTGATTAGCCTTATTTCAAATGTGTTGAGTAGATTTCTCATACCAGTCCCATGACTGACTCGTAGTTTGTTTCACTTTCAAACTCGGGTGCCCCTTTTTCTACACGGGCAGCCTTGTATTCAGTTTTTAGCTGGCTTTCTCTGGATAGCTGGAGCTGAAGATGGATTCTATTATTTATCTCTTTTTATGCTGTTCAGCTCCTATTGTACATTATGTTTGTTTTCCGCTGTAGACATTTATGTATAGCTGAATTGTATTTGTACTAAGTATGATCCTGTATACTGTGTAACTCTGATGATTACTCTTATCCAGTATATTCTATTGTGCATTATCTGGTGTATTTATTTAATTCTGTTTTGCTATTATCTGTTTATGTGTTATATTCCAAGGATTACCCTTGTCACCGTCCGTACGGGGTTTGGGGTCGTCTCACATAACAATATCTGTATAATCACGAAATCCAACATCGAAATATTCTAAAGATAATTTCGATTCAAATCCATTCCAATTCAATTATTGGAAATTCTGTTTATTTTCAAAACCATTTCAAATCCAATTTATTTATTTCAAAAATAAATTGATTATTATTCTAGTTCAAAACTAGTTCATTTCTATAAAAATCTATTTTTATCTTTTCAAATATGGAGTTTTTCATCCCAATTCATCACAAATCACTTCTTATGATTTTACACAATTTATTACTATTTTTAATAGTTTTATCAAGGCCCGTACAGTCGATTTCCATCAACGGCCATCGAACTGCACTTACAACGACCTTTTCCAAATTTGATTTGGATATAATTCCAAATCCAACCGTTAGATTTCAAATCTCTAATATTCTTTAGAAAGCTCTTTTCGATACGAACCCAAAAGTTCTGATTTTAGGAGAATCCGACGGTCGGATCTCCTGTAATATCCATTCGAAGTCAATGGTCGAGGTTTGCGAACTGTCGCGGCGCGGCGCGTTCTATTCAGACCATTATATAATATATATATATATATATTATATATTTCGTCGATTTCCTTTCAAAACGTATTTTATAAATCGTTTAAATTCGTTTTCAAAACGATTTCAACTCCCTTTTCAAATTCAAATCAAAATTTAATTTTTCAATATAAATTCATTTTAATTTCATTTCAAATCGATTTCAATTCAATTTCAATTTAATTCGAATTTCAATTCATTTCAAATTAATTTGAATTTCAAATCTATTCAATTTAATTCGAATTTCAATTCATTTCAATTTAATTCGAATTTCAAATCTATTCAATTTAATTTGAATTTCAATTTAATTCGAATTTCAAATCTATTCAGTTTAATTCGAATTTCAATTCTTTTCAGTTTAATTCGAATTTCAATTCTTTTCAGTTTAATTCGAATTTCGAAATCACTTTCAGTATTCATTGAAAAATGAATAAAATCGATATAAATATCGTTCATGTCAAAATGGCGTCAATCTAATCAACACGGCTTTTATTCAACACATGAATGTTTATTCTATTCAACACATGAATATTTTTTCTATATTGGAATGAGGCCCAATCAATTACCATATAATGTTAATTATATGGATTTTCTACAATACGTGTATATAATAGCAACGATAAATAATCAACCATCATCCAGAGTGCACCACACCACTGCATAAGCATTAAATATAAATATTTAACGCTTATAACAGCCTGTCAATCAATCGATTGACATACAACTAATTATTGGGATTAGTGTATGTCATATATCATCCCAATACCCGTGTGGGGTTTCAATCAATCAAACACAGATTTTATTTGTGTAGTTGGGCGATGTGTAGAATTTATCGTCCTAATCAATATCAGTCAAATCAGTGTATATAAACAAATCGTCCGATTTGTTTATAAATATTTATTTTATATACATGTTAAAAATTATATTTTTAACTATAAAATATTTTCCGCTATAAAATATTTTATTTCACTTCACATCACACAATCAAATTTCACAACACAACAATCAAACAAACAAGTCATCCATGGTCTGTGGACGATGGGTGTCGGGTGCTGCTAAGCACCGTCTGCATCCTGGCATATATTTCAAACTAGAAATAAAAATAAAAGTGAGGAGTTCTCACCGATTTGCTAAACCAAACGCCACGACTCTTCATATGTAGAAATCTTCATCGTACTCGCCTTTTGTCAATCTCATTGTCCGTAGCCACTACATATATAAAAATCACATTTTATATTGTTGCTATGTATATAAAAATTCTATTGTTATACCGCTAGTATATAGGTAAAAATTCTATTTTTAACTTCACTAAAAATCATATTTTTATTTCGCTACAAATATAAAAATCATATTTTTATTCTTTCTATAATATAAAAATCATATTTTTATCCTCATACTTTTATAAAAATTATATTTTCAACTTGCTAACCTATATGTATATAATCTTATCTTCTTATAGCTAAAAATCAAATCTTTTCTATTTTAAAAGTTGAATCTTTTTGTTACTAAAAATCGAATCTATCTCTAATAAAAACTACAGCTTTCATAGAATAAAAATCACTTTTTTCTTAACATAACAATTGTGATTTTATTTCAATGTTTGCCGTATAAAAATCATTGCTTTAAAATAAATAAAAATATTGCTTTAAAATAAATAAAAATACTTACATTCGAAGTAGGTTGAAGGGGGGGGGGGTTCACTGCTCACTGAGTTCGTCGAAGGTGGGAGGATTCACGGCGGCTTCAGGCAGGAGGTGGCGTCGGGGGTCCCTGCGGTGGCGTGCTCGAGGTGGGGGGGGGGGCTGCGGTTCAATCGAGAGCGGGGTTCAGTCTTCGATCCAGAGGGGGGGAGGAAGCGGTTGAGGCGGAGGGAGGCTAGGGCGGCGGTCGCGTGTGGGGGGGGGGGGGCTCCGACAATGGTGGCAGCGCGCGACATCGAACGAGATGGGGGGTGGCTCATCGATGTTAGTTTTTTTTTCTTATTTTAATTTCAACTGATGGGTCAACGGGGGGAAAGAGAAAGGTAAAAGGGGGGCTATATAAATTATTATTTTATTTTATTTAATTCTCCCAAAAAGTTGACTTTTCTTGCGAATACGAAACGAGACCCAACGACTATTGTCTCTAGCTAATTAACCCCATTTTGAATACAATGGGATATGTATCGTAAGCTGATTCGATCATTTCGTTCAGTTTCCGTCAAAATCAAAATATAAATCTATATATTGATTGTGAATGCACATTTCAATTTACTAGGGCCACATCCTAACCCGAAAAATTCCAGAAAAATTGTTTTTAGCTTCGTATTGATGATACGGTCCTAACAAAACTAATTTTTTCAAATTCTGAGATCGTTAGAAAAATGGTCATTTTCCAGTCGATTAAAATCAACTGAAACTGGTCAAATGCGTTTTCCTTTGCCACGCTCACATCTTGATTCAGAAAATTACGAATTTTGAAACCTAGCAATAACTTCACATCCCGGATCCAACGAAAGTGGTTTCATTGAAAACCGAGGTCGTTTGCAAAATTTCCATTTTTAAGGGCCAGAATTCCATAACGACTATTCTGAAATTTCAACTGGACGTATCTTTTGATTCACGCTATGAAATTTCGATTTCTCGGATTCGTTGGAAAGATATTCTCAAATAGATTCAAATATTTTTGGTTTCACTAAAATCCGGTTTATTTTGCACCCGGTACATTAATTTGAAGTTTGAAATTGAATTTTTGAACTACCGCGCCATTTTCAATTCTTTTTATAATTAAAATAAAATATTTATATTCTAACGACGATTCATATAAATATATACGTTCGAATTCTATTCAAAATAAATTTCTCGTCGTTATTATTTAAAATAATACATTTTAAATAATCAAAATTCACTAAAATTGCCAAAATAAAAATTTTAAATTGGCTCGGATTTCCGGGTTATTACAATCTCCCCCACTTAGAACTTTTCGTCCCTGAAAAGGAACGAAGCCGAAAGTTGTTTCACAAATCAACTCAACTTTCATTATTTTTTTACGGCTTAAGTTCTTCAACTTTTCAGTTTCTAAGAACTTTTCAAAATTTTCAAAAATTTGGCTAACACCCTAAATTTTCGAAAAAAATCGCCATAACCTCCCCTGCACCGGGGACTTCGGGACATTTCATATAGCCTCCCATGGCCTTCTTCAATCCAAAAGAAAAAGTCAAGCGGCTAGCCAATCGGCTCATAAAATCATCATCACCCAAACAAAACAGTAAATTATGGTAAACATGTACCTATTTGTCGGGAAAATAATTTTATTCCTCTTCTCTAGCCTCCTTGCTATGACCTGTTCAATGTAAGTACATGTATATGTATGCAAATGCGACAAATTTTCAATACAATTCACTATTTGATACAATTTGGCTATATGGTTCAACTTTTAACTAATCAACCAATAATCAAACAACACAATCAGCAATCAATTAGTTGATTAGCTTTTCAAATTCATAACTTTGATATATAGTCAAAAATCACATTTTTGGTGCCAAATCACAACAATAGGCCCTATCTAATTTTGGTTCTCACACCAGTCTAATGGAAATATATAGATATCACGCTTTCGGCACTCGAATATAAATACTGATGATGTGCCCGCATCATCAGAATTATCCCCGAGCGACTAGAGTGTGACTCTATATACATCCAGTATATTGGAGGCTTCCAATACACGTGGGTCAGACGTATATTAAAATCTATATATACCTGATAGTCCAAATCAATATAAATAAATATTCAAATATGAATTATTGAACCAAATTTTCAAAACATAACTTGTTTTCAATTTTTATTTTTCAAAACAACACTCTTTACACTCGTTCTAGGATACTACTGATCCCATCTCTAACGAGTCATTCTCATTGGATATTACTAATCCAATTTCTGATGAATTCTTTCGTTTGGTTCTAACCTGCCTTGTTCTCGAACTTTGTAAACCAAGGCTCTGATACCAAAATGTAAGAACCCGTAACTTCCCCGGTAAGGAAAGAACGGATACTTCGAGAACAACACACAAAAGAACGCAGACAGAAGAACATTTCATTGTTAATTACAACAATTCATCAAAATACAAGAATATACAGAGTATAAACAAATAATATACAACAGAAAATATCAGAGATTATAATAAATTACATAGCAGCGAAAAATAATACAAAACACAACTGAAGGAGATATACGGATACAGAGCTTTCCGGATATCATTCCACCTGTAAATCAGGATCCTGTGAATATAAATCTGCAAAACTAAAACTACTAGCTGCCCATGACAAAATAAGGGCACCCAGAGTTTAGGTTAAAACAATAAACTCCAGGTCAGTCATGTGACTGGTGTGAGAACTAAAACAGTTATTAATATTTATCTTAAAGTTAGCTAAATCAAGGGAGCACGCCGTATAACACGGAACTGGTTTCCTCCCAAGAACACCAGCGCATAAAACAACAGCGCAATGCTAAATAAAGAACAATGAAGCTATTATAAGACCCATGTCCCATCACACAATTCAACACAAACCAGAGGATAGGGTTTTACCTTATAATAGCCAAAGAATGCTTGATACGCTAAATTTCATCTTTTATTACTATAAGTGTATAGTGTCAAAAACAATTTCAATCATAATTATCAATCATAGACGGCATGGGTACCATATATCATGTCGCCATACTAGGCTCTACAAATAAAACCGCAAAGTCACGTATTTGGAAATTGGATTTCCGTCTATGAGCCGAGGCCAGGGATCGTCCTCTACCGATTCGAGACAATCTAGCCTACCATGTCTCAGGCAAGTACTCTGTCAAGCCTTGGATCGTCAGGGCCGGTCCACCGATGTGGATTAAAATGCCTGAACACTACGTTTCCCTACCCTATAGGGCATAAATGAGCCAACGAATGACTCCATCGGACCCGGATCGTCCGATCAAACTGAGGCGCCTCGCAACACCAACAACCACACAGGTGAAAATAATATAAATGTCAGCCAGTTTAAGCCCTGACACCACCTCTAGCTAGAAAGAAACGCATGTCCTCCCTGGGGTCCTCTCCCATTTCTGGTTCACAACCGGGGTGTGAGGTTCGCGAATCAATGCTACACAAAGCTATGCCACACAGGCGGTGCTTTGATCATCAGCAACATGTAACAACCCGAAAATCTGGGCCAGTTTAAAAATTTTATTTTGGCAATTTTAGCGAATTTTGATTATTTAAAATGAATTATTTTAAATAATATCGACGTGAAATTTATTTTGAATATAATTCGAACGTATATATTAGATACGTCGTCGTTAGAATATATAATAATTATATATAATTATAAAAGGAATTGAAAATGGCGCGGTAGTTCGAAAATTCGATTTCTAATTTCAAATGAATATACAGAATTCAATATAAGTCAGAATTGAACGAAACAAGAAATATTTGAATCTGTATAACTATATCTTTGTAACGAAGTTAACAAACTGAGATTTCATTTTAGAAATGATAAGATATGTCCAATTTAAAATTAGAAATAGTCGCTGTGGAATTTATATATATTTTTATATATATAAGGCCCTTAAAAATAGCAATTTTGCAAACGACTTCGGATTTCGACGAAACCAGTTTTGTTGGGTCCGTGAGGTTAAGTTATTGCTAGGTTTCAAATTTCATAATTTTTCGAATCAATATGTGAGCGTGGCAAAGGAAAACGTGTTTTGACCATTTCAGTTGATTTTAATCGACTGGAAATTGACCATTTTTCTAACGGTCTCAGAATTCGACGAAACTAGTTTTGTTAGGACCGTATCGTCAATACGAAGCTAGAAAATATTTTCTTGGAATTTTTAGAGTTAGTATGTGACCCCGGTAATTCGAAATGTACGTTTAAAAATTCAATATAATGATTTAAATGTAAATTCAACGAAAACTGATCGAAACAGTCGAATCAGCTTGTGGTACATATCCCATTGTGGTCGGAATGAGGGTAATTAGCTAGGGACGTCAGTCGTTGGGTTGGATGTGGAGTTCAGACGCAAAACGAACAAATAAAAGAATTAAAATAATTTATTATTTAATATATAAGCCCCCTTCTATAGGTCAAAACCCTTCCCTCTTCTCCTCGTTAGTCAATGCCGCCCAAATCAACCAACCAACGATCGAATTTTCTCCAATCTTCTGGCCCCAAAAAAACTTCGAACCCTCTCAATAAAATTCAACCCTTATAAGGAGGAAATTTGAGAGCTCTCAACGCTCTCCAAATCCGTACCTCCCTGGGCGACTATCGTGGAAGATTCTAGGCAGATTTTGGATGAAGAGCGGCAAACTTCGGACCGGAATTCGAGACTCTACGGTGGCGCGAGTTGGGAGGCGCTCTGGCCAGAGGTGACGTGCGTGAAGCTCTTCGAAGTGGCCGCTCCAGATCATCCTCCGACGCTGAGTAGGTGGTGCAAACTTCAAACCCTAGTTTTAAGTGGGTTGCGGTTTTAGCTCGGCTACCTGAGTGCCTGGACGAACAAAGAGGAAAGGTAGTTTCATTTCCTTTTTATTTTAAAATAGGATTGTTTAAAAAAAAAAATCAGTTTGTTTATAAAAAAAAATTTAAATTAAATTCAAATCAGTTTGTTTTGAAAGTATAAAATTTGAATCTTTTTTTTTTATAAAATTACATAATAGCAATTGTTTTCTAAAAATATATAAATAGCATGTTTTTATAAAATATGAGTGGCATGGGTTTTTAGGGGAAAAATATATATAACATTGTTTTAAAAATATAGATAACCTTTTTTTTTTATTATTATTATTTATTTGATATATCATAAAATCTAAAAGACGGGATCTTTAAAATAGAAAAGATCGGATTTTTGAATCAGAAGAATATATGATTTTTGATTATATAAAAATTTGATTTTTATATAAGTGTCAAAGTAAAAATATAATTTTTAGCGAAGTAAAAATTGGATTTTTACATATGTTTATGAAATAAAAATATAATCTTTATTTTGAAGAGAGCGTTATAAAATATGATTTTGGTTCGATCAAAAATTTGATTTTTATATATTGAATAGCGAACTAAAAATTCGATTTTTATATATTGAATAGCGAACTAAAAATTTGATTTTTATATATTGAATAGCGAACTAAAAATTTGATTTTTATATATTGAATAGAGAACTAAAAATTCGATTTTTATATATTGAATAGCGAACTAAAAATTCGATTTTTATATATTGAATAGCGAACTAAAAATTCGATTTTTATATATTGAATAGCGAACTAAAAATTCGATTTTTATATATTGAATAGCGAACTAAAAATTCGATTTTTATATATTGAAGAGCGAACTAAAAATTCGATTTTTATATGTTGAACTTCGAAATAAAAAATATGATTTTTATATTTAGAACATCGAAATAAAAAATATGATTTTTATATTTAGAACATCGAAGTAAAAATATGATTTTTATATATTGAATAACGAAGTAAAAATGTGATTTTTACATGTGTAGTGGCTACGGGCAAAGAAAGTGATATCGACGAGATCAGTGAAGATTTTCCTGCATTAGAAGTGCCGTGGAGCTAGGATAGCTAATCTGTGAGAACTCCTCACCTTTCAATTTAATTTTTCTAGTTATATATATACTAGGATGCAGACGGTGCTTAGTAGCACCCGACACCCGTCATCCACAGACCATGGATGGCTTGTTTGTTAAATTGTTTGGTTGTGTAGTTAGTTATATGATTTGATTTGAATGTGGTTTGTGGTGTGAAAAATCGAATCGATAAATTGGTTAGGATTAGACGTGCGCCGTTATAAGGCGAAGGAGTAAGGCTAGGTTAGACTCTTACTCCAAATTTTGTGGTTTGCATAACGAATTGATTTGATTGATGTGTGAATGGCGTGGGCCTTCACTAGACCGGGGATAAGGCTAGGCCTCGTCCCGTTTCTAGTATCGTGCCGTTATGCCGCCGAAATTTTCTAAAAATAAGTTAGAAAAATAAAAATATCATTTTATTGAATAAATGAATTGAATAGAAATTCATAGGTTGGAATAAAATGTTTTATCGTTAAAAATATAATTTTTAACGTGAAGTGAATAAAATAAAATATTCATTTATAAACCGAACGGTTTGTTTATGTACACCTATTTGAATGACATTGATTGGGACGGTAAATTTTACACATCGCCCAACTACACAAATAAAATATGCGTGTGATTGTTTGAAACCCCACACGGGTGTTGGGATGAAATTTGAAGTTCACTCATCCTGATTGATTAAATATGTCGATCGATTGATTGACAGGCTGCTATAAGCGTTAGAAATCTATATTTGATGCTTATACAGTGTAGTGCACTTTGGTTGATGGTTGATTATTTTTCAATGCTATTATATACATGTGTTGTATGAAAATCCATATAATTAACTTTATATGGTAATTGATTGGGCCTCATTCCAATTTGAAAAATAAAGAATAATATAAAATAAAAGTTCATGTGTTGACAGTACTCGTCCATTGAGATTGGTCATGTGTTGAACGAAATATTTTAATATTAAAATTTTCATCATTATCGATATAAAATAAAAGTTCATGTGTTGACAGTACTCATCCATTGAGATTGGTCATGTGTTGAACGAAGTATTTTGATAATAACAACTATTTTGAAAATAGAAATTTATGAAGCCGTGTTGATTAGATTAACGCCATTTTGACGTGAACGATATTTATATCGATTATAAAACGATTTCGAAATGAATTGAATTGAAAACGATTTCGAAATGAATTGAATTGAAAACTATTTCGAAAATGAATTGAATTGAAAACGATTTCGAAATGAATTGAATTGAAAACGATTTCGAAATGAATTGAATTGAAAACGATTTCGAAATGAATTGAATTGAAAACGATTTCGAAATGAATTGAATTGAAAACGATTTCGAAATGAATTGAATTGAAAACGATTTCGAAATGAATTGAATTGAAAACGATTTCGAAAATGAATTGAATTGAAAACGATTTCGAAATGAATTGAATTGAAAACGATTTCGAAATGAATTGAATTGAAAACGATTTCGAAATGAATTGAATTGAAAACGATTTCGAAATGAATTGAATTGAAAACGATTTCGAAAATGAATTGAATTGAAAACGATTTCGAAATGAATTGAATTGAAAACGATTTCAAAATGAATTGAATTGAAAACGATTTCGAAATGAATTGAATTGAAAACGATTTCGAAATGGATTGAATTGAAAACGAATTCAAATTGAATTGAAAGTGAATTGAAATGAATTCAAATTGAATTGAAATTTGAATTGAATAGAAATGAATTTTTAAAACGAATTTATAAGGAAGAATTCAATTTTGATTTGAATTGAAAAGGAAGTTGAAATTGCTTTTGAAACGAGTTTTAAAACTATTTATATAATTCGTTTTAAATAGAAATCGACGAAATATATATTATATATATTATATATATAATATAATGGCCTGAATAGAACGTGCCGCGCCGCGGCAGTTCGTAAATTTCGACCATTTATTTCAAACGGACATTACGGGAGATCCGACCGTCGGATTCTCCTAAAACCGGAACCGTTGGGTTCGTATCGAAAAGAGCTTTCTAACGAATATTAGAAATTTGAAATCTAACGGTTGGATTTGGAGATACGTCCAAATCAAATTCGAAAAAGGTCGTTGTAAGTGCAGTTCGATGGCCATTGTTGGAAATCGACTGTACGGGCCTTGATAAAATTATTAAAAATAGTAATAATTTGTGTAAAATCATAAGAAATGATTTAGAAAGAATTGGGATGAAAAACTCCATATTTGAAAAGATAAAAATAGTTTTTTTATCGAAATGAACTAGTTTTGAACTAGAATTATAATTCTATTTATTTTTAAATAAATAAATTGAATTTGAAATGGTTTGGAAAATAACCAAAATTTCCAAGGATCGCATTGGAATGGGTTTGAATCGAAATTGTCTTCGGAATATTTCGATGTTGGATTTCGTGATTATACAACTGTTGTTATGGAAATTTGAAAGATATATATTTATATCGTTATTTCCAATACAACATTTGTTAATCGTAGAATTTGATATTGAATATAAGCCGATATACTTTCTATTCAGAGCCTTGTATTGAATATCAAATGTGATTTGGGTTTGTCGTGAATGGTGTCTTCACTAACACTATTCTTGAACCCAGTTGAGAAATGATTAAATCTTTTTATTTAGATTTAATGAAGTGTACCAATTAAATGATATTTAATTGGAATTGAATTGATATTGATTTTTGGGTTTATCGTGAACAGTGTTTTAAACAACACTCGTTCTTTAACCCGATAATTAATGAACGTGATTTTGGGTTTATCGTGAACCGTGTTTTAAATGACACTGATTCTTTAACCCAGTCGAAGATTAAAACTAAGTGGAGTTTTAATGAATCTTTAATTAGATTGAAATGATCGAGAATGGAGTATCACCAGTTTTGCTCCAGGCGATAGTTAAATCTTTAATTAGATTTGAACGTGAAATGGTAATTGAATTTACCGATAACACCGTGGTGTTAGATATGAAGTATAACCAGTTTTACTTCATGGGATGAATAGGTTGGGATTGGGAAATTAAAACAAATGATTACTTCGGTAAGGTTCGCTAATCCCGACTAGTTTTGAATTGATATTCAAAAATAGATTAAAGAATAAATTCAAGAAAGTTATCTTGGATAAAATTAATGGGAACCTTTCCCTATGAATGTGAAATTAGAAATTAACTGTCGTTAGCCAAGCAGAATGGTTTTCTGGATATTGATCTGATGTTGGTTTCGGCCTTCGGGGTTAATATTTGGGGAATTATTCTCTTGATTAATTTACGGTTAATGACTGATGAATTGGAATGAGGCGTATGTTGTGTTTGTGTAACACTTATTTAAAATATACGCGAGTTATTCGGAAAGACCGGGTTTATCCCATTCTGAATAACTGATACGACGATAAGTCGAAGATGAAGACGATGGTCAAAGACCGGAAGTCTTCACGTCGTTTGGATGATTACTGATGATCTTGATTGGGCTGTACACCCAAGAAGATGGAAACAGTTGGTGATCGTCCAGACGTACTTGGAGATGGATGGATATGCGAGGAAAGTGCCTCCGGTTTCGTTCAGACCCAGAACGGACTTGTAAATGGACTGTGTGTCTGACATTGGATTTTAGTCCGTGTGATTGATCTCTATTAAATATATATCTGTTTGGCGGCGGAGAATTTATTCTCTTGCTTAACGCCCTTCTCTGAGACGTACGAGCTCAGGGGTTATATATTGATGGATATCAATCGCATGGAGTGAATTTCCTGTGTGGCATGCTAAGATGCAAATGATCAAGGCTTCTGTTGAAAAGCAAAGTCTTGTGGTTGATGATCGAAGCACGGCCTTGTGTGGCGCAGCTTTGTGTAACGTTGATTCGCGAGTATCACACCCGGTATGAATCAAAAACGGGAGACGGACCTCAGGGAGGACATGCGTTTCTTTCTAGTTAGGAGTGACGTCAGTGCTTGAACTGGCTGACGAGTTTGACTCATGTGGATATTACTTATTATTACTTGCTGAAAAGCGAGGCGCCTTGTGATATCGGTTTCGGCCGATGCTTCTGGTCGGCTGACGGGCCAGGCTTACGCCCCAAAGGGCGGGGAAACGTAGTGTTCAGGCATAATAATCCACATCGGTGGACCGGCCCTGACGATCCATGGGGCAGTTGCGGCTGTTCCTGAGGCTCGGACTAGACAGTCTCGAATCGGTAGAGGATCTTGCCCCTAGCCTCGGTTCATACCATAAATGATAACCCAACTTCTAATACGACATTTGCGGTTTTGATTGTAAACTTATATATGGCGACATAGTGTTATGGGCCATTCATGCCGCCTATGATTGATACTTATGATTTGAAGTTGTTTATACACTATGCACTTATAATAGTATCAAATGATTTGTTTTAAAACGTATCAAGCATTCTTTGGCTGTTATAAGGGAAAACCCTATCCTCGACTGCGTTGCATTGTGTGATGGGACCTGGGTCTTATAACAGCTTCATTTTTCTTTATTTAGCATTGCGCTGTTTGTTTTATGCACTGGTATTCTTGGGAGGAAACCCGTTCCGTGTTATACGGCGTGGTCCCTTGATTTACCTAACTTTGAAAATAAAGATTAATAACTGTTTTAGTTCTCACACCAGTCACATGACTGACCTGGAGTTTATTGTTTTAACCTAAACTCTGGGTGCCCTTATTTTCGAAACGGGCAGCTAGTAGTTTTGGTTTTGCAGATTTATATTCACAGGATCCTGGTTTACAGCTGGAACGATATCCGGAAAGCTTTGTATTCGTATATCTTCTTCTAGTTGTGTATTGTATTATTTTCCGCTGCGATGTATTTAAATGTAATTTAAATCTCTGATATTTCTGTGTAATATTCATTTATACTCTGTATATTCTTGTAATCTGATGCATTGTTGTAATATACAATGAAATGTTCTTCTGTATGCGTTCTGTTGTGGCTTGTTCTCGAACTATCCGACGCTTTCCTTTACGGGGAAGTTACGGGTTTTCACAGTTGGTATCAGAGCTTTGGTTTACAAAGCAGAGAACAAGGCACATTAGAACCATACGAAAGAATTCATCAGATATTGGATTAGTAACATCCAATTAGGATGACTCGTTAGAGATGGGATCAGTAGTATCCTAGAACGAGTGTGAAGAGTAAATTTTTAAAGTGAAAACAAATTTTGTTTTGAAAATTTAAATCAATTATTCGTATTTGATTATTTATTTATATTGATGTGGACAATCCAATATGTATAGATTTTGCGTATACGTCTGATCCGCGTGTATTCAAAGTTTTAATATATTGGGTAGATATAGCATCACACTCTAGTCGCCCGAAGATGATATTGATGATAGCGATCGCATCATCAACATTTATGTTCGAGTTTCGAAGGTGTGATTTTCTATATATTTCCATTAGACTGGTGTGAGAACCAAAACTTATATAGTTAGAATACATTGTTGTGATTTGGCATCAAAACATGATTTTCTTTATATATATCAAAATTATCAATTTGAAACGTTAAATTCACTAATTGATTGATGTTTGTGTTGTTTGTTTATTTGTTTGCTAATTTTTAGCCATTTAGCCTAATTGAACCGAATATTGAGTTGTATTGAAAATTGGTCGCATCTGCTTGCATATACATGTATATTATTGAACAGGTCATAGCAAGGAGGCTAGAGCAGAGAATAAAATTTGTTTGCCCGACAAATAGGTACATGTTTACTACATAATTTACTGTTTTGTTTGGGTGATGATGATTTTGTGAGCCTATTGGCTAGCCGCTTGGCTTTTTCTTTTTCTTTTTGAGATCTGAAGGACCGGGGAAGCTATTTGAAATTCCCCGATGCTCCCATTGCAGGGGAGGTTATGGCGAAATTTTTCGAAAATTTAGGGTGTTAGCCAAATTTTTGAAGAATTTGAAAATTCTCAGAAACTGAAAAGTTAGAGAATGAAAGCCAGATCGATCATAGAGTTGAATAATCAAACCACTTTCGACTTTGTTCCTTTTCGGGGACGAAAAGTTTTAAGTGGGGGGGATTGTAACAACCCGAAAATCTGGGCCAGTTTAAAATTTTTATTTTGGCAATTTTAGCGAATTTTGATTATTTAAAATGAATTATTTTAAATAATATCGACGTGAAATTTATTTTGAATATAATTCGAACGTATATATTAGATACGTCGTCGTTAGAATATATAATAATTATATATAATTATAAAAGGAATTGAAAATGGCGCGGTAGTTCAAAAATTCGATTTCTAATTTCAAATGAATATACAGAATTCAATATAAGTCAGAATTGAACGAAACAAGAAATATTTGAATCTGTATAACTATATGTTTGTAACGAAGTTAACAAACTGAGATTTCATTTTAGAAATGATAAGATATGTCCAGTTTAAAATTAGAAATAGTCGCTGTGGAATTTATATATATTTTTATATATATAAGGCCCTTAAAAATAGCAATTTTGCAAACGACCTCGGATTTCGACGAAACCAGTTTTGTTGGGTCCGTGAGGTTAAGTTATTGCTAGGTTTCAAATTTCATAATTTTTCGAATCAATATGTGAGCGTGGCAAAGGAAAACGTGTTTTGACCATTTCAGTTGATTTTAATCGACTGGAAATTGGCCATTTTTCTAACGGTCTCAGAATTCGACGAAACTAGTTTTGTTAGGACCGTATCGTCAATACGAAGCTAGAAAATATTTTCCTGGAATTTTTAGAGTTAGTATGTGACCCCGGTAATTCGAAATGTACGTTTAAAAATTCAATATAATGATTTAAATGTAAATTCAACGAAAACTGATCGAAACAGTCGAATCAGCTTGTGGTGCATATCCCATTGTGGTCGGAATGGGGGTAATTAGCTAGGGACGTCAGTCGTTGGGTTGGATGTGGAGTTCAGACGCAAAACGAACAAATAAAAGAATTAAAATAATTTATTATTTAATATATAAGCCCCCTTCTATAGGTCAAAACCCTTCCCTCTTCTCCTCGTTAGTCAATGCCGCCCAAATCAACCAACCAACGATCGAATTTTCTCCAATCTTCTGGCCCCAAAAAAACTTCGAACCCTCTCAATAAAATTCAACCCTTATAAGGAGGAAATTTGAGAGCTCTCAACGCTCTCCAAATCCGTACCTCCCTGGGCGACTATCGTGGAAGATTCTGGGCAGATTTTGGATGAAGAGCGGCAAACTTCGGACCGGAATTCGAGACTCTACGGTGGCGCGAGTTGGGAGGCGCTCTGGCCAGAGGTGACGTGCGTGAAGCTCTTCGAAGTGGCCGCTCCAGATCATCCTCCGACGCTGAGTAGGCGGTGCAAACTTCAAACCCTAGTTTTAAGTGGGTTGCGGTTTTAGCTCGGCTACCTGAGTGCCTGGACGAACAAAGAGGAAAGGTAGTTTCATTTCCTTTTTATTTTAAAATAGGATTGTTTAAAAAAAAAATCAGTTTGTTTATAAAAAAAAATTAAATTAAATTAAAATCAGTTTGTTTTGAAAGTATAAAATTTGAATCTTTTTTTTTTTATAAAATTACATAATAGCAATTGTTTTCTAAAAATATATAAATAGCATGTTTTTATAAAATATGAGTGGCATGGGTTTTTAGGGGAAAAATATATATAACATTGTTTTAAGAATATAGATAACCTTTTTTATTATTATTATTTATTTATTTGATATATCATAAAATCTAAAAGACGGGATCTTTAAAATAGAAAAGATCGGATTTTTGAATCAGAAGAATATATGATTTTTGATTATATAAAAATTCGATTTTTATATAAGTGTCAAAGTAAAAATATAATTTTTAGCGAAGTAAAAATTGGATTTTTACATATGTTTATGAAATAAAAATATAATCTTTATTTTGAAGAGAGCGTTATAAAATATGATTTTGGTTCAATCAAAAATTTGATTTTTATATATTGAATAGCGAACTAAAAATTAGATTTTTATATATTGAATAGCGAACTAAAAATTCGATTTTTATATATTGAATAGCGAACTAAAAATTTGATTTTTATATATTGAATAGCGAACTAAAAATTCGATTTTTATATATTGAATAGCGAACTAAAAATTCGATTTTTATATATTGAATAGCGAACTAAAAATTCGATTTTTATATATTGAATAACGAACTAAAAATTCGATTTTTATATATTGAATAGCGAACTAAAAATTCGATTTTTATATATTGAATAGCGAACTAAAAATTCGATTTTTATATGTTGAACTTCGAAATAAAAAATATGATTTTTATATTTAGAACATCGAAATAAAAAATATGATTTTTATATTTAGAACATCGAAGTAAAAATATGATTTTTATATATTGAATAACGAAGTAAAAATGTGATTTTTACATGTGTAGTGGCTACGGGCAAAGAAAGTGATATCGACGAGATCAGTGAAGATTTTCCTGCATTAGAAGTGCCGTGGAGCTAGGATAGCTAATCTGTGAGAACTCCTCACCTTTCAATTTAATTTTTCTAGTTATATATATACTAGGATGCAGACGGTGCTTAGTAGCACCCGACACCCGTCATCCACAGACCATGGATGGCTTGTTTGTTAAATTGTTTGGTTGTGTAGTTAGTTATATGATTTGATTTGAATGTGGTTTGTGGTGTGAAAAATCGAATCGATAAATTGGTTAGGATTAGACGTGCGCCGTTATAAGGCGAAGGAGTAAGGCTAGGTTAGACTCTTACTCCAAATTTTGTGGTTTGCATAACGAATTGATTTGATTGATGTGTGAATGGCGTGGGCCTTCACTAGACCGGGGATAAGGCTAGGCCTCGTCCCGTTTCCAGTATCGTGCCGTTATGCCGCCGAAATTTTCTAAAAATAAGTTAGAAAAATAAAAATATCATTTTATTGAATAAATGAATTGAATAGAAATTCATAGGTTAGAATAAAATGTTTTATCGTTAAAAATATAATTTTTAACGTGAAGTGAATAAAATAAAATATTCATTTATAAACCGAACGGTTTGTTTATGTACACCTATTTGAATGACATTGATTGGGACGGTAAATTTTACACATCGCCCAACTGCACAAATAAAATATGCGTGTGATTGTTTGAAACCCCACACGGGTGTTGGGATGAAATTTGAAGTTCACTCATCCTGATTGATTAAATATGTCGATCGATTGATTGACAGGCTGCTATAAGCGTTAGAAATCTATATTTGATGCTTATACAGTGTAGTGCACTTTGGTTGATGGTTGATTATTTTTCAATGCTATTATATACATGTGTTGTATGAAAATCCATATAATTAACTTTATATGGTAATTGATTGGGCCTCATTCCAATTTGAAAAACAAAGAATAATATAAAATAAAAGTTCATGTGTTGACAGTACTCATCCATTGAGATTGGTCATGTGTTGAACGAAATATTTTAATATTAAAATTTACATCATTATCGATATAAAATAAAAGTTCATGTGTTGACAGTACTCATCCATTGAGATTGGTCATGTGTTGAACGAAGTATTTTGATAATAACAACTATTTTGAAAATAGAAATTTATGAAGCCGTGTTGATTAGATTAACGCCATTTTGACGTGAACGATATTTATATCGATTATAAAACGATTTCGAAATGAATCGAATTGAAAACGATTTCGAAATGAATTGAATTGAAAACGATTTCAAAAGTGAATTGAATTGAAAACGATTTCGAAATGAATTGAATTGAAAACGATTTCGAAATGAATTGAATTGAAAACGATTTCGAAATGAATTGAATTGAAAACGATTTCGAAATGAATTGAATTGAAAACGATTTCGAAATGAATTGAATTGAAAACGATTTCGAAATGAATTGAATTGAAAACGATTTCGAAAATGAATTGAATTGAAAACGATTTCGAAATGAATTGAATTGAAAACGATTTCGAAATGAATTGAATTGAAAACGATTTCGAAATGAATTGAATTGAAAACGATTTCGAAATGAATTGAATTGAAAACGATTTCGAAAATGAATTGAATTGAAAACGATTTCGAAATGAATTGAATTGAAAATGATTTCGAAATGAATTGAATTGAAAACGATTTCGAAATGAATTGAATTGAAAACGATTTCGAAATGAATTGAATTGAAAACGATTTCAAAATGGATTGAATTGAAAACGAATTCAAATTGAATTGAAATGAATTCAAATTGAATTGAAATTTGAATTGAATAGAAATGAATTTTTAAAACGAATTTATAAGGAAGAATTCAATTTTGATTTGAATTGAAAAGGAAATTGAAATTGCTTTTGAAACGAGTTTTAAAAATATTTATATAATTCGTTTTAAATAGAAATCGACGAAATATATATTATATATATAATATAATGGCCTGAATAGAACGCGCCGCGCCGCGGCAGTTCGTAAATTTCGACCATTTATTTCAAACGGACATTACGGGAGATCCGACCGTCGGATTCTCCTAAAACCGGAACCGTTGGGTTCGTATCGAAAAGAGCTTTCTAACGAATATTAGAAATTTGAAATCTAACGGTTGGATTTGGAGATACGTCCAAATCAAATTCGAAAAAGGTCGCTGTAAGTGCAGTTCGATGGCCATTGTTGGAAATCGACTGTACGGGCCTTGATAAAATTATTAAAAATAGTAATAATTTGTGTAAAATCATAAGAAATGATTTAGAAAGAATTGGGATGAAAAACTCCATATTTGAAAAGATAAAAATAGTTTTTTTTATCGAAATGAACTAGTTTTGAACTAGAATTATAATTCTATTTATTTTTAAATAAATAAATTGAATTTGAAATGGTTTGGAAAATAACCAAAATTTCCAAGGATCGCATTGGAATGGGTTTGAATCGAAATTGTCTTCGAAATATTTCGATGTTGGATTTCGTGATTATACAACTGTTGTTATGGAAATTTGAAAGATATATATTTATATCGTTATTTCCAATACGACATTTGTTAATCGTAGAATTTGATATTGAATATAAGCCGATATACTTTCTATTCAGAGCCTTGTATTGAATATCAAATGTGATTTGGGTTTGTCGTGAATGGTGTCTTCACTAACACTGTTCTTGAACCCAGTTGAGAAATGATTAAATCTTTTTATTTAGATTTAATGAAGTGTACCAATTAAATGATATTTAATTGGAATTGAATTGATATTGATTTTTGGGTTTATCGTGAACAGTGTTTTAAACAACACTCGTTCTTTAACCCGATAATTAATGAACGTGATTTTGGGTTTATCGTGAACCGTGTTTTAAATGACACTGATTCTTTAACCCAGTCGAAGATTAAAACTAAGTGGAGTTTTAATGAATCTTTAATTAGATTGAAATGATCGAGAATGGAGTATCACCAGTTTTGCTCCAGGCGATAGTTAAATCTTTAATTAGATTTGAACGTGAAATGGTAATTGAATTTACCGATAACACCGTGGTGTTAGATATGAAGTATAACCAGTTTTACTTCATGGGATGAATAGGTTGGGATTGGGAAATTAAAACAAATGATTACTTCGGTAAGGTTCGCTAATCCCGACTAGTTTTGAATTGATATTCAAAAATAGATTAAAGAATAAATTCAAGAAAGTTATCTTGGATAAAATTAATGGGAACCTTTCCCTATGAATGTGAAATTAGAAATTAACTGTCAGTTAGCCAAGCAGAATGGTTTTCTAGATATTGATCTGATGTTGGTTTCGGCCTTCGGGGTTAATATTTGGGGAATTATTCTCTTGATTAATTTACGGTTAATGACTGATGAATTGGAATGAGGCGTATGTTGTGTTTGTGTAACACTTATTTAAAATATACGCGAGTTATTCGGAAAGACCGGGTTTATCCCATTCTGAATAACTGATACGACGATAAGTCGAAGATGAAGACGATGGTCGAAGACCGGAAGTCTTCACGTCGTTTGGGTGATTACTGATGATCTTGATTGGGCTGTACACCCAAGAAGATGGAAACAGTTGGTGATCGTCCAGACGTACTTGGAGATGGATGGATATGCGAGGAAAGTGCCTCCGGTTTCGTTCAGACCCAGAACGGACTTGTAAATGGACTGTGTGTCTGACATTGGATTTTAGTCCGTGTGATTGATCTCTATTAAATATATATCTGTTTGGCGGCGGAGAATTTATTCTCTTGCTTAACGCCCTTCTCTGATACGTACGAGCTCAGGGGTTATATATTGATGGATATCAATCGCATGGAGTGAATTGCCTGTGTGGCATGCTAAGATGCAAATGATCAAGGCTTCTGTTGAAAAGCAAAGTCTTGTGGTTGATGATCGAAGCACGGCCTTGTGTGGCGTAGCTTTGTGTAATGTTGATTCGCGAGTATCACACCCGGTATGAATCAAAAACGGGAGACGGACCTCAGGGAGAACATGCGTTTCTTTCTAGTTAGGAGTGGCGTCAGTGCTTGAACTGGCTGACGAGTTTGACTCATGTGGATATTACTTATTATTACTTGCTGAAAAGCGAGGCGCCTCGTGATATCGGTTTCGGCCGATGCTTCTGGTCGGCTGACGGGCCAGGCTTACGCCCCAAAGGGCGGGGAAACGTAGTGTTCAGGCATAATAATCCACATCGGTGGACCGGCCCTGACGATCCATGGGGCAGTTGCGGCTATTCCTGAGGCTCGGACTAGACAGTCTCGAATCGGTAGAGGATCTTGCCCCTAGCCTCGGTTCATACCATAAATGATAACCCAACTTCTAATACGACATTTGCGGTTTTGATTGTAAACTTATATATGGCGACATAGTGTTATGGGCCATTCATGCCGCCTATGATTGATACTTATGATTTGAAGTTGTTTATACATTATGCACTTATAATAGTATCAAATGATTTGTTTTAAAACGTATCAAGCATTCTTTGGCTGTTATAAGGGAAAACCCTATCCTCGACTGCGTTGCATTGTGTGATGGGACCTGGGTCTTACAACAACTTCATTTTTCTTTATTTAGCATTGCGCTGTTTGTTTTATGCACTGGTATTCTTGGGAGGAAACTCGTTCCGTGTTATACGGCGTGGTCCCTTGATTTACCTAACTTTGAAAATAAAGATTAATAACTGTTTTAGTTCTCACACCAGTCACATGACTGACCTGGAGTTTATTGTTTTAACCTAAACTCTGGGTGCCCTTATTTTCGACACGGGCAGCTAGTAGTTTTGGTTTTGCAGATTTATATTCACAGGATCCTGGTTTACAGCTGGAACGATATCCGGAAAGCTTTGTATCCGTATATCTTCTTCTAGTTGTGTATTGTATTATTTTCCGCTGCGATGTATTTAAATGTAATTTAAATCTCTGATATTTCTGTGTAATATTCATTTATACTCTGTATATTCTTGTAATCTGATGCATTGTTGTAATATACAATGAAATGTTCTTCTGTATGCGTTCTGTTGTGGCTTGTTCTCGAACTATCCGACGCTTTCCTTTACGGGGAAGTTACGGGTTTTCACACAACAAGACTTTTCTTTTCAACAAAAGCCTTGATCATTTGCCACTTAGGCATGCCACACAGGCAATTCACTCCATGCGATTGATATCCATCAATATATAACCCCTGAGCTCGTACGTCTCAGAGAAGGGCATTAAGAAAGAGAATAAATTCTCCGCCGCCAAACAGATGTATATTTAATAGAGATCAATCACACATACTAAAATCCAATGTCAGACACACATTCCATTTACAAGTTCGTTCTGGGTCTGAACGAAACCGAAGGCACCTTGTACCTCGCATATCCATCGATCTCCAAGTATGTCTGGACGATCACCAACTAATTCCCCCCTCTTAGGTGTACAGCCCAAACAAGATCATCAGTAATCACCCAAACGATGCGAAGACCTTTGGTCTTTGACCACTGTCTTCATCCTCGACCCCGCGTCGAATTAGTTATTCAGAATGGGATAAACCCGGTCTTTCTGAAAAACTCGCGTATATAATAAACAAGTGTTACACAAACACAACATACGCCTCATTCCAATTCAGAATATTCTTTTATTCAAATATTCTTATACTTTGGGAAAGGTTCCCATTAATTTTATCAAAGATAAATTCTTTAAATTTATTCTTCTTTGAATATCGATTCAAACTAGTAGGAATTAGCGAACCACACCGAAGTATTCATTTATTTTATTTCCCAATCCCAACCTATTCATCCCATGAAGTAAAACTGGTCATACTTCATATCGAACACCACGGTGTTATCGGTAAATTCCATTACCATTTCACGTTCAAATCTAATTAAAGATTTAACTATCGCCTGGAGCAAAACTGGTGATACTCCCTTCTCGACCATTTCAATCTAATGAAAGATTCATTAAAACCCCACTTAGTTTTAATCTTCACAGAAATCAATATCCTGTCTTCAACTGGGTTAAAGAACAAATGTTATTTAAAACACGGTCCACGATAAACCCAAAATCACATTCATTAATTATCGGGTTAAAGAACAAGTGTTATATAAAACAATGCTCACGATAATCCCAAAAATCAATTCAAATTCAAATTCAATTCCCAATTAAATACCATTTAATTGGTACACTTCATTAAATATAAAAAAAAAGATTTAATCTTTTTCTCAACTGGGTTTAAGAACAGTGTTAATGAAGACACCATTCACGACAAACCCAAATCACATTTGATATTAAATACAAGGCTCTGAATAGAAAATATATCGGCTTATATTCAATATCAAATTCTACGACCAACAAATATCGTATTGGAAATAATGATATAAATATATCTTTCAAATTTCCATAACAATATCTGTATAATCACGAAATCCAACATCGAAATATTCTAAAGATAATTTCGATTCAAATCCATTCCAATTCAATTATTGGAAATTCTGTTTATTTTCAAAAGCATTTCAAATCCAATTTATTTATTTCAAAAATAAATTGATTATTATTCTAGTTCAAAACTAGTTCATTTCGATAAATATCTATGTTTATCTTTTCAAATATGGAGTTTTTCATCCCAATTCTTCACAAATCACTTCTTATGATTTTACACAATTTATTACTATTTTTAATAGTTTTATCAAGGCCCGTACAGTCGATTTCCATCAATGGCCATCGAACTGCACTTACAGCGACCTTTTCCAAATTTGATTTGGACATAATTCCAAATTCAACCGTTAGATTTTAAATCTCTAATATTCATTAGAAAGCTCTTTTCGATACGAACCCAACAGTCCCGGTTTTAAGAGAATCCGACGGTCGGATCTCCCGTAATATCCACTCGAAGTCAATGGTCGAAATTCGCGAACTGTCGCGGCGCGGCACGTTCTATTCAGGCCATTATATATATATAATATATATATATTATATATTTCGTCGATTTCCTTTCAAAACGTATTTTATAAATCGTTTAAATTCGTTTTCAAAACGATTTCAACTCCCTTTTCAAATTCAAATCAAAATCGAATTTTTCAATATAAATTCATTTTAATTTCATTTCAAATCGATTTCAATTCAATTTCAATTTAATTCAAATTTCAATTCATTTCAATTTAATTCGAATTTCAAATCTATTCAATTTAATTCGAATTTCAATTCATTTCAATTTAATTCGAATTTCAAATCTATTCAATTTAATTTGAATTTAAATTCATTTCAATTTAATTCGAATTTCAAATCTATTTAATTTAATTCGAATTTCAATTCATTTCAATTTAATTCGAATTTCGAAATCACTTTCAATATTCATTGAAAAATGAATAAAATCGATATAAATACCGTTCACGTCAATATGGCGTCAATCTAATCAACACGGCTTTTATTCAACACATGAATGTTTATTCTATTCAACACATGAATGTTTTTTCTATAATGGAATGAGGCCCAATCAATTACCATATAATGTTAATTATATGGATTTTCTACAACACGTGTATATAATAGCAACGATAAATAATCAACCATCATCCAGAGTGCACCACACCACTGCATAAGCATTAAATATAAATATTTAACGCTTATAACAACCTGTCAATCAATCGATCGACATACAACTAATTATTGGAATTAGTGTATGTCATATATCATCCAATACCCGTGTGGGGTTTCAATCAATCAAACACAGATTTTATTTGTGCAGTTGGGCGATGTGTAAAATTTATCGTCCCAATCAATATCAGTCAAATCAGTGTATATAAACAAATCGGCTGATTTGTTTATAAATATTTATTTTATATACACGTTAAAAATTATATTTTTAACTATAAAATATTTTCCGCTATAAAATATTTTATTTCACTTCACATCACACAATCAAATTTCACAACACAGCAATCAAACAAACAAGTCGTCCATGGTCTGTGGACGACGGGTGTCGGGTGCTGCTAAGCACCGTCTGCATCCTAGCATATATTTCAAACTAGAAATAAAAATAAAAGTGAGGAGTTCTCACCGAATCGCTAAACCAAACGCCACGACTCTTCATATGTAGAAATCTTCATCGTGCACGCCTTTTGTCAATCTCATTGTCCGTAGCCACTACATATATAAAAATCACATTTTTATATTGTTGCTATGTATATAAAAATTCTATTTTTATATCGCTGCTATATAGGTAAAAATTCTATTTTAACTTCACTAAAAATCATATTTTTATTTCGCTATGAATATAAAAATCATATTTTTATTCTTTCTATAGTATAAAAATCATATTTTTATCCTCCTACTTTTATAAAAATTATATTTTCAACTTGCTAACCTATATATATATATATATATATATATATATATATAATCTTATCTTTGTAACACCCCGCCTCCGCTAGGGTCACTCGCAAAGGAATGCACTAGCTTTAGAGGGGCATTATTGGTAAACATGCACAGAAATATCACAAGACAGAACATATATATAAATAGCGGGAGAAAAATCAAACTTCATAACATGAATAAATAAGGTCTAAAGCCTTTTACATCAGAGTACATCAAAACCTGTCTTGCAATAATAAAGAAGCAGGAAAACCTTTTCATAAATTATTCCCCAAGTAAAAACAGTAAAGTAGCCATAGCCAAGAGAAGTCCAAGCCATCCATGATGACCTTCAGGCAAAAGAAGTCCGAACTAAACAGCATTGTTTCCTCCCTGTAACCTGGGGGGGGAACGGAAGAAAAGAGGCGAAACAAAACGGGTCAGTCAAAAAGACTGAGTAAGTCCTATCTACTTCCAGTATAAAAACAGGTAAAGGTAACATGACATGCATAAACTGAAAGTAAACATAAGGATAACTACCAGATAGATAAACCAGGGTAGCCGGTTGAACTACTGCGGCAAGGTAAACTAAGGTATCATGATATATTACGGTGTTACGATAAGTCAAGGTATCACATCGTCAGATTTCTATCGAGTACATTATCCCAAGGTATCTACCCCGTCTAACATCCCACGGTATCTATTATGTATATTCTTCCTAGTTCTAACATGTATATTTGCTCTGCACCTCTCGTACTAGTATCCCTACCCGCCTCATGTGTTAACCATGAATGTCCCGTGCTCAAAGTCGTGTAATGGTCCATGTCGACCTAATATCGCATATATAGGTTACTCAAATCACATGCTTCTTTCCATGTATATAAGTTCAGTCCTTTGCCGTACCTCGTACGTGCTTCCTCATGTCGTATTATCCTTGATATCGTTTGGACTGTCCCCCTTGTTCTAGCTAGGCTCTTCCATATGAATCATCGTTTGAACTACTAGGACTTACGCCACCTAGAACCACTAGGGATTACGCTTACCTATTGCACGCTTTCGTATTTCGGTTTGGGTTAAACCACCTAGGCCACTAGGGATTACGCTAACCCTCGACCGTGCCCTTTTCCCCACGCATTCATCGTGAATCGTTTTTCTATAACTGTATGCACATGTATCACATCGTGCCATCCGAGTCCTGTCACAGGGCAAAACAAGAAATACAGGACTCGGTCGGGAGCTTTAGATTTATCTGCCGATGCAGATACTAAGGTCTGCTTTTCTACACGTGGCTATGGTCCCACGAGACCCCTCCCTCAACTAGTGAAAGGCAACACAAGAGAAAATCTTGCATGAGAACTACACTCCGGCCAGCCCACATCCTACGGCCTACCTCACCCATGATTAGATAGCAATCATGGTCTGTTGGGTGTTCCCTGCCTTTCCGTACGTACACGCTTGACTCAAGATGGTAGATGATCGACGAACTTGCTATCTCGGGCACCTTATGTATCCGCCGACTCACTGCTATCCACCCCAGTCTTTAGGTCGCTCGCATAGCAACCAAGGCATATTCTTGGTTCTTCTACCGCAGACCTCAACCTCTCGTGAGCCTAGTATAATGACCTGACAGCTCACAGAGGGATCCCAAGAATATCCCCACGTTCCCCGAAGCCGCTGCTTCGTTACCCAGCTCGCTGGAGCCTTTATCCAATCAGATAGCCTGCTCCTACACGCATACTCTAACGTATCGGGTTACTGATCTATCTAAGAAATGGTCCAAATTTCCTTGACTAAGAATTATTACTTAGTTTCCCTTCACTAAGGTTTACCACTTAGCCTTATTTCCATAATCCTTGTTACTATGGTTATCTACCTAATCCTCTGAATTAGGGTTTATCTAATGGGTTAAGTGTCACTTAAGTTCACAACTTAACCCGTCTACAAAACATGTCGAAACTGGCTAAGTATCCAAGTCCAAGACTTAACCCTACAGACCATGTGTCAAGTTGGTTAAGTATATCAAGCAATCCATGGCTTAACCTCGTCTAATTATCACTTTAGATTGGTTAAGTATATATTAATTTGACCCCATCAAATCACCGAGTCAAATCGGTCAAGCGTATTCGAAACGATTCGTGACTTAGCCTTATCATGTTTTTACGTTAGATTGGTTAAGTATAGGCTATCTTAACCTCATCAAATTAACGAGTTAGATTGGTTAAGTATAGGTCACTTAACCTCATCAAATCATCGTGTTAAATTAGTTAAGTGTTTAACTTAACCCCATTAAATTACCAAGTTAAGTCGGTTAAGTATGGGTTACTTGACCTCATTGAATTATCAAGTTTAAATTGGTTAAGTGTTTAACTTAACCCTATCGAATTACCGTTTTTAGATTAGTTAAGCCTAATCTTAACCCCATCCATTAACTGTATTATACGGTTAAGTGTCGTTAAGAAAATTTACTTAACCTTATCACGTTATCGTGTTGGATTGATTAAGTGTTGGTTAACTTAATCCCGTCCACTAGTCGTACAAAAATGGTCAAGTGTCATTAGGCAAATCAAGTTACTTAACTTACCCAAGCTTATCATGTTTTGTTAAGTATCATTAGCCTAATCAAATTACTTAACCCATTTGTCCATATCATATTTGGTTAAGCCTCATTAATCAAATTAACTTAACCCTATTATGTGGCATTAATTTAATTAATGCACCCTCAACCTCTCACATTAGACCTTGTTGTGGTTACTAGTTAAGCCGGGCGGGTCCGGGTAGATTTACACCACAACCTAGTCTAACCTCGGGTCTTAAGCGCGACATGACCAACTTCTCACATTGGGTCCTATTGTTTGCAACTACTAGTTAGGCCGGTCGGTTCCGGGTAGTTTTACGTTGCAAACTCAACCCAACCTCGAGTTGGCCACACTCATATTATCTAAGTTCATCATGTTTCCAAAACATGTTACAAGTCTCCGAGCATTTGGGTAGACCTAACTTAATAGGTAAATTCCCAAAGGGTAGACCTAACTTAATAGGTAAATTCCCAAGCTCATGTTTTTATGCATACTTCCATGTCGTCTTCCATGTTATCTTTCAAGTCATATTTTCAAGTATAAGCGCATGTCCTATTCAAGTTAAGACCTTGCGACAAGTTCATGTTTATCTAACTACCCAAAATCGTGTTCTCCCAACGCAAGCCAATCGAGTCAACATAGTAAGGATACCATGCCACATATTGGTCTCAAACCATGCATGATGCCAAAAGGGCTTGGCTTCCACATGCATAACGTCGTAAAGGGATTGGCCCTAAACATGCATAGTGTCATAAGGTAATTTTGGCCACAAACATGCATATTATCACAAAGGGTTTGGCCATAAACATGCATAGTCTCATAAAGGACTTGGCCACAAACTTGCATGATAGCATAAAAGGGTTTGGGTTCATAAACATGCATAAGCCGCAAAATCTCATCTTGGCCAATGTTTCACAAGTAAAATGGTTCCTAAAGGTTCATGCTAGCATTTCATACATAAAGATCCAAACTTGCAAGTTAAACTAGGTTATGCATAGCATGAGAGGCATGATTAAGTCACTCACATGGCCTAAGATCATAAATATGAACACAAGAGGCATGGTAAGGTTCATATGAATTCGCATAATCATGTTTAGCCTCATTTTATCCCATGTCAACATTAAAAATACCGTTTTGATCCAAAAGTAGCTAGAACTCACTTAGTTAGGCCTAGGCAAAGAAGCATGAATCATCTTGGCTAAGAAAGGTGCCCCCTTTGTTGAAGAATCGTCATGGAACTCGCATAGCAACGTCGATTTGGCCTTGATTTGGTGTAGCAAGCTTGCACCTTTTGATTTGAACTTGATTTGAGTGCATAGGCTCTAGGGATTTGAGATGGAGGCCATGATCAATGTTGATTTTGGCAGCACTTAGTTGCTAGGTTTTATTTTTAGTGATTTAGATTAGGTTTAGGGTCTTTTTATAGAGATTAAGATAGTTTTAGGCCATAGGATTAGATCTAGGGTTAATCTAGACCACAGAAATCGTCACAGGCCCATCAGACCAGACCAAGACTGCATCTAGGTGCACCAGGCCACCAAAACACGGCGTTGTGTTTTTGGGCCCAGTCGACACCCAAGTCGACAGCCCTGTCGACTTGGGGTCCAGGGGTGTCGACAGCCCTGTCGACTCCCCTGTCGACATGGGCTTTGGCGGGAAAATTCCCGCCTGACCCCATTTCTGATTTCCAAATCTGTTTCCGAAATTCAAATTTCCAGAAATCTTCTTTGGGCCTTAAACGAGTCATACGGACTCCGATTCTCGAAAACTCGGACTCTATTTCGCGTATTTTTCCGAGACGAACGCAATGGCATAGCCCGTTTTACTTGATTCAGAATTTAAAATTAAATTCCGCCTTGATTCTCGTTTTAACATGTTGTTGAAATGCGGGTTGTTACATTCTCCCCACCTTTTAGGATTTCGTCCCCGAAATCTCCAAGTTAGGAAGAACATATCCTACCATCCATCATCCATCTACTCAAAACATCATCCACAAGCAACCATTGTCCTTAGATGATTTCTAATGCCATATGAATATATGCAAAACGTGTGTACATGTTCCTTAGTTAATGCTAATGATCAGGCCTGAAAAATCTTTTGAATGCAAAAATATGTTTAGTGCCATGAATCCAACATGTATGCAAATAGTCCTAGTCATATAGATACTATATGCGTGCACAAACATTCATCCATATGCAACGTCCACATGGTAACACATTCAATTTCATCCATAAACAAGTATAAATACTCGTGCATATGCAACATGAAATGTGATCGCGTCAATCTAATATCTAACGTGTATTCGCGCATCCACGAGCAATCACTTGCAATCATTTGCAACCATATCAACCATAACATGTTTCAAATACATGTTTACATCCATAGGGTTCTACCTAAGATTCCCTAAAATAAGATCGAGAAGATAAACAAAACAAACTCCTTACGGGGTTTGTAACAGAAACAGGACCGAGAGGATATCCATAAAAGATAGCCTACAAGCAAGCTCAACAGAAAACAGGGGTCGAGGATATATTCCCAAAAGAGGTATCATGCACGTAATTAGTCTTCAGTCTCCTGCGTCGCATTACCTTGAGCTTAGTTCCATCGTGCCTTGACCGCCCCTTTTTTCTTCACGATTTCGCAGCTTCTTACTTCCTGTTTCCATAACATGAGTTGGAACTCATTTCCTTGTCGCCTCTCGTTCCACTTGCACTTATTCTTTCCCTAGTATACTTGGCTCAACCCTATCTACGTACTCAAGCCAGCTCTCCAAAATTCACTAGGGAATTCTGGATCTCGTTTTCCGATGCCAATCCAAGTTGCCAAGAGTCCTTACTAGGGTGATTCCCATAACTCATACATAATCGAAACGAACCATCCGCCTTAGCGGCGAATTCTATTCAAACGGATTACCAACAACTGCATCCTGGGATTCTAGGTAACTAGCCATGACAGAACTCAAAAGGTTACACGAGACTTCGAGGGTATTACCAAAGCAAGCCAAGAGTCTAACTACCCTCCTTTTAAAACCGAGAGTGGCACCCCTTACTGGATAACCACTTCATCCCTAGAATCCATCCACAACTTATAAACATAAGCATTATTTCCAAGCTCAACACTTGATATAGACATTCTCAAATCCAAACAGGCTATGAATAAATGGACCGATCTTCCAATAGGACTTGAGACAAAAGCGGGATTCTCTACTACGCTAGTACTAAGGTGCAGAGACTCAACTATCGAAGCGGACTTAAAAGATGCGGTGATCAAAACAAAGTCCCGACAGGATGATAGAGAAGAAAAGCTAAACCTTTAACAAGATCATTACCCTAGAAATGAGAGCATACTATTGCCCTCCCAATGATCTTGTCCTTGTCCCATGCTACTTAACTATCTATCCCCGTTTCACCATGCCAAAGGTACTCTCTCGTCATGGGTTTCATTGTTCATCTTTCTCCCTCCTTTGAGGACTAAGCCATACCAACAAGTTGCTCATCCTTAAGCTCGTATCCTTTATCCTCTTCCTCACTATCCTTTCTTATAACGCGGCCACTGGTCTCTCGAGAACCACCTCCATCGTAAGGAAAACACTTTTGTAGGTAGAAAAGACTAGTCGCAGTTAAAACTACTGTGACTACAGATGGAGGAAAGAAAGGAAAAGAGATTAAATCAAGGAAACAAGGATGATGCTAATGGCCTTTGGGGAATAGCCTTTTTCTTTTTAAAAGAAAATTTTCTTGAAAAATGCTTCTTTGTAAACGGTTTTTCAAATAATTTTCAGAAGGTCTTTAAAAACTTTTGCCCAGTCTGGTAACCTTCTGCTCTGATACCAAATGTAACACCCCGCCTCCGCTAGGGTCACTCGCAAAGGAATGCACTAGCTTTAGAGGGGCATTATTGGTAAACATGCACAGAAATATCACAAGACAGAACATATATATAAATAGCGGGAGAAAAATCAAACTTCATAACATGAATAAATAAGGTCTAAAGCCTTTTACATCAGAGTACATCAAAACCTGTCTTGCAATAATAAAGAAGCAGGAAAACCTTTTCATAAATTATTCCCCAAGTAAAAACAGTAAAGTAGCCATAGCCAAGAGAAGTCCAAGCCATCCATGATGACCTTCAGGCAAAAGAAGTCCGAACTAAACAACATTGTTTCCTCCCTGTAACCTGGGGGGGGGGGGGGAACGGAAGAAAAGAGGCGAAACAAAACGGGTCAGTCAAAAAGACTGAGTAAGTCCTATCTACTTCCAGTATAAAAACAGGTAAAGGTAACATGACATGCATAAACTGAAAGTAAACATAAGGATAACTACCAGATAGATAAACCAGGGTAGCCGGTTGAACTACTGCGGCAAGGTAAACTAAGGTATCATGATATATTACGGTGTTACGATAAGTCAAGGTATCACATCGTCAGATTTCTATCGAGTACATTATCCCAAGGTATCTACTCCGTCTAACATCCCACGGTATCTATTATGTATATTCTTCCTAGTTCTAACATGTATATTTGCTCTGCACCTCTCGTACTAGTATCCCTACCCGCCTCATGTGTTAACCATGAATGTCCCGTGCTCAAAGTCGTGTAATGGTCCATGTCGACCTAATATCGCATATATAGGTTACTCAAATCACATGCTTCTTTCCATGTATATAAGTTCAGTCCTTTGCCGTACCTCGTACGTGCTTCCTCATGTCGTATTATCCTTGATATCGTTTGGACTGTCCCCCTTGTTCTAGCTAGGCTCTTCCATATGAATCATCGTTTGAACTACTAGGACTTACGCCACCTAGAACCACTAGGGATTACGCTTACCTATTGCACGCTTTCGTATTTCGGTTTGGGTTAAACCACCTAGGCCACTAGGGATTACGCTAACCCTCGACCGTGCCCTTTTCCCCACGCATTCATCGTGAATCGTTTTTCTATAACTGTATGCACATGTATCACATCGTGCCATCCGAGTCCTGTCACAGGGCAAAACAAGAAATACAGGACTCGGTCGGGAGCTTTAGATTTATCTGCCGATGCAGATACTAAGGTCTGCTTTTCTACACGTGGCTATGGTCCCACGAGACCCCTCCCTCAACTAGTGAAAGGCAACACAAGAGAAAATCTTGCATGAGAACTACACTCCGGCCAGCCCACATCCTACGGCCTACCTCACCCATGATTAGATAGCAATCATGGTCTGTTGGGTGTTCCCTGCCTTTCTGTACGTACACGCTTGACTCAAGATGGTAGATGATCGACGAACTTGCTATCTCGGGCACCTTATGTATCCGCCGACTCACTGCTATCCACCCCAGTCTTTAGGTCGCTCGCATAGCAACCAAGGCATATTCTTGGTTCTTCTACCGCAGACCTCAACCTCTCGTGAGCCTAGTATAATGACCTGACAGCTCACAGAGGGATCCCAAGAATATCCCCACGTTCCCCGAAGCCGCTGCTTCGTTACCCAGCTCGCTGGAGCCTTTATCCAATCAGATAGCCTGCTCCTACACGCATACTCTAACGTATCGGGTTACTGATCTATCTAAGAAATGGTCCAAATTTCCTTGACTAAGAATTATTACTTAGTTTCCCTTCACTAAGATTTACCACTTAGCCTTATTTCCATAATCCTTGTTACTATGGTTATCTACCTAATCCTCTGAATTAGGGTTTATCTAATGGGTTAAGTGTCACTTAAGTTCACAACTTAACCCGTCTACAAAACATGTCGAAACTGGCTAAGTATCCAAGTCCAAGACTTAACCCTACAGACCATGTGTCAAGTTGGTTAAGTATATCAAGCAATCCATGGCTTAACCTCGTCTAATTATCACTTTAGATTGGTTAAGTATATATTAATTTGACCCCATCAAATCACCGAGTCAAATCGGTCAAGCGTATTCGAAACGATTCGTGACTTAGCCTTATCATGTTTTTACGTTAGATTGGTTAAGTATAGGCTATCTTAACCTCATCAAATTAACGAGTTAGATTGGTTAAGTATAGGTCACTTAACCTCATCAAATCATCGTGTTAAATTAGTTAAGTGTTTAACTTAACCCCATTAAATTACCAAGTTAAGTCGGTTAAGTATGGGTTACTTGACCTCATTGAATTATCAAGTTTAAATTGGTTAAGTGTTTAACTTAACCCTATCGAATTACCGTTTTTAGATTAGTTAAGCCTAATCTTAACCCCATCCATTAACTGTATTATACGGTTAAGTGTCGTTAAGAAAATTTACTTAACCTTATCACGTTATCGTGTTGGATTGATTAAGTGTTGGTTAACTTAATCCCGTCCACTAGTCGTACAAAAATGGTCAAGTGTCATTAGGCAAATCAAGTTACTTAACTTACCCAAGCTTATCATGTTTTGTTAAGTATCATTAGCCTAATCAAATTACTTAACCCATTTGTCCATATCATATTTGGTTAAGCCTCATTAATCAAATTAACTTAACCCTATTATGTGGCATTAATTTAATTAATGCACCCTCAACCTCTCACATTAGACCTTGTTGTGGTTACTAGTTAAGCCGGGCGGGTCCGGGTAGATTTACACCACAACCTAGTCTAACCTCGGGTCTTAAGCGCGACATGACCAACTTCTCACATTGGGTCCTATTGTTTGCAACTACTAGTTAGGCCGGTCGGTTCCGGGTAGTTTTACGTTGCAAACTCAACCCAACCTCGAGTTGGCCACACTCATATTATCTAAGTTCATCATGTTTCCAAAACATGTTACAAGTCTCCGAGCATTTGGGTAGACCTAACTTAATAGGTAAATTCCCAAAGGGTAGACCTAACTTAATAGGTAAATTCCCAAGCTCATGTTTTTATGCATACTTCCATGTCGTCTTCCATGTTATCTTTCAAGTCATATTTTCAAGTATAAGCGCATGTCCTATTCAAGTTAAGACCTTGCGACAAGTTCATGTTTATCTAACTACCCAAAATCGTGTTCTCCCAACGCAAGCCAATCGAGTCAACATAGTAAGGATACCATGCCACATATTGGTCTCAAACCATGCATGATGCCAAAAGGGCTTGGCTTCCACATGCATAACGTCGTAAAGGGATTGGCCCTAAACATGCATAGTGTCATAAGGTAATTTTGGCCACAAACATGCATATTATCACAAAGGGTTTGGCCATAAACATGCATAGTCTCATAAAGGACTTGGCCACAAACTTGCATGATAGCATAAAAGGGTTTGGGTTCATAAACATGCATAAGCCGCAAAATCTCATCTTGGCCAATGTTTCACAAGTAAAATGGTTCCTAAAGGTTCATGCTAGCATTTCATACATAAAGATCCAAACTTGCAAGTTAAACTAGGTTATGCATAGCATGAGAGGCATGATTAAGTCACTCACATGGCCTAAGATCATAAATATGAACACAAGAGGCATGGTAAGGTTCATATGAATTCGCATAATCATGTTTAGCCTCATTTTATCCCATGTCAACATTAAAAATACCGTTTTGATCCAAAAGTAGCTAGAACTCACTTAGTTAGGCCTAGGCAAAGAAGCATGAATCATCTTGGCTAAGAAAGGTGCCCCCTTTGTTGAAGAATCGTCATGGAACTCGCATAGCAACGTCGATTTGGCCTTGATTTGGTGTAGCAAGCTTGCACCTTTTGATTTGAACTTGATTTGAGTGCATAGGCTCTAGGGATTTGAGATGGAGGCCATGATCAATGTTGATTTTGGCAGCACTTAGTTGCTAGGTTTTATTTTTAGTGATTTAGATTAGGTTTAGGGTCTTTTTATAGAGATTAAGATAGTTTTAGGCCATAGGATTAGATCTAGGGTTAATCTAGACCACAGAAATCGTCACAGGCCCATCAGACCAGACCAAGACTGCATCTAGGTGCACCAGGCCACCAAAACACGGCGTTGTGTTTTTGGGCCCAGTCGACACCCAAGTCGACAGCCCTGTCGACTTGGGGTCCAGGGGTGTCGACAGCCCTGTCGACTCCCCTGTCGACATGGGCTTTGGCGGGAAAATTCCCGCCTGACCCCATTTCTGATTTCCAAATCTGTTTCCGAAATTCAAATTTCCAGAAATCTTCTTTGGGCCTTAAACGAGTCATACGGACTCCGATTCTCGAAAACTCGGACTCTATTTCACGTATTTTTCCGAGACGAACGCAATGGCATAGCCCGTTTTACTTGATTCAGAATTTAAAATTAAATTCCGCCTTGATTCTCATTTTAACATGTTGTTGAAATGCGGGTTGTTACAATCTTCTTATAGCTAAAAATCAAATCTTTTCTATTTTAAAAGTTGAATCTTTTTGTTACTAAAAATCGAATCTTTCTCTAATAAAAACTACAGCTTTCATAGAATAAAAATCACTTTTTTTCTTAACATAACAATTGTGATTTTATATCAATGTTTGCTATATAAAAAATCATAGCTTTAAAATAAATAAAAATACTGCTTTAAAATAAATAAAAATACTGATTTAAAATTTAAAAAATACTTACATTCGAAGTAGGTTGAGGGGGGTTTCACTGCGCACTAAGTTCGTCGAAGGTGGGAGGATTCACGGCGGCTTCAGGCAGGAGGTGGTGTCGGGGGTCCCTGCGGTGGCGCGCTCGAGGTGGGGGGGGGGGGCTGTGGTTCGATCGAGGGGGGTCGGTTTCGATCCAGATGGGGAGGGAGGAAGCGATTGAGGCGGATGGAGGCTAGGGCGACGGTCACGTAGGGGGGCTCCGACGATGGTGGCAGCGTGCGGCATCGAACGAGATGCGGGGTGGTTCGTCGATGTTAGGTTTTTTTTCTTATTTTAATTTCAACTGATGGGGCAACAGGGGGAAAGAGAAAGGTAAAAGAGGGGCTATATAAATTATTAATTCATTTTATTTAATTCTCCCAAAAAGTTGACTTTTCTTTCGAATATGAAACAAGACCCAATGACTGTCGTCCCTAGCTAATTACCTCTATTTTGAACACAATGGGATATGTATCGTCGTTTCGATCAGTTTCCATCAAAATCAAAATATAAATCTATATATTGATTGTGAACGTACATTTCAATTTACTGGGGCCACATCCTAACTCAAAAAATTCCAGAAAAAATGTTTCTAGCTTCGTATTGACGATACGGTCCTAAAAACTAATTTCGTCAAATTCTGAGATCGTTTGAAAAATGGCCATTTTCCAGTCGACTAAAATCAACTGAAACTAGTCAAACGCGTTTTCCTTTGCCACACTCACATCTTGATTCAGAAAATTACGAATTTTGAAACCTAGCAATAACTTCACATCCCGGATCAAACGAAAGTGGTTTCGTCGAAAACCGAGGTCGTTTGCAAAATTTCCATTTTTAAGGGCCAGAATTCCATAGCGGCTATTCTATAATTTCAACTGGACGTATCTTTTGATTCGCGCTATGAAATTTCGATTTCTCGGATTCATTGGAAAGATATTCTCAAATAGATTCAAATATTTTTGGTTTCACTAAAATCCGGTTTATTTTGCACCCGGTACATTCATTTGAAGTTTGAAATCGAATTTTTGAACTACTGTGCCATTTTCAATTCCTTTATAATTAAAATAAAATATTTATATTCTAATGACAATTCATGTAAATATATACGTTCGAATTCTATTCAAAATAAATTTCTCGTCATTATTATTTAAAATAATTCATTTTAAGTAATAAAATTCACTAAAATTGCCAAAATAAAAAATTTAAACTGACTTGGATTTCCGGGTTATTACAAGAGTGGACATAGCAAAGACCAGTGGCTATGGATCAGTGCAGTGGTGTCATCATGACTCCATGGGGCAGAGTGATCATAGTAAGGAATAGGATGATCAAAGTGGTGGATGTCGTATGCTTTACGCACTGAGTGAGAGATGTGAGGATGGTTGCTATGTTTGATTGATTGCTTTTATTATAACATGCACACCCCACCCCCGTATTATTTACACCATATGTTATTGGCACCTTAGAGTATTGAGCAGTATGTTGTGCTAACTCTTTGGTTGTAGGTCCAGGTTCAGGTATGGTTTAGTATACCTGTTATTTTTTTGTTTGATGCTTATCGCTCATACCAGACTTTTGTCTGACCCAGAGTTTTACATCTCTTCTTATTACTCTGGGTGATCTTAAACGGGCAGACTAGAGACAGGTTAGGTGGTCTGCACGGGTAGTTGTACCGGAGACGAACAGAAGGCTCCCACGTATGATATATATATATATTCTGCCTGTGTCGCTGCTGGTCACTACTTTGGGCATTAGTAGTGTACCGTTCCTTTCTTTTGCTTTAGAGACAGTTTCCAAAAGTTGTAATAATGATGTGGAACACAAGCTGTATTTGGATTTTCCGCTGCTATGATGTTTAGTTTTTAGCTTATGCACTGTCTCGCCTATTTTATGTCAAAGTATGTTTTTATTATATTTTATTCCATGCGCTGTGAGATATTCTTACAGGTTCCTTGTTAGTTCACCAGTAAGTTCTCTTCTTTTTTCCTTTCTTTGGCAACCGTCCCATGCTGGTTGGACATTGGCACAACGCACTTTCATGGGAAATGCCGGTTGGTGCGGGGCGGGCCGTCACATAGGCTTTGGTAGGGGTTTACTCATTAGAGATAGGGTCAGTAGTACCCTAGAATGAGTTGAGTGTGTATATATATGAGAGGTTCATATTTGTAAGTTGATATAAAAATTATTTTATATTCTGCTCAAAAAAATTATTTTATATTGTGTTGGCTTGTATGTTGAGTGGCTTATGAATTCTGATGGAATCGTGGGACGCCACGACATTGATAAGAGTTTCTAAACACTTGAACAGAGAAATTCGACATAATATTGTTTTAAAGTGGGTAAATGAAATAATTTTACCCTAAAATTATAATTTGATATAAAAGTGAATAATTTTCTAGAATTATTTATATATGGATGAGTTGGTTGCTATTATGAGATTATAAAATTGAAATAGTTATATATAACCAAATAGAATTTGTATATGAATGATAATATAAACGAGATGAACTAAAATTGGATTGAAACCACATTTTGGAATTTAATTCCTAGAAAAGTTGGAAAATATATTTTTTGGCAAATCCAACGGGGTTGAGTGGACCTTTACCACTGTATTGATAACCATAGACGATTACGTAGAAACAAGGTTAGAAAAAACAAAAACAAAAGAAAAACATAGCAACATGGTTAACAACAACAAAGGAACAACAAAACAAAAACAAAATTTTCCAACAACAACTGCTTCAGCACCGGATTCCTGGATCTAAGACGTTGGATATGAGCAGCAAACCATTTCTAATCTTCTGTGACACGTTGTTCTTCATAAGTTCATTCACAGGAGCTTTGTTTGGTTCAAATATCATACCATTTCTGATCTTCCACATAATCAAAAGAAACTTCTTGAGTATGTAGGAGATCAGAGTAGTCTTATCATCTTTGTTAGAAATGTGCTTACTCAAACGATCCTGTTCATCATCACTTTACTATGCCACATCTATACGCCCGGCTCTTAGCATTACTTAAGTCCATGTTGCATGAATTTGAGGGCATTCAAAAAACAAGTGCCTGATGTCTTCAGGTTCAGTGCCGCAAAATACACAGTAGATAGGTGTAATCATGCCACGTAAAACCAACTTCACTTAAGTGAAAATTGCGCTGTTGAGAACTTAACATAAATAGAAATTTTCTTTGGTTTCATTTGGAACTTTCCATATGAATTTCCTCCACCTACAAGTTTACATAGCTTTAAGCTCATCCAAGCAATAATACATTTGTTTTATTGAGAAGGAATCACCTTTCCACTGCCAAGACGTTATTTGCTTAGAGGGAATCAATGGAGGAAGCTCTTCAATCCTATTCTATAAGACACTATGAGTTGTTGTAGTGGTCCTTGGTTGAATGAACCTATTATCAACAAAACAGCTTCCAATAGTTGCATGTATATGGATACCAGAGAGCATTTTCTCTTGGTATGTAATTAAGTTACCGATTATAACCCCATGATCAATCCATGGGTCATCCCAGAAATTAATGGTAGTATACGCAGATGCACTGAATTTTAAAAAAAGGAAAGATTTCTTTTCTTAATCTGAAAATACAAGACCATGTCCAGCTAATGTTCAAGGGAGGGCTCATAGTTCAGAAGTTTTGATTTTCTATAATGTGCTGTTTGGACCAAACAAACCAGATATTGTTACTATTGTTAAGAAAGTTGTCAATATGTTTAACAAAGGTTGCCTTGTTCCAAAGAGAAATGTTAATGATACCAAGCCCTCCTTTATCCATAGGTTTTTCTAAGTAATAAAAGGAAACTAGCGCACAGTATTTTACATGAATATTTCCTTTCCAATTTTTTTTCATAAAAGCAGATCTCATCATCTTCAGTAATTTCTGAGGTAGAACAAAAGTTCTTGACCAATATTGTGCATATAGATAATAGTAGATTTAATCAAAATGAGTTTACCAGCTTGAATAAGGAATTTATTCGACCAACATTCCAATCTTCTTATAATTTTATCAAATAGTGGAAGACACTGACCTGTTGTTATCCTTAAAGTGGTGAGTGGCAAACCAAGGTGGGAGCTTGTATTGAGATTGATGCTGTAACACCCCGTAATTTTAAAATATTAAAATTAGCAAATTAAAGGACACTTAATTATTAGAAAAAGAATTAAGTGAAATGGGTTACACCATTGCGTTTGTTTCGGAATTCTGCTTAAGATAGACTCCGGGTTTGCGTAAATCGGGCTCCGTATGAAGAAGTTATGGAGCTTAGAAGATTTGAAGTTTTAGCAGAAAATAAATTAAAATAATAATTAATAATCAAAAAGCAATTCGAAATTCAAGAGAAAAGAAGCGGGCTAAGCGAGAAAATTCCCGCTTAGAGGTGCCGACCCCCCAAGGGGTGACGACATAGGTGTCGACCCCTCTGTAGGGGTCGACCCCATTGGCCAGATCTAGGCTGATGTGTCCAGATGATGAATTTTGGTGTTTAGGGCTTAGGTGTCCTTTTCTGGTTGACCAGTTGAGGTGTCATGATGGTCTAGATGGCTTAGATTGATCCTAGACTGATCTAAGGGCTCTAATCAATCCTATGCTTCTATATAATCACATCTAACCTAAACCCTAAATCATTCATGAGCCTATATGCTGCTGCATCCTAAACTAACACAGTCGCCGCCATAACAAATCAAATTCAAGATAAAAATCAAATTCAAGATAAAAATCAAATTCTCATCAAGGGTTAAGCTTAACAAATTCAGAAATCAGATCCCAGAATTCAAGATTCGTTCTTTTTCTGTGAGTTCTAGTCACTTTTAGGTTTAAATAAATGAATGTGGATTATGAAAGACTGTGATTTGGGTACATGTAGTAGATCTAATCCTTTATGCAAGTATGTTATGTCAATTTCTCTAAAATCAATGCTATGAGTATAATTATTTTTAGGTTTAGAGATTTAAAAGTAATCATGTTTTGAATATGAATTGGATATGCTCTTGTAATTAAAAAACATCTTGGATTTATCATACTTTGTGGATCTAAAATATTCTATGGCTTGGATCTCAATGTTCATCATAATTAGATCTATTGTAAATTCTTAATCTATGGCATCTTTGGGATCTTAACTTGTATATGTTAGATCTATTTCTTTTGATCTAATTCTTTTGGGGTTAATTCATCATGTTACATATGCGGATCTTACCTTTTCCCTAAGTTTGTGGTTGATTTGAGATTACCATTTTCTAGATAATTGAACCTTTATTTAGATCTAGAACATCATATTTTGATTTATTGAGATCTGTTATTATGGGACATAAGAAAAATTATTTGGATCTAGACCTTTATGTTAATTTAACTATTGAATCAAAACATGTTGCAATGTCACCCTTACTATGCTAGATCTAGGTAATTGGCACCTAATGTTAATCTAAATCTGTTGAGAACTTGACATGTGAATCCACCTTTATGCCACCTTAATTATGCTAGATCCAATTAGGAGACATTTAGATCTCATCATGCTTGATTTGACATTGGATTGCATAAGTTATCAGTTTTGAATATCCACACCGTTATGATAATTACATGTCCTTTCACTTTGTTATCATGCCAGTATGTTTATGTCAATATAAGTTGAGATTGTCATGATTATCATATTCCCTTTTTATTGTTATAGCTAGGCTACTTCATAGCCTAGATGTCGCCAAACTGCGTGAGAATACGTTAGATAGGAAACGGGGAAAAGGGGTTTATAATTGGCATGTAAATCTTTATGAATTGATGTGTAATCCTAATTGTTAATAAAATAGGTATTGACACCTATAAAAAGGAAAGGATTAATTAATTAAATTAATTAATCAAAAGTGGAATGTTTAGCAATTAAAATTTGAAATTAAATTAACGCTTATGACACGAGGTTAGGTTACATTAGTGGTGGAAGTCTACCCGGACCCGGCCGGCATATCCAATAGCCACAAATGTTGAACCTAATGTGAGAGGTCTAAGTGTGTGAATACGACATGGGCTAAGACACGAGGTTAGACCCAACTATGGAATAAGACTACCCGGACCCGACCGGCATATCCAGCATCCACACGTTGTAGGCCTAATGTGGGAGGTCTAGCCCAATATAACCATAAATGGACATGGTAATGAATTGGAATACTTAACCAAACATAATCCATAGGGATCGTGTGAACTTAGACTTAAGTTGAGGTTAAGTAAACTTAATTTAGTAAAAAGGGAGGGTTAAGTAAATCTTGGGTAGGTGGGTAATATTAGTATATATAGGCCCACAAATTTAACCATTAAATAAACATGCTTGAATCGGTGGGAGGGTTAAGTACATCTAGGGTTGGTGGGTAATATTTATATATATAGGCCCACAAACTTAACCATTATATAGTTATGTAATTAAAGATAACCCTTTAGGGTATACATAACTAGTATAGGGCTATGTAATTAAAGATCACCCTTTTTGGCTATACATAGTCAATAGAAAGCCTAGTGGGGATACAAGACAAAGGGGAGAGTTTGTATCATATTGTGTGGGAGTTATGTAATTAAAGACCACCCTTTAGGGTATACATAACTAGTATAGGGCTATGTAATTAAAGATCACCATTTTTGGGTGTAGATAGTCAGTGGAAAACCTAGTGGGGATACAAGACAAAGGGACAACTTGTATCATATTGTGTGGGACCCATTTCAGTCAGTAACCCGTAGTTGGTATCAGAGTAGAGAACTCCGTACTAGGCGGAGAAGGGGCACGCTTACTGATTGATTATAAGTGATCCAAACGAGACGGATGGTGGGAACGGCTGGGGACATGTGCGTGCATGGACCGGGCAGAGGGGGACAAGACGACCGTGACACTAGTAGATAGGCCTGTGCACATCTTAGATTGCCACTTTAGGGAAGTGATACCCCCTATATTGGGGCCAGCACATGACATCTACAAAGTAGGGAGTCGATCGATTAGGGTAGTGGTTAGGGTATACTCAGACGTATGCCTTAAGTATACCAACCCATAGCGGAAGGGATCACCTCATCTTGATTATACTGGTAATAGTGCAGAGTAGTTCTTAGTGAAGCATATATATACACCTTACCTTATCTGCCTTGTCAGACCTGCCATCTATACAGTGAACCCTCTTATCCACTTCATATGCCTGTCATGTTTACCTTTATTTATTTACTGGCTAAAAGTTACTAGACTCGCCAGACTTTATGTCTGACCCCTTTTGTTTTTCCTTCTCTCTTCCGTTTCCCCCTCCCCCCAGGTTCTCAGGGAGGAAACACCCAAGGTTAGTCAGGATTTGGATATCAACTTGCTAGGAGCTACTTCTGAAGTATGGCTAGAATCTCTGTCTCTGCTATGGCTTACTCTTTTAACTGAGGAATAATGTTTTCTTTTAATTCCTATGTACTCTGATTATGCAAGACAGAAGTATTTTGTTGTAATGGTTTTATGACTCATGGTATTGTGAAACAAGGTGTTTTGGTGATTTAATAAAGTTGTTTATTTCCGCTACAATTTTTTTTATATTTGTCTTGTAATATTTTGTTTATGTTTACCTAAACACTTGAAGAAACTTAATGCATTCCCTTTGTGAGTGACAGTAACAGACGTGGGGTGCTATAGATGTTCAGTCCAGTTATGGCATGAATATCATTAGCAACAGCAGCAGTGAATCTAGCCAAATTAAGCTCAGATTTATCCATATTTATTCTCAAACCTGTAATTCTGTAATACTTGTCTAATATATTCATGACATTACTCATGGTATCAAGGTCAGGTTTGCAAAAAATAATTAAGTCGTCAGCAAATAAAAGCGATGTGATTTGATGATCAGAGAAACATAGGTGCTAATGAAAGTTACCTTGACCTACAGCTTCATTAAATAATCTAGTTAGAAATTCCATCATTATTATGAAAATATATGTTGATATTGGATCTCCCTATCGTATACTAATTTTACTTTTAAATAACCAACAGAGTTACCATTTATGTTAATAGAAAAGTGAACTGAAGATAAAAACACATGTATCCATGAAATCATATTACCTGGGAAGATCATATATGCAAGAATCCTAACAACAACATCCCAATGTAAGGAATCAAAGGCTTTCCTTATGTCTAGTTTAATCATAGCTCTGCGGGATACATTTTTCCTTTTGTATCCTTTCAGTAATCCATGAGCTAGCAGTACATTGTCTAAAATGTTTCTTTTAGCTAGAATAGCAGTTCTAATCAGAAGAGATCAGATTGGAAAACACACCTTTTTAGCCTTTTCGCAATACATTTGTAAATTGTATTACAACAGGCAATTGGCCTGAAATCATGGACATCAACAACATTTTTAATTTTGGGAATCAAAGCTATTACAGTGTTGTTGTATGATTTCATCATAGAGGATTTTTTAAAAATTTGGTAATAGCTTTACAAACATCATTTCCTACAGTATTCCAGCATTTCGTATAAAAATTGGCATTAAATCCTTGTGGACCACCATAAGAAAACTAATTCAAAGAAAACATGGCTGAGTTAATTTCATCATGGGTGACTAGAGACTTGAGTGAAACCTGTTCATCAAAGTTAAGCTTAGGGAGAATAGAAGGATTAAGTTCATCAAAGCAAGGGGTAAAGTTGTTCTCATTACCAAAAGTGGATGAGAAGTACCTGATGAAAGCATTCTGAATACCTTCCCGTGTAGACTGAACTTGATTATTCTTGTCTATGATGGTGAATACATTCTCTCTTATATGCTTAGCTTTAAGGGCACTGTGAAAAAATGCAGTGTTTTTATCTCCATCAGTAATCCATTTAATCCTTGATTTCTATCTCTTCATGAGAGCTTCATCGTATATAGCATCCTTAAGCTTTTGAGTAATTCAGATTCTTGAGTGGCAAGCAGAGAGTTCCCCACATTTGCCAGCATAGCAATTTGCACAGTTTCTAATTGTTCAGCAAGCAAATCATAAAGTTTTGAATCTCTGCCAAATCTTTCCATGGCCCAGTTCTTTAGCGTAAACTTCAAAAGTTGATGTTTTTTATGTAAAACTAACATGTTATTTCCATAACATGGAAAATTCCATGTAGCAGCCACTAGGTCATTGATATCATTTTCTTCAGTTCAAGAGTCAAAAAAACTGAAACTGGCTTCCTGAAAAAGCTTTGATCGTCCAAGGAAGGAATCTGTAGCGAGTGATCAGATAAATGAGGTAAAGGTAGTGTGTTATAGAGAGTTGGCCAAGTGAGAGTAGGTTTGTGGTTACTGAAGGAGTGATCAATTCTTTGAAATTTTCTCGGCCCATCTCTTTTTTTGTTATTCCAAGTGTATTCTGACCCTGCTGCTTTGATTTCAATCAGTTCATTGTCATTAGTAGCAACGTTTAAGGGGATGAATTTCATTCAAGGTGACATTTGTTCCGCCAACTCTATCGGTTAACTTTAGAGGAGAGTTGAAGTTCCCACTAACCAGCCAAGGTTAAGTATTTTGCCTAAAGTTGAGCATAAGGTTGAACATATTTGCTCTAGCATTCATAGAATTACATGCATAAATAAAAGTAATGTAATATGAGGTTTGTGAAGGTATGTGGATGTTGTGACAATGTATGACTTGATCCAAAGAGATAATCTTGGTAAGCTTATGTCAATTGGGATCAAAAATAATACATATCCTACCATAAGAAGCTTCATCTAGTTTATGAATAAAACGCCATGATGGATTAATATACCTTGATGCACTTACAATAAGCTTAGTGTTCAAATTTGTTTCTAGAATAACTAGAATTGATAACTTGTGTTTATGAATTAGCAATTTGCATGAATCAAGCTTGAAATCTTGATGGGCTCCCCTTACATTCCATATTCCTATATTTTGTAACATTTATTATACTTCTCTTCCTCCTCCTTCTTTGTCCTTAGCCTTGTTGCTGGGCTATCACTACGAGATGATGCTTTAGCTTTTTTTTTTTATCTTCTTGATAGTTGAAGAGCTATCATAATTGCAGCAAATCTCTTTGTTATTTCTTCCAACTCCATATCATTAACGTAAGCTTTTGGAGGTATAATATCAAAATATGGGACATTATGCTTGTTAAATGTTACCTCATTATTGCTTTCACCTATTGATCCAGATTATATGTCCTCTTTAACTGATTTCACATCCAATTTATGCATATTGTTAGGTGGATCAGGAGGTTCTGTAACTCTGTCTGGAGAGGGAGAGGTGTGTGTTGCTTTGCAAGTGTTACTTCCTTCCTTAGTAATTTTTGCTTTTGTGCCTTCTGAATTGTTGTCATGCACTTTCCCTGTGATAACCTTCTTTGATTGATTACTCAGTGTTACATCACTTTGAATAACAACAGTGTTTTCTTCATTAGGAGCTTTAGCATCCAAATTATTTCTTGTGTGCACCACCTACGTCTCACTAGTTTTCCAAAGTTTATTAAAATAATATAGATTTGTTTTGAAATAACTTTTCCATAAAAATCATTTTTAATGGATTTTGAAATTGATAAAGCACCGAACTCACTTCAGTCGCTGGAAAATAATTCAGATGATGGATGGCCACATCATCGGTATTCATTTTTGAGTATCTAAGTGATGAAGTGCTACCATAATAAGATTGCTAATGAAAACGAGAAAACAAGTTGCTTTAAGAATTCAAAAGTCTTGAATTGTTATGGTGATGTATACATATAAATGTATATGATTTCAAACCAATTTAAACTAAATAAACCCAGGAATTTGAATTTTGAAATCAAAATTTAACTTAAGCAAGTTAATTGGATCGAAAGAAATAAATTGGTTTAAATCAATTGAATAAATTTGAACATAATGAATGAAATACGAATTGAATGTGAATATATCAATCGTTAATCATTCAAATGAAATGAATGTGAGTAGATGGTGAGTAATATAAATGAAATAAGGCATAAACTAAATATCAAGACTTGTATTAGCATATACGTGTTAAATATACATGGTATAACAAGTTTGTGTTGAATCCATGTGTTTCTTCAACTAAATGGATGAAAGTTATTGAAACTTCATATTTAGGATATTTATGAGTTTAAATTGAGTAAGTACAGGTACATGGAGCTACCTGGTTTGATTTTGGATATGTAGATTGCTTATATGCTAAGCATGTGTGCTAAATAAATGCTTATATACAAGGTACGCCTTTGTAAAATATCAAATTAGGATATATGAACTGTTTTCCGACCGTACAGGTAGATGTATACTTTTTCATCTCTTTTTGTATATTGCAAAAGCTCCTCCGTATAGGGGAGACTGCCAAAAAATATCCAAAATTTAAGGATTTAGAAATTTTTTCAAAAATCTTGAATTTTTTCGAAAGATAAAAGAGCTGATTTTTAAATCAAATTCAATTTGAATGTTTTTGAATGGGAAATAGAAAATTGGATATTTCCATGAAAACATAAAGTTGAATGGGGCTTGGGTTATAGATATGAAATGCTGAGTTATAATAAAGCGGGCTTTTGAAAAGTTGACGGGTTTGTAGCATTTCTTCTGCCTTAGTAATTTCGGGGATGAAATAGTTTTAAGGAGGAAGGAATGTATCATCCAGGATTTTTAGTTATTTTATAATAAACATCTGTTTTAAATGTTGAATTGGAAACATAAATGAATTTTGATATTGAATTTATTGATTTAACATCGAGTATATTGAATTATACTAATATGAAAACACAATATAATGGAAGTCACAGCTAAAACTGAATCGAAACAATTCAGTTGATTAAAATAAATTCTATGTTGAATTGGAAACAATAAAAATTATTTAATATCGATGAATTAAATTGTTTGAAATCAATTAATAATTTAATCGAATTTAATTTAAAATGTCAATTTAAATCGATATTCCGTATATACTGTAACAACCCGAATTTCGACAGACTGGATTTTTTCAAAATTCTAATCCATCGAAACCCATGTTGGTTGCTCTGGTATCCTGCAGAAAAGACAGAGATATAAAATATATCAGAGCTCAGGAAATATCTCACAGCTGAATGGATGAAGTATAATATAATCAAAGTATAGCCTTACCGTAATAATAATATTGTCTAATCAGTATCCAAAGCTATCATATCTCTGCCACAAATCTAATCTGCGAGTATGTTATGAGGACGGGGTCAGAAAACAAGTTTTGGTGACTGGATTTAAACCATACACTTTGGATAATCCTACATATACCGTTCAATCACATTTTCTTATTTATTAGGTTACTTGGGTTAACAACACTAAGGCTTACACACACGTCATACCCATTTACTTCCCAGTGGATTAACCAAATATAGTATATATGTAGCTACCCCCCAATATTGAGGTACACCTCATGGTACCCTACTCGCACGGTCTCCACCGTAATGCCACGTAAACTTACGCAGTCTGTAACGACCCGTATTTTTCAGCGATATATAATTAACTATTTAATTATATAAATAGTGGTTTAGAATTCAAATGGTCGTTGAATTAAATAATAGTGAATATTTAATTAAAATAATAATTAAATAATATAATTAATTCTGAAATAATCAGAATTGGGCTGAAATGGCGATATGGTGTGAATTGGGAAATTCAAAATACATATTTCAGTTTAAAATTGAATTACGATAATGAATATATTATTTGAACGAAGTTTGAATGTATAATTATATTATAATTAAAATCGAGCTCGAAATGGCGCGGCAGTTCGCGATTCGGTGATTTGAACATCAACTGAATATACAGAATTCGTTTTAAGCTGGATTTCTGTGAAACAAGAAACGCTAGGAGCTGGTGAAGTATATTTTTCTAGTGGAAGAGAAAAATCGGGAATTTCATCGTGTAGATTTTGATTTATGTTCAAATCAAATTTTAGAAAAGTCGCTATGGAATTCCTTTATAATTTACAACGATTTATTTATATTTATAAAAGGAATTTCATTATAAATCGAATATCGATTTAATCGGGATTTGAAATATTGAGTTATAAATCCTAGTGGAGCTGTATATTATTCCACTGTGAATATTTACGATAATATTTATTTTTTTATACTAAATTTAATTGTTTTTAAATATATTTATATATTTAGAAGGGTTATTTAGGGCTTTAAAAATAGCCCGTTTTGCAAACGACCTCAAAATTCGATGAAACTAATTTTGTTGGATCTGCAATGTTAAATTATTATTAGATTTCAATTTCCGTGATTTTTGAAGTCAGTATGTGGCCGTACCGATTTTTAAAGTGAAAAATAGTTGATAAATTGACCTTTAAAAATACGATGTGTGAGCATACGAAGTCGGAATTCGACGAAACCAGTTTCGTTGGGACTGTAATGTCAAACTCTAGCAGTATGTCCAGTTTGGTGATTTTTGGGTATCATAAGTGAACACAGGAATTTTTAAAGACTCATATGATAATATAAATTAATTAAAAACAAATATCCTAACCTAGGAATGAACCTAACAAGGCCACGTCCTTCTTTTTCCTTAGCCACATCTTGGCAGTATAACGCAAGAAAAAAGATCCTATCCTCACAAAAATCCTCAATAAAAAAATTGATACTCATAAATTAAAAACAAATCAAAGAAATTTCCTTAAATCTAAATCTCCACTTCCTTTTAATCCTTACTTCACGAGCTTCGATCTGATTTGCTTTTCGTAAAGTTCGATTGCAGATTTCTGGGATCGACTTTTCCAGCATGAGATCTAGGGTTCGTATATCCTAGAATTTGAGGCAATGATATTGGAATTGGAGTTTATATTCGGATTTGTGGTTTACAGGAGCATCGTATGTGGAACTTTGGGAAGGTTCGGTGATATTTTTGGTCGATGATACTACGGGTGATGAGGGAGCAGGTCTAAGGTCGCGACCAACACGGTTGTTTCGAGCTGTGTATTGAGGTGAGGAGTTTGAAGAGAAGTTGAAGAGAAGTAAGATGGTGTTATCCGTTTGAGATATTGTGAAGGAATGGAGGATCGGTGTGAGTTTAAAATCATGGTAATGGCTGTGAACGTCGGCCTCAGGTGTTTGAGGAAGAAGGATGGGATTGGGCTGTGGGTTTAAAAGGGCATTGGGCTGGTTTTTGGAGGGGTGAGGCCCAGTTAACTATAAATTTAGTTTGTTTTTATTTTAAATAGTGTACTAACTTGTGAATGGTATAAATTCATCATACAGTATCAGAATTGGACAAAACTGGATCCGTCAGGATCGTATGGCCGGTGGCTACACCATGGAGCTGACTGGGAGTTAATCCGAGCTCGTTACAATTTATGGCGAAATAAATTGTTTGATTTAAATCAAACAAATAGTTTTTCGTTCTTTAACGATGAACTGCCAATGTGAGTAAAACTCACCAACTCTGAACAGTTATATTTTTCTAACGTATATTTAGAACTGATAATTATCTGTTGATTGATGTGTGTTAACTGCTTGGTTGAATTGCTTACGTGTTGGTTGAAATTATAGATAACGATATTTATATAATTCGTTAATCGAATATTGATTCTATTTATCAGATTATTTCATATCGAAATGAAATTGATGTTATTATGTTGATTAACATCTGTGATGCAGGGAAATAGGTTGGAGGGACCCAACTAGGTTCCTCAATATTTAAATACTGTTTTGTTTCATATATTGTGATATAAGATGTGATATATAATCTGTTGATGATTATGTTGTTTAAAATGATATCGATCGTGGTTATTTGGTATTCTAAGCACCGTGAAAAAAATACCAGGATGTAAAAAGGAAAATTTCAAAGTATATATTTGAAAAGAAATTTATTTACAAAATCAAAGGATTTTATAAAAGGAAGAAATTTATTTATAAAATCAAAGGATTTTATAAAAGGAATATTTATCATTAAACAAACAGAATAAAGGAATATTTATTTAGAAAATAAATAGAATAAAGGAATATTTATTTAGAAAATAAACATGATTTATAAAAAAGGAAGTTGACGAGATATAAAAGAGTTCATCGAAATTAGTTATTCAAAGTCGAGTTAATCAAATATGGTTAGTCGAATAGAGTTAGTCTAACATAGTTATTCAGGATAAGTTGCCATTTTGCACGACTGCTAGCGTAATTCGCAGGGCTGCAGATAGCCTACAACGGTCAGATGTTTCCTGAGGGAATCAGGCGTAACCATTGTGATCTCTGCGATCTAGAGTTAAGCGAATAGAGTTAAATCGAATATTAGTTATTCGAATAAGAGTTAAGCAAATAGAGTTATTTAATTAGAGTTAATCGAAATAGAGTTAAACAAGATTAGAAACTGACAAGAGATTAGTTAAGTTGAATAGTTTTCTGAGTATCGATCTGATTTTGGTTTCGGCCTTCGGGATTTATACTTAGAGAATCGTTATCTTACTAGTTTACGGTTAGGGACTAATAGTTTTGGAATGGTAGTGATGCGTGAAAAAGCTATGGAAATATTTCCAATGTTAATAACGTATATTTTCTAAATGTAGAAAATAAGGAAATATGAATATATATATATATATATGGTTGATGATTGATCGATATAATTTCCATTTGGAAATAATATCATTGTTTGCACATGTGTTTTTCTTTGATAGTTAACTCATCGACTATCGAAGTTTTTGACCATTTTAATGTTGTTAATACGGAGAGACCGGTTGGATTATTATCCGAAGAACCACTCCGTATTGGCATAAGCGTTGCGAATCATATATGCCAAAGATAATTGAAGACAGAGTAAAGTGCAAGGGCTGTTGTATAAATCTTAGGTAAAGATTGCCTAAGATGGTTGTACTGAATAGCGCCTTCGGTTTGTCCATTCCCATGACGACCTGTATGGAAGAATGTTTGACAGAGTATATTTAATAGATCGCGTAAGTTGATCTCTTCAAATGTATTTACGTTTGGTGGCGGAGGAAATCATTTCTCTTAGCTGTATATCTGTGTTATTTTTGGATAAATAAATTTGTGATTTGGCGGGTATAACGATGTGACATTCAAAGCGAATAAATGTGTGATCTGTCAGAGATAAGCGTAGCCTCTAGCCTCACAACCGGGAAATGAAAGAAAATGGGCAGGCAGCATGGCTATGTAGGTCGCACCTATTAGGGTGTATAATCACATCATTTAGAGTTTCATTTACTTCTAAAAATCTATTGTTGATGCTGTCCCATTCGGGAAACGGTTGCTGATCCCAGCCATTGGTGATCTACATTCGATACACTCAAGCGAAATTAGTGGTCGGTCATGTGTAGTTGGGTTGCAAGATGTTCTTATTGAACCCAATGTATTCCTCACTAGAGGTACACTAGCGAAATGTGGTTCCATACCTTTTCATAGTTGGAAATCCATTATCCAATACGTGATTGCGGTTTTGATTGTATACTATATATGTAGAACGTGAGATGAAAGCGTTTCTGCTAGATGATTATTATATTGTGGTTGATAGACATTATTATAATATCAAACGGTTTTTGATATAAAGATAATTTTTGATTCTCATAAGGGGAAAACCAGTTCCGTTATACGGCGTGGTCTTATGAGATATCGTTTACTTGTTCAAACTGTTTTAAATTGTTTTACTCATACCAGTCCCATGACTGACCCGGAGTTTATTTTGTTTTGTTTTCCCTAAACTCTTGGGTACCCAACTTTGTACGCGAAGTCAAGTAGTCGGGATTTACAGATACTTAAATACCTGGAGCAGGAAGCTTCAGAATTATATAACTATAGTTATTTTCCGCTGTGTTGTAAGTGTTGTACTTTGGAAATGATATGTATATTCAAGTACAAAATTATATTTCAAAGTTATGTTATATATTATATGTTATTCGTTCCGCTGTGAGGTTCGTGTTACTCTGATGTTGTGTTGTTCTTCTTCTATTCTAAGTTTCTATCTTATCTATTCTCACCCTCTAATTTTTTTCATTAACCGTCTGCTATTTTCAATCCTTGGATGTTCGATATGTGTTGTATATCGGATAACCAAGATCGTTAATTTTCGGGTTGTTACAGTTGGTATCAGAGCATAAGGTTAAGCGATTTACCTTGGCTCTGTGGCGTGACTCGGTAGAGATGGGGTTAGTAATACCCTAGATTGAGTTTGAGTGTATATATATGAGAGCGTATTTGTTATTCAATATTAAAATGATTTTATATTGTGAAGACTTATTGGTTGAGTTGTTTGTGAATTCTAGTTGATTAGTTTGGTCCACTATATCGATAGGAGTTTATAAATACTCGAATACGATGAACCGACACGGTATGTTTTGAAAAAAAGGGGTAAATGGAATAATTTTGCCTATATTATATTTTGTTATAAAGGAATTATTAATATTTGAAATATTAGTATATTGGAAGTGTTGGTTGTTATTATAATCGAGTAAGATTATAAAAGTGAAACAATTATGTAAATAACCAATTAAGATTCGTATAAATGTTACGAATGAGTTAAATCTGAAATTTAATCAGAATTGAATTTTAAACCTGAAAATTTGGAGAAGTATTTGTAAAAGAACATGGATTATATATACGTGAATTTTAAAATCCTAGGAGATTTTAAATTGTTTTACAAACATTCGGAATAGTATTTTGAAAATGGATTTCAAAATAGAAGAGTTTAGATATGGTTTTGAAAAGTGATATAGTATTGAACTCACTTCGGTCGCTGGAAAATAATTCTGATGATGACATCGCAGCATCATCGGTGTTCATTTTCGAGTTTACAAGTGACGGATTACTACCAAAGAAATTGTTTTTGAATCGTTTTGAGAAAAGCAAGTTGTTTTGAGTTTGAAAGGGAATATTCGATTTTTGAAAAGGGTAAGTTGTTTAAAACTCGCAGGAAAGAGCAGTTTGAATTAAAAACAAATTGAGTAGAAATTTGTGAAAGCAAATTAGAATTAAAATAAAGTCAGTTAAGTGGTAACTGAAATTGAATTAGAATGATATCAAGACAAATTGGATTTGTGAGACTCGATTTTGAAGTGTAATTTGATAATCAAGTTAAGAGTTTGGAATCGAGAATGAAACTTGAGTTTGAAATGATATTTGGCTTGGATATAAGCGAATGGTTGTGTTGGAGATAAAAGTGAGTGGAGTTTGATTGGGATGCCATTGGTATATGCTGAATTAGCAGCATATGTAAATGATATAATGATATGCCCGACAAAAAAGGGTACCAGTTTATATTATATATTGGGTATGAGATTTTGATGAGCCGATTTGGCAAGCCTCTTGGCTGTTTGATTTTCTTTTGGGTTGAAGAAGGCTTAGAGAGGCGAGTTGGAGTTTGATCTATTGACTAGTACAAAGGAGGTGCTGGTGAAATTTTTCGAAAAGTTAAGGTGTTAGAAAATTATCAGGATTTTTGAAAATTTTCATTGATAAGAATTAATTAATATTTAATTAAATTTAAATTGGTTCAGTTGAAAATTGAAGTTAAGAAGTGAACAACTAAGTTCTAACTAATCGATAGGGTTTATTTTCTATCTTACCAATTTCGAGGATGAAATTATTTTAAGTGGGGAAGAATGTAACAACCCGTATTTTTCAGCGATATATAATTAACTATTTAATTATATAAATAGTGGTTTAGAATTCAAATGGTCATTGAATTAAATAATAGTGAATATTTAATTAAAATAATAATTAAATAATATATTTAATTCTGAAATAATCAGAATTGGGCTAAAATGGCGATATGGTGTGAATTGGGAAATTCAAAATATATATTTCAGTTTAAAATTGAATTACTAAAACAAATATATTATTTGAATGAAGTTTGAATGTATAATTATATTATAATTAAAATCGAGCTCGAAATGGCGTGGCAGTTCGCGATTTGGCGATTTGAACTTCAACTGAATATACAGAATTCGTTTTAAGCCGAAATTCTGTGAAACAAGAAACGCTAGGAGCTGGTGAAGTATATTTTTCTAGTGGAAGAGAAAAATCGGGATTTCTTCATGTAGATTTTGATTTATGTTCAAATCAAATTTTAGAAAAGTCGCTATGGAATTCCTTTATAATTTATAATGATTTATTTATATTTATAAAAGGAATTTCATTATAAATCGAATATCGATTTAATCGGGATTTGAAATATCGAGTTATAAATCCTAGTGGAGCTATATAGTATTCCACTGTGAATATATACGATAATATTTATTTTTTTATATTAAATTTAATTGTTTTTAAATATATTTATATATTTAAAAGGGTTGTTTAGGGCTTTAAAAATAGCCAGTTTTGCAAACGACCTCAGAATTCGATGAAACTAATTTTGTTGGATCCGCTATGTTGAATTATTGTTAGATTTCAATTTCCGTGATTTTTGAAGTCAGTATGTGGCCGTACTGATTTTTAAAGTGAAAAACAATCAATAAATTGACATTTAAAAATACGTTGTGTGAGCATACGAAGTCGGAATTCGACGAAATCAGTTTCGTTGGGACCGTAATGTCAAACTCTAGCAGTATGTCCAGTTTGGTGATTTTTGGGTATCATAAGTGAACACAGGAATTTTTAAAGTCTCATATGATAATATAAATTAATTAAAAACAAATATCCTAACCTATAAATGAACCTAACAAGGCCACGTCCTTCTTTTTCCTCAGCCACATCTTGGCAGTATAACGCAAGAAAAAAAAATCCTCTCCTCACAAAAATCCTCCACAAAAAAATCGATAGTCGTTAATTAAAAACAAATCAAAGAAATTTCCTTAAATCTAAATCTCCATTTCCTTTTAATCCTTACTTCACGAGCTTCGATCTGATTTGCTTTTTGTAAAGCTCGATTGCAGATTTCTGGGATCGACTTTTCCAGCGTGAGATCTAGGGTTCGTATATCCTGGAATTTAAGGCAATGATATTGGAATTGGAGTTTATATTCGGATTTGTGGTTTACAGGAGCATCGTATGTGGAACTTTGGGAAGGTTCGGTGATAATTTTGGTCGATGATACTATGGATAACGAGGGAGCAGGTCTGAAGTTGCGACCAACATGTTTGTTTCGAGCTGTGTATTGAGGTGAGGAGTTTGATGAGAAGTTAAAGAGAAGTAAGATGGAGTTATCCGTTTGAGATATTATGAAGGAATGGAGGATCGTTGTGAGTTTAAAATCATGGTAATGGCTGTGAACGTCGGCCTCAGGTGTTTGAGGAAGAAGGGTGGGATTGGGCCATGGGTTTAAAAGGGGATTGGGCCGGTTTTTGGAGGGGTGAGGCCCAGTTAATTATAAATTTAGTTTGTTTTTATTTTAAATAGTGTACTAACTTGTGAATGGTATAACTTCATCATACAGTGTTGGAATTGGACAAAACTGGATCCCTCAGGATCGTATGGATGGTGGCTACACCATGGAGCTGACTAGGAGTGAATCCGAGCTCGTTACAATTTATGGCGAAATAAATTGTTTGATTTAAATCAAACAAACAGTTTGTCGTTCTTTAGCGATGAACTGCCAATGTGAGTAAAACTCACCAACTCTGAACAGTTATATTTTTCTAACGTATATTTAGAACTGATAATTATCTGTTGATCAATTTGTGTTAACTGTTTGGTTGAATTGCTTATGTGTTGGTTGAAATTATTGATAAAGATATTTATATAAATCGTTAATCGAATATTGATTCTGTTTATCAGAATATTTCATATCGAAATGAAATCGATGTTATTATGTTGATTAACATCTGTGATGCAGGGAAATAGGTTGGAGGGACCCAACTGGGTTCCACAATATTTAAATACTGTTTTGTTTCATATATTGTGATATATGATGTGATATATAATCTATTGATGATTATGTGTGTTTAAAACGATATCGATCGTGGTTATTTGGTATTCTAAACATCAAGAAAAAAATACTAGGATGTAAAAAGGAAATTTACAAAGTATATATTTGAAAAGAAATTTATTTATAAAATCAAAGGATTTTATAAAAGGAAGAAATTTATTTATAAAATCAAAGGATTTTATAAAAGGAATATTTATCATTAAATAAATAGAATAAAGGAATATTTATTTAGAAAATAAATAGAATAAAGGAATATTTATTTAGAAAATAAATAGGATTTATAAAAAAGGAAGTTCACGAGATATATAATAGTTAAGCGAATTTAGTTATTCGAAGTCGAATTAATCGAATATGGTTAGTCGAATAGAGTTAGTCAAACATAGTTATTCAAGATAAGTTACCGTTTTGCACGACTGCTAGCGTAATTCGCAGGGCTGCAGATAGCCTACAGCGGTCGGATGTTTCCTGAGAGAATCAGGTGTAACCATTGTGATCGCTACGATCTAGATTTAAACGAATGGAGTTAAATCGAATATTAGTTATTCGAATAAGAGTTAAGCAAATAGAGTTATTCAATTAGAGTTAATCGAAATAGAGTTAAACAAGATTAGAAACTAACTAGAGATTTGATAAGTTGAATAGTTTTCTGAGTATCGATCTGATGTTGGTTTCGGCCTTCGGGGTTTATACTTAGAGAATAGTTCTCTTACTAGTTTACGGTTAGGGACTAATAGTTGTGGAATGGTAGTGATGCTTGAATAAGCTATGAAAATATTTCCAATGTTAACAACGTATATTTTCTAAATGTAGAAAATAAGGAAATATGAATATATATATATGGTAGATGATTGATCGATATAATTTCCACTTGGAAATAATATCGTTGTTTGCACACGTGTTTTTCTTTGATAGTTAACTCATCGACTATCGAAGTTTTTGACCATTTTAACGTTGTTAATATGGAGAGATCGGTTGGATTATTATCCGAAGAACCACTACGTATTGGCATAAGCGTTGCGAATCATATATGCCAAAGATAATTGAAGACAGAGTAAAGTGCAAGGGTTGTTATATAAATCTTAGGTAAAGATTGCCTAAGATGGTTGTACTGAATAGTGACTTCGGTTTGTCCAGTCCCAGACGACCTGTATGGAAGAATGTCTGATAGAGTATATTTAATAAATCACGTAATTTGATCTCTTCAAACGTATTTACGTTTGGTGGTGGAGGAATTCGTTTCTCTTAGTTGTATACCCATGTTATTTTTGGATAAATCAATTTGTGATTTGGCGGGTATGACGATGTGACATTCAAAGTGAATAAATGTGTGATCTGTCAGAGATAAGCGTAGCCTCTAGCCTCATAACCGGGAAATGACAGAAATCAGGCAGGCAGCATGGCTATGTAGGTCGCACCTATTAGGGTGTATAATCACCTGATCTATAGTTTCGTTTACTTCTAGAAATCTATTGTTGATGCTGTCCCATTCGAGAAACGGTTGCTGATCCCAACCGTTTGTGATATACATTCGATACACTCAAGTGAAATGAGTGGTCGGTCATGTGTGGCCGGGTTGCAAGATGTTCTTGTTGAACTCAGTGTATTCCTCTCTAGAGGTACAGTAGCGAAAGCTGGTTTCATACCTTGTCATAGTTGGAAATCCATTACCCAATACGTGTTTTCGGTTTTGATTGTATACTATATATGTAGAACGTGAGATGAAAGCGTTTCTGCTAGATGATTAGTATATTGTGGTTGATAGACATTATTATAATATCAAAAGGTTTTTGATATAAAGATAATTTGGATTCTCATAAGGGAAAAACCTGTTCCGTTATACGGCGTGGTCTTATGAGATATCGTTTACTTGTTCAAACTGTTTTAAACTGTTTTACTCATACCAGTCCCATGACAGACCCAGAGTTTATTTTGTTTTGTTTTCCCTAAACTCTTGGGTGCCCAACTTTGTACGGGAAGTCAAGTAGTCGGGATTTACAGATACTTGAGGAGCTAGAGCAGGAGGCTTTAGAATTATATAACTTTGGTTATTTTCCGCCGTGTTGTAAGTGTTGTACTTTGGAAATGATATGTATATTCAAGTACAGATTTATATTTCAAAGTTATGTTATTGTAACGACCCAGAAAATCTGAACAATTTAAATTTTTTTAAATTGGCTAAAATAATGTATTTTAAATATTTAAAATAAATATTTTAAAAAATGGCGATGAAAACTGAGTTTGAATCGACAATTGAAAACGAATATAATTAATTATAATTATAAACAATGCCTGAAATGGCGCTGTAGTTTCAAAAATCGAATTCAAACTTTGTCGGACTATACCGGGTGCAAAACAAAACGAATTTTAGTGAAACCAAAAATATTTAAATCTGTTAGTGAATACCTTTCCAATGAATCTGACAAATCGAAATTTGATAGCGGGAATCAAAAGATATGTCCAATTGAAAATTCTGAATAGTCGCTATGGAATTCAGGCCCTTAAAAATGGATATTTTGCAAACGACCTCGGATTTCGACGAAACCACTTTTGTTGGATCCGTGATGTCAAATTATTGCTAGGTTTCAAATTTCATAATTTTTCGAATCAATATGTGAGCGTGGCAAAGGAAAACGCGTTTGACCAGTTTTAGTTGATTTTAATCGACTGGAAAATGGCCATTTTTCTAACGATGTCAGAATTCGATGAAACTAGTTTTGTTAGGACCGTATCGTCAATACGAAGCTAGAAAATATTTTTCTGGAATTTTTAGAGTTAGTATGTGACCCCGGTAAATTGAAATGCGCGTTCAAATTCAATATATTGAGTTAAATGTATATTTGAAGAAAACTGATTGTAACGGTCGAATCAGCTTGCGATACATATCCCATTGTGTTCGGAATGGGGGTAAAACGCTATGGACCACAGGCGGTGGGCCTCGTTTAGAGGTCGTATGAAAAAGTTGCTTTTTGAAAATAAATTAATTAAATAAATTAAAAATAAAATATCTTTTCCTCTCCCCTTAACCCGCTCAGCCCTTCCCTCTTTCATTCGATCAAAATAAAATTAAACAAAAAAAAAAGAGAAAAAAACCCCGACGCCTCTTTCATCTCGACAAACCCTGTCGCGCCGCCGCCTAGACTGGCGACCCCCTCCTCGTCGAGCCACCCCTACCCTTTCCTTCTCCGCGAGCGCCACCCTCTCCCCTTGTCTTCGTTCGAGCAACGTGAACCACGCCCAAAACCCTGGCTCCAGCACTCCGTACCCAATCCGCCGAGCTCCGCCCACCGGACCACCCACACACTTGCGCCTCCACCAGCGACCGCCAACTCCAGTCGAGACCCCCCCCCCCGACGTGATAAACAGTGGAAAAAAAGGGTAATTATAAATAATTTATTTATTTATTTGTCTTTGTTTATATAAGGTAATTAGATTAGTTAATCTACTAATTTAGCATAGTTTTGAAATGAAATTAACATTCCTTTTAAAATAGCAAAGTTAGATTTTTAAAATAGCAAAGTTAGATTTTTTAAAATAGCAAAGTTAGATTTTTAAAATAGCAAAGTTAGATTTTTTAAAATAGCAAAGTTAGATTGTTAAATGTATGAGAGGATAATAAAATTATGATTTGTATATAAGGAGGAGGTAGAAAAAGATTTTTATTCAATTAAAAATATGATTTTCATATTTTTAAAGTATTAAAAATATAGTCTTTACTATATAGCGATTATAAAAATATGATTTTTATATTTTTAAAGTATTAAAAATATAATCTTTATTATGTAAATGATATAAAAATATGATTTTTACATACGAGGAACGATAAAAATGTAATCTTTATGAGATAGAGAATATAAAGATAGCATCTTTATATGTGTAGCAAAATAAATATGTGATTCTTACATCGATATTTTTGAAAAGGTTCGATCTTTATATTTGAAAAGGTTCGATCTTTATATTTGAAAAGGTAAAATCTTTATATGGAGAATAGCGGAATAAAATAAAATTTTATCCATATAGCGTGAAAGTAAAAATATGGCTTTTATATATTGGATAGCAATATAAAAATGTGATTTTTATATATATAGTGGCTACGGGCAACGAAAGCGACAAAGGCGAGAACAGTGAAGATTTATGCAAAGAAGAGTCGTGGGATTGAATTAGCTATCGGTGAGAATTTCTCACTCTTCAATTTCTTTTTCTAGCCATATATATATGTGTTGAAATAAAAGTGAATTGCTATATATATATATATATATATATATATATATATATATATATATATATATATATACGCCCCTCGTCCACAAACCATGGACGATATTTATTGATTGGAATTGTTGTGAAAATTGATTGATAGCGAATGGTTGTTTTGGATTGTTTGTGGTTGATATTGATTGATTGTGGTTGGAAAATACTCGTTTGTGGTTGAAAAATATTTGGTTGAAATCACATAGGATTAGTTTGTGGAAATGAAATAAATATATACATGCCGTCTACGTGCGAACTAGATGCATGATCCCCATTGTCAAAAACCGCGAGGTTTTAAGGTAGAGCGAGGAGCCGTACTAGGGACGGTCCCGGTTTTAACTACCCTGCCGTTATGCTGCCGAAATTTTGAATAATATTCGTGTGTTTGAATTATTTTCATCTGCTTAAACTATATTTATTCATTGAATATAACACCTTCATGTGTTGAATCGATATTCATTCGTTGATTAGAAATTCATGTGTTGAATGGTATTCGCGTTATAAATATAAAAATCACATTTTTATCTATATATAGAAACTATAGAAAACCTTCATGTGTTGAATTGATATTCATTCGTTGATTAGAAATTCATGTGTTGAATGGTGTTCATATTTTGAAATAAATTGTTTGATTATAAAAATCACCTTTTATCGACTATATGAAATGTGTAAAATAATCTCGTTTTGAAAGAAATTGTTTTATAAGAAAAATCCTATTTTTATCACCAATATGAAATATATAAAATAATAGTGTTTTGAAATGAGTTGTTTTACAATAAAAATCACATTTTTATTATATACATGAATCGTTGAAATGTGAAGTGTTAAAAATAGCCACTCGTTCAAATAAACATATATGAGTTGAAATATTCATTAATTAGCTAATGAAATGATTTGTACCTACGTATGTAACATTAGAATGAATGGTGTTTTTAAACCAAATAGAAATCAAATATGAAGTTGTATAGAAAATGATAAATGATAAGAACTATATATATGTACATGCATATTCATTGAACAGGTTATAGCAAAGGGGCTAGAGAAGAGGAATAAAATTTTGTGCCCGACAAATAGGTACACATTTACTGTTTTGTTTGGGTGATGATTTTATGAGCCTGTTGGCTAGCCGCTTGGCTTTTTCTTTTTCTTTTTGAGATTAGAAGGACCGGGAAAGCTATTTGCGGTTTCCCGATGCTCCCAGTGCAGGGGAGGTTATGGCGAAATTTTCCAAAATTTTAAGGCGTTAGTGAAATATTTGAAGTGAAAACGATATAGAAATCATTGAATGAACTATATTTATATAAATATAAAAAAAATTAAAACGAAACGTAGTCGTGCAGTTCGCATTTTGAAACCATGATTTCAAACAACTAGTGCGGGTAATCCGACCATTCGATTTTCCCGAAACCGCAACCGTCGGGTTCGCCTTGGAAATATCTTTCCAACGGCACCAACTTTGTAAAAATCCAACGGTTGGATTGTCTGGAATGTTTAATTCAAATCTGATGAAAAACAGCGCCAGAAGCGATTATATTTTTATATATATAAATATAATTATATATTTAATCGAATAATGACGCTGCAGTTCGTATTTTGAAATCGAAAATTCAAACGATTGTACCGGGAGATCCGACCGTCGGATTTTCCTGAAACTGGAACCTTTGGATTCGTTTTGAAAAGACATTTCTAATGATGTAAATTTTGTGAAGATCCAACGGTTAGATTTTCAGATATGTGTAAATCAAATCTGAAGAAAAACAGCGCCACGGCCGCGTTATGGCCCGAAGCGTCGTTTTGAATAAATTTGCTATTTTAAAATAAATAAAAATAGCGATAAATCGTTATAAAATATCATAAACAATATGGAATGGAAATAAACTGAATTTGCTCGATTTATGTTGTATTTGATGGTTGAATGTGTTTGGTGTGAAAATTACATTAAAGAACAAAATTGGTGTTGTCGAATAATTTAACCATTGAAATCTAGAATTGAATTGAAATTCTAAATATACGTGAATTATTTGAAAAGGCCGAGTTAATTCTCATTTCAAATAATTGACCGACGATTAAAAGTCGAAGATGAAGACGGTAGTCGAAGACCGGAGATCTTCACCTCGTTTGGATGGTAACCGAGGTCCTGATTGGGAGGCATCCCGAAATATGGATAATGAGTGGTGATCGTCCAGACGTACGTGGTGATCGAAGGGTTTACGAGGCATTTAGTGCCTCCGGTTTCGTTCAGACCCAGAACGGACTTGTAAATGGACTGTGTGTCTGACATTGGATTTTATTCTGTGTTGATTGATCTCTATTAAATATACATCTGTTTGGCGGCGGAGAATTTATTCTTTCGCTTAACGCTCTTCTCTGAGACGCACGAGCTCAGAGGTTGTATATCGATGGACATCAGTCGCATGGCATGAATTGCCTGTGTGGCATGCTAAGATGCAGTGATCAGGGCTTCTGTTGAAAAGCAAAGTCGTGTGGTGATGATCAAAGCACCGCCTGTGTGGCGTAGCTTTGTGTATAACGTAAATTCGCGAGCCTCACACCCCGGTATGAACCAGAAACGGGAGAAGGACCTCAGGGAGGGCATGCGTTTCTTTCTAGCTAGGGTGGTGTCAGTGACCTACCAGCCCTGACATTTATATACTTTTCACCTATGTGGTTGTTGCTGTTGCGAGGTGCCTCGGTTTGATCGGACGATCCGGGTCCGATGGAGTCATTCGTTGGCTCGTTTACGCCCCAAAGGGCAGGGAAACGTATTGTTCAGGCATTTTAATCCACATCGGTGGACCGGCCCTGACGATCCAAGGGTCGATGCGCTCTGACCCTGTGGCTCGGGCTAGAGAGTCACGAAGTCGGTAAGGACTATCTTTTGCCTTGGTTCATGACGGAAATCCAATTTCCAAATACGTGACTGTGCGGTTTTGATTGTATACCTATATATATGGCGACATAGTGGTATGGGGCATTAATGCCGTCTATGATTGATAGTTATGATTTGAAATTGTTTTCAAAACATATAAACACTAGCAATAATATCAAATGCCTTTGTTTTATTCGTATCAAGCATATTTTGGCCATTATAAGGTAAAAACTCTATCCTCCGGTTTGCGTTGCATTGTATGATGGGAACTGAGTCTTATAACGACTTCATTTTTATAAAAAGCATAGCGATGTTTAAAAGAAAGATTTGTTTTAAAGCACTGGCAATCCAATGGAGTAAACCCGTTCCACGAAAGTGGCGTGGTCCTGTGATTTGCCAAATTATATATGTGTTGAGTAGATTTCTCATACCAGTCCCATGACTGACTCGTAGTTTGTTTCACTTTCAAACTCGGGTGCCACTTTTTCTACACGGGCAGCCTTGTATTCAGGTTTAGCTGGTTCTTTTTCTGGATAGCTAGAGCTGAAGATGGATTCTATCATTTATCTCTTTTTATGCTGTTCAGCTCCTATTGTACATATTTTGTTTGTTTTCCGCTGTAGACATTTATGTATAGCTGAACTGTATTTGTACTAAGTAAGATCCTGTATACTGTGTACCTCTGATGATTACTTTTATCCAGTATATTCTATTGTTCATTATCTGGTGTATTTAATTATTTTGTTCTGCTATTATCTGTTTCTGTGTTATATACCAAAGATAACCCTTGTCTCCGTATGAACGGGATTTCGGGTCGTCTCAACGTGGTATCAGAGCTTTGGTTAAGCTTAGTTTTGGAATGTAACATTTGAACGAACTCGTCAGAAATAGAACCAGTAGTGTTCTAGGACGGACAACTCAATACAGATAGGATCAGTAATATCCTAGTATGAGTAAAGCAGAATGAAATTACGCCTCGATAGGCACATTTACACTTGAAGTATATGTTTCTATGTTTGAAAATACCTTTTCTGTGACCTGACACTTGATCTGCTGTTTGCAGAAGTACTAGAAAATGAGTGCCAGAAACAGAAGGAATACAGAACCCGGTCTAGAGGCTCTATTAAAGAGATATCGGAATCTGTACGGAGCATAGTTCTCTGGCAATGAATCTATAATTCAAACTCAAGCTTGGGTGAGTTCTGTTGAAAGAATTTTTGAGCGTATCCAGCTGAGGGATGACCAGAAAAGAAGAAAAGGTTCAGAACTGACGGGGAGTTCCAAGAGAATAGAGAGTGCAAACAGTGCCACGAGGCTGGTCATCTTGCAAAGGATTGCCCGCAGTTAAACAAGCCTGAAATGGTTCAAGTAAATGAAGTAGCAGAAACTTCTGAGCCCTCAGCTAGTCAAGAAAGGGCCGATGTTTTAGAAGGAACGCTTACTGTCAAAAATATTCCAGTCAAAGTACTGTTTGACACAGGCGCATCCCGAAGCTTTATTGCCAAGAGTGCAGCTATGAAGCTGGATTTGAATTTGAAAAAGCTGAAGGAACCCATGACTGTCCAGAATCCGGTTGGGGGTTCCATTGATCTCAGTTGGGTTTGTGGAGTGCCGGTTTCTTTCTCTCGTTATCGGTTCCCTACCATCGCAGCCGTCATGAATTTTAAAGAGTTTGATCTTATCTTGGGGTTAGACTGTAACGACCCGCCCTTTTTGCCCGATTCTCGCCGGTAATTAAACCGACTCAAATCGTTCATAAAGACGAATTGTTATGGGTACTTACATACATTGAACAAAAACAACAGAACTTTTCATTGAATAATTCAATATTACATCAGAGTTACATGAATGTCAGAGTTACACATAAATATACACAGCGGAAGAAATAAAACTCTCAGCGGAAGAACATTATCCGATACAGCGGAAGCTCCAACTCTAGCGTGAACTCTAACTCCGGAAGCGTTCTGAATCTTCTCCAACGATCCATAACTGCAAAACTAAACACTAGCTGCCCGCGTGGAAATTAGTGGGCACCCAGAGTTTAGGAAGGAATAATAAACTCCAGGTCAGTCGTGGGACTGGTGTGAGAACTCAAAAACAGTTATCATTTAGGTTTCATTTTAAAGTTGGGTAATTCAACGGACCACGCCGCTAATGCGGAACGGGTTTTACTCCATATGAATTCCCGTGCATAGAAATATGCAATGACTTTTGAAAAATGAAGCTATCATAAGCTCGTCCCACATCACACAATGCAAGCGCACACCAGATGGGCGAGTTTTGTCTTATGATAACCAAACATGATTTCATACGTGAAAATCCTCTTTTAATATTATCATATAGTGTGGAAAACAAGTTCACAAATAAATGTATTAATCCTAGACGGCATGAGTGCCTCATCCCACTATGTCGCCATATATAAATACAATCATAATCGTATGGCTCGTATTGGGATTTGGATTTCCAACTTGATGATTCCTGGCACGAAAGATCAATCAGGGATACAAAACGAAGTGCCTCAATGGCTTTTTCGACCATACGCGGACACCGAATACACATCGTCAGGGCAGATCAACGGTTTTCGACCAGACGCGGCCCCCCGAACATACCCCATCCCCAGTTCATAAGTGGTTTCCCACTGCTGCAGCACTCATCATCGAATCATATATATATATATACAGACCAAACCGCCAGTTTCTCATCATCCGGTGTGTGAGGTTTGTCGATGTCACGTCATACACAAAGCTACGCTTCGATAAGCCATGCTTTGATCATCATTAGCTCATATCATACTTGGGTATGCCACATTGTCAATATCTCCACATATCACTGATTCGAATTAATACATATTCTCTAAGAACGTAACTTAGAGACAGAGATATTCAATTGCCACAAATCATATATATATATATATTCACACGGATCAGTGCTACGTGGTCAATTACAATGTCAGACACACCATCCATACAAGTCCGTTCTGGGTCTGAACGAAACACAATCCGAAAATCTCCAAATATACTCAGATCTCCTGCCACCCTCGTATCGGGTGTACGGCCCGATCCGAGATGTCAGCAATCGATCCAAATAATCTGGACATTTCCGGTCTTCATTTATCGATTTCAAATCTTGAATTACTTCATAACGTCGTAATATTACTTGGAATGGTTTTCGGACCTATATCCGATCCCGGACTTTCCAAGTAACAAACGTATCTTAAAACAATAGTTACAAATCACACGGGTTTCCCAATTCAAATCTCCTTTCCAAACATTTCCAATTTACTTTGAATTAAATGTTGGATTTAATTCCCCGGAAACCCATTATCCTTAACCCCTTTCAAATTCGACGTTTGTTTCCAAACTTCATTTTCAAAACAACTTAATTAATCCGTCGACACTTGAGTAACCAAATCTTTATTTGGATTTGGATTTCCATTTAAACACCTATTTTTCAAATATCAGTTCGTATAGAATCAAATCGACTTGTACTCGATATTGATTCACAAATTCAGGCAACACGATCAGAATCAGGATATGGATACGTTGATATTTCTGATCGTATTTGTCTGCTCCTATAAACCCATACCGAATATCAGACGACCAATTCTATTCAAACTCATCTCAGATTCATATCATATGGAAGAATCAAGTCCTTTCCATAATAATTCATGTTTGAAATCTTCAAATTTCAAATCATTTCAAATAACGTTAAAGTGTTACTGAAAGCATTGGGAAATGGTTACTAAATTAATTAAATCCCAGTCATTCTAAATTCAAAATTTTAAACCATAAATCACTTTCAAATAATATAATATAAATTCATACTATTCGATTTTCATTGCGGTCGGCGAACGGCATGTATGGCAACCTTTTCAGATTTAAATTTAAACCTAACTCGAAAATCATCCGATGGAATTTGAAAATTCCTCTTTTATACGAAACCCATTATTATTATAAGTCCGTTGTTTTCTGTTTTACGTCAATTCGATTCTGTATGTTCAAGTTATAACTATTTGAAGTTCGAACTAATATCGTCGAACTGTCACTTAGCGACGAGTTCGATTCCGCTCTATAATGTTTTATAGGATTTGTTCAATCCATTTCCAAAACAAATTTATTTCATAACTTAGTTAAAACCAAATCCGGATTTCCTTTACAACTTTTATTTCTCAAACAAAGCTAGTCAATAATCATTTCAAGTGAAATATAAATTCTTTTATGCTTTCAAATCCCGTTCCAATAACTACTAATAATCAAGATCAATGGAATGTTTTCACGATTAAATTTCAAAACTAAATTTGAATTTAAACAATTCAAGAGAAATGGAAATTATTTCCAAACATATTTATTTAAAATTCAAGATTGATATTCATTAATGTTTATCAATGATGCTTATCAATTAATTCAGCAAAGTTTCAAATATTCAATATATATATATTTTTCAATTTGCAAACTTTTTTACCGATAGTCATTATATAAATAATAAAATCAATATTAAATCCAAATCATATTCGATTTAACTCAAAACCCAGTCCAAGAATAAATAAATGATTGAAATTTCCCAAATGTCGTTTTGTAAAATATTTGTACATCTGGATTTTATCTTCCAAATGGTTCCAATTAAATTCAACAAATTTTTTTCAAATAAAATATTCGTTTAAGAGAAAGGAGAATTCAAATCAATCACCCGTAAAATCTGCAACTACGGTGCATTTGACTTTATTCAACAAAACAACCGCAATAACATAATCAAACGAACAGGCATCATCCATCCATCGCAACCATAAAATAAATCAACTATGTACGGAGCGTTATTGTCAGTAACGCTCGGTGTTTTATGGTGTTATTACAGCATATACATCCATCGAACCATCAGCGACAAATAACCATAACATTTCAAGCATCCACAACCACTGATTTTCCGTCAATTATTATAATTATAAATAAATTATAACAAATTATTTCTACCCAAAATGAAATAATTAAAGTGAAGTTCTCACCTGCGTTGCGCTCTGGTTTCACTGACGAACCCGGTATCAACTGCATATCGGTTCACGAACATTATAATTGACAAGCGCGCACCGTTCTTCGCAACGCGTCTTCATGCACCGTACATCGTTTTGTATTTCTTCTTTTTTTTCTCTCTCGGAATGGTTGGACAAAGTACAACGAATTAAGACATGCGACAGCATACCGCATGGCACAACTTTTCTCTCCTTCTTTCTTTTATTTCTTTTCGCATTTTTTTTTTATAAAAAAAAAAGACAAAAAAGCACGGAAGTGTTGTACAATCGCATGCTTGCGCATGCATGCAACCAGGCTATTTCGGCCTCCTCTCCTAATCCCTTTTTGAGTGCATGCGAACCTCTTTTTTTTTATATATATATGCATGTACCTGCGCATGCAATGAGAGGAGAGAGAAAGCAAGAGAGGATGGCGGACGTGAGTGCTTTGGACTGGAGAGAAGAAGGAAGCGAAGGGGATGGATGCAGCTCACGGTGGAGAAAGAATTGCGTGAGGGAGTTGGTGAGCAAAATAATCAAAAGCTGAGGTGCGTGCCTCCTTAAATCATGCAATTAAGGGTAGTTTGGTCTTAACAAGGGACACCCGTCCATTTACAAGAAACAATTCTCATGCATTATTACACGTGTGCACACGTGTCTATTTTACCCAATACTCATGCATGCATTCATACACCTAAGTACACACGTGGCCCTCTCTACACAACTCGAGCATGCATAAAGACACTTGCTATCTCATAATGTGTGAACAATCCATGCGCTCACCTTATCGTCCACCATATTTCAAGTCCATACATAGTGTATTTATTTGTACATCTCCAATTTTTGATTTTTAGAGTTATTTACCGAGAGTTGCACTGGAATAAAACCATCATCGTAAACAACAACACGCTCTGATTTAGAAACAGCAATAAAACCGGTCTGATTGATCAATTCTGTAAAGCATCTAAAGGACCACATTTATACCCAAAATACGTTGAAAAATTATCTGCTTATTTCTTCAAATTAAAAATTACAGAAAAATTCTAAAAATTATTTTAAAACAGCGCGTACAGAAATCGGATGAATATTTTTAACTGATATTTAATTATAATTTATTTTCAAGTCAAACTACTTTTTAAAATTAAAAATCCATACAAATCTATATATAAAATTGTTTAAATCTTTATATATCAAATATTTCCTCAAAATAAATCTTCAAATTATAAAATTCATATTATAAAACATTTATATATATATAAATACAAAATATCACTATCTATAAATATAAAACCCATTATGTAAAATTACAAAAATCATTATTATACAACATCTTTAAAATAAGTCTTATATAAAATTATTTATTTAAACTAAATAAATAGGGATTTCAAATAATTTAAACCTTATCAAATTCAAAAAATATATTCAGACAATCTCAAAATGTGTAAAAAAAAATTCAAATTCAAATCTAGAAAATTCCTGTTCGTTACATAGACTGGTTGACCAAATATGAAGCTGAAGTTAAATGCGCCGACAGAGTCGTAAAGGCGAAGATTAAATCAGGTGATTATATAACCATTCCCTGTGAATGTCAGAATGCTAATAGAAAAGACTTCTGGGCAGCTTTGAATGTTTCTCCAGCCCAAATTGAAAATATTCCTGAAGTCACAGAGAATATTCCTGACCTCATCAAAGATATTCCTGTCGTTAAGAACTATGCGGATGTGTTCGAGGAAGTTGTTCGCTTATCTCCGCAGAGAGAGATAGATTTCAAAATTGCTTTAATTCCCAATGCAAGGCCGGTAGTTCACGCTATTCGAAGAATGTCCTTGAAAGAGAAGGAGGAATTAGACAATCAAACACGACAGCTGGTATGGAAAGGTCTGATCAGGCCTAGTTTCTCTAATTGGGGTGCAGCAGTGGTGTTTGTCCCGAAATCTGACGGTACTCTACGTCTATGTGTGGATTATCGTGATCTGAACAAACAGACAATAAAGAACAAATATCCATTGCCGCGAATTGATGATTTGTTGGATCGATTAAATGGCGCACAAGTATTCTCAAGGATGGACCTAGCAACAGGTTTCCATCAACTTCGAATTGCCGAAGAGTGTGTTCCAATGACAGCATTCAGAGTTCCCGACTTATTCTATGAGTGGTTAGTAATGCCGTTCGGCTTGTTTAACCCTCCAGCCTATTTCGTCGATCTAATGAATAAAGTGTTCAGAGGAGTTTTGAATAAATTTGTTCTGGTTTTCATTGACGATATTCTAATCTTCTCTAAATCAAAGGCCGAGCATGAAAAGCATCTGGAACAGGTTCTAGAAATCCTCAGAAGGAATGTATTAAAAGCCAAGTTTTCCAAATGTATCTTCTGGCAAGATGAAGTAAAATTTCTGGGCCACGTCGTATCAAAAGAAGGAATCGCTGTGGATCCAAGTAAAATCACGGCTATTCAGAATTGGAAACAGCCCAGTACCCCCACTGAAGTCCGCAGTTTTCTCGGATTGGCTAGCTATTATCGGAAGTTCGTTAAAGACTTTTCGAAGATATCTGGTCACTTAACGAAGCTTACAAAGAAGCATTCTAAGTTCAAATGGACTCCAGAAAGTGAGGAAGCTTTCGAAGAGCTAAAGTTAAGACTAACGACAGCTCCAGTGTTAACCATCATTGATGGCAACCAAGATCTAAAAGTCTGGACTGATGCTTCTAGAGAAGGCCTCGGCGCAGTGTTAATGCAAAGAGGCCAAGTAATTGCTTATGCTAGCCATCAACTGAAGCCACACGAGAAGAACTACGTAACTCATGATCTTGAGTTATTGGCTATAGTATTCGCCTTGAAAATTTGGAGACACTATCTTCTGGGTGAGAGATTTGAACTGTTTACAGATCACCAGTCGTTAAAGTATCTGTTCACTCAGAAGGACCTGAATCTGAGGTAGCAACGTTGGCTAGATTTTCTTGCAGCTTATGACTTTGAAATTATATATACTCCAGGGAAAGCCAATGTCGTGGCTGATGCGCTGAGCCGAAAGAATGTAATGATCGCCAGCTTTATTATCACGACTTCCTTGATTGACAAAATATCTATTCTTCAGAAGGAGGATAATTTTATTAAGGATATGATTAAAAGGATTCAGAAAGGCGAACCCTCGTGTTTTCAAATAGATAACGACGAGACCTTGAGGTTGAAAGGAAGGATTTGTGTTCCTGACATTCCAGAGTCAAAAAGGGAAGTGTTAGACGAGTGTCACAAGTCCAAGCTGAGTATCCATCCTGGCGTGGCCAAAATGTACAACGATCTCAAAAGAACATTCTGGTGGAAGGCTATGAAGAGAGACGTTTCAATATATGTTAGTCGATGCCCTACTTGCCAACTAGTCAAAAGCGACCAACAGAAATTGGCTGGATTGTTACAACCACTGGAAGTTCCTGGTTGGAAGTGGGAACATATTTCTATGGACTTCATTGATGGTTTGCCCAGAACAAGAAAAGGAAATGACAGTATTTGGGTGATCGTAGATCGCTTCACGAAGACCGTCCATTTCATACCTGTCAGATCAAACAGAACTGCTCAGAGTCTGGCGCAGATTTACTTCAGGGAAATAGTTAGACTACATGGAGTGCCGCTCAGTATAGTAAGTGATAGAGATACAATATTCACTAGCAAATTCTGGGAAGCATTTCAAGTCGAGCTGGGAACAAAGTTAAACTTGAGCACCGCTTATCATCCTCAGACAGACGGTCAGACTGAGAGGGTGAATCGCATTTTAGAAGATCTATTGCGGGCTTGTGTTCTAGATTTCGGTGGATCATGGGAAGACCATCTGCATTTGGCTGAATTCTCTTATAACAACAGCTACCAGGCGAGTCTGACAATGTCGCCATTCGAAGCATTGTACGGTAGACCGTGCCGATCTCCTGCTTGTTGGGTCGAGCCTGGAAATAGACTTGTGTTGGGTCCTGATATGATTCGAGAAGCTGCCGACAAAGTCGATTTTATTAAGAAGCGATTACTCGCCGCTCAAAGCCGACAAAAGAGCTATGCCGATAGAAGAAGAAGAGATATATCCTTTGAAGTTGGCGACTATGTATATTTGAAAGTATCGCCGATGAGAGGAGTTATCCGGTTCGGTAAAACTGGAAAGTTAGTGCCCAAATTCATAGGTCCGTTTCCTATTCTGGAACGGATCGGTACTCTCGCTTATAGGGTCAAACTGCCTAATTGGTTGCCTGAAATTCATGATGTATTTCACATATCTCAACTTCAAAAGCACGTTCATGATCCAGACTTAATCGTGGAAGAAGCAGCTCAACATGACATTGAAATAACCCCAGAATTAGCTGTGAGAAGAGAGCCGCTAAAGATAATAGGCAAAGAAACCAAAGAGCTGAGGAACAAGAAGGTTCGCTTAGTCAAAGTGCAATGGAGTGGAGATCCGCGAGATTGTACTTGGGAAACTGAGGAGAGCATTTAGAAAGCTTATCCTAGATGCCGAGTAGATATCTCTGATTGACTCCGGTGCAAGGTACATTTACCCTACTTTGCACTACCATTCAATTCTCTACTCTATTGTTATTTTCTTTTCATAGATGTGCACTCTTAATTATATAGTCTGAAGGATTTTTAAAGGGTATAGGATTTGATTAGTATATTTTTGAAGGTTAAAAACAATTGGATTGGTTGTTGTGTTGTGTGATTGTAGATTTATCAAACCACTTTCGACTTTGTTCCTTTTCGGGGACGAAAAGTTTTAAGTGGGGGAGATTGTAACGACCCAGAAAATCTGAACCAATTTAAATTTTTTTAAATTGGCTAAAATAATGGATTTTAAATATTTAAAATAAATATTTTAAATAATGGCGATGAAAACTGAGTTTGAATCGACAATTGAAAACGAATATAATTAATTATAATTATAAACAAGGCCTGAAATGGCGCTGTAGTTTCAAAAATCGAATTCAAACTTTGTCGGACTATACCGGGTGCAAAACAAAACGAATTTTAGTGAAACCAAAAATATTTAAATCTGTTAGTGAATACCTTTCCAACGAATCTGACAAATCGAAATTTGATAGCGGGAATCAAAAGATATGTCCAATTGAAAATTCTGAATAGTCGCTATGGAATTCAGGCCCTTAAAAATGGACATTTTGCAAATGACCTCGGATTTCGACGAAACCACTTTTGTTGGATCCGTGATGTCAAATTATTGCTAGGTTTCAAATTTCATAATTTTTCGAATCAATATGTGAGCGTGGCAAAGGAAAACGCGTTTGACCAGTTTCAGTTGATTTTAATCGACTGGAAAATGGCCATTTTTTTAACGATGTCAGAATTCGACGAAACTAGTTTTGTTAGGACCGTATCGTCAATACGAAGCTAGAAAATATTTTTCTGGAATTTTTAGAGTTAGTATGTGACCCCGGTAAATTGAAATGCGCGTTCAAATTCAATATATTGAGTTAAATGTATATTTGAAGAAAACTGATTGTAACGATCGAATCAGCTTGCGATACATATCCCATTGTGTTCGGAATGGGGGTAAAACGCTATGGACCACAGGCGGTGGGCCTCGTTTAGAGGTCGTATGAAAAAGTTGCTTTTTGAAAATAAATTAATTAAATAAATTAAAAATAAAATATCTTTTCCTCTCCCCTTAACCCGCTCAGCCCTTCCCTCTTTCATTCGATCAAAATAAAATTAAACAAAAAAAAAAGAGAAAAAAACCCCGACGCATCTTTCATCTCGACAAACCCTATCGCGCCGCCGCCTAGACTGGCGACCCCCTCCTCGTCGAGCCACCCCTACCCTTTCCTTCTCCGCGAGCGCCACCCTCTCCCCTCGTCTTCGTTCGAGCAGCGTGAACCACGCCCAAAACCCTGGCTCCAGCACTCCGTACCCAATCCGCCGAGCTCCGCCCACCGGACCACCCACACGCTTGCGCCTCCACCAGCGACCGCCAACTCCAGTCGAGACCCCCCCCCCCCCCCGACGTGATAAACAGTGGAAAACGAAAAAAAAGGGTAATTATAAATAATTTATTTATTTATTTGTCTTTGTTTATATAAGGTAATTAGTTTAGTTAATCTACTAATTTAGCATAGTTTTGAAATGAAATTAACATTCCTTTTAAAATAGCAAAGTTAGATTTTTAAAATAGCAAAGTTAGATTTTTAAAATAGCAAAGTTAGATTTTTAAAATAGCAAAGTTAGATTGTTAAATGTATGAGAGGATAATAAAATTATGATTTGTATATAAGGAGGAGGTAGAAAAACATTTTTATTCAATTAAAAATATGATTTTCATATTTTTAAAGTATTAAAAATATAGTCATTACTATATAGCGATTATAAAAATATGATTTTTATATTTTTAAAGTATTAAAAATATAATCTTTATTATGTAAATGATATAAAAATATGATTTTTACATACGAGGAACGATAAAAATGTAATCTTTATGAGATAGAGAATATAAAGATAACATCTTTATATGTGTAGCAAAATAAATATGTGATTTTTACATCGATATTTTTGAAAAGGTTCGATCTTTATATTTGAAAAGGTTCGATCTTTATATTTGAAAAGGTAAAATCTTTATATGGAGAATAGCGGGATAAAATAAAATTTTATCCATATAGCGTGAAAGTAAAAATATGGCTTTTATATATTGGATAGCAATATAAAAATGTGATTTTTATATATATAGTGGCTACGGACAACGAAAGCGACAAAGGCGAGAACAGTGAAGATTTATGCAACGAAGAGTCGTGGGATTGATTAGCTATCGGTGAGAATTTCTCACTCTTCAATTTCTTTTTCTAGCCATATATATGTGTTGAAATAAAAGTGAATTGCTATATATATAAATATATATATATATATATATACGCCCCTCGTCCACAAACCATGGACGATATTTATTGATTGGAATTGTTGTGAAAATTGATTGATAGCGAATGGTTGTTTGGGATTGTTTGTGGTTGATATTGATTGATTGTGGTTGGAAAATACCCGTTTGTGGTTGAAAAATATTTGGTTGAAACCACATAGGATTAGTTTGTGGAAATGAAATAAATATATACATGCCGCCTGCGTGTGAACTAGATGCATGATCCCCATTGTCAAAAACCGCGAGGTTTTAAGGTAGAGCGAGGAGCCGTACTAGGGACGGTCCCGGTTTTAACTACCCTGCCGTTATGCTGCCGAAATTTTGAATAATATTCGTGTGTTTGAATTATTTTCATCTGCTTAAACTATATTTATTCATTGAAAAGAACACCTTCATGTGTTGAATCGATATTCATTCGTTGATTAGAAATTCATGTGTTGAATGGTATTCGCGTTATAAATAAAAAAATCACATTTTTATCTATATATAGAAACTATAGAAAACCTTCATGTGTTGAATTGATATTCATTCGTTGATTAGAAATTCATGTGTTGAATGGTGTTCATATTTTGAAATAAATTGTTTGATAATAAAAATCACCTTTTATCGACTATATGAACTGTGTAAAATAATCTCGTTTTGAAAGAAATTGTTTTATAAGAAAAATCCTATTTTTATCACCAATATGAAATATATAAAATAATAGTGTTTTGAAATGAGTTGTTTTACAATAAAAATCACATTTTTAATATATACATGAATCGTTGAAATGTGAAGTGTTAAAAATAGCCACTCGTTCAAATAAACATATATGAGTTGAAATATTCATTAATTAGCTAATGAAATGATTTGTACCTACGTATGTAACATTAGAATGAATGGTGTTTTTAAACCAAATAGAAATCAAATATGAAGTTGAATAGAAAATGATAAATGATAAGAACTATATATATGTACATGCATATTCATTGAACAGGTTATAGCAAAGGGGCTAGAGAAGAGGAATAAAATTTTGTGCCCGACAAATAGGTACACATTTACTGTTTTGTTTGGGTGATGATTTTATGAGCCTGTTGGCTAGCCGCTTGGCTTTTTCTTTTTCTTTTTGAGATTAGAAGGACCGGGAAAGCTATTTGCGATTTCCAGATGCTCCCGGTGCAGGGGAGGTTATGGCGAAATTTTCCAAAATTTTAAGGCGTTAGTGAAATATTTGAAGTGAAAACGATATTGAAATCATTGAATGAACTATATTTATATAAATATAAAAAAAATTAAAACGAAATGTAGTCGTGCAGTTCGCATTTTGAAACCATGATTTCAAACAACTAGTGCGGGAAATCCGACCATTCGATTTTCCCAAAACCGCAACCGTCGGGTTCGCCTTGGAAATATCTTTCCAACGGCACCAACTTTGTAAAAATCCAACGGTTGGATTGTCTGGAATGTTTAATTCAAATCTGATGAAAAACAGCGCCAGAAGCGATTATATTTCTATATATATAAATATAATTATATATTTAATCGAATAACGACGCTGCAGTTCGTATTTTGAAATCGAAAATTCAAACGATTGTACCGGGAGATCCGACCGTCGGATTTTCCTGAAACTGGAACCGTTGGATTCGTTTTGAAAAGACCTTTCTAATGATGTAAATTTTGTGAAGATCCAACGGTTATATTTTCAGATATGTGTAAATCAAATCTGTAGAAAAACAGCACCACGGCCGCGTATGGCCCGAAGCGTCGTTTTGAATAAATTGGCTATTTTAAAATAAATAAAAATAGCGATAAATCGTTATAAAATATCATAAACAATATGGAATGGAAATAAACTGAATTTGCTCGATTTATGTTGTATTTGATGGTTGAATGTGTTTGTTGTGAAAATTACATTAAAGAACAAAATTGGTGTTGTCGAATAATTTAACCATTGAAATCTAGAATTGAATTGAAATTCTAAATATACGTGAATTATTTGAAAAGGCCGAGTTAATTCTCATTTCAAATAATTGACCGACGATTAAAAGTCGAAGATGAAGACGGTAGTCGAAGACCGGAGATCTTCACCTCGTTTGGATGGTAACCGAGGTCCTGATTGGGAGGCATCCCGAAATATGGATAATGAGTGGTGATCGTCCAGACGTACGTGGTGATCGAAGGGTTTACGAGGCATTTAGTGCCTCCGGTTTCGTTCAGACCCAGAACGGACTTGTAAATGGACAGTGTGTCTGACATTGGATTTTATTCTGTGTTGATTGATCTCTATTAAATATACATCTGTTTGGCGGCAGAGAATTTATTCTTTCGCTTAACGCCCTTCTCTGAGACGCACGAGCTCAGAGGTTGTATATCGATGGACATCAGTCACATGGCATGAATTCCCTGTGTGGCATGCTAAGATGCAGTGATCAGGGCTTCTGTTGAAAAGCAAAGTCTTGTGGTGATGATCAAAGCACCGCCTGTGTGGCGTAGCGTTGTGAATAACGTAAATTCGTGAGCCTCACACCCCGGTATGAACCAGAAACGGGAGAAGGACCTCAGGGAGGGCATGCGTTTCTTTCTAGCTAGGGTGGTGTCAGTGACCTACCAGCCCTGACATTTATATACTTTTCACCTATGTGGTTGTTGCTGTTGCGAGGTGCCTCGGTTTGATCGGACGATCCGGGTCCGATGGAGTCATTCGTTGGCTCGTTTACGCCCCAAAGGGCGGGGAAACGTATTGTTCAGGCATTTTAATCCACATCGGTGGATCGGCCCTGACGATCCAAGGGTCGATGCGCTCTGACCCTGTGGCTCGGGCTAGAGAGTCACGAAGTCGGTAAGGACTATCTTTTGCCTTGGTTCATGACGGAAATCCAATTTCCAAATACGTGACTGTGCGGTTTTGATTGTATACCTATATATATGGCGACATAGTGGTATGGGGCATTAATGCCGTCTATGATTGATAGTTATGACTTGAAATTGTTTTCAAAACATATAAACACTAGCAATAATATCAAATGCCTTTGTTTTATTCGTATCAAGCATATTTTGGCCATTATAAGGTATAAACTCTATCCTCCGGTTTGCGTTGCATTGTATGATGGGAACTGAGTCTTATAACGGCTTCATTTTTATAAAAAGCATAGCGATGTTTAAAAGAAAGATTTGTTTTAAAGCACTGGCAATCCAACGGAGTAAACCCGTTCCACGAAAGTGGCGTGGTCCTGTGATTTTCCAAATTATATATGTGTTGAGTAGATTTCTCATACCAGTCCCATGACTGACTCGTAGTTTGTTTCACTTTCAAACTCGGGTGCCCCTTTTTCTACACGGGCAGCCTTGTATTCTGGTTTAGCTGGTTCTTTTTCTGGATAGCTGGAGCTGAAGATGGATTCTATCATTTATCTCTTTTTATGCTGTTCAGCTCCTATTGTACATATTTTGTTTGTTTTCCGCTGTAGACATTTATGTATAGCTGAACTGTATTTGTACTAAGTAAGATCCTGTATACATTGTACCTCTGATGATTACTTTTATCCAGTATATTCTATTGTTCATTATCTGGTGTATTTAATTATTTTGTTTTGCTATTATCTGTTTCTGTGTTATATTCCAAAGATAACCCTTGTCTCCGTATGAACGGGATTTCGGGTCGTCTCAGTTATATATTATATGTTATTCATTCTGCTGTGAGGTTCGTGTTACTCTGATGTTGTGTTGTTCTTCTTCTTCTATTCTAAATTTCTATCTTATCTATTCTCACCCTCTAATTTCTTTCATTAACCATCCGGTATTTTCAATCCTTGGATGTTTGATATGTATTGTATATCGGATAACCAAGATCGCTAATTTTCGGGTCGTTACACAGTCCCTCATCCTACGTTGGAGTGACATAAGGATCTCTATATAACAATGTTACGTTCCGCATATACCTGTCATTACTATGCCACGTAAGCGTACAGACTGCCACCTTCGATCGAATCAGATTCCATCACAGAGTAATCCCTCAAGTCTACGACACACCACCTAGAGCAGACATGCATGTATCTAGACTTTCCCACATACATATCGTAAATTGTAACTCGATGCAATAATCGCACATGTCCTCTAATGTGTACCGAGTTCCGTGACAGGGTTATACAAGAAACATAGAACTCAGTCGGGAGCTTTTCCATATTTGTACAGGACCACCTTTAAGAGCCTCAAAATACTGATATCCCATGGGTCTGTTTTTCATGTTGGCTATGGCACCACCTCGGCCCCTCCCTCAACTAGTAAAGATTACAAGAGCTAAGCGACTTGTCCCTAACAAACAATCTAAACATCTATTTGGTGTCTCCCCTCAACCACCGTACCTCGATAGTGGAAGGTGAATGGCATCTTTGGTTTAGCTCTAGTCTTTTCGCATCCCAATGGCTGCCGATGACGGGTACCCGATGATCTACTATCCTTGTCGGTCTTGGCCTCGCCTCCCGTTGAGGCGATCGCCGAATCACCCTAGTGTCACCTCGTCACATCATTATGACTGCAAAGCTACTTTTGTAGTCAAGGCCACCTGGTAGTAACGCGCAGACCCAACCTCTGCGGGCACAGCCTAATATCTGTCACCACACAGAGGACTAACAGAAGCACCTTATGTATCTCAGGAAGCCGCGTGATTCCCCTTCCAGTCCTTCGGAACTGACAAAATAATCATATGAACATGTACTCCTCTCGTGCCTCATGACACCATGATGAACTAACCCACTGGGTTATTCACCCTCAAATGTGTGGACAAGACCAAGCGTCTCATTTTAATATGTTATTAGATCCTATGTCTAAACATTCCTTTATGCGCTATCTTTACCTTATTAGGTTTCCATTTAACTTGGTTATTCCCATTCACATGGACTTCTTATTCAAGTTACCAAGTTCCTCTTGCTTATTAATTTCAGTCATATAACTTAACCCATTTAAGTTTATTAATAAGCCTACAACATGTTATTCTTTAGATTGTGATCCAATGTCTTAATCCACAATCCCTTTATATTCTTGTTTGATTTCATAGTCACAAGAACATGTTCTACTTAATATGTAATTAAGTATGTCTCAATTCATATGCTTTCTGTTTAACATGTTAATCATTATTTATGATTAAATATAACTTATTTCATTTCATGAGTTTGCCTCACTCTTTCCTATTTAATCATAATTCCATCTTACATTGTCCCTACAACTTTTCGTTGTTTACTTATTAACTTGTTTCTCTTAACTAAGGTTTACTAATAAGTTCCCTTCATTTATTATAACCTATGTTATAATTTCCTCTTGTCCTTACAACATACCTTAATATGTTATTCTTATCAGTAGATTCTCATATTCCAGATTTCCATGTTTACAAATTGCATAATTTATAATTAAGTACAACTTCTTACATTTCATAAAATTTTCCCTTTTTCTCTACTTATTACAAACAACTGGTTTCAAGTTTTCCCCATTTACTGATTACTTAATTTACAATTAAGTACCACTTATCTCATTACATCGGTTATATCATTTTCTTACTAGTTTATTATAACCTAAGTTATAATCTCCACTTGTCCCTAGGATAAGTCTACCTATTATATAACATTCTCATTAAAGTAATTTATTCATAATAGGTTATTATCATTCCCCGTTCATTCACTTCATTTACTGTTGTAACTTCCATTCATTTCCTATTCATTTCCATTAATTACAATTAATGTTATTTATCAATCCTGCTATTTATATATATTTATATATATATATATATGTGTGTGTTTATGCACTAGCCCTCTCACATTAAGCCTACACTTGTGGATGCTGGATTTGCCGGGCGGTTCCAGACAGACTTCTTCCACAAGTTGACTTAACCTCATGTCTTAGCACCGTTACATGTTTATTTACGCACAAGACCTCTCATATTAAATTACCAACTTGTGGACGTTAGATTTGTCGGGCGGTTCCGGGCATACTTCTACCATAAAATGAATTTAACCTCGTGTCTAAGTGCAGTTGCAGTTTTCTATTTACTATAAATTTTCAATTAATTTAGGCCTGTCCATCCTTTCAAATTTTCACTGTATTCTACATTTTATATGTCATCATATTAAGCCCATTTCACTTCGTGTGTCCTTTCTAACATGTAATTAATTTTTATCTCAAAATAACATGTGATCACCAAATCATGTAATTATTCTAATTTAACATGTAATTATTCCCATTTCTTCAATTAAGGGTTCAAGTACATAACTGTCACATGTTAACATGTAATTATAACAACAGTAATCGCTACACATATTTTTAACAAGTTTACATGTCAATAGGTGAACATTTCAGCACATTAAACGTTTCAACATGTGAATTTCTAATATGTTAATATTTTATCATATTAATTTCTCAACATGTCATAATAGCATTTCAACACTTGTAATCATTATATTAGATTTAAATGACATGTTAACGGGGAATGCTAAACGATAATATACCATTATCAAAAATGATATAACTTAAATCCATTCACCTAATTTGCTTTCCAAATCTTGGATCTGGTCCAGATCTAATATTCCATGGTCCTCCTAACTGAATTTAGAACCTAGCAATCATGGATTCACAATTCTTACTAAAAGTTAAAGGGAAGAAAGAGAAGAAAATTGAAATAGACCAGATTTAGAAAATTACCTCACTTCGAATATGGTTTTAAAAACCTTCTTATTAATCCTCATTCTTTTCCTCCAGATCTTGATTCAACATTTTCCTAAACTAATTATCTTATTTTCTGAAGATATTTGAGGAGGAGGAAGAATGGTAGAGCTTAGACGTTGTCTCAGAGAATGTGAGATTTGTACTAGGCTCTGCTGGCCTATTTATAGGTGTTCAGGATCTTATCGTACACGCAGCGCTGAGTCAACATTGAACTTGGCTAAGAAAACGGTCCAAATACGTCAACGGATCTGCCCGGATCTGGGGGGTGTCGACCCCCTGGGTCCCTCAAGCTATTTTGGCGTAGAAATTTGAATTTCGAATGTTTGAATTTCTGGAATTTATTTAACTGTTATATTCACATGGAATATTCTTATGCGTATACAATTCTTCTCACGGTCATTTTACGTGTATATATATATGCACAACTTTCGTTTTGTTTTCAGAATTCAAGCGGTCTTGCACCGTTATTTGATTCTTGCTATATTTCACCAACTGTAGCCTTATCTTGAATTTTATCTCTTGTATATGTACATACATATTTCTGCACATATATACATATATATTATCATATATATGCATATATTTTCTTTACATCCTTATATGTACGTTCATACATATTTTCTCTCATGAACATGTGTTATTTTAGTCGTCCCCTTAAAAAAAATGACGGCGGCGAGGATCGAACTCTGCACTTCTTGTATGCAATTCATATGCTCTAACCAACTGGACTACTAAGGCTATTGTTAACAAGGCTTAGAACAATGGTAATTATTGTTCTCTTATTACTTCTCTTTTTCATGTTTGTTACAATATTTCAATCAGACCATTGCGTGAATCTTTTTCTTTTATTTCTTTTCTATTATTATTGCATAATCAGTGCATGCAACATATTTACACTGCATGCAACCTATCCTTTTTTATGCATACGTTACATTTTTATTTGCATTAATATTTGCTTCTTTTAAATATATATGTCAATGCATATAGATACACATATACATTGTTTAATTATTTAATTGTTACAAAATGTGGGGTGTTACATTCTCCCACCCTTAGGAAATTTCGTCCTCGAAATTTGATAAGGGTAAAAATCAGTTAACCCCTCACATAATATACATCCATCATGTGTGCATTTTCAAAACATTGTGCACTTGTGCAAAGTGAAGTACAACATAATAATACATGTATGCCTGAGTGGTACCTCCTATATGTATGCAATTTTTTCAAAAGTTCTTTAAAAACATGATGCTCACATCCTAAATATACTAGAAGTTCTACATGAATGAAATATTTTGAAAATCAAAAATGGTTTTTCATCCAAATTTTCCCACACTATTACTGAGTAAGAGCATAGTTCATACAATTTTTGCATCCAAAATCCTATCAACCAACGTTATTTTTCGAATTTCTGAAAAATATGATTTTCTAAATTCGATTTCTTATGTTACAAAAAGGTTGAAAACGGAAAATTTCACATCTTCCTTTTTTAATGTACCTTCTTCCAACTATACTTGGATTTTATGTAACTATTTATAAAGACTCCCTATTTTCCTATCCAAGCACAACCTACATTAGAAAATTTTCCTTGTTACCGATTTTCGTTTTCATCTTATCTTGGAAATTTTTATTCTTATTCATCTTTTCTCATAATTTTCCATTTTTTCCTTTAGCTGTCATGTTCGTTGCTTTACTGAATTTGTTGTTTCCTTTTTAGTTGTTCCATTTCTCTTTTTTTAGCTTATTTAATCATCTGATCTAAGTTTACTTTTCGAATAAGCCTTCTAGTCTTTCAACTAAAACAGGAAACAAACGCTCTACACAACTACTACTAAGGGCCAAGAATCTCGGGACTATGCCCCCTTCAGATAGAAAAGTCCAAACCATGGGATCCACGATAGGTTTAGGTGTTACCCTAACTACCCAACAGGAACAAAATAGCAGAACGATCCCACAAAAGTGCAATTACGGGTTATACCCCTAACATGAAAATTAGCAACAGGATCTAAATACTTACTTTCCCTTTACTATATAGTAATCACTACTAGTCCTAGCTATGTACCAACAATTATTTCAAGCAACGCCCTAGGCTTTTTAATGCTTATGCATTCTACGGAACTTGCCATTATTCCATGATAATTCTTGCTATTTACTTTATGGCCTCAAAAAATTTCCCATCTTCCCTAGGCACTAATCCTTATCTACTCCATTCTTTTAAAACACGGTTTGGCCTTTTCATTTAAAATTTCTTCCAAAAAATTAAAAGTGTTAAAAATTTATTTTCCTCATGAAAACTCACTTTTGCCAAGCCATAAAAACATGTCATCTTAAAAAAATGTAAATCATTTTTTTTTCAAATCATAAAAACTATAGTAGATAAGGACAACTATTTCTCAATTGGGTTTATAACTTGTTCTTACCTATAAGGTCGGTTCAGTCTCTTACTTCAAGGTGCAAACATCTACTCTATTCTTAATTTCTACGACTTATTTTGTCTACCCAACAAAATTCTCTTGTTAAAACAATTTATCAAAAATGATTGTCAAAAGAATAGAGATTTCAAAACTTTCTTTTTTGAGAATTTTAACAAAATGAAACACTTTCTAAGTTTTGCTTTTAAATCTTTTCATGTAATATAACAAGAAAACTAGCGAGTTATACATGCTCTATAATATGCACCTTTTACGGAGAGAATTTTACTTTAGACAAAGCTTATGCAAGAAACCACTATTTACAAAATATACCCCATTTTACTTTAAAACTCAATATGTGTACTTTACATATTTTAAAACTACAACTTTTAAGATTAAAACTTGAAAACACCATAAACCATTTTCCCAAAACTTTCACGATTTCAAGTTCTTAAAAGTTAACAATGGGGTTAGACTCAAAGCAAGTTTCAAATTTTCTAGGCTTTCCTTGACACTCCCACAAAGTAAATTCACTCAACTATATATATTTCTAATCCATTCATCTCTTTTTAACCATTTCTAATTTAAAAAGTTTTGATGCTAAACCCACTAATATGAACTATTAATCATATAGGATCCTCCTTTCTTTATTTCAAAATATATTGTACACTTCCCACCCAAATTTCTTAAGGGTCTCAAATTCCATATTCATTCCTTTAGTGTACAAAACAGTCATCCCAATTCTTACCATATTGCACCCTTTCTATTTAGTGGGTTCCTCTATGGATCTAGGTATATATATAATATTTATATTTATAAAAATAAATACAAATACATTCACTTAATATTTATATAGGAATCCTAAACCTAAGCTCTGATACCAGATGTAACAACCCGAATTCCGATAGTCCGATTTTTTTTCAAAATTCTAATCCACCGAAACCCGTGTTGCTTGTTCTGGTATCCTGCAGAAAAGACAGAGATATAAAATATATCAAACCTCAGAAAATATCTCACATCGGAATGGATAAAGTATAATATAATCAAAGTATAGCCTTACCGTAATAATAATACTTCCTAACCAGTATCCAAAGCTGTCATATCTCTGCAACAAATCTAACCTACGAGTATGTAATTAGGAGGGGGTCAAAACACAAGTTCTGGTGACTGGATTTAAACTATACACTTTGGATAATCCTACATATATCGTTCAATCACATTTTCTTATTCTTTAGGTTACTTGGGCTAACAGTACTCAAGGCTTACACACACATCGTACCCATTTACTTCTCAGTGGATTAACCTAATGTAGTACATATGCAGCTACCCCTCAATATTGAGGTACACCCCATGGTACCTCACTCGCACGGTCTCCACCGTAATGCCATTTAAATATACACAGTCCCTTATCCTACGCCGGAGTGACGTGCAGATATCTACATAACAATGTTACGTTCTGCATATATCTGTCATTACTATGCTACGTAAGCATATAGACTGCCACCTTCGATCGAATCAGATTCCATTACAGAGTAATCCCTCAAGTCTACGACACACCACCCATAGCAGATATGCATGTATCTAGACTTTCCCATCCAGGTATCATAAATTGTAGCTCGATGCCTTAATCGTGCATGTCCTCTAATGTGCACCTAGTTCTGTGGCAAGGATATACAAGTAACACGAAACTCGGTCGGGAGCTTTTCCATATTTGTACAGGCCCACCTTTAAAAGCCTCAAAATGCAGATATCCCTCGGTTCTGTTTTTCATGGTGGCTATGGCCCCACCTCGGCTCCTCCCTTAACTAGTAATGACTACAAGAGATAAGCAACTTGACCCTAACAAACAATCCAAACATCCAATTGGCGTCTCCCTTCAACCACCGTACCTCTATAGTGGAAGGTGAATGGCATCTTGGGTTAAGCTCTAGTCTTTTCGCATCCCACTGGCTGCCGATGATGGGTACCCAACGATCTACTATCCTTGTTGGTCTTGACCTCGCCTCCCGTTGAGGCGATCGCCGAATCACCCTGGTGTCACCTCGTCACAACATTCTGACTGCAAAGCAACTTTTATAGTTAAGGCCCGCCCACCTGGTAGTAACGCGCAGACCCAAGCTATGCGAGCACACCATAATTATCTGCCACCGCATAGAGGATTAACAGGAGCACCTTACGTATCCCAGGAATCCGTGTGATTCCCATTCCAATCCTTTGGAGCTGATAGAATAATCATATGAACATGTACTCCTCTCGTGCCTCATGACACCATGATGATCTAACCTGTTGGGTTATTCACCCTCAAACATGAGGACTGGTCCAAGCGCCTCATTTTAATATTTTACTAGACCCTATGTCTAAACATTCCTTTATGCGCTATCTTTACCTTAATAGGTTTCTATTTAACTTGGTTATTCCCATTCACATGGACTTCTTATTGAAGTTACCAAGTTCCTCTTGCTTATTAATTTTAGTCATATAACTTAACCCGTTTAAGTTTATTAATAAGCCTACGACATGTTATTCTCTAGATTGTGATCCAGTATCTATAATCCACAATCCCTTTATATTCTTTATTGATTTCATAGTCACAAGAACATGTTCTACTTAATATGTAATTAAGTACGTCTCAATTCATATGCTTTCTGTTTAACATGTTACTCGTTATTTATGATTAAATATAACTTATTTCATTTCATAAGTTCGCCTCACTCTTTCCTATTTAATCATAATTCCATCTTACATTGTCACTTCAACTTACCGTTGTTTACTTATTAACTTAGTTCTCTTAACTAAGGTTTACTAATAAGTTCCCTTTCCATTTATTATAACCTATGTTATAATTTCCTCTTGTCCTTAGGACAAGCCTTAACATGTTATTCTTATCAGCAGATTTTCAGATTTCAGATTTCCAAGTTTACAAATTACTTAATTTATAATTAAGTACAACTTCTTACATTTCATAAAATTTCCCCTTTTTCTCTACTTATTACAAATAACCGGTTCCAGGTTTTCCCTATTTACTGATTACTTAATTTACAATTAAGTACCACTTATCTCATTACACTGGTTATATCATTTTCTTACTAGTTTATTATAATCTAAGTTATAATCTCCACTTGTCCCTAGGACAAGTCTACCGATTATATAACATTCTCATTAATGTAATTTATTTATAATAGGTTATTATCATTCCCCGTTCATTCACTTCTTTTACCGTTGTAATTTCCATTCATTTCCTATTCATTTCCATTAATTACAATTAGTGCTATTTATCAATCCTGCAATTTACATATATTTATATATATGTGTTTATGCACTAGCCCTCTCACATTAAGCCTACACTTGTGGATGCTGGATTTGCCGGCCAGTTCCGGGCAGACTTCTTCCACAAGTTGACTTAACCTTGTGTCTTAGCACCGTTACATGTTTATTTGAGCACTAGACCTCTCACATTAAATTATAAACTTGTGGAAGCTGGATTTGCAGGGCGGTTCCTGGCAGACTTCTACCACAAATTGAATTTAACCTCGTGTCTAGTGCAGTTACAGTTTTCTATTTACTGTAATTTTCAATATTATTTAGGCATGTCCATTCTTTCAAATTTTCACTGTATTTTACATGTCGTCATATTAAGCCCATTTTACGTTGTGTGTCCTTTCTAACATGTAATTAATTTTTATCTCAAAATAACCTATGATCGCAAAATCATGTAATTATTCTAATTTAACATGTAATTATTCCCATTTCTACAATTAAGGGTTCAAGTACATAATTGTCACAAACTAACATGTAATTATAACAACAGTAATCGCTACACATATTTTTAACAAGTTTACATGTCAATAGGTGAACATTTCAGCACATTAAACGTTTCAACATATGAATTTCTAAAATTTTAATATTTTATCATACTAATATCTCAATATATCTTAATAACATTTCAACACTTGTAATCGTTTTTGAGGAAGACGGGTGTGTAGCGTGGCACTACACAGCCGGTTACGCATAGATATAATTAGCTAGATAATTAACACTTGTAATCGTTATATCAGATTTAAATGACATGTTAACGGGGAATGTTAAACGATAATATACCATTATCAAAAATGATATAACTTAAATCCACTCACCTAATTTGCTTTCCAAATCTTGGATCTGGTCCAGATCTAATATTCCATGGTCCTTCTTACTGAATTTAGAACCTAGCAACCATGGATTCACAATTCTCAATTCTTAGTAAAAAAAAAGGGGAAGAAAGAGAAGAAAATTGAAATAGACCAGATCTATAAAATTACCTCACTTCGAATATGATTCTGAACAACTTCTTATTAATCTTCATTCTTTTCCTCCAGATCTTGATTCAAAATTTTCCTGAACTAATTATCTTATTTTCTAAAGAGATTTGAGGAGGAGGAAGAATGACAGAGCTTAGACGTTGTCTCAGAGAATGTGAGATCTGGGCTAGGCTCTGTTAGCCTAATGTAGGTGTTCAGGATCTTATCGTACACGCAGCGCTGAGTTAGCATTAAAACTGGTTCAAAAAATGATCTAGATACGTCAATGGATCAACCCGGATCTAGGGTGGTCTACCTCGGTGTCGACTCCCTACAAAGGTGTCGACCCCTTGGGTCCCTCAAGCTGTTTTGGCATAGAAATTTGAATTTCGAATGTTTGAATTTCTAGAATTTATTTAACTATTATATTCACATGTAATCTTCTTATGTGTATACATTTCTTCTAACGATCATTTTACGCGCATATATATACGCACAACTTTCTTTTTGTTTTCAAAATTCAAACGGTGTTGCACCGTTATTTGATTCTTACCATATTTCATCGATTGTAGCCTTATCTTGAATTTTACCTCTTGTGTATGTATATATATATATATATATATATATATATATATATATATTTCTGCACATATGTACATATATATTCCCATATATATATATACACATATATTTTCTTTATTTCCTTATATGTACGTTTATATATATTTTCTCTCACGAACAAGTGTTATTTTAGTCGTTCCCTTAAAACTAAAATATGGCGGCAGCGGGGATCTAACTCTGCACTTCTTGTATGCAATTTACATGCTCTAACCAATTGGACTACTAAGGCTATTGTTAACAAGGCTTAGAACAATGGTAATTATTGTTCTCTTCTTACTTCTCTTTTTCATGTTTGTTACAATATTTCAATCAAACCATTGTATGAATCTTTTTCTTTCATTTCTTTTTATTATTAATGCATAATCAGTGCATGCAACATATTTTTTACTACATGCAACCTATCCTTTCTTTCTTTTTGTATGCATACATTACATTTTTATTTGCATTAACATTTGCTTCTTTTATATATATATATATATATATATATATATGTCAATGCATATATATACACATATACATTGTTTAATTATTTTATTGTTACAAAATGCGGGGTGTTACATATACAATCAAGTAAATTTGTAGAACCTATTCCACTGAGTTCAGAATAGCGTTATAACCTTACAACGCCAGTCGTTACGTTAAAATAGTGGTTCGGGATTGCTAGTTATTGGAAATGAGATATTTTGGAAAAAAAAAATCAAATAAAAGTATATCATAAATATAATAAATACATATAAACCGACCTATACTAAACGCAAGCCAGCCTTAAGCTGAACAAAACACGCCCCTATTATTTCCTCAACCTGAAAAATTTGCACTTTCCCTTTGCTACAAAGAAAGACAACAAATTAATGGTGGGTATGATCTGTTCTCCATTTGCACCTATAAAATCAAGCCCATCGTGTGCATTTTTTCCCATTCTAACCAAATGAAGTCTTTTACCTTTCATTTCTTTTTCTTTGCTAATCACAAAATTAGTCCAACAAATCAATTCAACTCCTCACTGAAACACCCCACCTCAGTTAAGGCCACTCACAAAGGGAATGCCTTAACTTTGGTGGAGTAAATTAGGTAAAAGATGCAGATATATTACAAGATAGACAAATAAAGCAGTGGAAAATAAAGTCATTTTATAAACACTATGGTTCAGTCAAGCTTTTACAACAGTTGTCTCAATCATACTTAAAAGTAATACATAGAACTTCTGTCTTGATCTAAAAACTTCCAAATATAAAAGAAGCATAAAAATAACAACGATATTCCCCAATAAAGCATGAACCATCCATAGCAGTGGAAGAGAGAGAGTCCAAAGCAATACATCGACTATCTTCGAGCTTGGAAAGAAAACTGATCTAAGTGGTAACATTTCCACCCTGCGAACCTGGGGAGGGGGAACAGATGAAAAGAAGACGAAAGAAAATGGGTCAGACATGAGTCTAGTAAGTCCAGTGACTATTTGGTATGTAAACAAGAAAAAGGGTTGTGACATGAATAAACTGAATATAGGACAACACCCTAGAAATAAGATAATAAGGCTGAATATGCTATCGCACTCATTTCACTTCTCTACACCACCTAACTAGTGTCTCAACTAGTAATCTATATAAAATGATCATATTGTAATGTGATCCCAATCCCCGCAATTGTGGTAGCCTTCAGGTGTACATCTATCGTGAGGATTCCACCTCAATCTGCCTAATTGCCATGAACATGTTAGATGTACCCTTACTACCCTATCAATCGGCTCTTTACTCGTATTAATTTTTCCTTGTGTCTGTGTCAATCGGCCCTCTCTTGCGTGTAGATACCCTGTGCTGGTCCCACCATAAGGTGTATCAATCCTTATGATAGCAACCCGTCACGATTCAAGATGCACAATGTATAACTACTGGTACCCAGTGCCTTCTTTTTCCCACTCCGGAGTACGTGCACGCCCGTAAAACATCGGAACCTACACTGACGTATCCCCTGCCACTGTTTTGACCGCTTATAATCAGCCCAGTAATCGTACCCCACCCTGCCTAGTTTCAGGGTACCATGATACATCTATGTCGGTTACTGCTGAAATGGGTCCCCGTTACTAGGGTTTTCTGTTGGTTAAGTTTGTGGGCCTATATATACAAATATTACCCACCTACACGAGATGTACTTAACCCCCCTATCGATTCTAGCATGTTTACTTAATGGTTAAGTTTGTGGGCCTATATGTACTAATATTACCCACCTACACGAGATGTGCTTAACCCTCCCATCAATTCAAGCATGTTTATTTAACGGTTAAGTTTGTGGGCCTATATTTACTAATATTACCCACCAACCCTGTATGTACTTAACCCTTCCATCGATTCAAGCATGTTTATTTAACAGTTAAGTTTGTGAGCCTATATTTACTAATATTACCCACCAACCCGATATGTACTTAACCCTCCCGCACATTACGCCATATTGGTTAAGTGTCGTCCATTCATGTTAACTTAACCCACCCATTCATCATGTCATGTTGGTTAATTGTTTCTTGACCCTCCTCACTTATCATGTTGGATTGGTTAAGTGTTTCCTATCAACTTAACCCTGTTCGTCCATTATGTTATATTGGTCAAGTGTTTCTTATTAACTTAACCCCACGTGTTCATCATGTTGTATTGGTTAAGTGTCATCAATCAATTCAAGTTAACTTAACCCACATGCTTGTCATGTTACTTTGATTAAGTGTTGCCTTCTTGTGTTAACTTAAACCTACCACAAATCAAGTTATATTGGTTAAGTGTTGCCCTCTTGTTTTAACTTAACCTTACCACAAATCAAGTTATATTAGTTAAGTGTTTCCCTCTTGTTTTAACTTAACCTTACCACAAATCAAGTCATATTGGTTAAGTGTTTCTTATTACTTAACCCTACTCATTCATCATGCTATACTGGTCAAGTGTTTCCTATTAACTTAACCCTAGTCATTCATCTTGTTATATTGGTTAAGTGTTTCTCATTAACTTAACCCTAGTTATTCATCTTGTTATATTAGCATTAATTGATTTATTAATGCACCAACCTCTCACGTTAGATATGTGTTGTTGCGGTTACTGGATGTGTCGGGCGGTTCCGGGGCAGTTTTACACCACAACTCAATCTAACCTCGGGTTTTCCTTGGACATGATGCACTAACCTCTCACATTAGATAGGTGTTGTTGTGGTTACTGGATGTGATGGGCGGTTCCGGGCAGTTTTACACCATAACTCAATCTAACCTCGGGTTAGGCATGTTCGTATTTTACTTAATTTACATATTTACTTTTCATATTTATATGTAAATTTTCCACAATTATTGCCATTCAAGCCACGCCCGATTTTTCCTCTAAATCATATTCAAGATTTTTGGTATATAAATTATACCATTTTTATGCCGCTAATCATTCATATATTTATGGGCCAAATTATGCCAATAATATAAGTTAAAGATTTTCCCAACGTTACCCCCGTAATACTTTCGCAACATTCACATAGAATGTTAGGCTCGTAACTTAGCCTAACTTATATACAAATGGGAAAGAAGGGAACATGTTCCATTCATACAACATATTAAGGATCTGACTAAACATGTGTCATATAAATTTTGGCATAAAACAATGAACTTGCATTTTTGGATCCAATCAACATAAGTCTTAAGCATACGAAATTACCCAAATCCAATGAGGCATGTAAATGTAAACTTTTATTTTGAGTCCAATGAACATAAACCTTAAGCATATAGAATTGCACAAGTTCAACTAGACATGTGAATGTAAACTTTAATTTGGATCCAATAATCATGAATCTTAAACATATGGAATTACACACCAAGGCATGTAAATATGTACTTTTATCTTGGATCCAACAAACATGAATCTTAAGCATATGGTTTTACACAAGTTTAACAAGGCATATAAATATGAGCTTTAATTTTTGGATCCAATTCTCATAGATCTAAATGTGGATCTAAACATGATACATGTCTTAGCCTAACAACTTGCATGATTCGATAAATATAGATCTAAATATAGATCTAAACATAGTACATGTCTTAGACTAACAACTTGCATGATTCAATAAACATAGATCTAAATGTAGATCTAAACAGCTTGCATGATTCAATAAACATAGATCTAAACAACTTGCATGATTCAATAAACATGGATCTGAATGTAGATCTAAACAACTTGCATGATTCAATAAACATAGATCTAATTGTAGATCTAAACAATTTACATGATTCAATAAACATAGATCTAAACGTAGATCTAAACAACTTGCATGATACATAACATGAAAAAGCCACCAAATTTACATAATATACGATTGGTTTAACATCAACGTAATAACCACAATAATCTCACAAGCATATATGATAGAATCGTTACAAGAATAGGCATAAATTAGCATCGTTATTATCTTACAACTAGGAATTACTCTAGTTTTCATTTTATTACAAATCACAACTTTTAATCGCTCACGTCTAAATAATAACAGAACTTACAAAGAAAAGAAAGTCTTGTTTTCTGGGTTCTGTTTTCTGAATTTGAAAAGCAATCCCTTGAAGAAGATTATCAATTTCTCTAAGATAGTTTTGATTCGTAGCTTTATTCTTGCTTTCAAGTTGAAGAAGGAATGGTGGCTAAGCTAGAATGATCATGGACGATATGGTGGGTCCTTGGATGAATTTGTGTGATTTAGGGTTTGAGGATTATGGTTGCTTTATAGAAGTTTAATCTTATGTGAGCCGTTAGATCGTTTTAGGAGCAATCACAACCGTCCAGACTAGATAGAGTTATCCAGTATTGCCACCTAAGCCCTAGTGACTCAGCAGTACGTCAGAAAGGACTCAGCAATGAGTCAGAATCGTCTTGGATTTGGATCTGGGCGAGGGGGTAGGTCGACCCCCTGGTCGACCAGTATAGGGGGAGGTCGACCCCATGGTCGACCCCCTGATCGACCTCCCTTGGTATAGGTCGACCTCTAGGTCGACTTGTCTGGGTTATTTTACTATTTAATTTTCTGAATTTCGCTTGAATCTTCCGAAGGCCATAACTCCTTCATACGAAGTCCAATTTACGAAAACTTGGACTCTATTCCAAGTAGAATTCTGAGACGAACGCAATGGCGTAAACCGTTTCCCTTAATTCTCACTTTAAAAATTAAGTATTCTTTAATTCGTTCTTTTATTATTCTCAGAAAATACGGGGTGTTACACTCACCTTCAATTTCTTTTTCCCAATCAACAGAAAACTAAATCTGTCGTACTATATATATATACATATATATATATACGAAAAAATCGAAATCGTGACTTGCAATTTGGAACCTATGGATTCCCGAAGCTTGACTCAATACCAGAGACGCTCGCGATTTCGGAGGAGGGGGGATGGAGAGGAGTTCAAATCAGTGCGACGTTGTGTCGTTGGGATGGTTGATGTCGTGTATTAAAGTAGAGTTTAAAGAGGGGATCGCTGCGATTTTGGATGAAGGATGCGGGGGTGTATGATTTGATGATGTTCTAGCATGATTTGGATCACGCTTCCTGCTGCCATGCAGATGAGGAGTATGTTGCAATTTACATTGGGGTGACGAATTGTAAACAATGGTGACTGTGAGGATTAGTTTGTATTGGGGGTTCGGCAGTTGAACTTTGAGGAGGTCGGTCTAGTATTTGTGGAGCATGGTATGACTGGAATAGGTTGTTGATTGGAGAGTTGTCCATAGTATGGGGTTGATGGAGTAAATGCATTGCAGTGGGGAGCAGGGTGCAATATTTTGGTTCGAGTAGAGATTGCTTGCAAAGTGTTTGGTGAATTTCCATAATGGATAATGGTAGTTGTAGGGGATGATATTTTGAAACTGATCGAGAGTGCTTCGTGGATTGGTCAATACGGAGAGGTATATGTTGTTCAAAATTTAAAAATACCTAGAATAATCTATTTATTTATGTTATAGTTAATTTAAATAAATAACTGTTTGATTGATAAATATGAAATCAAATATAGTAGGTGCAAAGTAAATTCCATTCGAGTGGATTCATAGACGCAAGATATGGAATAAACAGGATATTCGGAAATGAAAATCAAGGTGAGTAAATATCACTTAGAGTTTTATATTTAAATTTATTTTTAATCATTAAAAATAAATTGTTGGTTGTTTGGATGCATGAATGAATTATTGAATTGATGTGGTTATAATATATATATATAAGTTATATTCAGGCTTGGTGGTTGAATATATATAGTATTGATGATTGAATATATTCCAGCTGAATCATTAGCGGATGACCCTATTGACCCATGATATATAGAGTGGATGACTTTCTATATCGCGATATCCTGCTTTGAAGTAGGATTGGTATTATTTAGGTTGACTAACATCTGTGAATGTAGGGAAAACAAGTTGGAGGGATCCAACTGGATTCCTCAAAAAAAATATTTATTGTTCTTTTCATATTTATATATGTGTGATATGTTGAATTGAATTAATGGTTGTGTGTTTGGGTGTTTAAATATCATTGGCCCTAGATATTTATATTTAAAAATATCAAAAATGGGATTTTTCGATTTAAAAAGGAAAATTTACTTTTTGAAATAGAAATGGAATTTCGAATGGATTGAGAAATATTAACTTGTTTTTAAAAATAAAACCTAGTAGCTGAATTTATAAACAATGTTGTAAATGAAAAGAAAATTTTATCATTTGATAATTTGGAAATGTTAATTCAAGTGTGAATTTAAATGGAAAATTATTTTCCTGAGGTAGAAATGGAATTTAAAATGAAATTGGAAATAGAAACTTGTTTCAATATTTAAATCCAGAAGTGAAACTTATAAACGATGTTTATAAATAAAGAAAAATAATTATCATTGGATAATTTTAAATTTTAATTCAATTATGAATTTAAAAAGTAAATTTGGAATCGTTTCGAGAAGAAAACGATGAAATTTATTTCGATATTCGGAATGTAAATTGAATTAAAAAAATCCATTTGGTTTATTATTAAAATTCAACTATGTCGAACTTACAAATGCAAATTATTTCCATAGAGGAAATTATAATTATATTAGTAGAAATTATATTTTAGAACTATAAATCCTAAGTAGTTAATACTTAAATATTTAAATACGATAATAGGTTCGATGTTTATATATAAGTTATAATAATAAAATAAAGCGGAAATCAAGTTTCAAATGAAGTTTAAATTGGAAGTTTGTTCTAAGATATGAAATAGGGAAGTTAATTTATAAACAACGTTTATAAATGTGATAAAGTAATTTTCAACAGATTGTGTATGTAACAGCCCGCACCTCCGTTCACGCAAGATATTATCCCCAACTTAGCCACCGTATAGGTATGGGGTTTTGTTCCTCAAAAGGCCTCGGCGTTAGAAAGAGATGGGCTCTACTATATAAGTACCCACTTCACAAAGGCTTCCATGATGTGGGACTTAGGGGTGTTACATTCTCCCCTCCTACATAGCCCAACGTCCCCGTTGGCTCACAAATACCTAACCCAGGCGCTGTGGTCCACACAGGAGCCACAATTCCGGCTGGGTATTGGCTCTGATACCACTGTAACAACCCGCACCTCCGTTCACGCAAGATATTGTCCCCAACTTAGCCACAGTATAGGTTTGGGGTTTTGTTCCTTAGAAGGCCTCGGCGTTAGTAAGAGATGGGCTCTACTATATAAGTACCCACTTCACACAGGCTTCCACGATGTGGGACTTAGGGGTGTTACAGTGTAGAAATAGATTTTTCCAAAATAAATATGGCTTATGAAACCATATTTTTAATGGACTAGAGGGTAAGATTTTAATAAAGTTTTTGTGTTACGAGCTTTTATCAATTTCAAGATAAGAACGTTGTCGGTCAAGGTTTGAGAGGTAAATAAAATATCCTAACTTGAACGATTTCACTATTATCATGGGATGATACTAGTTTGTAATGGTAAAAGATATTGAATTAATTGATTATTCCCATAAAAGAGAGTTATAATCCGAATTCAATTGTATCAAATTTTTATTAAATAATTAATGTCCAAGGAAATTGGAATTAATATAGAAGTTGAGATATGAGTAATTTATAACTGAATTTTGAATAAAAAATCAATGATTTTGGAAAATCCAAATGTTTAAGTTAGATTTCGAAAATTGATTTAATTATATTTAAATATTAGAGAATGGAGTTGGAATTTATCTATAAACAAAGTTTCAAACATTTTTAATTAAATTTAATTAAAACGAACTCGCCGCGGCTTAGTAGTTCGTAATTTTGCGTTTCAAACTTCAATTGTGTATATGGAACTCAATATAAGTCGAGATTTGATGAACCCAGAATGTCTGGGCCTATTCAATGGTAGTTTTCTAATGGAAGAGAAAAATCATGGTTTTGTCTTATATATTTTGAGTATCAAAATCAATTTTTCTAAAAAAATACTGCTATAATCGTTTATAAATTATAACGATTAAATAAATAAAATCTAAGGATTTTATATTAATCAATTTTGGATTTCTGTTTTAAAATTCTAGACTTGAGTTATAAAATAAATATGAACTTATATGGAATAAATGACGTGTTTTTTTTTTTGAAACAAAAATTAGATTTTTAATTATTGAATAAGATTAGCGAATTGGGTAAATAATTATTTAATGGAATTTTGAATCGATTTTGACCTTGGGATAAGTAAATCAGATTCGTAAATTAATGTTCGAAACTGAATATGGAACTAGAGATAGGAATGGAAATCAACTTGTGTATAAGCAAATTCACGTGATATGTACAAAGTAAAAGCAGTTTAAACAAAGGAGCTAATTAGAAAATTAATTAGCGAACGAAAAGCAAAAAGGATTGAAGTGACTGAAATAAATTGGGAATGGGCGTATGTATGTGAAACAGGTATGGAATGAAGAGAAAGAAGATTTTTAATTTGAGTGCCCAACAAAAAGGTACATGTTTAAATTCCATATGAGATTTTATGAGCTTTTTGGGCAAGCCACTTGGCTTTTTGAATGGAAAGGACCTAGAGAGGCTAGTTGTACTTGTACCGATTAAGCCATACAAAGGAGACGCTGGCAAAAAAATTCGAAAATTCAAGGATTTAGAATATTTTTAAGAAATTTTGAGAAGTAGAAATCAATATAGCAATATATATAGAATATCGAAAGGAATTTGGGAAGTGATTTAATGAAAGAAATATTAGAAAGGGCCAGCGATTGTTTGATGGAAGTTTGTTTTCCTTTGATAGTTAAATCACTAGCTATTATAGATTTTTTGACCATCGTTGTCAATCGGAGAGATCGGTTGGACTTATTATGCAGAAACCACTCCGTATAGGCATAGGCATTGCAAATTAGATCATGTTGAAAATAATTGAAGATGGAGTAAATGCAAGGACTGTTCTCTTTACAGAAAGTTCCTTCGGTTCGTCCAGTCCCAGGACAACTTGTATGGACGAATGTCTGACAGAGTATGCCTAATAGATCACATAAGATGATCTTTTCAAGGTATTACTTTTGGTGGCGGAGGAATTCATTCCTCTTAGTTTTGAATACCCATAATATTTTTGGGAAGATCAACTAGTGAATTGATAGGTTTGACGATGTGGCATTCAAAGTGAATGGTGGCCAGATGTTCTAAAAAGTAAAGTAGCCTTAAGCCTCATCAACCAGAAATGATAGAAATCAGACATGCAACATGGCTAGTTGGGTCATACCCAAGCAGGGAGTATCATCACCGATCTAGAGAAAAATCATTTGTTCTTCTTTCGAATCTGTACCTTACGGATTACGGTTGGATGGCCAACAACCGTAGGTGTTAATACGTTTGATCTACTCAAGCTAAATGAGTAACCAGTCATGTATGGCCAGGTTGAAAGATGTTCTTGTTGAACCATAGTGTATCCCCTCTAGAGTACACTGATCAGGAGGTGGTCTCAAACCTTGTCATAGTTAGAATCCAATCTCCAATAAGCATCCTGCGGTTTTTGATTTTATACTATGTATATGAAGCGTAAGATGCAAGAGTTCTTCCTGATGGTTATTTATTTGATTATACATTATTAGAATATCACCAGATTCTGATATCAAAAATGATTTGGGTTACAGTACTGTAAAAACCATCTACGTTTATGTGTGAGCTAGTCTTACTATTATCTTTTTCTTTCAAATGGATTTTCAAAGTTAAACAATATGGTTGGAGTTTACTCACACCAGTCCCACAACTGATCCAGAGTTTATTTTGTTTGTTTTATCCTGAACTCTTTGGTGCCCAAATTTGTACGGGCAGTCAAGTGTTTCAGGCTTTTACAGATACATTTGGAAGAGCTTGAAGTAGAAGGCTTCACCGTTGGATGTTTTAGAGTTATTTTCCGATGTATCAAATGTTGTATTATACTCTGATGATGGTATGTATATCTAATACTAAATTTTATATCGTTAATATATTTTATTCGTTGCGCTGTGAGATTCTGTGTTGTTTTCTATTCTTCTTCTATCTATTTCTATTTGTTTAAACCTAATGACTCGTATTTTTGTGCAATTTAGGTTAGACGTGAGTTGTTTTTAGTCAACTTAGACAGCACAGATTTGCGGGCCATCACATACAAGAGTCCCATTCTTTCGAAGGATTTCCTAAAGTTAAACAAGTTGTTTGTAATATGAATTTATCTCTTAAAGTATTCCAAACTTATCCAGGTGAATTTTTCTTTTCTTCAAATGTGCTCGGGTCAGACCGAGTACATTATCAGGTTAGGTTTCATGTGGAACTTCGGATGGGAACTGCAATCAAGACGTATATCCATATTACTGGTATTTATTTTGTTCCGTTGTGTGTTTTGTATTGAATTGAATGTACACTCTGATGTTGTAATCATATATATAGTTTCCATTTTGTGTAAATAATTTTGATGTATTATATTTTGTCCTTTCTGTTGTGAGATTTTGATCTTATTATTCTTCTATTCTAAAATGTTTTTCCCTCTTCTATCCCCCTCTAACTTCTTTCTATTAACCATCCGGGTTTTTTGATACTTTGGTTTTGGCAAGTAATACAGGATAATGTATTATTGTTTAAATTTGAGTGTCGAATTTTTCGCCGGGTCATTACAATGGTATCAGAGCATAAGTTTTAGTGATAACCTTAGCTCTGTGGCGTTACTCAATAGGATGGGGTTAGTAATGCCCTAAATTGAGTTTGAGTGTATATATAAGAGTGTGTATTTGTAGTTGAATATAAAATATTTTTAAATTATTTAATACAGTATATTTTGTAAAAAAAAGGTAAAGGTAATAATTTTTCCAAATTATTATGATATTGATAATCAACAAAGATACCAATGTTTACTTGAATTGAATTCAGATTGGATTAGGAAGTGAAATATGAATTTTAATATTTAAATTTAACTTATGTTGAATTGAAATGATTTTTATAAGTTGAAGGTGAACTTGAAATTTGAATCAAAATCCGACTTAAGTCAATAAGAATTTTACTTGTGTTTGTAAAATGGAAATGCACGCAAATTAATGAATCCAAATGGAATGTTTGGAAATCATTTGGATTGTATAGTTGAAATAAGTTACATGAGTATAGATGAATAAATGTGATTAAGAACAAACCTTGAATGAATGAATTGAGCTTATTGAAATGAATTCAAGATAACGAATCTGAATGGATTGCTAAGTGAATTTGGTTATAAATTTCATATGTTGAATAGTATATAAAACAAATTGAGGTGGATAATCTGGATGTTTGAATCTATGTTGCTTGATTATAAAACTAATGAATTCCGTCAGAACAAGTGCAGGGCCTAGTTCATTCTTTAAGTCTATATTGATTGAATTCTGGAACTAATTGGATCCAGTTTGGCTATACCTGCATGATAGTTGAGTGAGCTCGTGAGTAGCTTATTGCTTATCACTAAATAACGCTTGTATAAGGTACGCCTATGCAAAATATAAATTTGGATTTTGAATTGGGTTTTTCCGACCGTGTGGGTCGATGTATATATATTTGTTGTTGCTGCAATATTACAGAAGTCCCTCCGTAAAGGGGAGGCTCTACCAAAAAAATTTCCAAAATCTAAGGTGTTAGAAACTTTTTGAAAGTTGATGAATTGGTTTTTGTATTAAACTAATTGGATCAATTAATGTTATGGAAATGGAACAACAGATTTTAACTAAATGGATTTGTGGAAAGATAATGGGTTGGTAACATTTTTCCTACCTTAGTAATTTCGGGGACAAAATTCTTTTAAGGGGGAGGAATGTAACATCCTGTATTTTTAATGGTCAAACATTTAATTTATTCTATTATTTTAAATGTTGATTTGAAATTTAAATAGCTTGAATTCAATGATTTCGAATATTTTATTAATACAAATAATAAAATAATAATTTAATCTCGAAATAGTCGGAAAATGTTGGATTTGCAATATTGGATGAATTAGGCAATATGGACGGATTTAATTCAGTTTGGTTTTAAATTATATTAACGAATTCTTTTATTTAACGACGTTTGAACAAATAATTTATAATTTAATTTAAAATGAACCCGAAGCGTCGCGACAGTTCATAATTTTACATTTTGAACTTTGAATGAATGTACATGATCCAATATAAGTCAGAATTCTTTGAAACAAGAATCGTCCAGATCTACTGGACAATAATTTTCTAATGAAAGAGAAAAACCATGTTTTCATCTTCTCGATTTTTAGTTATGTCCAAATCAAATTTTAGAAAAGGTCGCTACGAAATCATTTATAAACCATAACGATTTATTAAATGAAATAAAGGGAATTTTATTATAAATTTAATATAGTTTTAAACTAGAATTGAAATGTTTGAGATCTGAGTTAGTTTATTTTAAAGCTGTATGAAATCCTACCAGTCTGATAAAAATAATTTATTATTATTCTATTGAATTGTTTTGAAAATGATTTATTTCAATTCAATTTTGATCCTTAGAAAGAGATTTTATTCAAACGGCCTCAAATTTCAATGAAACAAATTTTATTAAATCTGTAATGACTAATTATTGCAAGATTTCAAGTTTCCCTTCAGTCAGAGTTATTCTATGAGCATACGAAAATTAAAATGTGAATAAATCAATAATACGGACTCAAACTAGCGTTGTTTGAGCAAACGGATTCAGATTTTAACGAAACAAGTTTTATTGAGTCCATAATTTCGAACAATAGCATGTTGTCCATTTTCATCGCGAATGGAGTTCGTATGTGATCAGATGAATCAATAAACATTGATCGGAAATGGCAATAGGCACGAATTAATATTGTTAGTCGCTTTCAAAGAAAATATCGTTGGTCACTTTAAGAAAATAATATAAATCTCCACTATTTATATCCATAATCCCATAACCCTATGCACCAAATCAGAAATCAACCGACATTTTGAAAATAAGTCCATCTTTATGTTTTAATTTATATCTTAAAACCTATAATGAATTGGAGGAAGTTAACAACTAGAAAGCTGTAGATCTAGGTAAGGTCGACGCGCTGATCAAATTTGGTGGCCAGAATCCTCCAAACAATCGGGAAAGGGAATTTTCGTATTTTGTGGTTTTCGAGGCAGTGGGGTTTGTTTCAGGTGGTCAGATGTGAAGAAAAGTTGGAGGGGGAAGATCTATGACTTTGGTATTGGTGGGTTTGCTTGAAATGATCGGTGAACAGAGGAATAAATAGATGATCAAAGACATTGTTTTTTTGGTGTTGCGATCGAATATGGGCTGATTAGTGGTGATAGGGATCGAATTGGTTGCGGGTGTCAACTAAGATAAGGTCGGGGATTGGACGGCAGTTCCAACTGAAGTGATTCAGTCCTCAGCTGGTGCTTGTGGTAGTTATGGTATCGAGTTAAATGAAAATCATTAACTAACGTTTTCTATCGAGGGAAATAAGCTGTGGGGTCAGGGCTCTCTGGCTAAGGGAGCTGGGTGACAGGCGGTTATGATGGAGGTGGCGCGGTGGGTTCAGGCAGTTGGATGCGGTAGCTCTGGCAACCTGAAGGAGTCGGGTTGTTGAAATTTGTAGGTAACGGGTTTTCTCTGGTAGGAAAGTGTAATTAGGATGGTGGATTAACGTTAATCAACATGATTAAGGAATAAGGTAATTAAGGTTATTGATTAATTAATTCACTACATTTTATCATTTAATTTATAGCTTGTAATAACTATAAATTATATGCACGTTATCAGGATTATGTGAAAATGTATTCGTTGGAATCATAGTGAAGAGCACTACGCAGTCGAGCTGGCTGGGTTGGAATCGGAAGCAATCAGAATTTCATTTAATTTTAAATTATGGTTTAAAATTAAAAATTAAATGAAACAACCGTGCATCATGAATCGAAAATAAATGGTGAGTTAACTCTCATACTTTCTGGAATTCTATTATGCGTTAATTTTCATATAACTATGATTCATAGTTAATAGTATAAATTGGATGATTGGGTGCTTTGGATGATGATTGGTTGTTTAATGGTTGTCGACATTTATATTTATGTCATATTGGATGATTTGGTTTTAAAATATTTCTTATGGTGTTATAAAATGATATTTCGAACTGTGATGTAGGGAACCACAGGTTGGAGGGATTCAACTATATTCCTCAAATAAATTGTGTGTTGATTGTCTTTCATTTTATTTATATGAATATTTCATCCCTATTAATGTTATATACTGATTGGATGTTGATTGGATGTTGATTGTTGAATTAAAATTCAACGATTGTTGTATTTTAATCAATGGACAATATTAATCAAGTGGTTGGTAGTGAATGACATAAACTGTCTTTCTAGACGTTGATTGCCATCAGGCAAATTAACGTTACTGAAGTTATTTATTTTACAACTAAAGCAAGATTTTTAATTTATATTTTCTATGTAAGTTTATAAATGGGCCAATATTTATAATCGTGTTTTATAGAAGTAGTATAAAATGATTTTTTGCAAATTCTTAGGTTTTATTGAAGTAAGATTGAAAATTTAGCATACAGTTAATAATTTAGTATAATTGTTTTTATAAAACAACTAAGCGATGTTATTAAATTAATTGCATTATTAATTAATTTAAGAGAGAAGGTTTCTCAAGATCAGTTAATAAGTTAACTGATGAATTCAAGTTGACTAAGTCAATTGTTTTAATTGGAATTGGTTATTAGATTAATGGCTCTTCAATTAATCTAATGAAAATAGTTTATAAAATAATTTTTTTGATTTAATAATATTTGTTAAATATAATTCACTTTTTACTTAACGATGTTATAAAATGATTATCGATTGATGAAATAGTTATTGTTTAATAATTTCATTTAGTAATTAACTAACCTATGTTAGTTAAATATGAAGTAGGCTACTTTTAATTCAATAAATCATGAAGTTAACTATTAATTTAATTTATAATAATTAAAGTGATTATTTTTTAAGAAAGTAATCAGATTTGTAATGAAATCAAGTTGAATTGGGAAGCAGTTCATAAACAGATTTTTATAATAAAATCCGAGTTGTATAAACAAGGTTTATGAAAAAGAGATTTTAAGTCAGTACGATAGTTTAAGAATAAATGTTTTACTTGATATCCAATTCAAGTAAAAGGGATCGAGATAAAAAAGAGATTTGCGAGAATACAAAGAATATGTTAAAAGGGGTTTTATATTAAATCTAAGTTTATAAACCAAATTAGAAATAAGGTTTAAAGTTAAGGCGATGATTTTAATTTGACGTTTGCTTAAGAATTAAATTAAGTTAACGTTGTGACTAAAAGAAAGAATGCCCAAATGAATTTGGACTTTAGTAATGAATCTAAAGTTAAGCATTTAAATAAAAATTTAAAGGATTTTTGGTAAGGGAGCAGAAACAGATTTTGTAATAAATCGAAGATATAAAGCATATTGTTTATTTTTTAGCAAAGTCGACCAGTTTTTAAAGTGACCGCAAACACTTTAAAGCAAATTGTTTAAAGAGGGTATAAATATTAGAATTTGCGTATTTTATTAAGGATTTATAAATGAGTCAAATAGAGGGTAATTAAAATTGAAGGCAAATCTTTTAAAGAAAAGAATATAGTTATTTAAACCATATTTTAAAACAAGATTATGGAGCTATCAAAATTGATATTAATTTGAGTTACAAACTTTTATTCATCTTAAGATCAGAACGTTGTCGATCAAAGTCAGAGAGGTAACTAAAATACCCCAACATGAATGACTTCACTATTATCGAGGGATGGTATTATATTGTAATAGTAAATAATAATATCACTCCGCATTTTTAAGATAATAAAATATAAGTAACTTAATTAAATAATGAGAATTAAGTAAAATGGACTGCGAAATTGAGTCCGTCTCGGAATTCTGGTCAAGATAGACACATGGTTTGCGTAAAACGGAGATCGTACGAAGAAGTTATTAAGCCTAGAAGTTTGTATGCGTGCAAGAGAATTATATATATACAAACAAATAAAAATATTAAAAAATAAATTCAAACAGCAATCGGAAGACCCAGGAGCCGAACCGCCCCATTCTGGCCGTAGACACCATAAGAGGGGAGTCGACCCCAGTTCAGATCTGGGCAGAATTAATTTTTGTGAATGTGGACTCATTTCTTGACCAAATACATTGTTGAACACCTATAAATAAGCCTTTAGAACCTACCCTAAGTCTCATATTTCTTAGACAACGCATAAGCTCTGCCATTCCACTTCCTCCTCAAATCTCTTCAGAGAATTTAGATTATTAGTTTAGGAAAATTCTGAATCTAGATCTGGAGGAAAAGGATGAAAATCAATTAGGTGTTCAGATCTCTTATCGAAGTGAGGTAATTTTCTAGATCTGGTCAATTTCAATTCTCTTTTCTTTCTTTCCTTTCTCTTTTAGTAAAAATTATAGATCTATGGTAGTTGGGTTCTGAATCAATCTAAGGAAAAACCATGGAATGCTAGTTCTGGACCAGATCCAGGATTTGGAAAGCATATGAGGTGAGTGGATTTAAGTTATATCATTTTAGATAATTATATATTATCGTTTAACATTCCTCGTTATCATGAAATGTGAATTTTCCAGAATAATTAAAAGTGTTAAGATGCTGTTATAACAAGTTGAGATATTAATATGAATATGTTGAAAAATTCATATGTTGAGTTGGTTAAAGTGTTGAATGTTTACATGTTGAAAAACAAACTTATTACAATATGAGTAGTTGCTACTATTGTTATAATTACATGATTCACTTGTGACATATTATGTATTTGAATTATTAGATGTAGAATTGAGAAAATTACATATTAACTTGTTAGATTTGAACAATTACCCGATTAAATGATTACATGTCGGATAGAATTAAATTGTAACAGCCCGCCCAACACCAGCCGACATTTCCCTGAAATGCGCTGTACAGATGCCCGACTAACACGGGATGGTCATCAAAGAAAGGAAAAGAAAGGGATTTGGACTAACAAGGAACATGTAGGATGTCTCACAGCGCATGGAATAAAATATAATAATAACATACTTGACATAAAACAGTCGAGACAGTGCATAAGCTGAAAACTAAGCCATAATCATCATAGGAGGGGAAATTCAAAATACAGCTTATTACAACTCCAACATACTATCTCTAAAGCAAAGAAAAAGGTGCACTACTAATGCCCAAAGTAGTGATCGGTAACAACACAGGGAGAATATCTATATGTATCATACGAGGAAGCCTCCTGCTCATCTCCGGTACACCTACTCGTGCATACCACCTAACCTGTCTCTAGTCTGCCCGTTTAAGAGCACCCAGAGTAATAAGAAGAGACATAAAACTTTGGGTCAGAAAAAAAGTCTGGTATGAGCGATAAGCAGCAAAACAGAACAACAATAGGTATACTAAACCATACCTGAACCTGGACCTGCAATCAAAGAGTTAGCACAACAAGATATACAATACTTTAAGGTGACACTAACATATGGTGTAAAGGTACGGGTGTGGGATGTGCATGTCATAGTGATGGCAAACAATCAAGCATAGCAACCATCCTCACATCTCTCACTCAGTGCGTAAAGCATACGATATCCACTACTTTGACCACCCAAATTCTTTGCTATGATCACTCTGCCCCATGGAGTTGTGATGGCTCCACTGCACTGATCCATAGCCATTAACCCCTTGTTATGTCCACTCTGCCCCATGAAGTCATGACAACTCCACTGCACTGGCTCATAGCCATGCTACGATCACTCTTCCCTATGGAGTAATAACTACCCCACTGCACTGATCCGTAGCCTAACATCCGTCTTGATGGTGAATCAAAGCTAGATGTCGATAACCCCTTTGCACACGTCCTGCAGCAAAGCCCAATTCATGAAGTTAACTTGTTGGTTCCCAACTAGATCCTGAGTTCTACTTCCTATTTGGACTACCTTTGCATCTTGGGTTTTGGTCTCCTCCGGATCGGTTCGGAAACAAGCTCCCATTTGTATTGGTCCTCTTCCCATCATTCAATCTGTGGTCATTGACCCCGTACGGGTTGGGTTGTGGGTTCCTCCCAGGTTGGTTCGGTTCGTGATGTCTCCTCCAGGGCATCGGGTCAGTTCGTCCACATACTCTGGTTCGTAGTCCTCATGTCGCTTGTGGAAGGCTCCCTGGTTCGGTTCGGACTCGTGATCGTGCTCCGGTTCGGGTTGAGCTCCCTTTGCCTGTGCAGGAAGGTTGGTTAGGAGAATGATGCTTCCCTCGGGTCGTGATACATGCTTCGGGAGTGGGGGGTGGGGGGGGGGGGAGGGGGGAGATCCGATCCGATCTTGCACCATTTTCCTGTAACTTTGTCCAGCGAGCTATTTACACCATTCGACGGTGTTTTCGACCAATCTAACTTTTCTATGCAATCACAAATCATTCCAAACAGTCATAGCAACATGTATAATCAACCATAAACACCAAAACAACAATATAACATGTCAGAATGGATCAAACATACCCAAAAACCATGTTTTCCTCTTAATCATGTTTAGCAATAACTAATGATAGGATTAGTAAAACATACCCAAATTAACCCAAATTTCTAACAGAGGCATAAAATAATATTTTAGAATTTCTAAACATTTTTCTAAAATTTAATCATGTATGATTTTGTCAATTAACATTAATCACCCCTAATTAGCCGTAATTAGTGTAGAAACGATGCTAATCACTCACCTTAGCCAAAAATAAAATTTAGATCTGAAACTATCTCTGATTTGGGGTGTTTTCCTATGCAACACAGCAGCTCCAACTCTGATTTGGTGTTGATTTGCCTTGATTTGATGTAGATTAGCTTAACCCTTGATTGCAGAGCAATTTGGGATGAAATTAGAAGGTGGAGGCCATTGTTAGGGTTTCTAAGAGGTAAATGGCGGCTAGAAAATTGAAATAGAATGAAAACCTAACTCATTTCAGCCTCCCCATAACCTTAATCCCGAAATGGGTTATGGACCCATTTGCTAAATACCCTAATCAGCCCACTTAAGCAGTTTTTCACCTTCTAAACATTGTTTCAGCCATATCTCCCAAACGGTGAGTCCGTTTGGCAAATGTGACCACTCTACGGAAATGTAAACCATCATCCGAATCCAATGGAAGTGTTTTCAGGTCAAAACTCCTTACCAATCAAAAGTTATAGACGAAACAAGATTCACCAGGGGCAAAACGGTCATTTAAAAATCAGCAAAAATCGTGAACATGGGAAATGATCCCAATAGTCATTCTCTAAAGTTACACAACTATACGACCTCATATGAAAAAGAAATAAAGATTCTACAGTCCTTCGATACGTAGAATGCGGGTCGTTACACTCTCCCCCCTTAAGAAATTTCGCCCCCGAAATTCCTCAACTAAGAAACAACCAATAGGTCCCGCATGCCTGCCTGCCATATCTCACAATCAAACATATAAAACAAACAAATCAAACCTATCCTAGCGTGCGGAAAGACTAAATTGAAATGAAAACCTTACCAGGCAAAGAGTTCTGGATACATCTCTTTAATGCTCTCCTCTGTCTCCCAAGTATAATCATTCTCATCCCTGTCCCACTAAACTTTGACTAGATTCACCGCTTTCCTTCAAAGTTTCTCCGTATCATGCTCGAAATATGAATCGGCTTGCGGTTCCCAACCGCCTCGGTTTCTACTTCGATATTATCCAACTGATCAGGTGAAATAGCCACATCGGGGTCGTACACGAATTTCCTTAAATGGGAAACATGAAATACGTTATGAACTCCTGCCATCTTGTTTGGAAACTCAACTTTATATGCCAAATTCCCAACTTGCTTGAGAACTGGGAATGGACCAACAAATCTTGGTGTTAACTTGCCTCTCCTACCAAATCGAATCACTCTCTTTAATGGAGAAATCTTGACAAACACCAAGTTACTAATGTAGAATTTCAAGTCTCTTCGTCTCTTATCAGCATAACTCTTCTTCCTATCTTGGGTAGCCTTCATTCGTTGTCGTATAACCTTGATCTTGTCTAACGTTTCCCTTATTACATCAGGCCCAAGCACAAATTTCTCACCAGTCTCTAACCAACATGATGGTGAGTTGCACGGTCTTCTGTACAAAGCTTCAAATGGAGCCATACCAATACTGGACTGATAATTATTATTATATGCGAATTCAACTAGATGCAAATGGTCATCCCATGACCCTCCAAAATCTAATATGCAAGCTCTTAAGAGATCTTCTAATACTCGATTCACCCTCTCTGTCTAACCGTCGATTTGGGGATGATACGCGGTACTGAGATGTAATTCTAATCCTAATGCCTCTTGTAAGCTCCTCCAAAATCCACTAGTAAACAACGGATCTCGGTCACTTACAATGCTTTTGGGTACTCCATGAAATCTCACTACCCACTTCATATATAGTTCTGCTAACTTAGCCGCTGTTCTATTCGAGTTGACGGGTATAAGCCTTGCACTCTTGGTCAATTGGTCCACAATCACCCAAATGCTATCTTGGCCCGATCTAGTCCTTAGTAACCCATCAATGAAATCCATTGAGACTTGTTCCCATTTCCATTCTGGGATTTCTAATGGTTGCAACAAACCACTAGGTTTCTTTTGCTTAGCTTTAACTAACTGGCAATTCATACACTTGGATATAAACTTCCCAACGTCTCTTTCCCATCCCTTCCTAGTAGTAGGTATGCTTCATGTCTCGATACATTTTATTACCAATGGGATGTATAGTCAGTTTTGAGTGATGACATTCTCTAAGCACTTCATCTCTCAATCCATTGACATTGGGTACAACTAGTCTCCCATTCTTCCTGAGCCATCCATCTCGATCAAGCCCATACTTGTTCATCTCCCCGTCGATACCCATCTCTAACTTGGAGATGATTTCCAATAGGTTAGGATCGTCCCTCTAACTGGAACCAATCTGCTCAATCAAAGTGGGTATGATCATCAAACTTGCTAGCATTTCTGGATCCAATTCGCACTTTGGTCTAAAATCACACCCACCGATATACTCCAGTTACTTCCACTCAAGAAACATAGCCCCTAAACTAGCACATCTTCTACTCAATGCATCACCTATCGCATTGCCCTTTCCTAGTGTATATGCGATATCGAAATCATAGGAAGCTAAGAATTTTAACCATCTCTGCTGTCGGAGATTTAGATCCTTCTGAGAGAAGAGATACTTCAACGATTTATGATCGGTAAACAACTCGAATCTTTCACCCAAGATATAATGTCCCCACATCTTCAACGCGAACACGATCACTGCCAATTCCAAATCGTGGGTAGGGTATCTTTTCTCATGCAGTTTCAGTTGCCGACTAGTGTAAGCTACTACCTTACCTCCTTGCATTAACACAGCACCTAGTCCGGTACCACAGGCATCCGTGTATACAGTCATCTCTTTGTTCCCTTTAGGAATCACTAACACTGACGCACGCGTCAACTTTTCCTTTAGGCTCTTAAATGCATTTTCACACCTTTCGTCCCAAACGAAAGAAAGCTTGATTCTTCTTGGTCAACTGAGTTAATGGTGCCGCTATCTTGGAGAAGTCTTGGATTAACTTACGATAATATCCAGCTAATCCTAAGAAACTTCTTAAGTACGTTGCATTCTTGGGCGTAGACCAATCTTGTACCGTAGCCACCTTCGTAGGATCCACGGCAATACCATTCTCTTAAACAACATGGCCCAAAAATCTCACTTCCATCCTCTAGAAGTGACACTTAGAAAACTTTGCTTTCAATTGGTACTTTCTCAACACCTCCATCACTATCCTCAAATGTTCCTTGTTTTCTTCTTTTGTCCTCGAATAAACCAAGATATCGTCTACGAACACAAGAACATGCTTATTCAATTGATCTCAGAATACTCTATTCATAAGATCCACAAAATATGTTGGTGCATTGATCAACCCGAATGACATGACCAACCACTCATAGAATCCAGACGACGTCCGAAATGTCGTTTTAGCTATACTCTCAGCTTCCAACCTGAGCTGATGAAAACCTGTCGCGAGATCCAACTGGGAGAACACTCTCGCGCCACTCAACTGATCAAACAAATCATCTATCTGCAGTAGAGAATACTTATTCTTCTTCGTCACCTTATTCAACTCGCGGTAGTCCACACACAATCGAAGGGATCCATCTACCTTGGTAGCAAACACAACTGGTGCTCCCCACTCGGAGACACTTCTTCTGATAAATCCCTTCTTCAAAAGATCGCTTACTTGCACCCCGAGATCTCGCTGCTCCCTTGGTTCCAGTTGACGAAGTGGCATCACTATAGGTCTGGCATCCTTCACTAAATCAATACGAAACTCAATCTCTCAGTGTGGTGGAAGTCCGGTTACTTCCTCAAAGATGTACGGATACTGGCCAGCCACGGGCACATCTGACAACTCATCATGCGAGATGTCGAGGGAATTTAGAAAACTAGCCATTACCCCCATCACTAGGTAGACCACCAAACACTACCCTTCTTCCATCATCTGCTCTAACTATCACCAAAAAGCCCTCACAGTATACCACCACCCCGTATCTTTGGAGCCAATCGACTCCCAAAATAATGCCAAACCTAGTAAAGCCTAAAACAAAGCAATCACAAGCAAACATACATCCATGACTCGATAAGATCACATTATGACAAATCATACTAAGGCTAGTCGAACCACCAATCGGGTTCATCATCGCTAAAGTTCTATTGGCTATCTCGGGTTCCAATCCCAACCTATCTACCAGGTTACTAGATATGAAGGAACGAGAAGCCCAAGTATCAAACAGTACTCGAATAGGAACATCATAAACAGAAAGCATACCTTGAATGACGACGTTCTTCCTTTCTCCGCCACAATTGGGGCATTCGACGAAGAAGGAACAACATTAATAGCATATGCTTTCACAATCTGCTTCTCTTTGGGGGGTTGCGGACATTTATCCTTGTGATGTCCCACTTGGCCGCAGTTGAAGCACTTCCTGTCTGCCGGCTTTGCTCGACAGTCTTTAGCATAATGGCCCTTCTTGCCACAGCTAAGGCACTCAACATCTTTCTTACTCTTCTTCTGACCATCCTTAGTCTGATTATGTTTCCTTTTGTTCTGAGAATTATTCTTGGCTCCACAGCTTGCTTGCGGTTTTGGCCCCTCTGCAGATGCAACAGCGACTTCAGTCTTAGGCTTAGGATAAAGGCTCTCTGATCTCAATGCTTTCCCAACAATCGATTCAAAAGTCTCATCAATACGGTTTATAAGCCTTTCCCCCAAGTACTGATCTAAGCCTGTTATGAACTTCTCATTCTTCTTCTCAGAAGTGTCAATAAGGGATAATCCATACTTTGATAAAGTATCGAACTCAACAATATATTCCGAGACTGCCCTACCATTCTGCTTAAGCTCCAAGAACATCCTAAACAACTCTGACCTCTGAGCAGCTGGGATAAACTTATCACTGAATTGGGCCTTGAACTGATCCCAAGTAACTTGATCCTCAAGGGTAGCTGCCTTAATAGCATTCCACCAATTCATAGCCCGTCTTTGCAGCTGACGGGATGCTAGCTTCCTTTTCATCGCATCATCGATCCCTAAGTCCTCGAAGATGCGCTCACAACTATCAAGCCAATCCTGAACTTCGTAGTCGATTCCGTTCCGTGGAATGTCTTCCCACCAAGACTAGTGTAGTCCTTACAAAGCTTGGCGAAATCGGCCCTACGCGCCTGCACCGCTACACCACCATTTGCAGCATTAGGAGCGGTCTTCTGAACATCCTTAAGCATCTCCCTCATGAAGTTAGTGAACATCGTCCTCATATCAGGAGCATTCCCATAATTAGCTCCTCTACCAATACCCCTCATATGTCGTCTCATCGTTCAGTCTGTAAGGAGAAAACGATTAACCATCTCTTCAGGGGTGCCAGTGCAGTGCGACTTCATCCTTAAATATGCTAATAGTATATATATATATATATATATATATAGCTTTTAAAAACCAAAATATCACAAATACGCGCTCTCATAAATGTATAATATCTCTCCCTGGTGTCTTCCCCTAGGTTAACTATGCAACCTAGAGCTCTAAAACCAAGTATGATAGCGCGCCCCGCACCAGCCGACATTTCCCTGAAATGCGCTGTACAGATGCCCAACTAGCACGGGACGGTCGCCAAAGAAAGGAAAATAAAGGAATTTGGACTAACAAGGAACATGTAGGATGTCTCACAACGCATGGAATAAAATATAATAATAACAAACTTGACATAAAACAGGCGAGACAATGCATAAGCTGAAAAATAAACCATAATCATCATAGCAGCGGAAATTCAAAATACAGGTTATTACAACTCCAAAATATTGTCTCTAAAGCAAAGAAAAAGGTGCACTACTAATGCCCAAAGTAGTGACCAGCAACAACACAGGGAGAATATCTATGTATATCATACGAGGAAGCCTCCTGCTGGTCTCTGGTATAGCTACTCGTGCATACCACCTAACCTGTCTCTAGTCTGCCCGTTTAAGAGCACCCAGAGTAATAAGAAGAGGCATAAAACTCTGTGTTAGACAAAAGTCTGGTATGAGCGATAAGCAACAAAACAGAACAATAATAGGTATACTAAACCATATCTGGACCTGGACCTGCAACCAAAGCGTTAGCACAACAAGATGTACAATACTCTAAGGTGACACTAACATATGGTGTTTAGGTACGGGGGTGGGGTGTGCATGTCATAGTGATGGCAAACAATCAAGCATAGCAACCATCCTCACATCTCTCACTCAGTGCGTAAAGCATACGATATCCACTACTTTGACCACCCAAATCCTTTGCTATGATCACTTTGCCCTATGGAGTCATGATGGCTCCACTGCATTGATCCATAGCCACTAATCCCTTGCTATGTCCACTCTGCCCCATGAAGTCATGCCGACTCCACTGCACTGGCTCATAGCCATGCTACGATCACTCTGCCCCATGGAGTAATAGCTACCCCAGTGCACTGATCCGTAGCCTAACATCCGTCTTGGTGGTGAATCAAAGCTATAGACGTCGATAACCCCTTTGCACATGTCCCGCAGCAAAGCCCAATTCATGAAGTTAACTCCTTGATTCACAACTAGATCCTGAGTTCTACTTCCTATTTGGACTACCTTTGCATCTCGAGTTTTGGTCTCCTCCGGATCGGTTCAGAAACAAGCTCCCATTTGTATCGGTCCTCTTCCCCTCATTCAGTCTGTAGTCATCAACCCCGTTCAGTTTGGGTCATGGGTTCCTCCCTGGTCGATTCGGTTCGTGATGTCTCCTCAAGGGCATCGGGTCGGTCCGTGCACATACTCTAGTTCGTAGTCCTCATGCCACTCGTGGAAGGATCCCTGGTTCGGTTCGAACTCGCGATCGTGCTCCGGTTTGGGTCGAGTTCCCTTGGCCTGTGCAGGCGGGTTGGTTAGGAGAATGATGCTTCCCTCGGGTCGTGATACATGCTTCGCGAGCGGGGAGGGGTGTAACACCCCGTATTTTTAATATAATTAAAAATAAAATATATAAAAACATGCTTATGATGGGTAAATAATGGTGATGCATAAGAAGAATTAATTAATACATGGAAGGGAAGAAATATTAGTTCGATAACGGTGTGTGTAACGGAAAAGATAGTAAAATGAGGATAATTATTTTAAGAATCAGGAATTAGGTAAAATGGACATCACCATTGCATTCCTATCCAAATTTTACATGAAATAGAGTCCGAGTTTTCGAAAATCGGAGTCCGGATGAAGAAGTTATGGCCTGTAGAAGATTCAGAAGGTTTCGGTCAGCACAGAACTGGGCAGGTCGACCTGGGGGTCGACCAGGGAGTCGACCTGGGAGTCGACCTCCCCCATGGGGGTCGAATATAGTGTCGACCTCCCCCCCTATAGGTCAACCTGGTCGGCTTGGGGTGGCCCAGAACCCATTTTTGAAGCCCTGGGATGATTTTTGATGGTCCGGATTGGTTTTGGGGTTAATATGATGGCTGAAATGAATTGCTACACCTATAAAAACAACCTAAGACCTAGCCTTCCCTACACACAATTCTATTCTGCTTCTTCTCTGCCTCTGTTCTAAATAAAAATAAAAATAAAAATGGCGTCGCTACTCTGTTGGAATCAAAACTAGAAGCTAATCAACATCAACCTAAGCAACTCAATTCAAATTAGAGATTAAAGCTTCTGCAACGATTCTACAACAATTAAAGTTCTTTCTTTAATCCAACCAAGGCAAGTGCAGTTATTTTCCGATATAAACTTTAATCATAATTGTGACGTGATTGTAAATCTGAATTTGAGATTGTGTATGTTCTGTTCTGATCTATTTTATTCTGTATCTCTTCTTCTTTTTGTTCTATAGCCAGGTTACTACGAGCCTGCGCCAGTCTCCAAAGAGATTAACGCATGAACGCTAAAATGTTTGGGACAAATAATGAATGTGGAATAATTGGACATGGTTAATCTGTGACTGATTTTAGAAAAAGGACATAGGTTGTAAACTAGATTTAGATCTATGCTTATTCTGTGAATTGGAAGAAGAGGAACCATGGTATGTTAACGTATGACTTGAGGCAAAGAAAATATGGCTTAGGTATAAAGATTTACATTAAGGTAGGACATCTATTAAATGTAAATAAACACCTAAGTAAGGGATCTTTGGGATATATGACATGCATAGTAATCGATGGTTATATTTCGTATATGATCATAGTGTGAATCATGACAATTATTTAGGCATGCTTAGGCCAAATTTAAAATTAGGCAAGATATGTTTGTGAAACTTTAAGGAATGATTAAATCTGTTATATTTGCCTAATCTACTAGTTCTGCTATATTGCTTAATCTGCTAGTTCTGTTATATTGCTTAATATGCTAGTTCTGCTCTACTGCCTAGTCTGCTAGATTTGTTCATCTGCCAAATCTGTCATCTGCTAAGTCTGTTGAAAATGCTAGATCTGCTAGTTTGCTTAATCTACTAAATCCATTAAGTCGCCTAATCTGAAAAATCTGTTATCTGCAATATCTGTTGAGTTGATATAATTAGTCCGCTATTGACATAATCTGAATTGGCTATAGTTATGAATAATTGACATGTATATTAGGCGTGGGTAGAAATGGTAAATCATTAATTAATTGGCCGCAAAGATCAACATGGCTAACTCGATGTTAGAATGAGTTTGCGGCGTAATTCTGCCCGGAACCGCCCGGCATATTCCAGTGGTCGCAAACAATAGGTTCTAATGTGAGAAGTTAGTCATAACGTGCTTGAAACCCGAGGTTAGACTCAGTTTGCGACAGAAACCTGCCCGGAACCAACCGGCCTAACCAGTAGCCGCAAACTGTCAGTCTAATGTGAGAGGTTTGGGCATTAATATTTAATTAATGAAAATCTGAGATAATTATGATATCTAAAACGTGTTGGGTAAGGTTAAACCAATTGGACCAATGAATCTGATAAATCCGTTTCATGAATCCGTAGGCCCAATACAAAGTTAGATAATCTGTAACCAGTTAATCTGTAAGTCTGTTAATCTGTAACCAGTTAATCTGTAAGTCTGTTAATCTGTAACCAGTTAATCTGTAAGTCTGTTAATCTGTAACCAGCTAATCTGTAAGTTTGTTAATCTGTAACCTGTTAATCTGTAAGCCTATTAATCCGAACATCTGATCCGTTAGTCTGAAAACCTGTTAACTTGATTGTTTGATCTGTGAACTAGTTGATCCGAATGCTGTATGCCTGAACTCGTAAACAAGTTAATCTGAAATCTGTTAGTCTAGGGACACAAGGTTAGGAGGGGAATCACTTGTGTCATATGTTGTTTGGGACCCATATTAGTCGGTAACCCTTTCTGGTATCAAAACTTTGACCCAACAGTGGGTAGGGTCCGGGCACGCTTACTGAACTAATTATAAGCGGTTCATTCTGATAATGGCGAGGGGTGTTGATGGTGCGTTCCAACTGGGTCATGTACGTGCATGGATCCCGGTCTGCCTCTGAGGATGTAAGACGCCGTAACATCTGTAAATAGGTCTGTGCCAATTGGTTGTCACTTTAGGGAGTGATACACCCTACTGTGGGGCCGACACATGATATTTATGTGTTAGGGAGTCGATCGCTTGGGGTAGGGTTTTAGGGTACACTTAGTTCTGTCTGTCTCTGCTTGGTACCGTCTGTTTCTGTTGGGTGGTAACACCTGTCTGTTTCTGCGTGGTACCGTCTGTTCGGGTGGTAAAGGCCCATTACTAGTGTACACCTAATTCTACATTCTGTTTCTGTAGGGATTAATCTGTTTCTGCTTCTGTCTGTTTCTGATCGGGTAGTAAAGGCCCATTATTAGCATTCTGTTTCTGTTAAATTATTCTTTACCCGTTTCTGTTTCAGTTTAGACATTAGGGTGGCACCTAATTCTGTTATACTAGTATTGGTGTAGAGAAGTGTAAAGAAATAGCTTATGTCATTCTGTTCTTCTGTTTTATCTGCTACACCTGTTACAGTTATCTCTCATCCAGTTTTATGTTCATGTCATGTTATTATTATCTGTTCATAACTGAAAATCACTGGACTTGCCAGACTTTTTGTCTGACCCTTGTTGTTTCGCCTCCTTTCTTCCGTTTCCCCCCAGGGTATCCAAGGAGGGAATACTTTAGCTTGATCCAGATTTCTTCTGCTTGAAGTTCTTAACGTATGGCTTGGCTCTGTATGGCTTCCGTTCTATGGGGATTATGATTTTAAAACTATGCATTCTGAAGGCTTTTGTACAAGACTGATATTTTGTACTTGAATTCTGATAATGTAATTTGAAAAGATGTAACCAAGTTTATTTCGTTTTCTGTTGAAATAAAGTTATAAATTTTTCAAGTACTATTCTATCTGTCTTGTAAGTTTCTGTTCTGTTTACTAAAATGCTCCACCAAAGTTAAGGCATTCCCTTTGTGAGTGACCTTAACGGTGGTGGGGTGTTACACTTGGTATCAGAGCTGAAGGTTACCAGATTGGGTAAAGTTTTTGGAAAACTATTTTCAAAAAGGTTTTGAAAGGAAGTATTTTCAAAAATAAAGCTTATTTTGAAAAACATGATCCCCATGAGCCATATATCTTTCCTTCAGTCCTTTTTGTATTGAATCTTTCCTTTTTCGTTTCAGCATGTCTGGAGCATTTGAGATACTAGAGGGTGTTCATGTGCCCGGTTGGTTTCGTTAATATCTTGAGGCTAGGACCGCCGCCGCAGGTCCAGCAAATGATCCCCCTCCTCCTCCGCCCCCTCCTCTTGCAATTGCTTTCTCAAAGATCTGTAGAGATTTTAGGGCCATGGGTCGAAAGGATTTCAAGGGAACGGAATCATTCGTCGAAGCGAGGAACTAGCTCAAAGAAACCGAGGATCTATTCGTTATCTTCGAGGTGGATGATAGGCAGAAGGTACTGTTGGCGGTATGGCTGCTCAAAGACGAAGCTTCCTACTGGTGGGAAGTCACGAACGCCGAGAGGCCGTTTGAGACATGGATGAATTTCAGAACAAGGTTTGAGACAAAATTTCTCACGCAAGCTGAACGGAGTTTACAACTGGAAAAGTTCTTATCTCTTAAGCAAGGAAGTATGACGGTCAACGAATACGTCAACCGGTTCAACCAACTAGCTAGGTTCGGATTGGATTTGGTCAACACTCAGCATAAAAAGGCTCTCCGCTTTGTTAAAGGATTGAACGAGCCACTGCACAGCCTAGCCGTGACCCATGTACCCATGGGAGCGACTTACGAGAAATTGGTGGACATGGCACTACTGCACAAGGAAGACAAGGGCCCGAAAGAGACAAAGAAGGAAGAACCACAGAATAAGAAAGCAGGGCCCAAAAAGGAAACACAAAAGAAGGATGAGAAGTCTGAAGATAAGAAGGGGAAAAAGTGCTTTACTTGTGGGAGCTCGACTCATCTGAACAAGGATTGCAGAAAAAGGAAGGGCACTTGCTTCAACTGTGGAGAGATGGGACACTTCACTAGGGACTGCCCGAAGAGACGAGGACAAGGAGGGCAGGCGAACACTCTTGAAGCTAGTGGCTAGGATAGAAATAGGAGAATTCCTATAGTAGGTTTAATTTCTTTTATGGAGTTAAGACTTTTTCTGATTCTGGTATTTTGATTTTGTAACCGATACTCTGCACTTTAATTCTAGTATTATTTTTGAATTCCGCTGTAGACTCAGACCACTAAGGGTTATGACTCATTTGTTTGAGATTGGGGTTTGAGGGATATCTGTGTTAGGCGTCAAGTATGACACATACATTCTGAGTTTTCATGGGGTATGATTTTATCATGCTTAACTTCCTAAGAACCATTAGGGAACCTGATCTATACCAGTAGTCTGTAAATATCTGAATACTTCTGATAAGATTTCCAGTTTTGACAGTGTCTAAAGAGGGTAATCCTCTGGGTGTCAATTTGATGTTGGTTTCGGACTTCGGGGTCGATACTTAGGACCCATGCCTAATGGGAACCAAGTTTTTTGTTTTTTCTATACTCGCTTCCATCATTCGACTGTATCCTATCGATCGAATCTTCGAACTTTAGGTAGAAACTCATGAGTGTAAACATGTGTTTGAGACATGTTATGTTTGATGGTTGCAAGTGGATGCAAGTGGTTGCTAGTGGTTGCCTGTGGATGCATAAACACACACTAGGCACTAGATCGGCTCGAAAACACTCTCATACTGCATATGGATGTGTGAGCATTTTCAATTTTTGTGGATGCAAAACGATTGACTCAGCACATGGATGTTGCATATGACTGAATGGTTGTGCAATCATATAGAAATGATATGTATCGAGTAGGAAAATTGCATACATGTTGGACTCATGGCACTGGCATAATTCGCATTAAGGAGGTCAACTGAATCAGTGGACCGCCTGATCTTTGAATTAGACAAGGAACATATACACACACTTCTTGCATATGTTCATACAGCATTAGAAATTCTTAAGGACAATGAATGCCTGTGATTGGTGATTGAGTAGATGGATGATTGGATGGTAGGACACATTCTTCTTAACTTGAAGATTTCGGGGACGAAATCCTTTAAGGAGGGGAGAATGTAACACCCCGTATTTTTAATATAATTAAAAATAAAATATATAAAAATATGCTTATGATGGGTAAATAATGGTGATGCATAAGAAGAATTAATTAATACATGGAAGAGAAGAAATATTAGTTCGATGACAGTGTGTGTAACGAAAAAGATAGTAAAATAAGGATAATTATTTTAAGAATCAGGAATTAGGTAAAATGGACATCACATTGTGTTCCACTCGAAATTTTACATGAAATAGAGTCCGAGTTTTCGAAAATCGGAGTCCGGATGAAGAAATTATGGCCTGTAGAAGATTCAGAAGGTTTTGGTCAGCACAGAACTGGGCAGGTCGACCTGGGGGTCGACCGGGGAGTCGACCTACCCCATGGGGGTCGAATATAGTGTTGACCTCCCCCCCTACAGGTCAACCTGGTCGGCCTGGGGTGGCCCAGAACCCATTTTTGAAGCCCTGGGATGATTTTTGATGGTCCGGATTGGTTTTAGGGTTAATCTGATGGCTGAAATGAATTGCTACACCTATAAAAACAACCTAAGACCTAGCCTTCCCTACACACAATTCTATTCTGCTTCTTCTCTGCCTCTGTTCTAAATAAAAATAAAAATGGCGTCGCTACTCTGCTGGAATCAAAACTAGAAGCTAATCAACATCAACCTAAGCAACTCAATTCAAATTAGAGATTAAAGCTTCTGCAACGATTCTACAACAACTAAAGTTCTTTCTTTAATCCAACCAAGGCAAGTGCAGTTATTTTCCGATATAAACTTTAATCATAATTGTGACATGATTGTAAATCTGAATTTGAGATTGTGTATGTTCTGTTCTAATCTATTTTATTTTGTATCTCTTCTTCTTTCTGTTCTATAGCCAGTCTACTACGAGCCAACCCCAGTCTCCTAAGAGATTAACACACGAACGCTAAAATGTTTGGGACAAATAATGAATGTGGAATAATTGGACATGGTTGATCTGTGACTGATTTAAGAAAAAGGACATAGGTTGTAAACTAGATTTAGATCTATGCCTATTCTGTGAATTGGAAGAAGGGGAACCATGGTATGTTAACATATGACTTGAGGCAAAGAAAATATGGCTTAGGTATAAAGATTTACATTAAGGTAGGACATCTATTAAATGTAAATAAACACCTAAGTAAGGGATCTTTGGGATATATGACATGCATAGTAATCGATGGTTATATTTGGTATATGATCATAGTGTGAATCATGACAATTATTTAGGCATGCTTAGGCCAAATTTAAAATTAGGCAAGATATGTTTGTGAAACTTTAAGGAATGATTAAATCTGTTATATTTGCCTAATCTGCTAGTTCTGCTATATTGCTTAATCTGCTAGTTCTGTTATATTGCTTAATATGCTAGTTCTGCTCTACTGCCTAGTCTGCAAGATTTGTTCATCTGCCAAATCTGTCATCTGCTAAGTCTGTTGAAAATGCTAGATCTGCTAGTTTGCTTAATCTACTAAATCCGTTAAGTCGCCTAATCTGAAAAATCTGTTATCAGCAATATCTGTTGAGTTGATATAATTAGTCCGCTATTGACATAATCTGAATTGGCTATATTTATGAATAATTGACATGTATATTAGGCGTGGGTAGAAAAGGTAAATCATTAATTAATTGGCCGCAAAGATAAACATGGCTAACTCGAGGTTAGAATGAGTTTGCGGCGTAATTCTGCCCGGAACCGCCTGGCATATTCCAGTGGTCGCAAACAATAGGTTCTAATGTGAGAAGTTAGTCATAACGTGCTTGAAACCCGAGGTTAGACTCAGTTTGCAACAGAAACCTGCCCGGAACCAACCGGCCTAACCAGTAGCCGCAAACTGTCAGTCTAATGTGAGAGGTTTGGGCATTAATATTTAATTAATGAAAATCTGAGATAATTACGATATCTAAAACGTGTTGGGTAAGGTTAAACCAATTGGACCAATGAATCTGATAAACCCGTTTCGTGAATCCGTAGGCCCAATACAAAGTTAGATAATCTGTAACCAGTTAATCTGTAAGTCTGTTAATCTGTAACCAGTTAATCTGTAAGTCTGTTAATCTGTAACCAGTTAATCTGTAAGTCTGTTAATCTGTAACCAGCTAATCTGTAAGTCTGTTAATCTGTAACCTGTTAATCTGTAAGCCTGTTAATCCGAACATCTGATCCGTTAGTCTGAAAACCTGTTAACTTGATTGTTTGATCTGTGAACTAGTTGATCTGAATGCTCTATGCCTGAACTCGTAAACAAGTTGATCTGAAATCTGTTAGTCCGGGGACACAAGGTTAGGAGGGGAATCACTTGTGTCATCTGTTGTTTGGGACCCTTATTAGTCAGTAACCCCTTTCTGGTATCAAAACTTTGACCCAACAGTAGGTAGGGTCCGGGCACGCTTAATGAACTAATTATAAGCGGTTCATTCTGATAATGGCGAGGGGTGTTGATGGTGCGTTCCAACCGGGTCATGTACGTGCATGGATCCCGGTCTGCCTCTGAGGATGTAAGACGCCGTAACATCTGTAAATAGGTCTGTGCCAATTGGTTGTCACTTTAGGGAGTGATACACCCTACTGTGGGGCCGACACAGGATATTTATGTGTTAGGGAGCCGATCGCTTGGGGTAGGGTTTTAGGGTACACTTAGTTCTGTCTGTCTCTGCTTGGTACCGTCTGTTTCCGTTGGGTGGTAACACCCGTCTGTTTCTGCGTGGTACCGTCTGTTCGGGTGGTAAAGGCCCATTACTAGTGTACACCTAATTCTACATTCTGTTTCCGTAGGGATTAATCTGTTTCTGCTTCTGTCTGTTTCTGATCGGGTAGTAAAGACCCATTATTAGCATTCTGTTTCTGTTAAATTATTCTGTACCCGTTTCTGTTTCAGTTTAGACATTAGGGTGACACCTAATTCTGTTATACTAGTATTGGTGCAGAGAAGTGTAAAGAAACAGCTTATGTCATTCTGTTCTTCTGTTTTATCTGCTACACCTGTTACAGTTATCTCTCATCCAGTTTTATGTTCATGTCATGTTATTATTATTTGTTCATAACTGAAAATCACTGGACTTGCCAGACTTTTTGTCTGACCCTTGTTGTTTCGCCTCCTTTCTTCCATTTCCCCCCAGGTTATCCAAGGAGGGAATACTTTAGCTTGATCCAGATTTCTTATGCTCGAAGTGCTTAACATATGGCTTGGCTCTGTATAGCTTCCGTTCTATGGGGATTATGATTTTAAAACTATGCATTCTGAAGGCTTTTGTACAAGACTGATATTTTGTACTCGAATTCTGATAATGTAATTTGAAAAGATGTAACCAAGTTTATTTCGGTTTCTGTTGAAATAAAGTTATAAATTTTCCAAGTACTATTCTATCTGTCTTGTAAGTTTCTGTTCTGTTTACTAAAATGCTCCACCAAAGTTAAGGCATTCCCTTTGTGAGTGACCTTAACGGAGGTGGGGTGTTACAAGGGGATAGCGGATCCGATCCGATCCTGCACCATTTTTCTGCAACTTTGTCCAGTGAGCTATTTACACCATTCGACGGCGTTTTCGACTAATCTAACATTTCTATGCAATCATAAATAATTCCAAATAGTCATAGCAACATGTATAATCAACCATAAACACCAAAATAACAATATAACATGTCAAAATGGATCAAACATACCCAAAACCCATGTTTTCCCCTTAATCATGTATAGCAATAACTAAATATAGGATTAGCAAAACATATCCAAATTAATCCAAATTTCTAACAGATGCATAAAATAATATTTTAGAATTTATAAGCATTTTTCCAGAATTTAATCATGTATAATTTCATTAATTAACACTAATCACCCCTAATTAGCCGTAATTAGTGTAGAAACTATGCTAATCACTCACTTTAGCCACAAATAAAACTTAGATCTGAAACTATCTATGATTTGGGGGTGTTTTCCTATGCAAAAAAGCAGCTCCAACTCTGATTTGGTGTTGATTTGACGTAGATTAGCTTAATCCTTGATTAGAGAGCGATTTATGATGAAATTAGAAGGCGGAGGCCATTGTTAGGGTTTCTAAAAGGTAAATGGTGGCTAGAAAACTGAAAAAGAATGAAAACCTAACTCATTTCAACGTCCCCATAATCCTAATCCCGAAATGGGTTATAGGCCCATTTGCTAATTACCCTAATTAGCCCGCTTAAAGCAGTTTTTCACCTTGTAAACCTTGTTTCAGCCATATCTCCCAAACGGTGAGTCCGTTTGGCTAATGTGACCACTCTACGAAAATGTAAATCATCACCCGAATCCAATGGAAGTGGTTTCAAGTCAAAACTCCTTACCAATCAAAAGTTATAGACGAAACAAGATTCGCCAGGGGTAAAACGGTCATTTAAAAATCGGCAAAAATTGTGACCATGGAAAATGACCCCAATAGTCGTTCCCCAAAGTTACACGACTATACGACCTCATATGAAAAAGAAATAAATATTTTACGATCCTTCGATACGTAGAATGCAGGTCATTACATAAATACGTGTTAAAAAGGACATGCGATATAATATAGGCATAATTTGTTGCATGTAAATTAGATTACAATAATATGTGAAAAGGATAATATGCCTAGGAATATATATAGTTGAGAGAATTAACATTGGGAAGTGTGTAGGAAAGCCTAGAAATTTGGAAACCCACTTTGAGTCTAACCCCATTGTTAACTTTTAAGAACTTGAAATTGTAAAAGTTTTAGCAAAATGGTTTATGGTGTTTTCCAGTTTTAATCTAAAAGTCATAGTTTTAAAATGTGTAAAGAAGTACATACTGGGATTTAAAGTAAAATGGGGCATATTTTGGAAGCGATGATTTCTCATGAAAATTTTGTCTAAAGTAAAATTCTCACAGTAAAAGGTGCATATTATACAGCATGTATAACTCGCTAGTTTTCTTATTATATTACATGAAAGGATTTAAAAGCAAAACTTGGAAAAATTTGCATTTTGTTGAAAACTGGAATTTCCAGTAAAGAAAGTTTTGAAGTCTCTATTCTTTTGATAATCATTTTTGATAAATTGTTTTAACAAGAGAAAATTTTGTTGGGTGGACAAAATAAGTTGTAGAAATTAAGAATAGAGTAGATGTTTGCACCTTGTAGTAAGAAACTGAACTGACCTTATGGGCAAGAACGAGTCGTAAACCCGATTGAGAAATAGTTGTCTGTATCTACTCCAGTTTTGCGATTTGAAAAAAAATGATGATTTGCAATTTTTAAGATGACGTGTTTTTATGGATTGGAAAAAGTAAGTTTTCATGAGAAAAATAAAATTTTGACACTTCTGTTTTTTCAAGAGAAAAAAAATTTTAAATGAAAAGGCCAAACCGTGTTTTAAAAGTATGGAGTAGGAAAGGATTAGTGCCTAGGGAAGACGGGAAAATTTTTGAGGCTATGAAGTAAATAGCGAGAATTATTTTGGAAAAAAATGATAAATTCCTGTAGAATGCATAAGCATTGAAAATCGTAGGGTATTGCTTGAAATGACTATTGGTACACAGCCAGAATTAGTAGTGACTACTAGATAGTAAAGGGCAAGTAAGTGTTTAGATCCTGTTGCTAATTTTCATGTTAGCGGTAAAACCTGTTACTACATTCCTGTTGGGATTGTTTCGTTATTTTGTTCTTGTTAGGTAGTTAAGGTAACACCTAAACCTGTCGTGGATCCCATGGTTTGGACTTTTCTATCTAAGGGGACATAGTCCCGAGATTCTTGGCCCTTAGTAGTAGCTGTGTAGAGTGTCCGTTTTCCTGTTTTAGTTGAAAGACTAGAAGGCTTATTTGAAAACTAATCCTAGATCTTGTAACAACCCGTATTTTTGAAAACCTGTTATATCGTAAATCGAGGCAGAATTTAATTTATAAATCTGAATCACGGGAAACGGGCTATGCCATTGCGTTTTTCTCGGAAAAATACGCGAAACAGAGTCCGAGTTTTCGAAAATCGGAGTTCGTATGACCCGGTTAAGGCCCGAAGAAGTTTTCTGAAAATTCAAAGTTCAAAACAGATTTAAAATTCAGGTTCAAATTTCGAAATTGGGGCCATTGGGCGCAGGTGGGAAAATTCCCGCCTAGCTACCCCAGTCGATAAGCCTGTCGACTGGGCAGTCGACTTAGCTAGGACCAAGTCGACAGCCCTGTCGACTTGGGTGTCGACAGGGGGTGCTCGGCCAGTTTGGCCTGATGCACCATTTTTGGGTTGGGCTGTGTTTTGGGGCTGTTTTCTGGAAGTTTCCGAGATCTGATGGTCCTAATCTAACCTAGGGTTAATCTAAGGGTCTAAAACACATCCTAATCCTATAAATAAGCCCCTTACCTAACCCTAAATCATCATTATTCATTCAAGTAACTAAACTATGGCAAAATCATTCCTCTTATGGCCTCCACTCTCTTCATAAAATTCCTAAGTTGTTTCTATGAGAGATTTTCAATGCATACAAGTGTTTTCAAGCTTGTATGAGCATCATTAGCTTGCATTCAAGTCAAGTTTTCATATTTACATTATAAAGCAAGAGTTTTGATCATTTTGGCTCAAGGGTTTTTCTATTGGAGCTTGCATTTTGGGTTTATTTGATTGCATAAGGGCTTTGTGCATAGTAAGCCCTTTTCTACTTTCATATTTAAACTCTAAAGTTAATGAATGATGCAAGTTGTGTTTGATCATTATGATATGCAAGTTTACTATGATGTGTTATGCAAGTCTATCATGTTATGTATGCAAGTTTGCTATGTTATGATATGCAAGTTGCCATGTTATGTTATGCAAGTTTGCTATGTTATGATATGCAATTTTGATATGTTATGATATGCAAGTTTATCATGTTATGTTATGCAAGTTTGCCATGTTATGATATGCAAGTTTATCATGTTATGTTATGCAAGTTTGATATGCAAGTTTGTCACATGATATGCAAGTTATGTTATGCAAGTTTGGGTTGATCATTTTGTTCATGTTATCATGTTATGCAAGCTTATCTTGGGTTTATGAGCTTAAAGCCTCAAGCTTTATGCTAAAAGGTTGCATTTTGGCAACATGTAAGTTATCATATCTCTTATGATAACTTGCATGTGAGGCTAAATGCGAACTTATGGCCATTTCTACATGTCATTTATCACCATGTATCACCAATATGCTAAGTTTGGTTTTATGCATGCTTTTGAGGCCTAAAAATGTAATACGCAAGTATATGAACATATGTACATTTCATATGCCACCATGTTAAACTTGTGGCTTCAACACCTTTATGTCATGATTATGCCAAGTTCCCTCTTTCTATCCTTTATGCGCTATTGCGATATGTAAGCGATGGGATTGCGTTTGGGGTTGGGTAAACTTAAAAGACATAAAAACATAAGATTGGGAATTTACCTATTAAGTTAGGTCTACCCATTGGGAATTTACCTATTAAGTTAGGTCTACCCAAATTCTTGAAAACTTGTAACATGTTTTGGAAACAAAATGGACATGACACTTAGAAAATATAAGTGTGACCAACTCGAGGTTGGGTTGAGTTTGTAGCATAAATCTACCCGGAACCAACCGGCTTAACTAGTGGCTACAAACAATAGGACCCAATGTGAGAAGTTGGTCAAGTTGTGCTTGAACCCGAGGTTAGACTAGGTTGTGGTGTAAAGCTACCCGGACCCGCCCGGCTTAACTAGTAACCACAACGAGGTCTAATGTGAGAGGTTAAGGTGCATTAAATTAATTAATGCTACATGATAAGGTTAAGTAAATTTGATGTATGACACTTAACCAATTTGACATGAATGGGTAGGTTAAGTGAAACCGGGCTTGATTTCTTAATGACACTTAACCGTAAAATACGACTAGTGGTTAGGGTTAAGTTAACCTACACTTAACCAATCCGAACTCGGTAATTTAACAGGGTTAAGTTAAACAATACTTAACCAATCGAACTCAGTAATTTGATACGGCTGAGAACCGATTTGATACCTGGTCTGGATAAACTAACTTGATTGATAAATTAAACGAACCTGTTTTGCGGATCTGTAGGACCCACACCAAGTTAGGCAAGTTTGTAAATCTGTTATCTGATCTGTTAGTCTGAAAACTGATCGTCTGAACTTTGTATGTCTGAACTCTGAATCTGATAGTCTGGGGACACAAGGGGGAATACTTGTGTCATTTGTTGTTCGGGACCCATATTAGTCAGTAACCCTTTCTGGTATCAAAACTTTGACCCAACTGTAGGTAGGGTCTGGGCACGCTTACTGAACTAATTATAAGTGGTTCATTCTGATAATGGCGATGGGTGTTGATGGTGCGTTCCAACCAGGTCATGTGCGTGCATGGATCTCGGTCTGCCTCTGAGGATGTAAGACGCCGTGACATCTGTAAATATGCCTGTGCCAATTGGTTGCCACTTTAGGGAGTGATACACCATATCGTGGGGCCGACATAGGATATTTATGTATTAGGGAGCCGATCGCTTGGGTAGGAGTTAGGGTACACTTAGCTCTGTCTGATTCTGTTGGTACCGTCTGTTTTGTTGGGTGGTAACACCCGTCTGTTTCTGAGTGGTACCGTTCTGTTAGGGGGGTAAAGGCCCATTATTGTTAGTATTCCGTTTCTGTACTTTATCTGTTAGGGTGGTAAAAGCCCATTTTTCCCAAACTCTATCTCTGTATGGACCATTCTGTTCCGTCCTGTTTCGATGTGAACATTGGGGTAACACCTAATCCTGTTATACTAGAATTGGTACCAAGAAGTTGGATCTTGATTTAAGTCAAACACCTGATACTGGGCCAAGTTTAGGCCAAGGGATAAATTCTTGTTTATACATGACATGTTAGAATGCTGGTACACCTGTGGTGCAAAAACCTTAAACCTGATTATGCGATGACACCTTTGTCTACCTTGTTGGTTAATCATCATGCTAGTATGTTGTTATCCATATGTTCATCCCTGCTTCTCATGCCAGTTAACTTTATCAGTTTACATTGATTATAGTAGGGCTTACTCAGTCTTTTTGACTGACCTGTTTTTCTTTCGCCTCTTTTCTTCCGTTTCCCCCCCCCCCCCCGCCCAGGTTCTCAGGGTTGGAACGTTGGAGCTTAGCCTGGATTTCTGATTGCTTGCTTGTGGGATTTCAGCTCATGTACGGTTTCGACATGAAGCTAGCTATGGTTATCACTTATTTTGGGGATAGTACTTATGTATTTCAGTTTTTCAGTTGATGTTGTTTTTATCTAGACTTGTTTATTTGGAAAGTTATGTTGTACCAGACTTGTTTTGAAATAGTTTGAAATCTTCCGCTGTTTTACTTATCTTATTTACTCTGTTTACATATATACATATGTTCTTGTTCTGCCTTGATATATCATTATGCATGTTTACCTGATTCAAACGCCCCTCCAAAGTCAGAGTGCTTGCAAGAGCCACCCTGCCGGAGGTGGGGTGTTACATTTGGTATCATGGCATATGGTTTACGAGAAGGAACAAAAAGGTTTTTTTTTAAAAAAAAAATTTGGAAAACTATTTTCAAAACCAAGTATAAAGTATTTTCCAAAGAAAAGTCTAGTTTATTTTAAAGGATATTCCCCAAAAAGCCATTAGCACAATCCTTAGTTATCTATTCTTAGTTCCCTCGTTCTGAATCTATCTTTTCCTTCGTTTCAGTATGACAGATAACTTTGTTATCCCAGAGGGAGTGCAAGTTCCTGTTTGGTATAGGAGACTTATGGAGGCTAGGGCGACCGAAGCCGGCCCCGCAAATGTTACTCCTCCTCCGGTGGTTAATGTTCCTCCCCCTCCTGTCGCTGAGGTTCCTCCTCCTCCCCCCCTCATCATCCTCCAGTAGAGTTCACGAAGATTTGCAAGGACTTCAAAGCAATGGGTGGCAAGAACTTTCTAGGTACCGAGACTTTTGTAGAGGCCCGGAATTGGTTGAAAGAGACCGAGGATTTATTCGCTATCTTTGGATTAGATGATCAGAGAAAGATCTTGTTGGCGGTTTGGATTATGAAGGATGAAGCTGCTTATTGGTGGGAGATCACCACCGCGACTAGGCCCGTTGAGACTTAGGCCAATTTCAGGACAAGATTCGGGCTTAAGTTTCTGTCTTCTGCTGAAGAGAATTTGCAAATGGAGAGGTTTATTGCTTTGAAGCAAGGAGACATGTCTGTCAAAGAATATGTGAACAAGTTCAATCAGTTAGCTCGTTTTGGCTTGGATATGGTGAGTACTACTCAGAAGAAGGCTCTTCGTTTTGCTAGAGGATTGAATGAGCCGTTACAGGAGTTAGCTATGTCTCATGTGCCCATGGGGGCCACGTTTGAGAGTTTGGTAGATATGGCCCTACTCAATGAAGAGAACAAGAGTGCAAAGAAGGAGGTCAAGGTGAATGATTCTCAGAACAAGAAAACGGGGCCCAAAAAGGAAATGCAAAAAAGGAGGAGAAGTCTGAAGATAAGAAGGAAAAGAAGTGCTTTACTTGTGGAAGCTCAACTCATCTAAACAAGGATTGCAGAAAGAGGAAGGGAACTTGCTTTAACTGTGGAGAGATGGGACACTTCACTAGGGACTGCCCGAAGAAGAAAGGGACTACATCGGAAGGAACGGTGAATACTCGCATGGCGAGTGAATAGATTAGGGCTAGAATAATTTGTCTGTAGGATGTTTAATTTTCCTTGTCTGATTTTCAGTTTGAAACTCTTTTTCTGGTATTTTGATTCTGTAATGGAAACTCGGTACTTTAATGCTAGTCTTGCTTCTGATCTGGTAATAGTCTCAAACTCCCTGAGAGTTATAACTCATCTGTTTGTGATAAATTGGGGTTTGAGAGTATCTGTGTTGGGCATGAGGGTGACTATGACGAATACATTCTGGGTTTCTACCATGCTTAGTTTCCTAAGAATCATTTGGGGAAATCTGATCTGTACTAGTAGTCTGTGAGTATATGTACCAAGTTTCTGTTTTATCTATACTTGCTTCCATCACTCGACTGTATCTTGTTGAGATAGGAATCCTATGGATGTAAACATGTGTTTGAGACATGTTATGTTTGTTGGTTGCAAGTGGATGCAAGTGGTTGCTAGTGGTTGCTCGTGGATGCATAAACACACACTAGGCACTAGATTGGCTTGAAATACACTCTCATATTGCATATGGACGTGTGTACATTTCCGATTCTTATGGTTGCAAGATGGTTAATTCAGCACATGGATGTTGCATATGGACGAATGTTTGTGCACACATATAGTATTATATGATTAGGACTATTTACATACATAATGGATTCATTTCACTAACATACTTTGCATTGAGGATCTTTGCATTAGATAAGAACATATACACACACCTTTTGCATATGTTCATACCGCATTAGAATCTTTAGGGAAAATGATTGCTCGTGAATGATGATTTGAGTAGATGGATGATGGATGGTAGGATGCGTTCTTCCTAACTCGAAGATTTCGAGGACGAAATCCTTTAAGGAGGGGAGAATGTAACAACCCGTATTTTTGATAACCTGTTATATCGTAAATCGAGGCTGAATTTAATTTATAAATCTGAATCAGGGGAAACGGGCTATGCCATTGCGTTCGTCTCGGAAAAATACACGAAATAGAGTCCGAGTTTTCGAAAATCGGAGTCCGTATGACCCGGTTAGGGCCCGAAGTAGTTTTCTGAAAATTCAAAGTTCAAAACAGATTTAAAATTCAGGTTCAAATTTCGAAATTGGGGCCATTGGGCGCAGGTGGGAAAATTCCTGCCTAGCTACCCCAGTCGACAGGCATGTCGACTGGGCAGTCGACTTGGCTAGGACCAAGTCGACAGCCCTGTCGACTTGAGTGTCGACAGGGGGTGCTCGGCCAGTTTGGCCTGATGCACCATTTTTGGGTTGGGCTGTGTTTTGGGGATGTTTTCTGGAAGCTTCCGTGATCTGATGGTCCTAATCTAACCTAGGGTTAATCTAAGGGTCTAAAACACATCCTAATCCTATAAATAAGCCCCTAACCTAACCCTAAATCATCATTATTCATTCAAGTAACTAAACTATGGCAAAATCATTCCTCTCATGGCCTCCACTCTCTTCATAAAATTCCTAAGTTGTTTCTATGAGAGATTTTCAATGCATACAAGTGTTTTCAAGCTTGTATGAGCATCATTAGCTTGCATTCAAGTCAAGTTTTCATATTTACATTATAAAGCAAGAGTTTTGATCATTTTGGCTCAAGGGTTTTCCTATTGGAGCTTGCATTTTGGGTTTAATTGATTGCATAAGGGCTTTGTGCATAGTAAGCCCTTTTCTACTTTCATATTTAAACTCTAAAGTTAATGAATGATGCAAGTTGTGTTTGATCATTATGATATGCAAGTTTACTATGATGTGTTATGCAAGTCTATCATGTTATGTATGCAAGTTTGCTATGTTATGATATGCAAGTTGCCATGTTATGTTATGCAAGTTTGCTATGTTATGATATGCAAGTTTGATATGTTATGATATGCAAGTTTATCATGTTATGTTATGCAAGTTTGCCATGTTATGATATGCAAGTTTATCATGTTATGTTATGCAAGTTTGATATGCAAGTTTGTCACATGATATGCAAGTTATGTTATGCAAGTTTGGGTTGATCATTTTGTTCATGTTATCATGTTATGCAAGCTTATCTTGGGTTTATGAGCTTAAAGCCTCAAGCTTTATGCTAAAAGGTTGCATTTTGGCAACATGTAAGTTATCATATCTCTTATGATAACTTGCATGTGAGGCTAAATGCGAACTTATGGCCATTTCTACATGTCATTTATCACCATGTATCACCAATATGCTAAGTTTGGTTTTATGCATGCTTTTGAGGCCTAAAAATGTAATATGCAAGTATATGAACATATGTACATTTCATATGCCACCATGTTAAACTTGTGGCTTCAACACCTTTATGTCATGATTATGCCAAGTTCCCTCTTTCTATCCTTTATGCGCTATTGCGATATGTAAGCGATGGGATTGCGTTTGGGGTTGGGTAAACTTAAAAGACATAAAAACATAAGATTGGGAATTTACCTATTAAGTTAGGTCTACCCATTGGGAATTTACCTATTAAGTTAGGTCTACCCAAATTCTTGAAAACTTGTAACATGTTTTGGAAACAAAATGGACATGACACTTAGAAAATATAAGTGTGACCAACTCGAGGTTGGGTTGAGTTTGTAGCATAAATCTACCCGGAACCAACCGGCTTAACTAGTGGCTACAAACAATAGGACCCAATGTGAGAAGTTAGTCAAGTTGTGCTTGAACCCGAGGTTAGACTAGGTTGTGGTGTAAAGCTACCCGGACCCGCCCGGCTTAACTAGTAACCACAACGAGGTCTAATGTGAGAGGTTAAGGTGCATTAAATTAATTAATGCTACATGATAAGGTTAAGTAAATTTGATGTATGACACTTAACCAATTTGACATGAATGGGTAGGTTAAGCGAAACCGGGCTTGATTTCTTAATGACACTTAACCGTAAAATACGACTAGTGGTTAGGGTTAAGTTAACCTACACTTAACCAATCCGAACTCGGTAATTTAACAGGGTTAAGTTGAACTATACTTAACCAATCGAACTCAGTAATTTGATACGGCTGAGAACCGATTTGATACCTGGTCTGGATAAACTAACTTGACTGATAAATTAAACGAACCTGTTTTGCGGATCTGTAGGACCCACACCAAGTTAGGCAAGTTTGTAAATCTGTTATCTGATCCGTTAGTCTGAAAACTGATCGTCTGAACTTTGTATGTCTGAACTCTGAATCTGATAGTCTGGGGACACAAGGGGGAATACTTGTGTCAATTGTTGTTTGGGACCCATATTAGTCAGTAACCCTTTCTGGTATCAAAACTTTGACCCAACTGTAGGTAGGGTCCGGGCACGCTTACTGAACTAATTATAAGTGGTTCATTCTGATAATGGCGATGGGTGTTGATGGTGCGTTCCAACCGGGTCATGTGCGTGCATGGATCTCGGTCTGCCTCTGAGGATGTAAGACGCCGTGACATCTGTAAATATGCCTGTGCCAATTGGTTGCCACTTTAGGGAGTGTTACACCATATCGTGGGGCCGACATAGGATATTTATGTATTAGGGAGCCGATCGCTTGGGTAGGAGTTAGGGTACACTTAGCTCTGTCTGATTCTGTTGGTACCGTCTGTTTTGTTGGGTGGTAACACCCGTCTGTTTCTGAGTGGTACCGTTCTGTTAGGGGGGTAAAGGCCCATTATTGTTAGTATTCCGTTTCTGTACTTTATCTGTTAGGGTGGTAAAAGCCCATTTTTTCCAAACTCTATCTCTGTATGGACCATTCTGTTCCGTCCTGTTTCGATGTGAACATTGGGGTAACACCTAATCCTGTTATACTAGAATTGTTACCAAGAAGTTGGATCTTGATTTAAGTCAAACACCTGATACTGGGCCATGTTTAGGCCAAGGGATAAATTCTTGTTTATACATGACATGTTAGAATGCTGGTACACCTGTGGTGCAAAAACCTTAAACCTGATTATGCGATGACACCTTGAAACACCCCACCTCCGTTAGGGTCACTCTCAAAGGGAATGCCCTAATTTTGGTGGAGGTTTATAAGTATAAGTCACAGATATACAAGACAGATATAAGAACACATATTTGTAAACAGCGGAAAAACAACAACTTTTATTTCATAAAAGCAAATACGTGCTACAACAACATCACCATAATTGTCTTACATCTTTTCCAAAATCATAACACTTTCATAATCTGTCTTGATTACATTATTTAAAGAAGCATAAATAAACATAGATAAACTGCAAAGGCCCCATAGTGGTTGTCCAATGCCATAGTTCAAAACGAAAAGGACCAAGCAATACATTTCTCTTCTTCAAGCTGGATGTTAAGGCTGGTCAAGCTGCAGTGTTCCCTCCCTGTGGACCTGGTGGGGGGGGGGAAACGGAAGAAAAGAAGACGAAAGAAAAGTAGAGTCAGACATAAAGCCTAAGTAAGTCTAGTACTATTCTGTCTATGAATAAAGAACTGGGTATGATAAGTATAATCAAGAAGTGGGAAAGCACTATAAACTTGGTTAAGTTGTCTAGGGTCGGATATGCTATAGTACCCCATGTTAATCTCTGAACCCATATAAACTAGTTTCCAACTGGCACCCCATAATCAGGGTGATGTGATCCGTTCTATGATGATCGGCTCCTACTCGCATAGTTACATGTGTCTTACGGCCCCCGATGTTGTAGTTACCTATGCTGGTCCCACCATGGGGTGTATCAAGTCCCATGGTGGCGGCCCGACACAATCCTAGAATGCACAGGTATGCTACTGGTGTCCAGTGCCTTATTTTTCTGCGCCGGAGTGTGTGCACGCCCGCACCCCGTTAGAACCTACACTGCTACACCACCGCCGTCGATTTGACCTCTTACAATCAGCCCAGTAATCGTGCCCCACCCTGCCTAGTTTCAGGGTATCCTGATACACCTTCTAGGGTTACTGCTGAAAAGGGTCCCCCATTACTAGGTTTTCTATCTCTAGCCAACATGCTAAGTTGGTTAAGTGTTTTCTAACCTAACCCCCACCAGTCCGTTTAGTTTAGCATGTTCCATTTTGATTAAGTCTTTAGTTCACTTAATCCTAACAATCCTGACTCAGCCTTAATTGTCTTATTAAAGCCTTGACCTCTCACATTAGACAGGTATTGTTGTGGCTGCCTGTTGCCGGTTGGTTCCGGGCAGTCTTACGCCACAACTCAGTCTAACCTCGGGTCCTTATTGGGCTCCATGTTTAACCTCCCACATTAGATATGTATTGTTGTGACTACTGGACAGCCGGGCGGTTCCGGGCAGGTTTACATCACAACTCAATCCAACCTCGGGTTAAACACATCGTATGTTCTACATTTACATATTTTGTCTTTCTTCTTTATTTTCTTATATGTAAATATTTGCGGCCCATTATTAAGTTAATGGCGTAAAGGTTACACCAATCATGGGCCCAACCCATGCTTGAATTTGGGCCCTTCTATTTTATATTTTCATTCATTAGTAATTTTAACCCAACGTTATTTTCCCCCGTTTTACACGTCCGTTTATTATATATATGTTGGGCTTAGCCTTTTAAAGCCCAACTTAGCCATGCGAAAAGGGGAGGCTTAAAGCGTGATTACATACACAAAGAGGGGAATGTGAACGCATGAACTTGCAATATGACGTTGGAAATACAAAATAGAAACTGGTGTACTTGCATAGTAGTGACATATACTTTGTTCATAAAGCATAAGTGACATGAATCAAACCATGTAAACTTGTAGTTAAGTTAAGAATATCACTATTGACACATAGGCCTAACTACAACATAAACCTATATTTTTATTTCAGGCATAATGTCAAACATAAGAAAATCATGTTCATAAGACTACTACACGTTTACAAAGGTGCCTACTTTTGTGACTAATACAAAAGTATAGTTAAATTTGTTCACATAACCATGGCATAAATATTTCTAACATGAAATCATGATTTTTACTTTAGTCATGCAAACTTGCAAAAAGGGATTTTTGAATCTAACCTAGCTATGTACCACATATGTCATCATATAATTCTTGTTAACAATTTCAATTATGCAAATTATCAATCATAGCCTAGTCATATTCATAAGTTTGCAAATAGGTTTTCTAGTATAAAAGCATGGCTTAATACATAGATCATGATGCCAAATTCTCAACATAATTTCATATGGATTATAATAACCCAAACTTATTCCAATTACTCACAAAAATGATTTTTGTATAAAAATACACATTATGATGGCATAGTAGCAAAACCCCAAACTTGCATGAATTTCAATCAACTACATACATGTAGCTTCAACATGGATTACATAATTTGCGAATATTCCAAACGTATACTTGCATAGAACTACCGCATGTAGTTCTTTATAATGAATAACATAATTCGAGAATATCCAAATGTATACAATATCCCAAATCGATAAGAATCATAGTAACGCACAAATATGAATTACTTTATCACCACAAATCAAGTATACAAACCAACACAATTATTTGTTCATACCAAAATAATACTCTACTTACAATGGTGTGGCGAATTCTCTAATTTAGGGATTTGAAGATGTGGTTTGATTTGATTGAGTTGCTTTATGCCTTAGAATTTTGCCTCCTAATCCTCTCTCCAATTGGTGGCTACCCCTAGTCGTTCCTCAGCAACATGGCGGCTTTGTTCTTATTTTTGAATGAATAGATTAGGGTTGAGTCTAGGGTCATTTTTATAGGGGTAATGAACTGATTAGGGCCATTGATGTTGCTTGGATTGATCGTAGCCATTCATCCTAAGGAGAGACCAATTAGAGCTTGCCACCTAGCCCTAATGACAAAGCAGACTGCAGAAAATCGACCAACATAGAATAGGCCAGTCAGGTTGGACTGGGTTCGACCTGGCTCTGGACCAGGTCGACATGCCTGTCGACAGCCCTGTCGACCTGGTTAGGCCAGGTCGACAGCCCAGTCGACCTGGGTGCGTTAGGCGGGTGTTTTTCCGCCCTGGCCCATTGGGCCCCATTTTGGAATTTAAACTTGATTTTTCTGAGTTATTTTATTCTGTTTGAATTTTAAACCTAATTTAGAAACTTCCGAAGGCCATATCTTCTTCATACGGACTCCGTTTTTCGAAAACTCGGACTCTATTTCGCGTATTTTTCCGAGACGAACGCAATGGCGTATCCCGTTTCCCTTAGTTCTTTGATTTCAAATTAATTATACTTTAATTTGTTAATTTCACAGTTATAGAATTTGCGGGGTGTTACACACCTTTATCTACCTTGTTGGTTAATCATCATGCTAGTATGTTGTTATCCATATGTTCATCCCTTCTTCTCATGCCAGTTAACTTTATCAGTTTACATTGATTGTAGTAGGGCTTACTCAGTCTTTTTGACTGACCTGTTTTTCTTTCGCCTCTTTTCTTCCGTTTCCCCCCCCCCCAGGTTCTTAGGGTTGGAACGTTGGAGCTTAGCCTGGATTTCTGATTGCTTGCTTGTGGGATTTCAGCTCATGTACGGTTTCGACATGAAGCTAGCTATGGTTATCACTTATTTTGGGGATAGTACTTATGTATTTCAGTTTTTCAATTGATGTTGTTTTTATCTAGACTTGTTTATTTGGAAAGTTATGTTGTACCAGACTTGTTTTGAAATAGTTTGAAATCTTCCGCTATTTTACTTATCTTATTTACTCTGTTTACATATATACATATGTTCTTGTTCAGCCTTGATATATCATTATGCATGTTTACCTGATTCAAACGCCCCTCCAAAGTCAGAGTGCTTGCAAAAGCCACCCTGGCGGAGGTGGGTGTTACAGATATGATAATTAAATAAGCTAAGAAAAGAGAAATGGTACAATTAAAAAGGAAACAACAAATTCAGTAAAGCAAAAAATAAGATAAATTATGAGGAAAGATGGATAAAGATAAAAAATTCCAAGATAAGATAAAAAAGAAAACCGGTAACAAAAGAAAATTTTCTTATGTGGGCTGTACTTAGATAGGAAAATAGGGAATCTTTATAAATAATTCGACAAATAAAACGGAAGATGTAACATTTTCCGTTTTCCACCTTTTTGTAACATAAGAAATCAAATTAAGAAAATTAGATTTTTCTGAAATTCGACAAATAAAGTTGGTTGGTAGGATTATGGATGCAACAATTAGATGAACTACACTCTTACTCAGTAAGAGTGTGGGAAAATTTGGATGAAAAAGCATTTTGATTTTCAAAATATTGCATTCATGTACAACTGCCAGTATATTTAGGATGTGAGCATCATATTTTAAAAGGATTTTTGAAAAAATTGCATACACATAGGAGGTACCGTTAGGCGTACAAGCACTGTTGTATTTCATTTTGCACAAGTGCACAATGGTTGCCAAAATTGGATGCACACAAGATGGATGGATATTATGTGAGTGGTTATTTGATTTTACCCTTATCAAATTTCAGGGACGAAATTTCTTAAGGGTGGGAGAGTATAACACTCCGCATTTTTAAGATAATAAAATATAAGTAACTGAATTAAATAATGAGAATTAAGTAAAACAGACTATGCCATTACGTCCATCTCGGAATTCTGGTCAAGACAGACACCTGGTTTGCGTAAAACAGACATTGTATGAAGAAGTTATTAAGCCTATATGTTTGTATATGCACAAGAGAATTATATATATACAAACAAATAAAAATATTAAAAAAAATAAATAGCGATCAGTAGATCCCGGAACCGAACTGCCCTATTCTGGGGTCGGCCCATCGGTCGACCCCGAGGTTGGCACCATAAGAGAGGGGTCGACTTCTATTCAGATCTGGGAAGAATTAATTTGTGAACATGGACTCGTTCCTTGACCAAATATGTTGCTTAACACCTATAAATAAGCCTGTAGAGCCTACCCTAAGTCTCATATTTCTGAGACAACGCAGAAGCTCTGCCATTCCTCTTCCTCCTCAAATCTCTTCAGAAAATTTAGATTATTAGTTTAGGAAAATTCTGAATCTATATCTGGAGAAAAAAAGATGAAAATCAATTAGAAGGTGTTCAGATCTCTTATCGAAGTGAGGTAATTTTCTAGATCTGGTCTATTTCAATTCTCTTTTCTTTCTTTCCTTTTTCTTTTAGTAAAAATTGTAGATCCATGGTGGTTAGGTTCTGAATCCAATTAAGGGAAAAACCATGGAATGCTAGATCTGGACCAGATCCAGGATTCGGAAAGCATATGAGGTGAGTGGATTTAAGTTATATCATTTTAGATAATGAAATATTATCGTTTAACATTCCTCATTATCACAAACTGTGAAGTTAGCAGAGTAACTAAAGGTGTTAAGATGTTGTTATAACAAGTTGAGAATTAATATGAATTGTTCGAAAATTCATATGTTGAATCGGTTAAAGTGTTGAATGTTTACATATTGAAAAACAAACTTGTTAGAATATGAGTATCGACTACTTTTGTTATAATTACATGATTCACTTGTGGCATACTATGTATTTGAATTATTAGACGTAGAATTGAGAAAATGACATGTTAACTTGTTAGATTTGAACAATTACCTGATTACATGTCAGGATAGAATTAAATACGTGTCAAAAAGGACATGCGACATAATATAGGCATAATTTGATGACATGCAAATTAGATTACAGTAACATGTGAAAAGATAATATGCCTAAAATTAGACAAGAAGTTAGACTACACTTGTGGTAGAAGTCTACTCGGAATCGCCCGGCACATCCAGCATCCACAAGTGGGAAATCTAATGTAAGGTGTCTAAGTGCATACATAAAACATGTAATGGTGCTAAGACATGAGGTTAAGTCAACTTGTGGAATAAGTCTGCCTGGAACTGCACGACGAATCCAGCATCCACAAGTGTAGGCTTAATGTGAGAGGTCTAGTGCATAAATATATACATATATATAAATATATGTAAATAACAGGACTGATAAACAACATTAATTGTAATTAATGGAAATAAATGGAATTGAAATAAAGTTACAACAATAAAAAGGAATGGAAAGAATGGGGAATGATAATAACCTATTATAAATAAATTACATTAATAAGAATGTTGTATAATAGGTTGACTTGTCCTAGGGACAAGTGAAGATTATAACTTAGGTTATAATAAACTAGTAAGGACATGAGATAACTGGTGAAATGAGATAAGTGACACTTAATTTTAAATTAAGTAATCAGTAAATGGGGAAAACTGAAACCAGTTGTCTGCAATAAGTAGAGAAATGGGGGAAAGTTTATAAAATGTAAGAAGTTGTACTTAATTATAATTTAAGTAATCTGTAAACTTGGAAGTATGAAATTTTCTGATAAGAATAATATGTTTAAGCTTATTCTAGGGAAGAGTGGAAATTATAACTGATAAAGGGAATATAATAACTTATGTAAGGGGATAAGTTGCACCTAATTTTAAATTAAGTTATTTACAAGAACAAGAATCTGAAATCTATGGATGACGACAACATAAGTTATATTTGGGGAAGGGAAACTTATTTGTGGACCTTAGTTTAGAGAACTAAGATAATAAGTAAACAACGATAAGTTGTGGTGACGGTGTAAAATGGAATTATGATTAAATGAGAAAGAATGATGAAAACTTATGAAATGAAATAAGTTATATTTAATCATAAATAATGACTGACATGTTAAAAAGAAAACATGTGAATTGAGATATACTTAATTACATATTAAGTAGAACATGTTATTGTAACGACAAAATCAAACAAGAATATAAAGGGATTGTGAATTACATACACTGGATCACAATCTAGAGAATAATATGCTGTGGGCTTATTAATAAACTTAAAAGGGTTAAGTTATATGACTAAAATTAATAAGCAAGAGAAACTTGGTAACTTGAATAAGAAGTCAATGTGAACGGGATAACCAAGTTAAATGGAAACCTGGTGAGGTAAAGCAAGCGCGTAAAAGAATGTTTAGACATATAGTCTAATGACACATTAAATTGAGACGCTTGGAGCAATCTGTACGTTTTAGGGTGAATAACCCAACGGGGCAGATCATCCTGGTGTCATGAGGCACGAAGGGAGTGCACGTTCATCTGATTATTCTGTTGGCTCCGAATGAATGAAAGAGGAAGCACGCGGCTTCCTGAGACACGTAAGGTGCTCCTGGTAGTCCTCTGTGTAGTGGCAGATGTTTAGGATATGCTCGCAGAGGTTGGGTATGCACGTAACTACTAGGTGGGTGGGCCTTGACTGCAAAAGTAGATTTGCAGTCAGAATGCTATGACGAGGTGACACTAGGGTGACTTGGCGATCGCCTTAACGGGGAGGTAGAGGTCAGGACCAACAAGGATAGTTAACTGTCGGGTACCCGTCATCGGCAGCCAGTGGGATGCGAAAAGACTAGATCTATACCCAACAGACCATTTACCTTTCACCATCAAGGTACAATGAAGCTAACTGAATGTTTAGATTGTTTGTTAGGGGCAAGTCGCTTAGCTCTTGTAGTCTTTACTAGTTGAGGGAGGGTACGAGGTAGGGCCATAACCACAATGAAAAACAGACCCTAGGCGGGCCTGTATTTTGAGGCTCTTATAGGCGGGCCTGTACGGATATGGAAAAACTCCCGACCGAGTTATGTGTTTCTTGTATAGCATTGCCATGGAATTCAGTGCACATTATGTGCGGTTAAGGCATCAAATACGATTGACGATATGTACGCGGGACAGTCTAGATACATGCATGTCGGCTCTGGATGGTGTATCGTAGACTTGAGGGCATTACTCTGGTATGAAATTGATTCGATCGACGGTGGCAGTCCGTACGCTTACGTAGCGTAGTAATGGTAGATATATGCGAAACGTAACATTGTTATATAGATATCCGTACGTCGCTCCGACGTAGAATGAAGGACTGCATTCATTTCTATGGCATTACGGTGGAGACTGTGCGAGTGGGGTACCGTGGGGTGTACCTCAATATTGAGGGTAGCTACATATATATTGTATTAGGTTAATCCACTGGGAAGTAAATGGGTACGACGTATGTGTAAGTCATAAGTGTTGTTAACCCAAGTAACCTTATAAATAAGAAAATGTGATTGAACGGTATATGTAGAATTATCCAAAGTGTATAATTGAAATCCAGTCACCAAATATGTGTTCTGGCCCCCTCCTCATAACATACTCGTATGTTAGATTTGTGGCAGAGACATGATAGTTTTGGATACTGGTTAGGCAGTATTATTAATATGGTAAGGCTATACTTCGAGTATATTATATTTTATCCATTCCGCTGGGAGATATTTTTTGAGCTTTGACCTATTTTATGTCTTTGTCTTTTCTGCAGGATACTAGAGCAAAACAACACGAGTTTCGATAGATTAGAATTTTGAAAAAAAATTGGTCTGTAGGAATTCGGTTTGTTACAAGAATGATTTTGGAAATAAACTTATTACAAGAAATAAGTGAAGGATTGGAATCTTTGAAAGGATGAAATAAGAAGAAAATTAATTTTGAGACGGAAGTGAATGTTAAAAATTAAATTAATATTCCCATAAGCGGTACCATTAAATCTGAATGTTGAAGTTAAAAGGCTTCAAGGGTTATATAGTAAACAATGTGACATACGACATTGTTAAACCCATATAGATTGGTAAATGAACTTACACTACTCGGTTAAGTAATAAAATAATATTTCCAAAGTAAAGGAAATACAAAAGGGTTTGAGAATATAAAATGATATTTCCAAAATAAGGAAACATAAATAGGTTTGAGAAATATAGTGATATTTTCATAGTAAAGATTTATTAAAAAGGGATATTGGAATACACCTATTATGAAAGGTATAAGATATTATGAAAGGTATAAGATATAGTTTTGTTTTTAATGGCTTTGGTTTCTGAGAAATTAAGAATAAGAGGTTATACTGATTTCAAAATGGAATCGTATATTTGAAATAGAATAATAATTTCCATAAGAAAAAATGGAAACTTTACATTGATAAGATTTTAAAGTTAAATGAAACCATTAAGGTTATATTATAATGATTATGTCGCTTGACATTATTTTGGCTCAGATAAGATTTGATAATCAAACTATACCAATTGGTTAAATGTATATATAGTGATATTTCCAAAATAAAGGAAATAAGAGAGGTTTTTGTGAAATATAGCAATATTTTGAGATAAAGGAGATAAAAGAGATTTTGGGAGATATGCTGATATTTCGGAATAAGGAAATAAAGAAAGGAGTTTGATAAATATGTTTATTTTAACGATATAATATTGATTACTATTTTCAAAATAACAAAAACAAAACAGGTTTGTTAAGACAAATATATACAATCGATTTCTAAGAATTGACGGGATGTTTTTAAATTTAGATCCTAACAACATCAAATAGGGTAATGAAATCAAATGATTTTTATCGCTTGTCTTAATGGAAATCAACATATAAATTTTACTGGGTAGCATATGAAACATACATAACACATTAACGAATCAAATTAAATATAACCATATGACTTAGAAAAGGCTATAAACAACAGATGGACCGACTTCATCATAATCAACGTTTGGTGTCCACTTGAAAAAAATACGACTGAAATTACTGGAAAGGTAACCGAAAGACATTGTGTTTCCAGTTTTAAAGAATCACTAACACATAAGATGAATAGTACATCTGATAAGCATGTTAACTTATCTAGTAAAACTAAATACATTCAAACAGTACAGTTAACTTAAAATTTATGTTGCGGATACAAGTTCTGCAAGTTGATGGTAAAAACTAATCACGTGTTAACAACTTGTTTTACAAAAATGTTTTTGTAACATCCTCAAAGCATCATCATAAAAAAAACTGAATTTTGATTTACTTTAAGAAAACAACCTTTTAAACATTAGCATCAAAAAGTAAACGGGAAAGCAAACAACTTTAGCACTAACTTCGAATTCTACGTTCTTGAACTAAGATGATCTAAAGAATGCAGCATCCAAGCAATTTAATAAAATCCACATAAGCCTACAAAATCAAAACAGAATCAAAGGTACACAATCCTTTATTTTCAGCAAATTCCAAATCAAATTTTCTAGAAATCTGAGATACTCAATCTTTTATGTTAGGTAAGATGACCAAATAAACTTTCTAGACATTATAGAGGAATCAAGGGTGTTAAACTTTATAATTACACCCTTTAACATCATTGTCATATCAATAAGAGTTCAAGAAAAACCTAGAGAAAATCAAAGAGAAAATTCATACCAATTTCTTATTGTTTTTATAGAAATCCAAGATCCACGAATCCTTCGCAAACAACAAGCATTGATCAAATGACGTGGAATACCGTTCATCAATTTCATCTTGATCGAATTAACAGAGGAAGCAGCGTGTGACGACCGCCCATAACCCCAGCACTAAACAAGAGGAATAATGCGCTAGAAGGTGTGTCAGGCAGCTATGGACGATCATTAGGGTATGTAAACACAATACAGAACCTGACTTATTACTTACAGCGCAAGGATAAAATATAATAGAACATATACAATAGGCAATAATAGTAAAGGATAATTGCACATAAATTTAAACTTCCACATATTAAAAGAAATATCCACAACATCGTAGGATCATATCAGTAAATGTCTGTACAAATACCCTTACTACAACACTCCAGAAAACATGACAACGAAAACAAAGATACTAGATAGTAGTGAAGAAAATACGCCAGCCTCCTGCTCGACTTTGCACAATAGCATCGTCCTCACTAATGATCTGCCATCTAGTCTGCCCATCCACAACCAGATAAACGGCTTGAGGTAATAAGAGGGGAACTTAAAACCTTGAGTCAGACAACAGTCTTAGTGAGCAATAAAACAGCTAACAAATATCAACAATAAAGTATATGAGAACAGATAGATAAACATACTAATCTACCCACAACACCAGAGAACTCAACCCTATCTTGCCCACATCAGACAGTGGTAGCGTTTACAATAACATTTCAACCACACATCCATGGGAACCGGAGCACCCATTCAATCATGGAAAAGCACTCATAACATCCAAATTATATACCTTATGTAAACCATCCTAATCAAACTCAACACCCCTCAAGCACAAATCCCAAAGGCCTAAACCAATATCAGATAAGCACCCAAGGAACATCTCAATCGACGTTGAACAATCTACATGCTATGGTTCAGACAAAACAACCAATCATCCATGACAGACTTTGGCTATCACCGGCAATCCAACTTTAGAACCATCATTAATCGTATGACGACCAACCTTACCATCTGTCTAGGGCTAATGGTAACCCCGGTTCTAATAGAATCTCCATACGCCTTTCAATGATACGTACCTAGGCCTTTCAACGATACCCAGGGTACACGACTTACAATCGGTCTTTTAGACGTCTCTATTGCAGCCTTGCTTCGAGCCTGTTAGTACCTACGACAACGATAATCTCTCACCCTTCAATATCTCTACTCGTCCTTCATGACGGCTATTTTTAGGTCAAACAACGTTCTCGAGCAACCATTTTCCATCAATTCAAAACACCCTCGAGTTATCTTCACATTCGTTGCTTCTCAACAATCAACGAACGTCTCACACCATTTTGAACATTTCCCTTGAACTCGTATCTAAGCTAGAACCCATTTTCGACTCAAAAATAAGCTTGGTTTGGTCGACATTCTTTAGGTCTTGAACTCTTTAGGTCTTAATTGTTAGGTCTTGCTCCTTAGATCTTGCTCTTTATGTCTTGCTCCTTAAGCCTTAAAACAACCTGACCTTCAGAAAAACGACCTGACCTTCAGAGAAACGACCTGAACTTCAGAAAACGACCTGAGCTTTAGAAAAACGGCTTGACCTTCAGGAAAATGAACCGACCTTCAGGAAAATGACCCGACCTTCAGAAAAACGACTTGAGCTTCAAAAAAAACGATCTGACCTTCACGAAAGCACCAGATCTTCAGAAAAAACGTCCTGAGCTTCAATAAAATGACTTGGCCTTCAGGAAAACGACCCGACGTTCAGAAAAATGACTTGAACTTCAGAACAATGACCTGGGCTTCAGGAAAACGACCCGACCTTCAAAAAAACGACCTGAACTTCAGAAAAACAACTTAAGCTTCGGAAAAACGACCTGATGCCAGATTTGACCAAATAAGCTCCAAACTTGACAAAGTCTTTGCCAAACGACAAAAACGATTCAAACAACAGATCTAAGTCATCCTAATCAATCATAACCAACTCAACAAATCCATAAAAACACCAAAATGACAATTATCATAATTAAATCATTGAAAATGTTCTAAATCATGATAAATGAATGTATGAACTTCTGGATCTTACTAGCATAAACATATGAAATATCATAGAAATTACCAGATTTAAGTTGTTAAATTAGATCCTATGGTGATTCATATGAAAATGTACTTACCATGATGTAGATCTAATAAAACGACTTGAATTTGGTAAAAACATGATCAAACATTCATATACTTGATTGAATCCATGTGAGAGATGCATATCACTCAATAATCCTTCGATCTAAAATAAAAATGAAGAAATATGAACCCGAACAGCAGAGATCTTGCTTCAATTCGCTTGATTTGATGAAATCTCCCTTGAAACGGTGTAGATCTAGCCTCAAATGGTGTAGACATTCGATTCTCTAAGTTTAATAGAGGAAAGGATGAAGGAATAGAGGATCCCTTAGCTCTTCCAAATGAGAGAATGGAGAAAGTAAACTCTTTCCCATGCCTCTTACTCACTATTTATAACCTTCCACCAGCCCATTAATGGGCCTCTCTAAATCAGCCCATGATGGCTTACCAAACCTGGACAGCTAACCGTTAAACCTTAAAACAGCAGTTCCTCGCAAATCGCTGAATCAAAACTTTAATGTAACCACTATATGGAAAGGCAATCATGATTTCCTTTCTAATGGCACAGATCTCACCACATGATTCGATTTGAGTCAAAAGTTATGACCTATACAAGACTGATAGGGGCAAAATGGTCACAAACAAAATTAGTAAAAAATTATGGACATATCTCACATCCCCATAAGCCACATATTAAGATACGAGAATGATCCAACCCTCAGGGAATAAAATAAAAATATTTTACAATCCTCCGATATGTAAAATGCAGGCTGTTACATTCTTCCTCCCTTAGGAATTTCTCGCCCGAAATTCCAACAAACACAAGCAACCACAACAATTACGCATGCCTATTACTCATGAGTAGCCAATTCTATCACCCAAACTAGCAGCCATCAAGCCATGCATCCATCGCCTTATCCTAGCATGTAGAATTCTAAAAACAACATAATAGTGCAAGTTACAATGATGTAAGGTGACACTATACTAATGGGTCATACCGACGAAGAGTTCTGGATGGGTCGACTTCATGCTCTCTTCTGTCTCCCATGTACAATCGTCGCCCTCATCACTCCATTGTACCTTGACTAGCTTAACCATCTTCCTCCTAAACTGTTTCGTGTCATTCCCCACAACACATTCGAATCATGCACGAACTTCCGTAGAAATGACACATGGAAAACATTATGCACACTCGACATCTTCTCGGGTAACTCTAATCTATACGTGAGCTTTTCTATTTGCTCGACTATCGGAAATGGTCCAACGAACCTAGGAGCCAACTTTCCTTTACTTCCAAATCGAACCACATGCTTCAATGGTGAAATCTTCGCGAATACCATGTTGCCTAGTCGAATTCCAAATCTTTTCGATGCTTATCAATATAACTCTTCTGACGATCTTGGGCTGCCTTCACTCGTTGTCGAACAATCTCGATACAATCCGGGTTTTCTCTTATAATCTCTGACCCAAGTATCAACTTATCTCCGTTCTCAAACCAACAAGCTGGAGAACTGCATGGCCTTCCATACAATGCCTCATATGGTGCCATCGCAATGCTCGATTGGGAGCTGCTGTTGTATACAAACTCAACTAGATGTAGATGGTCTTCCCATGATCCAACGAAGTCTAACACACAAGCCATGGGGAAATCTTCCAAAACTCAATTGACTCTCTCGGTCTGACCATGAGTTTGAGGATGATAAGCCATACTTAAACATAACTCAGTTCCCAAAGCTTCTAGCAAACTTTTCCAAAATCCACTTGTAAACAATGAATCTCGGTCACTCACTATACTCTTTGGGATACCGTGGAATCAAACTATCCATTTCACATAAAGTTCAGCCAATTTCGATGCCGTCCTAGTCGATTTGACAGGAATGAACATTGCACTTTTGGTCAAGCGATGCATGATGACCCAAATTCCTTCATTTCCTGCCCTCGTCCTAGGTAATCCATCGATAAAGTCCATCGATATATGTTCCCACTTCCACTAGGAACTTCCAATGGCTGAAGCTATCCACTCAGCTTCTTCTGTTCAGCTTTTACCAACTGACAGTTCATGCATTTGGAAATGAACTTTCCAATATCTCGCTTCATCCCTTCCCAATAGTATACTCGCTTCATGTCTTGATACATCTTATTACCACTGGGATGAATCATCAACTTCGAGTGATGACATTCTCTTCGAACCTCATCTCTCAATCCGTCGGTATCAGGAACAACTAATCGCCCTTGCTTTCGAAGCCAACCTTCTCGATCGACTTTGAACTCTTTATCTTCTGGTTCCAGCTTTTAGACAAACTCGACAAGTTTTGTATCTCGCTTTTGGCTCTCGCCAATCCTTTCGATAAGAGTAGGTCTTATCGATAATCTTGCCAACATTTCAGTTTCCAATTCACACCTTGTCCTGAAATCAAACCCTCCAAGTACTCGAGGATTTTCTATTCTGAAAACATCACTCCCAAACTTGTGTGTCTTCGACTCAACAGATCTGCTACCGCGTTGCCTTTGCCAGGAGTATAGGTTATACCAAAATCATACGACGCCAGAAACTATAGCCACCTTTGCTGCCGAAGATTCAAATTCTTTTGAGAGAAAAGATACTTCAACAACTTGTGATCCGTGAACAACTTGAATAAAACTCCCAATAGGTAACGTCTATACATCTTCAGAGTAAACACAATCGCTGCCAACTCCAAATCATGAGTTGGATAATTTTTTTCATACGGATTTAGCTGATGACTCGCATAGGCCACAACCTTATCCTTTTGCATCAATACTACTCCAAGTCCAGTACCACATGCATCGGTATATACAATCATTTCTTCATTCCCACTTGGAAAAGTCAAAACTGGAGCACTCGCCAATCTCTCTTTCAGGATCCCAAACGCTTGCTCGCACTTTGCATCCCATGTGAACATTTGGTTCTTCTTCGTCAATCCTATTAATGGTGTAGCTACCATGGAGAAATCTTTGATAAACCATCGGTAATAACCAGCCAACCCAAGGAAACTCCGAACATCCGTCACATTCTTAGGTCGATCCCAGTCCTGGATTACTGCCACCTTAGCGAGGTCAACCACTATCCCATTTCCAAAAAAACATGGCCTAAGAACCTCACTTCGCTCTTCCAGAAGTGACACTTCGAAAACTTAGCTCTCAGTTGATTCTTTTGCAAGATTTCCAAAACAACTCGCAAGTGCGTCCTATGTTCTTCTTCATTCCGAGAATAAACCAGAATATCGTCCACGAACACAAGCACGAACTTGTTCAACTGATCTCTGAAACCCCTATTCATAAGATCCACAAAATATGTTGGAACGTTAGTCAACCCAAATGGCATCACCAACCATTCGAATAAACTAGATGGTGTCCTAAAAGCAATATTTGGCACACTATCCTTTGCCACCCTCAATTGGTGAAATCACATTGCCAAATCCATCTGAGAAAACACTTTGTCCTCATGAAGCAGATTGAACAAGTCATCTATCCTGGGTAACGGATACTAGTTCTTCTTGGTCATCATGTTCATCTCGCGATAATCCACACACAATCTTAGCAAGCCATCTGCCTTGGTTGCAAACATGACTGGTGCACCCAATTCGGAAACACTTCTCCGAATGAATCCCTTTCTTAGAAGGTCACGAACTTGCACTTCCAACTCTCGATTTTCCTTAGGCACCATCTGCCTAAGAGGCATAACGATTGGTCTAACACCCTCGACCAAATCGATCCTAAACTCGATCTCACGATGCGATGACAAACCTTTGACTTCCTCGAAGACTTCCTCATACTCATTAGCGATTAGCACAGATGAAAAGTCTTCCCGAGGAATCACAAGCGAATATAAATAGCTTACGAAGACACCATCTTCGGGCTTACATATAATCAACACCTTTCGCTCTTCCACATCCCCGATTCTCACCTCTAGCTTCTCGCAATTCACCCTTGCTGCATACCTCTTGAGCCAATCCACGCCCAAGATGATCCCAAACCCAGCAAATTTAAGAACAAAGTAACCACACACAAAAGACCAACCGTGACTCGACAACACTAGTTCGTGACAAATCATACAACGATTGGACGAACCCCCAACTGGATTAGTCATTACGAAAGGTCTATCACAAATCTCGGGTTCCAAACCCAAGCGGCACACTAGCTCATTGCAAATGAATGAATGCGATGCTCCAGTATCATACAAAACACGAACTGAAACACCATTAATTGAAAGAGTACCTTAAACGACGACACCCTTTCCCTTCTCCTCTGCAGTAGGAGCTATTGAAGAAGATGGCACGGCTTCCAAAGCATATGCCTTCACAACTTGCTTTCCCTTAGCTGGTTCTGGTCAATCCTTCTTCTCATGCCTAGGCTTTCCTTACTTAAAGCACTTCTTCTCAGCTTTGGGATTCTTGCACTCATTAGAAAAATGACCTTTCTGTTGGCAGTTAAAGCAAACTACCTCACTCTTTGGCTTCTTCTGGCCATCCTTTCCTTTCTACTATTGCTGCTTCCTCTTCTTATTATTACCACCTTGATGTGGCTTTTGAACTTCCTTGGTTGTAGGGACAACATTTTCTTCCTTAGGAAACAAGATTTCATGGCGAACAACTTTTTCCATAAGCTTCTCAAATGAATCTTCAGGATGTTCCACCAGTGGTCTTCCTATGTGGGCATCTAGACCCAAAACAAACTTCTCGTTCTTCTGATTGGGTGTATCAATGTAGGGATGAGCATATCTGGATAAGGCTTAAGTCAAAAATGTAGTCAAGCACAGGACATCCATTCTGCTTCAATTCCATAATTTCTTGAATAGAGCATATTTCTGAGTTGTGGAGATAAACTTTGCTTCAAATTTAGCCTGGAATTGCTCCATGAAATATCTACCTCTGGAGTCTTGAGTGTAATGGAATTCCACCTTTCCATGGCCCTGCCTTCCAACAGCCTTGATGCAAGCTTTCTCTTGGTTGCATCATCCAATCCCTAGTCTCCAAAGATACGAACACAAGAGTCCATCCACCTCTGAACTGATTCATCTAGCTCAGTTCCTTTTAATGGCTTCCCTCCTAGAGATGTATAATCTTTGCACACCTTTGCAAAATCTACAATCCTAGGAAACTGGACTCCTACATCTATTATAGCTGCTACTGGAGCGGAAACCCTTCACATGAATGCCTCCATCATGGCTTCAAACATGGTAGGGTAGACAGGTTCACTGCCATTTCCCCCTCCAGTGCCAACTCCCCTAGCAGCGTGTCTTGATAGTCGTCTACTCATTCTAAATCCGGAATTTAGAATATTTAGCAACTTCCAAGAAAACTGCTAAAAAAATACAACCGCTACTACTATATATGCTAATATATGTAGTAAGCATCCAATTGAAATCTACAAATACGTCTCTCGTACATAATTATGTCTTTTAACTTTGGCTAAAATCGTTAACTAGAGCTCTGGTACCAAATGTGACGACTGCCCATAACCCCTGCACTAAACAAGAGGAATAATGCGCTGGAAGGTGTGTCGGGCAGATATGGACGATCATCAGAGTAGGTAAGCAAAATACGGAACTTGTCGTATTACTCACAGTGCAAGGATAAAATATAATAGAACATATACAATAGGCAATAATAGTAAAGGATAATTGCACATAAATTTAAACTTCCACATATTAAAAGAAATATCCACAACATCTTAGGATCACATCAGTAAATGTCTGTACTAATAGCCTCACTTCAACACTCCAGAAAACATGACAGCGAAAACAAAGATACTAGGTAGTAGTAAAGATATTACGCCAGCTCCTGCTCGCCTTCGCATAGTAGCATCGTCCTCACTAATCACATTTCGCCTGCCACCTAGTCTGCCCATCCACCACTAGATGAACAACCCAAGGTAATAAGAGGGTAACATAAAACCTTGAGTCAGACAACAATCTTAGTGAGTGATAAAACATCTAACAAACATCAATAATAAAGTATATGAGAATGGATAAATAAACATACTAATCTACCCATAACACCAGAGAAGAACTCAACCCTATCTTCCCCACATCGGACAATGATACCCTTTACAAAACATTTTAACCGTACACCCATGGAAACCAGAACACCCATTCAATCATGGCAAAGCACTCATGACATCCGAATTATATATCTTATGTAAACCATCCTTATCGAACTCAACATACCTCAAGCACAAGACCCAGAGGCCTAAACCAATATCAGACAAGCACCCAAGGAACATCTCATTCGACGTTTGACAATCTACATGAGATGTTCAGACAAAGCAACCAATCATCCATGAAGACTCTGGCTATCACCTCCAATCCAGCTTCGAAACCATCGTTAATCGTATGACAGCCAACCTTGCCACATGTCAAGGGATAATGGTAACCCCGGTTCTACCAGAATCTCCATACACGTTTCAACGATACATACCTAGGCCTTTCAACGATAACTAGGGTACTCGACCTACAACCGGTCTTTTAGATGTGTCTATTGTACCCCTACTTCGAGCCTGTTAGAACCTATGACAACGATAATCTCTCGGCCTTCAATATCTCTTGTCGTCCTTCCTGATGGCTATTCTTAGCTCGAGCAACCATTATCCATCAACTCAAAACACCCTTGATTTATCTTCACATTCGTTGCTTTTCAACGATCAACGAACATCTCATATCACTTCGAACATTCCTCCTTGAACTCGTGTCGAAGCGAGAACCATTGTTGACTCAAAAACCAGCTTCGTTTGGTCGACATTCTTAAGGTATTGAACTCTTTAGAAATTAATCCTTAGGTCTTGCTCCTTAGGCCTTAAAATGACCTGACCTTCAGAAAAAACTACCTGACCTTCAGAAAAATGACCTGAGCTTCAGAAAAATGACCTGAGCTTCAGAAAAACGACCTGGCCTTCAGGAAAATGACCCGACCTTCAGAAAAATGTCCTTAGCTTCATAAAAATGACATTAGCTTCAGGAAAACGACCTGACCTTTAGAAAAACGACCTGAGCTTCAGAGAAATGACCTGACCTTAGGGAAAACAACTTGATCTTCAGAAAGAACGACCTGATCTTCAGAAAAACGACCTGATCTTCAGGAAAACGACCTGAGCTTGAAAAAAACAACCTGACCTTCATGAAAACGACCTGACCTAAAGAAAAACAACCGAAACTTAAAAAAAACGACCCGAGTTTCAGAAAAACAAGTTGACTCTAGAACTAACTAAATTAGCTCCAAACTTGACCAAATCTTTGCCAAATGACAATAATGATTCAAACAACTGATCTAAGTTGTCCAAATCAGTAATAACCAACTCAACAAATCCATAACAACATTAAAATGACAATTATCATCATGAAATAATAGAAAATGTTCTAAATCATAATAAATGAATGTATGAACTAAAATTATGGATCTAACTAGCATAAACATACGAAATATCATAGAAATTACTAGGTTTAAGTTGCTAAATTAGATCCTATGGTAATTCATATGAAAATGTACTTAGCATGATGTAGATCTAAGAAAACGACTAGAATTTGGTGAAAAACATGATCAAACATTCATATACTTGATTGAATCCATGTGAGAGATGCATATCACTCACCAGTCCTTTGATATAGCTTAGAAATAAAGAAATATGAATTCGGACAGTAGAGAGCTTGCTTTAACCTGCTTGATTTGATGTAATCTCTCTTGAAACGATATAGATCTAGCCTCAAATGGTGTAGATCTTCGATTCTCTAAGCTTTAATGGTGGAAAGGATGAAGGGTAGAGGAATGAAGGATCCCTTGGCTCTTCCAAATGAGAGAATGGAGAAAGTAAACTCTTTTACATGCTTCTTGCCCTCTATTTATAGCCTTCCACCAGCCCACTGATGGGCCTCTCCAAATTAGTGCATTATTGTTTACCAAACATGGACAACCAACTGTTAAACCTTAAAACAACGATTCCTCCCAAACCGCTGAACCAAAACTTTAATGTAACCACTATAAGGAAAGGCAATCATCATTTCCTTTCCAATGGCAGAGGTTTCACCATCTGATTCAACATGAGTCAAAAGTTATGCCATGTACAAGACTGATAGGGGTAAAATGGTCACATAAAAAAATGGTAAAAATTATGGACATGTCTCACATCCCCATAAGCCACATATTAAAATATGAGAATGATCTGACCCTTTGGGAGTAAAATAAAATATTTTACGATCCTTCGATACGTAAATGCGGGCTGTTACACAACGGGTTAGATCGATTTAACCTGGGCCTCTAAAGTTTAGAGATTAACACTAGAAGCCTCTAAAGTTCAGAGTTCTGGTTTTTGGTTTTTGTGAATATGTTTGTGGCACGATGGTTAGTTGTTTAAGTGTTTTATCTGGGTGTAATATCCTTTAGTGGGGTGGGCCCCGACCCAACAATGTTTATAATCTCATTTCAGAGAAAAATGACATCTATTACAATGGGTATTACCTATTGTAAAATTAGCGTCAATTACAACTTGCATTACCCATTGTAAAATTTGCACTCTTACAATTAGCATTTTGTGACCATTGTAAAATAGACATCTGTTACAATGGGTATTTGTGAAGTTGTAAAATTGACATCTATTACAATGTGCCTGAAATGACCATTTGTAGTAATTGCCTGATGTAAAAAGAGCATTGTACAAGACTTTTATTACAATGGACGGCCATTGCCCGTTGCAATAGGGTATTTCAATTTCTATTAATCTAATTGGGCCATTAATTAATCCCATCTCCTTAGTCGGTTTCCTAAGAGATAGATTTGGAAACTAAAAATACACAGTACATAGTTTTCTCTAGGGAAAAGCTTCTTCTTCCTCCTCATCCATATTTTTACTAGTAAAAGAAAAAACTCTAAATTCTCCTCAAACCTTCAATAAAACACCAACTCTCAACCACAATTAAAAAGTAGCTTGCATAGCTACAAGTGATCTCTACACGAATCAAGAAATTAATTCATCACAGTCTTCATTTTTGCACATTATTTATTATTATTGAATTTGAATGTTACAACAAACCAATCTATAAGTATTCACAGGTCTTCTAAGACTAGAAGTTGAAATTTCACTTCAAATCCCTGTTGTAAATGCCTGAGTGTATCCAAAATGCATAATTTTTGCACTTTCTAGCTAAACAAGAATCCATGAAGCAAAAATTTGTATTTCCGATGATATTTGAGTTTTTGTAAACTCGAATTTTGAGTTTTGTTTGTTTTTGCCAAAACAGTGTTTTGGTCCTACTTTGAAAGCATGTAACTCTTTTATTTTATGTCAGAATCGTATCATTCTTTTTCCAGCATGTAACACCCCACCTCCGCTAGGATCACTCACAAAGGGAATGCACTAGCTTTGGTGGAGCATTATCTAGGTAAACACACACAGAAATATTACAAGACAGAACATATAAAATAGCGGAAGAAGAACCAAATTTCATTGCTTTAAAATCTAGAAAGGTCTAAAGGCTTTTACATCAAAATGCCATTAAATCCATTACATCGAAATCTGTCTTGCAATAATAAAGAAGCATAAAACCATAGTCATAAATCATTCCCCAAGTAAAATAGTAAAGCAGCCATAGCCACGAAAGGTCCAAGCCATATATGATGATCCTGAAGCAGAAAGAAGTCCAAACTAAGTAGTAGTGTTTCCTCCCTGAGAACCTGGGGGGGGGGGAACGGAAGAAAAAGAGGCGAAAGAAAACGGGTCAGTCATAAAGACTGGTAAGTCCTAGTGATTTTCAGCATAGAAACACGTAAAGATAACATGATATGTATAAACTGAAAGTAAACATAAGGATGATGACAAGATAGGCCAGTTAAACTAAGATAACAAGATAAACTAATCTAACCAGATAAACTACGGTAATAAGATAAACTATGTTAACCAGATAAACTACGTATAGCATCGCATGTTTAACATTCTCTGCACTAGTACTAGTATAAACAGAATTAGGTGTTATCCTAATGTCCAAACAGAAACGGAAACAGAAACAGAAACAGGGTGATTTTTACAGAAATAGTAATGGGCTTTTACCTCCCTAACAGAAACAGAAACAGAAATGGGCCTTTACCACCTATACTAGTAACCCAACCCGTGTCATGTATTAACTATGAAATGATCCCATGCCCAATATCATGAAATGACCCATTACTTGGTCCTACGAAACGATCTATTAATCGATCGGCTCCTTACAAGTTCTAGCTCGTCATGTGTCTGTGTCATATGGCCCTATCACAAATGTAGTTACCTGTGCTAGGTCCACCATAGGGTGTATAAAGCCCTAGGGTGCCAACCACCGACATGAATCAAGCACGCACAGTGTAAACCTACTGGTGCCCAATGCCTGCTTTTTCAACTCCGGACTACGTGCACGACCATAGTCCGCCTGAACCTACAATGGCGCACCAACTTAGCCGTCGTTCTGGTCGCTTACAATCAGCCCAGTAATCGTGTCCCACCCTGCCTAGTTCCAGGGTACCGCGATACATCTAGTGGGTTACTGCTGAAAAGGACCGCGTAACTAGGGTTTCCGTCCAGTAGGTTAAGTGTTGTCATTTAAATTCGAGACTTAACCCCATCAGTCTAGCATGTCAAGTTGGTTAAGTGTTGTCATTCAAATTCGTGGCTTAACCCGCCTACATATCATGTCAAATTGGCTAAGTGTTGTCGTTCAAGTTCAAGACTTAGCCCTACGAATCATGTGTCAAGTTGGTTGAGTATATTCATGAGGTTCATGACTTAACCTTACCAAATCATCGTGTCAAATTGGTTAAGTTCATTGAAGCGGTTCACGACTTAATCCTATCAAATCATCGTGTCAAATTGGTTAAGTTCATTCAAGCAGTTCATGACTTAACCCTATCAAATCATCGTGTCAAATTGGTTAAGTATATTCAAGCGGTTCATGACTTAACCCTATCAAATCATCGTGTCAAATTGGTTAAGTATATTCAAGCGGTTCATGACTTAACCCTATCAAATCATCGTGTCAAATTGGTTAAGTATATTCAAGCGGTTCATGACTTAACCCTATCAAATCATCGTGTCAAATTGGTTAAGTTAATTCAAGTGGTTCATGACTTAACCCTATCAAATCATCGTGTCAAATTGGTTTAAGTATATTCAAGCGGTTCACGACTTAACCCTATCAAATCATCGTGTCAAATTGGTTAAGTATATTCAAGCAGTTCATGAATTAACCCTATCATGTGGCATTAATTCATTAATGCACCCCAACCTCTCACATCAGACCTTTTGTTGTGGTCACTGGATATGTCGGGCGGTTCCGGGCAGATTTACACCAAAACTCAGTCTGACCTCGGGTTTCAAGCGCGATATGACCAACTACCCACATTGGATCCTATTGTTTGCAGTAACTGGATTTGCCGGGCGGTTCCGGGCAGATTTACACTGCAAGCTCAACCCAACCTCGAGTTGGCCATTTTCATGTTTATTCTAGTGCCATGTCCATGTTTAAGATTTATGCCAAGTTCATGTCAAGTTTTCAAGGCAAGTTTCATGTCTAGTTTCCTATGATTACCAATTTTTCCCAACGTTACCCCGTCTAAATATTAGGCTAACAATCTTAGCCTAATTTTCCGTCCGCATGATTTTTGACATATAATATTAGGCTAAAAACTTAGCCTAATTTAACGTACACAAAATTTGCATAAAGAAATCCATTAATATAAACATGTCATAGGTGTAAACTTGGCATTCTCGGCATAGTCAATATGAACACCGTAGGTGTGTACTTGCAAAGTAATCAACGTGAATATCGTAGGCGCGAACTTGCAACGTGGACTAATTCAACATACATATATGTGAATTTGCAACATAGACTAAATCAGCTTACATATATGTGAACTTGCAAATCAAACACAAACATATGAATAAGTGTGAACTTGAAATATGACGTAGGTTTAACACATAAACATGTAGATCTAACATTTGGTCACATATGTGATATGAGTTTACAACCTAAAACTTGCATAACATGATAAACTACACAACTTGTCATAACAAGTTATATTCCAAGTTCATATACATATGAATAGACTTATTCATTAATTCTCAATTCAACACGATAATAAAATAGAACTACAGACATAGATCAATATCATTCAATTTCACCTATAACATAATAGACATCGTTCTATTATTAATTTAATTCCAAGGTATGACATAACTAAATTGACTAAAACATCGCAGGCATATAGATTTGATAATATTATGAACATGAAAAGGTTTGAATAATAATCTAGTTTCAAGAACATGGATAGATCTAACTTAAATAGAAAAATCCCCAAAATCAAGATCCAAGGATAAATAAAGAAAGTCAAGCTTAGTTCCAATTTCAAAGTTATAATCCTAGGCAATAACCTCATGGTCATGAATCTTAGGTAATTATTCACAATTGTCCTTGTCATAGTCGTAGGCATAGTCTTATTGTTCATAGTCATAGGCGGTCTTATGTTCACCGTCATAGTCATTGGCATAGTCTTATGTTCACCGTCATAGTCATAGGTATAGTATTATGTTCACCGTCATAGTCATAGGCATAGGCAAAATATTATGTCCACATTCATAAGCACAGTCATTGTCTTACGCCATTAACAATAGTTTCAACGTCGTAGGCAATATTCCCAATAGTCAAGATCGAAGAAGAAAACAAGAATAGATATGAATCATACATGAATCAATTCCAATTTATAACATGCCCATATTAGATTTATAGTTTTTATCTAAAAGTAACTGGAACTTACAGATCATGGTCTAAGAAATTTAGAAGTCAAGTCTAGAAATTAGTTGTTGAATTGTTGCGATGTCGTTGGTCTATTCTCTTGAATTGTTGTAGAAGCGTTGATCTTTGATTTGAATCGAGTTTGAATGCTTAAGCTTTAATTTGGAGGCGGCGGCCATGGTTCAAGAGGTGAATTAGCAGCATAGCAGTGTAAGAATGATTTGCATGAATTAGGCTAGGTCTTAGGATGTATTTATAGGGATAGCAACTAGTTTAGGCCCTTACATTAACACTAGAATCAATCCGGACCATCAAAACATGTCTCAGGCTTCAAAAATAGGTTTTGGCTCAAAACGGGCCGACCAGGTCGACCTATAAGGGGGGGAGGTCGACCACATTGTTGACCTGGGGGTTAGGTCGACCCTAGGGTCGACCACACGGTCGACCTGGTCCCCGGGTCAACCTCCGGGTCGACCTGCCTGGTCCTGTGCTGCCAAAAATCTGCTGAATCTTCTACAGGCCATAACTTCTTCACCCGGACTCCGATTTTCGAAAACTCGGGCTCTATTTCATGTAAAATTTCAAGACGAACGCAATGGTGTAACCCGTTTCCCTTGATTCTTGTTTTAAAATTTAATTCTGCCTTGATTTATGGTTTTAACATGTTATAAAAATTCGGGTTGTTACATTCTTCCCTCCTAAAAGGATTTCGTCCCCGAAATCTTCAAGTTAAGAAGAATGCATCCTATCATCCAATCAACCATCTACTCAACCATCATTCACAAGCAACCATTGTCCTTAAAAGATTTATAATGCCGTATAAACATATGCAAGAAGTGTGTGTATATGTTCCTTGTCTAATGCAAATGATCAGGCCTGATTGATCTTTTTAAATGCAAAATATGTTTAGTGCCATGAATCCAACATGTATGAAAATAGTCCTAGTCATATAAACACTATATGTGTGTACAAACATCCATCCATATGCAACATCCACATGATAACACATTCAATTCCATCCATAAACAAGTATAAACATTCATGCATATGCAATATGAGATGTGACTGAGCCGATCTAGTGCCTAATGTGTGTTCATGCATCCACGAGAAACAACTAGCAACCACTTGCAACCTTCAACCATAATATGTCTGAAACACATGTTTACATCCATTAGTTCCTACCTAAAGATATAACCGAATGAAAAAAGCAAGTAAAGAAAAACTTTGTACCCTAAACACCAGCCCAAAACCAATATATATGATTCTAGGAAACCAAGCATGATAAACTCCTTTTAGTCGCAAGAAATCCCTTCCTAAAACCAACCCATATCCTATAAAGCCCAAAAAGTTTAGACAACCCAACGGACACCCTCAAACCCCAACATATATCACAACCAGATGAGTCATACTCCTTATGGGGTTTGCAACAGAAATAAGATTGGGAATAGGACCGAGAGGATATACATAAAAGATAGCATGCAAGTAAGCTCTACAGGAAAAGAGGGATCAAGGATATACTCCTAAAAAGAGATATGATGCGCGTATCTAGTCTTCAATCTTCTAAGTCGCATTTCCTTGATCTTAACTCCATTGTGCTTTGTCCTTCTTTAACTTCATAATTTCGTAGCTTCTTAATTCTTGTTTCCAAAATATGAGTTGGAACTCATTTCACTATTGTCTCTCGTCCCATTTTCCCTTATCCTCCTTCTAGTATACTCGGCTCAAACATAACTGCGTACTCATGGTTTCATGCAAGCTCTCCAAAATTCACTAGTGAATCCTGGATCTCATTTATAGGGTATTCCATGCAAAAGAATTATCTCTTGCAAATAAACAGATGTCAACCATGTTGCCAAATGTACTTACTAAGGTGATTTCCTATAACTCATGCATAAGCGAAATGAATGATCCACCTTAGTGGCAAACACTACTCGGGATCAACAAATGTATCAAGAGATTCTAGGTAACTAAGCATGGCAGAATCCTAAGGGTTACACAAGACTTCGAGGGTATTACCGCGGCAAGTCAAGAGTCTAACTACCCTCTTTTCATACTCAAGGATGGCACCATTACTGGATAACCATTCCATCCCTTGAATCGACCCGTAGCCCAAAAACATAAGCACTTCTTCTAAACTCAACGCTTAGCATAGACATTCTCAAATCCAAACAAGTCATGAATAAATGAGACGATTCCCCAGCAGGATTTGAGAAGAAAAAAAATTTGGGATCCTCTACTACGCTAGTACTAAGGTGCAGAGACTCAACTATCGAAGCAGAAATAAAAAGGATGCGATGTACCATAATCAAAAAAGGTACGAACATGATAGAAAGATAAACTAGACTTTCCTACAGAAACATTTCTACCTTCTTGTTCTGAGCCTCATTCGCCTTAACCACTCTTATCCCCTCTTATATAACGTGTTAACAGGTCTCTCCAGAACTAACTCCATCGCACGGCAACCCTACAAAGCTTGAAATAAGATTAGTCGTAGATGGAACTAATGTGACTATAGATGGAGGAAATAAAGGAAAAGGGATTCAAACAAGGAAACAATGGGTAATGCTAATGGCCTTTGGGGAATAGCCTTTAAAAATAAAACTTTTCTTGAAAAATGCTTCTTTGTAAATGGTTTTAAAAATAATTTAAAATGGTTGTAAAAACTTTTGCCCAGTCTGGTAACCTTCTGCTCTGATACCAAATGTAACACCCCACCTCCGCTAGGGTCACTCACAAAGGGAATGCACTAGCTTTGGTGGAGCATTATCTAGGTAAACATACACAGAAATATTACAAGACAGAACATATAAAACAGCGGAAGAAGAACCAAATTTCATTGCTTTAAAATCTAGAAAGGTCTAAAGGCTTTTACATCAAAATGCCATTAAATCCATTACATCTAAATCTGTCTTGCAATAGTAAAGAAGCATAAAACCATAGTCATAAATCATTCCCCAAGTAAAACAGTAAAGCAGCCATAGCCAAGAAAGTTCCAAGCCATATATGATGATCTTGAAGTAGAAAGAAGTCCAAACTAAGTAGTAGTGTTTCCTCCCTGAGAACCTAGGGGGGAACGGAAGAAAAAGAGGCGAAAGAAAACGGGTCAGTCATAAAGACTGGTAAGTCCTAGTGACTTTCAGCATAGAAACAAGTAAAGATAACATGACATGTATAAACTGAAAGTAAACATAAGGATGATGACAAGATAGGCCAGTTAAACTAAGATAACAAGATAAACTATGCTAACCAGATAAACTACGGTAACAAGATAAACTATGCTAACCAGATAAACTACGTATAGCATCGCATGTTTAACATTTTCTGCACTAGTACTAGTATAACAGAATTAGGTGTTATCCTAATGTCCAAACAGAAACGGAAACAGAAACAGGGTGATTTTTATAGAAATAGTAATGGGCTTTTACCTCCCTAACAGAAATAGAAACAGAAATGGGCCTTTACCACCTGTTCTAGTAACCCAACCCATGTCATGTATTAACTATGAAATGATCCCTTGCCCAATATCATGAAATGACCCATTACTTGGTCCCACGAAATGATCTATTAATCGATCGGCTCCCTACAAGTTCTAGCTCGTCATGTGTCTGTGTAATACGGCCCTATCACGAATGTAGTTACCTGTGCTAGGTCCACCATAGGGTGTATCAAGCCCTAAGGTGCCAACCACCGACACGAATCAAGCACGCACAGTGTAAACCTACTGGTGCCCAATGCCTGCTTTTTCAACTCCGGACTACGTGCACGACCATAGTCCACCTGAACCTACAATGGCGCACCAACTCAGCCGTCGTTCTGGTCGCTTCCAATCAGCTCAGTAATCGTGCACCGCCCTGCCTAGTTCCAGGGTACCGTGATACATCTAGTGGGTTACTGCTGAAAAGGACCGCGTAACTAGGGTTTCCGTCCAGTAGGTTAAGTATTGTCATTTAAATTCGAGACTTAACCCCATCAGTCTAGCTTGTCAAGTTGGTTAAGTGTTGTCATTCAAGTTCGTGACTTAACCCGCCTACATGTCATGTCAAATTGGTTAAGTGTTGTCATTCAAGTTCATGACTTAGCCCTACGAATCATGTGTCAAGTTGGTTGAGTATATTCAAGCGGTTCATGACTTAACCCTACCAAATTATCGTATCAAATTGGTTAAGTTTATTCAAGCGGTTCATGAATTAATCCTATCAAATCATCGTGTCAAATTGGTTAAGTTCTTTCAAGCGGTTCATGACTTAACCCTACCAAATCATCGTGTCAAATTGGTTAAGTATATTCAAGTGGTTTATGACTTAACCCTATCAAATCATCGTGTCAAATTGGTTAAGTATATTCAAGCGGTTCATGACTTAACCCTATCAAATCATCGTGTCAAATTGGTTAAGTATATTCAAGCGGTTCATGACTTAACCCTATCAAATCATCGTGTCAAATTGGTTATGTTCATTCAAGCGGTTCATGATTTAACCCAATCAAATCATCATGTCAAATTGGTTAAGTATATTCAAGCGGTTCATGACTTAACCCTATCAAATCATCGTGTCAAATTGGTTAAGTATATTCAAGCGGTTCATGACTTAACCCTATCAAATCATCGTGTCAAATTGGTTAAGTATATTCAAGTGGTTCATGACTTAACCCTATCATGTGGCATTAATTCATTAATGCACCCCAACCTCTCACATCAGACCTGTTGTTGTGGTCACTGGATATGCCGGGCGGTTCCGGGAAGATTTACACCAAAACTCAGTCTGACCTCGGGTTTCAAGCGCGATATGACCAACTACCCACATTGGATTCTATTGTTTGCAGTAACTGGATTTGCCGGGCGGTTCCGGGCAGATTTACACTGCAAACTCAACCCAACTTCGAGTTGGCCATTTTCTTGTTTATTCTAGTGTCATGTCCATGTTCAAGATTTATGTCAAGTTCGTGTCAAGTTTTCAAGGCAAGTTTCATGTCAAGTTTCCTATGATTACCAATTTTTCCCAACGTTACCCCGTCTAAATATTAGGCTAACAATCTTAGCCTAATTTTTCGTCTGCATGATTTTTGACATATAATATTAGGCAAAAAACTTAGACTAATTTAACGTACACAAAATTTGCATAAAGAAATCCATTAACATAAGCATGTCATAGGTGTAAACTTGGCATTCTCGGCATAGTCAATATGAACACCGTAGGTGTGTACTTGCAAAGTAATCAACATGAATATCATAGGCGCGAACTTGCAACATGGACTAATTCAACATACATATATGTGAATTTGCAACATAGACTAAATCAACTTACATATATGTGAACTTGCAAATCAATCACGAACATATGAATAAGTGTGAACTTGAAATATGACGTAGGTTTAACACATAAACATGTAGATCTAACATTTGGTCACATATGTGATATGATTTTACAACCTAAAACTTGCATAACATGATAAACTACACAACTTGTCATAACCGGTTATATTCCAAGTTCATATACATATGAATAGACTTATTCATTAATTCTCAATTCAACATGATAATAAAATAGAACTACAAACATAGATCAATATCATTCAATTTCACCTATAACATAATAGACATCGTTCTATTATTAATTTAATTCCAAGGTATGACATAACTAAATTGACTAAAACATCGCAGGCATATAGATATGATAATATTATGAACATGAAAAGGTTTGAATAATAATCTAGTTTCAAGAACATGGATAGATCTAACTTAAATAGAAAAATCCCCAAAATCAAGATCCAAGGATAAATAAAGAAAGTCAAGCTTTGATCCAATATCAATGTTATAATCCTAGGCAATAACCTCATGGTCATGAATCTTAGGTAATTAGTCATAATTGTACTTGTCATAGTCATAGGCATAGTCTTATTGTTCATAGTCATAGGCGGTCTTATGTTCACCGTCATAGTCATAGGCATAGTCTTATGTTCACCGTCATAGTCATAGGCATAGGAAAAATATTATGTCCATAGTCATAGGCATAGTCATAGTCTTAGGCCATTAACAATAGTTTCAACGTCGTAGGCAATATTCCCAATAGTCAAGATCCAAGAAGAAAACAAGAATAGTAAAATTTGAATGTGAGATCAACTTTTGTGACCTTATACCTCTCTTCCTATTCTTATCGAATATTTTCCATTTCATTTTTTACTAAAATTAGATTTGTTGTACTATATGCACATCAAATTTTAGGACATTCGAGTGTCTTTAACTTTTAGAAACTTGATGTAGAACTTTGAATTGAAACACGTTTTGTTCTAGCCGGTTTGCAGTAAATTTTTATTGTGAGTCTAGATTTGTGACCTTATATCTCTTCTATTTCTTATTGGATTGTTTCCATTCTTTTTTATTGAAAGTAGAGCTATTGAACCAAGTACGTGTTAAATTTCAGATTATTCAGACCTCTGTAGTTTATAGAAATTTGCTGTCGAACTTTGAATCAGAGCATGTTTTGCTCCAACCATTATCAGTAAAATAATGTCTGCGATTCCAAATTAAAGACCTAAAATCTCCCTCGATTCTAGTTAGAATTATGTAATTATTTTTCCAATCCATAGTATGAATGTTGTACTTCATGCATACCATGTGACACCCCACGTCCGTTAATGTCACTCGTTAGGAGAATGCATTAAGTTCCATAAAGCGTTATAGGTAAACAGAAATGGAAACATTACAAGATAGATATAAAATAGCAGCGGAATTTAAAACTTTTATTAAGAAGAAAACATCGTGGTTTAAAGCATAATTACATCACAAGTTTGAAATGCATAAAACCCAGTACATCAATTTAAAACTTCTGTCTTGTACTTAAATCATAAGAGTACAGTAATAAAAGAGGCATAATCCCCAAAACATAGCCATAGTAAAGAGATATGAAATCTAGCAGTATGTTTAAGAAGCTCCAAGCAGGATGAAAGCGGAATCTTGATCAAACTTGAGTGTTCCCACCTTGAGAACCTTGGGGCGGGATGGAAGAGAAAGAAGAGGAAACAAAATAGGTCAGACATAAAGTCTGGCGAGTCCAGTTACTTTTAGCATATAAATAAATAAAAGCTTCACGACAGGCATATAAACTGAATGAGAGGAATAATAGTATCATAAGGCAGGTATAATAGGATAAACAGGATAACAGAACTGGATATGTTGCACTTGTTAAGTACTTTTCTCTGCACCGATACTAGTACAACAGATATGTAACAGGATTGCGTACTCCCTAATTACTTAACAGAAAAAGGATGATCCCTACATAAATATAATGTTAGTTTTAGGTGTACTCTAGTAGCGGGTTTTACACCAAACAGAATTAATTGATACCTAAACAGAAATAACGAGTGTTAATCCAAACAGAAATACAGGCACCCTATAGAAACAGACAGGACTAGATGTACCCTAGTTACTACCCCCCAATCGATTGGCTCCTTATCTCATAAATACCCTATGTCGGCCCCATAGTAGGGTCTATTACTTCCTAAAGTGGAAACCTATAGAAGGACACAGACCTATTTACTGATGTTACAGCGGCTTATTTTCCCAGAACAGGCCATACTCATGCATGCACATAAGTCCATTGGAACACACCGATACACACCTCCTCCCAGGTAAATCTCTTAGAATTAGCTCAGTAAGCGTGCCCTAACCCCTACCTAGTGCGGGGTCCCCATATAATACCAGAATGGGTTACTGACTAATATGGGTCACACATAGCAGATGACACAAGCCAACCCTTACAGATCTTGTGTCCCCAATTAACTAGGATTTTGACAGGTTATGCCTAACGGATTTAACAGATTCGCACAACCAACTACTTATTTACGGGTTAAACCGTACAAGTTAACGGGTCCATATAACGCCTACAAATTTAGCAAGTTAAATTTTCTAGATTAACAGGTTCATATAACCCCCACAAATTTAAAAGGTTCACTTAACCCCACTGATTTAACAGGCTTACTTGACCCCATAGACTTAACAAGCTCATACAATCCTTGTGGATTCAAACGAGCAAAGTATTACAAATTCATTACCGTACATTCATTTATGGTTATAATGCGCTAGACCTCCCACATTAAGTCTACCACTTGTGGATGCTGGATATGTCAGTTGGGTCCGGGAAGACTTCTTCCACAAGTCAGACTTAACCTCATGTCTTAGCACCGTCACATGTTTATGCACTTTGACCCCTCACATTAGATTCACCACTTGTGGTCGCTGGATATGTCGGGCGGGTCCGGGCAAACTTCTACCACAAGTGTAATCTAACCTCGTGTCTAAGTGCGGTTACAGATTCTAATTACTATAATTCAAGGCATTTCATTATTCAATAATTATCCATATTTCATTATAGGTTTTCATGCCCCTTTTCTAAGTCATATTCATCATGTACCATATGCCCCAAATTAAGATCTAAATCATAATTTGATTTATGCCTCAAATCCATATTCATGTTTTCAATTCAAGTTATGCCCCAAATTTCCCAAAATAAGTTATGCCCCAATTTTAACGTATTAAACAGGCTTCATAGATTCTTTATATTTCCATTAACATGTCCCGGTTAATCTTAAATTAAGCCTACAGATTTATATGCCCTAAACCACAAGTCATAATTTACTGTATAAATCATGCTCCAATTTTTAGTCCAATTTCACAATATAGTTTGTGCCTCCAGATTCCAATCGTGATTCAAAGTACAGGTTATGCCCCTAAATTAAAATTTCCAATCATTCCCAATTTAACCCAATTTCGTTCGTATGCATATTTCAGCGAGTCAGCCTACGCTCGAAGGTAGTCTGGCTATAAAATTAAAAGGGAATGAGAGAGAGAGAAGAACAGAATAGGCATAAAACCAAAAGTAACAGAAATGGGCATATGATAGCAGAAATAAGCATATAAGAACAGATCTAATGAACATGTAATAACAGGGTTGATTAGGCATAGTGTCATGATCATAAAAATGCATGATGAGATCTAATAGGTGAATTAGATATACAAACAATGGCAGATCTGACATGATAAATAGGCATAGGCTTAGATCCAATTCATAGTTATGTCAAAATAACTTAAATACATAGGTTTTGGCAGATTTGATATGAATCAATTAGTGATCGGCTTATATCTAATTCATAAACATGTCAAAAATAACTTTTAAGTATTTATATCTAAAAATAACGTAGACTCACATAGAATGGATCTAAGAGACAGAAGAATAGTTGCGGATGTTGAATCATAGATCTTAAAACTTGAATAACTTGTTCGTTGAAGAAGAAAAGGCTAATCTAATCTGGGCAAAAGCAGCATCTAGTTCTCCATTGCTTTTGATGTGTAAAAACAAGAGAAATAGGGTCTTATTTATAACTTAAAGCCAACGAATAAAGGCAAGAAAGGAGTCCACGTTCAAACAGAAAATTTTTCCCAAATCTTTGGTGAGGGTGACGACCCCCCTTGATGTGCCGACCCGGGGGTCGACTCCCCCTTGATGGGGTCAACCCATGGGTCGACACCCACTTGATGGGGTCGCACCCATGGCGGGATTTTCCCCGCTCCCTTCCAACCGCTCGATCTTGAACTGTTTTGAATTCTGGAACTTATTATATATATATATTCTTCTTATGCGTATATAAACTTCAAACCTTAATATCTTCTATATACGATGTCCGTTTTGTGCAAACTTGTTGTCTATCTTAAGCAGAATTCCGAGACGAACGAAATGGCGCAGTTCGTTTCACTTAATTCCAATTATTTAATTTTCTGTTACTTATTTTATCATCTTAATGTGTTATAAAATTACAGGGTGTTACATTCTCCCTTACTTAAAGGATCTCATCCCTGAAATCTCTAAGTTAAGAAGAATGTATATCCTAACATCCATCTACTCATCCACCAATCATAGGCATCCATTGTCCTCAAAAGATTTCTAATGCTTATATGAATATATGCAAATGTGTGTGTATATGTCCCTACACTAATGCGAAAGATCAGGCGGTCTACTGATTCAGTCGACCTCCTTAATGCAATGTATGTCAGCATCATGAATCCAATATGTATGTAGATAATCCTGTTATACCATGTAAGTTCTATATGTGTGCACAATCATTCATCAAAATGCAATATGCACATGATGATTCACCCATTTTCATCCATCAAAAAGAAGAATAGTGCACACACATCCATATGCAGTATGAGAGTGACTGAGCCGATCTAGTGCCTAATGTATGTGTATATGCATCCACGAGGAACCACCAGAAAATGCTAGCATCCACTTGCATCCATCAAAAATAACATGTATCAATCACATGTTTACATCCATGGGATTTCGACCTAAAGGTCGAAGATTTGATCGATAGGATACACACGAATGACATATGAAAGTACGAATAAAATCTTTGGAAAAGAAGTTAAGAACATAGTCCCGGAAAGGAAAGGGTATGAAGTGCGATTCTTGTCTTCAGTCTCCCTAGTCGCATCCTCGCTGTCTTCTCCCCATTGTACTTTTATTAACTTAACCTCCCTGTTGCGTAATATCTTAACCTCTGATCCAAGTATACGGGTAGTAACTCGTCTAATTGTCTCCTCCCGTTGTACCTCTAGTTCCTCAAGCATGCTCGGCTTAACTACCTTTACTATATCGTGCAGACACTTCCGTAAATTAGAAATGAGGAAAAACATCATGAATATCCACACATAAGCAAAGCGAGCTTTACGCCTTAGTTGCAAAGACGACCGGAGCACCCCATTCTGATATGCTACGTTTAACTAACACCTTTTCAATTAGCTCCCCCACTTGCTTGCTTAGCTCCCTCCTCTCCCTAGGAGTCATATGGCGCACAAGTAATGCGAATGGCTTCGCATTATCTACCAATTCCAGGAATCAATCTCGCGCCTTAGAGGTAAGTCCCTAACCTCCTCGAAAACATCTAGATACTCACAAACTATAGGTACAGAGCGCAAATCATCGTCAGAAGCATCAAATTATTCTAGGAAATTAAGAAGGCTAGACCTTCTTGGGTCACTAGAAATCTCGGGAGTCCTTCCACGGCAAGTCAAAAATCTAACGACCCTCCTCCAACAATCCAAAATGGCACCATACGTAGCTAGCCAATCCATCCCAAGAATCAGAAAGTATCCCATAAAACCTAGTACATATGTGTCGTATTCAAATTCGACGCCTAACACATATATTCTCAAACCCAGACAAATCATAGAAAAATGAGTCGTTACCCCAATGGGGTTTCAGATAATAACGAGACCAGAAACAATACTAGTTCTAAGATGCAAAGACTCAACCATAGAATCAGATATAAAAGAATGTGAAGCGCACGAATCAAAAAAAGAGTTCTAACAAGATGATTTGAAAGAGAAATAAAACCTTCCACAGAAACTTTCCTACCTCTATCTGGCACACCGGCCATGAGAGCATGCGCCTGCCCTCCTGAAGCTCCTGCCCTTTGGCTCTATCCTTCCTTCTTCGGGAACTCCCTAGTATAGTGTCCGACTTCACCACAGTTGAAGCAAGCATTCTTCCTTTTTTCTGCAGTCTTTGACCAAATGACCCACATTCCCATAACCATGACATTTCTTTTTTCCTTGAGCTTTGTCGTTCCTTCCGCCCTCTTCTTGTTGTTATTTCTTGGGCCACACATTCTTGTTTTGTGTTTCCTCAACCTTAGCCTCTTTCTTTTCACCTTTATCGTCCTCGTGCATTAACGCCATATCAACGAGTTTCTAAAAAGTTGCTCCTATCAGAATATGAGACATGGCCAACCCATGGAGGGGTTCATTCAATCCTCTAGCAAACCTCAAAGATTTCTTGTGCGAGGTATTTACTAGCTCCAAACCAGACCTCGCCAATTTATTAAACTTATTAACATACTCTCTAACAGACATGCCTCCTTGCTTAAGCGCTAAAAACCTTTCCCTTTGCATACTTTTCTCGGCTTGAGAAAGAAACTTCATTACAAAACTCTATCGGAAATCATCCCATGTCTCAACTAGACGTCCCGCTTGCGTTACCTCCCACCAGAATGAAGCCTCATCTTTCAGCAGCCAAACGGCTAATTGAATCTTCCTGCGATCGTCAACTTCGAAAATTCCAAACAAATCCTCTATCTCTTTGAGCCAATTCCTTGCTTCTACGAAAGTCTCAGTTCCTCGGAATGGCTTTCCGCCTATAGCACATAAATCCTTGCAGATCTTAGAGAAATTATCTGCTCGCGGAGGGGGAGGACGAGGAACAACGGCTGCAGCTAGGGGAGGAACGTCTACTAGACCACCGGCGGGCGACGTGGCCTTTAGATACCTACGGAACCAGCCTTGTATCGTAACACCCTCAAGAATATTAAGTTCCCTAGATATGCTGGAAAGAAAAGGAAAAAAGGGATTCAAACAGAGAATCAAAAGATATTTCCTATGGCTTTGGGGAATATGTTTTTCAAAATAGACTTTTCTTTTAAAACCTTTTTGAAAACAATTTTCACAATCTTTTATGCGATCTGGTAAACTTCAGCTCTGATACCAAGTGTGACACCCTAGGTCCATTAATGTCACTCGTTAAGAGAATGCATTAAGTTTCGTGAACCGTTTTAGGTAAACAGAAACATAAACATTACAAGACATATATAAAATAGCAGCATAATTTAAAACTTTTATTAAGCAGAAAACATCGTGGTTTAAAGCGTAATTACATCACAAGTATGAAATGCATAAAACCCAGTGCATCAATCTAAAACTTCTGTCTTGTACTTAAATCATCAGACTACAATAATAAAAGAAGCATAATCACTAAAACATAGCCATAGTAAAGAGATATGAAATCTAGCAGTACGTCTAAGCAGCTCCAAGCAGGATGAAAGCAGAATCCTGATCAAGCTTGAGTATTCCCACCCTGAGAACCTGGGGGGAATGGAAGAGAAAGAAGCAGAAACAAAACGGGTCAGACATAAAGTCTAGCAAGTCCAGTTACTTTTAGCATATAAATAAGTAAAAGCATCACGACAGGCATATAAACTGAACGAAAGGGATAATAGTATCATAAGTTAGATATAACAGGATAAACATGATAATAGAACTGGATATGTTGCGCTTCTTAAGTACTTTTCTCTACACCGATACTAGCATAATAGATATGTAACGGGATTTCATACTGCCTAATTACTTAACAGAAATAGGATGATCCCTACAAAAATATAATGGTAGTTTTAGGTGTACTCTAGTAGCTGGTTTTACCCCAAACTGAATTAACCAGTACCTAAACAGAAATAACGAGTATCAATCCAAACAGAAATACAGGTAACCCACAGAAACAGACATGACTAGATGTACCCTAATTACTTCCCCCTCCAATCGATCAGCTTCCTATCCCGTAAATACCCGATGTCGGCAACCACAGTAGGGTGTATTACTTCCTAAAGTGGCAACCTACGGATGGACACAGACCTATTTACTGGTGCTACAGCGGCTTATTTTCCTAGAGCAGGTCGTACTCATGCATGCACGTGAGTCCATTGGAATGCGTCAGTACACACCACCTCCCATATGAACCTCTTACAATTAGCTTAGTAAGCGTACCCTGACCCCTACCTAGTGCAGGGTCCCCCTTTAATACCAAAATGGGTTACTAACTAATATGGGTCCCGCACAACAGATGACCCAAGCCAACCCTTACAGATCTTGTGTCCCCAAATAACTAGGATTTTGACATGTTATGCCTAACAGATTTAACAGATTCGCATAACCCCCTATAGATTTACAGGTTACACCTTACCAGTTAACGGGTCCATATAACCCCTACAGATTTAACAGGTTAAGTTTTCTAGATTAACAGGTTCGTATAACCCCCAAAGATTTAATAGGTTTACTTAACCCCACAGATTTAACAGGCTTACTTAACCCCACAGATTTAGTTGGCTCATACAATCTTTATGGATTCAAACAGGTTAAGTATTACAAATTCATTGCCATACATTCATTCATGATTATAATGCGCTAGACCTCCCACATTAAGTCTACCACTTGTGGGTGCTGGATATGCCGGTTGTGTCTAAGCAGACTTCTTCCACAAGTCAGACTTAACCTCGTGTCTTAGCACTGTCACCTGTTTATGCACTTAGACCCTCACGTTAGATTCACCACTTGTGGTCGCTGGATATGTCGGGCAGGTCTAGGAAGACTTCTACCACAAGTGTAATCTATCCTCGTATCTAAGCGTGGTTACAGTTTCTAATTACTTTAATTATAGGCATTTCATTCTTTAACAATTATCCCTATTTCATTATAGGTTTTTTTTTGGCAAGACCGACCGGTTTTATAGTGATCTGTAACACTCTTTTATTTATTACGAAATAAAAAGTACATATTTGTTCAGGTGGTAAGCATTTGACATATCAGCTCATAAAACTTCCACACATGGAAGTGAACAACCACAAAGCTAAGAAGCATACAAATTTGACTTTACCAAAATGACATGAACTTAACATTATGGATTTAATGAATTTATGACTTGAATTCACTAAGAATTCAGCAAGCTAATTTCTTTAATCCTTGTCATCATCCAGCCCCTTCAGGAGCTCAATCTTCTTACTTCTTGTAATCAGTGCACTCCCCAGTGATCGACCAAATGAAGAGGCTACAAGCGAGTTGATGATCCGATCAGGAAGGGCTTTGTAACTTGGAGGAGGGGGAATGTGATCATAAGGACCTGGTTCTTTTTGAATGTTTCTTTTATTTTGGTACAATTGAGAGGAGTACTAGGGATGACATTACTCATTGACTTCTTTTTGTTAACTTCAGAAATGCCTTCATGAAGACCAGTAGATCTATTTAAACCTGAATTAAGAAAACCAAGCTTTAGTGCAGATGGAGACTTGTCTTTGTTCACTTCTAGTTGAATAGGTCCTGACTTTATTCTATCGGCAGCAAAAGGCTCCATGAAATTATAATTCTCAGTCATTATATTCATGAGTTTAATCTTTTCACTGCAAATTAGAGGGTCAATTAAACCTCTATTAATTTCAGCTCTTAGACTCTCTATCGTCTCTCGAACTCCTTTCTCTTGACTCATGAATTTAGCTTTGGTTTTCAGTCCAAAATGCTTCTTTTCTATTTTTTCATTCCTTTCTATGCAATCAAAGTTTGCATGTAAGGAGTTGTCAAGTTTGATAGCATCACTCTGATTGCAGTTAGCCGCTACTTGATTAAGATTGTTATCTCCTTCAGTGTCTACACATTCACCGTCAAAACTGAAAGAGTTGGGAATAGAGCCCACATTAGTCATTAAAACACCAGTTTCCTAGTTACGTATCATTCCCTATTGAGTTTTCATGCCACCATCAGTTTTCGAAACAATGGTATTTTCATTGAAATAAGTCGATATTACTGTACAGGCATTGAGCACTGCTGCCACACTTGCATTCGGTTCAACGTAGGACGGAAAAGAACGAGATAGTAAATCTCTAACCTGCCTGATTTCTCCTTCCTCGTCGTCTACAATAGTTTCATCCATCTGCATACCAACAAGTAAGGAGAAACTATTGTTACTCGTATTACCAACCTGATGTTCCCCTATTTCTTTTATCATACCAGGCTTTTTTTGAGTACCAGCGGAAGCATTTCTTTTACTAGTAACTATCTGCCAATAAGAGTTAGGTTTAGACATGTCTTCTACTTGACCATTATCAGTTCCTTCAAACTGCCTTCGATTACCAACCATTTCATTGTGTGACCACATGTTGTCCTTCCTAGGTATTTCTTTGGTTGCGGCCTCTTTTAATTTCTCACATTTGACTGTTAAGTAGCCAAAGGCTTTGCATTTGAAACATATAGCAGGTCGACACAGGTATGTAACATATACTGTTTGCTCGCTACCGTCTGGTAGAGCCACAAGGAAATCATTAGGCAACTCGTCTTGAGGGGTTATCTCCACCATACACTTGGCGAATTCAAGACGCTCAAGCTTTTCCATTGATAAATCCACACATAGAAATTTACCTACTCGCATAGCCAAGTAACTTATTCCTTTCTTTGACCATCCATACAAAGGTAAATTCATAAGCTTAATCCACATTGGAACCGAAGTAATAGCTTTATTCAAATCTCCTAGACTAGCTACCCATGGCCTTACAATGAACAATTTGTTTTGAATCAGTACAGGGTCTGCCTGCATTATCTTTTCCCTATCCTCCAAATTGTCGAAATAGAAAAAGAAAACCGTACCAGTAGATTTGATTTTAATTCCTGTCGTTGGCTGCCAAAGTTTTTTCAATATAGTCGTGACCACAAAATACGGTAGCAGACAGTCAAGAAAATGGCCTATGGGGTAGTCATCCCACTGCTCCTTAGCTACTTCAAAGATCTCGTTGGTAGGTTGCAAGATTTTCCCCTTGAAGACTAGCTTCATAGGCGGTGGCATATAGGAAACAGCGTTCCTAGGTTTGGATTCAAATAAGGAAGACCATTTCCTGTTAGGGGGTGAAGCAGGGAAATTAGGATTACATGAAGGAGATTTGGCTGGAGGATTTAGGACCATAGGCGGATCTGGTGGAGGAGGCATAGGAGTTAGGGGTCTGAATTAAAGAGGCGGAGCTAGATGGTGGCTGATTTGTGAAGGCGAGAGGCATGAGGAGAGGTTGGGGCGAGCAGAAAAGAATGACGGAATGAACATCGCCATTTTTGATTTCATTATAGGTTTTGATCCCTTTTCCAAGTCATAATCATCATGTACCATATACCCCAAATTAAGATCTAAATCACAATTTGATTTATGCCCCAAATTCATATTCATGTTTTCGATTCAATTTATGCCCCAAATTTCCCAATGCAAGTTATGCCCCAATTTTAACGGATTAAACAGGCTTCACAGATTCTTTACATCTCCATTAACATGTCTCGCTTAATCTTAAATTAAGCCCTTAGATTTATATGTCCTAAACCACAAGTCATAATTTACTGTACAAATCATGCCCCAATTTTTGGTCCAATTTTACAATATCGTTTGTGCCTCTAGATTGCAATAGTGATTCAAAGTACAGGTTATGCCCCTAAATTACCATTTCCAATCATTCCCAATTTAACCCAATTTCGTTGTATGCATATTTCAGCGATATCGGCCTACGCTCGAAGGTAGCCTAGCTATAAACCTAAAAGGGAATGAGAGAGGGAGAATAACAGAATAGGCATAAAACCAAAAGCAATAGAAATGGGCATATGATAGAAGAAATAGGCATATAAGAACATATCTGATGAACATGTAATAACAGGACTGATTAGGCATAGTGTCATGATCATAAATAGGCGCGGTGAGTAATCAGTGAATTAGATATGCCAACAATGGCATATCTGACTTGATAAATAGGCATAGACTTAGATCCAATTCATAGTTGTGTCAAAACAACTTAGATACACAGGTTATGGCAGATTTGATATGATTAGTTAGTCACAGGCTTAGATCCAATTCACAAACATGTCAAAAATAACTTTTAGGTGTTTATATCTAAAAATAATGTAGACTCATAGAGAATGGATCTAAAAGAAAGAATAATAGTTGCAGATGTTGAATCACAGATTTCTAAACTTGAATAACTTGTTTGTTGAAGAAGAAAATGCTAATCTAATCTGGGTAGAGGCAGCATCAAGTTCTCTATTGTTTTTGGTGTGTAAAAACAAGAGAAATGGCGTCTTATTTATAGCCTAAAGCCAACGAACCAAGCCAAGAAAGGGGTCCACGTTCAAACAGAAGAATCTTCCTAGATTTGTGGTGATGGGGTCGACCACCCCTTGGTGTGTCGACTCAGGGGTCGACACCCTCTCAATGGGGTCGACACCCATGGGCGGGATTTTTCCCGATCCCTTCCAACCGCTCGATTTTGAACTATTTTGAATCTGGAACTTATTATATATATATTCTTCTTATGCGTATACAAACTTCAAACCCTAAATCTTCTTTATACGATGTCTATTTTACGCAAACTTGATGTCTATCTCAAGAAGAATTCCGAGACGAAAGCAATGGCGCAGTCCGTTTCACTTAATTCTAATTATTTAATTAAGTGTTCCTTAGTTTATCATCTTAATGTGTTATAAAATTTTGGGGTGTTACATACCAAGTTTTAGTTTATTCCAAGTTAGGGAAATTGGTGAAATATGTGCCCAAAGGTAGAGTCAGAGCTGGTTTGCACCTAGGTGAAATGACGTCACCCAGATCGACCTAGCTCTAACAAGGGTCGACCTTATAGTCGACCTAAGCAAAGTTAGGGTCGACCTAACTGGTTTCCTACTCTTGTTATGTTATGCCTTTTTTCTAAGTTTTGGACTATTTCTCCTAAGTACTATGCACTATTTTGATCATTTCTTCCGAGTTTCCCTTGTATCATGTAGCTTGATGAATGACTTTATTTATGCTTATTTGGAAGTCAAGGTTATAGTAAGTCCATATTTGGATGTGTTAATTTCGTGAATGAAATCATAAATTTGTTAACACTATGCACATTTATATAAGCGGATTTTTGAATAAATTTCGATTTATATATTTACCGTGGTAAAGGTTTTCTAGATTTGTTTTTAAAACTAAAATCATCTCAAACTATATAGTATACAATGTTTTCAATATATATATATATATATATATATATATATATATATATATGTATGTATGTATATTAAAGAAACAATTCTAAATGATTTCAAAATCATTTTATAAACTTGCCTTCTCTAACCAAGTATTTGAAAGAGACTTTGCAATAGTAGGATCACATAATATGGAATATAAGCAGAGTAATGTGTAGATAGCAGAATATCAACAATAAATAAAAGTGACACCAATATTTTTATTCTGGTTCGAACTTTCTTCTATGTCCAGTCCTAGGCTCCCTTTTGGATTTTACTAATAATAACACTCACTTCACTCGGAAGAATAGGTCTATAAATACCCAAACAATCTGACGTTATTTCATGCCTCAACTATAGAAGAGGACTTCAACGATTCAAAATTTTGATGACTATTTGTGTTATTGATAACACTGATATGTCAAATTAAAGTACATCCTTCCTATAATCTTTCCTTGATGATAATAGTGTAGTTCTTAAAAAGACATGAAAGATTGAATTGATTTGTAATCACAAAAGTGTAAAAATAGTGTGGTCTTGTAAATCTGATTGTAATAGATTAGATAAAAAGAATTAGAATGATATTCTGTGAGTAAAATGATTGTTTGTAACTCTATTTATAATATACAAATAGTTGCACTTATTTATGAATGGATTTGATGAATGGAAATGAATTAAGAGTTGTGTCGCTTCGCTGAAAGGTTGCATCTATTTGTATTTAGAAGTCTAAATAAAAATTTCAAAAGTCTATTTTAAAACAAATTTTTATATAGCAAGCAAATTGGCTATTTCAGACTATATTCATTGAAATATTCAAAACAGATGTCTAAATATTATGCGGATCATATAGTTTATTTCAGCAGATAAACGTCTAAATTTTGTGGTTCAGACGTCTGTTTTCTGTTCTGTGCCTATCCTGTGCATGTTTTATAAGAAAATATATAATTTAAAATGTGCATGTGTGTATATCATCAAGGGAGATTTTAACAATATCTATACAAATAGATACAGACTGTAAACATATATAATCTTCAATTGAGCTTCAGAATCTGTTGTAGCGTTTATTCTACAAAACAAAGTTATTCGATACTAATATATGTACATGTATAATTGTCATGATCAAAATGCTATAACGCAGGATCCAACATTCTCCCCCTTTTTGATAATGATAACTGTATATGTAACTCCCTTTGTCAATATGCATATATATTCATATGTTTCTCCCCCTTTGTCATGGATAAAAAGAGATATATAATGGAATACACACTTAAAATGCAGTACACATCAATATGCACCACAAACATGACATACATAACAAGCACAAATATTTACAAACAAACATACATATGATAAACATTTTAAACATAGTAGCAAGCACATAGTAATGTTTTGTGCACACATAACCGACATACCAAAAAATTATTACAAACTATAGATATTAAAAGTTGTTAAGATGCAAAATATCCATTTTCTCTTCTTGAGTGGGACCTAAAACAAAAAAAATATAATTGCATTAGTACCCACTTTAATAGGGTCCTAAGAGTCAGATCTTAGGAAACCAAACCCAAATTGGTCTAGTATCCCTTTTATAAAGATACTTACTATTTTTGTGAACTGTTTCTATAAATGACTTTATATATTTGTTTCTAATAAAAATTTTATTTGTTTTTGGAACCCAAAATTTTATTTTGGATTCTGTTTTTCTTTTAGAGTATTTTGATATATTTTTAGTTACATGGATTTTAGGTACTACAAGTGCGAACCCGTGCTTCGCATACGGGTTTGAGCTAAATTTACTTATCGGAATGATGGTTTGTTGATGTTACTTCAAATTAACAAAACATTTTATAGAGAAACAAAAAATTATGTAATTAGTACTAATATAAATGCTAAGATGATTGGTAGTAAATTAAAAACCATCTCGACGATGAATACAGGAAAAAAAAATGAAGCTAAACAGGTTTTTGAGTTGTAAATTAAAATAATTTTAAATAAATTTAATTAATTTGTTCAAACTTCGCTAAATTTATAAATTATAAGCGTATTTTCTTACGTTTTCATGTATAGTTGGCTACGTCTTCAAATATCAAAATGGAAAAGATTTCCATTTGCACATTACCACTTGACTTGTCTTGAAAACACGCTAGGGCTTTAGCATCCTCATTCCCTAAGAATTTGAAATTAAGATAATGGGTATGTCTTTTATTACACTCAGATAATGAAGAAGCTGAAATCACTATATTATATTATTTAAATATTTTTTGGATGCTAAGCGGGCAAAAATATTATGAAGCATAAATCAAACCCTTTCACTACCAATCATCTAAGAATGAATATTGTAGTGGTAAATACAGGATATTTCCTGATTTAGAAGACCCCTTTTATAGCTAACATAATTTAGTTGTCTGGTCAAAAGCATGAATGATCTATCCAAAAATTCAACCCAAAGATCATGTTGGAGTAGAATTTTTATGTTAAAGAAAAATTTATGATCGTTTTCAAAAAAATAAAAAAAGAATGATGTTTTAATATTTGAAAAATACATATAATGAAAATGCTTTGTTGTTGCTCATCCACTTCATAGACTAATGGTATTTTATAGGGGTTCAAGAAAGTAGTGGTAATGTAGTCAAGATGATGGTTTTAACGGTTTAAAAAAGATTTGTTTTTTTCTCAAAATAAAATTATGAAAGAAATGTTGAGTATTATTAGTATACAGTACTGGTTGAACGTGTAAACTCAGTGAGCACATGTTTATCATGCCTTGAGCGGTTATAATCCAAATCTGTTCTCATACACAAACCAACGTAGACTACTAACCATGGCACTCTGTTTCCTACCTACACTAAATTAACTGATCATTGTTTCATTCAATTCAAAACGTTCAACATTAATTTTACTGTCCATATGATCATTATAATTAGAGGAAGTATTCAGCTAATAAAATAGTCGACCTTAGAAGAATTTTCATCAAAAAAAAAACATAGTAGAGTACCCTATTGTAACCCTTGTGATACATAACTGAAAAAATTATAGACTTTCAGAAGAATTTTCATCAAAAAAAGGGGGAAAAAAAGAATAGAGTACCCTATTGTAACCCTTGTGATACATAACTGAAAAACATAGCCAAATGTACCACTGAGAACTATTGGTTTATGGTTACATTTCCTAGAATCGATCAAATGGAATTACTCTATTAATATCGCTTCAAACCTGGGATATTTGAGAAATGGAAATATGAGAACATGGAAACGGGTCTGTAGTATGCACTTTTTAGCAAACTAAAGCTTAAAAAAAGGAAAAAAAACTAAACAAAAAATTCATCGAATAATCAGGAAAGTGTATTGAAATATGGAAAGAACAGAGAGGTCGTAAATGTAATTTATGATAGAACAAAGAAGTTGTAAACGTAATTTGTGTGCATAGTAGAGCACGATAGTAAATGCACAATAATGGTGCATGGAAGTAAAAATAACCTCACCCAAAAAACACTAAGGTAACTATATAAAATAAAGTAAAAATATTCACACCAATATGCACTTAGCTAAGTGTGTGTAATTACCGGAAGGAAACAAACATATTAGATGATTAGTACAAATCCCAAAATAAAACGCAGCTAATGTCATAAAAAATTTAACTAATAATAATAATTTTGTAACAAATCTTAATTTGTGCAATAATGTACATGCAAGAAGGAGCTACCTATTAACAGCATGTTACCCAAGCACTCAGTTCAAATTTTACAGCAAAACATATGCATATTTTTTTTTTATTAAAATTCCTAAAAGAAAGAGTACCAACAAAAAGTTAACAAAGAAGACAGCAACAGAATTATGCGTACAAAACAATAGTTCCATACAATATGAATCAACATATAATCTTAACTACCAATTCAACAATAATATAACCAACGAAAGATTAGTAAGCGGCACTAACAATATTTAATACTCAGAAGGATGCCACAAAGAAGTAACCACACATTCAAGGCTCAGAAGAAGTGGAAACCCAGAATTATCCTCTTCAAGTGCCATACAATGTTAATATTGTATAAGAATCTTGTGCCATCATCGTCATCAAAATCCAAGAAATCAAGCTTGATCATCCCAGTAAGTTCATTGATTAAGCTGCCTTTTCCAAATAATTATCCACCTTAGAAACCTTCATAAAAATGAACAAAATAAAATAAGTTAGTATAATTTGAACACACTAAAGAGTTAAAATTTCATTTAGTTGCCATGATTGAATTCATATTCAACAACAAAAACTGTGTTTAAGCCCAAAAAATTTGTTTAACCACATAGACTGACAGTGATTTTTTAGATAATTAGTGTCAGCCATATAGTAGATGTAACACCCCGTAATTCTGCGACATTAAGATTCTCAAATTAAAGTATAATTAATTTTTAAAAGAAAAATTAAAAGAAAAAGATCCATGCAGTTGTTTAATTTAAGTATTGTAACTAACATGAAAAAAAGAGAGGTAAGGAGAGAACAATAATTATTATTGTTCTAAGACTTATTAACAAAAGCCTCTGTAGCTCAGTTGGTTAAGGCATTGGATTTGTAGCATGGAGGTCGGGGGTTCGAACCCCGGCGGCGGCATAATTTTTTTATCTTTGTTTTAGAGAGGGCCAACTGAACATGCAAATATATGTACGTATACAAATTCAAAATTTGAAAGGATAAGAACGTACATATAAGGAAATAAAGAATATATATATATATATACATATGAGAATATAAATATATATATATATATATGCAAAAATATATGTATACGAAAGATAAAATTCAAGATAAGGCTACAGTCAATGAAATATGGCAACATCATTTGAATTTTGAAAATAAAATGAAAGTTGTGTGTATATATATACGCGTAAAATGGTCGTTAGAGGAATTGTATACATATAAGAATATTTCATGTGAATAAAACAGTTAAATAAATTCCAGAAATTCAAAAGTTTGAAAATCAAACTTTTACACCAAAATAGCTTGTGGGACCCAATGCTGACTCAGCACTGCGTGTATGATAAGGTTTGGCTAGATTCATCTACGTACCTGGACTATTTTCTTAACTAGGTTCAATGCTGACTCAGCGCTGCGTGTACGATAAGGTCTTGAGCAGCTATATAAACAGCCCTAGTCTTCATTCTCTTTGCACCAATTCTCTTCTATCCTTATGCTGCTAAGATTCATGGCTTCTTCCCCTCTTCTAAATTTTCTTAAATAAATAAAATAAAATATGATTCAAGATGAGGAGATGCTGCTAAAAGACTTTTAAGGAGGGATTCAAATCAAAGTTTCAAGTGAAGAATTCAAAGGCTAGCTCAAACAAGTTTCAAGCAACGACGCACGAATCATAGCCACGCTTTCCTTCTTTTCTAGATCTATTTTCTGTAAGTTGGTTATTTCTAGATCTGAATATTTTGTTTTATTTGTGACATGAAATTAAAGGAATAAAGGAATATGCCAAGTCTCTCTCTCTCTCTTCGAATCTGTGTTTATACTCTTGGACTGAATTAAGAACTGTTATGATTCGAGGACAAATAAGACTGTAACCGTGACTATGACTATAGAACTGTGGCCTTTGAAAGCATATGCCTTTGGACTATGACATAAGCCTTTGATTTTGGGACATATAAACGTTGCCTATGACAATGACTTAGGACTATGGGAATTATTTTCCCTTTGGACTATGAACATCGCCTATATTGCCTATGACCATGGACATTACTTATGACTAAGAACATAAGCCTTTGAATTGGACATAAACTATTGCTTATGACATAATGAGGACAATTGTGATTTTGACACCCATGATTCATGATTAGGAAAATATTGCTTTAGTTTGGTGATTGTGAAATTGGGTCTAAACCCAATTATTTATTCTACCTGTTCCTTGTTTTTTTTCTTTGGTTTTAAGACAGTGGGAATTTACCTATTAAGTTAGGTCTACCCACGTTCTTGAACCTATTTTGCCCATTCTTTGGTTTTAAGACAGTGGGAATTTACCTATTTAGTTAGGTCTACCCATATTCTTGAACCTACATTGTTATCCAAACCTTTTTATGCCAATTATTCCTTCTTGTCATTTTGATTCATTCCCTTTTTATCTACGAATCTAGATTTATTTATAATCTAGGTTGAATCACGATTATTCGAACGGTGGGAATGCGATTTGGGGAAAAACATGGAAATGAATATGAACGTAATTGTAAACTTGGAAATTGGCATAATTTGGAATATGTATTATGACATGCATATTAAAATGAAAACGGGGAAATTTGACATGGATTAGGGAATATGTGATTTTGACATATTAAATTTAGCGTTAGTAAGTAAGCTAAATTTTAGGCATAAAATGTAAACTAGAAAAATAATTCTAGTTTTGCCATAAATTGTGAATTAGGATGTTAAACCAAGATTGGGTTAATTAAGGTTGATTTGGAATAAGTATATTAGCACAATTTTGAATTTATTCATAATTGTGAGCAATTGCCATGTTTAGAATAAATTATGGTTAGCGACACTAAATTTGGTATAATTTACATACAAAAAAATATAAATATGATAAATAAGAGAGAATGGACCATAATAATAAATGTGACAATGTACATTAAAAGAGTAGTAATGAAATAAGTAAATTAGGAGTAATTTACTTATAGAATTCGTCATAAATGTTAAATTGTTCATTTACCACAAAATATGTAACTTGGTTAAGTTTTGGCCATAAATTATAAACTAGGATATTTAATCTAGTTTCGGCAATGAAATAGGAAATGGCCTAAACTGCATGTTGGGTTAGGACTTGGGCCTAGAATATAAGTATACTAGTAGGCTTGACAAATAAATATAGGCCAAATTTGTCTAAAAGGGGAAATGGGCTTTTGAAATAAATTGTTAACAATTTATAAACAAAAGAAAAGTATTTTGATAACATCCCTTTTTATAACACATAGACCAGAAGGTTCTAGGGTGACAGAGAGGATAGTGTCTAGGCTTGGGTTTGGAAAATATAAGTTTCCTGCCCTCCCTGGCTATCCCTAACTGATCCGAAGGACGGGATGGTTGTTTTCAAAACCAGATTTAGAAATTAATCAAAAACACTTTGAACTTAGAAAACATGAATATGCCTAACCCGAGGTTAGACTGAGTTGCGGTGTAAACCTGCCCGGAACCGACCGGCACATCCAGTAACCGCAGCAATATCTGTCTAATGTGAGAGGTTGCGGCTTTAATTTATTAATTAAAGCTAGAACAAGAATGGGAGGGTTAAGTCTATAGGAACACTTAACCAACCTAACACGGTTAAGCTAGAATGGGAAGGTTAAGGAACACTTAACCAACTTAGCACAGTTAAAGCTAGAATGGGAGGGTTAAGTCCATGGGAATACTTAGCCAAATTAACATGTTGACTAGACTAGAAGGTGGGGTTAAGTAAAGTTAATACACTTAGCCAATTTAACATGTTAATTAGACTAGAGGTTGGGGTTAAGTAATACACTTAGCCAAATTAATATGTTAACTGGACTAGACCATAGGGTTAAGTAAACTTGAACGCTTAACCATCAGAATATGATAAATGAATAGGGTTAAGTAAAAAGCATGAAGGGATAACACTTAACCAGTGTAATAGGATAAGGGAAGAGGGTTAAGATAGCTTGAATCGACTAAATACACTTAACCAACCTAACCTGGCGAGAAAGAAAACTAAGTAGTAGACCTCAATTGAAAAGGGGACTAAGTAGTAAAACTTAGTTAAGAAAACAAGGAATTTGGAAACTAAGTGGTAAACCTTAGTTAGTAGAACTAAGTAGTAATTCTTAGTATAACACGAAGGAGCAGACATCCATCTGGTTTTAAGAAGGCTCCAACGAATTGGGTTACGAAGCCCGAGGCTTCGAGGGGACGTGAGGGTACTCTTGGTATCCCTCTGTGAGGCTGCAGATGATCATCCTGGGCTCACAGAGGTTAAGGTCTGCGTTAGAAGAACCGAGGGTATGCCTTGGTTGCAATATATATATGTGGCAACCTAAAGACTAGGATGGACCAGCGTGATTCGGCGAGAAGACGGTAGCCCTGTGATAGCAACTCGTCGTCTACCATCCATCTTGAGTCAATCGAGATACGTGAAGCGGAAAGGCGGAGAACTCCAAAAGACCATATACTTGTTATCTAGTTATGGTTGCGGATGGCCATAGGATAGTGGGGCACCGGGGGCCGGCGTATAGTTCTCATTTTACAAGGTGTGTCTTTCATTAGCTAAGGGAGGGGTCAAGTGGGACCATAGCCACTGGAGTAAAAACAGACCTTAGCATCTGCATCGGCAGATATCTGAAAGCTCCCGACCGAGTTCTGTATTCCTTGATTTGCCCTGTCACAGGACTTGGATCGCACATTACAGGACATGTGCATCTAGACAAGCGATAGCGATTCGCGATACATACGTGGGGAAGCCTAGGAACATATACCACTCTAGGTAGTGTGTCCTAGACTTGGGGGCATTGTTCGACAGATAGCGTAATCCCTAGTTGGACTAGGTGGCATAAACCCTGATCTCGAAAAGCGTTCAGCAGATAGTGTAAAACTATAGTTAAATCTAGAAAGCAGTGGATAGAAAACCCTAGATTAGATCTAGGTAACAACTAATAAATGGATGCCTGAAGGCGATGGAAAATACAGGGATTGGGATCACGTTATCGTTACTAGTTGAAACACTAGTTAGGCGGTGCAGAGATATAGAAACCAGTATAACAAGTAAATAGTGAAGCAGCGAAAGTATTAGAGCGTATCCAGTTTATCTTAGCATATCTTGTGACTACCTTGTCTAATCTTGTTGACCCTATCGTCATGGTGTAATCTTGTATTCAGTTAATTCATGTCGTTTTGTTTTCCATGTTCACATGCTAGAAGTTACTGAACTTACTCAGGCTTTATGTCTGACTCTGTTTTTCTTTCGTCTTCTTTCTTCCGTTCTCCCCCCCCCCAGGTTGTTAAGGAGGAAATAGGATAGCTCAGATTTGTTTTGGGATGATTTCTCTTTCCAAGCTTGAAGAATCTTGGATGCATCGGCTTTGGATTGCTATGGCTGGCTTTTGTTACATTGGGGAATATAAATGTATTTTATGCTTCTTTATTTTGTAAAGACAGTTGATACTCTGATATTGTAAAGGAACCTTGTACAAATTATTTTGTCAATAAAGCAAAGTTTTATTTTCCGCTGTTTAATGTTTGTCTGACTTGTAATTTATCTGCATCTTTTACCCATAATGCTCCACAGAACTTAGTGCATTCCCTTTGTGAGTGATACTAACGGATGTGGGGTGTTACACGTGGTATCAGAGCTGAAGGTTACCGGATCAGATAAAAGATTTGAAAAATTATTTTCAAAAGGTTTTTAAAGAAGCATTTTTAAAAGAAAGGATTTGTTTTAAAGGCATATTCCCCAAAGCCATACGCATTGTCTTCTCTTCCTCTATTTGAATTCTTGTCTCCTTCTTTCTTGACTCTCTGGGGCTCCTGGCTTTCTGGGAGGTAACCTCATCGATGGGCGAAGTAGTGCCCGACTTCCCTCTATAGCCGTAGTTGTTTTACTTACGGCCAGTCTTCTTTCAAGTTTATAGGGTTTTTCCGTGCGATAGAGGCAACTTTCGAGAGATTTGCCAACATGGTTACCCGCGGAAGTTTGGCAAAGGAGCACGACCCAAGGATGAGGAAATTATGGATGTAGACTTGGCTCACGAAGGAGGAAGGGATTATAAAACCTAAGACAAGAGCAAGTATCTTTACTATGGTATGATAGGACATATACTTAAGGACAAGGGCAAGAATGAGGACGAGATTTTCAGAAGGACAAGTACATGCTTTCGCCACCAAGCACACCTAGGAGAAAGGTGGTCCGATTGGAAGAGTCTAGTTTTCTGTTCGTACTATTTCCTTAGGTTCCAGCGCTTCTTAATTGTTCATACCCACTTCCATAGTTGAGTCTCTGCACCATAGTACTTGTATAGTAGAAAGATCCCACTAGAGTCTCAAATCCAATTGGTGGTCCGACCAGTTTATTTTTTTAGTAGGGATTTGAGAATAGCTATCGAGTTTTCTTATATCATCTCACGTAGATCGTCTAAATTCGGGGAGATATTCCTTGGGTGCTTGTCTGATATTGGTTTAGGCCTTTGGGGCTTGTACTTGAGGAATGTCGAGTTCGGTTTGGATGGTTTGCGGGAGAGATGAATAGTTGTGGTAGGCACCCCAAAGAGCATGTAGTGACCTTTCGACTCTTATAGTTATGGCATGACGGATAAGAGGGAAACCTCTAATCATCTTAGTATGTATACTTGGTACCGTGATTGACATCTGTTTATTTTGGAATTGGAGGTCGGAAACATCACAATCGTGAAGTTAAATTGGTTAAGATACAGTGGAGTAAAGCTCAAGAAGGCTAGATACTAGCAACATGCCCTTTTTCCTTAAGGGTGCATTCTTGATTTCTCTGTTTAGGAGCTTTACGCGTAGTTGTTTCTCTCTTTCCAAAGTATATCCTCTAGGTCGTATCTGCAATCCTTAGGTAGAAGCCAATGGATGTAAACATGTATTTGAAACATGTTATGGTTGAATGGTTGCAAGTGGTTGCAAATGGTTGCTTGTGGATGCATATGCATACGTATTAGGCACTAGATCAAGTTCGGACGCTCTCATATTGCATTTACATATATGCATTTGTTTATAAGTTGAACTTGATATGATATCATATGGACGTTGCATATGGATGAATGGCTGTGCACGCATGTAGTATTTACATGACTAGGGATGTTTGCATGCATGATTGGACGCATGACACTAACATGATTTGCATTAAGGAGGTCAACTGAATCAGTAGACCGCCTGATTTTGCATTAGATAGAGACATATACACACACTATGCATATGAACATGAAAGCATTAGAAATCTTTTAAGGACAATGAATGCCTGTGATTGAATGGTTGAGTAGATGGGTGATTGGATGGTAGGACACATTCTTCCTAACTTGAAGATTTCGGGAACGAAATCCTTTTAAGTGGGGGAGAATGTAACACCCCGTAATTCTACGACATTAAGATTCTCAAATTAAAGTATAATTAATTTTTAAAAGAAAAATTAAAAGAAAAAGATCCATGCAGTTGTTTAATTTAAGTATTGTAACTAACATGAAAAAAAGAGAGGTAAGGAGAGAACAATAATTATTATTGTTCTAAGACTTATTAACAAAAGCCTATGTAGCTCAGTTGGTTAAGGCATTGGATTTGTAGCATGGAGGTCGGGGGTTCGAACCCCGGCGGCGGCATAATTTTTTTATCTTTGTTTTAGAGAGGGCCAACTGAACATGCAAATATATGTACGTATACAAATTCAAAATTTGAAAGGATAAGAACGTACATATAAGGAAATAAAGTATATATATATATATATATATACATATGAGAATATAAATATATATATATATGCAAAAATATATGTATACGAAAGATAAAATTCAAGATAAGGCTACAGTCAATGAAATATGGCAACATCATTTGAATTTTGAAAATAAAATGAAAGTTGTGCGTATATATATACGCGTAAAATGGTCGTTAGAGGAATTGTATACATATAAGAATATTTCATGTGAATAAAACAGTTAAATAAATTCCAGAAATTCAAAAGTTTGAAAATCAAACTTTTACGCTAAAATAGCTTGTGGGACCCAATGCTGACTCAGCACTGCGTGTATGATAAGGTTTGGCTAGATTCATCTACGTACCTGGACTATTTTCTTAACTAGGTTCAATGCTGACTCAGCGCTGCGTGTACGATAAGGTCTTGAGCAGCTATATAAACAGCCCTAGTCTTCATTCTCTTTGCACCAATTCTCTTCTATCCTTATGCTGCTAAGATTCATGGCTTCTTCCCCTCTTCTAAATTTTCTTAAATAAAAAATATATAAATATGATAAATAAGAGAGAATGGACCATAATAATAAATGTGACAATGTACATTAAAAGAGTAGTAATGAAATAAGTAAATTAGGAGTAATTTACTTATAGAATTCGTCATAAATGTTAAATTGTTCATTTACCACAAAATATGTAACTTGGTTAAGTTTTGGCCATAAATTATAAACTAGGATATTTAATCTAGTTTCGGCAATGAAATAGGAAATGGCCTAAACTGCATGTTGGGTTAGGACTTGGGCCTAGAATATAAGTATACTAGTAGGCTTGACAAATAAATATAGGCCAAATTTGTCTAAAAAGGGGAAATGGGCTTTTGAAATAAATTGTTAACAATTTATAAACAAAAGAAAAGTATTTTGATAACATCCCTTTTTATAACACATAGACCAGAAGGTTCTAGGGTGACAGAGAGGATAGTGTCTAGGCTTGGGTTTGGAAAATACAAGTTTCCTGCCCTCCCTGGCTATCCCTAACTGATCCGAAGGACGGGATGGTTGTTTTCAAAACCAGATTTAGAAATTAATCAAAAACCCTTTGAACTTAGAAAACATGAATATGCCTAACCCGAGGTTAGACTGAGTTGCGGTGTAAATCTGCCCGGAACCGACCGGCACATCCAGTAACCGCAGCAATATCTGTCTAATGTGAGAGGTTGCGGCTTTAATTTATTAATTAAAGCTAGAACAAGAATGGGAGAGTTAAGTCTATAGGAACACTTAACCAACCTAACACGGTTAAGCTAGAATGGGAAGGTTAAGGAACACTTAACCAACTTAGCACAGTTAAAGCTAGAATGGGAGGGTTAAGTCCATGGGAATACTTAGCCAAATTAACATGTTGACTAGACTAGAAGGTGGGGTTAAGTAAAGTTAATACACTTAGCCAATTTAACATGTTAATTAGACTAGAGGTTGGGGTTAAGTAATACACTTAGCCAAATTAATATGTTAACTGGACTAGACCATAGGGTTAAGTAAACTTGAACGTTTAACCATCAGAATATGATAAATGAATAGGGTTAAGTAAAAAAGCATGAAGGGATAACACTTAACCAGTGTAATAGGATAAGGGAAGAGGGTTAAGATAGCTTGAATCGACTAAATACACTTAACCAACCCAACCTGGCGAGAAAGAAAACTAAGTAGTAGACCTCAATTGAAAAGGGGACTAAGTAGTAAAACTTAGTTAAGAAAACAAGGAATTTGGAAACTAAGTGGTAAACCTTAGTTAGTAGAACTAAGTAGTAATTCTTAGTATAACACGAAGGAGCAGACATCCATCTGGTTTTAAGAAGGCTCCAACGAATTGGGTTACGAAGCCCGAGGCTTCGAGGGGACGTGAGGGTACTCTTGGTATCCCTCTGTGAGGCTGCAGATGATCATCCTGGGCTCACAGAGGTTAAGGTCTGCGTTAGAAGAACCGAGGGTATGCCTTGGTTGTAATATATATATGTGGCAACCTAAAAACTAGGATGGACCAGCGTGATTCGGCGAGAAGACGGTAGCCCTGTGATAGCAACTCGTCGTCTACCATCCATCTTGAGTCAATCGAGATACGTGAAGCGGAAAGGCGGAGAACTCCAAAAGACCATATACTTGCTATCTAGTTATGGTTGCGGATGGCCATAGGATAGTGGGGCACCGGGGGCCGGCGTATAGTTCTCATTTTACAAGGTGTGCCTTTCATTAGCTGAGGGAGGGGTCAAGTGGGACCATAGCCACTGGAGTAAAAACAGACCTTAGCATCTGCATCGGCAGATATCTGAAAGCTCCCGACCGAGTTCTGTATTCCTTGATTTGCCCTGTCACAGGACTCGGATCGCACATTACAGGACATGTGCATCTAGACAAGCGATAGCGATTCGCGATACATACGTGGGGAAGCCTAGGAACATATACCACTCTAGGTAGTGTGTCCTAGACTTGGGGGCATTGTTCGACAGGTAGCGTAATCCCTAGTTGGACTAGGTCCCTGAACTCGAAAAGCGTTCAGCAGATAGCGTAAAACTATAGTTAAATCTAGAAAGCAGTGGATAGAAAACCCTAGATTAGATCTAGGTAACAACTAATAAATGGATGCCTGAAGGCGATGGAAAATACAGGGATTGGGATCACGTTATCGTTACTAGTTGAAACACTAGTTAGGCGGTGCAGAGATATAGAAACCAGTATAACAAGTAAATAGTGAAGCAGCGAAAGTATTAGAGCGTATCCAGTTTATCTTAGCATATCTTGTGACTACCTTGTCTAATCTTGTTGACCCTATCGTCATGGTGTAATCTTATATTCAGTTAATTCATGTCGTTTTGTTTTCCATGTTCACATGCTAGAAGTTACTGAACTTACTCAGGCTTTATGTCTGACTCTGTTTTTCTTTCGTCTTCTTTCTTCCGTTCTCCCCCCAGGTTGTTAAGGAGGAAATAGGATAGCTCAGATTTGTTTTGGGATGATTTCTCTTTCCAAGCTTGAAGAATCTTGGATGCATCGGCTTTGGATTGCTATGGCTAGCTTTTGTTACATTGGGGAATATAAATGTATTTTATGCTTCTTTATTTTGTAAAGACAGTTGATACTCTGATATTGTAAAGGAACCTTGTACAAATTATTTTGTCAATAAAGCAAAGTTTTATTTTCCGCTGTTTAATGTTTGTCTGTCTTGTAATTTATCTGCATCTTTTACCCATAATGCTCCACAGAACTTAGTGCATTCCCTTTGTGAGTGATACTAACGGATGTGGGGTGTTACAGTAGACAGGGCCAAGCTGAATTCATATAGGTCTAGGGGAGGGGAAATATCAACGAAGACAAAATAACCTGACTGATTGCTATTTTCTTAGGAGCTTGCATAATCAGGATAGCAAAATAAACGCCTCCTTACAGGGACACCTCCTTAAAGGGTTAAACACGTTGTTGTATGCTGCAACACTGCAAATCAGCTACATTCAATTCAAGGAGGAAATTGGAACACTTATGAAGAATGCTGATAAAAATGGTCCTGATACCTTTGGGTCCTGATACCTTTGACTACAAATAATATGACAGTCCATAAAATAGCAAAAGAATGCTGTAGAGCGACCAGGTTTTTCTAGCTGTCAAGAAACATCCATGGGAATTCGAATTAGCTACTCTACAATAATCTATTCTGTATAAATCTGTAAATTCTTAAGAATATTTATTTTTCCCTCCCCTTGAGCCAGAAAACATACATGACCATGCTGTTTTATGTTGTCATACCCAATAAACTGAAAGATAAAACTAAAACTGTTTTCTTCACATTTATAGCTCAGTTTTAAATCACTTGCAATAATACAATGTTGAGCATAAATACAACATAACTAATTTAAAAATCGCCCAACTTATCCTACTGAAATTTAAAGATCCTTCATAAAGGAAAATAATAAGAATCATTATTCATAACAGCCCACGAATTCTGAATAATGGTATCTGACATGGTTAATTATAAGTTATTTCACCCCTGTTTGAGATTATTAATGGATTAGTTATCAGAGTACGCAAGTTAGTCAACCATGCTAAATTTGGCCGCTTTTATGGCAATGAAAAATAAATTAGATAAAGGAACCAATCAGTTGCACCCCAACAATGAAAATTTAGAGAAATTCGGATTTATTATAATTTGAAGATAACAGAAATACCATTAATTAAAATTACAATTTTCATCAAAAAGTATACAAATGTTTTTATGTGATTGCGCTGCATAGTTTCTTTTCAATCCAACAGTGAGTATAAACCATATAGGAGAGGAGAAAAAAATAAAAGTTTCAAGAAATAAAAAATAATGGAAGGATCATAGAAAAGAAGGGGAAAACAAAACAGTAATCAACTATACGTACATTTTGTTTAGCTTGTATTAATCATTGAGTAAAAACAAAGTCTTGTCCTTAGCCAAAACTTGCTTGCACTAAGCTGACTTTCAGTAACCCAACATAGAGTATAAATATCTGAAACACACCTCTAAATAACAGCATGTCCCTTGTTTTTTGTTTATATGGTGCATACTACAGAATCTTATTTTCATTTTTTATTTATATGATGCATACTGCAGAATTTTATTTTGATATTAGTTTGTTGTAAAAGTATATTTACAGTCCACAGCCTTGGCTCACCTAACAACATTCCATTACCTCCAATGAATATGAAACAAATATATATGATATGAAATAGAAATTACTGTAATACAAATCAATAATCAAATTTGATTTGCTTAATTTCAAAAAATTAAGAATGAGATATCTTACACCAAAATTTACCAAACTCCTTGCATCAATTACCTGAACATATTTTGAATAATGAATTAAAAGATGGCAATTGATTGCGTTCCACTAATGTTGAATAATATTTAGTTAAAGGACTATATGACCCACTTCTATTAAGTGTTATCCACGATGTTCTTCTTCTGAATTTATGCATTATTTCTCGCCAAGATGCTAAGTAGATGTTGTAGTGTCAATTTTTAGAAATAACTATACTTGTGTATGATATTCTTTTGGAACATGGAAAATCGCCGAATTTTGGAAAAAAATAATATTATTTGAAATAACAAAAGAAACATATAGAACATACTGTGAGAACTGAAATGATTGGCTTAAAAAAATGTAATTTGATTCAAGGATTGAATAACTATCCGGTCATTGTTAGGAGAAGATAAAAAATCTTTATAAATGATGTTAGAAAACTTTGTTGCGTAAAATAATTTCACTTCTTCATGCATGACAATACATTGTTATTCAAATTAAACAAAGCAAGAACAGCATTAATTGATAAAAATGGCTTTTAAAGAATTCAAACTTGTAGAAAATCCTAACATCCTCTCATAACTGGCATTGCAGTCCATTTATTTCACTTAGTTTATATCCAAGTTGTCATGCATTACTTGATAAATCTAGTGTTATTGTATAAAACAAAACTTTTAAGATTCAGTCAAGGAATAGAACCTGACAAATTGAAAGCAACTTTAACCATACTCACTGGTTAACATATTACAAATTAATCTAGTTCCAACAAATAAACCTGGCAAACCATTCACGGATTCCACATACAATGAAGGTCAAAAGAATATAAAAGATCAACAATTCTTTCATAGAAGATTTTTTTTTAAAAAAAATCCCATAATAATCTTCCACAAATAAGATTATTCCAAATGCTTGAGCTCGCATATGATGTTAAAGTCTGCAAGCACATATCAAATGTGAAGGAATTCTTAGCATAAAAAGTAGCGAGGACTCAAGATATTTAAATAGATGGCTGTTGATAAAGGCATTTTTCAAACTCATTTATTAAAAAAGTGATTTAGATTACATATATGAACCATGTATAGATTTATAGACCTATATAAATAAAATAAATTCAGACAACTTCGATATATTACCTAAAACTTTCAAAGCAAGATTTTCGACAATTAATAATATCCAAATTTAAGGAGAAACATACTGTTAAGTTATTATATTCCATAAGAAGAAACTTTAATTGCAAATTGTAGGCTGCCAAGTAAAACATTAAATTACACAACGTAAGGTTACTGACAATAAAAATTTCAGAGTGTTCTTTGAAATTCAATATATCAGCATATACTTCATACAACATTTATTTAATTAGAGAGAAATTTATGTACTGCTTTATTTTGCAGAAATATATTAGCATATATTTCAAGTACAATTTATTTAATTTGAAAGAAACTAATGCACTGCCATATTTTTCAGTCAAACAAAAAGCTGGGAATGCTTTTTTAATAAAAATAATGGAGATAATGTATTTTCCCAATGATTGGGAACAATAATGTTAGGAGGAAACTGTGATCAATCATGAGTAGAGAAACCATATGTGACTGGCTCATTTCTTTGATTTATTTTTTACATGCATCTTAGGTGGGCCTCCATATTCCATTCCCTAATTAAACCGCACGTAATTGGCAAGTGTAAATAGAATGTCTCGTGGTATTTAGCACATCATCGTTATAAATATGACCAAAGATAAAATTTAATAAAGTCAAAGAGCTAAGTAAACCCGGTCATAAAAGAAGTTGATCAGATTACATATATAACATGTATAGAGTTGTAAGCCTGATTTGAGATAGAAAATATAATATGAGACAAAAAAGATTTAAAATTGTATAACAAAACTATATAGATTTAGCTTCACTCATCAATCAAAATAAGCATGAAATATAAGTGTGTACCTTAAGGTTTAAAGACTATCCGTGTGTATAAAATTGAGTTTTACAAAAAAATATGATGTACATAATAACAAATATATACACTGGCTATTCCATGTTGAAGGGACGAAGTTAAATGAATTACATCACATTCTAAGGTAAAATAGTTACCCAACAAAAATATAAGGGTGTGTTGAAGGTTCAAAAACTAACAGTGAAAGCTTAAACCAAAATAGTACCAACTGTTATGTAAACACAACCTATTTACAGTGGCATACCTTTTTCTATTTATTTAAAAGTAATAGTCTTATCATATTAAACATTAAATATACTCGTTTGGTAAAACCGCTAGCATTTCATTTTATTGTAGGAGAACATTTTAGGCTTGCAGTTGAACATTCTTTGAAAAAATTCCAAACACAATTAGATTGGGATATATCACTAACATACTATATAAAATTTATCCTACAATAATTATAAACAAAACCGAATAACATATAAGACAATCGATCACACATAAAAGAGCAACTATTCTGTAGTAGAAGGTTTGAAAGTAAAGAAAGCATGATACTGTAAAAAAAAAATAGCCTTTCAGCAACAAACTTAGCCTCATGTAAAGATATAGTGGCAGCAACAATAGGTGGATGCAGAATAGAATTACAAACTTTTGAGGAGGCTTATATAGTGAACATGCAAAAACTTGTTATTTAAAGTAATAATTTGAAATAGAATCATAGCATTTTCGAAAAAAGAAAAAAAAAACTTCTATGGATGTAGGAATTGTTTCAACTTTGTTTTTTAACAAAATTCGGTAAGCACAAATCAATAATTAGTTTGAAGGCAGGACTCACGTCTTCCATAGTAAGGATGGTTTTAGAACAATAGGGATTCAACCAGAATACCAAAATAGTACTGATGTTGCCTAAACTATTTAAATTGACCAAAATGCAATAATCGAAACCGCCTCAATAGAAACCGTTAAATACCTGAACTAAATTCAAAGAAAATCTCTAATTCGCTCCAATAGGATGACAAAGAGAGTGAGAATCGTCCGGATGAGTCCATGCATAAGGGTAATAGTCCTTTCATATATAATCGATATATTTGAATATAAAGAGACAAATGGGTTCATTAGATGTATTACTGACATTAATTTTAAGTTATATCTTACTGGATCCCACTGCCTCCAGTGCATACTTAAGTCCCAGTGCATATTTTTTGAGTACCATTCACGTCGTTACTTGCAATTGCACGTCGGTCAAGATAATGTTATGTCGATAACCGAAAACATAAATAGCTATCTGCAATGAAAAAATACAAATTTAAAGTCAACGTTAATTCGCATGTCACTTTCGTACGGCTGACGTTAGACCAAAAAATCCAATCCGACTCATTAACAGAGAACGAATGCAAAATCACAAAAGACGTAAGAATATTACAATTCAGGAAGTAAGAAAAACCAACGAAGTATTTTTAAATTTCAGTCTGCTCTAGATCATCGATTCCTCAATGGTGCCTCTAACCATTTACAGGAATAAAACTCTTGGACAACCAAATTAACAATACCACAATTAAAAGTAAAATATACCTTTTAGACGTGAATGAAGAATGTTTTCCAGTAGTAGTAGCCTCCATTTAGGCGTGAATGAAGAAGGTTTTCCAGTAGCAGTAGCATCCACATCATCGGTAACATCGCCCTTGATTTGGCAGTGGAAATCGATTTTAAATCCAAAGCCGTAACAATTTTCGAATGGATCTTAATCAAATTCGGTAGAAGGGAAGGAAGAATTAAACTTGAGAATGAAAAAGCTTTCCATAGTTCCTCCTTATCCGTTGCAATCAAGTTTGTTTGATAGTTGAACAGATAAATTTCACGTTGAATAGATGAATCGTGTAGTGGTTTTGGGCTTTAACAAAATTCTGGTTTTACTATCAGGGTATTCTGTACAAAAAGGTCAGACTCAAGGGGAAGAAGCAATGGCGTGAGGATTTTGATTGAAAAATCGAAGAGGTTGGAAACAAATGCGTTTTAATTGAGTGAAGAGAAACCAATATCGAGGTGATGGGATCCAGAGAGGCGAGAGCATATGCCAAATCAGGGAAATAATGTTTAGGGTTAGGCATAACAAAGAGACGGGTGGTGGACTTTTAGAGAACGTGCTTTCGGGAATAAGTGAAGAAAAATTATGACGGTTGAGTTTTAAATATGACGTGGCATGCTTCTGAGCTTTTGAAATCAAACCCAGTAATTATAATATAGTATAGATGTTATATTTTGAGTCAATGTTTCTCAGCTAGTTGACTCAACCATCAGCTACTAGCTTCTCTCCTTCGTGGATGCGTACTCAGGCTACACTCAGATTCCTATGTATCTCCTAGACCAGGAGCAAACTTCATTCATAACCGACCTTGGGCTCTAATGTTATGTCACCATGCCTTTCGGTTTCAAGAATGTTGGAGCCACCAATCAGCGACTGATCAACCGCATGTTCAAGGATTAGATAGGGAGATCCATGTAGGTTTACATGGACGATATGCTTGTGAAAATGAGAGCATCAAATGACCACGTCAAAGACTTGCCAAAATGTTTGGCATCCTCCGTAAATAAGACATGAAACTCAATCCCTTAAAATGCTCTTTTGACATTGCATTGGGAAAATTTCTAGGTTTCGTTGTCATCACAGGGTATCGAAGGCAATCCAAAAAAAACCCAAGCTATTTGGGATATCCAAGCACCTCAAAGCATTATGGATGTTCAAAGCTAAAACAGGAAAGTGACCTCCCTAAGTCGATTCATCTCTAAAACTATTGACAAATGTATTCTCTGTTTTGACTTAATTAGAAAAGGGAAGTGCAACTAAACTTGGACACAGAGTGCGTTGCCGCATTCCAGGACCTTTTGAATCACTTAGAGCAACCACCTATCTTGTTGAAACCTATGGAATATGAAGAATTATACCTTTATTTGGCTATTTATGTGCAGGCAATTAGCTTGGCGCTTGTGCACAGAGAAGATTGTGTCTAACAGTGCGTTTAATACATCAGTAAGAGGTTGGCAAGAGCAGAAAAAATTATCTGAAACTGGAAAAGCTTGCTTATTGCCTGTTGATCTCTTTCGGAAAGCTACAACCATATTTTTAGTCCCATCCAATCAAAGTCTACATTGGCCAGCCGCTACAACATGACCTGCAATGACCTGAGTCGTCTGGGCGACTTTTGAAGTGGAACATAGAACTGAGTCAATTCTAGATTACTTTTATTCCCCGTTGATCCATCCTCGGACAAGCTTAGTGGAGTTCACTATTCTCGATGAACCTCCTCCGAAAGTCAGTGAGTCTCCAAACATTCAGTGGAAACTATTCGTGGATGGGTCATCTAATAGTTAGTGTTCCGGCAGTAATGCAAAGGTCCTAAAATAAAAATAAAAGATGAATCAATATTCATTATGGAACAAAATTAAAGGAATGAATAAAATAGATAATAAACTATAAACAAACCATGAGTTCCTCTTCTGTAACAAATTTTCGAAGGAAGACATGATTAAAGAAGTCCTGCAAACTTAAATTTTAACCTAATGTGTACATTCTATTATTTAAATATTCTAGGACAAGAAGGATGAACCATATCTTTAAAACATTGTGTTTCTTAATCCAAGGAAGAGACTTTAATTTTAGATAGTTCAGCATTTGCAAAGCAAACTTTAGGTTAAAGTCCAAGATATCTCCATACATGGAGTATTCTCGTAGTTTCATTCAAAATTTAGATTTTGGATTTTACTCAATTTTTGATTGGAATCCTATTTCAAACTCAAAATCCATATTTGATTTAATTCTTGCCAATTTTTTTCGTTTTCTGTAAAAAAAGAAAATATACCCTTTGATGTAAAAATTCAATTCTAGCTATGACTATGTTTACAAAATTTTATGCATGTTTCTGTGTAGATTTGACATTGTAGTTAATCTTCAGTTTTACTTTTTTGCAAAATGGTGCATCTCTAATTCAAAATTGGATTTTATTAGGGTTTTAATCATATTTACATGCACTTGGATTGATATATTTGCTACAAAATTATGAACTTTCAATTCTGAATTTTATTTTATTTTAAATCTTATGCTTCTTGTACTTGGAAGATCATTGAAACCTAAATCTTTGTTGTATGTTTTACAATTTTTGGTCACATCAATATATTTGATAGGGCATTGATTATAATCTTAGTTACAATATATAATAATGAAACAGAGCTTTAGTCATTAATTTATATAGTTAGGATGAAAAAAGAAAGTCAAAAAATGATGTAGGATATTTTTTTAGTTCTATCGTGATAAGGAAAAATTCCATATTGTTCATTTAAACTATTATCGCCTTTCATTATGAAAACAACTGAAAAAGGATGTGTAATTTTAAAAAAGACTAAACTTATATTATCATCTGCAGCAACTAAGGTCAGATGTACTACTAATTTTTAGCAGTCTCTACTCATTATTCTTAGCGGCATCCATCCATCCTTAAACTGAGCATATGGACCTGGAGATTCCGATTACATTACAATTCAGCAACGGTTGTCTGCTCTTGCTTCTATTGTTTATAACAATTAACTAATATTGTAACTCAACTTTAACTGTGTTTTTATAGCTGAGTTTGAATCCATTTTTCAACCTCATTTATGTAACACCCCGAATTTCGGTTAATGCTAAAATCCACTAATTACAGAATATATAATCTCAGATGTGAGAATTGGGGGAAACGGGCTGCGTCATTGCGTTCGTCTCGGAAAAATACGCGAAATAGAGTCCGAGTTTTCGAAAATCGGAGTCCGTATGGCCCAGTTATGGCCCGATGAAGTTTGCAGAAAATTTGAAACTAAAAACAGATTTATAATTTAAATTCAGATTTTTAAAATAGAGCAGGCGGGGCCAGGCGGGAAGATTCCCGCCCTACCCATGTCGACAGGGCTGTCGACAGGCCTGTCGACAGGGGTGTCGACTTGCCTGTCGACTTGCCTGTCGACAGGGGGGCGACGCCCAGTGAAACTGGGTGCACCAGTTTGGGTTCTTGGGCTGGCTTGGAGGGCTGGTTCTGGAAGCTTCTTGGATCTGATGGTCCTAATCCTATCTAGGGTTAATCTAAGGGTCTAAAATGCAACCTAATCCTATAAATAACACCCTAGTCCTACCCTAATTCATTCATAATTAAATCTTGTAACTAAACTATGGCAAAATGAAACTTGATCATGGCCTCCACAAATCAATGAAGAGGAAAGCAAGCTAATCAACCTCTCTAATCAACTTCTAATCCATTCTAAAGCATCTTAATCTTCTTCATTTGGAGTGCAAATTGCTAGTGGTGAGTTTCTATCACTTTGATGATCAATTGTTAAGATAAGTAGATTAGGTGTAATGAGACTTATGGTCTTGAATGCGGATTTGTGAGTTTGAATCATTTGTAATGATATGCTAATCTATGTATAATATTAATCCTAAGTTGAATATGTGAGTTTATGCATGTTGAATATGTAAGTTATGCAAGTTGAATATGTGAGTTTATGCATGTTGAATATGTAAGTTATGCAAGTTGAATATGAGAGTTTATGCAAGTTGGATATGTGGGTTTATGTATAATAAGTAATTGATTTTATGCAAGTTAAGTATGTGGTTTTATGCATGATGAGTATGTGATTCTATGCATGCTAAGTATATGATATTATGCAAGTTTAGTATGTGATTCTATGCATGCTAAGTATATGATATTATGCAAGTTTAGTATGTGATTCTATGCATGCTAAGTATATGATATTATGCAAGTTTAGTATGTGATTCTATGCATGCTAAGTATGTGATAATATGCATGATTAATGAGTTGTTTTATGCATATTTAACAAGTGGGTTTATGCATGTTAAACAAGCCCATATGCAAGTTACATGTATGATAATATATTCTATGCAAGTTACATGTATGTTAATATGCAAGATATGCTATGCAAGTTACATGTTTGTTAAAATGCGAGTTACATGTATGTTAATATGCAAGATATGCTATGCAAGTTACATGTTTGTTAATATGCAAGTTACATGTATGTTAATATGCAAGATATGCTATGCAAGTTACATGTTTGTTAATATGCAAGTTACATGTATGTTAATATGCAAGATATGCTATGCAAGTTACATGTTTGTTAATATGCAAGATATGCTATGCAAGTTACATGTTTGTTAATATGCAAGTATGTGAATGCTTATGCAAGAATGCGAATGCTTATGCAAGTTATGTGTATGCTTAAATGCATGTTTAACATGTTATGCAAGTTGTGAGAATGCGTATATGCAAGTTCAACATGTTATGCAAGTTATGTGTGCTTATGCAAGTTCATATGCAATAGGTTGTGCAAGTCATGTGCGATAATATGCAAGTTTGGGTTAAATGTAGTTGGGTTAATATATGCTCATATATGCAAGTTGACATCCTCTTAACCCATGACAAAGTTATATGCTAAGATTTGGTTAAAACCCATGATATTTGTGATGGATCTTCCCTTTTTATTTTGTCGTGAAATGAGAACGATTTGCGTGGCGAACGATGGGGTTAATAAATATGTTAATTAAAGTATGGTTGGGTATGATTAAGCATACCATAAAAATAAATTAACATAAGTGGGAATTTACCTATTGAGTTAGGTCTACCCCATGGGAATTTACCTATTGAGTTAGGTCTACCCATGTTATGCAAACTTGATATTAATTAGGGATAATTAATATGGGGGTGATTAATTAGGTGTAATTAATCGACTAAGACACGAGGTTGGACTCATTTGTAGTGTAAAACTGCCCGGACCCGACCGGCTTAACCAGTTGCTACAAATGTTAGCCCAATGTGAGAGGTCTTAGGCACAAACTAAATACGTGATTAATGTAAAGACACGAGGTTAGACTCGGTTATGACATAAGGCTGCCCGGACCCAACCGGCTTAACCAGCGGTCATAAAAGATAGTCTAATGTGAGAGGTCTTTATGAGGATCACGGTCTTAATTAATTAAGAAACACTTAACCGTATAAGCATATAGTGGGGCATGAGGGTTAAGTGGGTGCCTTGGGTGGCATGTGGAAATCTGGTGGTTGCCTTGGGTGACAATAGAAAATACGATTAGAATACTTAACCAAAGTGGGACATGTAATTAAACATGGGTAAAGGATTAAGTAAGTGCTTTGGGCGGCATGTGGAAATCTAGTGGGTGCCTTAAGGGGCAATTGAAATATAATTAAATGACTTAACCAGGATTTATAACATGAAGGTAGACATGATTATTAAAAAGGGTTAAGTGGGATACACTAGATAAGGTTACAAGCTTAGGTGGTAGCTTGTGGGGGGCCCATTTCAACCAATATCCCAAACGTATCTTTGTGGGCTCGACCCAAGTCGAGTGACGGGACACGCATATTGGGCTTGACTATAAGAGGCCAAAACGGGTTAGCGGTGGCAACGTAGGACCAACGGGTTTCATATGCGTGTGTGGACCCGGGCTGGTTAGTAAATCGTTGTTGCATCGTGTAGGTATAAAGCCGTGCACCGTTGATATTATCAGGTTGCCACTTTGGGGAAATGATACATCCCATTGTGGGACCAGCACGGATATCTACGTTAGGGAGCCGATCGCTTGGGGGTAGTGGGTACACCTAGTAAAGATAGGGGCAGACGGCACCTATGTAGGGGTAAAAGAAACTACTGGCTAAAAATTACTAAGTACATTTAGTGGGATCAACCTTTAAGTAGGAACTAATATTGGGTAGGTAGAACTGGTGTGGTGCAGTGTAGGAATTACTCTTGGGTGGATAAGTCTGGGGCGGTGTAATCTAGTAATTATCCTTGGGTGGATAAATGCGTCTTTACGGTGATCTTAGTTTATCCTAAGTTTACCAAGCTGCTTAGTGTAGCCATTCATCCCCAGTCGTTACCGTATATCAACTTATGTCTTCTCTGGTTATTTTAATGATTGTATTGTTAGGGTTATAGGACTCACTCAGACTTATGTCTGACCCCGTTGTTTTTATCTTTTTCCCCAACCCTAGGTTATTAGAGTGGGCCTGGTGCTAGTGGGCTTTGATCTGATTGATGTATCTATCCTATGGAGCTTGGACCTCTGAAGTGAAGCCGAGCTTATCTTTCCTTTTATGGCTATTAGTTATGTAGTGGGATTATGTACTTCTATTTTATCAAGATGGATATTATGTACTTGACTCTGGTTTATGGTTTTGTGATGTAACCAAACATGTATTACTTTCCGTTGCAATGAAATGAAGATTTAAATTTTCAAGTATTACTTAAATATCTGTCTTGCTGTAATTTTACTGTTCTATATTCACTTAAAATACTTCACCGAAACTAAGGCATTCCCCTGGTATGAGTGACCTTAGCGGACGTGGGGTGTTACACGTGGTATCAGAGCTTAAGGTTACCAGAACAGATAAAATCTTTAGAAAAACTATTTATCTAAGAAAATTTTTGAAGGAGTATTTTCAAAAACATGTCTTTTAAGAGAAAAGCATAATCCCCGATAGCCATATCTTTATCTTTCGAATTCTCCGTTTGAATCTCTTTCTCTCTCGGTTTGAGTTTCCCCTCCGTGTGTAGATGATCTTTCCAAAATAGATAAGGATGGAAAACCGCTTCAAGGGAATTAGACGTAAATCAGATTAGAAGTTGGTTCAAGAAGGGGGAGAACTTGTAAGTACTTATTGGATGGACGATGGGAGGAAGGCTCTAATAGTTGTTTGGTTAATGAAGGACGAAACCTCATTAATGGGAGGTTACGAGTGGAGAATGGGAAGGAGAAGGCTAGTAGTTATCCTTTTGGGAGGAATAGGACACCTTATTAGGATTGTCCAAAGAAGCAAGGGCAAGGTATGGAATCTTAGTGAGGATAGTTGTATTTCCTCACGACTAGGGTGGCAGATGGGAATAAGACCGTCTAGGTTGGAATTTGGATTTCTTTATTATCCGATCCAAACTTTATTTGATTCTGATGTATCGAGTTCGTTTATCTCATCATTGTTAGTTGAGTCACTGCACTTAGACACCAGTTTAGTAGATGATCCCTTAGTTGTTTCAAACCCAATTGGGCTCTATGATGTGTTTGGGTTTATACTTAGTGTTGAGTTTGGATGTGACGCTTGTTGGGCTTCACAGGCTATGGGTTAGTTTTGGGGGCATGGACTGGTTATCCAGTAGGGGTGCCGTTCTTGATTTTGATGAGAGAGTTGTTAGGCTTATGACCCGCTTGGGTAACACTCTCGAGATCTCTTGTAATCCCATAGAATCTGTTATGCTAAGATATCTAGAATCGCTTGACACGTCGGTCGAGAGTTTGCGATCTGTTAGAAGTGGTCCGGGAAAACTCGGATGTGTTTGAGAAGGGGAAGGGCTTACCTCCGGAGCGGGAGATTGACTTCCGAATATATCTGGTAAACAATGCCAAACCAGTGACTTGGCCAGTGTGCCACAAGGCTCCTCGTGAGAGGAGGGAACTCCATAAGTAAGTAGGCGATTGCTTGAGAAGGGGTTCATAAGAAGAAGTATATCGGAGTGGGGCGCTCCAGTAGTTTTTGCCATGAAGGCGGATGGGTCCCTCAGACTTTGTGTAGGCTAAAGAGAACTAAATAAACTCACAAAGAAGAATAGACACACATTGCTGAAGATTGATGATCTCTTTGATCAGTTAGTTGGCGCCTCAGTATTTTCGCAGTTGGACTAAGCCACATGGTTTCGTCAGTTGAGAGTGGCTGACGATAGTATAGAGAAGATTGCCTTTAGGACTCCGGATGGTTTTATGAGTGGCTGGTGATGCTATTTGGTTTGACGAACGCCCCCGCATACTTTGTTGATTGGAAGAGAAGGGTGTTCAGGGAGTACCTAAATAAGTTTGTGATGATCTTTGTGGATGACATCTTAGTCTTTTCTAGGAGCGAAATAAGTTTTCATATGTGCTCAATAGGTTGAGCAAAGCCAGTTATGGGATAAAACGGTGGTTTTGGAGCGAGACTGGCAAGGACATCCAAAGTTGGTCAAAGGCTTAATTGTTTAGCCATTATTATTATTATTATTATTTTTAGTATCATCTCACGTAGGTTGCCTGAACTCGAAGGAGATATCCCTTGGGTGTTTGTCTGATATTGGTTTCGGCCTTTGGGGCTTGCATTTGGGGGATGTCGAATTCGACTAGGGTGGTCTGCGTGAGAGATGGACAGTTGTGACGATTTTGGATAGGATTCTTAGCATATTATGAGTTTGAGATAGCGTATACCTCTAACAAGGGAAACATGGTAGCAGACACCTTAAGAAGAAAAAGGTTGTCCGTTGAACTATAGAGTTTGGAATTTATTTCTATGTTTGACTTTAGACCTTCCGTTGATTTTGTATCCGGTTTGCTAGCCTCCTTGGAGGTTAGGCCTACTCTTTTGGGGCGTATTGGCGGAGCACAGCGAGACGACCCACAATTGGTTGAGTTAGTAAAGAAGCTCATAAGGACGGGAGTCGTCCAGCCATTTGAGTAGGTACACCCTAGATGGTAAGGGGTGGTTGCGTAGAGATGGTAGACTTCTGTGTACTGCAAGACGAGGGTTTGAGGAAGGTTATACTTGATGATATACATCGGTCGAAGATAACCATTCATCCCGGTAGGGACAAGATGTACCAAGACATAAAGCGAGTTTTCTTTTTGGCCAATCTGAAGAAAGACGCGGCCAAGTATGTCGCTAGATGCTTGGTGTGCTAACAAGTGGAAGCGAAGCAGAAGAAACCCGGAGGGTTGCTTCACCCGTTAGAAGTTTCGTAATAGGAAGTGGGATAGTGTCTCATTGGATTACCGAAATCAAGGAAGGGTAATACGGGGATTGGGCTTATGGTAGATAGACTTACTAAGTGTGCCCATTTCATACCCGTGAAGAGCAAGAGGACTGTTACATGTCTAGCTTCAGTTTACCTTCGAAAGATTATTAGATTGCATGGTGTACCTTCCAGCATTGTGAGTGATCAAGATCCTATCTTCACTAGTGAGTTTTGGAAGATTTTGCAAGAGGCGGTAGGGACTCAGTTGTGTTTGAGCACCGCATATCATCCTCAGATGGACGGTTAGACCGAGAGGGTGAACCGTATCTTAGAATATCTTTTGAGGTTATGTATTTTGGATTTTGGAGGTACATGGGAAGAGCATCTCCCATTGGTGGAGTTCGCATATAATAGCAGCTTTCAGTCCAGGAGTGGTATGGCTCCTTTTGAAGCTCTTTATGGAAGGCCTTGTTGATCACCTACATGTTAGTGGGAATCTACGGATAAGATCTTCGTTGGGCCGATGTGATTAAAGAGTCCTCAGAGAAGATTGACTTGATTCAAAGAAGGATGAAAGCAGCACAGGATAGGCAAAAATCTTATGCGGACAAGAGAAGGACGGATCTTGAGTTTGAAGTTGGGGACATGGTTTTATCAAGGTATCTCCGTTGCGGAATGTGGTTCACTTTGGATCTGTTAGGAAGTGAGTACCAAGGTTAGTAGGGCCATTTCCCATTAAGGAAAGAATTGGACAGATGGCATATAAAGTGGAGTTGCCTGACAAACTTAGTGGTTTACCGGGTGTATTTCATGTGTCCCATTTGAGGAAGTGCTTACATGAAACCGCTGAGGTGGTAGAGCCGAGTTTGCTTAAAGAAGCAGAGTTAGAGCGCGATGAGACGATTCGACGAGCTCCTACTCGCATCATTGGGTTAGAGACTAGGAAGTTGAGGAACAGAGAAGTTCAGCTAGTTAGAGTGCAATGGGGAGATGACGAAAGCAATGCTACTTGGGAGACGGAAGCGAAGATGCGTTCTTTGTATCCATTTCTTTTTGAGAGTATGTCTTTTAACTTCTCCTTTATCGCTTGCCTAGTACTTACCTTATCTTTAGTATGTCCTCTCGATTAGTGCTGTTTGACCTTTAGATAGGGAAAACCTATGGTTGAAACATGTGTTTGAGACATGTTATGGTTGATGGATGCAAGTGGATGCAAGTGTTTGCTAGTGGTTGCTCGTGGATGCATATATACACACTCTAGGCACTAGATCGGCTCAATCACTTCATATTGCATATTGCATAAAATTGTGTGTGGTTAGCTATATTTATGGATGTATAATGATTGTGTTATCATATGGATGATGCATTTTGGTGAATGATTGTGCACTCATATAGATACTGTATGTGTCGATAGGGTTATCTCGCATACATATTGGATGCATGGCACTATCATGGTTTGCATATGTTCGTACATTAGATAGGGAACATATACACACACTTTTCGCATATGCTCATACATCATTAGAAGTTGTTTAAGGACAATGGATGCTCGTGTTTGATGGATTGAGTAGATGGTTGTTTGGATGGTAGGATATGCATTCTACTTAGCTTAGAGATTTCGGGGACGAAATCCTTTAAGGAGGGGAGAATGTAACACCCCGAATTTCGGTTAATGCTAAAATCCACTAATTACAGAATATATAATCTCAGATGTGAGAATTGGGGGAAACGGGCTGCGTCATTGCGTTCGTCTCGGAAAAATACGAGAAATAGAGTCCGAGTTTTCGAAAATCGGAGTCCGTATGGCCCAGTTATGGCCCGATGAAGTTTGCAGAAAATTTGAAACTAAAAACAGATTTATAATTTAAATTCAGATTTTTAAAATAGAGCAGGCGGGGCCAGGCGAGAAGATTCCCGCCCTACCCATGTCGACAGGGCTGTCGACAGGCCTGTCGACAGGGGTGTCGACTTGCCTGTCGACTTGCCTGTCGACAGGGGGGCGACGCCCAGTGAAACTGGGTGCACCAGTTTGGGTTCTTGGGCTGGCTTGGAGGGCTGGTTCTGGAAGCTTCTTGGATCTGATGGTCCTAATCCTATCTAGGGTTAATCTAAGGGTCTAAAATGCAACCTAATCCTATAAATAACACCCTAGTCCTACCCTAATTCATTCATAATTAAATCTTGTAACTAAACTATGGCAAAATGAAACTTGATCATGGCCTCCACAAATCAATGAAGAGGAAAGCAAGCTAATCAACCTCTCTAATCAACTTCTAATCCATTCTAAAGCATCTTAATCTTCTTCATTTGGAGTGCAAATTGCTAGTGGTGAGTTTCTATCACTTTGATGATCAATTGTTAAGATAAGTAGATTAGGTGTAATGAGACTTATGGTCTTGAATGCAGATTTGTGAGTTTGAATCATTTGTAATGATATGCTAATCTATGTATAATATTAATCCTAAGTTGAATATGTGAGTTTATGCATGTTGAATATGTAAGTTATGCAAGTTGAATATGTGAGTTTATGCATGTTGAATATGTAAGTTATGCAAGTTGAATATGAGAGTTTATGCAAGTTGGATATGTGGGTTTATGTATAATAAGTAATTGATTTTATGCAAGTTAAGTATGTGGTTTTATGCATGATGAGTATGTGATTCTATGCATGCTAAGTATATGATATTATGCAAGTTTAGTATGTGATTCTATGCATGCTAAGTATATGATATTATGCAAGTTTAGTATGTGATTCTATGCATGCTAAGTATATGATATTATGCAAGTTTAGTATGTGATTCTATGCATGCTAAGTATATGATATTATGCAAGTTTAGTATGTGATTCTATGCATGCTAAGTATGTGATAATATGCATGATTAATGAGTTGTTTTATGCATATTTAACAAGTGGGTTTATGCATGTTAAACAAGCCCATATGCAAGTTACATGTATGATAATATATGCTATGCAAGTTACATGTATGTTAATATGCAAGATATGCTATGCAAGTTACATGTTTGTTAAAATGCGAGTTACATGTATGTTAATATGCAAGATATGCTATGCAAGTTACATGTTTGTTAATATGCAAGTTACATGTATGTTAATATGCAAGATATGCTATGCAAGTTACATGTTTGTTAATATGCAAGTTACATGTATGTTAATATGCAAGATATGCTATGCAAGTTACATGTTTGTTAATATGCAAGATATGCTATGCAAGTTACATGTTTGTTAATATGCAAGTATGTGAATGCGTATGCAAGAATGTGAATGCTTATGCAAGTTATGTGTATGCTTAAATGCATGTTTAACATGTTATGCAAGTTGTGAGAATGCGTATATGCAAGTTCAACATATTATGCAAGTTATGTGTGCTTATGCAAGTTCATATGCAATAGGTTGTGCAAGTCATGTGCGATAATATGCAAGTTTGGGTTAAATGTAGTTGGGTTAATATATGCTCATATATGCAAGTTGACATCCTCTTAACCCATGACAAAGTTATATGCTAAGATTTGGTTAAAACCCATGATATTTGTGATGGATCTTCCCTTTTTATTTTGTCGTGAAATGAGAACGATTTGCGTGGGGAACGATGGGGTTAATAAATATGTTAATTAAAGTATGGTTGGGTATGATTAAGCATACCATAAAAATAAATTAACATAAGTGGGAATTTACCTATTGAGTTAAGTCTACCCCATGGGAATTTACCTATTGAGTTAGGTCTACCCATGTTATACAAACTTGATATTAATTAGGGATAATTAATATGGGGGTGATTAATTAGGTGTAATTAATCGACTAAGACACGAGGTTGGACTCATTTGTAGTGTAAAACTGCCCGGACCCGACCGACTTAACCAGTTGCTACAAATGTTAGCCCAATGTGAGAGGTCTTAGGCACAAACTAAATACGTGATTAATGTAAAGACAAGAGGTTAGACTCGGTTATGACATAAGGCTGCCCGGACCCAACCGGCTTAACCAGCGGTCATAAAAGATAGTCTAATGTGAGAGGTCTTTATGAGGATCACGGTCTTAATTAATTAAGAAACACTTAACCGTATAAGCATATAGTGGGGCATGAGGGTTAAGTGGGTGCCTTGGGTGGCATGTGGAAATCTGGTGGTTGCCTTGGGTGACAATAGAAAATACGATTAGAATACTTAACCAAAGTGGGACATGTAATTAAACATGGGTAAAGGATTAAGTAAGTGCTTTGGGCGGCATGTGGAAATCTAGTGGGTGCCTTAAGGGGCAATTGAAATATAATTAAATGACTTAACCAGGATTTATAACATGAAGGTAGACATGATTATTAAAAAGGGTTAAGTGGGATACACTAGATAAGGTTACAAGCTTAGGTGGTAGCTTGTGGGGGGCCCATTTCAACCAATATCCCAAACGTATCTTTGTGGGCTCGACCCAAGTCGAGTGACGGGACACGCATATTGGGCTTGACTATAAGAGGCCAAAACGGGTTAGCGGTGGCAACGTAGGACCAACGGGTTTCATATGCGTGTGTGGACCCGGGCTGGTTAGTAAATCGTTGTTGCATCGTGTAGGTATAAAGCCGTGCACCGTTGATATTATCAGGTTGCCACTTTGGGGAAATGATACATCCCATTGTGGGACCAGCACGGATATCTACGTTAGGGAGCCGATCGCTTGGGGGTAGTGGGTACACCTAGTAAAGATAGGGGCAGACGGCACCTATGTAGGGGTAAAAGAAACTACTGGCTAAAAATTACTAAGTACATTTAGTGGGATCAACCTTTAAGTAGGAACTAATATTGGGTAGGTAGAACTGGTGTGGTGCAGTATAGGAATTACTCTTGGGTGGATAAGTCTGGGGCGGTGTAATCTAGTAATTATCCTTGGGTGGATAAATGCGTCTTTACGGTGATCTTAGTTTATCCTAAGTTTACCAAGCTGCTTAGTGTAGCCATTCATCCCCAGTCGTTACCGTATATCAACTTATGTCTTCTCTGGTTATTTTAATGATTGTATTGTTAGGGTTATAGGACTCACTCAGACTTATGTCTGACCCCGTTGTTTTTATCTTTTTCCCCAACCCCAGGTTATTAGAGTGGGCCTGGTGCTAGTGGGCTTTGATCTGATTGATGTATCTATCCTATGGAGCTTGGACCTCTGAAGTGAAGCCGAGCTTATCTTTCCTTTTATGGCTATTAGTTATGTAGTGGGATTATGTACTTCTATTTTATCAAGATGGATATTATGTACTTGACTCTGGTTTATGGTTTTGTGATGTAACCAAACATGTATTACTTTCCGTTGCAATGAAATGAAGATTTAAATTTTCAAGTATTACTTAAATATCTGTCTTGCTGTAATTTTACTGTTCTATATTCACTTAAAATACTTCACCGAAACTAAGGCATTCCCCTGGTATGAGTGACCTTAGCGGACGTGGGGTGTTACAATTTAAAAGTAGATAATTTTTCCTAACGTGAATTTTTTAGCTTGTTTCAATTGATTTTGAACTTGGTTTTCAATCCAGTAAGGGAAGTCATGCTATGATTCAAATGACCTTTCCATCATCAAATGATTTCCTCACAAAAGTAACATTTCTAACATCAAATGATTCACTCACAAAAGTTAAATTTGCAAATTCAAAAACCAAACTTTCTAGCACCAATTAATTCCCTCACAACATCAAATGCTTCTTCAAGCAACATGACCAAGTTAAAAAAAATCATTGAATTCAACAAAAAGTGACAAAACCCATAACTAAATATGAAACTCATTCGCTAGAAATGAGATGGTCCAAGCAATCCAATTGGAAAAGTAAGAATACTCACCTTGATTTTTTATCCAGTAAGCGTAAGCTTGTGTAGCATCCAAAAACTTTTCTCAGTTTATGACCTCGGTTTGGATTACAATGTTACAATTTTGTAATTCCAAAAAAAAACCAGATGAATTAACAGTGTTAAGTGTTGGGTTTGAATAAAGAAACAAAAATACACTTTAGTAATATATTTTGGTTTAGCAATGGATAGGAAGCATTGTCATATGCCATTGCAAAAAAAAAAAAAAAAAAAAAAAAAAAAAAAAAAAAAAAAAAAAATTAGCAATTAAAGCAAACATGGGGTGGGAAATCATTGTTTTGGTGTAGTGTAGGGTACAGGTGATATGGGTTTTAAATTTAGTGGTTTATGCTTTCTTGTACCACAAGAGTCGGGAGGGACTTGGCTTGGTATCACTTTTTGGTTGACGCGAATTGTGTTTGGTTGAACCAGTTCAGATCACGATCAGCCCGACTAAATATTTATGAATAGATTAAGGGAAATGTTTCAATCATTAAACGACAACAAATAATAATTGCAAAGCTTGTTTTATTTATCATTTGCTCTGGTTAAAACCACACAAAATCTCACTCCCAGATCATAGTTTATAATTTCAAATTAATAATTGAAAGGCCATAAAATAACGGGTTAAATTTTTTCTGCTTAAAACATACAAACAAAATTATGATGGGAAAGGTTACAATTACTTTCCCAGTGATCTAAATATGAGCATATTTGTTATTTTAGAACAAGGATGGTACACCACTGAGATTAATTCTTCACATGTTATTTGCCTCTTTGATAGTTGATTACCAAATTTCTAGACTAAATATTAGAATTTGATACAGAAAGAAGAGGATACTAAACGATAGCAAACAGACTACATTGTTATTAATTGTACTAACTAATTACATGCGAACAAGCTTTTAAATAAATAAAGAAAACAAATTACTTCCTAAACACTAGGCACTTCCCCGAAGACTAGGTTAAACACGTCACAATCCCAATAGAATATAACAGGCACTGCTTTTCCTAACAATCCCTCCGTTAAGCTGAATGTGTCTCAAATATTCAGTTTATAACTCACAAACGCTAACTGTGATGCTCGGCTTTGCATAGACAAACTCGATCACGAATTTTATATTTATCTGATTGGACATATTTAACTGTTTCAGTTGATTGTTGCTTTAACCATCAACATACACTCTTGGTTTCCTATAAGGGATCCACTGACCTCTCCATTCGGGTCTTCACTTGTATATGTCATCCCCCAATAAGTGAGAACCGCAACTCTTCTTCCTTACTTGTTGGATGACACAAAAACAAGTCTCCTCACTTACTTACTTCACTTGTAGGCATGCCTATCTTCTCATAGACATATCATCAAACAATTATCTTTGAGCAACTCCACAAATGTCCAACACTACAACTGACATTCTACTCTTCATCGTCTTCTTCTTCATCTCCACGTTGTTTTCACATAGGCATTTCACTGCAAGCAACTTACTTCAACCACCACAATCCACTCAACATCAAAGATTGCTACCTCCGCCCCTGCTTCCAATCTCTGTCAACCAAACATTACTGCCAAAGGCAACTCCAAAGTCAACCTCCACTTCTGCCTTTATAACTATACATCACCCACTGCCAAACCTTGACACATTCTACCCAGCAGAATTCACAGAAAAAAAAAAAATCCAACCATTAACATCACAATACCTACATATCACTACTATACAGACAATATCCATTTTCATCAACACAGCACTCATATGCTTCACAAAACAAAGCACCAAAAATCAACTACACCTTCATCCAACGCCACCCACCATGCTAACAATCACTACACTACCTACATCCACCACAACCATACACCTATCAGCATACGCATTTCATAAACGAAACCCGCTGCAACATTGAATAAACTAAACTGCCCTAAACTCCCCTATTCCATCCTAGCACCACTGCAAGTTCGACCATTTACTTCAACTTCTACCAACAACTTCTCAAGTGAAAACTAAACCTTATCAATTCACTCAACAGGTCCTTCACCCATCAGCCTACTACGACAGCCTTGGTTTCACCAATTTCAGCAACTATTCACTGCACTCTAAAGAACAACTCCCCTCACGAACGCGAGACCACTTCAATTCGCCGCTCAATTCACGCAACTTCCAGCAAAAGCTTCCTCACACGTTCAGACCGAACTCCTCATAGCGCAAAAAGCCCATCACTAATTCTACTACCATCACCATATACCACACTTCACTGCTCTTCACTGTTGTGCCTGCAAAATCATTGCTGTGCCTCCAAAATAACCAGCTCCCACTGTCCATACTCGCAAGTCTTTAACACTGCAGCTCCATCCTTCCTTGCACTATTAACACACCATCAACATCCTCCTACATCACGGCAAAACCAACACCACAACATCATTGGAATGCAGCAACCATTCATTTTTATATTACCTAGAAAAAATATGGCAGCGACTCAATCATTGATGGTAGATCTGGTAGCACAAATCAGGTGTAGTGTCAGATCTGGACCAAGGAGAGGCTTGGCGGCGGACATGGCTTGGATCGTGGAACATGGAGAGGCAATTGATGGTCGTGCTCTCTACATCAATGTTACAATAAAGTAGAACACTTAGCCACTCCATCGACAAGTGGAAGCAATAGGAATAACCAACGTCGAGCTTTCTACCTCTAGAGTGGATGTAACATCATAGTATAGATTTCAAAGTTTACATTTTTTGTTGTTGTTGCGACTAAAAAAAATTCAGCTTTGTTTGAAAGGAGTATTTGATTTTTATATTCAGAATATAAGCATATGGTTGGTTTCCTTTTTGATGTAATGGACTACTTTGTTGAATCGACAGAAAAGAAAATAGAAAAGGATTTTGTTTCTGCTCTTTGAATCTCTCTCCTTCTCCCCCAGCTCTGATACCATATTAAAATTTGATACAGAGAGAAGAGAGATACTAAACAATAACAAACAGACTACATTGTTATTGATTTTGCTAACTGATTACATGCGAACAAGCTTTTAAATAAATAAAGAAAACAAACTACTTCCTAAACACTAGGCACTTCCCCAAAGACCAGGTAAAACACATTACAACCCCTATAGAATAGAACAAGCACTACTTTTCCTAACACTAACTACCAAAAGAGTACATGAAGATCTTCAAAATATGAAGAGAAAAAATTAACACAACATCAAAAATTTAATATTAACACACATATAAGACGGTGAGGTATTTCATGGTTTAACTAGTCAAGTAAATCTCTTTGTTTTAAATTTCAAACAATAAAGTATAAATTTAATATTCATGCATGTATAGGCAGTTGAGAAGAGATACCATTCTATTGGATAAAGGTCATCAACTCCTCTTTACTGCTAGTAGCGTTTACATCTGCAATAAAGTTGAATGAAATTTAGTAAATAATTTGTTAGTGAAAACCACAGAAGAACAAAGAAAACAAAAAATCAAACAAATCAGTACGGGTAATCGCAAAGATTAACACAATAAAATTCTATCATTGCGTCCCCCAACTCTCACCATCGAATCGATTTTAGGCACAAGTCAGGCTCAAAATTTCCAGATTAAATGCCAAAGATGCACATGCAAAATTAACCCGTTCAAAATTTCCGCTACACGATAAAATTCCGTGAGATCCATCGGTGGATCTGTCCCTAAGAAAATCTAAAAATCTATCTAGCTTAAAACTCCTGAAACCACCACCATTAAAATTATCGATGGATTCGACATATCCAATGTAGCAGCCACTACATTACGTTTTGTCAAATAGCTTCTAATGCTCTCTAAGGGACTTCGTTTCACATTTGAACGTGTTAACGTATTTTCTAATCATGAGATGTGAACCTTAAATTGCCTCAAAAACTTGTCCACTGATGCGGCTCATGTACAAATGTACTCGTTTTCCAACTGTTAAAACCACATCGTCGGTAAATCATCTAAATATAACGAAAAAAAACATCATATCCTATTACCTCATCTGAAGCACCTAATACTCTCATATGTCAAATGTATTTCATCAAATAAACCAATGAATTTGATTTTAAATCATACATCTTCAATGTCAGAAGCTGGAGATCTAAAAGATTCCTTACTTTCCAAACGTTAGCAGTGAACAGATTCTTATTCACATTCTTCAGGCTTTTGTCCGTTGGCACAACTTTAACTATCCTTCTAATCATCTCAGCCATCAAGTTTTTGTTGCCCAATAGAAGTCTTTGATTGGGCGCTCATGTTTTGATCTTCTCCTCCAACTTCATTCTATCGACCATTACCACGTAGGAATTCTGACACATATCCTTTCGTCAGTTGCGCTCTTGCATTCAGATCTGCATTCCTAGCTCTAGTATTATCAATTCCCGGCTTCCAGTAGTCATTCCAACATTACCCCAAGTGTAGTTTTCTCGAGTCTGGGTTGTTCAAATATTGAGAGCACTATTCTAACTTGCTTTACAACAAATTTAGAAATTCATGCGTTGTTTCCTGGCACTTGGTTCTAAATTCTTGTAGCCCCAGCAGTTTCTTATTGTTCCATCCTTAGTAAAAACCTATCTAGTATCTCATGTTGCCTAGCCAAGATCCCGTCATGCACCTCTTTAATCATCAACATCTTTATCTCAACTTTGTTAACATAGCTAGTTCCGCTAGAATCTAAGGACATCTCATGGCTGAACCCATGCTTTGATCGAATCCCTCCAACTCTGGATTTGTGTAACAGCCCGCATTTTATGTATCGAAAGATCGTAAAATATTTTTATTCCATTCTCTGAGGGTTTGATCATTCTCATCTTTTAATATGTTGCTTATGGGGATGTGAGACATGTCCATCATTTTTACCAATTTTGTTTGTGACCATTCTGCCCCTATCAGCCCTGTACAAGGCAGAACTTCTGAGTCGGGTCGAATCAGAGGGTGAGACCTATGCCATTGGAAAGGAATTGATGATTGGCTTTCCATAGAGTGGTTACATTAAAGATTTGGCTTAGCGGTTTGGGAGAAATCGTTGTCTTAAGGTTTTACAGTTGGCTATTCAGGTTTTGGAGCCTTGGTGGAATCCTATAAATAGTGGGTGAGAGTGGAGGGAAATGGTTTACTTTCCAATTCTCTCATTTGAAGTCATTGATCTCCTTCTTCCTCTAACACATTTCCACCATTAAAAATCTAAATCTAAGGAGGAAATCATAGATCTACACCATTGGAGGCTAGATTTACATCATTTCAAGTAAGGATTCATCAGATCGAAGGGCTACGAGCTATTTCTTCACTGTCTGGAATTCCATTCAATAATTTTGCTTCGTTTTGGGTAATTGGTGAGTGATTTACATCTCTCACATGAATGCAATGATGTTTGTGCATGTTTCTCATCAAATTGGAATGTTTTACCATAGATTACACCATTACATGTCCGCTTTTATATGCATCACTCTATGATCTAATCTAACAAGTTTTACTCGTTAATTTCATGTCATTTTACATGTTTATGTTAGTTAGATCTCTTATTTTGATCCTATGTTCATTTTAATGGTTTTTGGTGAGATTTACATCTTTTTTGTGGTAATCGTCGTATTCATATGGTTAGTAATGTTATGATTGTGTTTGATGATTTTGGTTGAGTTGGCTTCGTCGGATTCATTGTTTGGCGAAGTTTTGGTCGAAATCGGAGTTGAATTGCAATATGCAGGCTTTGACTGGGCCATAATTGACTTGGCCAGAATTGACTTGGCCAGAAGTTGGATCGGGCAGAAGTTGGCTCGGGTAGAAGTTGGCTCAGCCAGAAGTTGGATTGGGCAGAAGTTGGCTCAGGCAGAAGTTGGCTCGGGCAGATGTAACACCCCGCATTTTTAAGTATAATTAAAAATAAAATAAAATATATGAAAATATGCTTATGATAGGTAAATAATGGTGGTGCAAAAGAAGAATTAATTAATACATGAAAGGGAAGAAAAATTAGTTCGATAACGGTGTGTGTAACGGAAAAGATAGTAAAACGAGGATAATTAATTTAAGAATCAGGAATTAGGTAAAATGGACATCACTATTGCGTTCCTCTCGTAATTTTACAAGAAATAGAGTCCGAGTTTTCGAAAATCGGAGTCCAGATGAAGAAGTTATGGCCTGTGGAAGATTCAGAAGGTTCCGGTCAGCACAGAACTGGGCAGGTCGACTTGGGGGTCGACCTGGGGGCCGACCTGGGAGTCGACCTCCCCCATGGGGGTCGACTATAGTGTCGACCACCCTCCCTACAGGTCGACCTGGTCGGCCTGTTTCGGTCCAGAACACGTTTTTGAAGCCCAGGGACGATTTTTGATGGTCCGGATTGGTTTTAGGGTTAATCTGATGGCTGAAATGAATTTCTACACCTATAAAAACAACCTAAGACCTAGCCTTCTCTACACACAATTCTATTCTGCTTCTTCTCTGCCTCTGTTCTAAATAAAAATAAAAATGGCATCGCTACTCTGCTGGAATCAAAACTAGAAGCTAATCAACATCAACCTAAGCAACTCAATTCAAATTAGAGATTAAAGCTTCTGCAACGATTCTACAACAATTAAAGTTCTTTCTTTAATCCAACCAAGGCAAGTGCAATTATTTTCCGATATAAACTTTAATCATAATTGTGACATGATTGTAAATCTGAATTTGAGATTGTGTACGTTCTGTTCTGATCTATTTTATTCTGTATCTTTTCTTCTTTCTATTCTATAGCCAGGCTACTACGAGCCTGCGCCAATCTCCTAAGAGATTAACGCACGAACGCTAAAATGTTTGGGACAAATAATGAATGTGGAATAATTGGACATGGTGACTGATTTAAGAAAAAGGACATAGGTTGTAAACTAGATTTAGATCTATGCATATTCTGTGAATTGGAAGAAGAGGAACCATGGTATGTTAACATATGACTTGAGACAAAGAAAATATGGCTTAGGTGTAAAGATTTACATTAAGGTAGGACATTTATTAAATGTAAATAAACACCTAAGTAAGGGATCTTTGGGATATGTGACATGCATAGTAATCGATGGTTATATTTGATATATGATCATAGTGTGAATCATGACAATTATTTAGGCATGCTTAGGCCAAATTTAAAATTAGGCAAGATATGTTTGTGAAACTTTAAGGAATGATTAAATATGTTATATTTGCCTAATCTGCTAGTTCCGTTATATTGCTTAATCTGCTAGTTCCGTTATATTGCTTAATCTGCTAGTTCTGCTCTACTGCCTAGTCTGCTAGATTTGTTCATCTGCCAAATCTGTCATCTGCTAAGTCTGTTGAAAATGCTAGATCTGCTAGTTTGCTTAATCTGCTAAATCCGTTAAGTCGCCTAATCTGAAAAATCTGTTATCTGCAATATCTGTTGAGTTGATATAATTAGTCCGCTATTGATATAATCTGAATTAGATATAGTTATGAATAATTGACATGTATATTAGGCGTGGGTATAAATGGTGAATCATTAATTAATTGGCCGCAAAGATAAACATGGCTAACTCGAGGTTAGAATTAGTTTGCGGCGTAATTCAGCCCGAAACCGCCCGGCATATTCCAGTGGTCGCAAACAATAGGTTCTAATGTGAGAAGTTAGTCATAACGTGCTTGAAATCCGAGGTTAGACTCAGTTTGCGACAGAAACCTGCCCGGAACCATCCGGCCTAACCAGTAGCCGCAAACTGTCAGTCTAATGTGAGAGGTTTGGGCATTAATATTTAATTAATGAAAATCTGAGATAATTATGATGTCTAAAACGTGTTGGGTAAGGCTAAACCAATTGGACCAATGAATCTGATAAACCCGTTTCGTGAATCCGTAGGCCCAATACAAAGTTAGATAATCTATAACCAGTTAATCTATAAGTCTGTTAATCTGTAACCAGTTAATCTATAAGCCTGTTAATACGAACATCTGATCCGTTAGTCTGAAAACCTGTTAAATTGATTGTCTGATCTGTGTACTAGTTAATCTAAATTTTGTATGTCTAAAACTTGTAGACAAGTTAAGCTAGTCTGGGGACACAAGGTTTGGAGGGAATTACTTGTGTCATCTGTTGTTTGGGACCCATATTAGTCAGTAACCCTTTCTGGTATTAAAACTTTTACCCAACAGTAAGTAGGGTCTGAGCATGCTTACTGAACTAATTATAAGCGGTTCATTCTGATAATGGCGAGGGGTGTTGATGGTGCGTTCTAACCGGGTCATGTGCGTGCATGGATCCCGGTCTGCCTCTGAGGATGTAAGACGCCGTGACATCTGTAAATAGGTCTGTGCCAATTGGTTGTCACCTTAGGGAGTGATACACCCTACTGTGGGGCCGACACAGGATATTTATGTATTAGGGAGCCGATCGCTTGGGGTAGGGTTTTAGGGTACACTTAGTTCTGTCTGTTTCTGTTGGTACCGTCTGTTTCGGTTGGGTGGTAACACCTGTCTGTTTCTACGTGGTACCGTCTTTTCGGGTGGTAAATGCCCATTACTAGTGTACACCTAATTCTACATTCTGTTTCCGTAGGGATTAATCTGTTTATGCTTCTGTCTGTTTCTGATCGGGTGGTAAAGGCCAATTATTAGCATTCTGTTTCTGTTAAATTATTATGTACCCGTTTCTGTTTCAGTTTAGACATTAGGGTGACACCTAATTCTGTTATACTAGTATTAGTACAGAGAAGTGTAAAACAATAGCTTATATCATTCTGTTCTTCTGTTATATCTGTTACACCTGTTACAGTTATCTCTCATCCAGTTTTATTTTCATGTCATGTTATTATTACCTGTTCATAAGTGAAAATCACTGGACTTGCCAGACTTTTTGTCTGACCCTTGTTGTTTCACCTCCTTTCTTCTGTTTCCCCCCCAGGTTATCCAAGGAGGGAATACTTTAGCTTGATCCGGATTTCTTCTGCTTGAAGTGCTTAAAGTATGGTTTGGCTCTGTATAGCTTCCGTTCTATGGGGATTATGATTTTAAACTATGCATTCTGAAGGCTTTTGTACAAGACTGATATTTTGTACTTGAATTTTGATAATGTGATTTGAAAGGATGTAGCCAAGTTTATTTCGGTTTCTGTTGAAATAAAGTTATAAATTTTTCAAGTACTATTTTATCTATCTTGTAAGTTTCTGTTTTGTTTAATAAATGCTCCACCAAAGTTAAGGCATTCCCTTGTGAGTGACCTTAACGGAGGTGGGGTGTTACACTTCGTATCAGAGCTAAAGGTTACCAGATTAGATAAAAGATTTTGAAAACTATTTTCAAAAAGGTTTTGAAAGGAAGTATTTTCAAAAATAAAGCTTATTTTGAAGAACATGATCCCCAAGAGCCATATATCTTTCCTTCAGTCCTTTTTGTATTGAATCTTTCCTTTTTCGTTTCAGCATGTCTGAAGCATCTGAGATACCAGAGGGTGTTCATGTACCCGGTTGGTTTCGTCAATATCTTGAGGCTAGGACCGCCGCCGCAGGTCCAGCAAATGATCCCCCTCTTCCTCCGCCCCCTCCTCATGCAATTGCTTTCTCAAAGATTTGTAGAGATTTTAGGGCCATGGGTGGAAAGGATTTCAAGGGAACAGAATCATTCGTCAAAGCGAGGAACTGGCTCAAAGAAACTGAGGATCTATTCGTTATCTTTGAGGTGGACGATAGGTAGAAGGTACAGTTGGTGGTATGGCTGCTCAAAGACGAAGCTTCCTATTGGTGGGAAGTCACTAACGCCGAGAGGATAGTTGAAACATGGATGGATTTCAGAACAAGGTTTGAGACAAAATTCCTCTCGCAAGCTGAACGAAGTCTACAACTGGAAAAGTTCTTATCTCTTAAGAAAGGAAGTATGACAGTCAAGGAATACGTCAACCAGTTCAACCAACTGGCTAGGTTCGGATTGGATTTAGTCAACACTCAACATAAAAAGGCTCTCCACTTTGTTAAAGGATCGAACGAGCCATTGCACAACCTAGCCATGACCCATGTACCCATGGGAGCGAATTACAAGAAATTGGTGGACATGGCGCTACTGCACGAGGAAGACAAGGGCCCGAAAGAGACAAAGAAGGAAGAACCACATAATAAGAAAGCATGGCCCAAAAAGGAAACACAAAAGAAGGATGAGAAGTCTGAAGATAAGAAGGGGAAAAAGTGCTTTACTTGTGGGTGCTTGACTCATCTGAACAAGGATTGCAGAAAAAGGAAAGGCACTTGCTTAAACTGTGGAGAGATGGGACACTTCACTAGGGACTGCCCGAAGAGACGAGGGCAAGGAGGGCAGGCGAACACTCTTGAGGCTAGTGGCTAGGATAGAAATAGGAAAATTTCTATAGTAGGTTTAATTTATTTATCTGATTATGGAGTTAAGACTTTTTCTGAATCTGGTATTTTGATTTTGTAATCGATACTCTGCACTTTAATACTAGTATTATTTCTGAATTCCGCTGTAGACTCAGACCCATAAGGGTTATGGCTCATCTGTTTGAGATTGGGGTTTGAGGGATATCTGTGTTAGGCGTCAAGTATGACGCATACATTCTGAGTTTTCGTGGGGTATGATTTTATCATGCTTAACTTCCTAAGAGCCATTAGGGAACCTGATCTGTACCAGTAGTCTGTAAATATCTGAATACTTCTGATAAGATTTCCAGTTTTGACATTGTCTAAAGAGGGTAATCCTCTGGGTGTCAATTTGATGTTGGTTTCGGTCTTCGGGGCCGATACTTAGAACCCATGCCTAATGGGAACCAAGTTTTTGTTTTATCTGTACTCGCTTCCATCATTCGACTGTATCTTATCGATCGAATCTTCGAACTTTAGGTAGAAACTCATGGGTGTAAACATGTGTTTGAGACATGTTATGTTTGATGGTTGCAAGTGGATGCAAGTGGTTGCTAGTGGTTGCCCTGGATGCATATACACACACTAGGCACTAGATCGGCTCGAAAACACTCTCATACTGCATATGGATGTGTGAGCATTTTTAATTTTTGTGGATGCAAAATGATTGACTCAGCACATGGATGTTGCATATGACTGAATGGTTGTGCACTCATATAGAAATGATATGTATCGAGTAGGAAAATTGCATACATGTTGAACTCATGGCACTGGCATAATTCGCATCAAGGAGGTCAACTGAATCAGTGGACCGCCTGATCTTTGCATTAGACAAGGAACATATACACACACTTCTTGAATATGTTCATACAACATTAGAAATCTCTTAAGGACAATGAATGCCTGTGATTGGTGATTGAGTAGATGGATGATTGGATGGTAGGACACATTCTTCTTAACTTCAAGATTTCGGGGACGAAATCCTTTAAGGATGGGAGAATGTAACACCCCGCATTTTTAAGTATAATTAAAAATGAAATAAAATGTATGAAAATATGCTTATGATAGGTAAATAATGGTGATGCATAAGAAGAATTAATTAATACATGAAAGAGAAGAAAAATTAGTTTGATAACGGTGTGTGTAACAGAACAGATAGTAAAATGAGGATAATTAATTTAAGAATCAGAAATTAGGTAAAATGGACATCACCATTGCGTTCCTCTCGAAATTTAGAGTCCGAGTTTTCGAAAATCGGAGTCCGGATGAAGAAGTTATAGCCTGTGGAAGATTCAGAAGGTTTCGGTTAGCACAGAACTGGGCAGGTCGACCTGGGGGCCAGGTCGACCAGGGGGTCGACCTGGGAGTCGACCTCCCCCATGGGGGTCGACTATAGTGTCGACCTCCCCCCTACAGGTCGACCTGGTCGGCCTGTTTCGGTCCAGAACACGTTTTTGAAGCCCAGGGACGATTTTTGATGGTCCGGATTGGTTTTAGGGTTAATCTGATGGCTGAAATGAATTGCTACACCTATAAAAACAACCTAAGACCTAGCCTTCTCTACACACAATTCTATTCTGCTTCTTCTCTTCCTTTGTTCTAAATAAAAATAAAAATAGCATCGCTACTCTGCTGGAATCAAAACTAGAAGCTAATCAACATCAACCTAAGCAACTCAATTCAAATTAGAGATTAAAGCTTCTGTAATGATTCTACAACAATTAAAGTTCTTTCTTTAATCCAACCAAGGCAAGTGCAGTTATTTTCCGATATAAACTTTAATCATAATTGTGACATGATTGTAAATCTGAATTTGAGATTGTGTATGTTCTATTCTGATCTATTTTATTCTGTATCTCTTCTTCTTTTTATTCTATAGCCAGGCTACTACGAGCCTGCGCCAATCTCCTAAGAGATTAACGCAATGAACGCTAAAATGTTTGGGACAAATAATGAATGTGGAATAATTGGACATGGTTACTGATTTAAGAAAAAGGACATAGGTTGTAAACTAGATTTAGATCTATGCATATTCTGTGAATTGGAAGAAGAGGAACCATGGTATGTTAACATATGACTTGAGACAAAGAAAATATGGCTTAGGTATAAAGATTTACATTAAGGTAGGACATCTATTAAATGTAAATAAACACCTAAGTAAATGATCTTTGGGATATATGACATGCATAGTAATCGATGGTTATATTTGGTATATGATCATAGTGTGAATCATGACAATTATTTAGGCATGCTTAGGCCAAATTTAAAATTAGGCAAGATATGTTTGTGAAACTTTAAGGAATGATTAAATCTGTTATATTTGCCTAATCTTCTAGTTCTGCTATATTGCTTAATCTGCTAGTTCTGTTATATTGCTTAATCTGCTAGTTCTGCTCTACTGCCTAGTCTGCTAGATTTATTCATCTGCCAAATCTGTCATCTTCTAAGTCTGTTGAAAATGCTAGATCTGCTAGTTTGCTTAATCTGCTAAATCCGTTAAGTCGCCTAATCTGAAAAATCTGTTATCTGCAATATCTATTGAGTTGATATAATTAGTCCGCTATTGACATAATCTGAATTGGCTATAGTTATGAATAATTGACATGTATATTAGGCGTGGGTATAAATGGTGAATCATTAATTAATTGGCCGCAAAGATAAACATGGCTAACTCGAGGTTAGAATGAGTTTGCGGCGTAATTCTGCCCGGAACCGCCCGACATATTCCACTGGTCGCAAACAATAGGTTCTAATGTGAGAAGTTAGTCATAACATGCTTGAAACCCGAGGTTAGACTCAGTTTGCGACAGAAACCTGCCCGGAACCAACTGGCCTAACTAGTAGCCGCAAACTGTCAGTCTAATGTGAGAGGTTTGGGCATTAATATTTAATTAATGAAAATCTGAGATAATTATGATGTCTAAAACGTGTTGGGTAAGGCTAAACCAATTGGACCAATGAATCTGATAAACCCGTTTCGTGAATCCGTATGCCCAATACAAAGTTAGATAATTTGTAACCTGTTAATCTGTAAGTCTGTTAATCTGTAACCAGTTAATCTGTAAGCCTGTTAATCCGAACATCTGATCCGTTAGTCTGAAAACATGTTAACTTGATTGTCTGATCTGTGAACTAGTTAATCTAAATTTTGTATGTCTAAAACTTGTAGACAAGTTAAGCTAGTCTGGGGACACAAGGTTAGGAGGGGAATTACTTGTGTCATCTGTTGTTTGGGACCCATATTAGTCAGTAACCCTTTCTGGTATCAAAATTTTGACCCAACAGTAAGTAGGGTCTGGGCACGCTTACTGAACTAATTATAAGCGGTTCATTTTGATAATGGCGAGGGGTGTTGATGGTGCGTTCCAACATGGTCATGTGCATGCATGGATCCCGGTCTGCCTCTGAGGATGTAAGACGCCGTGACATCTGTAAATAGGTCTGTGCCAATTGGTTTCACTTTAGGGAGTGATACACCCTACTGTGGGGCCGACACATGATATTTATGTATTAGGGAGCCGATCGCTTGGGGTAGGGTTTTAGGGTACACTTAGTGCTGTCTGTTTCTGTTGGTACCGTCTGTTCCTGTTGGGTGGTAACACCTGTCTGTTTCTGCGTGGTACCGTCTGTTCGGGTGGTAAAGGCCCATTACTAGTGTACACCTAATTCTACATTCTGTTTCCGTAGGGATTAATCTGTTTCTGCTTCTGTTTGTTTCTGATCGGGTGGTAAAGGCCCATTATTAGCATTCTGTTTCTGTTAAATTATTCTGTACCCGTTTCTGTTTCAGTTTAGACATTAGGGTGACACCTTATTCTGTTATACTAGTATTATTACAGAGAAGTGTAAAACAATAGCTTATATCATTCTGTTCTTCTGTTATATCTGTTACACCTGTTACAGTTATCTCTCAGCTAGTTTTATTTTCATGTCATGTTATTATTAGCTGTTCATAACTGAAAATCACTGGACTTGCCAGACTTTTTGTCTGACCCTTGTTGTTTCGCCTCCTTTCTTCCGTTTCCCCCCAGGTTATCCAAGGAGGGAATACTTTAGCTTGATCCGGATTTCTTCTGCTTAAAGTGCTTAAAGTATGGCTTGGCTCTGTATAGCTTCCGTTCTATGGGGATTATGATTTTAAACTATGCATTCTGAAGGCTTTTGTACAAGACTGATATTTTGTACTTGAATTTTGATAATGTGATTTGAAAGGATGTAGCCAAGTTTATTTCGGTTTCTGTTGAAATAAAGTTATAAATTTTTCAAGTACTATTTTATCTGTCTTGTAAGTTTCTGTTCTGTTTACTAAAATGCTCCACCAAAGTTAAGGTATTCCCTTGTGAGTGACCTTAACGGAGGTGGGGTGTTACAGCAGAAGTTGGCTCGGGCAGAAGTTGGATCGGGCAGATGTTGTCTCGGGTAGAAGTTGGATCCGGCAGAAGTTGGCTCGGATAGAAGTTGGCATTGGGTAGAAGTTGGATCGGGCAGAAGTTGGATCGGATAGAATTGGCTCAGCCAGAATTGGCTCAGCTAGAATTGGCTCAGCCAGAAGTGATTCGGACTAAAGTGACCCAGACGTTTCCGGTGATGCTGTGACTTCAAAGTTAATTTAATTGGGAAATCAGGAAGTGCTAAAATAATGCTGTGGATTGCGTTGAACCTTATGAAGATGTTGGTTGGTTCATCGATGGTGGTGGCTTCGATAAGAGTCTAGAAGGGGATGTTCGAAGTGATGTGATATGTTCGTTGATCGGTGAAAAGCAACAAATAGGCATACAACTCAAAGGTCATGAGTTGGTGGATAATGGTTTCTCGAGTAGGTCGCTTGAGCAGTAGATAGCCGTCAAGGTTGGACGATTAGAGATATTGAAGGCTGGGAGATTATCATTGTCGTAAGTTCTAGCAGGCTCAAAGCAGAGGTACGATGGGGCCACCCAAAAGACCGATTGTAGGTTGAGTACCTTGGGTATTATTGAAAGGCCTAGTTGTCAAGGTTGGACATATGGAGTTTATGCTAGAACTGGGGTTACCATTAGCCCTTGACATATGGCAAGGTTAGCCGTCATACGATTAACGATGATTTCAAAGCAGGATTGGCGGTGATAGCCAGAGTCAGTCATGGATGATTGGTTGTTATGTTTATACTATCTCATATAGATTACCCAAAGTCGAGCGAGATGTTCTTTGAGTGTTTAACTGATATTGGTTTAGGCCTCTGGGGAGAGTACTTGGGGAATGTTAAACTCGATTAGGGTTGTCTACGTAAGGCCTGTGTAATCTGGATGCTATGAATGTTATCAATGATTGTTTTGGTTCCCATGTATGAATTGTTATTCCTTTGGTTGAATAGATTGTAAAGGCTATCACTCTCCGATGTGGGGAAGATAAGGTTGAGTTCTTCTCTAGTGTCGTGGGTGGATCAGTATGTTTATCTATCCTTTCTCATACACTTTATTGTTGAAGTTTGTTAGTTGTTTTATCACTTACTAAGACTATTTTCTGACTCAAGGTTTTATGTTTCCTCTTAATACCTTGGGATGTTCATCCGGTTGTGGATGGGAAGACTAAGTAACAGGTGACAGATAATGCTTTAGTGAGGACGATTATGCTGATCGATGGCGTGCAGGAGGCTCACGTACCAGTTTTACTACTATATAATAATTGGATTTCTGCTGTTTGCTTTTCTAAGTGATGTAGTGAGGCAACTTTGTACAAACACTATTTCCAAGTTGTGGATATTACTTTCTTGTTGTATGAAAGTCTTGTCTTTCTGTTTCACTATTACTACCTGTTATATATGTTCTATTATATTTTATCCTTACACTGTGAGTTTACAACAGTTTTCGCTTGTGTTTACCTACTCTGATGATCGTCCATGACTGCCTAGCACATCCTTCAGCGCATTATTCCCCTTGTATAGTGCAGAGGTTACGGGCGGTCGTCACATTTGGTATCAGAGCTCTGGTCAAAGATTTTTGGCTAAAGTTCGGACATAATCACGTATAAGAGACGTACTTATACATTTCAGCTGGATGCTTACTATATATATTAGTAGTAACGGTTGTTTTCCTTTAGCAGTTTTTCTTGAAAGTGACTAATTATTCTAAATTGCAGATTTAGAATGAGTAGATGAGAAACAAGGCACGCTGCTAGGGGAGCCAATACTAGAGGGGGGAAATGGTGCTGAACCTAATTACCTGGCCATGTTTGAAGCCATGGCAGAAGCAATTATGCGAAGGGCACCCACTCCAATGGCAACAACGGTAGATGTTAGTGTGCGAGTTCCTAGAGTAATAGATTTTGCAAAGCCGTGCAAGGACTTTACATCTCTAGAGGGGAAACCATTCAAGGAAACTGAACCAGCTGAAGAGGTTCAGAGGCAGATGGATTCATGTGTCAGAATCTTTGGAGACTTAGGTATTGAGGATGCAATAAAGAGAAAGCTTGCATAAAGGCAACTTCAAGGCAGAGCCATGGAATGATGGAATTCTGTTACACTCGAGACTCCAGAGGAAGAAATATCATGGGAGCTATTCCAAGCTAAGTTTGAAGCAAAGTTTATCTCCACTGCTCAGAAGTTTGTTCTCTTCAAGAAGTTTGTAGAGTTGAAGCAGAATGGCAGTTCAGTTCTTGACTACATTTCTAATTTTGAGGCTTTGTCTAGATATGCTTGCTCATACATTGATACACCCTATCAGAAGAACAAGAAGTTTGTCTTGGGTTTGGATGCTTATATTGGAAAGCCGTTAGTGGACCATCTTGATGACTGATTTGATGAGATTGTGGAAAAAGCTATTCATCATGAGAGATTATTTGCTAAGGAAGCAAATGTTTTCGCTGCGACCAAAGAGGTGTAGAAACCACAGCAGGATGGTAATAATAAGAAGAGGAAGCAGCACAACAAAAAGGAAAAGATGGTCAAAAGAAGCCCAAGAGTGAGGTGGTTTGCTTTAACTGCCAAGAGAAAGGCCATTTTGCTGGTGAGTGCAAGAATCCCAAAGCTGAGAAGAAGTGCTTCAAATGTGGGAAGCCTGGGCATGAGAAGAAAGATTGTCCAGAATCAGCTAAGGGCAAGCAGATTGTGAAGGCATATGCTTTGGAAGCTATGCCATCTTCTTTGAGAGCTCCTACCGCAGAGGACAAGGGAAAGGGTGTCATGGTGAAAGGTACTCTTTCTGTTAAAAGTGTTTCAGTTTGTGTGCTTTTCGATACTAGATCATCACATTCTTTCATTTGCAATGAGCTTGTGTGTCTCTTGGGTTTGGAACCTGAGATTTGTGATAGACCCTTTGTATTGACTAATCCAATTGGGGGTTCGTCAAATCCTTGCATGATATGTCGTGGTCTAGTGTTGTCGAGTCATGGTTGCTCTTTTGTGTGTGATTTCTTTGTTCTTAACTTCGTTGGGTTTGGGATCATCTTGAGCATGGATTGGCTCAAGAGGTATGCGGCCAGGGTGAATTGCGAGAAGCTAGAGGTGAGGGTCGGGGATGTGGAAGGGCGAAAGGTGTTGATTAGTTGTAAGCGCGAATATGGGGTCTTCGTGAGTTATCTATATTCGCTTGTGATTCCACAAGAAGACCTGTCATCAGTGTTGATCGCTAATGAGTATGTAGATGTCATTGATGAGGTCAAAGGGTTGCCGCCGCATCATGAGATCGAGTTTAGGATCGATTTGGTCGAAGGTGCTAGAACAATCGTTATGCCTCTTAGGCGGATGGCGCCTAGGGAACAACGAGAGTTAGAGGTGCAAGTTCGTGATCTTTTGGGAAAAGGATTCATTCGGAGGAGTGTTTCCGAGTGGGGTGCACTAGTCATATTTGCAACCAAGGAGGATGACTCGTTAAGATTGTGTATGGACTATCGTGAGCTGAACAAGGTGACAAAGAAGAACAAGTATCCGTTGCCAAGGATAGATGACTTGTTCGATCAGCTTCACAAAGCCAAAGTGTTTTCCCAGATGGATTTGGCAACTGGATTTCGCCAGTTGAGGGTGGCTAAGGACAGTGTGTCAAAGACTGCTTTTAGGACACCATATGGTTTCTTCGAATGGTTGGTAATGCCATTTGGGTTGACTAACACACCAGCGTATTTTATAATATTATGAATATAGTATTCAGAGATCAGTTGAACAAGTTTGTGCTTGTGTTCATGGATAATATTCTGGTTTACTCTAGAAATGAGGGAGATCATAAGACGCACTTGAGAGTTGTGTCAGAGATCTTGCGGAAGCATCAGCTTAAGGCTAAGTTCTCAAAGTGTCACTTCTGGAAGGATGAAGTGTGGTTCTTAGGTCATGTAGTTTTTGGAAAAGGGATGGTGGTTGACCCCGCTAAAATTGCAGCAATCCAGGACTGGGATCGACCTAAGAATGCGACAGATGTTCGGAGTTTCCTTGGGTTGGCAGGATATTACCGATGGTTTATCAAGGATTTCTCCAAAGTAGCTGCACCATTGACAGGACTGATGAAGAAGAACCAAGCATTCACATGGGATGCAAAGTATGAACAAGCGTTTGAAATCCTGAAGGAGAGATTGACGAGTGCACCTGTGTTGACCACTCCAAGTTGGAATGAAGAGAGGGTGGGTGGTATATACCGATGCATGTAGTACTGGACTTGGGCAATACTAATGCATAAGGAAAAAGTTGTGGCCTACGCAAGTCGACAGCTAAAGCCGCATGAGAAGTATTACCCAATTCATGATTTGGAGTTGGCGGCAATTGTATTTGTTCTGAAGATGTGGAGACATTACCTGTTGGGAGTTCGATTCAAGTTGTTTATGGATCACAAGTCGTTGAAGTATCTTTTCTCCAAAAAGGGTTTGAATATTTGGCAGCAAAGATGGTTAGAGTTTCTGGCGTCATATGATTTTGGCATAGCCTATACTCCGGGCAAAGGTAACGTAGTTGCCCGAAGACACGCAAGTTTGGGAGTGATGTTTTCGGAATGGAAGAGCCTGGAGTACTTGGCAAGGTTCGATTTCAGGCCAAGTTGTGAGTTGGAACCTAAAATGTTGGCAAGCTTGTCGATAAGACCACTCTTATCAAAAGAATTGACGAGAGCCAAAAGAAAGATGCGAAGCTCGTCAAGTTCATTCAGAAACTGGAACCAGAAGATAAAGAGTTCGAGGTCGATCGAGAAGGTTGGCTTCGAAAGTAAGGTCGATTAGTTATTCCTGATATCGACGGACTGAGTGATGAGGTTTTGAGAGAATGTCATCACTCGAAGCTGATGATTCATCCCGGTGGAAATCAGGACATAAAGAGAGTCTATTACTGGGAAGGGATGAAGCGAGATATTGGAAAGTTCATTTCAAGTGTATGAACTATCAATTGGTGAAAGCTGAACAGAAGAAGATGAGCGGTTTGCTTCAGCCACTAGAAGTTCCTACGTGGAAGTGGGAGCAAGTATCGATGGATTTTATCGATGGACTACCTAGAATAAGGGCAAGAAACAAAGGGATGGGTTATCATGGATCGTTTGACCAAAAGTGCGAGATTTATTCCTTTCAAGTCGACTAGGACGGCATCGAAATTGGATGAACTTTATGTGAAATAGATAGTTCGATTCCATGGTGTCCCAAAGAGTATATTGAGTGACCGAGATCCATTATTCACGAGTGCATTTTGGAAAAGTCTACAAAAAGCTTTAGGAACCGAGTTGTGCTTGAATACGGCATATCATCCCCAAACTGATGGTCAGACCGAGAGAGTTAATCGAGTTTTGGAAGATCTCCTGAGGGCTTGTGTGTTAGACTTCGGAGGATCATGGGAAGACCATCGACATCTAGTTGAGTTTGCATACAATAATACTACCAGTCTAGCATTGGGATGCCACCATATGAAGCATTGTATGGAAGGATGTTCAATTCTCCAGCATGTCGAATAGAAACTGGAGATAAGTTAGTACTTGGGCCTGAGATGATTAGAGAAACCTCGGATTGTATCGAGATAGTTCGACAATGAATGAAGGCAGCCCAGGATCGTCAGAAGAGTTACGCCGACAAGTATCGTAAGGAATTGGAATTCGATGTGGGCGATATGGTTTTCGTGAAAGCTTCGCTATTGAAGCACATGGTTAGATTTGGTAAGAAAGGGAAGTTAGCTCCATGGTTTGTTGGACCACTTCCGATAGTCGAGCGAATTGGAAAGCTCGCGTATAGATTGGAGTTACTCGAGAAGATGTCGAGTGCGCATAATGTGTTCCATGTGTCATTTCTATGGAAGTTCTCTCCAGAGCAGTACGAAGACTTAGAAGTAGAGACCGTAGTTTCGAGACCTCGTAAGCCACTTTGTGTTGTGGGGAATGACACGAAACAGCTTAGGAGGAAGATGGTTAAGCTAGTCAAGGTACAATGGAGTGAGGATGGAGACAATTGTACGCGTTAGACGGAAGAGAGTATGAGAGCGACTCATCCAGAACTCTTCGTCGGTAGAACCCTTTGATATCGTATCTTCGTTATATCGTTGTATCTTGTTGTTGATTGTTAGAATTCCACGTGCTAGGATAAGGCTATGGATGCATGGCTTGATGGTTGCTAGTTTGGATGATAGAATTGGCTTTTCATGGATGATAGGCATGCAGAATCATTGTGATTACTTGTGTTTGTTTGGAATTTCGGGGACGAAATTCTTAGGGGGAGAATGTAATAGCCCGCATTTTGTGTATCGAAAGATCGTAAAATATTTTTATTTCATTCTCTGAGGGTTGGATCGTTCTCATCTTTTAATCTGTTGCTTATAGGGATGTGAGACATATCCATAATTTTTACTGATTTTGTTTGTGACCTTTTGCCCCTTCAACCATGTACAAAGCATAACTTTTGACTCGGGTCGAATCAGAGGGTGAGACCTGTGCCACTGGAAAGGAATTGATGATTGGCTTTCCTAGAGTGGTTACATTAAAGATTTAGCTTAGCGGTTTGGGATAAATCGCTGTTTTAAGATTTTACAGATGGCTATTCAAGTTTTGGAGCCTTGGTGGAATCCTATAAATAGGGGGTGAGAGTGGGGGGAAAATGTTTACTTTCCCATTCTCTCATTTGGAGGCATTGATCTCCTTCTTCCTCTAACACATTTCCACCATTAAAAATCCAAATCTAAGGAGGGAAATCATAGATCTACACCATTGGAGGCTAGATCTACATCATTTCAAGTAAGGATTCATCAAATCGAAGGGCTAGGAGCTATCTCTTCGCTGTCCGGAATTCTATTTCATCATTTTGCTTTGTTTTGGTTAATTGGTGAGTGATTTACATCTCTCACATGAATGCAATGAAGTATATGAGTGTTTGTGCATGTTTCTCATCAAATTGGAATGTTTTACCATAGATTTACACCATTACATGTCCATTTTCATATGCATCACCCTATGATCTAATCTAACAAGTTTTACTCATTAATTTCATGTTATTTTACATGTTTTTGTTAGTTTAGATCTCTCATTTTGATTATATTTCCATTTTAATGGTTTTTGGTGAGATTTACATCTTTTTTGTGGTAATCGCCATATTCATGTGGTTAGTAATGTTATGATATGTTTATGATTGTGTTTGATGATTTTGTTTGAGTTGGTTTCGTCGGATTCATCGTTTGGTGAAGTTTTGGTCGAAATCGGAGTTGAATTGCAATATGCAGGTTTTGACTCGGCCTTAATTGACTCGGCCGGAATTGACTCGGCCAGAAATTGGATTAGGCAGAAGTTGGCTTGGGCAGAAGTAGGCTCAGCCAGAAGATGGATCAAGCAGAAGTTGGATAAGGCAGAAGTTGGCTCAGCCAGAAGTTGGATCGGACAGAAGTTGGCTCAGGTAGAAGTTGGATCGGGCAAAAGTTGGCTCGGGCAGAAGTTGGATCAGGCAAAAGTTGGCTCGGGCAGAAGTTGGCTCAGCCAGAAGTTTGATTAGGCAGAAGTTGGATCGGGCAGAAGTTGGCTCGGACAGAAATTGTCTTGGGTAGAAGTTGGATCCGCCAGAAGTTGGATCCGCCAGAAGTTGGATCGGCCAGAAGTTGGATCGGGCAGAAGTTGGATCGGCCAGAATTGGCTCAGCCAAAATTCGATTAGCCGGAAGTGATTCGGACTAAAGTGACCCGGACATTTCCAGTGATGTTGTGACTTCAAAGTAAATTTAATTGGGAAGTCAAGAAATGCAAAAATAATGCTATGGATTTCTTTGAACCTTATAAAGATGTTGGATGTTTCAACGATGGTGGTGGCTTCGACAAGAGTCCAGAAGGGGATGTTCGAAGTGATGTGATATGTTCATTGATTAGTGAACAGCAACGAATAGGCTGACAACTCGAAGGTCGTGAGTTGGTGGATAATGGTTGCTCGAGAAGGTCGCTTGAGCAAGATATAGCTGTCAAGATTCGACGAGTAGAGATATTGAAGGCCGAGAGATTATCATTGTCATAAGTTCTCGCAGACTTAAAGCTGGGGTACGATTGGAGCACCCAAAAGACTGATCGTAGGTCGAGTACCTTGGGTATCGTTGAAAGGTCTAGTTGTCAAGGTTGGACATACAGAGTTTATGCTAGAACTGGGGTTACCATTGGCCCTTAACATATGGCAAGGTTGACCGCCATACGATTAACGATGATTTTAAAGCAGGACTGGCGGTGATAGCCAGAGTCAGTCATGGGTGATTGGTTGTTCTGTTTATACTATCTCATATAGAATACCCAAAGTCGAGGGAGATGCTCTTTGAGTGCTTAACTGATATTGGTTTAGGCCTCTGGGGAGAGTACTTGGGGAATGTTAAACTCGATTAGGGTTGTCTACGTGAGACCTATGTAATCTGGATGCTATGAATGTTATCAATGCTTGTTCTGGTTCCCATGTATGAATTGTTATTCCTTTGGTTGAATAGATTGTAAAGGCTATCAATGTACGATGTGGGGAAGATAAGGTTGAGTTCTTCTCTGGTGTCGTGGGTAGATTAGTATGTTTATCTATCCTTTCTTATACACTTTATTGTTGAAGTTTGTTAGCTGTTTTATCGCTCATTAAGATTGTTGTCTGACTTTAGGTTTTATGTTTCCTCTTATTACCTTGGGTTGTTCATCCAGTTGTGGGTAGGCAGACTAAGTAACAGGTGGCAGGTAATGCTTTAGTGAGGACGACTATGCTGATCGATGTTGTGCATGAGGCTCACGTACCAGTTTTACTACTATATAATAATTGGATTTTCGCTGTTTTCTTTTCTGAGTTATGTAGTGAGGCAGCTTTGTACAAACACTATTTCTAAGTTGTGGATATTACTTTCTGGTTGTATGAAAGTCTTGTGTTTCTGCTTCACTATTACTACCTACTATATATGTTCTATTATATTTTATGCTTACGCTGTGAGTTTACGATAGTTTTCGCTTGTGTTTACCTACTCAGATTATCGTCCATGACTGTGTGGCACATCCTTCAGCACATTATTCCCCTTGTATAGTGCGGGGGTTATGGGTGGTGATCACAATTTGATTCTGATCTTTCACAATTTCTTCAAATATAAGATTTAATTTTTTCCAATGAAAACTTCAAAATGTAATCCCAAAAATGGATCAACACCTGAAATCCAGATAAGCGCACTAATTCAAATCAAAAGTAAAGAAAAACACAGAAAGAAGAAAAGAATACAATTTTTTTATAGTGGTTCAGCTTCCCTTCATCCGCCAATTTTACTCCATTTCATTAGTTGTTATCTCTCTGAATTATAATTAGTTCATCCTAGATCCAAATTACAATGAAGTAAGTTTAGAAAAGAAAAGAAGTGAAGAAAATTTAGCATAGTTTCAACGAGACGAAGACCCCCCTCTTGTTAAAGCTAGACTAAGATAATTGGACACCTTGGAGTTAGCGGCCTAATAGGAATGAGGTCTAGGAGATAGCACAAAGATCCACCTAGAAGCTCAAGATGAGTCATAATTATAACTCGAGACCGATTTAAACCCATAAGTCAAATCCGAGTTATAACCCTTAGTGCAATGTTAGTGTCCCCTACAAATTTTTTCTTTCATCCAATTGAGTCGTTTGATCCTTTCTTCATCGTTTCTAGTTGATTCAAGTTATCTTATATTGGTCATAAGTACAGTATGTGAATAATTGTAGAAATGTCCGCAATTGATCATAGATATTTCAGCAAATTTTTTGTAAAATCCTACTGTGAATATCTACATATTTTTTAATTTTTGTATGCGTTAGCGTGAAAATAACAAAACCCCTTGATATAGGAAATAGGGACCCGCTTCACATGCAAATTACACAAGGATGCGCACTGAACTAAGTTTTAAAATAGGGATGCTTCCCTAATTTCCACTTATTTACTGTCCACTGCCTTAGGAAATATGATCATTAGGGTCATTAATGGCATGTGACCGTTATAATAATAAATAGAATTAAAGGGGAATTAATAGGAGTTGATTTTCGTAGTAAAACTAAGTCCAATAAGGAAGTAAATAAGTTAATGTCCTAGGAAATAAAGTATTATGGATTATCCTTTGCTTATTCTAGCTTAAATTTGGCATTTATATCTTTAATAAAATGTTCTAGGACAGAAAGTAAAGGGACGGTTTGGTTGAGGTCCAGTTTATGTTTCAAAATACAAAAACTCCATGTCTAAAAACATTATAAATTAGGCCCTTGTTTTTCATAAATCATCAAAAAACAACAAAAAAATGTAAAAAATTGCCAAACCTCGGAATTTAATTCAACACATAATCATCCTCAAATTCATGCAAGAAACTAAAAAAATGTTTCAAAAACAAAAAAATTAAAAAAAAAATTCATGTAACATCGAATTTCAACAATTTTTCATAAAATTGCATATATCGCAAAATTATTTCAACAACTCGCAAGTTTTCACCCGATTTTTGCTAATTTGCTTCAAAATTGTAAATTCAAAACCTACACTTGTTTAAACATCGAAGTATTGTAGAAAATTTATTAAAATTGCATACAAATGAAATTTTACTCATCTCTAGTAAATTACTGAAAAAGATGCAAAATTTGCAAAAGTTTCTTAGATATCTGCAACTTTTCCATATAGTACACTATACCATAAAAGATTTGCAGCAATGTCGCCAATTATTTATAATAATTGCAGGCATTGCTGCAACTATTCTTCCTTCTTTTAGTACATGAAGTACACTATGTGAATAATTTTATAAATGTTTGCAATTATTCACTGATATTTCAACGAATTTTTTTGTAGAATTTTCCTTTGAATATCTACATTTTTTGAATTTTTTATACAGCAGCGCAAAAAATCACAAAACCCGTTGTATAGGAAATAAGGACCCGCTTTACATGCAAAGTTACATAAGGATGTGCACTAAATTAAATTTTAAAATAAGGATGCCTCCCTAATTTCTGATTAATTTGGTGTCCATTGCCTTAGGAAATATGATAGTTAGGGTCATTAACGACATATGACCATTATAATAATAAACATAATTAAAGGGGACTTAATGGAAATTGATTTTCATAGTAAAACTAAGTCCAATAAGGAAGTAAATAATTAGATGTCCTGAAAAAGAAAGTAAAAAAGGGAATATCCATAGCTTATTCTAATTTAAATTTAGCATTAATATCTTTAATTAAAATTAAGGATTGGACTTAGTAGGTTATTGATGCGAGGTCAGTTGCCTTATTTGACAGAAGTCTACACTTTCCAATAGTCGAATATATGTACAACTGATGTGAGACATCATTAACCGTAGGAACCCTTGACGATAGTAAATTGTGTAGCAAGAATTATTTCCTAAATTAGGTCTACTTTAAGTGTTGAAGTATTAAGTTGTTGTAGGGCCTGCTTACCTTCTGAAAGAAGAAACCATAAATGAATAATTCATAAGCGTAGACTGCTTTGGAATTAGAGCTATTAAGTAGTTAGATCCACCCTTAAAAGGGTATTGAGTGATCACGTAGCTCGCCTCCTCATAAATAAGAAGTATTAAACGGATAATTGGGTATGAGTTCGGTAATATCCGCGTTGGTCCTCTTCCCCTAAGTAGTAAGTGACTGGGGTGAGAGTCCACCTTAGGATAAGGTATTAAATGACCATTAAGGAGGTACCTGGGTCTACCTATCTTGCGGAAGTATTAACGATAGGGGATCATCTAATAAGATAGGCTAGATAGTCCAGGAGGGTCTTAAATATTGTCGAGCTCCTATTAGAACTTATACTAAGTACTGGTTACTATCTCTCGCCTTATATGGGGTTTGGAAATATGTGTGAATAACGAAAGCCTTAGATTAGTAGGACTTAGTAGCTAGCGTCCTCTAATTTATAATTTATTGTTGTAAACCACCTAGTAAGGTATTAAGTTATCCCCAAATCCATATTTAAGTTATATTTTCAGTGAGGTCTTAAGTGACTAGATTTTTTTTTTAGAAAACTAGTACACTACCTCCTTATAGATTATTGAGTAGTTAGAGAGCCCACATCTTAGTTTTTTTATTTATAGGGTAGTTTAAAGGCTTCAAGCTTACACGTGAATGTTCTATCTCGGTATTGCGATAACGTTATCTTTGGGGTGTGCTACCTTGGGTATGGTAGTTTGTCATCATGCTTAAATCTTTACAAAGTCATTTTAGAATTACTATCCTTGTTAGACATGGATATTAGGTGAAACCAAATTGGATACATTTGTGTATTACGGACAATTATATACATTTTCTACTCACCGGGACTTGTTGTTCTGATCCCCATCCTCTTAACCATTCATAGGTTTATCTCAGGGAAGACAGGGCTTTGTAAGTGTTCAAGTTTAGTTTTCTGTTCTTGTTCTCACATGATCGATATTGATGTGGCGATTTTCTTTTAAGGTAGTTGCCTAAGTCGGTTCTTTTTATCCTATACTGTTTCCGCTGTGAGTTAGTACATTGTACTATGATTGTGCTAATGCTTATTATTTGCAGGTACCAGATTTATGTTTTCCATGCTTGATGGGTTTGAGTTTTGATTTTTATCAAAATTCGAGCTTAGAAAAGTTTGGGGTGTTACATAGTCTATTTCTGAAGGCCGAACCGGACCTTTGCCGAACTGAGCTGTTATCATTTTTAGCCTTTAGGACTTGACTTCGGTGATGGTTGTATCCAAAATGGTCTTCCTTTTAGAGATACACCGTGTGACGACCTTTGCAAAAGGCTGGTCGGCATTTTTCCCTACTAAGTACATTGCATCGCAGATGGGATATGCTTTAAATGAGCTGAATTGTGCATTTTCATCGATGTCATCCTTAAAGCGGCAGCCATATTTCTTGAAACGATGATTATGAACAGTTGCATACTTTTAAGTAGTCATGACACTTGGATTCTTCTTTTCTGTATAAATAGCAAAGCATATTTCGTTTATCTTTAACAGTATTTGTCAAACCAAAATTTTTGGTCGAAGATCCTGAGACCCACCGGTAACTGCTCAAACCTCGTTGAGTCAATAGATAAAATATACTTACCATTTAGTCATGTTATGCCATGTCATTGTCTCCCATATATGATTGTTCACACTTAGGTCATTGCCATAAGAGGCCATTCTCTGTGGAAGTCAAGCATTTGTCAAGTCAATTATCACACATGAGTCAACACGTAAATTTATTGACCATATCGGGAGAGTGACAGAATCTCTCCCTCTTTCCTATTCTTTTTTTAGTCTCGATTTCGATGTCAAACCAAATTAAACACATCTCGCTTTGGCATGGCCAAATCAGATGGTGCATGATCTCGGTTCAGCATAGCCGAATCGAAGTCTTTGGTTATCAAATCAGGGGAGAAGATTAGCCGAACCAAAGTCTCTGGCTATCAAATCGGGGAAGGGGGGAAGATAAATAATCTTCTCCCTTTCCGTATAAGTATTGGGCCCGCTTTCCATTCTCTCCTTTTCTTTTCTATTTTCTTCCAACCAAACTGGATCTCTACTTCTCTCCCGAAATCAAGCCAATTAACACCCAAGCCTCCCTAACCATCGCCTGTCCTTGTCACCACCACCATTAGTCTTGATTACAAGAAGATTATTACAAAGGTAGATTTGATTTGGTTTGATTCGATTAGTGTTTTTGAGTTGAATTTTAATTTGAGAATCATGGTTGGGCTTCTCGTCGCCTATGTGAAAGGCGATGGGTAGTGCGGAGGGTACGGAGGCATTGCAAGGCGGAATGGTACTAGGAAGTGGTCGAAGAAGTTGGATCGGTAGGTGGATGTAATGGAAGAGAAGAGAAGGATATGCAAGAAAGAAGGAGAAGAGAAGAAGGATTAGGTTAAAGGAGAGGTATGGAAAGAAGAGAAAAACACTCGGCTTGGTGTTGCACGAATTAGCCAAGTCACGACGACGAACTGGATCTGGCTGAACCAAACCAGATCTGCCAAGTCAATAGAGGATGGAGTAAGTTTAGTGGTGTGAAGTCTAATTGGTTATATTTTATACACCAAAAATGCTTCGCCAGAAGGTGACTCAAAGGTAGTAAGTGTTTATAGTAGTTGTTTGTTCTTCATTTAGATTGAACTCCATCTAAAACCTTATGTTGTCATTCGGTAGGGATGATAGACAGGTCCATCGGCAATGTATATATACCGAGGTTGACTCCTTACGAGTAGTCCATGAAGGCCCTAGGCAAGTACAGGTCTATATAACCGATGAACTGCTACATCGGTGTAATCTTCTAAGTGTCGATAGGAACATAAACTTTGGAGGTGCCCCCGTCGGGGGTGGAGATGAAGTCTCTTGAGGAGTCGTGCCTCTAATCGTGGGACCTGCACTCGATAAGCTCCACTATTAAGTTCATAATGGGGGAGTCATCGATGAAATGGGTGATGGCACAAGTCGTGCGGCTAAATCCGAGAAAGAGAAAACAATAAGAGTCTCAAACCCTTAGGATTTCTTTCCCATGTTTGAGGGGGGAAATGTATCTATCGAAGTTATGAAGATTACGCCAACTAGTCAAGCGCCAAAAGAGGTAATCAGGTGATGCACTAGGACACCCACAACATGTGCACTGCACATCACAAATTTTTTATGTTATATGACTTTCTATTTCTAACATAAGTTCATTCTGGCTCGTAGGTAAAATTGTCGATGTCATACATTACGAAAAGCTGAGGAGCAGCGTATCAGGAAGCGAGTTCCTGCATAAATATTGCTACGATCAAGAGCGGGAGCATAGAGAAAATTGAGAGAAGGAAGAACAAGAGAGAGAGAACACCTTGCTTTCGCTCAATTTCTCCGGCCCGTCATGACGTCGACAAGCCAAGAAGTCATAAAGATATTCACGAAGGAAAGAAGGAGGTTGTCAAAACCCTGATCCTTCCAAAGGAAACTCATCACGAGCAACCTCATTCCAAGAGGCACTCAGACCATAAGGATAAAGGTAAGGAGCAGCCAACAGCAATCCCCGGTAAACATGCATCTAAGGCTGTAACAATTTCAGATCCTATTATGCTTGAGTCGTCGATGGTAGAACGAAAGAAAATTTTAGAAGCCTGACTCCCTCAATATTACATTAGTTGTATGCATTTCATACCTTCTCTTCACCCCCATTCTTAAAAACATTAAGGAGCTCCTTAAAAAAGAAATTAAGTACATTTGTGGGTAGTACAAGGAGACTAGCAAACATGTCCAAAAGTTTTTTGAGATTATTCATGAATTAGAGCTCGATATCACCAATATGAAGCAGAAGCATGATTATGAAATTTTGATCTTAATCATGTAGAAAATAAGCGAAGAAGCTAAGGTTAAGATTAAGGAAGCAGAAGCAAAGTTTGAGAAGTATAAAAAGATATATCTTGATTTTAAAGTTCGTTTTTACAGGTATCTTGAGGCCCTGGCTTGAGAACAAAGTCCATCAAGGATGAGTGCAAGACTCTAACTAAAGGAAATACTAAGTTGAAACTCAATATGTGATGATTGCCCATAACTCTTGCACTTAACAAGAGGAATACTACACCAAAAGACGTGTCAGGCAGCTATGGACGATCATCAAGGTAAGACAAACACAATCGGAACCTGTCGTATAACTCGCAGCGCAGAGATAAAGTATAATAGAAATATACAACATGCATTGATAGTGAAGCATAATTGAGCAGAAACTTAAACTTTCATATCAACTAGAAAGATCCATATATCAAACTTGATACAACATCAATTTTTGTACAAATTTCCTTACTACAGGTCACTCAGAGAATCATATTACAATGTAACAACGGAAACAACAACTAGTATATATAGTAGAAAGTAATAAGTAAGCCTTGAACTCATCATCGATCTGCGGCATTGTCCTCACTAAGATCTTTTACCTGCTACTTAATCTGCCCATCTATAACGCAATGGATGAACAACCCAAGGTAATAAGAGGAAACATAAAACCTTGAGTTAGACAACAATCTTAATGAGTGATAAAACAACTACCTAACATCATCAATAAAGTATATGAGAAATAGCAAGATCAATCAAATAATCAGCCAACTCAACAATAAAGAAGAAACCCAAACCATCTCCCACACATCTGACAGTGATAGCCTTTACAAACAACCAGAGAGAAAATATAGCAAACATAGCAATTAATTATCTACTTTAGACCATCTTAATCGAGATTAACTTCCCCCAAGCACAAGCCCCAAAGGCATAAACCAACATCAGACAAACACCTAAGAGATGTCTCCTTCGATGTCAAATAATCCACACAAGACGATACAAGCAAAGCAATCAACATCCATGACTCTGGCTATCATCGCTTATCCTGTTTTGAAACCATCGTTAATCGTATAATCGACTCAACATCATGTCGTCCGTCAAGGGCTGATTGTAACCCCCGTTCCAGAAAACTCATTACGCCTTTCCACGATACACATCTAGGCCTTTCAATGATACCCAGGGTACTCGACCAGATCCCCTCTAGTCTTTTGGGCATCCCCACAATACCCTTGCTTTGAGTCCACTAGAACCCACGATGTGACATTCCACATCCGTTAGTGTCACCCACAAAGGAAATGCATTAATTTTTATGAAGAGTTATAGGTAAACAGAAATAGGAATATTACAAGACAGATATAAAATGACAGCGGAATTAAAAACTTTATTGAATCATAAAGCAACGTGGTTTGAAAACATCACATGTCTGAAATACATAAAAAAAACCATTACATCATTAAAAATACTGTCTTGTACTTTAAAACATTAGAGTACATAAAAGAAGCAAAATTCCCTAAAATAAAACATAGACATAGTAGCAAGGATAAGAGCTTGAGCCATACATCTAAGCAGCTCCAACAAAATTAAAGCAAAATCACGGTCAAGCCTGATTCCCACCCTGAGAAACTGGGGGCAAATGGAAGAAAGAAGAGGAAACAAAAAGGGTCAGATGTAAAGTCTGGCGAGTCCAGTTACTTTTAGCAAGTAAATAAGTAAAAGTATCATGGCAGGCATATAAAGTGGATAAGAAAAAGATAACAACATATAAGGCAGGTATGACAAGGGAAACATGATAGAATGTATATACATCTATAAAGATTACTCTGCACTAATACTAGTATCACCAGAATGGGATGATCCCAACAACTATAAGATGGTAGACTTAGGCATACGTCCAGATGTATCCTAACCAGCACCCTAATCGATCGGCTCCCTACTCTGCATAGGTACTCTATGCCGGCCCCACCATAAGATGTATCACGTCCTATAGTGGCAACCTTCCGCTGATATACACAGCCATATCTACAGGTGTCACGGTCGTCTTAGCCCCCTCTACCCGGCCCATGCCCGCACATTCCCTGGTCGGTTTGTGCTGCCCACACCATCCACCTCGTTTGGATCTCTTACATTCATCCCAGTAAGCGTGCCCCAACTTCGACCTAGCTCGGAGTACTTGTTTGATACCTATTAAGGGTTACTGACTGAAATAGGTCCCACACAATATGATACAAGCTCTCCCCCTTGTCTTGTATCCCCACTAGGATTTCCATCGGTTACGTATACCTCTAGGTGTCTTTAATTACACAACCCTATCATTCCTATATGTTATGCTTACCCCAAAAAGGTGTCTTTAATTACATAACTCTAATATTTCCATCAGTTATGTATACCACTAGGTGTCTTTAATTACGTAACCCTATCAGGTTGAGTTTGTGGGCTTATATGTAAATATTACCCACTCCCTTAGATTTACTTAACCCACCCACTGCTCAACCAAGTTTACTTAACCCTAACTTAAGTTTACATTCATAAAATTCCCTATGGGTTCAACTAGGTTAAACATTCAAGGTTTATTACCGTGTTTTCATTTATGGTTATGGTATGATAGACCTCCCACATTAAGCCTACCATTCGTGGATGCTGGACATGCCGAGTGGGTCCGGGAAGACTTATTCCACAAATCGAGCTTAACCTCATATCTTAGAATGTCTCATATTTGTGCACCTAGACCTCTCACATTAGATTCACCACTTGTGGTCGCTGGATATGTCGGGCAGGTCCGGGTAGTCTTCCACCACAAGTGTAATCTAACCTCGTGTCGTGGGTGCAGTTTCGGTTTTTAATTACTGTAATCCAAGGCATTTCATTGTTAGCCAAATTTCACTTATATCCTTATAGGTTATAGGTTTCATGCCCCTTTTACCCTAATTATGTTCATAGTAAATTATATGTCCAAATTCATATACATATATGTTATTCAAATTATGCCAATTTTCACCTTTTCACCAATTATGCCCAAATTTCTATTCACAAGATATGCCCAATTTCAATGTTTCTCCCCTCGTTCCCAAACTATCGCATTCACATAATTTAGCGGCATGCATAGGCTCGAAAGTAGCCTGGCTATATAAAATAAAAAGGGAAAGGGTGAAGGGAAGATGGCAAAGATGTTTAATCTAACAAACTGACATAAGCATATGATGGCATAATGATAGGATGGAAATATAAGAACAGATCGGTGAACTTGTGATAATAAAACAGGTTCTAATATTGTAGGGATGTCATAATAGGCATGATTAGATCTAAATAAGAATTTAGATGTCCAACTAATGTCAGATCTAAATTGACTACAACATGATAATCATAAGATGATCCAAATAACAAATTAGATCCATAATTAAAAGTAGATCTGACATTACAAGGGTTGAGATCCAGGTCATAGTCAATTCAAAATGTCATAGATTCGCAATTTACAATAGATCTGATATGATTCAGTCACAGGCATAGATCCAAATTACAATATCATGGATTCACAAATTACAGTAGATCTGATATGATTCAGTCACAAGCATAGATCCAAATTTACCATCAAATCATGTTTACTTTTAATTACTTAAATCTAAAGGCAACTGAAACTCATAGTGTTTGGATCTAGAACAATAGAAGGAGAAAAAATAGTTGATGAATCTCTGATCTATGCTTGAACCTTTAAACTTTGATTGCAGAAGAAGAAAGAGATTTGATTCAGTCCAGGCACCAGCAGACTTAGACCTCCATTGATTTTTAGTGAAGAAAATAAGAGAAATGAGCCTGTATTCATAACTGTCAGCCTCAAAACCTACCTAGCCACTTCATCCCTAGGGGGGTCGACCCATCCCTTAGGGGTTTGACCCTGATGTCGATACCCCCTTTGGGAGTCGACCTAGGGGTCGACTCCCCCAGGCAGGAATTTTCCCGCTCACCTCGAATTCTGGAATTTGAACGATATTGAACTTTCTGGACCTGATTTTGAATTCTCGGACCATATATATATAATTATCTTGTGTGCATACAAACTTCAAACCCTCATAACTTTTTCATATTGTGTCCTTTTACGCAAAACAAATGTCTATCTTGACCAGAATTTCGAGACAGACGCAATGGCACGGTCCATTTCCGTTAATTCTGAATATTAAATTAATTATTATTTAATTTATACTCTTTTAGTGTTGTTAAAATACGGGTTGTTACATTCTCCCCTACTCAAAGTTTTTCGTCCTCGAAATATCCAAGTTAAGAAGAATGCATATCCTACCATCCATCACCCATCTACTCATCCATCAATCACCGACATCCATTGTCGTTAAAGACTTCTAATGCTTATATGAACATATGCAAAGGTGAGTGTATATGTACCAACATTAATGCGAAGATCAAGTGGTCTACTAATTCAGTCGACCTCCTTAATGCAATGTATGTTAGTGTCATGAATCCAACATGTATGCAATAACCCTATTATAACATGTAAGTTCTATATGTATGCATAACCATTCATCCAAATGCAACATCCATATGATGATACATCCATTTTCATCCATTAAAAGAAGAAGAATGCACACACATCCATATGCAGTATGAAAGTGATTGAGCCGATCTAGTGCCTAATGTATGTGTATATGCATCCACGAGCATCCACGAGCAACCACTAGCAACAACTTGCATCCATCGAACATAACATGTTTCAAACACATGTTTACAATCATGGGACTCCTACCAAAAGGTCGAAGATTCAATCGATGGGACATACTTACATGATAGAAATAAGCATAAATAAAAGCTTTGGAAAAGGAAGTTAAGATCATACCCTTGAAAAGAAAAGGATATGAAGCATGAATCTTGTCTTTGGTCTCCCAAGTTACATTCTTTGCGTTATCTCCCCACTGAACCTTCACCAACTTGATTTCTTTATTGCGTAGCATCTTAACTTCTGATCCAAGAATACGGGAAGGAACTCCTCTGACCGTCGCCTCCCATTCCACCTCTACTTCTTCCAATATACTTGGATCCACAACTTCTACGGTATTTTGTAAGCACTTTTGGAAGTGAGAAACGTGGAAAACATCATGAACGCCAAATAATCTCTCTGGCAGCTTTACTCTATAGGCCATTTGGCCAATCCTTTCTGTTATGGGAAATGGCCCGACAAATCTTGGAGCCAGTTTCTCTACATCTGAAGCGAACCACGTTCCTTAGAGGTGACACTTCAATGAAAACCATATCTCCTACTTCGAATTCAATGTCAGTCCTTCTCTTGTCTACATAGGATTTCTGCCTATGTTGAGCGGTCTTCATTCGTCGTCTAATAAGATCAATCTTATCGGACGTTTATCTAACCATATATGGTCTAAGTAACAGTCTTTCTGTAGATTCCTACCAACAAGTTTGGTGATCAACAAGGTCGTCCGTGCAATGCTTCGAAAGGTGCCATGCCAATGCTAGCTTGATAACTATTGTTATAGGCAAACTATACTAAAGGAAGATGCTCTTCCCAAGTCCCTTCGAAGTCTAGGATACACAACCTCAAATGGTCTTCTAGAACTCTGCTCACCCTCTCCGTTTGTCCATCGGTCTGAGGATGATAAGCGGTGCTCAAACGTAACTGTGTACCTAATGCTTCTTGCAAACTCCTCCAAAACTCACTAATGAAAATGGGTTTACGATAACTTACAATGCTGGAAGGTACTCCATGAAGACGGACTATCTCACAAACAAAAATTGCTGCTAACCAAGCTGTCATCCTCTTACTCTTAACTACAATAAAATGAGCGCTCTTAGCAAGTCTATCAACTACCACCCAAATACTAGTGTTACCTTTCTTTGATCTAGGCAAACCATCTATGAAATCCATAGAGACTCTCTCCCACTTCCACTGTGGAACCTCCAAAGGATGAAGTAGACTACTGGGCTTCTTTTGCTCAGCTTTGACTTGCTGACAAACTAAACATCGAGAAACAAACCCTGGCACATCTTTCTTCATCCCAGCCTAAAAGAAAATCCTCTTCATATCCATGTGCATCTTATCACCGCCTGGATGAATAGCCATCTTAGAGTGATTGGCTTCTTCTAAGACTGCCTTTAACAAGCTTCCAGTTTAAGGAACACAAAGCCTTCCATCTCGTCGCAACCACCCTTTATCATCAATGGAATATCTATTGAGGTGACTAGAAGTCTCCCCTTTATTGAGCCTATCAAAGATCTCTGAAATCTGTAGATCATCTCGCTGCGAAGCTCCTATTTGATCCATAAGAGTAGGTCGTATCTCTAGCGATGCAAACAAACCAGGCAAAAGCTCGGTGGAGGGTCTAAAATCAAAGGTCGATATGAACTCCAAGCTTTGCCTTTCCATAAATAAAGGACGTAAAGTCATCCTCTATCTACTCAGTGCGTCTACCACCACATTACCCTTGCCAGGGGTATAAGCAATCTCAAATTCATAGGATGCTAAGAACTCCATCCACCTTTGTTGCCTCAGATTATGATCTTTTTGCGGAATTAGTATTTGAGAGATTTATGATCAGTGTACAAATCGAACTTCTCTCCAAGCAAATAATGACGTCACATCATAAGCGCGAATACTATGGCATCTAGCTCTAAATCATGGGTTGGGTAATTCTTCTCATGGACTCTTAGCTGTCTTCCTCCATAACATACCACCCTTCTTGCATAAGAACTGCACCGAGCCCCATACCACATGCATCGGTGTAAACTGTAAACACTTTATTCTCATCGGGCAAAGTCAAGACTGGGGCTATTGTCAGAGCCCTCTTCAGCCATTGGAAAGCAACATCACAATATATAACCTATGAAAATGCCAAATTCTTCTTCGTTAGCCTGGTAAGTGGGGCAGATATCTTTGCGAAGTCCTTAATGAACTTCCTATAATAGCATTCTAACCCCAAAAAAGCTTCTCACCTCTGTTGCATTCTTTGGAATCTGCTAGTCTTGGACTGCAATCACCATTGTGGGATGTACTGCTATCCCTTCTTTAGAAACCACATGCCCTAGGAATCTCGCCTCCTTTCTCCAAAAGTGACATTTGGAGAATTTTGCCTTAAGCTGATGCACATGGAGAGTTTTCAAAACTTCCCTCAGATGTTGGGCATGCTCTTCCTCACTCTTTGAGAAGATCAAGATATCATCAACAAAGGCCACGACGAATTTATTTAGAAACTCCCGAAACACCCTACTCATCAGATCAAGAAAATAGGCGGCTGCAAACCAAAAGGCATTATGAGCCATTCAAAGAAATCATCTGAAGTCCTAAAAGCGGTCTTATCTATACTGTCCTCGGCCACCTTCAACAGATGAAACCCCATGGCTAGGTCTAACTGAGAAAATACCGAGGCACTAACAAGCTGGTAGAACAAGTCATATATCCTCGGAAGTAGGTGCATGTTCTTCTTGATGAGCTTATTCAACTCTCTATAGTCCATACACAAATGAGGCGAACCATAAGCCTTAGTTGTGAATACCACTGGAGCACCCCATTCAGATATGCTTCGCTTGATAAACCTTTTCTCAAGTAGCTCCCTTACTTTCTTGCTAAGCTTCCTTCTTTCCCTTGGAACAATGTGGCGCACAGGTAATGCAACTAGATTTGCATTATCTACCAACTATATGTGAAAATCTATCTCGCGTTTTGGGGGTAAACCTCGAACCTCATCAAAGACATCAGAATAATCTCGGACTACTGGAATAGATTGCAAATCATCGATACATGCATCAAGAGACTCTAGGAAACTAAGCATGACAGACCCTTGAGGGTTACAAGAAATCTCGAGGGTCCTCCCATGATAGGTCAGAAGCCTGACGACCCTCCTCTCACAATCTAGAATGGCACCATACATGGTTAGTCAATCCATCCCTAGAATCAAACCATAGCCCATAAACCCGAGAGCATACGCATTGCACTCAAACTCGACACCTAAGATAGATATCCTCAAACCCTGACAAATCATGGATAAATGAGCCGACACCAATGGGGTTTGAGACAACTATGGGATCCACTACCATACTGGTATTTAAGTGTAGAGATTCAACCACAGAACTAGATATAAATGAATGTGAATCGCTTGAATCAAAAAGAGTTCTAATAGGGTGACTGGAAAGAGAAATTAAACCTTCCATGGAAAGTTTCCTACCTCTATCCGGAGCACTGATCGCGAGAGCATGCACGTGCCTTCCAGAAGCTCCTACCCTCTGGCCTTGTCCTTGTGGCCCTTGTTTCTTTGGGCACTCCCTAGCAAAGTGTCCGACCACTCCACAATTGAAGCCATTATTCTTCCTTCTTTTACAGTCTTTGACCAAGTGACCCTCTCATCCACAACTGTGACTAGCCTTGTCATTTTTCCGCTCTTTTTTGTTGTTGTTGTTATTGTTGTTGTTGCTTTCCTTTCTTAGGCCATACCTTCCTGTTTTGCGTTGTTTCCTCATTTTTTTACTTCCTTCTTTTCTCCTTTGTCTTCCTCATGCATAAGGGCCATATCAACAAGCCTTTCAAAAGTAGCTCCCATTGGAATGTGCGACATAGCTAACCTATGAAGGGGTTCATCCAGACCTTTAGCAAACCGCAAAGCTTTCTTATGTGGAGTATATACCAATTCCAATCCAAATCTTGTTAGTTGGTTGAATTTTTTCACATATTCTTTAACAGTCAAGTTTCCATGCTTGAGTTCCAAGAACCTATCCATTTGCATGCTTTTCTTAGCTTGAGAGAGAAACTTCATTTCAAACCTTATCCTAAAATCCTCCCATGTCTCCACCGGACGTCCAGCTTGGGTAACTTCCCACTGGAATGAAGCTTCATCTTTTAGTAGCCAGGCAGCTAAATGAATCTTCCGTCGATCTTCCATTCAAAGATTATGAACAAGTCCTCGGTCTCGTTGAGCCAATTCCTTGCCTCTACGAATGTTTCGGTTCCACGGAATGGCTTCCCTTCGATGGCACAGAAATCTTTACAGATCTTAGCGAAATTATCTGCTCTTGGAGGAGGAGGAGGAACGAGAGGTGCAACTTGGGGAGGAACGTTTCTTTGGCCTTCGGCAGGCGCCGTAGCCTCTAGATACCTGCGAAACTAACCAGGTATCGTAGCACCCTATGGAATATTAGGTTCTCCAGACACGCTAAAACGAAAAGGAAAGATATTTAGACAAAGGATCGAAGAATATTACATATGGCTTTGGGGAATATGTTTTTCAAAATATACTTTTCTTTCTGAAAAATGCTTTCTTTTAAAAACTTTTTGAAAATAATTTTCAAAAACTTTTATCTATTCTCGTAACCTTCAGCTCTGATACCAAGTGTGACACTCTACGTCCATTATTATCACTCACAAAGGGAATGCATTAAGTTTCGTGAAGCGTTATAGGAAAACATAAACATGAATATTACAAGACAGATATAAAATGACAACGGAGTTAAAACTTTATTTAAACATAAAGCAACGTGGTTTGAAAACGTCACATATCTGAAATACATAAAAGAAAACCATTACATCATTAAAACCACTATCTTCTACTTTAAAACATCAGAGTACATAAAAGTAACAAAATTCACCAAAATAAAACATAGACATAGTAGCAAGGATAGAAGCTTGAGCCTTGCATCTAAGCAGCTCCAACAAAATGAAAGCAGAATCACGGTCAAGCCTGAGTATTCCCACCCTGAGAATTGGGGGGAAACGGAAGAAAGAAGAGGAAAAAAGGGTCAGACATAAAGTCTGGCGAGTTCAGTTACTTTTAGCAAGTAAGTAAGTAAAAGTATCGAGATAGGCATATAAAGTGGATAAGAGAGAGATAACGACATATAAGGCAAGTATGACAAGGTAAACATGATAAGGTGTATATACTTCTCTAAAGATTACTCTGCACTAATACTAGTATCACCAGAATGAGATGATCCCTACAACTGTAAGATGGTAGACTTAGGCATACGTCCAGATGTATCCTAACCACTACCCTAATCGATCGGCTCCCTACTCCGCGTAGATACTCTGTGTCGGCCCCACCATAGGATGTATCATGTCCTATAGTGGCAACCTTCCGCTGATATACATAGCCATATCTACAGGTGTCATGGTCGTCTTAGCCCCCTTTACCCGACCCACGCACGCACATGTCCCTAGTCGATTTGCGCCGCCCACTCCGTCCTCTGCGTTTGGATCTTTAACACTCAGCCCAGTAAGCGTGCCCCAACTCCGACCTAGTTCAGAGTACTCATTTGATACATATTAAGGGTCACTGACTGAAATGGGTTCCACACAATATGATACAAGCTCTCCCCCTTGTCTTGTATCCCCACTAGGATTTCCATCAGTTATTTATACCACTAGGTTTCTTTAATTACACAACCCTATCATTCCTACAAGTTATGCTTACCTTGAAAGGTGTCTTTAATTACATAACTCTAATATTTCCATCGGTTATGTATACTACTATGTGTCTTTAATTACATAAATCTATCAGGTTAAGTTTGTGGGCCTATATGTAAATATTACCCACTCCCTCAGATTTACTTAACCCACCCACTGTTCAACCAAGTTTACTTAACCCCAGCTAAAGTTTACATTCACACAATTCCCTATGGGTTTAACTAGGTAAAGCATTCAAGGTTTATTACCATATTTTCATTTATGGTTATGGTATGCTAGACCTCCCAAATTAATCCTACCATTTGTGGATGTTAGACATGCCTGGAGGGTCCGGGCAGACTTATTCCACAAATCGGGCTTAACCTCGTGTCTTAGCATGTTTCGTATTTGTGCCCCTAGACCTCTCACAATAGATTTACCACTTGTGGTCGCTGGATATGCCAGCGGGTCCGGGCAAACTTCCACCACAAATGTAATCTAACCTCGTATCGTAGATGCAGTTACAGTTTCTAATTATTGTAATGCTAGGCATTTCATTCTTAGCCAAATTTCACCTATATCGTTATAGGTTATTGGTTTCATGCCCCTTTTTCCCCAATTATGTTCATAGTGAATTATATGTCCAAGTTCATACACATATACATTATTCAAATTATGCCAATTTTCACCTTTTCACCAATTATGACCAAATTCCAAATTCACAAGATATGCCCAATTTCAATGTTTTTCCCCTCGTCCCAAAACTAACGCATTCACATAATTTAGCGGCATGCCTAGGCTCAAAAGTAGCCTGGCTATTTAAAATAAAAAGGGAATGGGTGAGGGGAAGATGACAAAGATGTTTATTCTAACAAACTGACATAAGCATACGATGGCATAATGATAGGATGGACATATAAGAACAGATTGGTGAACTTGTGATAATAAAACAGGTTCTAATATAGTAGAGATGTCATAATAGGCATGATTAGATCTAAATAAGAATTTAGATGTCCAACTAATGTCAGATCTAATTTGACTACAACATCATAATCATAAGATGAACCAAATAACAAATTAGATCCATAATTAAAAGTAGATCTGACATGATAAGGGTTGAGATCCAAGTCATAGTCAATTCAAAATGTCAAAGATTCGCAATTTACAATAGATCTAATATGATTCAGTCATAGGCATAGATCCAAATTACAATATCATGGATTCACAAATTACAATAATTTGATTTGATTCAATCACATGCACAGATCCAAATTTACAGTCATATCATGTTTACTTTTAATTATTTAAATCTAATGGCAACTAAAACTCACAGCGTTTGGATGTAGAACAATAGAAGGAGAAAAACTAGATGATTAATCTCAGATCTACACTTGAATCTTTAAACTTTGATTGCAGAAGAAGAAAGAGATTTGATTCAGTCCAGGCACTAGCAGCATTTAGGCCTCCATTGATTTCAGTGAAGAAAACAAGAGAAATGAGCCTGTATTTATAGCTGCCAGCCTCCAAACCAACCTAGCCATGTCAGACCTAGGGGGGTCGACCCACCCCTTAGGGGGTTGACCCTGGTGTCGACACCCCCTTAGGGGGTCGACCCTGGTGTCGACACCCCCCCTTAAGGGGTCGACTCCCCCAGGCGGGAATTTTCCCGCTCACCTCGAATTCTGGAATTTGAACGATTTTGAATTTTCTGGACCTGATTTTGAATTCTCAAACCCTATAAATATATATATATATATATATATATATCTTACGCGTATACAAACTTCAAACTCTCATAACTTCTTTATACGATGTCCGTTTTACGCAAACCAAATGTTTATCTTGACCAAAATTTCGAGACAGACGCAATGGCGCAATCCATTTCCCTTAATTCTGAATACTAAATTAATTATTATTTAATTTATCCTCTTTTAGTATTGTTAAAATACGAGGTGTTACATATGACAATGATAATCTCTCTTCCTTTAATACCTCTAACTATCCAACTTATTTACTATTCAAAAGCTCAAGCGACTTCTCGAGCAACCATTATCCACGGACTCACAGCTTTGATTTGTCTTCACGTTTGTTGCATTTCGTCGATCAACGAACACTTCAAAACACTTCAAACATTCCACCTTGAACTCATGTCGAAGCCATGACCATCGTAGAACCAATAACAATCTTTGTTTAGTCGATAGTTGATACACAACGTTTCACCCTTCTTTACTGTGGGGTTTTATCTTTTGCTATAAGTCACAATCACAGCGCTTCACAAACGTTGCGACCATTCTTGGGTCGTTCCACAACTCTTCAATCCTCTCCCATGACAACCCATTAATCTTACCGATCCATTGAAGTGATGTAAGCCACTGTCACCGATCCATTTAACCCTGCCTTGATCGACCCAGCTCCAAGCGACCCTACCAAACTTGGCCGACCCGACCCAACTTGGACGGCCCGACCCAACTTGGATGACCTGACCCAAGTTGATCGACCTGACCCAACTTGGATGAGCCGACTTTACCAAGCACTAATCCATCATCTTACAACCAGACTTACTCATTAAGCGACGACCCAAGCTTGCTACATCATCAACGACTTGACTATAGCCGACCCGACTTCAATCTCGAAAGACCCAACCACTCTGACCCATCATTTCTTATACGAGAAGCCATGCGATCCATCACTATCAAAACCAATTCAACTAGATTCGACTGATCATCAACTCGTGCAACCGATCCATCAAAACTTCCAATAATTCAAGCAATCATCAAACGAAAAATAACACAACAATTATCATCATACATTCCTATAGAATTCACTTAATTATGATAAAATAATGAATGAACAATATTGGGGATCTAAACTTGCATAAACATAAGAATTACTAATTTAAGTTGCTAGATTAGTTCCTATGGTGATTCGAATGGAAACATACTCACCACGATATAGATCTAGGTGAAAATAACTTGAAATGATGAAAAATAAAATCACACAACCCATATACTTGATTGAATCCATGTGAGAGATGCTTATCACTCACTAAATCCATAAATTAGCTTGAAAACAAAGATCTACAAATCCAAACTGCAAGGAACAGTCTTCGAATCAATCACTTTGATGCGGTCTACCTCTTTTTGATGTTGATCTTCACTCTTCTAATTTAGATCTATGAAACAAATAAAGTGGAGATGTACTTGATAGAGCAAGGAGGATCACAAGCTCAACCAAATGAGAGAAATGAAGAAGCTAAACTACTCTACCTGCCCCTAACCCCTATTTATATCCAACAACCCAAGCTTTAGTGGGGCCTACAAATCAGCCCACCAATGACTAATTAGCAGGCCATAAATTGTGTAATATAAAAACAATGATTCCCCCTAACTGCTGGACCAAATCTTTAATGTGACCACGGAATTGGCAAAACCATTTCCTTTCCAATAAAATTGATCTTAGCACCTGATTCAATCCCAATCAAAAATTATCCCCTATACAAAATTACAAGGGAAAAATCATCACAAAAAAATTAATAAAAATTATGGACATGTCTCATATCCCCATAACCAACATATCAAAATATGAGAATGAACCAATCCTCAGGGAATTAAATAAAAATATTTTACGATCCTACGATATATAAAATGCAAGTCGTTACATTCCATCACCCCTCCCCCTCCTAGGAATTTCGCCCCCGGAATCCTAAGCAATCACAAGCAACTAAAACCATTCTTCATGCCTATCATCCATGAGCTGCCAATCTATGGTCCAAACTAGTATCCATCAAGCCAAGCATCCATAGCCTTAACCTAGAACACGGATATTTGAAGAAATAGTACAAATTACAATGATCTAAGGGTGACACGTCATTAATGGATCATATTAATGAAGAGTTCTTGTGATACCCCACGCCGTTAATGTCACTCTTTAACAGAATGCGTTAAGTTTTGTGAAGCGTTATAGGTAAACAGAAACATCACAAAACGAATATACAATAACAAAGGAATTTAAAACTTTATATTCCAAATAGAAAACATCGTGGTCCAAATTCAGTTACAATATAAGTATGAAATACAGAAAACCCATTACATCAATTTAAAGTATCTTCCTTGTAGTAAAATCATCAGAGTACAGTAATATAAAAGCATAGTCCCCAAAAATAATAGCCATATTAGAGAAGGCAGGAAATCAAAGCGGTACATCTAAGAAGCTCCAAGCAGAATGAAAGAGAGAATCATAATCAAGCCTGAGTATTCCTACCCTGAGAACCTGGGGGGAAAAAGGAAGAGAGAGAAAAGGAAACAAAATGGGTTAGATATAAAGTATGGCGAGTCCAGTTACTTTTAGCATGTAAATAAGTAAAAGCATCATGACATGCATATAAACTGAATAAGTGAGATAATAGTATCATACGATAGGTATAAAAGGATGAATAGGATAAACAGAATAAATATGACAAAATATATTGCGCTTCTCAAGTACTTTTCTCTGCACCAATACTAGTATAACAGAAACAAGATGATCTCAACAAGAACAAGAAGGTAGAGTTAGGTGTACTTCAAGTGAGGGGTTTTACCCAGTACAATAATAACATGTAGCCCAACAGAAATGACAGGTGTTACCCCCAACGATAATAACGGGCTTCTAAACAAGCAAGACTAGATGTACCCTTATTATTACCCTAATCGATCGGCCCCCTATCCCGTAGATACCCTGTGCTGGCCCCATAGTAGGATGTATCACTTCCTAAAGTGGCAACCCCTTTATTAACGAGAGGAACAACCATCTACTGATGTCATTGCGTTTTATTATCCCAACGTAAGCAGATTCATGCACGCACATGAATGCGATGGAGTGCACCATCAACATCCCCACTTAAATGAACCTCTTATAATAAACTCAGTAGGTGTGCCAAGACCCCGACCTAGTTCGGGGTTCCCCGTTTGATACCAAGATGGGTTACTGATTGATACGGGTCCCATACAATAGATGATACAAGCTTCCCCTTAGGCTTGCTTCCCTACTATTAGGATTTTGATAGGTTTGCCTAACAGTTTAACAAGGTTGCATAACCCCAACATATAAAACAGGTTAAGTTTGTCGGGTTTATTTATATACTCCGCCCCCACATATTTAACAAGATTTACTTAGCCCACACTGATTCAAGCAGGTTTACTTAACCCCTACTCAATTTGACAAGTTCATACAACCCCCACAGTTTTAAATAGGTTATGTATTACAGGTTAACAGATTATCACCAATTATTCCATTTATGGTTGTTAATGCACTAGACCTCTCACATTAAGTCTACCACTTATGGATGCTAGATATGCCGGGTGATTCCGGGCAGACTTCTACCACAAGTTGTACTTAACCTCATGTCTTAGCACTGTTACGTGTACATTTATGCACTCAAAACCTCACATTAGGTTAACCACTTGTGGACGCTGGATTGCTGGACGGTTCCAGGCAGACTTCTACCACAAGTGTAATCTAACCTCGTGTCTAAGTGCGGTTATAGTATTTAGTTACTGTAAATCTAGGCATGTTCATTATATCCAAGGTTATTTCCCAAATCCTAGTCTGATTCACGTTGCAAGTTATGCCCCAAATTAAAGTTTAGATCAAGGTATAGATTATGCCCCAAATCCCAATCATCTTTTACAATATAAGTTATGCCCCAATTTATCCTTTCCAACCGTTCCCAATTTCGTGCGCTCACATATTTCAGCGATAGGCCTAGGGTCGAAGGTAGCCTGGCTATAAAAATAAAAAGGGAAGGAGGGAGAGAAGAGAACAAGAATATGCATAATAACAAGACAAGCATATGATGATAGAAAAAAGCATACTAAACGGATAGGCATGCGGTGAAATGATTAGGCATGCTACTAGAATAGGCATATTAGGAATAGGCATATGAGAACTATACAGTAGAATACGGGTACAATAGTGGCAGATCTGTTTAGTTATCATTCAAGTTATTAAAAGGCATAGGTTTAGATCCAAACTTATAAACATGTCAAGATTACTATTAAATGTTTAACATGAACTCACTATGGCTGGATCTAAAGAACAGAGAATTGACTATTAATGTTGTAGCAGAGATTCTTGTATGCTTATAAATTATTGTTGCAGAAGAATAGGCTAGTTCAATCTGAGTTGGAACAACACCTCGTTGTCTCCATTGTTTTTGCTGAATAAAGCACTAGAAATGAGGTACTATTTATAGCCTACGGTCAACGAATCTGGTCAAGAAATGAGCCCTCGTTCACAGAAATGGATCTGCCTAGATTTGGGTGGGGTCGACCGAGGGGCCGACATCTCCGTATAGGGGTCGACCTATGTGTCGACACCCATGGGGCATGGGGTCGACCCCTAACGGGCCGAATTGCCTCCCTCTCACGCTCTTTGATTTTGATTTTCTGGATTGGTTTATATATATTTATATTGCTTATATGTATACAAACTTCAAACCTTAATACCTTCTTCATACAATGTCCGTTTTACTCAAACTTAGGGTCTGTCTTAAGCAGAATTCCGAGATGAACGGAGTGGCGCAGTCCGTTTTACTTAATTCCAAATTTTTAATTAAGTATTCTTTAGTTTATCTTCATAGTGTTCTTTAAAATTATAGGGTGTTACATTCTCCCCTACTTAAAGGATTTCATCCCCAAAATCTTTAAGCGAAGAAGAATGTATATCCTAACATCCATCATCCATCTACTCATTTACCAATTATAGGCATCCATTGTCCTTAAAATATTTCTGATGCTTATATGAACATATGCGAAGGTGTGTGTATATGTCTGTATACTAATGCGAAAAATCAGGCGGTCTACTGGTTCAGTCGACCTCCTTAATGCAATGTATGTTAGTGCCATGAATCCAACATGTACGCAAACAGTCCTAACATATCATGTAAATACTATATGCGTGCACAAACATCCATCCAAATGCAACATCCATATGATGAAACACCCATTTCCATCGATAAAAGAAGAAAGATGCACATGCATCCATATGTAGTATGAAAGTGATTGAGCTGATCTAGTGCCTAGTGAGTGTGTATATGCATTCATGGGCAACCACGTGCATCCATCAAACATAACATGTCTCAAACACATGGTTTACATCCATTGGATTTCTACCTAATGGTCGAAGATTTGATCGATAGGATATACTTAATGATAGAAACAAGTACGAATAAAAGCTTTGGAAAAAGATTTAAGAACATACCCTTGGAAAGAAAAGGGTACAAGGCGTGAATCTTTTCTTCAGTCTCCCAAGTTTCATTCTTGGGGTCTTCTACCCATTGAACTTTCATCAACTTGACCTCTCGGTTGTGAAGCTTCTTAACCTCTGATCCAAGAATATGGGTATTAACTCGTCTAACTGTTGCCTCCTATTCCAGCTCTACTTCCTAATGTATACTTGGCTCAACTACTTCTGTTGTATCATGCAAGCACTTCTGTAAATGAGGAACATGGAAAACATCATGAACACCGGCCAGTGTAACGAACGCGAATTTTTGACCTAGAAAATCGACATACAACACCATGTCGACTATTCAAGAATCGAAAATACCGGAATGTCAATAGAAAGATGTTAGAGGGTGAGATAAGAAAGGAAGAAAATTAGAATAGAATAAGAAGACCACAACAGAACAGTATCAAAGTAACATGAATCTCACAACGAAACAAATAAAATATACCATATAACATAACTTTGAAATACGAATCTGTACTTGAATACATATATCATTTCAAAGTATAACACTTACAACACAGCGGAAATAAACAATAGCTATATAATCCTGAAGCCTCCTACTCCAAGCTTTCCAAATATATCTGAAAAATCCTGACTGCTTGACTTCCCGTACAAAATTGGACACCCAAGAGTTTAGGGAAAAAAAACAAAATAAACTCTTGGTCAATCATGTGACTGGTGTGAGTAAACTCCAAACATTTGTTTAACTTTTAAAATCCCTTCAAAAGAAAAGATAATCGTAAGACCGATCCACGCATAAACACAGATGGTTTTTACCTTACGATATTCCAAAATATTCTTTATATCAAATTCTCTTCTGATATTACAATAGTGTTTATAGACCACAACATAAAAATCATTTAGAAGAACGCTTTCATCTCACGCTCTACATACATAATATATAATCAAAAACCACGGGCACTTATTGGGTATTGGATTCCAACTGGCAAGGTATGGGACCACCTTCCGACAGTGTATCTCTAGAGAGGAATACACCGGGTTCAACAAGAACATGTTGCAACCCAGGATAAACATGACCGGTTACTCGTTTCGCTTAAGTGTACCGAATGTATTGTCACCAACGGTTGGGATCAACAACCATTTCCCGAAAGGGACAGCATCAAAATTGATTATAGAAGTAAATGGAGTTTCTCTAGATAAGGTGACAATACACCCTAATTGGCAGCTAACCACTTAGCCATGCAACCTACCCGATTTTATACCATTTCCTCGTTGTGAGGCTAGAGGCCATAACGTATAGATCACACCTTTATTTAATTTGAATGTCACATCGTCATACTCGCCAAATCACAAATTGATTTCCCAAAAAATACAATGGGTATACAGCTAAGAGGAATGAATTCCTCTACCAACAAACGTAAGTACGTTTGAAGAGATTAACTTATGTGATATATTAAATATACTCTGTCAGACATTCTTCCAAACGGATTGTCCTAGGACTGGACAAATTGAAGGCACTATTCTGTAAATCCATCTTAGGCAATTTCTACCTAGGATATTCCAGAACAGCCCTTGCATAAACTCTGTCTTAAATTATCTTCATTATATTTGATTCACAATGTTAATGCCCATATGGAGTGGTTTTCAAACAAAAATCTAATCACGGTCCCTCCGTAATGACAATGGAAAAATGGTCAAAACTTTGATAGTCGGTTATTTAACTATCAAAGGAAAATATCCATACACACAACTATTTTATTTTCAAATGGAAATTTTATCGATCAATCAACATTTTTTCCTTTCAATTAATTTATCATTAATATATTCATTTCCCCATTTCCCGTTTCTATACATTCATAAATTCTTATTTTCTAAATTTAGAAAATATATGTCATCACATTGAAAAAACCATTTCCATTTCTTATTTTCAATATTAGAGAACATTTTTTATTTTATTTGGAAAACTTTTCCAAAAACTCCTTCATTGGATTAAAACAGATGTTTAAATAAAACATTGCTATGCCAACTCAAACCATTATCACCCATTAACTTAATTCACTTAACCAACCTTCGCTATCGAACCTTAACCATTTCTTAGTTAAAAATGAATTCAATCAAGTTGGGGTATAACTACCTCTCAGACCTTAACTGAACAACATGTTTAACCTTGAATTAGACAACGTTCACCACTTCAATCTTTAACAGTCTATTCTTACGTAACTCTCAGATTCAATTTACGAATCCACTTATTTTACAAAAATCATTTAATTATAACAATAATGTTATAATTCCATGCTTTCGAAATATAATAACTTTAATATAACTTTTATTCCTTATTTTAAGTAAACAATTAATTTATTAATAATAAATCTTGATCAAAAATCGGAAAGTAAATAATACTTTCCCGAATTCGATATAATCGAATTTCAATGCATAACTCTCGTTCGAACAAACTCTATTCGATTAACTCTTAACTCTATTCGATATCTCTCTTTCGAATAACTCCATTCGATATCTGTCTTCCGAATAACTTTATTCGATATCTCTCTTTCGAATAATTTATATTCGATTAACTCTCTTCGAATAATTTATATTCAATTAACTCTCTTCGAATAACCTGTACTCGATTAACTCTCTTCGAATAATTTATATTCAATTAACTCTCTTCGAATAATTTATATTCGATTAACTCTCTTCGAATGATTTATATTCGATTAACTCTCTATTTAAATTCCTATTTTAAAACCTAGTTTCCTTTACGATATTTTCATTTAGCAAAAATATTTACTTAAATCCCTTATTCACATCAAATGTGAAAATAATTTCTTTTATCAAATCAAACAGTTTGATTTCGTATTTAAAAACAATATCCAAATTCCAAATTCTATATATACTTCTATTTATAAACTATTCGTAAAAATCTTATTTAAAACTCCCTTTACAACTGTTACGTTCACATTCGATTTCAAATATCGGTGTTGAAACCGATTCTACTTCTCTATATAATTTCAGACTTATATATTCCATTCATCAAGTGATAAATATTTTACTTAATTTATAAAACATTTTTTATAAATTAATCTTCTCAGTTTATCTATTAAAACAGATTCTGTTTAAATATTTACTTGAAATCCATATCATGTTACACCCGTGTGCGAAGCACAGGTCTAAACCTTCATAATGTAAAATTCTCTTTTTATAAAACCATTTTTCATTTTATGATTATTCTCTTTTATAAAATCCTTTTCATTTTATAATTATTTCCTTTTATAAAATCCTTTGATTTTCTAAATATTTCCTTTTATAAAATCCTTTGATTTTATAAATATTTCCTTTTTTAATTCTATTTATTTTTCAAATAATTACTTTTTATAAAATCCATTGAAATTATATAATAATTTATTTTCAATATACTTTGAAAATTCCCTTTTTACATTCCATTATCACTTATGGTATTTAAAATACCAAATGACAAGACCACTGTCATCATAATCAATCACATATTATATATCACATCATATATCATAATATATATAAAAAAAGCAGTATTATAAATATGGAGGAATCCAGTTGGATCCCTCCAACCTGTTTCCCAACATCTATAGATGTTAAACAATATAATTAACATCAATTTCATTTCAATATGAAATATTCTGATAAACAGGATCAATATTTGATTAACGATATATATCTCGTTACCTATAATTTCAACCTATCAATTAGCAGTTCATCCAAACAATCAACACATAGCAATCAATCATCATTTATCAATTCTAAAAATAAAGTTATAAAAATATAAACTGGGCAGAGTTAGTGAGTTTTACTCGCACTGGTCGGTTATTGTTAAATAACGATAAGTGATCGTCAATTCAGATCAGGAAATTTATTTCGCTATAAATTGTAACGAGCTCCAATTCACTTCGGATCAGTTCCATTGTGTAGTCGTCGTCCATACGATCTCAACGGATTAGACCGTTCGCAATTCTGATATCATGTGTACACGATAGTATAATCATAAGTTAACTCACTATAAATTTAAAATTAAACTTGAATTAAATTTATATTGTTATCGGGCCTTAGCTCAATCCATTTTCAAACTCATTTAGCCGCGTTAAAAAGAGCATTGTCCGTACCAAAACCAGCATCCCGTATGCCCTTGTGTACCCATTTCAGCATTCATATTATAATTCTCTTTTCTCTTCTTTCACGTTTATTTCTTATGTATTTATTTTTTAATACATGGAGTTAAGCAACTTTACTCCAGCCCAACATTAAAACAACTCGTCTTGTATAAATTCCATCTTCCTCATTATGAAGCATATGCCACCTCCTATAGCGGTAAAAGCCATTGCCGATTGTAATGACCCGGATTCCGTCGGTTAAATTTGAATATTTAATACGGTTTTGAATATTAATTTGATAAATTAAATAAATATTTATATTAAGTTATCAGTTTAATAATCAATTTCGATTTAATATCGAATATATTAAATAATCGTAATGCGAAAGTATAATTCAGTTCGAGATTTAAAACTGAATTAAATACAGTTCAGACTTCTGTTTGAATTCGAATAAATTTATTTTCGCAGAATTTATTGTTTTAAAATTTGATTTATATCAATTTAAATAAATATCTTCCACAGACGATCGAACTAGACTTCGTGACTTATTCCAGTGTGTTCAGAATAGCGGTTTTACCCTAGAATTGACAGTTGGTGTGTTCAGAAAGGAGTTCAGAATCAGGGTGTGTTTTAATTAGATGATACAGATAATTTAAATTAATTAAAACCGAAACAAAACAAAAAAGGTGGCTCCTTTATTACCACAAGTTAAAAACATACGGTGACCTCCTTATTTCCACAAGTTAAAAACATACGGTGGCTTCCTTTATCTCCACATAAAAATGGCGTGCTGTTCATTTTGAAACCGCATCTTTCTCCTATAACTCAAGCCGCACCCTTCTCCTTCAATTCCTCTTCTGGAGAACAAGATTTCAAATAGCTCGAAGACTTCAAAAAAATGGTCGCTGCCTTTTTATGATAAAATCGAACGAAGAAAAAAAACCCACTCCTCCTTAAAAGCCTCGAAATCAAAATCGAATTTCAACAGAGGAAAGGGGGGACACTTCTCTTAGTTCTTCTAACGTTCAAATCGAAATCCGTCGTATACAAGCAGTCGCGATTTCCAGTCAGCATCGTGAGATCAAGGGGCTCGAAAACCTGAAGCGATGGGTTATCGCGAGTTCATCGGAAGGTCTGGGCACTTGCGAACGTACGGATGAGGTGTAACGATTTCAAATTGGAAGCTGGGTTGAGGGTCAAGGCACTGATTTGGGCCGACAAGGGGATTCCGATGGGGTTTTTTGCTGAGATCGAGGTTGCGAGGAGTAGCGATGAACGGGGAGGTGAATGTTAGGGCAGGGTCAGAAGAAGGAAGTCAGGCGATAAAGTGCACGATGGGAATTGGAGGAGAGAGAATGTGGAGTAGGCAGTGTTCTTGCAGATATCATTTTAGAAGGGATTTAAAAATGGAGTTATGACGGTTTAGGGAGCCACTGTGAAATCTATATAATAAGCTCCATTGAGTTCGGCAAAAATATCACGGTGAGTAAATCTCACCTTTTATTTAGAAATTATTTTTATATAGTTAAAAATAATTGTCTGTGCTTGTTTGAATGCTGTCTGATTGTTTTAAAATATATATTAGTTATTTAGGATATATGTATATATATATATATATATATATATATATATATATATATATTGGGTTGATGATTGGTTGGATTCCCACAGTACCATTAGCGGATGCCCGCAGTTTCATAGCGGATGATTTCCCTATGCGCCCCACAAATATATATTAGTGGATGATCTTCATACCGCGATATCCTGCCACAAAGCAGGATGGGTATTACTATGTTGACTAACGTCTGTGGATGCAGGAAAACAGGTTGGAGGAATCCGACTGGATTCCTCAAAAATATATTATCGGTTTGTTTATTTATTTGCATATATACTGTCATATATGATGTGTTAGAAAAATAAATAATTGGTTGCTTTGGTGTTTAAAAATCAATGGGGCCTGGATATTGATTAATAAAAATATTGAAAAAGGTATTTGAGATTAAAAAAAAGGGAATTCTATTTTTATAAAAAGAATTTGAATTTTAATGAACTATAGAAAATATTAACTTGTTTTGAATATGTATGAACGAGTATTGAATTTATAAACTCTGTTTATAAATGAAAAGGTGGGTTTTGAATCGAATTTATAAACTCTGTTTATAAAGGAAAATATGGGATTTGAATTGAATTTATAAACTTTGTTTATAAATGAAAAGGTGGGTTTTGAATCGAATTTATAAACTCTGTTTATAAAGGAAAATATGGGATTTGAATTGAATTTACAAACTTTGTTTACAAATATATAATGGGGGATTTTAAGTAAAGTTATAAACGTTGTTTATAAATAATGCAGAGATATTCAAATAGATTTGAATATAGAATTTGAAAAGAGAATTCAAATAGACTATGAATATAGAATTTGAAAAGAGAATTCAAATAGACTTTGAATATAGAATTTGAATAATAGAATTCAAATGGAGTTTAACTATAGAATTTGAATAATAGAATTCAAATGGAGTTTAACTATAGAATTTGAATATAGAATTCAAATGGGGTTTATAGTATAGAATTTGAATAAAGAGAATTCAAATGGGATTTATACTATAGGATTTGAATAATAGAAGATAATAGATTTGGATAAATAGAAGTGGAATAGACTAAGAAGTTAATTAACAGATTTAATTAACAAATTGAGTTAAAAACGATTGGTATAGTTAAAATAGATTGGACAGGTATAAATATACAGGAGACAGGTTTGGAATAAAGTGTTAGAAGGTATATATATAGATTGGCCGACAAAAAGGTACGTAGTTAATTCACATATGAGATTTTATGCGCCGTACCGGCTAGCCGCTTGGCTTTTCCTTTTTCTTTTGATTGAAGAAGGCCTGTGTGGCAGTTTGGGGATTTTCCCGATGCTCCCGGTACAAAGGAGATTATGGCGATTTTTTCCGGGAATTTAAGGAGATAGAATATTTTTAAGATAATTTAATAGTTAGAAATCAACGTATCAATATATATAGATTTCGATAAGGAAATGAACTTAGAAATAGAATAGTATAATCAAAAGGGAAGTATAAGAATAAAATCTCGAAAGAATAGAAAGAGAAAGTATATATGTGTTTAAAAGTGAAGAAGTAGTTGTATGGTATTGATTATTCGAGTAAGTAGTCATATCTGTTTTGACGTTATAAATGTTATTCAGTCAAAGGTCTGAGAGGTAGTTATACCCCCAACTTGATTGATTTCATTATTAACAAATAAACAGTAAGATTTCAGGCTCGAAGATCAATGTTGAATAAGAGTTAGTTGACTATAGTATTTGGGTTGTTGTAACGATGTTTTACACAACATCCGTTTTAACTCAAATAAATGTAAGCTTGGAAATAGAATAATAAATATTTCTAAAGCTAGAAAATAAAGGAGGCGATATTCGGGAATGTTTTCCAAATAACAAAAAGGCCAATATGGTTATTGAAAATATTTGGTTAACAAATATTGATAAAGAAATAGAGAAGTGATTTAATTAATGGAATATTAATTAAGGGATCAGTGATTATTTGATAATTGGATGAACACTTGTTTTTCTTCGATAGTTAAATCATCGACCATCGAAACACTTGTTTTTATTCGATAGTTAAATCACAGACTATCGAAGTTTTGACCATCGTTGTCAATATGGAGAGACCGGTTGGATTATTATCCGAAGAACCACTACGTATTGGTAGTAGCGTTGCGAATCAGATTATATAAAGATAATCGAAGACGGAGTAGAGTGCAAGGACTTTTTCTATTAATAGAAATTATACCTTCAGTTCATCCTGTTCCTGGGCGACTTGTATGGATGAATGTCTGACAGAGTATTTCCAGAAAGGTCACGTACATTTATTTCTTCAACCATACCAAGAGTGGAAGCGGAGAAGGAAACTTCTTTTAGCTAACACGTAATGTACTGTTGTAGACATCAATTAGTGATTTTCGATGGATCTGACAATGTAACATTCGAAGTGAATCTGGTGTGATGATAAAGCGTAGCTTCAAGCCTCATCATCCGGTAAATGACAGAAATCGGGCAAGCAGCATGGCTATGTAGGTCGCACTTATTAGGGTGTATAATCACCTGATCTAGAGTTTCATTTATTTCTAAAAATCTATTGTCAATGATGTCCCATTCGTGAAACGGTTGCTGATCCCAACCGTTGGTGATATACATTCGATACACTCAAGCCAAATGAGTGGTCGGTCATGTGTGGCTGAGTTGCAAGATGTTCTTGTTGAACTCAGTGTATTCTCCTCTAGAGATATACCAGCGGAAGGTGGTTCCATACCTTGTCATAGTTGGAAATCCATTACCCAATACGTGCTTGCGGTTTTGATTGTATATTATTTATGTGGAACGTGAGATGCAAATGTTCCATTAGATTGTTATCTACTTGATTTAGACATTATTATAATATCAAAAGAGTTTGATATAAAGATTATTATTCCTTTCAAAGGGATTTTGAAAGATAAGTCAAGTTTTTGGATTCTCATAAGGAAAAACCCGTTCCGTGTTATACGGCGTGGTCTTATGAGATATCATTTAGTTTTTCTGAAACTGCTTTAAACTGTTTACTCATACTAGTCCCATGACTGACCCGAAGTTTATTTTGTTTTGTTCTACCTAAACTCTTGGGTGCCTAAATTTGTACGGGCAGTCAAGTAGTTCAGGATTTTACAGATCTATCTAAAGGAGCTTGGAGCAGGAGGCTTCAGCGTTAGTTATATAGAGTTTCGTTCTGATGTGTTGTAAGTGTTGTACTCTGATAAGTATATGTTATACAGTTGAGATTTTGTATTTCAAAGATATGATATATTATATTTTGTTCCGCTGCGATGTGAGATTCTGTGTTGTTGTTTCTGTTCTTCTTCTATCCTTTTCTTCTAAAAAAAAAATGTTTCGTATTTTCGTGATATTTGGGTTGGACGTATGATGTATATAGTCAACTCTGATGTTATGGATTTGCGGGTCATTACACCGATACTCCCCCAAGCATAAACTTCTTCACAATGTTTTAAAACTCCCCACCTTCACAAAAATACCACAACACATACTCCATCTTCCGACTATTTTCTATTTTTAAACGTAGCCTCCTGTGTCCATTCAAATTGCTTCTTCTCATACTAAAACGTGCCACCCTTAAGAATTCCCTTCCTAGTAACTGCAACACAATCATCCTTAACCCATTCCTGCCGAAACCATTATTACTTATTACCTAAATTATTAATAAAAAAATGTTAATCACTTTAAAAAAATCACGTGATAATTACTGGGCCTTCTTCCCGTATACAAGAATTGCTCCTATTTTCTTCACAGCAAAAGGAAGCATCGCAGCTTCACTTTAACATTCACAAAAATACGTTTGCACTTCTCCCCATCTAATAAACCACCGTCTATTCCTATTTCCCCATTCCATCCAATAGAAAATATCTAATTACCATCCTTCTCATAAAAAATGGTGCTCCAGCTCGCACACGCCTAAATCACTACGTCCTCAGATTAGCGAACCACCTGGTGTGACAAAAATGTCGACCGGAATTCCAAAAAAAAATCACAACTGCTTCCATTCGATCTCCTCATTACCAACCGAATCATGTTTTGATCCAAAACTTCACAAATCCACCGCTATTTGCATTCTAGGGAATGGCTGGTATAACTAGCGAACATAACATCTTCGAACACTCCAGAAATCTGTACAGCGATGGAGACAACACTTTCAGAAATCCAGTTCCATTGTTTTAGTGATTTATACGAATTTATTTCCATTTCTTACTCACACACAAAATTTGCACTTTTATACCCAGCACTTACGGTGCCTGGGAAGAAGATGCCGTCCCCATTCCATGCGTTGCCCTCCTATACACTAAAAACGCTGCTCCTCATCTTCACTGTTGGCCGACAGCACCATCCAAGATTCGCCCTTAAGCTTGCTTCAGACCAAAGGGAGTAACGCCATTTAATCTTGTTTCATTATTATTATTTATTTTGTTTTGAAGTTTTCTTTGGAGTATTGAAATTGGTTTTATATTTTTATTTAGATCTGAACGCCATTTTATATCTCGGCTTTGAATTACTGAACCAGATGAAGTGAAATAGTGCGTGATGTATTTATAGAAGAGAGGGAGCTTAAGTGTTAAGGTATATAGGATTAGACTATACACGACAGGCTATTTGCTTCTGCTGTAAGGAATAGGCACGCAGACTTTTTACTTCCTTAGGCATGAATTATTACTGCGTTTTCTCCTTCTTGTTTGCATTTATAAGGTAGGGACTGTAACCATTTCTTAGTTGCTACGGTACATGAAATTTATCGTTTATATTTGTTTACCTTAAACATTGGTTACTTGTTGGGTTTTTTCCATCTCTGTCATGGATAAGGAAGACTTAGTGTAGCATATGTTAAAAGGTTTGTAACATTGGCATGAGTAAGACAATCGAGGTTGTTTGTTTCATGCAAGCACGGTAAAGATAAATCATGTATTAATATTGTAACTCACATTAGTTAGTTCATTCACTATATTAAATAAATCGTTAGATATTGATTAACTTATAATGTTCAAGCAAGGTCCAAATCTAATATATCGCATGACACTTATGGATGGCTATCTAAATTTCGGAATTAGAAAGTTTCCGTATAAACCGCTACGGACAAAAATAAAAATACGATTGTGTCAGGCGAGGTGCCACGATCCTAAAAATATAATAATATAGACCAGTTAGTTTATTTTGTGAAACCCCAAAAATGTTGATAAAGGGTGTAAAATACTTCTAAATAAAAAGTGTTTATTTTCCAAAATAAAAATTACGGAAAAATTCTATAAATTAAATTATAACTACGCCTCAAATATCTTGTCTAAATTCGAAACCAATATTTAATTATATTTAAATATATTATTATAGCTTATAACGATTCCATAGTGACTATTTGAAAATTTGATTTGGATATAGCTTACAATCTATACGACGAAATCTCGATTTTTCTCTTCTATTAGAAAAATATCGTTTAACAGATTCAAACGTTTCTTGTTTCACACAAATTCGACTTAAAACGGATTCTATATATTCGTTTAAAGTTTGAATCACTAAATTACGAACTACCGTGCCATTTCAAGCTCGATTATAATTATAATACAATTTATACGTTCAACCATCGTTCGTTAAATGTATTTATTATTATAATTAAATTCTAAACTGAATTATATCTTATAAATAATCTAATTCACACAATATTGTGACTTCAGCTATTTCTGACTATTTTGGAATTAAATATACTATTCTATTATTTACATTAATTAAATATTCAATATTATTTAATTAAACGACCATTTAAATATCTAAATCACTATTTAAGTAATTAAATTAATTAATTATCATACCGTAAAAATATGGGACATTACAACCATACTCTCTAGTAACTTCACTTTATAAGCCATTTGACCAATCCTTTCCATTATGGGAAATAGCCCTACAAATCTTGGTGCCCATTTCCCTACAGATCCAAAAGGAACCACATTCCTCAAAGGTGATACTTTGATGAAAATCATGTCTCCCACTTTAAACTCTATATCGGTCCCTTTCTTATCTACGTAGGACTTCTGCCTGTCCTGAGCTATCTTCATGCATCTACGGATAAGATCAATCTTTTCTGAATTCCCTATAATCATCTTAGGTCCAAGTAGAAGTCTTTCTGTAGACTCCCACCAAGAAGTCGGCAATCTACAGGGTCGTCCGTACAATGCCTCGAAAGGTGCCGTGCCAATACTAGCCTGATAACTGTTGTTGTAGGAAAACTCTACCAAAAGATCCTCAAGAACTCTATTCGCCCTTTCCTTCTGTCCATCGGTCTGAGGGTGATAAGTGGTGCTCAAACACAACTATGTTCCTACTTCCTCTTGCAAGCTCCTCCAAAACTCACTGGTGAATATGGGGTCACAATCACTCACAATACTGGAAGGTAATCCGTGCACACGGACTATCTCACGAAGATAAACTGCTGCTGACCATGTTGCCATCTTCTTACTCTTAACAGGAATAAAATGAGCGCTCTTAGTAAGCCGGTCAACTACAACCCAGATGCTGGTGTTTCCTTTCCTTGATCTAGGAAAACCATCAATGAAATCCATAGAGACACTCTCCAACTTCCACTGTGGGATCTCTAAGGGTGAAGTAAACCACCGAGATTCCTTTGCTTAGCCTTGACTTGCTAGAAAATCAAACATCGAGAAACAAACTCCGCTATATCTTTCTTCATCCCAGCCCAAAAGAAAACCCTCTTCATATCTTTATACATCTTATCACTGTCTGGATGAATAGTCATCCTAGAAAAATGGGCTTCCTCAAGGACTATCTTCAACAAACTCCCAACTCGGGGAACATAAAGCATTCCGTCTTATCGTAACCACCCTCTATCATCCGTGGAATATCTACTAAGGTGACTGGAAGTCTCCCCTTTACTGAGCCTATCCAAGATGTCCGCTATCTGTGGGTCCTCTCACTGCGAAGTTCCTATCTGATCCAAAAGAGTAGGTCGCACCTCTAATGATGCCAACAAACTAGGTGTGAACTCAGTAAAGGGTCTAAAATCAAAAGTCAATATATACACCAAGCTCTGCCTCTTACAAATAGAGGACTCAAGATCATCCTCTACCTACTTAGTGTGTCCGCCACCACATTAACCTTACCAGGGGTATAAGCTATCTCAAAGTCATAGGATGCTAGGAACTCTATCCATCTTTGTTGCCTCAAATTGAGATCCTTCTGCGAGAACAAGTAATTGAGAGATTTATGATCGGTGTAAAACTCAAACTTCTCTCCAAGTAGATAATGGCGCCAAGTCTTAAGCGTTAATACTATGGCAGCTAACTCTAAGTCATGGGTAAGGTAGTTCTTCTCATGAACTCTTAATTGTCTTCCTCCATAACATAATACCCTTCCCTCTTGCATCAGAACCGCACCAAGCCCTGTACGACATGCATCCATATATACTTTGAACACTTTGTTCCCATCAAGAAAAGTCAAGACTAAGGTTGTTGTCAGACCCTTCTTCAATCGCTGAAAACCATCCTCATAGTCTATACCCGAAGAAAATGTCAGTCTTCCTCATCAGTCTGGTGAGTGGGGCTGATATCTTTGCGAAGTCCTTAATGAACTTCCTATAATAGGCCGCTAAACCAGCAAAACTCCTCACCTCCATTGCATTCTTTGGAATCTGCCAATCATGAGCTGCTACTACTTTCGCGGGATCTACTGCTATCCCATCCTTAGAGACCACATGCCCTAAAAATCTTACTTCCTTTCTCCAAAAATGACATTTGGAAAATTTTGCCTTTGGCTGGTGCGCACAGAGAGTTTTCCAAACCTCCCTTAAATGTAGGGCATGCTCTTCCTCGCACTTCGAGAAAATCAAGATGTCATCAACAAAGACCACAACGAACTTATTCAGAAACATCCTACTAATCAGATCCACAAAATAGGTGGGTGCATTCGTCAACCCAAAAGGCATGACGAGCCATTTGAAGAATGCATCTGGAGTTATAAAGGAAGTCTTGTCTATACTGTCCTCGGCCACCCCTAAATGATGAAAACCCATGGCCAAGTCTAACTGGGAGAATACAGATGCACAATCAAGCTGGTCAAACAGATCATCTATCCTTGGAAGTGGGTACCTATTTTTCTTAGTGAGCTTATTCAAATCCCTGTAATCCACACATAAGTGAAGCGAACCATCCTCCTTAGTGGCAAATACTACTCGAGCACCCCATTTAGATATGCTTTGCCTAATAAACCCTTTCTCAAGTAGCTCCCCTACTTGCTCGCTGAGCTCCTTCCTTTCTCTTGGAGTCATATGGTGCACAGGCAATGCAACTAGCTTTGCATTGTCCACCAAGAATATACGAAATCAATCTCGTGCCTCGGAGGTAAGCCTCAAACCTCCTCAAAACATCAGGACACCCACAGACTACTTGTACAAATCGTAAATTATCGGTAGATGCATCAAGCGACTATAGGAAACTAAGCATGGCAGAACCCTTAGGGTCACAAGAAATCCCGAGGGCCCTCCCAAGGCAAGTCAAAAGTCTAATGACCCTACTTTAACAATCCAGAATGGCACCATACATGGCTTGCCAATCCATACTTAGAATCAAACCATAGCCCATGAAATGAAGCACATATGCGTTGCACTCAAACTCGACGCCCAACATAGATATTCTCAAACCTCGACAAATCATAGACGAATGAGTCGTACCCCTAATGGGGTTTGAGAAGACAAATAGATCCAAAACCATACTAGTACTAAGGTGTAGAGACTCGACCACAGAATTAGATATAAAAGAATGCGAAGCGCTAGAATAAAAAAAAGTCCTAAAGGATGATTGGAAAGAGAAATCAAACCTTCAACAGAAACTTTCCTACCTCTATTCGGTACACCAGCCATGAAAGCATGGACCTGCCCTTCAGAAGTTCCTGCCATCTGGCCCTGTCCCTGCTTCTTCGGGCAATCCTTAATACGATGTCCGGCATCTCCGCATTGGAAACAAGCATTCTTCCGTTTTCTGTATTCTTTGCTCAAATGACCCACGCGTCCACAATTATGACATTTCCTCTTTTCTCGGACTTTGTCGTTCTTTCCGCCCTTCTTTTGTGGTTTTTGTTGTTCTTTCTTGGGCCACACTTTCTTGTTTTGCGTTTCATCAATCTTTGCCTCTTTCTTTTCATCTTTATCTTCTTTGTGCATCGATGCCATATCAACGAGTTTCTCAAAAGTTGCCCCCATTGGAATATGAGACATATCCAACCCATGAAGGGGTTCATTCAACCCTTTTGCAAACCTCAAAGCTTCCTTATGCGGGGTATTCACTAGCTCCAAACCAAACCTCGCCAATTGATTGAACTTATTAATATACTCTTTGACGGACATGCCTCCTTGCTTATGTGCCAAAAACTTTTTCATTTGCATGCTTTGCTCGGCTTGAGAAAGAAACTTCATCTTGAATCTCTATCAAAAATCATCCCAAGTCTCAACTGGACACCCTGCTTGCGTCACTTTCTACTAGAATGAAGCCTCATCTTTCAGCTGCCAAACGACCAACTGAATCTTCATACGGTCGTCAACCTCAAAAATCTCAAACAAAGCCTCAATTTCTTTAAGCCAATTCCTTGCTTCTACAAAAGTCTCGGTTCCTTGGAATGGATTTGCTCCCATAGCACAGAAGTCCTTGCATATCTTGGAGAAATTACCCACTTATGGTGGAGAAGGAGCAATGGCTATAGCTGGGGAAGGGGTGTCTGCATAGCCTCCGGCAGGTACCGTAGCCTCAAGATACCTACGGAACCAAAACAAGTATCTGAATGCCCTTGGGAACATTAGGCTCCCTAGACATGCTGAAAAGAAAAGGAAATGGGATTCAAACAGAGAATCGAAAGATATTTCATATGGCTTTGGGGAATATGTTTTTCAAAACACACTTTTCTTTTGAAAATGCTTTCTCTTAAAACCTTTTTGAAAACAATTTTCAAAATCTTTTATCGAATCTGGTAACCTCGCTCTAATACCAACTATGGCACCCCACATCCGTTAATGTCACTCTTTAACAGAATGCATTAAGTTTCGTGAAGCGTTATAGGTAAACAGAAGCAGAAACATCACAAGAGAGATAAAAAATAACAACGGAAGTTATAACTTTATTTTCCAGATAGAAAACATCATGGTCCAAATTCAGTTTCAACATAAGGCTGAAATACAGAAAACCCATTACATCAATCTAAAGTATCTGCCTTGTACTAAAATCATTAGAGTATAGTAATATAAAAGCATAGTCCCCAAAAATAATAGCCATATCAAATAAGACGGGAAATCAAAGTGGTACATCTAACCAGCTCCAAGCAGAATGAAAGAGTGAATCCTAATCAAGTCCGAGTATTCCCACCCTGAGAACCTAGGGGGACAGGAAGAGAGAAAAGGAAACAAAACAGGTCAGTCATAAAGACTGGCGAGTCTAGTATTTTTAGCATATAAATAAGTAAAAGCATCATGACAAGTGTATAGACTGGATGAGAGAGATAACTGTATCATACGACAGGTATAAAAGGCTGAATAGGATAAACAGAATAAATAACAAAATATATAGTGCTTCTCAAGTACTTTTCTCTGCACCAATACTAGTATAACAGAGACAAGATGATCCCAACAAGAACAAGATGGTAGAATTAGGTGTACTCCTAGTGAAGGGTTTTACCCTGTACAATAATAACAAGTAGCCTAACAGAAATGACAGGTGTTACACCCAACGATAATAACGGGCTCCTAAACAAGCAAGACAAGATGTACGCTCATTACGACCCCAGTCGATCAGCTCCCTATCCCGTAGATACCCTGTGTTGGCCCCCACAGTAGGATGTATCACTTCCTAAAGTGGAAAACCCTTTCTTAACGAGAGGCACAACCACCTACTGATGTCACAGCGTCTTATTATCCCAACATAAGCAGATTCACGCACTCACATGAATCCGACGGAGTGCACCGTCCACATCCCCACTTAAATGATCCTCTTATAATAAACTCAATAAGTGTGCCCAGAACCCGACCTAGTACGGGGCTCCCCCTTTGATACCAAGATGGGTTACTGACAGATACATGTCCCATGGAACAGATGATACAAGCTTCGCCCTAGGCTTGCATCCCCACTATTAGAATTGTGACTGGTTATGCCTAATAGTTTAACAAGGTTACATAACCCCAATATATAAATCAAGTTAAGTTTGTCGGGTTTATTTGTATAACTCGGCCCCACATATTTAACAAGATTTACTTAACCCCTACTTTTAAAGCAAGTTTACTTAACCCCTACTCAATTTTATAGGTTCATGTAACCCCCACAGATTTAAACAGGCTAAGTATTACATGTTAACAAATTATCACCATTTTTCCATTTATGGTTGTTAATGCACTAGACTTCTCACATTAAGTCTACCACTTGTGGATGTTGGATGTGCCGGGTGGTTCCGGGCAGACTTCTATTACAAGTCGGACTTAACCTCATGTCTTTGCACCGTTACATGTATATTTATGCACTCGACCCCTCACATTAGATTAACCACTTGTGGACGCTGGGTTTGTTGGGCGGTTCCGGGCAGACTTCTACCACAAGTATAATCTAACCTCGTGTCTAAGTGCAGTTAAAGTTTCTAATTACTGTAAATCTAGGCAAGTTCATTATTAAACAATTCTCCTTGTTTATCCAAGGTTATGCCCCAAATCCTAGTTTGATTCACGAGACAAGTTATACCCCAAATTAAAGTTTTAGATCAAGGTATAGATTATTCTCCAAATCCCAATCATCTTTTACAATATAAGTTATGCCCCAATTTATCCTTTCCAACCATTCTCAATTTCGTGCGCTCGCATATTCCAGCGATAGGCCTAGGCTCGAATGCAGCATGGCTATAAAAATAAATAGGGAAGGAGGGAGAGAAGAGAACAAGATTAGGCATAATAACAAGACTGGCATATGATGATAGAAAAAAGGATACAAACTAGATAGGCATATGGTGACATGATTAGGTATGCTAACAGAATATGCATATCAGGAATGGGCATATGAGAACTAAATAGTAGATTAGGCATACAAGTAGTGGCAGATCTGTTTAGTTATGATTCATGTTATTATCAAGCACAAATTTAGATCCAAACTTATAAACATGTCAAGATTAATATTAAATGTTTATATCTAAAAATAACATGAACTTAGTGTGACTAGATCTAAAGAACAGTGAATTGACTGTTGGTGTTGTAGCAGAGATTTTTGTATGCTTATAAATTGTTGTTGCAGAAGAATAGGCTAGTTCAATTTGAGTTGGGGCATCACCTCATTATCTCCATTGTTTTTGCTGAATAAAACAATAGAAATGAGGACCTATTTGTAGCCTACGGTTAACGAATTTGGTCAAGAAACAAGTCCACATTCACAGAAATGGATCTGCCCCAGATCTGGGTGGGGTCGACCCCAGGGTCGACCCAGGGGTCGCCACCCCCGTGTAGGGGTCGACCCCTAACGGGCGGAATTCCCTCCCTCTCCCGCTCATTGATATTGACCAGTTTATTTATATTTATATTGCTTATATGTATACAAACTTCAACCCTTAATATCTTCTTCATACGATGTCCATTTTACACAAACTTGGAGTTTATCTTAAGCATAATTCTAAGGCAAACGCAATGGTGTAGTCTGTTTTACTTAATTCTAAATATTTAATTAAGTATTCATTAGTTTTTCATTATAGTGTTATTTAAAATTATGGGGTGTTACAGTTTTGGATAGATCGTCTTCATACTCTCTTCTGTTTCCCACATACAATCATAATCATCCTCACTCCATTGCACCTTGACTAGCTTAACCTTCTTTCTCCTAAGTTGTTTCATGTCATTCCCCAAAACGCGAATTGGATTACGAGGTTTTGAAACTACGGACTTGACTTCTAGGTCTTCATATTGATCCAGAGATACCACCACGTCAGAATCGTGCACATACTTCCATAGAAAAGACACAGGAAACACATTGTACACACTCAATATCTTCTCGGGTATATCCAATCTATACACGAGCTTTCCAATTCGTTCGACTATTGGAAATGGTCCAGTGAATCTAGGAGCTAACATTCCTTTACTTCCGAACCGAACAACATTCTTCAAAGGAGAAATATTTACGGAAACCATATCACCAACGTCGAATTCCAAATCTTTATGACGCTTATTAGCATAACTCTTCTGATGATCTTGGGATGCCTTTATTCGTTGTCGAATGATCTCAATACAATCCGATGTTTCTCTTATCACCTCATGCCTAAGTATCAACTTATCTCCCGTCTCTAACAACATGCCAAAGAATTATATGGTCTACCATACAGTGCCTCATATGGTGCCATCCCAATGCTCGACTAGTAAATGTTGTTATAGGAAAACTCAACTAGATGTAGATGGTATTCCCATGATCCCCCAAAATCAAATACACAAGATCTTACGAGATTTTCCAAAACTGGGTTAACTCTCTCGGTTTGACCATCAGTCTGGGGATGATAAGCCATATTTAAACATAACTCGGTTCCCAAAATCTCTTGCAAACTTTTCCAAAATCCACTCATGAACAAAGGATCTCGATCACTCTCGATGCTCTTTGGGATACCATGGAATCAAACTATCCATTTTGTATAAAGCTCAACCAACTTTGATGTTATCTTAGTCGATCTGACTTGCGCTTTTGGTCAAGCGACCCACGATGACCCAAATCTCTTAATTTCATGCCTTGGTTCTAGGTAACCCATCGATACTTATACCCATTTCCACATTGGAACTTCTAATGGCTGAAGCAATCCGCTTGGCTTTTTCTATTCATCTTTCCTAACTAATAGTTTATGCATTTGGAAATGAACTTCCCAACAATATCGCTCTTCATCCCTTCCCAGTAGTAGGATCTCTTCATATCCTAAAACATCTTATTTCCTCCAGGATGAATCATCAATCTCGAGTGATGACATTCCCTTAGAACCTCATCCCTCAATCCATCAATATCAGGAACAACCAGTTGTCCTTTCTTTTGAAGCCAACCCTCTCGATTAACTTCGAACTCCTTATCTTCTGGTTCTAACTTCTGGATATTCTCTGCTTTCCATCAAGGTTTTGGCTTTCGCTAATCCTTTTGGTGAGAGTAGGTCTTATCGATAAGCTTGCCAACATTTTAGGTTCTAACTCACACCGTAGTCTGAAATCAAATCCTGTCAAATACTCGAGGTGCTTCCATTTCAAAAACATGGCTCTTAATCCTGCAAGTCTTCAACTCAATGCATATGTAACTGCGCTCCCTTTACCAGGAGTATAGGCTATACATAAATCGTATGATGCCAAAAACTCTAACCACCGCTATTGTCAAATATTCAAATACTTTAGGGGAAAAGGTACTTCAAAGACTTGTGATCTGTAAATGACTCGAATCAAACTCCCAACATGTAATGTATCCATATTTTCAAAGAAAACACAATCACCGCTAACTCCAAATCATGAGTTGGATAATTCCTTTCATGAGGATTGAGTGATCAACTTGCATATGCCACAACTCAATTTTTCTGCATCAGCACTGCTCCAAATCCAGTACTGCATGCATCGATATAAACCATCATATCTTCATTCCTAGTCAGAATCATCAAAACAAGAGCACTTGTCAATCTCTCTTTCAGGATTCCAAAAGCACGCTCACACTTCGCATCCCATGTGAACACTTGATTCTTCTTCATCAGTCATGCTAACAGTGCCACTATCTTGGAGAAATCCTTTATAAACCAACGATAATATACCGCCAATCAAATAAAACTCCTAATGTTCGTTGCATTCTTAGGTCTATCCTAGTCCTTAATTGATGCAACATTAGCGGGATCCACCGCTATTCTGTTTCCAGAGACAACATGGCATAAGAACCTGACTTCACTCTTCCATAAGTGACACTTTGAAAACTTAGGTCTCAGCTAATGCTTTCGCATGATTTCCAAAACAACTCACAAGTACGCCTTATGCTCTTCCTCATTCTCAGAGTAAACCAAGATATCATTCACGAACACAAGCACGAACTTGTTCAACTGATCTCTAAAAACCTTATTATAAGATCCACGAAATACGATGGTGTATTAGTCAACCCAAACGGCATCACCAACCACTCAAAGAACCCGGATGGTGTCCTAAAAGCTGTTTTTGGCGCACTGTCCTTCACCACTCTCAACTGGTGAAATTCCATTGCCAAATCCATTCGAGAAAACACCTTGGCCTCATAAAGCTAGTCAAAGAAGTCATCTATCCTCAGCAATGGATACTTGTTTATCTTGGTCACCTTGTTCAGCTCACGATAATCAACACACAATCTCAAAGATCCATCAGCCTTAGTTGCAAACATAATGGTTGCACCCCATTCATACGTACTCCTCCGAATGAATCCTTTTCCCAAAAGGTCACGAATTGGACCTCTAACTCTCGCTGTTCTCTAGAGCCAACCGCCTAAGAGCCATAACGATAGTCTAACGCCTTCAAATAAGTCGATCCTGAACTCAATCTCGTGATGCAGCAGCAACCCTTTGGCCTCTTTAAAGAAATTATCAAACGCACTAGCGATCGGCACAGATGACAAGTTTTCCCATAGAATCACAAGCAAATATAAAATGCTTATGAAGACACCATCTTCGGGCTTACTTCGAATCATAACTACTCATTGTTCCACTTTCCCGACTGTCATCTCGAGCTTTTTGCAATCCACTTTTGTCGCATACCTCTTGAGCCAGCCCATACCCAAAGTGATTCCAAACCCAACGAAGTTCAAAACAAAGCAATCGAACACAAAAGAGAAACCATGACTCGACAACACAAGACCACGTCAAAGCATACAAAGTTTGGACGAACCCCCAACTGGATTAGTCAGAACCAAAGGCCTATCATATATCTCGAGTTACAAACCCAAGCGGTTCACAAGCTCATTGCAAATAAAAGAATGCGATGCTCTAGTATCAAACAACACTCAAACTGAAACAACCCGAACATAAAGTGTACCTTGAACAACAATACTCTTCCCTTTCTCCTATACAGTAAAAGCTCTTCACTACAACAAAAATACCATATTACAACTTTAATTTTACAACGGTGGTAAAAGCACCGTTGTAATAATTTGTTTTTTACAACGGTGGTAAAAGCACCGTTGTAATAAACGATTTTTTACAACGGTGGTAAAAGCACCGTTGTAACACTACAACAAAAACATCATATTACAACTTTAATTTTACAACGGTGGTAAAAGCACCGTTGTAATAAATGTTTTTTACAACTTTTTTCAAGAAAAGTTGTAATAAACTTATTTTTAACAACTGTGTTATTTTGACAGTTGTAATAAAAGCCTATCACAACTTTTAGTTTTTGACTGTTGTAATATATATTTGACTACACTACAACAAAAATACCATATTAATAATTAATAAAATTTCGATAATTAATAAAAATATTAATACTTAAAAACTATTGTTTAATAATAATAATAAATAGTTTATTTGAAAATATGTAATAACTAATATAAATAATTTCTTTTTGCTATATAATAATTAATAAATAATAATTATGTATTATTATTAGAAATTAAAAATAAATAAATAAAAATTAGTTTTTAGTAATGAATAATTAATTTTAGTAATCAATAAATAAGAAGTAAGAATCACTAATTAAGAAGTAATAATTAAATAATTACTTTTAAATATTTTAATAAAAATTTCAAGCAATTTATATAATTTTCTATTACATTTTTTCATAAAATAAAAAAAAGAAAAATCATAAGATTAATAAATAGCTATTATATATTATTTAACTTACCATATTAAATAACTTTCAAAATAATAATTAGTGGATGAGATTAGTGGTCCACTTTTCCCTCCGTATTAAACATTTTCCATATATATACAATATATATATTTTTAAAACAACATTTAATTAACTTATGATACATGTTCAAGACAACATTTAATAACAAATATAATCTCTTATAATGGTTAGTTCCGTGATAGACTTTATGATTTTGCAAATAAACCAAAGAATAGTGGGCGAAAATGTTACTTTCCTTTTTATTCTTCCTAACGCTCTTACGACTTTTATAATCCTCCTTTTTTTAAATCTAGGGCTGTAGCCATCGCCTTGCGCTGGTTACTCATCATCGCTTATTCGCCTATAACTTCTATCCCCTTGTCCAGGGTAGCCGTCGTCGCCTTGCAGTAATTGGTTTTTATTAGTAAATATTTAATAATTGGTAGTATATATGTAATAATAAAACTTCAGTAATTAACATTCGATTAGAGTTAAGAATCAAATAGTAAGGATTAATAATTAAGGAGTACTAATTATGTTTAAAAAAGGACTACTAATTAATAAATAGGTTACATTTATATTTAATAATTCCATAGTAATATTTAATATTTGAAAAAATTAACGGAATTCATAATATAGTTAATTTAATTTCAGTTGTTAAATCAATTTCTAATTCTAGTCTTTCGAAAATTTAAGTGAACGTTTGGCAACGACATAGGTATTTAGCCCAAACCCACCAATAACGAGTAGTTGCGGAAAAGACTTAGGTTTAGGCGGGATTGCGAAATTTTGGCTCCAAAATTTGTGAGTTGATGTGGTCTTCCACTGCCAAAATTAAAACTGACGCAACCCAGCAAATACGTATTAGGAGACTAGGGTTCTATCAGCGCCGCCATGCCTTCTTCAATTTTCTACGTCCTCTGCTCTCTCCCTCTTCCTCATCGTACTTTGCTCCTTCCTCCTGGCTTTCTTGGCTATTGCGTTTTATACTGCTGCTTCCACTTTCGAACCGAACTCTATTTTCTTCAGATCTAATTTCCTCCTCATTTCAATCTTTTATGCTGTTGATTCAGTTCTCTCTGCGATTTCATTTGGGTCGGCCTTATCTTCATCTAGCCGAACTCCTTATCCTCCTTAAGCGCCATGTTGGAAACTGTTAATAATACAGATGGAGTCAGAGAAATGCATATGTCTTCGTCTAGTAGGAGCGGCCGATTGTTCTTTCCAAGATATGGAAGGGGTAGGAGTACATCTGTTCTTCCAGTGTGAGGTAGAAGATTTTTTCTTCTTTTTGGAATGTGTAGAGTTTGGATGCGGTTCTTGGCAATTTGGGAGTTATCGCCATGTTGTGTGTAAGGAAAAGGTATAAAAATTGACCTTAATTGTTTGTTTTTCCTATTTTTGGTTTTTTTTGTTGAAATATTGGGATTGCGCATTATGACAATTGATTTGATGTGTTGGGTTTGGTCATATATGTATATGTTTTCACATAAGATATGGAATATATACATACTTCTTATTGCAGTATAAACAAATACTCGTACAGTTTCCATGAAGGCAGAGCCTTGCGATTAAAAAAAATTGAGTAACAATATATTTTACATTGGGTCTTTTACTCTGGAACGAAAGACATGTCAGATTCTTTCAAAACAAATACAACAGCTATAATACGCAAGTTATAATATTCATTTTATAAAAAAAAAAATCGACACAAAAAAATGAAATGTAAAATATATATGCATTTGGGCATCATCTGTACTCATGAATGAATGCACAGAGTAATAAGGATATTTGACGATGAGCACGATGTTGAAACCGATGATCGATTGGATGCCGGAGCATAAAGACTCGGAATATGTCAGTGTGTATGTATAGTTATACGAAAGTGTGTATGTAATTGAGTGTATTGAGTGATCGGTTTGTAGTGAGGAATGTATGTATTGTTATGACTGTATTATGTAAAAGTGAGTTGTACGATAGTGGATCAGAAAGTTGTAGTAATTCAAATATTGAAATAAAATATTTAATTGACTATTTCAGTTCAGTATAGTATCATTTTATTCAATATAAATATTTATTTTTATATGAAATGTAATGTATAACGAAACAAAAATCATATTGTTATAATTAATTGTAGTAAGAATTACTACAACGGTGAAAAAAAGTTGTAATATGTATTACTACAACAGTGCAAAAAAGTTGTAATATGTATTACTACAACGGTGGAAAACAGTTGTAAAATACACATTTCACAACGGTGTCGCAACGGTGTAGAAACGTTGTAAAAGATATAAGTATATTACAACTTCTTAATACACGACGGTGGCTCCACCGTTGTAAAAACCTTTTACAACGTTTTTGCACCGTTGTAATATGGTATATTTGTTGTAGTGCTTGAAGAGGATGGCATAGCCTCTAAAGCATACACCTTCACTTTCTGCTTCCCCTTAGATGGTTTTGGATAATCCTTCTTGTTAAGTCCAGGGTTGTCATAGTTATAACACTTCCCCTCAACTTTCGGATTCTTTCAATCCTGGGAGAAATGGCCTTTCTGCTGGCAGTTGTAGCAAGTCACCTCACTTTTCATTTTTTCTAGCCATTCTTTCTTTTCTGTTGTTGTTGCTTCCTCTTTCATTGCCCTTATTGTCATTATTACCACCCTATTGTGGTTTCAGAGCCTCTTTGGTTGCAACAACAACATCTTCCTTAGGAAACAAAATCTCCTGTCTCATAGCTTTTTTGACGATCTTTTCATAAGGGTCATCAAGATGATCAACCACTGGCCTCCCAATATATTATCTAAGCCCATGAAAACTTCTCGTTCTTCTGATCAGGAGAGTTGATAGATGAACGGGTATACTTGGACAAAGCTTCGAAATCTAAAACATATTCCAGCACTGGTCGACCATTCTGCTTCAACTCAACAAACGTCTTGAACAGAACTAACTTCTGGGCGGTAGAACGAACTTCTTCTTGAACTTGACTCGGAATTGATCCCAAGTAATCTCATCCTCAATAAGTCTCTAAAGTGATAGTGTTCCACTAATCCATAGCTATGCCCTGTAGCTGCCTCGATGCAAGCTTCCTCTTATTAGCATCATCAATACCTAAATCTCCAAAAATCTAAATGCAAGTATCTAGCCGCCCTTGAATCTCAATTGTCGGCTCTGTCCCTTTGAATGACTTTCCACTAGGGATGCACACAACCTATATCCAATCCGACCCAACCCATCAACCCGACCCAACCCAACCCACATAAACCCAACCTGTCCTAGTTCGGGTCAGATATGGGTTACAATTTTTAACCTATACTATATTCGGGTCGATTTTGATATGTTGTTCAACCCAACCTTATTTTAACCTAACCCAGCCCTATATTATAAATATAATTTAACATCGGCCCACCTAAAATTATAATAGTATACTCCTAGAATAATGTTTTTGTATTCTATAGTAAATATACAAAAAATCATATTTCATGTCAATCCAAACTAGATAAAATTTGGCAAATATTTCAAAGAGCATTTTAAAATGAAACACTTATTCTACTATGTAGTAAATTAATTTTCAATGATGTGTTTTATAATGAAATTTTAGTAAAATATGTCTTATAATGAATCAATTATTTTAAATGCATTATGCTAGCTAAAATCTGATATATTATGCTGAAAATTTTAATATTATTTTTGAATAATTTCCTCATATTCTCCTTTTTTATTATTATATTCAAGCAACCCAACTCAACCCTACTAAACCCGACCTAACTCATACTTCAACCCAACCCATATCCAACCTCATGTAGGGTTGGATACGGGTTGAAATGCCTTAAACCCAAACATATGCAGGTCGGATGAAGTATTTGGTTTAACCCGACCCAACCCATACTTTGTGCAGCCCTACTTTCCACCAAGAGCATTGATGTACTGGCATAGCTTTGCGAAACCCACAACAGTCGGTACCTGAAACTGGACTCCAACATCGACCGCGGCTACTTCTGGAGCGGGTACCCGCCTAATGACCGCTGCCATCATAGCCTCGATCATAGCTGGGTAACTTGGTATACCTACATCACCCCCTCTAGGAATAGTCTCCTCCCTAGCAGTGCGTCTCGACGATCGACGACTCATTCTAAATCTGTAATATAGAATGATTAGTCCCTATACGAGAAAAACTACAGCGGAGTTCAAGCGCTATTATACTATATACTAATATATAGTATACATCCATTAGAAATTTATAAATATCTCTCTCATATGGTATTACGTCCTTGAACTTTGGCAAAAATCGATAACCAGAGCTCTAAAACCAAATGTAAGCCCATAACTCCTGCATTTAACAAGAGGAATACTGCGCTGAAAGATGTGTCAGGCGGCTATGGACGATCATTAAGGTAAGAAAAACACAATCGGAACATGTCATATAACTCACAGTGCAGAGATAAAGTATACTAGAACATATATAATAGGCATTGGTAGTGAAGCATAATTGAGCAGAAACTTAAACTTTCATATCAACTAGAAATATCCATACACCAAACTGGATACAACATCAATTTCTGTACAAATTATATCATCACAGGTCACTTAGAGAATCACACAACAAAATAACAGCAGAAACAACAACTAGTATGTATAGTAAAAAGTAATACGTAAGCCTCCATCTTGTCATCGATCTGCGGCATCGTCCTCACTAAGATCTGCTACGTGCTACTTAGTTTTCTCATCCATAACATAATTAATGAACAACCAATGGTAATAAGACGAAACATAAAACCTTGAATCAGACGACAATCTTAATGAGCGATAAAACAACTACCTAACATCATCAATAAAGTATATGAGAAATGGGTAGATCAATCAGCTCATCAACCAACTCAACAAAACAGAAGAAACTCAAATTGTCTCCTCCACATCTAACAGTGACAGCCTTTAAAAGCAACCAGAGAGAAAAATAGCAAACACAACAATTAATTATCCAGTGTAGACCATCCTAATCGAGATTAACATCCCTCAATCATAAGCCCCGAAGGCCTAAACCAACATCAGACAAACACCCAACTGGTGTCTCCTTTGCTATCGAACAATCAACACAAGACAATATAAGCAAAGAAATCAACATCCATGACTCTGGCTATCACCGCCTATCCTACTTTGAAACCATCGTAATTGTATGACCAACTCAACATCATGTCGTCTGTCAACGGCTAATGGTAACCCTGGTTCTAACAAAACTCCATACACCATTCCATGATACGTATCTAGGTCTTTCAACGATACCTAGAGTACTCGACCAGATCCCCTCCAGTCTTTTGGGTGTTCCCATTATACCCTTTCTTTGAGTCGGCTAGAACCTATGACAACAATAATCTTTTTGGCTTCAATATCTCTAGCCATCCAACTTGAGGACTTTTTACAAGCACAAGCACCTTCTCGAGCAACCATTATCCACGGACTCACAACTTTGAGTCGTCTTCACATTTTTTGCATTTCATCGATCAACGAACACTTCAAAACAGGGCACCCGAGTTTGCAAGTGAAACAAACTACGAGTCGGTCATGGGACTAGTATGAGAAATCTTACTTAACCTATTTAATAATAAGGCTAATCACAGGACTACACCGCTAACGCGGAACGGGTTTATTCCATTGGATTGCCAGTGCATGAACAAAGTAAATCATTTAAACAACGCAATGCTTTTTAGAAAAATGAAGCCATTATAAGACTCAAGTCCCATCACACAATGCAATGCAAACCGGAGGATAGAGTTTTACCTTATAATGGCCAAAATATGCTTGATACGTATAAATCAAAGTCATCTGATATTATTATTAGTGTCTATATGTTTTAAAAACAATTTCAATCATAATGTATCAATCATAGACGACATAGCTACCATATACTATGTCTCCATACTAGTTTTACAATCAAAACCACACTGTGTCGTATTGGAAGTTGGATTCCCAATATGAACCAAGGCAAGGGATCATCCTTACCGAATTCGAGACAATCTAGCCTACCATGTCTCAGGATACAGCCACAACTCCATCTTGGATCTTTAGGGCCGGTCTACAAATACTTTAGTGAATTAGTAAATCCTGAATAATACATTTCCCCAAAGATTTGGATTAACCAAGGCTTTGATACCAGCCAGACCACAAATCCAATCACCACCAAATTTTAGGCGTGAGTAGCTCTCTTCATTCTCTAGATGCTCACAAAATTTCATGGCCTGACTCCTTGTATAATTAAAATAATTATATTCGTTCTAACTTCGATTTAAATAAAAAATTAATCGTTATTATTTAAAAATAAATTATTTTAAATATTCTGAATTCATCAAAATAGCCAAAATAAAAATTTTAAATTGGTTCCAAAATTCTGAGTTATTTAGTTGATATCGATAGTTAACATTCCACCTTGAACTCACATCGAAGTCATGGCCATCACCGAACCATTAACAAGCTTTGTTTAGTCGATAGTTGATACACAGCGTTTCACCCTTCTTTGTTGTAGTGTTTCAACTTTTTCTATAAGTCACAATCACAATGCTTCATAAACGCTGCGACCATTCTCGGGTCATTCCACGACTCATCAGTCCTCTCCCATGATAACCCATTAATCTTAGCGACCCATTGAAATGTTGCAAGCCACTGCCACCGATCCATCAAACGCTACCTTAACCGACCCAACTCCAACTGACCTGACCTAACTTGGATGACCTGACCCAACTTTGACGCCTGGACCCAACTTCCACGACCCGGTCCAACTTGGACAACCCCAGCCAACTTGGACGACCTGACTTTACCAAGCACTGATCCATCATGTTGCAACAAAACCGACCCATTAAGCGACAACCCAAGCTTTCCACATCATCAACAACCAGACTTTGGCCGACCCGACTTTAATCTCAAACAATCCGACCACTTTGACCCATCATTTCTTACACGAGAAGCCATGCGATCCATCACTAATCACAACCGATCCATGTTAGATTCGACCGACCATTAACTCATGCAATTGATCCATCAAAACATTCAATAATTTAAGAAATCATCAAACGAACAATAACATAACAATTATCGTCATACATTCCTATAGAATTTACCGAATCATGATAAAACAATGAATGAACAAAATAGTGGATCTATATTTGCATAAACATATGAATTAACATAAGAATTACCGATTTAAGTTGCTAGATTAGATCCTATGGTGATTCAAATGTAAACATACTTACCATGATGTAGATCTAGGTGAAAACAACTTGAAATGATGTAAAATAGGATCAAACAACCCACATACTTGATTAAATCCATGTGAGAGATGCTTATCACTCACCAAATCCACAAATTAGCTTGAAAACGATGATCTATAAATTCAAACAACGAAGAACGGTCTTGGAATCAATCAATTTGATGCGATCTACCTCTCTTCGATGTTAATCTTCAACCTTCTAATCTAGATCTATGGAACAAATGAAGTGGAGATGTATTTTATTGAGCAAGGAGGATCAGGAGCTCAACCAAATGAGAGAAATGAAGAAACTAAACTATTCTCTATGCCCCGCCCCCTATTTATAGCCAATAGCCCAAGTCTTAATGGGCCCTATAAATTGACCCACTAATGACTAATTAGCCTGGCCAGAAATTGTGTAACACAAAAATAGTGATTCCTTGCCAACCGCTAATGTGACCACTCTGCAGAATTGACAACACCATTTCCTTTCCAATGAAATTGATCTCAGCACCTGATTCGATCCTAGTTAAAAGTTATGCCCTATGCAAAACTAACAGGGGCATAATGGTCACAAATAAAATTAATAAAAATTATGGACATGTTTCATCTCCCCATAACAAAAATATCAAAATATGAGAATGATCTGACCCTTAGGGAGTTAAATAAAATATTTTACAATCCTCCGATATGTAAAATGCAGGTCGTTACACAAGTGGGGTAGTATACAATATGATAGGAGAATCATCGAGTAGAAGAACGAAAAGCCAAAGGCTAAGGTGGCTGAAGATAAGGCGAGAGCTGAGAAGGCAGAGGGGCTTGCTGATGCTGCCATTGATTTGTCTTCCAACTCCAAGATTCAATACGATATAGACTTAAAGGAGTTGCAGAGCCAACTGAGCGCGGCCAAGTCAGAAGAGGAGTTCGTATCTCTAATTATGGGTTTCTATATTAGAGTCATTCGGTATCATGATTTGTCATGGTGGACGATTATCTTCAAACTTTAGCATATACCTGGAGTGAAGTACTCGAGGAGGAGAGGCGTGCATCCAACGACGGAGACACAGATGAAGAGGAGCTTATGAAGAGGAACTTGAGGGATAAGGATCCTGAAATATTATTATAGGGAATGAGACTGCTAAAAGAGGCAGAAGATGCAGCTAGGCTTCGAGCAAAAGGGAAGTCTGCTATTGAAGGAAGTTTAGGTTCTTCTTTTGTTGCCCATGAATCTAAAATTATTGAGGGCTACGATCCTTATTTTGCAACTCCTAAAGTTTCCAAGAATTTAACTCCTACCACCAAAATTCCTAAAACTCCCAGACTTACAGGTAGCAATTCTGCATAAGGTATATATTTGACTTCACCACAGTTTAAGAGGGTCCTTACTATGTGTCGGCGAGCCATGGAGGCAGAAGTCAAGACGCCCACGATTCCAAAAGGGTAACCAATATTATTGCTTTCCTACTTCACGTATCTATCAAGTACGAATTTCTCTTGAATCACATTCAAAGGCTTCGGATAATCCTTAGGTTTCCTCTTCGAATAATCCAGAGAAAGATGAGGAGATAATCGATGCTTTAAAGGGTCTGGATGGTAAGGGGTCTCCTCTTGAGCGAGAGAAAGATGTTATCTATATTGGAGAGTCCAGTCAGATTGGGGGGATGAGCATGGAAGAACTAGAGCCATTGCATGAAGGGAAGCTTTTTGAACTCAAAACTGATTCAAGGCCTATTTCGGCCAATCCCTTATAAGTTATCCTTTCCCTGGAAGTTGGCTGACAGAAGTTCCAAAGACGGTGTGTCGACTGGAGAAGAAAATTCTTCTGAGAGAGAAAAGAGATCCAAGGAGAAGCATGATCAACTCGCTCCAAGGGTCGAAGAGTCTACTGGTGACAAGCCTCGGAAGCACTTTTTGAAAGAGTCTGGCCAGGAGAAATTAAAGAAAACGCAAAAGACTTAGTCATTTCTTGCCTTTGTAACCTTTTTCTTGTTGGCATGCGGTGTTTTGTGCTAGTGCAGCCCTCGATTTTGACTTAGATCATGCATAAACCTGCATTTCATTTTGTGAATAAAATAACCTTTTTTCTTGCAAATTTACTTCACTTTCCATTTAATGTACTTGTGAATTTACTAAGCCTCATTCAACTCATAAGAATTTTACTTAAAATGGGAAACTGTTGCAGTCTAGAGGCAGTGTGCATTCCCCCATTTAACTTTGAATCATGCCATCTCAGGCATGTTCGAGGTTAATTTCTATGCCTGCACTTATGCCCTTAGTTCTAATAAGGTTAACTTACAATAGGGGACATCTAGTCCTTAAGCTTTATACTCATCTGTCGTTAATCATGTTAGACTTGTGGGTTAAGCGGTCTCAAGTTATGGCGCACCATCCACGCTAACCCAATTGTTTTATACTCTCCCTCTCAAGTCGTTGAAAGTTAGATGTTTGAATGGTCATTTAACATTTTCTTAGGATTTGTTCCTTCATTCTTTTTCTTTAAAGTGAGGATCGCCTTATTGAGCATCTAAGTTATGCTCGAATTTGGTTAACTCTTATCCAACTAGTCATAGAACAAACTAGGCTCATCGAATCATGAGCAAGTAAACATAGTTAAGGAATTTGTCATTCTCATCGTTCGATTCCGGGAGTAAGATGGCTGAATCACATCACTTAGCTATGTAATTATACATAGTCATAGAGCATGGAAGGAGATTTTATTTATAACACAGTGGCAATTAGCAAGTTGCGCCTTATTACCATGTTCTAAAGTAAAGTGTTACTTACAAAGTGACATAAATAAAATCTTAAGTGAAATAATGTCATTGATGGTCGGCATTCCATTCCCTTGGGAGTCATTTGCCATCAACTATTGTTAACCTGAAAGATCCTTTGTTAAGTTTATGTTGGATGACATAAAGTTCTTTCCATTTCAAGCCTATTGGGCAAGGATAGGGAAGACAAGCTTTTATATGAGGTCTCCGAGCTTAAAGGTTCTAAGTCGAACGTTCCTGTTGTAGTATTGGGCAACCTGATTCCCTCTCTTCTCATCAATCATGTCAAGTAATTCTAGGAGAAGTCTCTTGTTGGTAAAAGGATCATAGTAGGCAGTTCGATGAGAGTGGGCTTTGAGCTCTACTGGTATGACCTCATCGGAGCCATAGGATAATACAAATGGAGTGTAGTGAGTCCCTGACTCATGGGTCGTTCGATATGCCCAAAAGGCTAATGGTAACTCGTCCATCTACTTTCCTCTAGCCATCCAATCACTTCTTCAAGATGGACTATATAATCTTGTTTACAGCTTCAGCCTGTCCATTTGATTGCGGGTGAGCGACCATTATATATCTTTTCTCAGTGCAATGAAGTCAATATAAATCCTTGAACTCTAAGCTATCAAATTAGGTTTCATTATTAGTATAATGATCATGAGGAGTCTAAATCAACATATGATGTTTCTCACCAGCACAAAACAGATTAATTGTGTCGCCTTGTTTGCTTTGGCTGAGATAAAACCAATGAAAAGTGTATTGTCTGTGTCACTTTCTCATAAAAACTAGCAGCAATTGGTCTACAAAATGAAAAAAAAATGAAAAAGAATTTACGATGGTTGTCATCAATAGCAGTAGCAAATGAATAAATAAATAAGGCTATTTTCTTATGTTATATGTCCAACAGTTGCACAATAGAACCAATTGTTGGCATCCTCTATTAGCTTTTGCTTCTCTTCTATTTACTATCGTTTTCGTGTTAATAGGGTTAAACCAATTTCTCATTTACATTACAATCTTTTCCTATGAGATAAAAAGGAAAGAAGAAACAAAACACTAGATTTTATCTTAGATCCATAGTTCTAACGTCGATTACGTTTCGATGGTATACCATCGTTGATGCTACCCTTAGGTTCCTTCGCTTGATCCCAAGAAAAAACTGCTTGTGTTTGATCAATATAACTGGAATTTGACCCAAAACAGCAAGGGACCCTGGAAGCAATTTCAAACCTTAAGTACAAGGAACCTTGAAAGCAAAAGGTTTATCAACAAAAAAATCACTAATTTCCATTTGGTGAATGTGAATTCAATGTTATTAATCTTTTAGAATAGTGTTCATTGAGCTAATTTCTTATGTGTAATGATCATGGAATAGAGTAATACAAATACATCCAGGTCAAGACACGAAAATAAATATATATGTATGTGTGTATGTATTATGATTTGTTGGAGATTTTGTGATTTGAGACTATTGGAGGAAGATGATTGTCGTACTTCAAACTTTAAGGATCTATATAATAGGTTCTTTCAGATAATAGTTCAACCCACCAAGTACAAACGGGTTATCAAACTATCGACTTTTAGTATTCAATAAAGCCTTGGAATAGCGAAACCAGATTCAAAGTTTGTACGACTTTGATCCGACCAAGAACACTCTGGAATATAATTTCTGACAATGAGAGAATCAAATAAAAAGAAGAGGAGGAAGAAAAAGTATACTACAGCGGTTTACAAGTGTTGCAAAATAAAGAATTTGCAACACTTTTTAGCGTTGGTGATGGCAGAACGCTACACCAACCAAGAAGAAGAATATGGAGTACAGAATACTTTTGAAACAAATTCTGCAAGGCTATTTATAGGCGTGGGAGGCGGCGTCTGTTAGACAAGCGTTGCGACCGTTTGTAACGGTTGCATTGCTTCATTTGCAACGGTTGCATTGCTTCGTTTGCAACATTCTAAAGCATTGCAAATTCAAACGACATGCCTTTTCGTTTGCAACGCTTCTAAACGGTTACAAATTTGAATTTAGCGTTGTCAAAAAAACCTGCCTTGATTCAAACTTCGTTCAGGTCCGTAATGGGCTAAAAAATGGCCTATTACTGTTTTGAAATTCAATCCAAAAATAATGTTATTAGATCCGGACCCCTAACCCGCAGCCCGCACGCGACCTAGTTCGGTTCAGTTGGACGAACGGCGGTGGTGCGCATGCGTGTGGTATAGTGATGTATGACCTCCTTCCTCACAATAAAGCAAATATTTGGGTGCCTCAAGGCTCCAACATCCACTTGAGAAAGCCACTAATATACTTACTTTCTCTTTTCATTTCCACGATATAGAACAAATCAATTTTTGCCTTCCTTCTTCCACGTTTCTTCTTTCTTCCTTCTTCCAAAGACAAACCCAAACCCCAAAACAAGTTTTGAAAATTTTACAACAATCTCCCCAATTTTCAAAATAAGTAAATAAAGTGGATGGTTGAATCACTAGTGTGACTTCCTACATACCCAAGTGGGATCAAGCCCATGTAGTTCTAAGATCAAGTGTTGCATCATCGTGGAAACAACACATAAATAAAAGGTATCTTTTGGATTTGGACCTTTACTTAGTGTAAATTATTCAAAGTTCTATCGAGATTCTATAGTGAACGAATCTTGAACCAAGTATCCCTTAATGATAAAACCGAAACAATCACACATGTTGATTTCGTTAGTTAGAGTGTTTTGTATTGCTCAACACATTAATGGCCATGTGCTTTAATCCTAGTTCTTGAGTCTACTTTAGAAAGTGGTCTTACTCTCCTATGAAACGACCTGATTTCCATACTCTAATAGGTAAGTCTCTTAAGGTGTTCCTGTGATAAATCTTTGAAGATTTTTAGACTTATTAAGGATATTATCAATCCTTTGTTCTTGCTGAATCCAACACGAAATATTATGGGATCATTGGTTCAGTGTTCCATAATCATTCTCTTAAATTGTTGGTACCCATTGAACTTTGTTTATCGTTTTCAAGGCATAAGTTGGGTTTCTATTAAGGGTGATCAATCTTTATTCACAGATCTTAGTCCCATTTCTTTTGACTTTATAGAAACCATTATCTTTGGAAGACCATTTGTTAGTGGGTCAGTCAAGTTTTTCTTTGTTTCTATGTAGTCAACAATTATAACTCCACTTTTGAGTAACTGTCTTACCATTTGATGTCTGAGACTTACATGTCTAGACCTCTGATTATATGTCTTATTAGAGACATTATATATTGTTTCTTGATTATCACAGTTAATCAAGACTGTCGGAGATGGCTTCTTCCATAATGGGATTTCCATTAACAAATTCCTATGAAGTTCCGCTTCCTTACATGTATCTGCTAACGCATCAATTCTGACAACATAGTTGAGTCAAATATACGGGTCTTCCTCTTATAAGCCCAAGACACAGCAGCACCTCCTAATGTAAATATCCATCCAGTCATAGACTTGGATTTGGATTCTACATCGTTACAGGTTGCATCACTATATACTTTGATAACAACAGGATATCCTTTAAAAGATAAACCATAGTTGATGGTTCCTTTCAAATAAGCTTAATCTCCGAAAAATATTTTCTAGTGTTCGAAATCTGGATTACTCATAAATCAACACAATACACTTATAGCATGTGCGATGTCTGGACTAGTGCAATGCATGGCATACATAAGGATCCCAATAACTAGAGTACTCAAGATGAGAAATGGTACACCCAGTGTTCTTTTCTAATTTGATACTTGGATCTAAAGGAGTTGGCGCTGGTTTGTCATCAAAATGACCATACTTCTTTAAGAACTTCTCAATGTAATGAGATTGAATTAGTAATAACTCCCCCGCTTTCCTAATGATTTTAATTCCAAGAATTTCATAAACCTCTCCTATATCTTTCATATCAATTTTAGAAGATAGAAACTTCTTAGTTTCATTCACATAAGATATATTGGAACCAAATATTAGCATGTCATCAATGTATGAACATATTATAACATAACCGTTGTTATTTGATTTGCTATATATACATTTATCAGCATCATTAACAATGAAACCATATGATAGTGCAACTTTATCAAATTTCTCATGCCACTGCATAGGATCTTACTTCAGTCCATAAAGAGATTTTACTAATCTACAAACTTTCTTTTCTTGGTCTGAGGTTATGAAACCTTCAGGTTGTTCCATATACATCTCTTCTTCTAAATCTTTGTTTAGAAAAGTTGTCTTTACATCTATCTGATGTATGACCAAATTATGAACTGATGTAAGTGCTATTAAACAACGAATAGAAGATATGTGAGCAACCAAAGCATATGTATAAAAAATAATTCACTCCTTGTCTTTGCTTATATCCCTTAGCAACTAATATGTCTTTAAACTTATAAATGTATCCATTTGTATTTAACATTTTCTTAAATATCCATTTACATTCGATAGGTTTAGCACCAGGAGGTAAATCAGTTAAAACCCAAGTTTGGTTTAACATTATGGAGTTCATTTCATCACTGAAAGATTCTTTCCATAAATTAGAATCTGTAGAATTCATATCCTCATAATAAGTTTTGGGATCGTCATCGACGTTGGTTACATACCTTGTTATATTGAGGGCATCGTCCTTACTGCCTTCTACAAGATATGTTATGAAATCAGGACCATAGTCCTTCTCTATTCTCGATTTTTTTCTTCTCATGTGTTCAATACTATTATTTGTTACTAACACTTCCTTGTTGTTTTGAGCAGCAGCATATTCATCGTCATTGATATCATTAGTCGTAGTTGGTTCTGGACTAGACGATCTCAATGGATTCTCAAAAGTTTGATTTTCAAATAATTCTACATCAATGGATTCTTTAACTTCTAGGGTGTCAAGAATAAGGAACCTATAAGTTATACTAGTAAGACAATATCCAATGAAAAACACTTAAATGCCCTATTACCTAGCTTTGGTCATTTAAGGTCAGGTTTTCTAACATATGCTAAGCAACCCCAAACTTTAAGTCTAGTAAGGTTAGGTTTTCTATTAAACCATAATTCAGAATGGGAAATATTATTCTTTTTAAGTGGCACTCTATTTAAAATGTAACATGCAGATAACATAGCATTACCCCATAGGTTATAAGGTAAGTTAGAATTTATGAGCATGGCATTAACAATTTCTACCAAAGTTCTATTTTTCCTCTCAGCAATACCATTTTGTTGTGGTGTATATGGAGCAGTACATTGGTGAATTATACCATTTTGTTTGCATAACAGAGTAAATTCATTTGAAAAATATTCACCACCACGATCTAATGTAACACTTTAATTTTAATTCCTAGTTGTTTTACGACTTCTACTTTGTAAAATTTGAAGTTATAAAAATTCTCATCTTCAGATTTCATTAGATATATATATATATATATATATATATATATATATATATATGCATATCTAGTATAATCATCAATGAATGTTATATAGTATTGGTTACCACCATAGGTGATATGACTCTTTAAGTCACCCACATCACTATATACCAAATCAAGCAAACCATTTTTCCTTTCTACTGTTTTAAAGGATTTCTGGTGTATTTTTGCTTGAACACATATTTCACATTTAGAGATAGAATCGAAATCACAATCATAAATTAATCCTAATTCATGCATATTTTTAAAAGATTTAAAATTAACATGTCCTAGTCTACCATGCCATAAATTAACTAAATCAACAATATAAGAAGAAGAATTCTTTATTAGATTCAACTTAATCACACTGTTACAAGAATATCCCTGTAACACACCATACTTTTTTGCGCCTAGATTTCGACCAAAAACGAAATTTAAACACAGTTAAGCATGGAGTGTGTAAATCTGGTACCTGCAATAAATGAGCATGAGCATAATCAAAGTATGACTAAAGAAAACTCACAGCGGAAACAAAATAGGATAACAAGTATTAACTCAAGTAGCTACCCTTTTCAAAGTAAGTCACTTTGCCAATACCGAGCATCAGAGAGAACGAGAACCGAAAGCCAAACTAAAACACTTGTGAGAACCCGACCTACTATAGTAAACCTGGGCGGTTGTAACGAGGAGGGGGTCAGAATAACAAAATTCTGGTGAATAAGAAATGTACAACACATATTATAATACACAGGTGTATCCCATTTGGTTCAACCCAAAATGTATGTGTATCGAAGTTAGTGATTCTAGTCTAACCTTGTAGATGTTTATGCACAACTCTACTACTCTTCCCAAATTAGTATTCCCAAAGTATAATACCAAGATAGGACGTTTATGCATATACTTGTGAAGTTTTAATACCAGAGCATGACTGGTTACTATATCTAGGTTAGACCCCTAGTTACCGAGATAGGACATTTACGCATATATCTTCATTCATTAATCATTAACATAAACTAGAGGGCACTAGGTACGGGCCTTACTAGTTAAGGCTTCCATTATTCACGCACATACCCTTTCCCCGTGTAAGGTGAAAGGTGGTATTTTATCGTTTGTTATACCTTCTAGCTAACCTAATTAGATAACCCCCTTAGTCGCTTATTACTTCCCATATGATAGGTAGCCATATCTGACGTTTTTAGTTTCTAGGTTTGGGTAAGCCCACACGCACCTACCATTTAAGATCCCTAAATTGAAAGACTAATTCCTAGGTGGACTCTTCAACCCTTTCCACTTAAGACCCAGGAAGCGGACTATACACGAAGGTTATTGGATTCGTACCCCATTAGCCTTTAATACTTTTCCCTATAGGGACAAAGTGGACTACGATGTTAAGTCATTCCTGTTTAGTCTCCCTCCACAGAAATACTATACACACACGATTATTTATCGTCACAGGTTCTTAAGGTTAATAATGTTTCACATTACTAATCTACCAAGTTCAATTTTAACTAATAACTATAAGTTCTATATTAGCTAAATGTAAATAAGGAAAGTTTTATACTCTTACCCTAGGATACTTATTTAAGTATTTCCCTAATTGGACTTAGTGTTTAAACGATAATTCAACATCCATTAATACGCTTATTCTACCCATTTTCTTTTAATTTCTATGTATATGTCTCTTTATGGACATAAAAGTCATATTTTCCTAAGGCAATCGTTTATCAGTCCCAAGATATCTATTTGTTGTACCCCAATAGACCCAATGGACAACTACTATTCTTATTTATTTATTTGTTGACTGTTTTATTTATATATATATACACACACACATATGTGTGTGTGTGTGTACCAGGCCTCTCACATTAAGTTGACTACCTGTGGATGTTGGATTTACCGATCGGTTCCGGGTAGACTTCTACCACAAGTTGATCTTAACCTCGTATCTTAGTACATTTATGTTTACCCATTAGACCCCTCACATTAAGCTGACTACCTGTGGTTGCTGGATGTGCCGGTCGGTTTCGGGCAAGCTTATACCAAAAGTTGAGCTTAACCTCGTGTCTAAATGCGATTATAATTCAAATTTCCTAATTGGGATGCACAACATTAATCCTAATTAATTTAGGAATTGTAACCATTTTCCTATTATATTTACTTTCCTCAATCAACATTAGTGACAATTGTTATTTATTGATCTACAACCTTATTTATAACAATTAATTATATTGATTGCTACAAATGGTCACCACAAATATATTAATTCAACATGGATTATATTGACATATAATTCCATAATTGAACCTTATCCAAACATTCGAACATTTCATACAATGTATATTTTACCGTTTTGCGCTGATTTGGACAGATAATATGTATATATTTATATTTTATGTCTTCGTGTGGTCAACATAGTTGTTATTATTATTATAAAGTGATTTGGTTTAATTGACAACCAAACATTACTTTTTACATTCAATATTGTCAATAGGCTCCAAATATTACAAAAAGACCCTTAGCCGAAATCATTGTAAATTAAACCTAATAAGTGGAATTGGCATATTTCGAAGTCACAAGAAATATATTTAAATATATAATTTGGAATAGTTGATGCAAATTGTGCAAAATATGTATATTTATATTTATACGTACATTTACACCACTTTTCCCTTTTTTAGTCTTTTTGTCATATCTCTTGTGATTTCAAAATAATGGCTTTTTATGCAAAAGGAGGAAAATGACATATTTACAACAATTAAGCCAAAACCTAACAATATTGAATATAAATAGGCATATTTCTTTTAACATTACAATTACATAATTTACCATCATATCTTTTACCCAAATTCACATAATTTATTATTCAACACTGAACTAGAGATCTGGAATGTAACTACATCTAAATGGTGTTTAATGGGACTGATTTCTAAATCTACAGTGCTTTACAACAATTGCAATATCTTTTTCAACATAACTGTATGAATATGTGAAAATAAGTTTAAGGATCCTACAATTAATATTATGCATAACCACAATATACAATTAACAAGTCTTAATAATTTTTATAATCAGATCTAATGGGTGTCAATCTAATTACAACAATTTGTTGAACAAACCTGATAGAAATAGTCATAAAAATTGAGATTTGTTACGAACGAGATAAATACGTTATTATAAATGTATATATAAATATCCCACTCAACTGCAAGCATCAAAATTCAAAGTTTGAAACCTTTAGGCCTAAAATTCCCAAATTTTTATAAATCTACAATTTATATGAAAAGGGGGAAATTCCAGATCTGCAGAGATATCAGAAAATAGGAAGAGAGGGGAGAATCTATTGTTGAGCGCTAGTTTGCATTCTTTTCCATTGAATTCGATAACCCTATCAATCTTATATGATTTGGATTTGATTTGTTATATAAGAATATATTTTAGATTAAGAAATTATGTTTGGAGAAGGAGAAAAATGGCAGAGCTTCGCTGCTGCCCAAAAATTTGTGTGGAAAAGAATGAAGCCTTTAACTTTATTTATAGGAGTGGTATTGGCCTTGGACCGTTAGATCTAATTGTATTAACATCCATCCATTCGTTTATGATATTTTATAAACTAAGCTTATCAACCTTAGCCATCACTAGGCGATCTAATGCCTAGTGGTTCGACCGCCTGGGCATCAAAACGCCCAATCAGGCTAGTTTAATAAGGTAATATATTAATAAAATCCAATTGATTAATTTTCCGTCCATTTTCTTATTTTGTCCGTAACTTTTTCGCACGAACCCCATTTGCGAAACTCCAAACATGCATGTTGACCAGAAATCCGAGACGAACGCATCAGTTAAAGTTTAGTAGCCAAATTCCATCATTTGTAGAAATTCCTATTTTCGAAATTCTAATAATTAATTTATATTGTCATAATTCCGGGTTGTTACATTCTTCCCTCCTTAAAAGGAATTTCGTCCCAAAATTTTGACGCCTAAACTACTATTCTGCACAGTCAATTTGTGTATCCAATTTGCGGCTATGTGTATATGTGCATGGTGTACATAATGCAATTCAACCATAAAATATGCATGCAAGATGGCTCTAAATAGGATCCTCCTATATGTTTGCACTAAAATTTTGAAATACTTTTAAAAACATGATGCAAAACATTCTAAATATACTGGCAGTTTTATATGAATGCAAAATTTGAAAACTCTTTTTCATCTATCACTTTCACCTAATTATGAATAGAAGTGTGAAGCAACAAATTTTTGCATCCAAACCCTACCATCCAAAACATTACGTAGTCTAATCATTTCCTATTTAATTTCTCCTAAACTGGAAAAAGGAAATCGAAGAGAAGAATTTTAACATTTTTGCTACTAACAACTTTTTCATTTCCCGTCCTACAATGGAATTTTCAACACAGCTACCTAAAGTACCCCAAAAATTTCCATCTATATACAGTAAAGGAGGCTTTAAACAAGCTCTAAAACGTAAAATGAGATAATTAATAACTCACGCGCGTCATTGACAAGGTATGGAAACAATGTATCCAAGATTAAAACATCCTTTTCCTTGTTACTGTTAATGTTTTTATGGTATCTTCGGTCCTATTGCACCACTAAACGCGCACACAAATCATCCAAAAGTCTTCCTTACACTTATTTGTGTGGCCAAAAATCGATATTTTTCATAAAAATAAATTTCCACTTAAAAACTTATCATGTTTATTTTGAAAATTTCTTTTCAAAACTGTTTCACTTTCTTATAAAATAAGAAATGATAAAAAAAAAATTCAAACAACATTTTCCAAATACTCCAAAAATGTATTTTGCGAAAACTTAAACGATCAAAGTCACATGTTGGCGAAGAAGGAAGTCAGTCGCACAAAAATGAGAAAACTAAAATCACACAAAATGTGACGATCCCAAAACCCCGTGACACGGTGTTAAGGATAATCATTGGAATATAACACATTAATCATCATTAGCAGATCACAGATAATAGCGTAAACAGAAAATAGAATAATTTACACGCACATGACAGCGGAATCATATAGATATCATCACATCAGAGAAGCACAGTACAGGATACAACTTAGTGCATAATGATACATAATCAGTCACCATCGCCAGAGGCAGAATCATACATAAAGAGTACTCAAAATAAATATCAGTCTACATCGCCAATGGCGGAATCATAATATAGATACAATAATGGCGGAGAAAATCCAAGTCAGCACAGTGTAGTCAAGCCTCGCCATGAGCCAAAAGGTGCGTCAGAAACCTGTAACTAGGCTGCCCCTGTGAAAATAAGGGCACCCAAGTTTGCAAGGTGAAACAAACTACGAGTCAGTCATGGGACTGGTATGAGAAATCTACTCAACTTATTAGCAACAATAATAAGGCAAATCAAAGGACCATGCCACTTTCGCGGAACGGGTTTACTCCAATGAGTGCTAGTGCATGAAATAAAGTAAATGATTAAATCAATGCAATGCTTTTTATAAAATGAAGCCATTATAAGACTCAGGTCCCATCACACAATGCAACGCAAGCCGGAGGATAGAGTTTTCCCTTATAATGGCCAAAAATGCTTCATACATATAAAACAAAAGTGCTTGATATTATTACTAGTGCATATATGTTTCAAAAGCAAATTCAATCATAAATATCAATCCTAGACGGCATGGGTACCATATATCATGTCGCCATACTAGTAATACAATCACATCCGCATATTTCGTATTGGAAATTGGATTCCTTCATGAGTCGAGGCAAGGGGCAAGCTCCTCTCCGATTCGAGACACTCTAGCAAATGTCCTAGGACCCCACTATGATCCTTGGATCTTCAGGGCCGGTCCTCTCTTACTTTTGAGGATTGGCAATTCCTGAACACACATTTCCCGGTCCTTACAGACCTATATCGAGGCGCCTCGCATTCCAACAACCACACAGGTGAAAAGTATATATAATGTCAGGGCTGGTAAGTCACTGACACCACCTTAGCTAGAAAGAAACGTCGTGCTCTCCCTGCAGTCACTCTCCCGTTTTTGACTCATACCGAGGTGTGAGGCTCGCGAATTCACGTTATACACAAAGCTACGTCACACAGACCATGCTTTGATCATCAACCACAAGACTTTGCTTTGCAACAGAAGCCTTGATCATATGCCACTTAGGCGTGCCACACAGGCAATCCACTTCATGCGACTGATTTCTGTCAATACATAACCTCTGAGCTCGTACGTCTCAGAGAAGGCCGTTAAGCAAGAGAATAAATTCTCAGCCGCCAAACAGATATATATTTAACAGAGATCAATCAACACAGAACAAAATCCAATGTCAGACACACAGTCCATTTACAAGTCCGTTCTGGGTCTAAACGAAATCGGAGGCACCAATTCCTCGCATATCCGTACAATCAACAGTATGTTTGGACGGCTACTATTCAATTCCTTCATGGTAGCTACTCCAATCACGAGCATCAGTAGCGCCCATCCATTCAATGTGGAGATCGTCGGTCTTCAACCGTCTTCGACTCTTCGACTTCTCAACGTCGATCGATTATTTGAAATGAGATAAACTCGGCCTTTTCAAATAACCCATGTATATTTAGATTTTCAAATCAATCAATCACATGGTTGGACTATTCAACAACCACATTTCAGTTATTTAGTTATCATTTTCATGTCAAATACATTCAACCATCACCTATCAAGCAAACACAACAAAATTGGTTTATTTCCACTCTATATCGTCCATAATATTTTATAACGATATATCGCCATTTTTATTTAATTTAAAACGGCCATATTTAATTAAACGACGTTTCAGGTCGTGTCGATGCACTGGCGCTGCTTTCCACTAATTTTGTTTTACACATATATGAAAATCTAACCGTTGGATCTTCACAAATTTGACATCATTAGGAAGGTCATTTCAAAACGAATCCAACGGTTTCAGTTTTGGGAAAATCCGACGGTCGGATCTTCCACACCAACCATTTGAATTTACGATTTCAATTTACGAACTGCAGCGTCGTTATTCGATTTAATTTAATTATATTTATATATATATAAAAATATAGTCGTTTCTGGCGCTGTTTTTCTTCAGTTTTGAATTAAACATTCCAGACAATCCAACCGTCGGATCTTTACAAAGTTGGTGCCATTGGAAAGATATTTCCAAGTCGAACCCAACGGTTGAGGTTTCGGGAAAATCCAATGGTCGGATCTTCCGCACTAGTCATTTGAAATCACGGTTTCAAAATATGAACTGCACGGCCACGTTTCGTTTTAATTCTATTTATATTTATATATTTATATAAATATAGTTCATTCAAAAATTCCAATATCGTTTCCACTTCAATTATTTCACTAACGCCTTTAAATTTTGGAAAATTTCGCCATAACCTCCTTTGTACGGGAGGGTCTGGGAAAATTCCCAAATAGCCACACGGGCGTCTCATATCAAAAAGAAAAAGAAAAAGCCAAGCGGCTAGCCAACAGGCTCATAAAATCATCACCCAAACAAAGCGATAAATGTTTACCTATTTGTCGGGCACAAAATTCTATTTCTCTTCTCTAGCCCCTTTTGCTTTAACCTGTTCAATAGATATGCATGTACATATATACAATTTCTAACATTTATCATTTTCCATTCAATTTCATATTTGATTTGCTTTGGTTTAAAAACACCATTCATTCTAATGTTGCATGCATAGGCTAAAATCATATCATTAGCTAGTTAATGTATATTTCAACTCATGCACGTTTATTTGAACAAGTGGCTATTTTTAACACTTCACATTTCAAAGATGATAATTTTGGCGAACTAAAATAGATTTCAACACATGACTATTTTATTTAGTTCCTATGCATGTTAAAAATAATATTTCTATCACAAATATTTATTTCAACGTCCGCATATCTTCAGCATATCACACATATGATAAAAATGATATTTTTATCATTTATAATATTTATTCAACAAATAGATGTTTCAACACTTCATATTTTCAATAAGAATGTAATTTTTATTGTTCGATCTTTTTATTCAACACATGAATATTTCCACTACACACACTTCTCAACAAATGAGCATTCCCACACATTGACATTTTATTTATGTTGTTCATATTAGAAAGATGAAATTTTGATTGTTGAAACTATTTATATAAGGCGAATATTTTGCATACTTCATATATATATATATATATAAATGTGATTTTTATTGTTTAACCACTTCATTCATTCACAAATGAATTTAATTTTCACACAACACTTTTCAACACATGAACAATTTCCACACATGGATATAGTTTCAATATATGGCTTTAATTTCAATGCATGTAAAATAATTTCAACATATGAAAATAATTCTAACACACAAAGATTATTCAAAATTTCGGCAGCATAACGGCAGGGTAGTTAAAACCGGCACCGTCCCTAGTACGGCTCCTCGCTCTACCTTAAAACCTCGCGGTTTTTGACAATGGGGATTCATGCATCTAATTCGCACGCAGGCGGCATGTTTATTTTTATTTCCACAAATATTTCCAATTCATTTCAATCACCAATGGGTATTTTTCAACCACAACCAAACCATATCAACCACAAACAATTATTCAACCATTCGTATTTTTCATCCAATATTTCACACCAATTCACCACAATAAATATCGTCCATGGTTTGTGGACGAGGGGAGTATATATATATATAATATATTTTACTTGCATTTCAACACATATATCAATTATTCTATGCATGTAAAAATTCATACTTCGCTTATATAGCTTACACTACGCATGTACATGAGGTATACAACACGTATGTAATTTATATTTCGCTTATATAAATTATACACGACATTTCCCATTCAATTCCACGTTAATTTAGATTTCTCACCTTGGTTTTCTAAGCGCTAAAAATCGATACGATGTCAGAAAAATCCGCAGCTTCTTCTATTGGGTAGAGAGCTTCCTTGCGGTCTCGATGTTTCCTGTTTCATCGAATTTCGTCAACACACCAAAAAGATACGATTTTTCAAAGTTTTGCAACACTTAAGAGTGTTTAAAACAGTTCAAATCAATACAACCCGTACCTCGTTATATGGTCCAAAACTAGGTCTGCAAAAATCGCGAGATCCGTTGATCGTTGAGACGATCGGCCTGCACCACCTCGTCGGCCTTGGAGAGGGCTTTCCGTCGATGGTCACCACCCTCAGTTCGATGGCAGCATGAAGGCAGGGCGGCGCTCGACAGGGTCGGACTTTGGAGGCTCGATCTGCACGCAACACGAGATGTTAGGAGGCGAGGTTGGTATGGATTTGAAGGTGGAGGGAAGGGCTGTCGTTTTTGGGTAGTGGCGGCTTCTGAAAGTGGCGGAGGCGGCGGCGATCTGGTCTGGAACGGGGAAGCACGAGTCGCCGTTGAACGGGGGGGGGGGGGGGGGAGGGGTTTCTTTTTTATTTTTTTTTATTTTTAAAATTTATGAAAGGAAAAATATGATTGGCCGAGACTATATTAAATTTTTAAATAGTGTTTTCTTTAACGAACTCCTTTTTAAACCCAACGACTGTCGCCCCTAGCTAAATACCCCCATTCCGGACACAATGGGATATGTTTCGTAGGCCAATTCGACTGTTACAGTCAGTTATTTTTCAAATTAAAGTATGAAACATTTAATTTTTAACTCTGAACTCACATTTCAATTTGCCAGGGCCACAAACTGATTCGAAAAATTCCAGAAAAATAAATCTAGCTATGTTTTGACGCTACGGTCCCAACAAAACTAGTTTCGTCGAATTCTGAGGTCGTTTGAAAAATGGCCATTTTCTGGTCGATCCAGTTTAATAGATATCGACCAAACACATTTTCTTTTGCCACGCTCACACACTAGCTTCAAAAATTATGAAATTTGAAACCTAGCAATAGTTTGACATCCCGGACCCAACAAAAGTGGTTTCGTCGAATTCCGAGGTCGTATGCAAAATATCAATTTTCCAGGCCTATATATTCTATATACCGACCCTTCTGAAAATTCATTCGGCCACAACTTTTGATTCCCGTTATGAAACTTTGATTTTTCAGATTCGTTAGAAAGGTATTGACTAACAGATTTAAATATTTTTGGTTTCGCTAAAATCCGTTATATTTTCCACCCTGCACAGTCAGTCAAAGTTCGAATTCAAATTTTCAAACTGACTCACTATTTCTAATTCACTATTTTATTGAAATATTCTATTTCAATTATTCAAATTCTTTTGAAATAATCAATTTAAAAATTTTAAATTGGCTCGTATTTTCCGGGTTATTACAATCTCCCCTACTTAAAACTTTTCGTCCTCGAAAAGGAAACAACAGTAAAGTAGGAAATAAAATGTAAATGCAAAGTATGGTAAAGGTACCTTGCACCGGAGTTAGTCAGAGATATCCACTCTGCATTTGGGGTAAGCTTTCTTAATGCTCTCCTCAGTTTCCTAAGTACAGTCTCTAGGATCACTTCTCCACTGCACTTTAACTAAATGAACCTTTTTGCTTCTGAGTTCTCTAGTTTCTTTGCCAACAATTTTTAATGGCTCTCTTTTGAGTGCTAATTCTGGAGTTATCTCCACATCCCGTTGCACTGCTTCTTCTACAACAAGATCCGGATCATGCACATGTCTCCTAAGTTGAGATACGTGAAATACATTGTGCACTCCAGGCAACCAATCTGGTAATTGAACACTATAAGCAAGAGTTCCAATTCGCTCAAGTATAGGAAAAGGACCAATAAATCTCGGAGCCAACTTCCCAGTCTTTCCAAATCTGATTACTCCTCTCATCGGAGAAACCTTTAGGTAAACATGATCACCAACAGCAAATGTCAAATCTCTCCTTCTAGAGTCTGCATAACTTTTCTGTCGGCTTTGGGCGGTTTTCAATCGCTTCTTGATGAAGTCCACTTTATCAGATGCTTCTCTGATCATATCGGGACCTAGTACAAGTCTGTTGCCAGGTTCTACCCAACATGCTGGAGATCTGCAGGGTCTGCCATATAATGCTTCAAATGGTGACATTCTCAAACTTGCTTGATAGCTATTGTTATATGAGAATTCTGCCAGATGCAAATGATCTTCCCATGACCCACCAAAATCGATTATACAAGCCCGCAATAAATCTTCTAGAATTCTATTCACCCGCTCAGTTTGGCCATATGTTTGAGGGTGATAAGCGGTGCTCATATTCAGTTTTGCTCCCAATTCTGTCTGGAAAGCCTCCCAGAACTTGCTAGTAAATAGGGGATCTCTATCACTGACTATGCTGATGGGAATTCCATGCAGCTTAACAATTTCTTTGAGATATATCTGTGCTAGACTTTGGGCAGTTCTATTGGATCTGACAGGTATAAAATGGGCAGTCTTCGTGAAGCGATCTACGATTACCCAAATGCTGTCATTACCTTTCTTGGTTCACGGCAAACCATCTATGAAATCCATGGAAATCTGTTCCCATTTCCAGCCTGGGACTTCCAACGGTTGCAACAGTCCAGCTAGCTTCTGTTGGTCACTCTTGACCAATTGACAAGTAGGGCATCTGCTAACATACAAAGAAATATCTCTTTTCATTGCCTTCCACCAGAAAGTGCGTTTGATATCGTTGTACATTTTACTCACCCCAGGATGGATGCAAAATTTGGATTTATGGCATTCATCCAGCACTTCTCTTTTGAGCTCAAAAAGGTTGGGAACACAAATTCTCCCATTCAGCCTCAGAACTCTTTCTTTATTTACCTGAAAGCTTGAGGGTTCTCCTTTCTGGATTCTTCCTTTGATCTTTTGAATGAAATCATCATTCTCCTGGAGAGCACATATCTTATCGATCAAGCTAGGTGTAATTATAAGATGGGCAACAATTGCGGTTTTTCTACTGAGTGCATCCGCTACTACGTTAGCTTTCCCTGGCGTATACAGGATATCAAGATCATACGCTGCAAGAAATTCTAGCCAACGCTGCTGTCTCAGATTCAGATCTTTCTGGGTATATAAATACTTCAACGATTGATGATCTGTGTACAGTATAAATTTCTCGCCCAATAAGTAATACCTCCAGATTTTCAAAGCAAAAACGATAGCTAGCAGCTCAAGATCATGAGTTACATAATTCTTCTCATGCGGTTTCAGTTGGCGGCTTGCAGAAGCGACTACTTGGCCTCTCTCCATTAACACTGCACCAAGACCTATAATAGAAGCATCTGTCCAAACCGTTAAATCCTGATTGCCATCAATAATTGTTAACACTGGAGCGGTGGTCAACTTCGATTTCAATTCCTGGAAAGCTTCTTCACAGTCGGAAGCCCACTTAAACTTCTCATGTTTCTTTGTGAGCTTCGTTAACGGACCGGATATCTTCGAAAAATCCTTAACGAACTTTCGATAATAACTAGCCAACCCCATAAAACTTCTAACTTCTGTGGGAGTAGTGGGTTGTTTCCAGTCTTGAATCGCTGTTATTTTGCTTGGGTCAACAGAAATTCCTTTCTCTGACATGACATGGCCAAGAAATTTAACTTCTTCTTGCCAGAAGACACATTTAGAGAATTTGGCTTTGAAGACGTTCTTCCTTAGAATCTCCAATACTTGTTCTAAGTGTTTTTCATGCTCGGGTTTTGATTTGGAGTAGATTAAAATATCATCGATGAATACGAGGACAAATTTATTCAGAACTCCCCTGAACACTCTATTCATTAGATCGACAAAGTATGCTGGAGCGTTGCATAGGCCAAACGGCATTACTAACCATTCATAAAATATGTCTGGACCTCTGAAAGCGGTCAAAGGAACACACTCTTCTGCTATTCTCAATTGATGAAAACCTGTAGCTAGGTCCATTCTAGAAAATACCTTCGCCCCATTCAATTGGTCTAGCAAATCATCAATGCGGGGTAATGGATATTTGTTTTTAAGCGTCTGTTTGTTAAGGTCTCGGTAATCAACACATAATCTAAGAGTACCGTCTGACTTTGGGACAAACACGACAGCTGCACCCCAATTAGAAAAACTAGGTCTGATTAGACCTTTCCACAAAAGTTGACGAGTTTGATCGCCTAATTCTTCTTTTTCTTTCGGAGTCATTCTACGAATTGGATGCACCACTGGTCTGGTGTTGGGAATTAGATCGATTCGGAATTCTATTTCTCTTTGCGGAGGTAAGTTTTCAACTTCTTCAAACACATCCGCAAAGTTTCTAACAACCGGAATCTTTTCCATGGAAGTGGGGATAAGTTCTAATGCTGACCAAAATTCTTCTCTATTCGGATTCGAACCATGACAGGGAACCGTAATATATCCAAGCTTCGTTCGAATTTTAACGATTCTTTCCGCACAATCCACCTCAGCTTCATATTTCGTTAACCAATCTAGCCCGAGAATAATATCGAATTTGGGAAAATCCATAACGATTAAATCAAAAGGAAATTTGTACGAAGAATAAGAGATCGGCACTCTACAATATGAACCGAGCGTAACAGGACCCCCTATCGGGTTATGAACTTCAACCGATTCTTTAAGCTTTCGCTGTTTTAACTTTAATTTGTGCACTGTGTTACTAGCAATAAAACTACGCGATGCACCTGTGTCAAATAATACAGAAACAGGAATATTTTTAATTGTAAGGGTACCTCCCAAAACATCGGGTTTACCTGCTCCGTCGGAAGCAGCTGGCGGGCTAGACCCGTCATAGACATGAGCTACAGTAGCTTTCTTCAGCAAAGGACAGTCTTTGACCAGATGATTGGTCTTGCGACAATTGAAGCACGAGCGAGGGTTCTGAGAGCCTTGGCTCGAGCCTTGAGAATTTGTTTCTGCCTCTTCGGAGCTGTGCAGACGTTTGAGTAGTGCCCCGGCTTACCACAGTTAAAGCAATTTCCTCTTGGCGGCTTGCCAGTCTGAGGCTTTGAAGATGCTGCTTGGCTTGACTCGCCCTGATTTACAGCAGGCTTGCGCTTGTTTCCGGCTTGGCTTCTAGCGCGATCCTGATCCAGATGCCTTTGATCAAGGTCTTAATAATTGCATGTCATTTCCACCAGTTCGTTGAAATCCAGCTTGACATGGGCCATGGCTCTATCATGATATTGTCGTCTTAGTCCAAAGATAATCCTCTTATTTTTGGATTTCGCAGTGGCAACGAGCTCTGGAGCATAGGGCGACAACATTGTAAATTTGTTCAGATAATCTTGCACGGAAAGATCCCCTTGCTGGAGATTGGCGAAGTCATCGTGCATTCTTTCTAGAGCTTGTTCTGGAACATATTTCTCCTTGAAGAGTTCTTTAAATCCATCCCATGTTCTTCCAGCTTCTCTATTCCCGGCGGTAAGAGATTCTCACCATAATTCAGCTTGTTCCTGCATAAGCCAGGCGCCCATAATAGCTTTGTCTTCGTCTCCAAGCCTTAGGCCTTCAAGAATTTTCTCGCATGTTTTGAGCCATGCAAGGGCCTCTATTACGGTGCCAGTTCCCGAGAAGGTCTTGCCTCCTAAGTTCTTATATCTCTTAGCTACACGGTCGAGCTCGAAGTATTGAGCTGCCGGAGGTTGTATCAAAGGTCCTTCTTGAGCTGGGATTTCTCCCCTTCCTCGGCCTCGGCCGGCACGGCCTCCTCTAGTGGCGGCTGCTCTGGTAGCCATTTGTCAAATTCTGTATAAGCAACGAAAGAAGTCAGCTAACAGAAATGATAGTCTATTGCATAGTTAAGCAGAAATTTCTACGGAAAGATAACGATGGACTGATCAATTGTTTTTGCTATTCTGCTCAGCTTATTCTAGGACCTTGCTAGTCCAATCTCTAATGAGCGACTCGCCTTAGAATACTACTGATTCTATTTTGACGAAGTGTTTAATGTGTTAGACTCCAGAACTAAGGTTAACCAAAGCTCTGATACCAGCTGTGACGATCCCAAAACCCCGTGACACGGTGTTAAGGATAATCATTGGAATATAACACATTAATCATCATTAGCAGATCACAAATAATAGCGTAAACAGAAAATAGAATAATTTACACGCACATGACAGCGGAATCATATAGATATCATCACATCAGTGAAGCACAGTACAGGATACAACTTAGTGCATAATGATACATAATCAGTCACCATCGCCAGAGGCGGAATCATACATAAAGAGTACTCAAAATAAATATCAGTCTACATCGCCAATGGCAGAATCATAATATAGATACAATAATGGCGGAGAAAATCCAAGTCAGCATAGTGTAGTCAAGCCTCGCCATGAGCCAAAAGGTGCGTCAGAAACCTGTAACTAGGCTGCCCCTGTGAAAATAAGGGCACCCAAGTTTGCAAGGTGAAACAAACTACGAGTCAGTCATGGGACTGGTATGAGAAATCTACTCAACTTATTAGCAACAATAATAAGGCAAATCAAAGGACCACGCCACTTTCGCGGAACGGGTTTACTCCAATGAGTGCTAGTGCATGAAATAAAGTAAATGATTAAATCAACGCAATGCTTTTTATAAAATGAAGCCATTATAAGACTCAGGTCCCATCACACAATGCAACGCAAGCCGGAGGATAGAGTTTTCCCTTATAATAGCCAAAAATGCTTCATACGTATGAAACAAAAGTGTTTGATATTATTACTAGTGCATATATGTTTCAAAAGCAAATTCAATCATAAATATCAATCCTAGACGGCATGGGTACCATATATCATGTCGCCATACTAGTAATACAATCACATCCGCATATTTCGTATTGGAAATTGGATTCCTTCATGAGTCGAGGCAAGGGGCAAGCTCCTCTCCGATTCGAGACACTCTAGCAAATGTCCCAGGACCCCACTATGATCCTTGGATCTTCAGGGCCGGTCCTCTCTTACTTTTGAGGATTGGCAATTCCTGAACACACGTTTCCCGGTCCTTACAGACCTATATCGAGGCGCCTCGTATTCCAACAACCACACAGGTGAAAAGTATATATAATGTCAGGGCTGGTAAGTCACTGACACCACCTTAGCTAGAATGAAACGTCGTGCTCTCCCTGCAGTCACTCTCCCGTTTTTGACTCATACCGAGGTGTGAGGCTCGCGAATTCACGTTATACACAAAGCTACGTCACACAGACCATGCTTTGATCATCAACCACAAGACTTTGCTTTGCAACAGAAGCCTTGATCATATGCCACTTAGGCGTGCCACACAGGCAATCCACTCCATGCGACTGATTTCTGTCAATACATAACCTCTGAGCTCGTACGTCTCAGAGAAGGGCGTTAAGCAAGAGAATAAATTCTCGGCCGCCAAACAGATATATATTTAACAGAGATCAATCAACACAGAACAAAATCCAATGTCAGACACACAGTCCATTTACAAGTCCGTTCTGGGTCTGAACGAAACCGGAGGCACCAATTCCTCGCATATCCGTACAATCAACAGTATGTTTGGACGGCTACTATTCAATTCCTTCATGGTAGCTACTCCAATCACGAGCATCAGTAGCGCCCATCCATTCAATGTGGAGATCGTCGGTCTTCAACCGTCTTTGACTCTTCGACTTCTCAACGTCGATCGATTATTTGAAATGAGATAAACTCGGCCTTTTCAAATAACCCACGTATATTTAGATTTTCAAATCAATCAATCACATGGTTGGACTATTCAACAACCACATTTCAGTTATTTAGTTATCATTTTCATGTCAAATACATTCAACCATCACCTATCAAGCAAACACAACAAAATTGGTTTATTTCCACTCTATATCGTCCATAATATTTTATAACGATATATCGCCATTTTTATTTAATTTAAAACGGCCATATTTAATTAAACGACGTTTCAGGTCGTGTCGATGCACTGGCGCTGCTTTCCACTAATTTTGTTTTACACATATATGAAAATCTAACCGTTGGATCTTCACAAATTTTACATCATTAGGAAGGTCATTTCAAAACGAATCCAACGGTTTCAGTTTTGGGAAAATCCGACGGTCGGATCTTCCACACCAACCATTTGAAGTTACGATTTCAATTTACGAACTGCAGCGTCGTTATTCGATTTAATTTAATTATATTTATATATATATAAAAAAATATAGTCGTTTCTGGCGCTGTTTTTCTTCAGTTTTGAAATAAACATTCCAGACAATCCAACCGTCGGATCTTCACAAAGTTGGTGCCATTGGAAAGATATTTCCAAGGCGAACCCAACGGTTGAGGTTTCGGGAAAATCCAATGGTCGGATCTTCCGCACTAGTCATTTGAAATCACGGTTTCAAAATATGAACTGCACGGCCACGTTTCGTTTTAATTCTATTTATATTTATATATTTATATAAATATAGTTCATTCAAAAATTCCAATATCGTTTCCACTTCAATTATTTCACTAACGCCTTTAAATTTTGGAAAATTTCGCCATAACCTCCTTTGTACGGGAGGGTCTGGGAAAATTCCCAAATAGCCACACGGGCGTCTCATATCAAAAAGAAAAAGAAAAAGCCAAGCGGCTAGCCAACAGGCTCATAAAATCATCACCCAAACAAAGCGGTAAATGTTTACCTATTTGTCGGGCACAAAATTCTATTTCTCTTCTCTAGCCCCATTTGCTTTAACCTGTTCAATAGATATGCATGTACATATATACAATTTCTAACATTTATCATTTTCCATTCAATTTCATATTTGATTTGCTTTGGTTTAAAAACATCATTCATTCTAATGTTGCATGCATAGGCTAAAATCATATCATTAGCTAGTTAATGTATATTTCAACTCATGCACGTTTATTTGAACAAGTGGCTATTTTTAACACTTCACATTTCAAAGATGATAATTTTGGCGAACTAAAATAGATACATGACTATTTTATTTAGTTCCTATGCATGTTAAAAATAATATTTCTATCACAAATATTTATTTCAACGTCCGCATATCTTTAGCATATCACACATATGATAAAAATGATATTTTTATCATTTATAATATTAGATGTTTCAACACTTCATAGTTTCAATAAGAATGTAATTTTTATTGTTCGATCTTTTTATTCAACACATGAATATTTCCACTACACACACTTCTCAACAAATGAGCATTCCCACACATGGACATTTTATTTATGTTGTTCATATTAGAAAGATGAAATTTTGATTGTTGAAACTATTTATATAAGGCGAATATTTTGCATACTTCATATATATATATAAAAATGTGATTTTTATTGTTTAACCACTTCATTCATTCACAAATGAATTTAATTTTCACACAACACTTTTCAACACATGAACAATTTCCACACATGGATATAGTTTCAATATATGGCTTTAATTTCAATGCATGTAAAATAATTTCAACATATGAAAATAATTCTAACACACAAAGATTATTCAAAATTTCGGCAGCATAACAGCAGGGTAGTTAAAACCGGCACCGTCCCTAGTACGGCTCCTCGCTCTACCTTAAAACCTCGCGGTTTTTGACAATGGGGATTCATGCATCTAATTCGCACGCAGGCGGCATGTTTATTTTTATTTCCACAAATATTTCCAATTCATTTCAATCACCAATGGGTATTTTTCAACCACAACCACACCATATCAACCACAAACAATTATTCAACCATTCGTATTTTTCATCCAATATTTCACACCAATTCACCACAATAAATATCGTCCATGGTTTGTGGACGAGGGGAGTGTATATATATATATATAATATATTTTACTTGCATTTCAACACATATATCAATTATTCTATGCATGTAAAAATTCATACTTCGCTTATATAGCTTACACTACGCATGTACATGAGGTATACAACACGTATGTAATTTATATTTCGCTTATATAAATTATACACGACATTTCCCATTCAATTCCACGTTAATTTAGATTTCTCACCTTGGTTTTCTGAGCGCTAAAAATCGATACGATGTCAGAAAAATCCGCAGCTTCTTTTATTGGGTAGAGAGCTTCCTTGCGGTCTCGATGTTTCCTGTTTCATCGAATTTCGTCAACACACCAAAAAGATATGATTTTTCAAAGTTTTGCAACACTTAAGAGTGTTTAAAACAGTTCAAATCAATACAACCCGTACCTCGTTATATGGTCCAAAACTAGGTCTGCAAAAATCGCGAGATCCGTTGATCGTTGAGACGATCGGCCTGCACCACCTCGTCGGCCTTGGAGAGGGCTTTCCGTCGATGGTCACCACCCTCAGTTCGATGGCGGCAGGAAGGCAGGGTGGCGCTCGACAGGGTCGGACTTCGGAGGCTCGATCTGCACGCAACACGAGATGTTAGGAGGCGAGGTTGGTATGGATTTGAAGGTGGAGGGAAGGGCTGTCGTTTTTGGGTAGTGGTGGCGTCTTAAAGTGGCGGAGGCGGCGGCGATCTGGTCTGGAACGGGGAAGCACGAGTCGCCGTTGAACGAGGGGGGGTTTCTTTTTTATTTTTTTTTATTTTTAAAATTTATGAAAGGAAAAATATGATTGGCCGAGACTATATTAAATTTTTAAATAGTGTTTTCTTTAACGAACTCCTTTTTAAACCCAACGACTGTCGCCCCTAGCTAAATACCCCCATTCCGGACACAATGGGATATGTTTCGTAGGCCAATTCGACTGTTACAGTCAGTTATTTTTCAAATTAAAGTATGAAACATTTAATTTTTAACTCTGAACTCACATTTCAATTTGCCAGGGCCACAAACTGATTCGAAAAATTCCAGAAAAATAAATCTAGCTATGTTTTGACGCTACGGTCCCAAAAAAACTAGTTTCGTCGAATTCTGAGGTCGTTTGAAAAATGGCCATTTTCTGGTCGATCCAATTTAACAGAAATCGACCAAACACATTTTCTTTTGCCACGCTCACACACTAGCTTCAAAAATTATGAAATTTGAAACCTAGCAATAGTTTGACATCCCGGACCCAACAAAAGTGGTTTCGTCGAATTCCGAGGTCGTATGCAATTTTCCAGGCCTATATATTCTATATACCGACCCTTCTGAAAATTCATTCGGCCACAACTTTTGATTCCCGTTATGAAACTTCGATTTTTCAGATTCGTTAGAAAGGTATTGACTAACAGATTTAAATATTTTTGGTTTCGCTAAAATCCGTTATATTTTCCACCCTGCACAGTCAGTCAAAGTTCGAATTCAAATTTTCAAACTGACTCACTATTTCTAATTCACTATTTTATTGAAATATTCTATTTCAATTATTCAAATTCTTTTGAAATAATCAATTTAAAATTTTTAAATTGGCTCGTATTTTCCGGGTTATTACACAAAAGACCCAAATAAATTTTATTTTTAACAAGGAATGGTTATTTATATATATACGCGTGACGTAGAACCCGTCCTTTACTAAAATTTATCCAACACAGAATTCTATTCTTTCCAACTCTAGGACAAGTGCTAGTTTATGAACGAGATTTCATTTAAATATATATGCGTGAATGACACACAAAAATTCAAACATAGAAACCTCATTAACCAAAGTTGTGCGATTTTCATTACTAGCAGTTACAGGTACTACAACTACAATAAAGATAAAAATGCTAGAAAGGGAAACACATGATACAAAATACAACATGCACAGGGCATGTACTAACAACAACCACAAAGACTACAACTTCTCACTGTAGGGTGTTCTACCTCCGCAGCTGCAGCCTGATCCATTACCACTCCCGTGCCAGGAGCATAGTATGGTAGAGATGCAATGTAATGACCCGGGATTTTGACGACTTTGGTTATCGCCATAAACTCAATGATGACTAACCAAACATCGAAAAATACCAGTCATAAATGAAAGAATTGAGAGGGTGAGGAAAGATAAGATGGAAACTTAGACTCGAAGAAGAAGAAGAACACAATATCAGAGTAACACGAATCTCAAGCGGAACGAATAAACATATTTCATAACCTAACTTTGAAATACAAATCTGTACTTGAATATACATATCATTATCAAAGTACAACACATACAACACATTAGAAATAACTATAGCTATATAATCATGAAGCCTCCTGCTCCAAGCTCTTCCAGTATATCTGTAAATCCCGACTACTTGACTGCCCGTACAAAATTAGGCACCCAAGAGTTTAGGGAAACAAACAAATAAACTTCAGGTCAGTCATGGGACTGGTATGAGTAAATGGTTTAAAACAGTTCAAAAAGGTAAATGATATCTCATAAGACCACGCCGTATAACGGAACGGGTTTTTCCCTTATGAGAATCCAAATATCTTTATATCAAAAACCTTTGATATTATGATAATGTCTATCAACCATAACTATAATAATCATCTAGCAGAAATGCTTTCATCCCACGTTCTACATATATAGTATACAAATCAAAACCACAAGCACGTATTGGGTAATGGATTTCCAACTATGACAAGGTATGGAACCACATTTCGCTAGTGTACCTCTAGAGAGGAGTACATTGGGTTCAACGAGAACATCTTGCAACCCGGCCACACATGATCAACCACTCATTTCGCTTGAGTGTATCGAATGTATATCACCAACGGTTGGGATCAGCAACCGTTTCCCGAATGGAACAGCATCAACAATAGATTTTTAGAAATAAACGAAACTCTAGATCAGGTGATTATACACCCTACTTCGGTGCGACCGACTTAGCCATGCTGCCTGCCCGATTTCTGTCATTTACCTGATGTGAGGCTAGAAGCTACGCTTTATCATCACACCAGATTTACTTTGAATGTCACATCGTCAAATCCATCAAATCACCGATTGACATCCTCAACCATACATTATGTGTTAGCTAAAAGAAGTTTCCTTCTCCGCTACCACTCTTGGTATGGTTGGAGAAATCAATATATGTGATCGTCTGGAAATACTCTGTCAGACATCCGTCCATACAAGTCATCCAGGAACAGGATGAACCGAAGGCACTATTCAATACATCCATCTTAGACACGGTTATCTAAGACTTATACAATAGCCCTTGCATTTTACTCCGTTTTCAATTTCTTTGGCATATATGATTCGTAACGCTTATGCCAATACAGAGTGGTTCTTTGGATAATAATCCAACCGGTCTCTCCATATTAACAACGTTAAAATGGTCAAAACTTCGATAGTCTGTGATTTAACTATCAAAGAAAAACAGGTGTGCAAACAACGATATTATTTCCAGGTGGAAATTCTATCCAATGAACCATCATTAAACATTTATCTCCTTAGTTCATTTTTCATCTCCTGTTTGCCTATATTCAACATTTCTTATTTTCTAAACTTAGAAAATATATGTTATTACCATTGGAAATCATTTCCATTTCTTGTTTTCTATATTAGAAAACATTTCCGGTTCTTATTTGGAAAACATTTCCAAAACTCCTTCATTGGGCTTAGACAGATGTTTAACAAACCATCGCGATGCCAATTCAAACCATTACTCTTATTAACTAAATTCCTTTAACCCACCTTCACTTTCGAACCTTAACCATTTCTTAGTTAAAAATGAAGTCAATCAAGTTGGGGTAATACTACCTCTCAGACCTTAACTGAACAACGTTTCTAACCTTGAAATAGACAAAGTTCACCTTATATTTCTTTAACAACTTCCTTACTTAACCTTTCTTTCGAGTAATTATATTCGATTAACTCTTTTTTATTAACTCTATTCGATTAACTCCTTTTTATTAACTCTATTCACTTAACTCCTATCGAATAAACTATATTTGATAACTCCTCTAACTCTATTTGAATAAACTATATTCGATTAACTCCTCTAATTCAATTCGAATAAACTATATTCGATTTATTCCTTCAACTCCATTTAACTCTATTCGAATAACTAAATTCGATTAACTCCTTTTTAACTCTTCTTCGAATAACTAATATTCGATAACTCCTTTACTTTCGAATAAACTATATTCGATTAACTCCTCTAATTCCATTCGAATAAACTATATTCGATTTATTCCTTCAACTCCATTTAACTCTATTCGAATAACTAAATTCGATTAACTCCTTTTTATCTCTTCTTCGAATAACTAATATTCGATAACTCCTTTACTTTATTCGAATAAACTATATTCGATTAACTCCTCTAATTCCATTCGAATAAACTATATTCGATTTATTCCTTCAATTCCATTTAACTCTATTCGAATAACTAAATTCGATTAACTCCTTTTTAACTCTTCTTCGAATAACCAATATTCGATAACTCCTTTACTTTATTCGAATAAACTATATTCGATTAACTCCTCTAATTCCATTCGAATAAACTATATTCGATTTATTCCTTTAACTCCATTTAACTCTATTCAAATAACTAAATTCGATTAACTCCTTTTTAACTCTTCTTCGAATAACTAATATTCGATAACTCCTTTACTTTATTCGAATTACTAATATTCGATTAGCTCCTCTAATTCCATTCAAATAAACTATATTCGATTTATTCCTTTACTTTAACTCTATTCGATTAATTCTAACTGGTTAACTCTTATTCGAATAACAAATATTCGATTAACTTTATTCAGCTAACTCGACTCGACTAACACCTTTTCGAATAACATATTCGATTTACTAACTTTCGAATACCTTATTCGATTGATTCCCTTCAAATACCATATTCGATTTAACTCTATTCGAATAACTAAATTCGATTAACTCCATCGAATAAACTATTCATTTATAAAGATTTACTTTTAGTAACGGTTCTTCACTTTACAAATGATTTCCTTTTTAACAACATTTTCCTTTTTATAACATCTTGTTCGGTTATAAACAAATTTCCTTTTTTTTTAGAACTCTATTTATTTTCTAAATATTTCCTTTTATAAAATCTCCTTTGATTGTTATAAATAATATCTCTTTTATAAAATCCTTCGATTTTATAAATAATCTATTTTCAATATTCATTTTGAAAATTCCCTTTTCACCATTCCGGTATGTTATGGCATTCAACATATCAAATCACGATGACCAATATCGTCCAAACACATATAATCGACACAGATTATATATCACATCATATATCACAATATATATGAAGAACAGTAAAATAAATGTTGAGGAATCCAGTTGGAATCCTCCAACCTGTTTCCCTGCATCACATATGTTAAACAACATAGATAACATCACTTTCAGTTCAATATGAAATATTCTGATAGCAGAATCAATATCTAAATATTTAACGATATATATATATATATATATATATATAATTTCCACTAACTAACTAGCAGTTCAATCAATCAGTAAACACATAGTCAATCAAACAATTTCTAACAGTTCTAAAAATACAACATGAAATTATTAACTGTTCAGAGTTAGTGAGATTTACTTACTTTGGCAGTTCATCGTTAAAGAACGATAAACTGTTGTTTGATTTGAATCAAACAATTTATTTCACCATAAATTCAAACGAGCTCGGATTCACTCCCAGTCAGCTTCATGGTGTAGCCACCGTCCATACGATCCCAAGGGATCTTGTTTCGCTGAATTTCGTCTTCGTATGACAAAGTTACGATTATTAGAAGTTATTGTACATTTAATAATTAAATAACTTGGATTTAAATTATAATGGGCTTTACCCAATCAAACATAGCCCAATACCCTTCAACCCAACCTGTGTGGACCTCTTTCTTCCCCAAACACAGTCGCTCAAACCCGTAACATCCTCAGGCCATTCTCGATGCTTTCTCCACCGAACTTCTCCTCCTCCACTTCACGACTAAATCCACAAAAATCACCATAATATTCTCCTTCGAATTCTCTCCATCCTCATATAAATATCACTCGTCTCGGTGTCCTCCTCGTTTGTGCGTCGTCTAGCCCTCTCCGTCGGCTACAGCGAACCACCGTCGACTTTTAACATCGATACCCACAAAACATTTCACACACAAGCTACTCAACCTCCTGAACTCCAATACAACACCAAAAACAAGTAACGATGCATCAATCTTCGATTATTCTCAACCCTAGCCGATTTAAAGTAGCCGTGTATATTTTCCAGCGACGGAAATGAAGTTCGAACCCTCCCAAATTTCTACCAGTTGCAGAGAATCACCAATGGAACTCATATATATATATATATATATATTACTCAATTTTAGGATTTTCTATGAATCTTCTTTTGATCGGTCTTGAGTTGAGGAAAAAAAATAGAAACCACGGCCGGTTTCTAAGTTTTGGTTTGGGTCTTAAGAGATGGAAGGGGAGGTATTTATAGAGAAATAGGCTGAGATATTTTTGTGGAGATATTTATGAAGATATTTTCATTTTAAATATTCATTTTTGCCTTCTAAAAATTCGTGTGGTCACCCATGATACCCAAAAAACCCGAAACTGGACATGTAGCTAGAGTTCGACATTACGGTCCTAACGAAACTGGTTTCGTCGAATTCCGACTTCATATGCTCACATACCGTATTTTTAACTGTCGAAATACTGACTGTTTCTCACTCTAAAAATCCGTACGACCACACAGTGACTCTAAAAATCACGAAAACTGACATCTAGCAACTATTTGACATTGCGGATCTAACAAAATTAGTTTTGTCGAATTTCGACTTCGTTTGCAGAAGTGGCTATTTTTAAAGCCCTAATTAACCTATTTAAATATATAAATATATTTAAATAAAATAAAATTAAAAATAAATAAATTTATATTCTCGTATATACTCACGGTGGAATACCATACAGCTCTAGAATATTCCTATATGAATTTCTAACTTGATATTTCAATCTGGGTCAACCCGATATTCGATTTATATTGAAATTCCTTTTTAAAATATAAATAATTCCTTTATAAATTATAAAGGAATTCCACAGCGACTTTTCTGAAATTTGATTTGGACGTAAATCAAAATCTACACGACGAAATCCCGATTTTTCTCTTCTACTAGAAAGATATACTCCACCAGCTCCACACGTTTCTTGTTTCACAGAAATCCGATTTAAAACGACTTATGTATATTCAGTTGAAGTTCGAATCGCCAAATAACGAACTGCATCGCCATTTCGAGCTCGATTTTAATTATATTATAATTTTACGTTCAAACAGACGTTCAAATAATATATTCGTTATTCTAATTCAATTCTAAACTGAATTAAATATCACAGATGATCTAGTTCACACCATATCGTCGTTTCAGCCAATTCTGATTATTTTAGAATTATATATATTATTTAATTTATTATTTTAATTAAATATTCACCATTATTTAGTTAAACCACCATTTAATTCACTTTATCACTATTTATATAATTAAATAAATTAATTATAACACCTCTGCCAATGTGGGTCATTACAATCTTTCCCACTTAAAATAATTTCGTCCTCGAAATTGCTAAGGTAGAGAATGACCCTATCGACTGGTTAGAACATATTTGTTCACTTCTTAACTTCAGTTTCAACTGAACCAATTTAATTTCAATTAAATTATTAATTAATTCTTATCATCAAAAATTTCCAAAAATCCTGAAAATTTTCTAACACCTTAACTCTTCGAAAAATTTCGCCAGCACCTCCTTTGTACTGGTCAATACGTCAAACCACCACTCGCCTCTTTAGGCCATCTCCATCCCAAAAGAAAATCAAACAGCCAAGCGGCTTACCCATTTCGGCTCATAAATCTCATGCTTATATCGAATATAAACTTGTACCTTTTTGTTGGGCATATCAACTCTATCCCTTTCACCAGCTGTCAATTCAGCATATACCAGTGTTATCCCAATCAAATTCCAATCTGCTTTTATCCACAACACCACCATTCGCTTATATCCGAGCCAAATATCATTTTAACTCGAGTTTCTTCTTGATTCCCAACTCTTAACTTGATTATCCCATTACACTTCAAATTTGAATCTCACAATCCAATTTGTCTTGATATCATTCTAATTCAATCTCAGTTACCACTTTACTGGCTTTACTTTAATTCAAATTTGCATTCACAAATTTCTGTTAAATTTGTTTTTAATTCAAACAGCCTTTCCCTGGGAGTTTTTAAACAGTTTACTCTTTTTAAAAAAAAAAAAAATCAAATTTTCCTTTTGAACATGTCACTGTGCCCTTAATTAATACTCCAGTAGTTAAATCACTTCTCTATTTCTTTATCAATATTTGTTAACCAAATATTTTCGATAACCATATTGGCCTTTTACGTTATTTGGAAAACTTTTATGAATATCGCCTTCCTTTAGTTTCTAAACTTTTAGAAAATATATGCTATTTATAATTGGAAAATATTCCAATTACTTACCTCTTTTCCGATTTTGTTTATTTCTATACTTAGGAAATATTCTTTATTATATTTACAAGCTTACACTTATTTGGGTTAAAACGGATGTTGTGTAAAACATCGTTACGACAACCCAAATACTATATTCAACTAACTCTTATTCAACATTGATCATCGAGCTTGAAATCTTACTATTTATTTGTAAATAATGAAATCAATCAAGTTGGGGTATAACTACCTCTCAGACCTTGACTGAATAACATTTATAACGTCAAAACAGATATGACTACTTACTCGAATAATCAATACCACACAACTACTTCTTCACTTTTAAACACGTATACACTTTCTCTTTCTAGGCTTACTGGATTTTATTCTTAGTCTTCCTTTTTGATTTTACTATTCTATTTCTAAGTTCATTTCCTTATCGATTTCTATATATATATATATATATCGATACGTTGATTTCTAACTAATTATCTTAAAAATATTCTAACTCCTTAAATTCCCGGAAAAATTCGCCATAACCTCCTTTGTACCAGGAGCATCGGGATATTTCAAATATCCTCCCATGGCCCTCACCAATCCACAAGAAAAAGAAAAAGCCAAGAGGCTAGCCGATACAGCGCATAAAACCTCATATATGAATTAAATACATGCCTTTTCGTCGAGCATTCTATTTATATACCTTCATACCTTATCCATACCTATCTCATGTATATTTATATCTGCCCAATCTATTTAAATTATACCTGATCTTTTTAACTCAATTCGTTAATTAATTTGTTAATTAACTCTTTAGTCTATTTCACTTTTATATTTGAACATGACATGTTCAAATATATTTTAACTTGCTTATTAACTAATTTGAATCCAAATTTCAAATTTAAGTTCAATATTCGATTTCAAATATCCATTTACAAATCCAATTCACCTTTCAAAGTTCAACTTCAAATTCAAAACTCGATTAACTAATTCCTCTTCGACTTAGTTAATTCTATTCAATTTCTATTCAAATTTTATATCACCTCTATTATTCAACTTCTATATATTCAAATTCTATAGTTTAAATTCCATTTGAATTCTATATTCAAATTCCATTTGAATTTCTATATTCAAATTCTATATCACTTCCATTGAATTTCATATATTCAATCTCCCTTTGAATTTCTATATTCAAATTCCATTTCACTTTCGATATTCAAATCCTATATTTGAATTTCATTTGAATTCTATATTCAAATTCTGTATTTGAATTTCTATATTCAAATTTCATTTCAAACTATTTGAATTCTATATTCAAATTTCATTATTACTCTATATGAATTCTATATTCAATTTTTATTTTATAAATCCCATTTTGAAATTCAACACAACTTGTCTTTCCCAAAACAAATTCAAAATAGTATCTCTGGTAGTAATTTTCCACTTATAACTCGAAAATGAATACTGATGATGCAGCTGTCATCATCAGAATCTATTTTCCAGCGATTTGAAGTGAGTTCAATACTATAAAACCATTTCTAAACATTTCCACTTTGAAATTCATTTCAAAATATAATTCACACTGCTTGTAAAACAATTTAAAATCTCCCAGGATCTTAAATTTTCCTTATTTTTAATCTGAATCCATTTACAAACACTTGTCCAATTTTCTAGAATTTTTAATTCAAATTACGATTTAAATTCAAATTTAACTCATCTGATTCCACGTATTTCACTTATATGAATTCTGTTTGGTTATTTACATAACCATTTAATTTATAATCTTACTCGATTATAATAACAACTAATATACCCACTATATTATAACCATTCCAATATAAATCCTTTATATCCAAATATAATTTGGGTAAAATTATTTCATTTACCCTCTTTTCAAAACATACAATGACGGTCCATCGTATTCGAGTGTTTACAAACTCCTACCGATACAGTGGATCAAGCTGATCGACCAGTTCCATAAACAACTCAACCAATAAATCCACACAATATAAAACAAATTTTTATATCAATAACAAATACGTTCACTCATATATTTACACTCAAACTCAATCTAGGGTATTACTAACCCCATCCTTACTGAGTCACGCCATAGAGCCAAGGTAAAACTTAACTTAAGCTCTGATACCAACTGTAATGACTCGGGATTTTGACGACTTTGGTTATCGCCATAAACTCAATGATGACTAACCAAAGATCGAAAAATACCGGTCATAAATGAAAGAATTGAGAGGGTGAGGAAAGATAAGATAGAAACTTAAAATAGAAGAAGAAGAAGAAGAACAAAATAACAGAGTAACATGAATCTCACAGCGGAACGAATAAATATATTTCACAACATAACTTTGTAATACAAATTTGTACTTGAATATACATATCATTATCAAAGTACAACACTTAAAACACAGCGGAAATAACTATAGCTATATAATCCTGAAGCCTCCTACTCTAAGCTCTTCCAGTATATCTGTAAATCCTGACTACTTGACTGCCTGTACAAAATTAGGCACCCAAGAGTTTAGGGAAACAAACAAATAAACTCCGGGTCAGTCATGGGACTGGTATGAGTAAACGGTTTAAAACAGTTCAAACAGGTAAATGATATCTCAAAAGACCACGCCGTATAACGGAACGGGTTTTTCCCTTATGAGAATCCAAATATATTTATATAAAAAACCTTTGATATTATGATAATGTCTATCAACCACAACTATAATAATCATCTAGCAGAAACGCTTTCATCTCACGTTCTACGTATATAGTATACAAATCAAAACAGCAAGCACGTATAGGATAATGGATTTCCAACTATGACAAGGTATGGAACCACCTTTCGCTAGTGTACCTCTAGAGAGGAATACACTGGGTTCAACAAGAACATCTTGCAACCCGGCCACACATGACCGACCACTCATTTCGCTTGAGTGTATGGAATGTATATCACCAACGGTTGGGATCAGCAACCGTTTCCCGAATGGAACAGCATCAACAATAGATTTTTTGAAATAAATGAAACTCTAGATCAGATGATTATACACCCTACTTTGGTGCGACCGACTTAGCCATGTTGCCTGCCCGATTTCTATCATTTACCGGATGTGAGCCTAGAAGCTACGTTTTATCATCACACCAGATTTACTTTGAATGTCACATCGTCAAATCCAACAAAGCACCGATTGACGTCCTCAACCATACATTATGTGTTAGCTAAAAGAAGTTTCCTTCTCCGCTTCCACTCTTGGTACGCTTGGAGAAATCAATATACATGATCGTCTGGAAATACTCTGTCAGGCTTCCATCCATACAAGTCATCTAGGAACAGGATGAACCGAAGGCACTATTCAATACATCCATCTTAGACACGGTTATCTAAGACTTATACAATAGCCCTTGCACTTTACTCCGTCTTCAATTATCTTTGGCATATATGATTCCTAACGCTTATGCCAATACAGAGTGGTTCTTTGGATAATAATCCAACCGGTCTATCCATATTAACAACGTTAAAATGGTCAAAACTTTGATAGTCTGTGATTTAACTATCAAAGAAAAATAGGTGTGCAAACAACGATATTATTTCCAGGTGGAAATTCTATCCAATCAACCATCATTAAACATTTATCTCCTTAGTTCATTTTTCATCTCCTGTTTCCCTATATTCAACATTTCTTATTTTCTAAACTTAGAAAATATATGTTATTACCATTGGAAAACATTTCCATTTCTTGTTTTCTATATCAGAAAACATTTCTGGCTCTTATTTGGAAAACATTTCCAAAACTCCTTCATTGGGCTTAGACAGATGTTTAACAAACCATCGCGATGCCAACTCAAACCATTACTCTTATTAACTAAATTCCTTTAACCCACCTTCACTATCGAACCTTAACCATTTCTTAGTTAAAAATGAAGTCAATCAAGTTGGGGTAATACTACCTCTCAGACCTTAACTGAACAACGTTTCTAACCTTGAAATAGAGAAAGTTCACCTTATATTTCTTTAACAACTTCCTTACTTAACCTTTCTTTCGAGTAACTATATTCGATTAACTCTTTTTTATTAACTCTATTCGATTAACTCCTTTTTATTAACTCTATTCACTTAACTCCTATCTAATAAACTATATTCGATAACTCCTCTAACTCTATTCGAATAAACTATATTCGATTAACTCCTCTAATTCCATTCGAATAAACTATATTCGATTTATTCCTTTAACTCCATTTAACTCTATTCGAATAACTAAATTCAATTAACTCCTTTTTAACTCTTCTTCAAATAACTAATATTCGATAACTCCTTTACTTTATTCGAATAAACTATATTCGATTAACTCCTCTAATTCCATTCGAATAAACTATATTCGGTTTATTCCTTTAACTCCATTTAACTCTATTCGAATAACTAAATTCGATTAACTCCTTTTTAAATCTTCTTCGAATAGCTAATATTCGATAACTCCTTTACTTTATTCGAATAAACTATATTCGATTAACTCCTCTAATTCCATTCGAATAAACTATATTCGATTTATTCCTTTAACTCCATTTAACTCTATTCGAATAACCAAATTCGATTAACTCCTTTTTAACTCTTCTTCGAATAACTAATATTCGATAACTCCTTTACTTTATTCGAATAAACTATATTCGATTAACTCCTCTAATTCCATTCGAATAAACTATATTCAATTCATTAATTTAACTCCATTTAACTCTATTCGAATAACTAAATTCGATTAACTCCTTTTTAACTCTTCTTCGAATAACTAATATTTGATAACTCCTTTACTTTATTCGAATTACTAATATTAGATTAACTCCTCTAATTCCATTCGAATAAACTATATTCGATTTATTCCTTTACTTTAACTCTATTCGATTTATTCTAAATGGTTAACACTTATTCGAATAACAAATATTCGATTAACTCTATTCAGCTAACTCGACTCGACTAACCCCTTTTCGAATAACATATTCGATTTACTAACTTTCGAATACCTTATTCGATTGACTCCCTTCAAATACCATATTCGATTTAACTCTATTCGAATAACTAAATTCGACTGACTCCATCGAATAAACTATTCATTTATAAAGATTTACTTTTAGTAATGGTTCTTCACTTTACAAATGATTTCCTTTTCAACAACATTTTCCTTTTTATAACATCCTATTCAGTTATAAACAAATTTCCTTTTTTTTTATAACTCTATTTATTTTCTAAATATTTCCTTTTTATAAAATCTCCTTTGATTGTTATAAATATTATCTCTTATATAAGATCCTTTGATTTTATAAATAATCTATTTTCAATATTCATTTTGAAAATTCCCTTTTCACCATTTCGGTATGTTATGGTATTCAACATATCAAATCACGATGACCAATATCGTCCAAACACATATAATCGACACAGATTATATATCACATCATATATCACAATATATATGAAGAACAGTAAAATAAATGTTGAGGAATCCAGTTGGATTCCTTCAACCTGTTTCCCTGCATCACAGATGTTAAACAATATAGATAACATCACTTTCAGTTCAGTATGAAATATTCTGATAGCAGAATCAATATCTAAATATTTAACGGTTTATATATATATATATATATATATATATAATTTCCACTAACTGACTAGCAGTTCAATCAATCAGTCAACACATAGTCAATCAAACAATTTCTAACAGTTCTAAAAATACAACATGAAATTATAAACTATTCAGAGTTAGTGAGATTTACTCACTTTGGCAGTTCATCGTTAAAGAACGATAAACTGTTGTTTGATTTGAATCAAACTATTTACTTCGCCATAAATTCAAACGAGATCGGATTCACTCCCAGTCAATTCCATAGTGTAGCCACCGTCCATACGATCCCAAGGGATCTTGTTTCGCTGTATTTCGTCTTCGTATGACAAAGCTACGATTATTAGAAGTTATCGTACATTTAATAATTAAATAACTTGGATTTAAATTATAATGGGCTCTACCCAATCAAACATAGCCCAATACCCTTCAACCCAACCTGCGTGGACCTCTTTCTTCCCCAAACACAGTCGCTCAAACACGTAACATCCTCAGGCCATTCTCGATGCTTTCTCCACCGAACTGCTCCTCCTCCACTTCATGATTAAATCCACAAAAATCACCATAATATTCTCCTTCGAATTCTCTCCATCCTCATATAAATATCACTCATCTCGGTGTCCTCCTCGTCCATGCGTCATCTAGCCTTCTCCGTCGGCTATAGTGAACCACCATCGACTTTTAACATCGATACCCACAAAACATTTCACACACAAGCTACTCAACCTCCTGAACTCCAATACAACACCAAAAACAAGTAACGATGCATCAATCTTCCATTATACTCAACCCTAGCCGATTTAAAGTTGCCGTGTATATTTTCCAGCGACGGAAATCAAGTTCGAACCCTCCCAAATTTCTACCGGTTACAGAGAATCACCAATGGAACTCATATATATATATATATATATATATATATATATATATACATACATACATATATATATTACTCAATTTTAGGATTTTCTATGAATCTTCTTTTGATCGGTCTTGAGCTGAGGAAAAAAAATAGAAACCACGGCTGGTTTCTAAGTTTTGGTTTAGGTCTTAAGAGATGGAAGGGGAGGTATTTATAGAGAAATAGGCTGAGATATTTTTGTGGAGATTTTTATGAAGATATGTTCATTTTAAATATTCGTTTTTGCCTTCTAAAAATTCGTGTGGCCACCTATGATACCCAAAAATCACGAAATTGGACATGTCGCTAGAGTTCGACATCACGGTCCTAACGAAACTGGTTTCGTCGAATTCCGACTTCGTATGCTCACATAGCGTATTTTTAACTATCGAAATACTGATTGTTTCTCACTCTAAAAATCCATACGACCGCACAGTGACTCTAAAAATCACGAAAACTGACATCTAGCAACTATTTGACATTGCGGATCTAACAAAATTAGTTTCGTCGAATTTCGACTTCGTTTGCAAAAGTGGCTATTTTTAAAGCCCTAAATGACCCATTTAAATATATAAATATATTTAAATAAAATTAAATATAAACAAATTTATATTCTCGTATATACTCACGATGGAATACCATACAGCTCTAGAATATTCCTATATGAATTTCTAATTTGATATTTCAATCTGGGTCAACCCGATATTCGATTTATATTGAAATTCCTTTTTAAAATATAAATAATTCCTTTATAAATTATAGTGGAATTCCACAGCGACTTTTCTGAAATTTGATTTGGACGTAAATCAAAATCTACACGATGGAATCCCGATTTTTCTCTTCCACTAGAAAGATATACTCCACCAGCTCCACACGTTTCTTGTTTCACAGAAATCCGATTTAAAACAGCTTCTGTATATTCGGTTGAAGTTCGAATCGCCAAATAATGAACTGCAGCGCCATTTCGAGCTCGATTTTAATTATATTATAATTCTATGTTCAAACTGACGTTCAAATAATATATTCGTTATTCTAATTCAATTCTAAACTGAATTAAATATCACAGATGATCCAGTTCACACCATATCGTCATTTCAGCCAATTATGATTATTTCAGAATTATATATATTATTTAATTTATTATTTTAATTAAATATTCACCATTATTTAATTAAACCACCATTTAATTCACTATATCACTATTTATATTATTAAATAAATTAATTATAATACCTCTGCCAATGCGGGTCATTACATGCAAGAAATCTCATGCGTTTGTCGGCGCTGCTCGTCGCGAACCTCTCAGAACTTGGCCTGCATAGCGCGGATGGCGATCAGCTCTGAGATCTCATGACCGTGCTGTTGTGGCTGCTAAGCTGGACCGTGTAGTGTGAGGGAAGGAGTATCGAGAAGCTGAATGCCCATCTTTTGGAGAGTGGAGCGACTGATGGCGGTCGACGCCTTCTTCACTTCCGTCTCCCCAGAAAGTCTCACCTGGAAGTGTCAGAAGACACGGGTGAGAAGGTGACTATAAGGAAAGTGGCTCTGTGGGTTGCCAATGAAGGGATCATATAGATGGATCATAAGCACGTGCGCCTAATTGATGGCTATGCCGCTAAGAATAGCATAGGTGGCGCGGCGAATAGATGGATAAATCTGCTCCAATCTTCCTATCTTCAGGATGATGTTATGTTGTACGATGCACACAACTACATGGGTGATGGGTCTCAAATTGGCAGTGGTCCAAGCTCCAGGCCCTCCAAGGAAGATACGCTGAAGGATATGCAGGTCCTCCATCTCTATAGATTCAAGATCTTCTCCAACTGCTAAGATGTCCAAAATATGAGCTAAGTCATCGTCCGTGAACTCGATGTAGGTCCCCATGACCTTAGATCGGATGACACAGGACTCATCATCGATGTCAGCATCTATCTGGGCATTAAACAGACGGACACAGCGTAAATATAGGTCACACTCAAAAGTGTCGAAGCGTAGAATCAATGCTAGGTCTACGGCGGAAATAAGCTCCTCCAAACCAAACGCAGCGAAATCGGCGAACTTCATTGATTCGCCAACTTGAAACTCATAACTGGCTGTGGCTAAGTAGTGCTTGATCTTTGCATCATCACGGTCTAGCCAAGAAGCTTCTTGATGCATGAGACCGGGGTATTGGTTGCGAGGTGCCATGGAGGAATTGGCGAAACGGGCAAGAGAAACTACAAATATAGAGTATAATTCGGTAGAGACCTTCACGAGAAGGATTTTGATGGTAATTAGGGACGAACCGGAGTGGGAATTACTCGAATTGGAGCTTGGGAAGGAAGAGGGTTTGAGTTTTCGGAGGAATTGGGGTTGGGGGAGAAGGAGTCGGTTGAACGATATATTTATATCGTTTTAGCCGATTTGGGTTGGGTCAGGCCACGCTTACCGTGGGGGAGCGATGACCTGACCCTAAGAGGGCGGTTGACCGCTTTTCCTATAGTGGGCGCGGTTTGAACCTCGACCCAATGACCCATATAAATTATATATAAATTAAAATTAAAATTCCTATTACGTCGAAACAATTTCTACTCCCAACCAAATTCTCGTATCGACTTCCATCACTCATTGAGTTATGGAATTTAATTCCAATGCCTTTTCCCTGCCTCCAAAAAGTTTTGTGACCACCGAATCGAACGAACTTAAAAGTGGAAATCAGCTAGAAATCTGAAATAAAATTTAAAATGGATTTCCCCCCTTACTAGCCGAAAATACTAAACGATTCAAAATCAAGTACCCCAAAATAAGGATGAAGGATTCTCTTAGCCTTTCGAAGAAAATTCAAAACTTTTCTAAAAATGGAATTTTATTATAAACTAACGGTTTCATAGTTATAAATCCATTTTAATATTATTATTTATATTCCAGTTTATATTTCAAACTGGAAAAACCATTTCATGTTCGAAAATGTTGGAGTCTTAATGTCTTAAGGATTATTTGTGATAATTTCAATAAATTATCCAATATATATAGGAAGAGGGATAATAAAAATCACAATGAATATATGTTTATTATTCTTACATTTAGTGGCCTATTCCCTATCATTTCTAATTTCATTTTTCCTACCAATCGGATTTATATTTATTAGAATTACATAATAGCCCACAATTTTGAAATACGAATAGATTAAAATTCTAAAAACCACATCTTTACAAAACCATTTTCCGAAACCGTATTTCAAAGCCATTGAAATCCTTCTTTATTTTCAAATAGTTTTAAAAATAAAATTTCCTCAAATAAAAGGCCAAGAACTCAATTGAATATTCCAACAAAGGTAGATTTTGGAAATCCAACGAAGTAACAAATGGGTATACATCGTAATTATCTTTCCGCAATGGATACGAATAATAACGTGGACTTCTCCCATTTTAGATCGAGGAATGGTCTTAACCAGAACCGCTAAACAAAACCAAAAACCAGAAAAGTGACTATCTCGGTTGTGGCTAAATTTTTATATTATATATATTCTAGTTTTCAAACTTGAATCAACATAATTCACCATATGTCATTCTCATGCTCTTCACGACGAGATTACCATAGTATTGTAGGGTAAGACAGAATTGGCTAGAAACTCGAACTCAGTATATTTTAACTCTTAGCCTCTTAAAGCCTGTTTTACTATAATTTGGGCCACAACTAATTTATCATCGAAATAAATTTATGTCGAGTAAGAAAGACGAAGAAAAAAAGAAAAGAAAATATAATTATGTTCTCTCACGATTCCTAATTTAACTAATTCCTCTGATCATTTAATGTAAGCTCTGACACCAAATGTAACACCCCACACTTTTCTGCGCCCAAATTTTGACAAAAACCGAAACTTAAACACAGTCAAGCATGGAGCGTGTAAATCTAGTACCTGCAACAAATGAGCATGAGCATAATCATAGTACGATAAAAGAAAACTCACAGCGGAAACAAAATAGGATAACAAGTATTAACTCAAGTAGCTACCTTTTTCAAAGTAAGTCACTTTGCCAATACCGAGCATGGGAGAGAATGAGAACCGAAAGCCAAACTAAAACATGTGTGAGAACTCGGCCTTCTCTATTAAACCTGGGTGGTTGTAATGAGGAGGGTGGTCAGAACAACAAAATTGTGGTCAACAGGAAATGTACAACACTAATTATAATACATAGATGTATCCCGTTTGGTCAACTCATAATGTATGCTTATCAAAGTTATTGATTCTAGCCTAACCATATAGATGTTTACGCACGACTCTACTACTCTTCCCAAAGTATTATTTCCAAAGCATAATACCGAGATAGGACATTTACGCATATACTTGTGAAGCCTTTATACCAGAGCATGACTGGTTACTATATCGAGGTTAGACCCTTAGTTACTAGGATAGGACGTTTACGCATACATCTTCATTCACTATCATTAACATAAACTAGAGGGGGCACTAACCACAGGCCCTACTAGTTAAGGCTTCCGTCATTCACGCACATACACTTTCCCCGCATAAGGTGAGAGATGGTATTTTATCGTTTGCTATACCTTACAGTTGACCTTATTAGATAACCCCCTCAGTCGCTTATCACTTCTCGTAGGATAGGTAGCCATATATGACGTTTTTAGTTTCCAGGGTTGGGAAGGCCCACATGCACCTGCAATTTAAGACCCCTAAACTGAAAGACCTATTACCAGGTGGACTCTTAAACCATAGCCGCTTAAGACCCAGGAAGCGGACTATACGCAGAGATTACTGGATTTGTACCCCCATTAGCCTTTAATACTTTTCCCTATAGGGACAAAGTGGGATACGATGTTAAGTCATTCCCGTTTGTCTCCCTCGAAGGAAATTTTATACACACATGATTATTTATCATCACATTTTCCCATGGTTAATAATTTTTAAATTACTAGTCTACCAAGTCACCTATAATTATAAGTTCTATATTAACTAATTGTAAATAAGGAAAGTTATATCCTTTTACCCTAGGATACTTATTTAAGTATTTCCCTAATTGAACATCGTGTTTAAACGACAATTCAACATCAATTAATCCCCTTATGCCGCCGATTTTCTTTTTATTTCTGAGTTTATTTCCCTTTATGGCCATAACTGTCATATTTTCCTAAGGCAACCATTTATCGGCCCCAAGATATCTATTTGTTTATTTATTTGTTGATTGTTATGTGTGTGTGTGTGTATATATATATATATTTATGTTCCAGGCCTCTCACATTAAGTTGACTACTTCCAAATGCTGGATTTTTCAATCGGTTCCTTACAGATTTCTTCCACAAGTAGAAATTAACCTCGTAGCACATTTATGTTTACACATTAGACCCCTAACATTAAGCTGACTACCTATGGTTGCTGGGTGTGCCGGTCGATTCCGAGCTGGCTTATACCACAAGTTGAGCTTAACCTCGTGTCTAAATGTGGTTATAGTTCAAATTTCCTAATTAGGGTGCACAACATTAATCCTAATTAATTTATGAATTGTAACCATTATCATATTATATTTACTTTCCCCAATCAACATTGGTTACAATTGTTATTTATTGATTTGCGACCTTATAGCAATTAATTATATTTATTGCTACAAATGGTCACCACAAATATATTAATTCAACGGGATTATATTTACATATAATTCCATAATTGAACCTTATGGAAACATTCGAACATTTCATACAATGTATATTTTACCGTTTTACGTTGACTTGGACGGATTGTATGTATACATTTATATTTTATGTTTTCGTCTACTCAACATAGTTATTATATTTATTTTACTTTCATTATTAAGTGATTTGGTTTAATTGACAACCAAACATTCCTTTCTACATTCAATATTGTCAAAAGGCTTCAAATCTTACAAAAAGACCCTTAACCGAAATCATTGTAAATTATACCTAATAAGTGGAAGTGACATATTTCAAAGTCACAAGAAATAATATGTAAATATATAATTTGGAATATTTGCTGCAAATTACGCACAAATATGTATATTTATATTTTTACGTACATTTGCACCACTTTTCCCTTTTCAATCTTTTTCTCATATCTCTTGTGATTTCAAAATAATTCCTTTTTATGCAAAAGGAGGAAAACGGCATATTTACCATAATTAAGCCAAAACCCAACAATATTGAATATAAACAAGCATATTTCTTTTAACACTACATTCACATAATTTACCAATCATATCTTTTATCCAAATTCACATAATTTATTATTATTTAACACTGAACTAGAGATTTAAAATATAACTACATCTAAATGGCATTTAATGGGACTGATTTCCAAATCTACATTGTTTTACAACAATTGCAATATATTTTTCAACATAACTGTGGGAATATGTGAAAACAAGTTTAAGGTTCCTATAATTGATATTATGCATAACCACAATATACAATTCACAAGTTTCAACAATTTTTATAATCAGATCTGATGAGTGTCAATCTAATTACAACAATTTATTGAACATTCCTGATAGGAGTAGGCACAAAAATTGAGATCTATTCCAAATGAAATAAATACATTATTATAAATGTATTTACAATTTTTTCACTCATCTTCAAGCATCCAAATTCAAAATTTGAACCCTTTAGGCCTACAATTCCCAAGTTCTTATAAATCTACAATTTAACTGAAAAGGGGAAAATTCCAGATCTACAGAGATATAAGAAAATAGGAAGAGAGGGGAGAATATATTACTGAGCACTAACTTGCATTCTTTTCCATTGAATCTGATAACCCTCTACTTCTTATATTATTAGGATATGATTTATTGTATAAGAATATATTTTAATTAAGAAATTAGGTATGGAAATGGCAAAGCTTCACTGTTTCCCATAGAACTGTGTGGAAAAGAATTAGGTCTTACCCCTTTATTTATAGGAGTGGTATTGGCCTTGGTCCGTTAGATCTATTTTTATTAACATCCGTCCATTCGTTTCTAATATTTTATAAACAAACCTTATCTTCCCTAGCCGTAACTGGGAGATCTGACTCCCAATGGGTCGACCGTAGCGGTCGACTGCTATGGTCAACCGCTTGGATGTAAAAATTCCTAGTCAGGCTGGTTTAATAAGGTAATAAATTTATAAATTCTGATTTATTTTTTCCATCCATTTTCGCATTTCATCCGTAACTTTTTCATACAGACCCCATTAGCGAAACTCCAAACATAAAAGTTGACCAAAATTCCGAGACGAAGGCATCAGTTAAAGTTTCATGGACAAATTCCATCATTTGTAGAAATTCCTTTTTTTGAGATTCTAATAATTAATTTATATTGCCAAAATTCTGGGTTGTTACAATCTGTGTCTAATAAATTTGTTATTCTTGGACAATACTAACTTATCAGATTAATACACCATCGCGAATCCTCATTTGTTAAGAAGGTATCTAAAAACCAAATTCTTACACATATCTGGTACATAAAATACATTGACTAATGTAAAAACTTTCGCAGAGGTGAATGTAAGTTCAATTGTGCCTTTTCCCAGAATTTTGCTTGCAACTTTGTTTGTGCCAGTAACTTCACTGGATTCTCCATTATTCTCTTCGTAAGTCTTGAAAAGATTACATTCTTTGCAAATATGAATGGTTGCTCTAGTGTCGAGCCACCAATCATTATCAATGTCATAATGAAATTTGCCTCTTGTACAACAGCCACAAGCTTTTCTTCGACCACATTCGCTTTTTGTTATTTCTTCCGAAGACGACAATCTTGGGTATAGTGGTCGGGTTTGTTACAATTGTAGCATGCACTCTTCTTTTTGTTGTTCTTGAAATTATTTTTCTTCTTAAACTATATCTAATTATTAGGCTTCAATTTTTCAGTAATTTCAAAATTATTTGCCGTAGATTAAGATTTAGTTTGCGAATTATCATCTAGTTCATGTTTACGAGAATCCTCTCAATACGAAGTTGACATTGTAAACCATCTAAATCATAATCTATTTCCGTATGTTTCAATTTTTTCTTATAATTATTTCAAGAATTCGGGAGTCTCGAAATAATTACTCCAACAACAAAAGATCCAGGGAGATCAGTTCTGGTATCTTTAAGTTGATTCACCAACAGTAGTATTTCACTCACTTGTCCAATAATTACTTATTGGCGACCATTTTGAAATCCATAAAATTACATATAAGAAACTTTTTATTACTTGCCTCGGATATGCGGTACTTGATCTCCAATGCAATCCAGAGCTCCTTTGTAGTTTCCAAGGTTCTATGAGCATTGTAGACTAGAGTAGACAATGCATTCAGAATGTGCCTATTGCATAGAAAATCGTCCTCTTTGTGCTTTGCACGTTTTTCCTTCAGCGCGGCATCTTCATTATCGGTTTCCTCCAGTATCACTTCCAACCATCTTCCAAGATGTAGAAAAATTTGACAGTGATCAGATAGAACTTCATTGTCTCTTGCCAATGAGTGAAATTTTCTCCATCAAATCACTCCAAACGTATCAAATACTGATTCATCACTTGTAGCGCGCTCTAACCTTCCATAGTTGATGATATTATCTGAAAATTAGTGCAAGATTTTGTGGTTTGAGACTATTGGAGGAAGATGATTGTCGTACTTCAGACTTTAAGGATCTATGTAATAGATTCTTTCAGACAATAGTTCAACCTACAAGGTACAAATAGGTTAACGAACTATCGACTTTCAGGATTCAATTAAGCTTTGGAATAGTGAAATCAAATTCAAAGTTTGTACAAGTTTGATTAGACCAAGAACACTCAAGAATATAGTTTCTGACGATGCAAGAATCAAATAGAAAGAAGAGGAAGAAGAAGTATACTACAATGGTTTACAAGTGTTACAAAATAAAGAATTTGCAACACTTTTTAGCATTGGTGATGGGCGAACGCTGCACCAACTAACAAGAAAAGGATGGAGTTTAGGATACTTTCGAAATAAAATCTACAAGGCTATTTATACGCGGTAGGAGGAGGCGTCTATTGGACAAGCATCGCGACCGTTTGTAATGGTTGCTTCGTTTGCAACATTATGAAGCATTATAAATTCAAACGACGTGCCTTTTTGTTTGCAATGCTTCTGAACCATTGCAAATTTGAATTTAGCGCTGTCACAAAAACCCGCCTAGATTTAAACTTCATCTGGGATCGTAATAGGCTAAAAAAGGCCCATTAATGTTCTAAAATTCGATCCAAAAATAATGTTATTGGATCTGGATCCAAGATCCATAACTCGCACCAGGTTCGATTCAGTCGGATGGATAGCGGTGGTATGCACATGTGTGGTATACTGATTCATGGCCTCCTTCCTCACAATAATGCAAACATTTGGGTTCCCAAGGCCACAACATCTACTTGAGAAAGCCATTGATATACTTTCTTTCTCCTTTCATTTCCATGATGTGGGACAAATCAATTTTCCCCTTCCTTCTTGCTTCTTTCTTCCTTCTTCAAAAGACAAACCCAAACCCCAAAACAAGTTTTGAAAATTTTACAATAGTCTTTCCTAATTTTCAAAATAAATAAATAAATAAAGTGGATGGCTGAATTACTAGTGTGACTTCCTACATACCCAGGTAGGATTAAGCCTATGTAGTTCTAAGATCAAGCTTTGCATCATCGTGGAAACAACACATAAATAAAAGGTATCTTTTGGATTTGAACCTTTATCTAGTGTAAACTATTTAAAGTTCTATCTAGATTCTATAGTGAACGAATCTTGAACCAAGTATCCCTTAGTGATAAAACTAGAACAATCACACATGTTGATTTCCTTAGAGTGTTATGTATTGCTCAACACGTTTATGACCATGTGCTTTAATCTTGGTTCATGAGTCTACTTTAGAAAGCGGTCTTACTTTCCAAGGAAATGACCTAATTTACATACTCATATAGGTAAGTATCTTCAGGTGTTTTTGCAATACACCTTTTAAGGTTTTTAGAATTATTAAGGATATTATCCATCCTTTATTCTTGCAGAATCCAACACTAAATATTATAGGATCATTAATTTAGTGTTCCATAATCATTCTCTTAACTTGTCGGTACCCACTGAACATTGTCTATCCTTTTCAAGACATAAGTTGGGTTTCTGTTAAGGTTGGTCAGTCTTCATTCACATACCTTAGTCCCATTTCTTTTGACTTTATAGAAACAATTGCCTTTGGAAGACCTTTTGCAAGTGGGTCAGCCAAGTTTTTCTTAGTTTCTATGTAGTCAACAGTTATAACTCCACTTTTGAGTAATTGTCTTAGCATCTAATGTCTTAGATTTACATGTCTAGACTTCCGATTATATGTCTTATTATATACATTATATATTGTTACTTGATTATCATAGTTAATCAAGACTACTATAGATGGATTCTTCCATAAGTGGCGAAAAGCTAGACTGTAGTCACCTTGAGTTCTCTTGCTTACCTGCTACATCAAAGGAAAGGACGGAGATAAAGTGGTTGAGTCACACCCTATTATTGTATTGGATAGGATGGAAGATTCATGTCCAGTCATATGCCATCCTTCCAGTCGGGAAGTTGGTTGGGACTACAAATGGACATTCACTTTGCATCTGTTTCGTGTTCCCCAAGCGGCTTGTCAGAATCAAACTGTAGGTTAGATACATATAGATAAGTTATGCTATTTGCAAATACTTTTATTAGTTATGCCCCCAGTTTGGGTGTAACTGCAAAAGACAAGTAGTCGAATCACATCCCTTTCGAATTTAGACATGTATGCATGAAAAGGAGGCATTGTTTTAAGAACTTAACTGATCGTGTTATCAAAGTGTTCGAGCTATTGCATTTTCCATTCAATGTACTTGCATGGTGATGCTCGTCGTTGCACTCGAGCTATAGTCGGTCACACGTAGGGGTATGCGTTAATTTGATATATCACTCTTAGGTCCTCTTTTCGCTCGTTGTCTTAAGTCAAGTGATACGCCATCTAACAATCCACTTTCAAGGCCTCCTTTTGGTCATCGCCTTAAGCCGCATAGGAAATTTAGCATTAGGTTAAAGTGTGGTTAAGGCGGTCTTTAATTGTGGTGCGCCAATAACGCCTACCTTTATACTCACTTCCGAATCAGGAAAGTTTGAGTTGATTAGGCGAATGGTCACGTCATTCGCCAATGCTTTCCTTCTGCACTCTATTTCCAAGAGCAAGATTCTGCCGACTCGAGTGTCGTTCTCGAACTCAATTTCAATCCATACTTCATGTTTCACTCTGGCGAATGGAGCTTATCGGGAAAACGGTCAAGTCACACTTGCCAAGGTGCTACCTCTTAATCTATAGTTCATGAGTAAAGGTGGCTATATGCAATAATCAAGTTTCTCTCATCCCATCGATTCGTGGGATGGAGTTTGTGTTGATGTCGCGACATCATCCTTTATACTCTCTAATCAAGCCATGAAAGTTAGAGTTATGAACGTCGTTGCTCGTCCTTTATACTCTCCCAAAGTTAGATTGGGTTAGAGTCAGGGATCGAGCGGTCTTTAATCTTGGCGCGCCCATCACACTAGTCCTAGGTTTATATTCCTATCCAAACTCTGAGGATTAGAGTGAGTCAGGAAAACAGTTGGATCACGTTCACCAAAGTTTTGCATTCCTCCGTTTAATCTATGGGAGGACTGATTGGCGCCAAACTTCGGGTACCTGCATAATTCATATTCCATGAGTTGGTCATGTCAATAACTCAAGAAGCGTGTAAAAGTAAAATGCATGGTTGGAAAATAAGGATATCAATAGGCAGTGCTGCCTCCTTTATTTGGATTCATATAATCTAGTGGTGTCTAGCATAGGATCGAACCGTATAGACAGTTGACCCGCGTCCATCTGGAGCCAGATTTCGACCTTGCAATTCAAAGATTAATACACAGTTGTCTTGAGATCTTCCACGCATGAGCCAAGGAGTGGATGGTCAAAATCAGATCCAACTTGAGCTATACAACTTTTCTCAGACGGAGGGTATGTCTTTGTTAATGAGCAGTACAGTTGGGCTCGATATGGCAGTGCTCTATAATTCTGCATGCGAGTGTAAAAAGTCTGATCGGTACCAGATCCGAGGTACCTACACCATCCATATATGAATTCATCTAAGTTAATCAGATCAATAGCTCTTAAAGCATGCAAATTTAAGATACATAGTCAAAGAATAGTCCTGATAAAGGAACGAATATCATTTTGAGCGAAAATGGCATTGAATGTTCTTTGTAGGCCCATTTTTCTTTGTCCCAACTCTGTCAGGGGACGACTGCAAAAGTATTTAGCTGATGACGAATATCTTTTCAAATTATCTTGGGGCGGCAGTTCCAAGAATAAATACACTTGATCGGGGTCTTGGGATGATAAAGGAGGTTAAGCGGACTCCGGTGAAAGAATGACGAGGTCACATCTCCCTTGAATCGCATCTTGCTTCCACGTCAATGGTAGGGAATGAGGGTTAGGTAATCAGATCAAAACCGCTAATGGTAACATCTCATCTTGTTGATGCTATAATGAAAACTGGCAGGAGAGTAAGGACCCTATGCTTATAGAAACTTCACAATTTCCATACGAGGAAGTAGGATATGGCTAAAAATGAATCCATGCTGGCAGAAGCTTAGCTCTTTCCATGTCAGGAAGTGAATGTGGGGGTTATGAAGATAGACAAGCCTCGTCCATCCGCATCTATCTTCGATCCTACGTTAGGAATAAGCTTGATCAGTAAGCCATAGATTGCATACTGGAACACTAGAGAAGTGATGCAGGAAGTGCCAAAATATGTTGCTATAGGAAAATGATCTATGGCAACACTTTCTCGGTGTTTCATTTTGCCGCGTTGCCATAGAGTCAAAGGCAACACCTTTGCAACCCAATGGCGACATTTTTATGGTGTTGCCTCAACTACTAATTTTACCTAAAAGTGGTCCCCACATTATCTATAACAACACTTTTACCATCCAATGGCAACACTTTTTCATCTCAAATAGGATTAAACATTTATTTAATAGAATACTAACGTGCATAATTTGAATTCAAACAGCTTTTATTAAATAAAATACTTTATTTCAACAACTGATATAGTACAAATTTCTTACTCCAACTATTTACAACTCATTGATTTACTACAACACTGATTATTTACACATACAAATATTCCTCACTACATCACTCATTTAACTCATTACATTTGCAGTTTCAATTTTTATAGACATTGACAAATATATGCTGAGCCGAAGGCGAACCGAGATGCGGGTCCGAGCACAGTGTTGGTGGGGGTTCGAGGCCCCACAGTCCTGGTGGAGATCGACATTTTTTTTTCAAACTTACATCAACACACCTGCCAATTATAAAAACACACACAGAGTAAAAGATAGGGGTGAGATGAAGGTCTGAGCGCAGCGCCGGTGGGGGTCCGGGGCCCCATAGTCCTGGTGGAGATCGACATTTTTTTGTTTCAAACTTCCATCAACACACCTATCAATTATAGAAACACACACAGAGTAAAAGATAAGGGTGAATATACATATATCAGCACACTCATTACATATCAGTACACCTGTTAATTATTAATGTCCGAGCGCAGCGCCGGTGGCGGTTCGGGACCCACAGTCTTGGTGGAGAATGACAATTTTTTGTTTCAAACTTCCATCAACACACCTGCCAATTATAGAAACACACACAGAGTAAAAGACGGGGGTGAGATGCAGGTCCGAGCACAACACCGATGGGGGTCCGGGGCCCCATAGTCCTGGTGGAGATCGACATTTTTTTGTTTCAAACTTCCATCAACACACCTGTCAATTATAGAAACACACACAGAGTAAAAGATAGGGGTGAATATACATATATTAGCACACTCATTACTTATCAGCGCCCCTGTTAATTATTGATGCAAGTCCGAGCGCAGCGCCGGTGGGTGTCCGGGAACCCACGGTCCTAGTGGAGATCGACATTTTTTTGTTTCAAACTTCCATCAACACACCGGTCAGTTATAGAAACACACAGAGTAAAAGATAGGGGTGAGATGCAGGTCCGAGCGCAGCGCTGGTAGGGGTCCGGGGACCCACAGTCCTGGTGGAGATCGACATTTTTTTTGTTTCAAACTTCTATCAACACACCTGTCAATAATAGGAACACACAGAGAGTAAAAGATAGGGGTGAATATACATATATCAGCACGCTAATTACATATCAGCACACCTGTTAATTATTAAATATATGTATGTACATATGTATATATATTACATATACAAGTGTGCACAAGAATGGTGCAGCAAGTGTTCAAGGCCATGCAGCTCAGTGGCCAAGACAGGGCAAGGCGTACAACCATGTCAAGTGCAGAATCAAGGTGACATGGAGAACAAACTTGGATAGTGGCATCGCACAAATAAGCGCAACATATACAAGTGCACAACATCTCAATAAACTCATAAGAAAGTCCATCATCACCCAAAGCCTTAAACAACAACAACAAGCAGTTTTTATCTAAGTGGGAAATAATAGTTACATCTAGTTCCAAATGAGAACAATAGTTTTTTGTTTACTCTATTCATATGAACAGAGAGGTATAAAAAGCGATGGAGAAAATACCTCAGAGGTGCCTGTAACAAATTGAAGGAAACGAGCTTTGTCTACTTTGCTAAAGCCATTAACTACCTCCTAGAGCCATTCAATTACAAGAGACGCACTGGTATAACCAGAATAATCTGTATTTTCTTTCAAGTCATCATGTGCAATGTGATAACATAAAGTTTAGAATCAATAATGATACAAATAACCTAATATTTTTAATAAATACATGCACCTTGACAATTAAAAACTTAAACGACTAGATCATTATAATTCATTCTATTTTGTTAGATATGTGAAACAAAACATCTCACTGAAATATACTTAAGTGGAACATCATAGTGTTTTACAAGTACTTTAAACTCACAGTAAATTTCAGGAAGCCCACTAATCAAAAATTCCAACTCTTTCTTATTATGTGATTTTACCTTCATGCATTTGAACCATCAATTTTCTGACATACCCTAAATTGTTGACCAACTGAAAATAACACAAAAAAAAACGTCAATCTCCATTTCAATTCATTCAAAACCAACATCAAATCTATAGTAAAAATCAAAATTTGATCAAATAAAAAGGTAAGAGATTATTTAGGGATTCAAAACCCTAAAAATTCACATGAATTCATCACAGGAAAAGGTGGGATTGAAATCGAACAACAAAACAATCATCAAAAGTAAAAATGGTTAAAATCACGTACTATTTTTAGAGATCGATTTCATGTCAATGAGAGGAGTAGTTGTAATTCGATGCAATCAAATGATCATCTCGAATTAAAGAAGCTAAAGTCGCGATTTGTCGAAGAGGGCAAAACCTTAGTTTTTGATCGGCCATTAAAGTGAAGCCGAATATGTTTTCTTTCTTATGTGAAAATAGCGTGAATTATGTTCCAATGAGAAATGAAAATTCAGGGAAAAGAAAATGACGCAGTGAAGGAAAATCGGATTGACGTGGATTGGTAACGTGGACCATTGGATCATGTGGACTGATAATTTTATTCACGCGGCTAGTGAAACACTTGGTTGATATCTATGCTAACGCATTGAAGCGTGTGTTATAATAGATAAGAATCAGCATAGCAGCGACAACGTTTTAGCTAGCAACATCCTGCATTTTCATTGCAGTAGGCCATCTATGGCATAGTGGATGTGTGGACAATCAATCGACATCTAAGCCTAAGCGTTCCAAACCTTTAACTCGCCAATCTTCGGGCAAGACTGAGGTAGTCGGTCATCCGAGGTAATGTTGCATCAGTTTTGGACTGGATAGTGGAATCATGAGCAATCCATGCTAATATGTACGAGTTGCCCAAGCGTTTGGGGCATGATTCAATCAGCGGATGGACAACGAAGGTAGTCAAATTGTTAATCTTCACATTTTATTGTCAAAATGTTAACCGCTAGAAGTCCCATTCGTGTACATCTTCCATCAAGCGAGAAGTCGCCAAGTGCTTTTGTTGGATCATTTAGGCCAGGGAATTCAGCAATGAGATTCGTTGATGTCTATCTCGGGATGACCTTCCAAGCGAAATAAGCAATGTCGCCTCGCATGTTGTATCTAGAGGCTTTACGAATGATGGTACGACTTTCACTTTTTCTTGCCGGAAGCATTTAATGCTGCAGGAAGTTCTTTATGGGGGTCATCCATGACTCTCTCTTAGGAACGGTCTCCAACACTAGATCAACTTCCATCGGATCAATGCTCGAGGTTTCTAATGTTTTGACTGGGATCGTCTCCATTTCTTTTGGATTGTCAGAGCTTGCTGACATGGCTAGCTTATCCGCTTTCTATTTTTTGTGTGCAAAATATGAGATATGCTGCAATTCTCCAAGCCGTCCAGTAGCTTTTAAACCCGTTCTAGGTAAGTTGCAAGTCGGGGTCTCTTTTCCTGAAGCTCCTTCTGAACCTGGAAAACGACAATCTGAGAGTCACTAAGATATCTAATGTAGCCATCCCCAATTTCTTAGCGAGTTTTAGCCCGATAATTAGGGCTTTGTACTCGGAACCATTGTTAGCAGCGGGAAAATCCAGTCGCAAGGCCTAATAACTTGATTGATCATTAGGAGTTATCAACACGACTTCGGCGTCGGACCATTGATCAATTCAAGCACCATCTATGTACTTCTTCCAAGTGCTTGATTCCATCTTTAGTTTTGAGGGGCTATCTCCTTCACCTAACACATCCTTTTCGGGAATGGTGAACTTAGTGATGAAGTCGACTAACACTTACCCCCGTATGGGCATCCCTGGGAGGAAGTTGAGATCAAATTGGCTCGGCTCGATGTTCCATTTGAGCAATCTTCTAAATACTTCAGGTCGCTGTAGGACCTGTCGTAGTGATTGATCAGTGTATATCACAATCAGATGAGCTTGGAAATAATGGCAGAGTTTCCCTAAAGTGATCAATAAGTTGTAAGTGGGCTACTCAATCTTTGGGTAGTTGCGCTTTATCGCCGTTAACTTCTTGCTCACATAATACACTGGTCTCTAGATTCTATTCTCTTCATGAACGAGTGTTGAACTGATTGCATGCGATGAGACTTCTAAGTACATGAATAAATCTTCGTGAGCCATTGGCTTAGACAATATTGGGCGCCTCTCTAAATGGTTCAGCAGGCTCTGAAAGGCTTTAATGCAATCCGGGATCCATTCAAAGTTGCATTTTCCTCGATTTATCAAATCGAAGAAAGGGATGCACTTGCTGGTAGCTCTGGAAATAAATCTACTCAGTGCTGCCACCTTCCCAGTCAAGCTTTGAACATATTTAATTCTCTATGGCTCACGAATGTTCCTGATTGCTGCAATCTAGTCAGTGTTATTTCGATTTCGCATTAGCTAACTGTGAAGCCAAGAAACTTCCCTGACGCAACACCAAATGAGTATTTCAATGGGTTTTAGCTTCGTTCCATAGTATCAGACGATATTGAACATTTCTGCCAAATCGGATACGTGATCGGATGATCGCTTAGACTTCACGAGCATAACATCCACATAGAATTCCATGGACCTACCAATCTAGTTGTGGAGCACGAGGTTCACCAAATGATGATATGCTGCCTCAACGTCCTTTGGTCCGAGAGGCATCATTACTTAGCAGCATAGTCCAAGGTCTGTGATAAAACTTGTATGTTCTTAATCTAGAACGTGGATAGGAATCTGGTTGTAACCAGAGTATGCGTCTATAAAAGAAAGAAGTTCATGTGTAGCCGTTGAATCCAACAGCGGATCAATCCTCGGTAACATGCAGCTTTCTTTTGAGCATGCCTTGTTTAGATCTGAAAAATTGATGCTCATACACCATTCTTGCTTGGCCTTCTTAACAAGGACGGGATTTGATATCCAATCAGGATATGCAGCATCTCGTATAACACCATTGCCTCTCAGCTTCTCCTTTTAAGGCAACTAACCTCTCTGGGCCGAGCATACATCTCTTTTGCTTAAGTGAGCATACTTTGGGTTAATGTTCAGTGCATGATTCATTATCGACGGCGAAATCCCACACATGTTAGGATGGGTCCATGCAAATACGTCGAGATTGGATCATACAAAATCTTCCAGTTCCCTCATGCATAGGGGTTCCAAATGAGACCTGATTTTCAAGACCTTTGTCAGGTCGCCGTTACAATCAAAATATCAATAGTTGCTTCATTAAGTGTTGCCCTTCTGTACCCCCAGTCTTTATCCTCTCAGGGATCTATGTCCCCGGACAGGTATTCAGATGATTCCTTTCGCGATGCTTCCTTTACTTGCTATGTCGACGCCTCCTTTGTAGGAGAGGAAGCATTCTTGGGTTCCCCGCCATCTCCATTGCATATCATCTTCCATTCAGTTCAGTACCTGGCTTTTCTAGCAATCTGGTCACCATGACCATTCCCATTCCGACTTTGGTTGGAAATTTTAACAGTAGACACCAAGGTGCGATGTAATCTTTGAATTCTGCTAGGACTGGTCGCATGGTGGCTGATGGAAATTAAGTTACTATCATTTGGATAAGGATCTATAAGTCCAATCATGGCCTACGGTGGCTCAATTGGTACCTTATTTTGGGCACCAAAGTATGTTTATTTAATTCTTATCCGACGGAAATCAATCTTTATCGATGTGGTTGATAACAGATAGGCATTGCAAGGGTTAGTTAAGTGCTTCAGGAGTGAACCGCAAGACTTATGTATTTCATCACATTATACAAGTGAAGTATAGCTTTGTCGTGTTAGAGTCCTTAGTCGCTTTCTGATATCCCTTCATTGAGAATCATCGCTGTTAAGATTATCCGAGTCATCTTCAGAATAGTGCCCGGACTGTTCCATATCAATGTCATTCGAGATTCCACTGGTTGGACAGATTTAAGTGTATAAACCAGGTGGTCACTACTCATTCGGGAACAACATCGGTTGCATTAGAGAAATCTTTACACCATTGGAACCCTGGAAGAGGGGGCTGCTAGGAAACAATCTTTGCCTCATATACTATCATGGCTAGCATGCTGAATCTGCTCAAGGACTCCTCGCATCGAATAACATCATTGAATAGGAGTCAGGGCTCTTGGAATAATCCCAGTAGTTGCCAATTCGCTGTTGAAATTCTTGAACCATCCATTGAATCCTATGCAGTTAATGCCCCGCTATTACCCCATTATAACCCTGCAATATACTGTAGCGGATTTCCACTTCTATGCTTTTTCCAAATAGCCTCTGATATAACCTCTCCACTTTAAAACCCACTGTATTCCGAGATTCCCGATATATACAGTTATTTCCGCTATATTACGCTATTACCGCTCTATCTTTAATGATAGAAACAAATTGAAATTTGACATCTATGCATTATAACAATTATGAAGTTAGGTTATTTTAATTGTTTTTTTAATATATGTTTTGAGAAACAAAAATACTCTACATTCTATAAAATTTTACTATGTCAAATAGCAATTTACATATATTTATAGATATTTTCACATGTTTTTGTTTAAAATTAATAACGTATGCACTAATTATAGTTAAACCGAGTACTACTTTTCTATAAAATTATCGTTTTTTACATTCATAAAAAATATCAACGAGTTACACGTGATATCTTATAGTCATCTGCTATATCCTGCTATTTCCTCGATTTTTCACCGCTACGACTTTTTGGACCTTTGCAGCATTGGATCTGCTAAGCTCTTTAAATGCACAGGCCGAATCTCGATTGATAAGTCTTGGTGACTATCGTTGGCTAATGTATATGCCGAGCCGAAGATGAGCCGGGTTCTGAGCCGGGTTCTGAGCCAAAAGAGAGCCGAGAAGCAGGTCCGGCGCTTATGATTTGTGGTTCTAATGTGTCTTCGGTTCGGGTTGAGGTATACTCGAACCGAATTATTGATTTCAAGTTGCTCCATTAGTATGTTCAGACGGGTCGAGTCGAGTTCACGCAACCCGATTTTGTGCGATCCGGTTTTGTGCGATCCGATTTATGCGACCTTGTTTCCATGCTTCAAAAAAGGTGGTGTACATTGCTTATCTGATCCGAGACACCATCTCTCCTTCGACCCTCTTATCTTCATCAAGTAAATACAGGTTTAGTTCTCGAATACACTTGATGATTTATTTCTGAACTTTGTTAGCTGATACCGCTAGAGGGCGTAGAGGTGGCTTCACTTCTGGTGATCTCCACAATTGCAAAGTCAATGGAAAATATAGAATTCACAGGATTTCCTCATCACACTTAGCGATCCAATAAGTAGACTGGAAAATCCTTAAATGCTGAGAATCTTTAGTCCCAAGTGAAAGCACCACAATGTTAGACAAAAAATGGCATTAACACCAAATATACTAGATTTTGTAGAGAATAATGAAGAATTATATGCTAATAACATAGAAAATCAATCAGACACACAAAATTTATAGTGTTTCGGCGTTAACAAGCCTACATCCACTTTATAATTCTTTGATTTGATATAGAATTACAAGTACAATGATTATAGCCACTCAATCTCTCGAATATAATCGTATTTATCACTCATATTTCGAAATAAAAAATAGTGGGTAGCTATGGCTAAGGACTATGGAGTTTTATGTGGCAAAAGTCCATGAAATTGGTGCGAAATCATGTATTTATAGGCTTTAGGGTGGATTCGGTCGGATGCCACGTGGCAAGCCTGGAGGTGATCTTGGGAAGTAGTGGATAAAGTCTCATATGCTCGTGTGGTGACAAGTGTCACCCAATCCAGTGAAGTAGGCAAGAGACTTGGTCAAGATTGTGGTGTGCAGTCACAGGTCCATGCCGGTCGAGTTACTTTCGGCCTGATCCGGTGTGAGGTTGCCAGAGCCATGCTGTAGTGCAGAGTTGCTTTTGGTGGATCAGATTCTGTTCGACCTAATCCGGGGTGGCGTGGCTTGAATGCCATGTTCATGCCCAGGTTTCATGTATAGGTGGATCGGGTTCCCCTAGCTCGATGCGATTCGGTGCAACGCTCGTGTATCGAGTTTCCTTCCATCAATGCTTACAAGGTTGAGATCCGACTCGATTCCCCATATCTGACCCGAAGGGTTGTGCCGAGCCGCCAATTCGTTGATGCCAAACTCAAACTTTTTGAGATCCGATCCGAAGCCATTGTACATGAAAATTCTAGGTTTCCCAAAGTTTCATCACTCCATCCAAGTGATCATTGATCGATGCTCGCTTGTACTCAAGTCCTTGGCTTTGGGTGGCTTGGTCACAAAGCAGGCTAACAAGTATGATGAGAAACAACAACATTTCAGGTTAAAAGGCGTACTTATCCTCCCATCTATAGGCAATCCAAATAAAGCATGCTAAAGATGATTTCAGAATTTGCAATGAAATATAGGATTTATATATCTCTTCCAGAATATTTAATGCACATCGTAAACCATTATTACACTTCCAAATACATGTGTGATATATAATGATGAATGCAATTTTCAATTAATATTAATCAAACACCAATTCTAAAATATACTGACATCAAACTATCCTAGATCCATCAAAAGAGAAGCTTCAATAATATCAAGATAAATGGACGTTGTTGGTGTGACAATAACGACTATTAGTAATATAAACCTAGAATAGATACAACTTATGTGCTTATATGATCGGTTGTTATACTTGGTGTTTATTCGGATACCCATCATACTTATGTATGTGCATTATACCATAGAGAGAATACAGTTTCCAATGTGTTAAACGGTAAACTGAATAAAGATAGAAAAATACATAACTGCACTTCATACAACTTAGGCCTAAAAATTGTATTGTATACTTAAGCAATATTTCATGCCCTACTATGAGATCTCTCCATCAAACTCAGGTTGCATAGAAACATCAAAGCTTTAGGCTGTTTCATGTTACATTTAGTTGAAGTAGAATCAAAATTAATGATTACAAATTCTATGAAAAATAGTGTTACTAAATTTTGCTTGGTATCCTTTCAAAACTAAATCTTTGTAAATATTAATTTATATATATACACACTACAAGAAACATTGTTATTTCCGACCAGGGGGCCACGGTTCACGTCGGCTTATTTCCAACGGCTTTCGGCGTGCTGTAGGCGGCCATTGGAAACCGTTGGAATAAAGGAATTATATAGCAACGGCCAAAGCCTTTCTTCCCCAAATTCATTATTCCTTCATCGTTTCAGCTCGGGCTTTATATCTAAAAACCCCCCAAATCAGAAATTTTTGCCTCCAAACATCCATTTTTTCACATACGAACCTCCTCGCTTTCAATTCAAACGTATACAGTGAGTAATTTGAGGTATAATCTCTTTATTTGCTTAAAATTTAATTTTTCACCTAAACCTTTATAAGCTTAAAATTGAAAATAAGGGTTATATATTGAACGTAATTGGTTCCAATAGCATTGTAGTGGATAATAACATCCTATTATGTGCATATTTCATGTGATATAGTGAAATTGAAAATTTATGTGCAATGTTTGGTTATTTGTGCATATGTCCCCCGAACGTGGTTTTTGCCATTTTATAATTGTGGATATTTTTGTCTAGTGCACCGTTGTGCACATATGATTTTTGTATTGTGTTAGTCGACATAGGAAAAACTGAATACACGAGCTAGGAATAGTACAATGTGCACATTTTGACTTATGCACAAAAAGCATGAGTCTAAATTCTAGTTGAGTCTATTGAAATGACAATAATAGCAAATTAGCTTTAAGTTGATTGATACATCAAGAAAATGTGATAAAATAAAATATTTTTGCGTTGTAAAAATTTATTTTTATAGTAAAATGCGTACATTTAATTGGCTAATATCCCCTAGAGTGTTTTTGGCCCCGTCCAACGAGTGCTGTACATGATCATTATATAAATAGTCGTTTTTGTCAAATTAAAAACGACCTTTTATATTCATCTGGTACAATATTTGTTGGATTTGTCCTTGTATTAGACATTTATAAACGCATTAAGCATCTACGTTTTGTATACTACTTCGTTTCAAATGATTCACAAAATTTCCATTTAATTTTTCTTTTTGTTTCCTGCGTACATGTATTTGTGTACAATGTTGGAAACAAAAGGGAAATGCTACCGAAATTTTGTTCAATCATTTAAGACAAACTAATGTACAAAATGTAAATGTTTACTATGTTTATAATGGGAAGTAGGATGCCTAACCATGTAAAAAAGTTACGTTAAAAAATGTGCCATATTTGAAATTATTTTTAACTTTATGAAATTGTTATTTTCTTTTAACCATTATATATACCTGCGTTATGCAACCATAAAAACAAGCTTTTTCGAATTTCTGTTCTTGAAAATGAATATTTATTTTTGAACTTGTGAATAGATTTCTCAAATAGGAAAAATGATTGATTATTTAGTTGATCGGAGGAGTTGGATGTACCGAAGAAGAGGACAAAGAGATTCAATAAAAGAACATTTTTATAATGGTATAAATGTCTTTGTCGAATTCGCTTTAAGTAATAGCGGAAGCAATCCATAAATTCGTCATGCGTGTAGCAAGTGTAGATATTTGAAGTATTTGTTACCTGATATTGTGAAAGTCCATTTGGGTAAAAACGGATTCTTACTTGAGTATTAATTTTGGGGTCGTAATGGAGAAGTTGTAGCAAATACTTCAGTAGAGACCGAGGTAGAAAGTGTTGTTAATGAAAATGTTAGTACAACCCATATAGAAAATATGGTCGAAGATCCAACACAATAAACGTTACCTAAGGTTGCAGTTGACGACGATGGAAATGCTAAAGGAACGAATATTGAAGCTAAGAAAATTTATGATTTATTGGATAATGCTAAGAAATCTATTTGGGATGGTTGTAAAAGCGGCACTCAACTGTCGATAATCCCAGAATACATTGCGATGAAGTCAAAATACAAGATCACTAATGCTGGTTTTACAGCTATTGTACAAGCCACAAAAATGCACATGCCGCCCGATAATTTAATGTGTGAAAATCACTATGAAGTTAAAAAAACTTATGTTGACATTTGGTTTACCTTATCAGAAAATATGTACATGTTTAAAAGGATGCATGTTGTTTTGTAAAGATGATGTAAACCTTAGAAATTGTAAAATATGTAATCAAGAAAGATATAAACCAAGAAAGAAGAAGGGAAAGGAAGTTCCATACAAACATATGCATTACTTACCCATTACTCCAAGGCTTCAAAGATTATATACATCTTCTATAACTGCATCTCATAAGAGATGACATAAGGTGAGATCGCAGGAAGAAGACCCATCCGGTCGATGGGGAATCTAGGAAGATTTCGATAAAAATTATCCCAATTTTGCAGCGGAGAGTCGTAATGTCAAACTAGAATTATGTACGGATGGTTTTTCACCATTTTCTCAATTTTGTGCTAAATATTCATCATGACCCATTATCATCACACCTTATAATTTACCTACATGGATGTATGAAAACGCAATATAGGTTTCCTACTATTGTTATTACAGACCCCGACGATCCAATACAAGGAATTAATGTTTATTTACAACTATTGATTGAAGAATTAGAAACATTGTGGAACGAAGGAGTAGAAACATACGATGTTTCAAAGAAGAAAATTGTTCCTATGTTTGCTTCTTTGTTGTAGACTATAAGTGATTTTCCTGCCTATGCAATGCTTTAAGGATGGAGTAATGCTGGTCGTTTAGCATGTCCATATTGCATAGAAGAAGCGCAAGTGCATTCCTTACTGCATGGTAAGAAAATTTCATGGTTTGACTATCATCAATGTTTTCTCCATGTAAATCATCCTTTCGGAGTACATAAAAAAACTTTTTAGCTAATTGAGTAGAAACCAGACAACCTCCAATGATACGGTCTAGCAAAGACATAGATGAAATGGTTAAAGATTATCCAAATATACATGAAACTGGAGTTCAAAAACAAATTGAAGGAAGTCGATTGTTCACAATTGGTGCAAACAGTCTGTTTTCTGGGAGTTGCCGTATTGGAAACATTTTCTTCTTCGTTATAGTATTGATGTGGTGCACAATGAGAAAAATGTATTTGATAATGTCTTTAACACAATTTTTAATGTCAAAGGGAAAACAAAAAATGATTTGAAATTAAGGCGCGATAAAGAAGAATTATGTGAACGTCCCAAGCTTCATATGAAACCAAATGACAGTAACAAAACCAAAAGTGTAACACTTCAAAATTTTATAATATTAAAATTAGAAAGTTAAAGAACACTTAATTTTTAGAAAAGAATTAAGTGAAACGGGTTATGCCATTGCATTCATCTTGGAATTCTTCTTGAGATAGAGTCCGAGTTTGCGTAAATCGGGCTCCGTATGAAGAAGTTATGGTGCTTAGAAGATTTCAAGTTTAATCAGAAATTAAATTAAAAAAATAATTAATAATCAAAAAGCAATTCGAAATTCAAAAGAAAAGAAGCGGGTTGAGCAGGAAAATTCCCGCTCAGAGGTGTCGACCCACCCAAGGGGTGTCAACATAGGTGTCGATCCCCCTATTGGGGTGTCGACCCCTGTCGGCCCAGATCTGTGTGACGTATTAGGTGACGAATTCTGAGGTGTTAGGGCTTGTGTGGCGTGCTATGTTTGGCTCTCTTGGGTTTGGATGGCTCTGACAACTCCTATATTGATCTAAAGGCTCATATTAATCCTATACTTCTATATAATCACATCAAACCAAAACCATAAACCTCATAATCCTATTCTATGATGCCACCATCCTATCCATCCCTAAGCTAACCTAGCCTCCACCATAACTAATCAAATTCAAGATAAAAGATAAAAGTCTACATCAAGGGTTAAGCTTAATAAATTCAGAAATCAGATCCCAGAATTCAAGATCCGTTCTTTTTCTGTGAGTGCTAGTCACTTTTATGTTTAAATAGATAAATGTGAATTGTGGTAAACTATGAATTGGGTATATGTTGTAAATCATTAATTTATGCAAGCATACTATGTCATTCTCCCTAGATCTAATATGTGGACGTTCTACCATGTTTCTTATGTGAATCTTGAATTACAATTTTATTGTGGTACATGTGAACTGGTTAATATAGATTTAACTTTCTAGATCTGATTTTGGTGATTCGATATGATGTTTATATGAACATTGATTTGTAACCATGTTAGGATGATAGTACATCCATTAATTTCACATTACTTGGATCTAGATGGTGGTGTTAATCACCTTTCACTTATTGTATTATGATACCTTGGTATATGTGGTAAACTTGACACGTGAATTTAAACTTGTTATTACGCCACCCCGTCTATGCTAGATTTAGGTAATTAGATACCTAATATTGAATCTAGATCTCATTATGTTACCTAAACATAAGTTATTAATTTGATGTCTACTTTATTATGATAATTATCACATGTCCATTCACTTACTTACTATGCTTGTTATGTTAATATTTATGCCAAAACATGTTGAACTGTCACCCTTATCATGTTCCCTTTTATTGTTATGACGAGGCTACTTTATAGCCTCGATGTCGCCAAAATACGTGTGAATACGTTAGCTAGGGACAGAGATAAAAGGGAATTTGTAGTTGGCATAGTTTATGTAATATTTATATGAAATGAGCATATAATTCAAATGGGGAAACATAGAATTAATTACCTATAATGACATAGGTAAATTTGTGTAAAGATGAATTAATTACCTATAATGACATAGGAAGATTTAGGTAAAAATGGCATAATTTGAATATGACCATTTATGGATATGTAATTCAAATCATTGTTGCAAAATAGGTACTAACACCTATAAAAGGAAAGGATTAATTAATTGGTAAATTAATTAAAAATGGAATGTTAGTAATTACAATTTGGGATTGTAATTGTAATTGTAATTATGATACGAGGTTAGGTTGCATTAGTGGCGGAAGTCTTCCCGGACCCAACCAGCATATCCAGCAGCCACTAATGTTGATCCTAATGTGGGAGGTCTAAGTACGCAAATACGAATCGGGCTAAGACACGAGGTTCGGCCCAATTGTGGAATATGACCGTGTGGACCTGACTGGCATATCCAGCATCCGCACATTGTAGGCCTAATGTGGGAGGTCTAGCCCATTATAACCATAATTGGACAAGGTAAAGAAATGGACAACTTAACCTAATTTAATATGAATATGGACTTAAGTTAGGGTTAAGTAAAACTGGCTGAATAAAAGGGGAGGGTTAAGTAAATCATGGGTAGGCGGGTAATATCAGTATATGTAGGCCCACAAACTTAACTGTTAAATAAACATGCTTGAATCAATGGGATGGTTAAGTAAATCTTGGGTAGGTGGGTAATATTAGTATATATAGGCCCACAAACTTAACCGAATAGAGGGTTATGTAATTAAAGACACCTAATGGTATACATAACCTGGCGAAATAATAAAGTTATGTATTAAAGACACCCTTATGGGTAAGAATAACTAATAGAAAGGGGTAGAGTTATGTATTAAACACACCTATAGGTAAGCATAACTAATAAGTATATTAAGGGTTATGTATTAAAGACACTATAGGTAAGCATAACTGACATAAGGCTGTGTAATTAAAGACACCTAAGGGTATACATAGTCAGTGGAAAACCTAGTGGGGATACAAGACAAAGGGGAGAGCTTGTATCATATTGTGTGGGGCCCATTTCAATCAGTAACCCGGATTTGGTATCAAGTAAGGAACTCCGTACTAGGAGGAGAAGGGGCACGCTTATTGATTGATTGTAAGAGATCCAAATGAGATGGATGGTGGGAATGGCGCAAATCGACCGGGGACATGTGCATGCATGGGCCGGGCAGAGGGGGACAAGATGACCGTTACACCAGTAGATAGTCCTGTGTCATCTTGGGTTTCCACTTTAGGGAAGTGATACCCCCTACTATGGGGCTAGCACAAGACATCTACAGAGTAGGGAGCCAATCAATTAGGGTAGTGGTTAGGGTATACTCGGATGTATGCCCTAAGTCTACCAACTTGTAGTGGAAGGGATCATCTCATCTTGATTATACTAGTAATAGTGCAGAGTAGTCATTAGTGAAGCATGTATATACCTTACCTTATTTGCCTTGTCACATGTACCATTTGTATAGTGATCTACCTTATCCACTTTAAGCCTGTCATGATTACCTTTATTTATTTATTAGCTAAAAGTAACTAGACTCGCCAGACTTTATGTCTGACCCCTTTTGTTTTTCCTTCTCTCTTACGTCCCCCCCACCCCCCGGTTCTCAGGGAGGAAATACCCAGGCTTAGCCAGGATTTGGATATCATCTTGCTAGGAGCTACTGTTGAAGGATGGCTCGAGTCTTTGTCTCTCCTATGGCTTACTCTTTTATTTATTGGGGCATAATATTTTCTTTTAAATACCTATGTACTCTGATAATGCAAGACAAAAGTATTTTTTTGTAATGGTTTTATGACTTATTATGAAACAAGGTATTTTGGTGATTTAATAAAGTTTTTTATGTCCGCTGCAAAAAATTTATATCTGTCTTGTAATATTCTGTGTCTATTTACCTAAACGCTTCACGAAACTTAATGCGTTCCCTTTGTGAGTGACATTAATGGACGTGGGGTGTTACACTTGGTGTTAGAGCTGAAGGTTTCCAGATTAGATAAAAGTTTTTGAAAATTATTTTTCTAAAAGGGTTTTAAAATAAAGTATTTTCAAAAAGGAAAGTTTGTTTTGAAAAACATTCCCCAAAAAGCCATATGTAATATCCTTTGGTCCTTTATCTAAATTTCTTCCTTTTTCTTTTTAGCATGTCTGGGGAACAAAACATCCATAATCTCCCAGAGGGCGTCACAATACCCTGATGGTTCCGAAGGTATTTGGAGGCCACGGCACCCGCCGAAGGCCAAGGAAATGTTCCTCCAGCTGCACCCATCGTTCCTCCTCCTCCCCCTCTACACGTGAATAATTTCTCGAAGATTTATAGAGACTTTCGAGCTATGGGCGGAAAGAACTTTAATGGGGCTGAATCATTCGTGGAAGCAAGAAATTGGCTCAAGGAAACAGAAGATTTATTCATTATCTTCAAAGTGGAAGATAGGTGGAAGATACAACTGGCTGTATGGTTACTTAAGGACGAAGCCTCTTTCTAGTGGGAAGTCACTAATGCTGAGAGACCAATCGAGACTTTGGAAGATTTCAGAACGAGGTTTGAAATGAAGTTCCTGTCGCAAGCTGAACAAATCCTATAGATGGAGAAGTTCTTAGCACTCAAATAGGGAAGCCTCTCGGTTAAGGAATACGTCAACAAGTTTAACCAGCTGGCAAGGTTCGGACTAGAATTGGTAAATACGCCGCACAAAAAGGCTTTGCGGTTTGCTAAAGGCTGAATGAGCCTCTACATGGACTGGAGATGTCCCATATTCCCATGGGGGCCACTTCTGAAAAGCTTGTGGATATGGCCCTAATGCATGAGGAGGACAAGGGAGCAAAGAAAGAGGTAAAAGTGGAAGGGAAATTACAAAATGAGAAGGCGGGGCACAAGTACGGACAGCAACAGCAGAAGAAAGGCGAGAGGGATGACAAGGGCAAGGATAAGAGGAAATGCCACTATTGTGGGAAAGAAGGTCACCTGGTTAAAGAATGTAAAAGGAGGAAATTCAATTGCTTTAAGTGTGGAGAGGTCAGACACTTCTCCATGGAATGTCCGAAGGGACAGGGACCGCAAGGTACTTCTGAAAGGCAGGTGAATGCACTCATGGATAGCTCTTCTGACAGAGGTCGAAAATTTCTGTAGAAAGTTTAATTTCTCTTTCAAAGCCTTTTGTTAGAACACTTTTTGTTTTTGTTGCTTCACACTCATTTATATCTAGTTCTGTGGTTGAATCTCTGCATTTAATTACTAGTATGATAGTAGATCCTGTAGTTGTTTCAAACCCCATTGGTGGTTCGGCTCATTTATCGATGATTTGTAGGGGTTTGAAATTATCTGTACTGGGCGTCGAATTTGAATGTGATGCTTATGTACTTGGGTTTATGGGCTATGGGTTGATTCTAGGAATGGACTGGCTTACTAAGTAGGGGTCCGATCTAGATTGTGAAAGGAGGGTTGTTAGGCTCCTACTCGTCATGGGAGGACCCTCGAAGTTTTTTATGACCCCCAAGGGTCTGTTATGCTTAGGTTCCTAAAGTCTTTAGATGAATCCATAGATGACTTGCAATCTGTTCCAATAGTCCGAAATATTTCTGATGTTTTGATGAGGTACGGGGTTTATCTCCAAGGCGCGAGACCGACTTTCGTATAAATATCTAGTGGAATAATGCAAAACCAGTTGCATTACCGATGTGCCACATGGCTCCAAGGGAAAGTAGAGAAGGAAGTAACGATTGAATGAGTTTCGACTTACATACTTGGATCAAAGTTAAGATATTGCGCGACAGAGATTTTAAGAAAAGACAGCAAGGATGCGACTTGGGAAACCGAAGATAAAATTCGTGCTTCATACCCATTCCTTTTAGGACTATGTTCTTAACTTCTTTTCCCAGAGCTTTTTTTTAGTCGTTATCACTCGTTTATATTCTATCGATCAAATCTTCGACCTTTAGATAGGAAACCCATGGATGTAAACATGTGTTTGAAACATGTTATGTTTGATGGATACAAGTGGATGCAAGTGTTTACTAGTGGTTGCCTGTGGACGCATATATACACACAGATTAGGCACTAGATCGGCTCGATCACTCTCATACTGCATATGGATGTATATGCATTTTCCTTTTCTTTTATGGATGGAAATGGATGAATTAACATATGGATGTTGCATTTGGACGAATGAGTGTGCACGTATATAGAGCTTATATGTTATAATAGGTTTATTTGCATACATATTGGATTCATGGCACTGACATACATTGCATCAAGGAGGAGACCGCCTGATCTTCGCATTAGTGTTGGGACATATACACACACCTTTGCATATATTCATAAAAGCATTAGAAATCTTTTAAGGATAATGGATGCTCGTGGATGATAGATGAGTAGACGGATGATGGATGGTAGGATACATTCTTCTTAACTTGAAGATTTCTGGGACGAAATCCTCTAAGGAGGGGAGAATGTAACACCTCAAAATTTTAAAATATTAAAATTAGCAAGTTAAAGAACACTTAATTTTTAGAAAAAGAATTAAGTGAAATGGGTTACGCCATTGTGTTCATCTCGGAATTCTGCTTGAGATAGAGTCTAAGTTTGTGTAAATCGGGGTCCATATGAAGAAGTTATGGAGCTTAGAAGATTTCAAGTTTAATCAAAAATTAAATTAAAATAATAATTAATAATAAAAAACAATTCTAAATTCAAAAGAAAATAAGCGGGCTAACGGGAAAATTCCCGCTCAGAGGTGTCGACCCCCCCAGGGGGGGTCGACATAGGTATAGACCCCCCTATAGGGGTGTCGGCATAGGTGTCAACCCCTCTATTGGGGGTGTCGACCCCTGTCGACCCAGATCTGTGTGACGTATTGGGTGACGAATTCTGAGGTGTTAGGGCTTATGTGGCGTGCTGTAGTCGGCTCTCTTAGGTCTGGATGGCTCTGATAACGCCTATGTTGATCTAAAGGCTCATATTAATCCTATACTTCTATATAATCACATCAAACCTAAACCCTAAACCTCATAATCCTATTCTATGATGCCACCATGTTGTCCATCCCTAAGCTAACCTAGCCTCCACCATAACTAACTAAATTCAAGATAAAAGATAAAAGTCTACATCAAGGGTTAAGCTTAACAAATTCAGAAATCAGATCCCATAATTCAAGATTCGTTCTTTTTCTGTGAGTGCTAGTCACTTTTAGGTTTAAATAGATAAATGTGAATTGTGGTAGACTATGAATTGGGTATATGCTGTAAATCATGAATTTATGCAAGCATACTATGTCATTCTCCATAGATCTAATATGTGGACATTCTACCATGTTTCCAATGTGAATCTTGAATTACAATTTTATTGTGGTACATGTGAACTGGTAAACATAGATTTAACTTTCTAGATCTGATTGTGGTGATTCGGTATGACGTTTATATGAACATTGATTTGTAACCATGTTAGGATGATAGTACATCTATTAATTTGACATTACTTGGATCTAGACAGTGGTGTTAATCACCTTTCACTTTTTATATTATGATACCTTGGTATATGTGGTAAACTTGACATGTGAATTTAAACTTGTTATTACGCCACCCTGTCTATGCTAGATTTAGGTAATTGGACACTTAATATTGAATCTAGATCTCATTATGCTTGCCTAAACACAAGTTATTAATTTGATGTCTACTTTATTATGACAATTATCACATGTCCATTCACTTAGTTACTATGCCAGTTATGTTAATATTTATGCCAAAACATGTTGAACTATCACCTTATCATGTTCCCTTTTATTGTTATGACGAGGCTACTTTATAGCCTCGATGCCACCAAAATACATGTGAATACTTTAGCTAGGGACGAGGATAAAAGGGAACTTGTTGGCATAGTTTATATAACATTTATATGAAATGAGCATATAATTCAAATGGGGAAACATAGAATTAATTACTTATAATGACATAGGTAATTTGGGTAAAGATGAATTAATTACCTATAATGACATAGGAAGATTTGAGTAAAAATGGCATAATTTGAATATGACCATTTATGGATATGTAATTCAAATTATTGTTGCAAAATAGGTATTGACACCTATAAAAGGAAAGGATTAATTAATTGGTAAATTAATTAAAAATGAAACGTTAGTAATTATAATTACGGATTGTAATTGTGCTTATGACACAAGGTTAGGTTACATTAGTGGCGGAAGTATGCCCGGACCCGACCGCCATATCCAACAGCCACTAATGTTGAACCTAATGTGGGAGGTCTAAGTACGCAAATACGAATTGGGCTAAGACACGAGGTTAGGCCCAACTGTGGAATAAGAATGCCCGGACCCGACCGGCATATCCAGCATCCACACGTTGTAGGCTTAATGTGGGAGGTCTAGCACATTATAACCATAATTGAACATGGTAAATAAATGGACTACTTAACCTAATTTAATATGAATATGGACTTAAGTTAGGGTTAAGTAAAATTGGCTAAATAAAAGGGGAGGGTTAAGTAAATCATGGGTAGGTGGGTAATCTTAGTATATATAGGCCCACAAACTTAACCATTAAATAAACATGCTTGAATTAGTGGGTGAGTTGAGTAAATCTTGGGTAGGTGGGTAATATTAGTATATATAAGCCCATAAACTTAACCGGATAGAGGGTTAAGTAATTACAGACACCTAACGGTATACATAACCTAGGGAAATAATAAAGTTATGTATTAAAGACACCCTTAGGGGTAAGCATAACTTATAGAAAAGGGTAGAGTTATGTATTAAATACACCTATAGGTAAGCATAACTGATAAGTAGATTAAGGGTTATGTATTAAAGACACATATAGGTAAGCATAACTGACATAGGGCTATGTAATTAAAGACACCTAAGGGTATACATTGTCAGTGGAAAACTAGTGGGGATACAAGACAAAGGGGAGAGCTTGAATCATATTGTGTGGGACCCATTTCAATCAGTAACACAGAGTTGGTATCAAGTAAGGAACTTCGTACTAGGCGGAGAAGGGGCACGCTTACTGATTGATTGTAAGAGATCCAAACGAGACGGATGGTGGGAACAGCGCAAATCGACCGGGGACATGTGTGTGCATGGGCCAGGAAGAGGGGGACAAGATTACCGTGACACCAATAGATAGGCCTGTGTACATATTGGATTGCCACTTTAGGGAAGTGATACCCCCTATTATGGGGCCTGCACAGGGCATCTACAGAGTAGGGGAGCGATCGATTAGGGTAGTGGTTAGGGTACACTCGGATGTATACCCTAAGTCTACCAACTTGTAGTGGAAGGGATCATCTCATATTGATAATACTAGTAATAGCGCAGAGTAGTCATTAGTGAAGCATGTATATACCTTACCTTATCTGCCATGTCGCACCTGCCATTTGTATAGTGATCTACCTTATCCACTTTATGCCTGTCATGATTACCTTTATTTATTTACTGGCTAAAAGTTACTAGACTCGTCAGACTTTATGTCTGACCCCTTTTGTTTTTCCTTCTCTCTTCCGTTCCCTCCCTCCAGGTTCTCAAAAAGGAAATACCCAGGCTTAGCCAGGATTTGGATATCATCTTGCTAGGAGCTACTATTGAAGTATGGCTCGAGTCTTTGTCTCTGCTATGGCTTACTCTTTTATTTATTGGGGAATAATGTTTTCTTTTAAATACCTATGTACTCTGATAATGCAAGATCAAAGTATTTTGTTGTAATGGTTTTATCACTTATGGTATTATGAAACAAGGTATTTGGTGATTTAATAAAGTTTTTTATGTCCGCTACAAAAATTTTATATCTGTCTTATAATATTCCATGTCTTTTTACCTAAACACTTCATGAAACTTAATGCATTCGCCGTGAGTGACATTAACGGACTAACATTTATAGATTTCCTGATGGGACTTAATGTCTTATAATCAAGTTAAAGTTGTGTTAAAATGGGTTGAAGGGTTTAAGATTTCCTGATGGGACTTCATCAAACCTTTGTAGATATGTTGACTTCAAAAATGGTTAATTGGGAGGAATGAAAAGTCACGAATTTCACATCATGATGGAGCATTTATTTTCCATTATTTTCAAAGAACTACTGTCGTTAAAAGTTTGGAAGGTAGTAACAGAGCTTAGTATGTTTTACAAAGTGTTTAAAAGTGCAAAGTTTACGTAAACTTGAAGTAGATATTCCTATATTGCTCTGTAAATTTGATAAAATATTTCCACCAGGTTTTTTTTAATGTAATAGAGAATTTACCTGTTCACTTCACAACTGAAGCACGACTTCGAGTTCCCGTCCAATATGAATGGATGTATCCATTTGAGAGGTATATATAAACAGGTTATTGTTGGATCTAGATTAACCCTAGAGGGGGTGAATAGGGTTTATCACAATTTTTTGATGAATTAAAGCTTTGACGGGATATATATAATAATAAACAGATCACAGAATATAGAAGAAACAGAAATGCAGAAAGTAAATGACACAAGTTATACCCAGCTTCGGCAAAATCCTGCCTACTGCTGCATTCCTAAGGTTTCTACTAGGTGATAGAACAGATCCCGCTTACAAGACCATGTAAAATCGCACTCCCTGCTCCTGTACTAAACCTACGCTCAAAACCCTAGACTGATCTAAACCCCTAGATCTGATTTCTCCGTATTACAAACATGTAACACGTAACCTTAGTTTTTACAGACTCTAGTAAACTGCCAGTTAACACTCTAACTGGTTTCCCCCTAGACTTTACAAAATTTAGAACTGATGATTGAATTACAGATGGAAAAACAAAAAGAGACAAAGACAATACAAAAATAAAATGAACAAAGTAAACAAATCTAAAACCCTAGGAGTTAAAGACAAGGGTTATCCCTTTTAGAAAATATGGCCGGCCCATTTGTAAATGTTGCACCCTTGAAAACATTCTCCTGATTACTCTGAGAAAAAGAAATGGCGGCGGCTACTAAACCTAGGGTTTTCAGCGTTGGCTGCAAATCGATCGTCGTTGTGATGAATTGCTTCTGGCGATGATTCTCCTCGTCTTCAATGATTACACCGTTGCTTCCTCTATCTTGCTCGATCAATTGGTGCTAATTGAATCCCTAAAAGATTGTGAGTTTTTCTAGAATTACTTTATACTTGAAATCATTGTTATTGGATTTGATGCACGGACGCCAGTGATGAAAATGATGATGTTATATATGGGGTTTATAGAAAAACCTAGCCTCTGATTTCATATATGGCTTAGATGATTTCTTGTATAGCTTAAATATTTTCTTGCGTAATTTCCTTGATAAATCGAGACTTGATTTTGTCCTTTGAATGAGCCCGTACCTGATATGTTGGCATACTTTAAATCAGTTTAAAAACTGCCTTGATTAAAAACCTTGATTTCAGGAAAGATTTAGTCTTGTACGACTTTCTGAAAATAAACTCGAATGATTTCTTGCCCAAATTTTATTGCGTGATAATTTTCTGCCCTGAATTCAATATTTGCTTTGATACAAAAACTGAAAAGAAATTGTGGTCCCCTGAAAAGATTGATTCTTTCCCATCTATGAAGTGTTGTGCATGTATGTAACTGCTAGAACATATTCAAATGCATTATTGATTAAAACTGAACCATTTCAGTTTTGTGATCTGTATTTCTTACCAAAAATGTACGGTGTAATTTTTGAGCTGATTGATCCCTGGTTGCCTTGTTTAAAAAACGACAGCCTTGATTGAAAAACGAGTCTTGAATTCTTGCCCTATATTCTAGTTTGATTCTTAAACATGTAAAGATCCGCAAATCTGTAACACCCCACGTCCATTAATGTCACTCACAAAGGGAATGCATTAACTTCCATGGAGGTTTTAAGTGAATATAGAACAGTAAAATTACAACAAGACAGATATAAAATAGTACTTAGAAATTCAAAAACTTTATTTCATTGTAGCAGAAGTCAAAACATGTTTGATTACATCATAACACCATATTCAATGTCAAGTACAATATCTATCTTGATAAAACAAGTACATAATCCCATTACATGAATAGCCATTAAAAAGAAAGATAACAAGCTGGACTTTACTTCAGCAGTCCAAGCTTTCCAGAAGATAAGCGATCCAACTAGACTCCACTAGAACTTGGCCCAACCTGCGGACCTGAAGGGAGAAAAAGGATGGAAAAGAGGGGGTCAGACATAAAGTCTGGTGAATATGATAATTCTACAATACTATTACCAAAATAACTGGACTAAGGCATAAGCTGGAAAACAAGAAAATGTCTATGAAGAGCAGATTAAGGACATAGACAATCGCTAAAGGCAACGTTATAGGCGCTCCTAAATACTAAAGGATAAACACTATACTGCACCACACCAGTCACCCTGAAGATTCATCCCACTTAGCTTCACTTAGAAACTTTCCCAATGGCTTTACGTACCCCTAGCTGACTACATAGGTGCCGCCTGCCCCTATCTCCACTAGGTGTACCCTACTTCCCATTATTCGATCGGCTCCCTAACTCGTAGATACCCGTGCTGGCCCCACAGTGGGGTGTATCACTCCCCTAAAGTGGCAACCTGATACAACGGACATGCACGGCTTATACCTACACGATGCAACAACGTCTTACCTACCAGCCCGGGTCCACACACGCATATGAAACCCGTTGGACTTGCGTTGCCACCGCTCCCTGTTTTGGCCTCTTATAGTCAAACCCAGTATGCGTGTCCCGTCCTCGACTTGGGTCGAGCCCACAAAGATACGTTTTGGGATACTGGTTGAAATGGGCCCCCACTATTTACCACAAGCATTCCACCTAAGCTTGTCCCCATTAGTCCATCCCACTTAACCCACTTAGTCATGTTCATTTACATGTGTGTTTGGTTAAGTCTAATCGTATTTCAAATGCCTCTAAAGGCAACCACCAGATTCCTCATGCCACCCAAGGCACCTACTTAACCCACATGTCCCACCTTACATGATTATCTGGTTAAGTATTTCTTAGTTCATTAAGGCCATAACCTCATAAAGACCTCTCACATTAGACTGGCATTTATGGCAGCTGGATTTGTCGGGCGGGTCCGGGCAGTCTTACACCATAAAAGAGTCTAACCTCGTGTCTTTACAACTGTTATGCTTTAGTTTGGGCCTAGGACCTCTCACATTGGGCCGACATTTGTGACTACTGGATTTGCCGGGCGGGTCCGGGAAGGTTTACATCACAAACGGGTCCAACCTCGTGTCCCAAGCATTGATTATTAATAATAATCCACTTTCCCCCAATTTTAATAATTCCCTACTTGAATTATTAATTACTTCCAATTTTTAACAATGTCCATAATTGACTCAATTATGGACATCCATTCATGGTATGCAAAATCTTACAAAATTGCACCCAATTTATTAATTCCTAATATTACCCCTACCCCACGTTTGAACGTTTATTCGCAAAATATATGTTAGACTCGAATAGCCTAACTCATAGCATAAAAGAGATTATCATAATAACAACATGTATATGTGACCAAATGAATCATAATAAGGGGTGAAACTTGCATATGTCCAACTTGCATAGATTATACATGTCATGGACCTAAAGGTGTCAACTTGTTCAAAATTCACCTAATATAATCTCAATCAATTTTCATAAACTTACATATGAACATGTGTGAATCAACATCATCTAATTTTTTAACAACATGGTTTTATATGGGTACACCTAACTCAATAGGCAAATTCCCATAATCAAGTTTTATTTAATTATAGTTTCAAGTTTATGGGTACACCTAACCTAATAGGCAAATTCCCATAAACAAGATCCTATTTAAATTAAAAAAAACATAACTTTAAGCATGTTCCAACAACATCATGATTTTACAACATAATATAGCATGATTTATAACATGGCATAGTATGATAGTATAACATAACTTGACATGATTCTCAACATAGCACGACATAGCATAAGAGAATTTACAACATAGCATGACATAGCATATATAATTTACATCATACGACAACATAATAACATAATAAGAGATCCACAATATATAGAATTTACAATTACAAATCACGTCACTTTCTTGTGATGCATTCATAACTGAGTCAAATTAGTTTGTAATAGTCTTGTGAGAATCATCATACTCACCAACAAAAGAAAAGAATTAGAGAAAGAGAGATCTTTTGATTTGATTTGTGTAGATTTAGTTGTAGATGATTAGGCTTCCTCTTCTTAGTTTGTGACGGCTATGCTGAACTCCATGGCAGCAGCATGACGGTAGCTTCTCTAATTTTACAAGTGATTTAGGTTTAGGGTCTATCCACTTATTTATAGATTTTAGAATGCATTTAGGCCATTAGATTTAACCTAGAAATAACCGCAGCCGTTCAGACAAGATGGGGTTTATCTTGTTGACTCAGCAATGAGTCAGAAGTGACTCAGCAAACACTCAGCAATATATATATATATATATATATATATATATATTCTACAATGTACACATTAGATACATCCCCCCCCCCCCTTTTACACACTTATTATTGTTTTTATATACATATTAGATACATCCCCTCTCTCACAAACTTATTAATATTTTTATATTCATATTAGATACATCCCCTCTTCTACACACTTATTATTATTTTAGCAACTTTAGTGTTAATAGAAAATTCGGGGTGTTACATTCTCCCCTCCTTTTAGGATTTCGTCCCCGAAATCTTCAAGTCTGGAAGAATGTATATCCTACCATCCAAACGTCCATCTACTCATCCATCATACACAGGCATCCATTGTCCTTACAGACTTCTAATGCTTTCATGTTTAAATGCACAGTGTGTGTATATGTCCGTATCTAATGCAAAATCAGGCGGTCCACTGATTCAGTTGACCTCCTTAATGCAACTATGATCGTGCCATGCATCCATTATGTATGCAAAAGATTCTTAATGCTACATAATACTTCTATATCCGTGCACAACCATCATCTGAATGCAGCATCCACATGATAATACAACCATCGTTCATCCATTTTACTAAATACATCCATATATATATATGCAATATGCAATATGTAGTGACTGAGCCGATCTAGTGCCTAAAGTTTGTGTATATATGCATCCACGAGCAACCACTAGCAAACACTTGCATCCATTTTGCATCCATCATACATAACATGTCTCAAACACATGTTTCAACCATAGGATTATCCTAACTAAAGGTCAAAGATACTAATGAGAGGACATACTAAAGATAAGATAAGATAAGCTAAGCGATAAAGGAGAAATTAAAAGACATACCCTCAAAAAGAAAAGGGTACAACGAACGCATCTTCTCTTCTGTCTCCCAAGTTGCGTTGCTCTCATCATATCCCCATTGCACTTTAACCAGTCTGACCTCTCGATTCCTCAACTTTTTGATCTCCGACCCAAGAATGCATGTAGGAGCTCGTCTAATTGTTGCATCATGCTCTATTTCCACCTCTTTAAGCAAGCTGGGCTCTACCACCTCCGCGGTCTTGTGCAAACACTTCCTCAAATGTGATACATGGAATACGTCGTGTACTCCACTAAGTTTCCCAGGGAACTCCACCCTATATGCCATCTTCCCAATCCTGTCTTTTACAGGAAACGGCCGTACAAACCTTGGTGCTAATTTCCCCACGGACCCAAAGCGAACAACATTCTGTAACGGAGATACTTTGATAAAAACCATGTCCCCAATGTCAAACTCAAGATCTGTCCTCCTCTTATCAGCATACGATTTTTGCCTATCTTGTGCTGCTTTCATCCTCCTTCGAATCAACTCAATCTTCTCCGAGGTTTCCCTAACCATATCGGGCCCAAGTAGGATTTTATCGGTAGATTCCCACCAACATGTAGGCGAACGGCAAGGCCTTCCATAAAGAGCTTCGAAAGGTGCCATGCCAATACTAGACTGAAAGCTATTATTATATGCGAATTCTACTAACGGAAGGTGCTCTTCCCATGTACCCCCAAAGTCTAGGATACAAAGCCTTAAAAGATCCTCTAGAATGCGATTCACCCTCTCGGTCTGGCCGTCTGTCTGAGAATGATATGCGGTGCTCAAACATAGCTGAGTCCCTACCGCCTCTTGTAAACTCTTCCAAAATTCGCTAGTAAAGATGGGGTCACGGTCGCTTACTATACTAGAAGGAATACCGTGCAAACGAACTATCTCCTAAATGTATACAGAAGCCAACCACGGAGCAGTCCTCTTACTTTTCACGGGAATAAAATGGGCGCTTTTAGTAAGTCTATCTACTATAACCCAAATCCCCGTGTTACCCTTCCTTGATCTTGGTAATCCATCCACAAAATCCATTGAGATGCTTTCCCATTTCCATAGTGGAACTTCTAATGGGTGAAGCAACCCACCGGGTTTCTTTTGTTCTGCTTTAACTCGTTGGCACACCAAGCATCTAGCGACGTACTCGGCCACATCCTTTTTCATACCGGCCCAAAAGAAAACCCGCTTCATATCTTTGTACATCTTATCCCCGCCGGGATGAATGGTCATTTTTGAGCGATGAGCATCATCAAGAATGGCCTTCCTTAAGTCTTCGTCTTGCGGTACACAAAGTCTATTATCCCTTCGTAACCAACCCTTATCGTCTAGGGTATACCTACGAAGATGGCTTGACGACTCCCCCCCATTGAGCTTTTCTACTATCTCAACCAACCGTGGGTCGTCTCGCTGTGCCTCACCAACCCGTCCTAGAAGTGTAGGTCTAACCTCCAAGGATGCTAACAGACCGGGTACTAAGTCAATGGAGGGTCTAAAGTCAAACATAGAGATGAATTCTAAGCTTTGTCGTTCAACAAACAACGGACTCAAGGACAACCTTTTCCTACTTAAGGCGTCTGCCACCACGTTACCCTTGCCCGGGGTATATGCTATTTCAAAATCGTAGGAGGCTAAGAATTCCATCCACCGTTGCTGCCTTAAATTCAAATCCTTCTGAGAGAATAAGTATTTTAATGATTTGTGGTCAGTGAACAGTTCGAATTTCTCACCAAGAAGATAGTGACGCCAAGACTTAAGCGCGAAAACAATTGCGGCTAGCTCTAAGTCATGCGTGGGGTAATTCTTTTCATGAACCCTCAACTGCCTTCCACCATAGGCTATTACTCTTCCGTCTTGCATGAGGACCGCGCCAAGTCCCGTCCCACAAGCATCAGTATAGATGGTAAACGGTTTATTCCCGTCTGGCAGCACTAAGACTGGGGCTGAAGTTAAGGCTCTCTTTAAACGTTGGAACGCATCATCGCAATCTTTGTCCCACGTAAAAACCAGGTTCTTCTTCGTTAACCGTGTTAATGGAGCTGATATTTTTGCGAAGTCTTTGATAAACTTCCTATAATAGCCAGCCAACCCCAAGAAACTTCTTACTTCGGTTGCATTTTTAGGGACCTTCCAATCTTGGATGGCCACCACCTTTGCGGGATCCACTGCTATCCCTTCTTTGGAAACCACGTGCCCTAAGAACCGTACTTCCTTCCTCCAGAAGTGACACTTAGAAAATTTTGCCTTAAGGTTATGTGCTCGAAGGGTTTCCAACACTTCCCTAAGATGTAGGGAGTGCTCTTCTTTATTCTTAGAAAAGACTAAGATGTCATCCACAAAGACTACCACGAATTTGTTAAGGTATTCCCTAAACACCCTACTCATCAAATCAACAAAATATGCAGGGGCGTTTGTCAAACCAAAGGGCATCACTAGCCATTCATAGAATCCGTCAGGAGTCCTAAAAGCAGTCTTATCTATACTATCCTCAGCCACTCTCAGTTGATGAAAGCCAGTGGCTAAGTCCAACTGCGAAAACACTGAGGCGCCAACTAACTGATCAAAGAGATCGTCAATCCTCGGCAGTGGGTGTCGGTTCTTTTTAGTAAGCTTGTTTAGTTCTCTATAGTCCATACAAAGTCTAAGAGACCCATCCGCCTTTGTGGCAAAAACTACTGGAGCACCCCACTCCGATATACTACGTCTTATGAACCCCTTCTCAAGCAACTCCTTTACTTGCTTATTGAGTTCCCTCCTTTCACGAGGAGCCATGTGGCGCACTGGCAAAGATACGGGTTTAGCATTATCCACAAGATAAATTTGAAAGTCTATCTCCCGCTTTGGAGGTAAGCCCTTCACCTCCTCAAACACATCCGGATATTCCCGGACCACTTCTACCGATCGCAGGTTCTCTACAGACGCGTCAAGCGATTCAAGATATCTTAGCATAACGGAATTTATGGGATTACAAAAGATGTCGAGAGCATTACCAAGGCGAGTCACAAGCCTAACTACTCTCCTTTCACAATCAAGAATGACCCTATTTCTAGACAACCAATCCATTCCTAAAATTAGCCCATAGCCCGTGAAGCCCAATACATAAGCATCACATCTAAATTCAACGCTAAATATAGAGATTTTCAAATCCAAACATATCATGGTCAAATGAGCCGAACCCCCAATTGGATTTGAAACGACCAAGGGATCCTCTACTAAACTGGTGTTCAAGTGCAGTGATTCAACTAATGATGCAGAGATAAACGAATGAGATGCACCAGAATCGAATAAGTTACGGACAGGATGATCAAACAGAAAAACTAAGCTTTCAACAGAAATTGTTCTACCTCTTTCTTGCAGTGGTGGGGCCGCAATAGCCTGAACTTGCCCCCTTGCCTGCCCTGGTGCCATAAGAGCCTGCACCTGTCCTCCCGAGGTAGACCCTGCCCTCTGCCCCTTCTTTGGACAGTCCTTCACTAAATGTCCCGCATCTCCACAATGAAAACAACCAGTCTTCTTTTTCTTTCTATAATCTTTGCTGAGATGGCCAGGCGTCCCACAATTGAAGCATTTCTTCTTCCCTTTGCCATTATTGTTTTTACCACCCTTCTTATTTTGCTGTTGGGGTTTCTTTTGATCCCCTTTCTTTTCAACTGCCTTATCCTCATGCATAAGTGCCATTTCTACTAGCTTTTCAAAGGTGGCTCCCATAGGGATGTGAGTCATAGCCAACCCTTGCAACGGTTCATTCAAGCCTCTAACGAACCTCAAAGCTTTCTTCTCTGGCGTGTTCACCAACTCCAAGCCAAACCTTGCTAACTGATTAAATTTATTGACATATTCCTTTACTGATGAGCTCCCTTGCTTTAGTGCCAGGAATTTTTCCATATTTAAGTTCCCCTCTGCCCTTGAAAGAAACTTTGCCTCAAACCTTCGTCTGAAATCCGCCCATGAATCAACTGGACGTTCCCCGTTAGTGACCTCCCACCAAAACGAGGCCTCTCCCTTCATTAACCAAGCAGCTAAACGGACTTTCCTCCCATCTTCCACTTCAAAGATATCCAACAATTCCTCAGTCTCCTTAAGCCAATCTCTGGCCTCCACAAACATCTCAGTCCCTTGAAAAGTTTTTCCTCCCATAGCCTTGAATTCCTTGCACGTCTTTGCAAAAGTGTCAACACGAGGAGGAGGAGGAGGAGGAATGGGTGCAACTAGGGGTGGAGGAGTATCCGCTGGGCCTGCAGTGGTTGCCCTAGCCTCCAAGTATCTCCTAAACCACCCTGGAATCGTCACACCTTCTGGGAGATTAAGATCTTCACCCATGCTGAAACGAAAAGGAAAGATTCAAAATGGAGAATTCGAAAGATAAAGATAAGGATGTGGCTATTTGGGATTATGTTTTTCATAAAAACTCTCTTTAAATAACATGTTTTTTTTTTTTGAAAGCACTTCTTCCAAAAATACTTTAGAAAAAAAATATTTTTCTAAAATTTTTTTTTTATCTGTTCTGGTAACCTTATGCTCTGATACCACGTGTAACACCCCACGTCCATTAATGTCACTCACAAAGGGAATGCATTAACTTCCATGGAGGTTTTAAGTGAATATAGAACAGTAAAATTACAACAAGACAGATATAAAATAGTACTTAGAAATTCAAAAACTTTATTTCATTGTAGCAGAAGTCAAAACATGTTTGATTACGTCATAACACCATATTCAATGTCAAGTACAATATCTATCTTGATAAAACAAGTACATAATCCCATTACATGAATAGCCATTAAAAAGAAAGATAACAAGCTGGACTTTACTTCAGCAGTCCAAGCTTTCCAGAAGATAAGCGATCCAACTAGACTCCACTAGAACTTGGCCCAACCTGCGGACCTGAAGGGAGAAAAAGGATGGAAAATAGGGGGTCAGACATAAAGTCCGGTGAATATGATAATTCTACAATACTATTACCAAAATAACTGGACTAAGGCATAAGCTGGAAAACAAGAAAATGTCTATGAAGAGCAGATTAAGGACATAGACAATCGCTAAAGGCAACGTTATAGGCGCTCCTAAATACTAAAGGATAAACACTATACCACCAGTCACCCTAAAGATTCATCCCACTTAGCTTCACTTAGAAACTTTCCCAATGGCTTTACGTACCCCTAGCTGACTACATAGGTGCCGCCTGCCCCTATCTCCACTAGGTGTACCCTACTTCCCATTATTCGATCGGCTCCCTAACTCGTAGATACCCGTGCTGGCCCCACAGTGGGGTGTATCACTCCCCTAAAGTGGCAACCTGATACAACGGACATGCACGGCTTATACCTACACGATGCAACAACGTCTTACCTACCAGCCCGGGTCCACACACGCATATGAAACCCATTGGACTTGCGTTGCCACCGCTCCCTGTTTTGGCCTCTTATAGTCAAACCCAGTATGCGTGTCCCGTCCTCGACTTGGGTCGAGCCCACAAAGATACGTTTTGGGATACTGGTTGAAATGGGCCCCCACTATTTACCACAAGCATTCCACCTAAGCTTGTCCCCATTAGTCCATCCCACTTAACCCACTTAGTCATGTTCATTTACATGTGTGTTTGGTTAAGTCTAATCGTATTTCAAATGCCTCTAAAGGCAACCACCAGATTCCTCATGCCACCCAAGGCACCTACTTAACCCCCATGTCCCACCTTACATGATTATCTGGTTAAGTATTTCTTAGTTCATTAAGGCCATAACCTCATAAAGACCTCTCACATTAGACTGGCATTTATGGCAGCTGGATTTGCCGGGCGGGTCCGGGCAGTCTTACACCATAAAAGAGTCTAACCTCGTGTCTTTACAACTGTTATGCTTTAGTTTGGGCCTAGGACCTCTCACATTGGGCCGACATTTGTGACTACTGGATTTGCCGGGCGGGTCCGGGCAGGTTTACATCACAAACGGGTCCAACCTCGTGTCCCAAGCATTGATTATTAATAATAATCCACTTTCCCCCAATTTTAATAATTCCCTACTTGAATTATTAATTACTTCCAATTTTTAACAATGTCCATAATTGACTCAATTATGGACATCCATTCATGGTATGCAAAATCTTACAAAATTGCACCCAATTTATTAATTCCTAATATTACCCCTACCCCACGTTTGAACGTTTATTCGCAAAATATATGTTAGACTCGAATAGCCTAACTCATAGCATAAAAGAGATTATCATAATAACAACATGTATATGTGACCAAATGAATCATAATAAGGGGTGAAACTTGCATATGTCCAACTTGCATAGATTATACATGTCATGGACCTAAAGGTGTCAACTTGTTCAAAATTCACCTAATATAATCTCAATCAATTTTCATAAACTTACATATGAACATGTGTGAATCAACATCATCTAATTTTTTAACAACATGGTTTTATATGGGTACACCTAACTCAATAGGCAAATTCCCATAATCAAGTTTTATTTAATTATAGTTTCAAGTTTATGGGTACACCTAACCTAATAGGCAAATTCCCATAAACAAGATCCTATTTAAATTAAAAAAAACATAACTTTAAGCATGTTCCAACAACATCATGATTTTACAACATAATATAGCATGATTTATAACATGGCATAGTATGATAGTATAACATAACTTGACATGATTCTCAACATAGCACGACATAGCATAAGAGAATTTACAACATAGCATGACATAGCATATATAATTTACATCATACGACAACATAATAACATAATAAGAGATCCACAATATATAGAATTTACAATTACAAATCACGTCACTTTCTTGTGATGCATTCATAACTGAGTCAAATTAGTTTGTAATAGTCTTGTGAGAATCATCATACTCACCAACAAAAGAAAAGAATTAGAGAAAGAGAGATATTTTGATTTGATTTGTGTAGATTTAGTTGTAGATGATTAGGCTTCCTCTTCTTAGTTTGTGACGGCTACGCTGAACTCCATGGCAGCAGCATGACGGTAGCTTCTCTAATTTTACAAGTGATTTAGGTTTAGGGTCTACCCACTTATTTATAGATTTTAGAATGCATTTAGGCCATTAGATTTAACCTAGAAATAACCGCAGCCGTTCAGACAAGATGGGGTTTATCTTGTTGACTCGGCAATGAGTCAGAAGTGACTCAGCAAACACTCAGCAATATATATATATATATATATATATATATATATATATATATATATATATATATATTCTACAATGTACACATTAGATACATCCCCCCCCCCTTTTACACACTTATTATTGTTTTTATATACATATTAGATACATCCCCTCTCTCACACACTTATTAATATTTTTATATTCATATTAGATACATCCCCTCTTCTACACACTTATTATTATTTTAGCAACTTTAGTGTTAATAGAAAATTCGGGGTGTTACAAAATCCGTACCCTTTAAGTTGACTAATCATACCACACGTCCAACCCAAATTGCACAGAAATATGACTCATTATTAGAAAGAAGTTAGAGGATGAGAAATAGAAAGAAAAGAAAAATTAGAATAGAAGAAAAACAAAGATCACAAACTCACAGCGGAACGAATAATATATATTAAATAACATAACTTTTGAAATACAAATCAGTAACTGTATATACATACCATCATCAGAGCACAACAGCTATTCCGGGAATAGTTATAAACTCCTGTTTCCATATATAACCTGATACACAGTGGAAAATATGATAGTCTATAGCTAATGGGTGAAGCCTCCTGCTTCCATCTTCTTCATGTGAATCTGTAAAATCCTAACTACTTGACTGCCCGTACAAATTTGGGCACCCAAGAGTTTAGCGAAAACAAAACAAAATAAACTCTAGGTCAGTCATGGGACTGGTGTGAGTAAACTCCAACCATTTGTTTAACTTACAAAATCCTTTCGGAAGAAATGATAATCGAAAGACCGATCCACACATAAACACGGATGGTTTTTACCTTACGATAACCAAAATTATTTTCGATATCAAATCCAGTGATATTATAATAATGTCTACGTCAAATAAATAGAATCTAGCGGAACGCTTGCATCTCACGCTCCATATATAATATAAAATCAAAAACCGCAGGGCGCTTATTGGAGATTGAATTTCCAACATGACAAAGTATGGGACCACCTGTCGATAGTGTATCTCTAGAGTGAACGCACTCGGTTCAACAAGAACATCTTGCAACCCGGCCCACACATGACTGACCACTCATTTCTCTTGAGTGTATCGAATGTATACCACCAACGGTTGGGATCAGCAACCGTTTCCCAAAAGGGACGGCATCGATAGATTGAAGAAGTAAATGGAATTTCTCTAGATAGGTGATTATACATACTAATGGGAGCAACCCACATAGCCATGCTGCCTGCCAAATTTTTGTCAATCCCTGGTTGTGAGGCTTGAGGTTTGAATTAACAGAACAGCCCTTGCATTTTTCTCCGTCTTCATAATCTCTTCAACATAAGTTGATTCGTAACGCTTATGCCAATACGGAGTGGTTTTCAGATATTAAATTTGATCCCGGTCTCTCCATATTGACAACGGAGGTATAAAATAAATCAAAACATTGATAGTCGGTGATTTAACTATCAAAGAAACATTCATACAATCAACGGTCATATTTCCAATTGGAAATTCTACCGATCAAGTATCAAACAACACTTGGGCCCCTTTAAATCAATTCCTGATTATATTATTATTTCGAATTCCTGTTTCCTTATCTTTCGAATCCTTTTGAAGCTCGATTTCCCTTTCGATTCTTTGAAAAACATTTCCAATAAGTAATTTCTTTATTCGAGAAAATATCTCTTTTCTCCATTTATAAAACATATATATATATATATATTAGCGAATCCTTATTTTTTATACTCAGAAAATATACCGCATTAATTTTGGAAAATATTTCCAAATTCTCTTTCTTAATTCCTCATTGACTAATTCATTTCATTTTCTATGCGTAGAAAATATCTCTCATTTTACTGCGAAAGACATTTCATATTCCTTTAAATTAACGCGATGTTATATACATTGTTATTATAACTTAAAACATTAATCAGTTTTTAACTAACCAGAATGCTAACCAATTTTCACTATCGAACCTTAGCCATTTCTCCATCAATCATGAAGTCAATTAAGTTGGGGTATAATTACCTCTCAGACCTTAATTGAACAATATTCTTAACTTCGAAATAGTCAAAACTCACAGCTTCCTCGCTTACACGACTTTTGGATTCAATCTAAGAACACACTTCTTTTACAGAAAAATATTGATTATAACGGTAGCGTTATAATCACTGTTTCCAAATATTTGATTTATAAAACTTCACTTTTAACAACAGCGTTACAATCGCTGTCTAAAATTAGAGAACATTTATTATAGCAGTAGCGTTAAAATCGTTGTTTAGATTTACAAAACATTTATTATAATGGCAGCGTTAAATTTTGCTATTTAGATTTACTAAAAACATTTATTATAACGACTGCGTTTAAAATCGCTATTTACAAATATTTGGTTTATAAAAATCGATTTCCACTTTCCATATAATACCAAATTTGAATTTTATCTTTCAATTTATCCAATGATAAATAATTCACTTAAGTCACAAACTCATTTATAAACACTTCAAGTTTTATGTATTTAAACGCATTTCTACTTTCAATTTGAAAGTAAATTTCTATTTTTGGAAATAAATTCTCTTTTTAAATTCCAAACTCCTTTTCTCATAATCGAAAATATTTTATAGTATTTAAATACTAAAATTTATAGGGCCAGTGCCAACAAAATCAATCATAGAATACCTATCACATCATATAAGGCAAATATATGAAAACAATAATATATAAATGTTGAGGAACCCAGTTAGGCCCCTCCAACCTGTTTCCCTCCATGCACAGATGTTAGCCAACATCAATAATATTATTATTTCACAACAATATGAAATATCAGAACTAATAATCGATCAACGATGTAATCATATCAATCATTTTAACCAATTTTATCAACTATACAACCAATCAACCATTGCAAAGTATAAAACTACTATAAATACATTTAAAACTCGTTTATATAAAATATAAACGAGTCAGAGTTTAGTGAGGTTACTCACCGTGCTTGAAGTTGACCATTCTACTTTTGTCTCATTTAAAATCAAACAGCGTTTGATTTTATTATGAAATACCGATAGCTCTATTCTCGGCTACAATGGTTCCATAATGTACATCTCACGATCATGATTCCAAACAATCCAGTTCCGTTCAATTCTGTTCAGGAGTGAATGATATATATAATTTTTCTTTTATAAGTTATTACTAAAGTGAATAGTTATTATTATAATTAATTACTCCATTACCATTTCTAATTACCATTTAAAAATTCTTTCCACGGTTGCCAAACCTGCTCATCATCTTTCTCAATCACCACAAACGCTGCTCCTTACTTCGATCCGCTCTCTCCTCTTCACCATTTTCAAACACAACTACACCGGTTGTTCTTCACAAAGCCCATGACTGTGCCCATTCTCCTCCAAACCCCTCATTAGTGTTATTACCCCCACATTATCCGTTAAATAAAAATTCCTAACTCCATGGTTTCAGATCCTTAATCCTCGTGATTACTGCTAATGATACTTCTTTCGCAACCAAAGGTACTCGAAACCTGCAGCGTATATGCCATGATGACTTTTATTATTATACGTGGTTTGTGCTTATAAAACAAAAAAATAAATTACCCTTTGTTAGTTTTATCCGGTACTGGCCGTCCTAACATGTTTTGATACATGATGATTCCCCGACCATTTATTTGAAACAGTTCCTCCATTTCACCGGTACATCACCATGACTTAAATCTTACTTCCACACCTCGTTTTCAAAACTTTGTCCCCACCATTTTGTACATGCAGCGAAAGCGTGTCAACTCCTTCCACTACTGTCTCTATTTTCATCACTCTAGTCCACATAGGAACCCAGGATTTGCCTTAACTCATAATAAACAATCATCCGTGCTTACCACTTTCCTAGTCACCAACCATGCTTAGATCCTTTGTTGTTTTCTCCCTCCATGTTAACCTTCCTGGCAACACCAAACAACCCTCTTCCTCGATAATTCTTCTCGTCTCCTTCACAAAAGAACTACCCCTGCTGACCCTTGTTTGATTGCCAACTGCCCCCTCTCCAATGAACGAACACCAACCCAGACACCACAGCCTCTTAATCCTTTCTTCCCGAATTTATCCCGCTACCTCCAGTAGGAAACCAAACCACCGAACTCCTTTGGACTCTAGCAACATGCGCATCCTCACCTAGCGAAACCGGCGCTGATGTCGAAACGTCCCCTGATCATCTGAATTGAGTCACGATCTGCCCTAGATGCTCGTTGAAAGACTCGAGCTCTAGAAAAGCGTTGATCTAGATAATACTTGTACGAAGTGAAGACTTGTGGTTGAAGCAGTTTATTGAATTCAGTAGTAGGATTTTTTATTAAAGGATAAATCTTTAATTCCTGTGTAAAGTTTGCGTTTTGAAATTGAAGAAGCCTTCGGATTTTCTTTGTCTGAAGATGGAAAAAATAATGGAGATGCCAGTACCACTATTTAAAAAGAAAACAGCATGGAGACACGGTACGTAATAGTGTGAGGTGCACGGCTTTCACTTGCTTGACGCGCACGGTTTAGAATCGTGGAGAGCACGGTTCTGAGAAAACTTAACGAGCAGGGTTTTGCAAATGGAAATCTTTTTTTTTGTTTGGCTTCATTTTTGTTTTACATACCATGTTATATAAAATTTTATTCATGGTCGAGATGCTATGGACAGAAATAAAAGTACGGTCATGTCCAGTGAGGTGCCACGGTCCCAAAAATATAATAATATCGGTAGTTTAACTTATATTATGAAACCCCAAAATATTGATATAGGGTGCAAATTACTCCAAATAAAAAGTGGCATATTTAATTAATTAAAAATTACAGTAAAATTCTAAAAATTAAATTATCACTATGCCTCAAAAGAACCTTGCCCCAATTCGTAACCAATATTTAAATATATTAAATAAACCATTATGGCTTATATACGATTCTATAATGACTATTTCTAAATTTGATTTGAACACAACTTTTTGTTCCCGCTGTGAAATCTGGATTTTTCACATTCGTTGGAAAGGTATTTTCAAACAGATTCAAATATTTCTTATTTCGCTCAAATCCGATTTATTTTGAATCCTGTACATTCATTTGAAATTTGAAATCGAAATTTCAAACTACCACGCCATTTTGAACTCATTTTAATTATATTATAAATTATACGTTTAAATATCGTTTTATTAAATAAATTCAAATAAAATGTTTAAACCAATTTAAATATTCAGAATTCAACGGCTGAAAAGTCTGGGTCGTTACATTCCTTCCCCCTTAAAATAATTTCGTCCTCGAAATTGCTAAGGTAGGAAAAATGCTACATACCCTATTAACTAGTTCTAAAAATCCTTTTTGCTCACTCCTTAACTTCTGTTTAACTAGACCAATTTATTTCAATTAAAATATTAATTTATTCTTACTAACGAAAATTTTCAAAAATTCTAGAAATTTTCAAATACTTTAAATTCCGAAAAATTTCGGCAGCATCTCCTCTGCACGGCTCAATCGGTACAACTACAACTCGCCTTTCTAGGCCTTCTCCAATCCAAAAGAAATCAAAAAGCCAAGCGTCTTGCCCCATAGGCTCATAAAATCATCAAACCCAAGTAATATTGTAAACATGTACCTTTTTGTCGGACATAATTCTATCTCTTGCATTTGCTTCCATTCAAGATCTGCTCAGTATACATATCCATTTCCAGTTGGTTCCAAATCAATCCGACTTCCAGTTTTTAAATCTATAATCAACTTCTGATTAGTTCACTTCTATTCACTAATCCAAATTGAGTTCTGTTTTCAAAAATCAACCCCTATGTCCTGCTTGAGTTCAATTCCATCACAGTTTAATTCCAAACACAGCATCCAATATGTATTCAACTTTTTATACACAAGTCAAATTCACTTTAATATTTCGAATCTCAACATTTCTCTTTTTATTTACTTTCATTCGGGATTATTTTTAATCCAGTCCAATTTTGTTTACATAAGTTAAATTTTAATTTATTTAATACATTTTTACCATTTCAATCTATTCAACTTATACTAGTTAAATTTTAATTTCAGAATTCAAATTTCTGGGTTTTATTTCAAATTAGTTTGAAATTATATATATACATAATCCACTCAATTCAAAACATTTGAATTTCTAGAACATCTTGTCCTTCTCAAACAAAAAATTTTCATTCCCAAATTACTATGGTAGCAATCCTCACTCAGAAACTTGAAAATGAATATCGATAATGTCGCGATCCATTATCAGAATTATTTTCTCGTCACTAAAGTGATTTCAGTGCTTAATCACTTTTAAAATCCATTTAAAACCATTCTAGTTCAAAAATTCTTCAAAGTAATATTATATTACTTTTAAAAAAATTCCGAAAATATCTCCAATCCTCTAGGATTTAAATTCCAAATTCTGGTCTGAATCCAATAACAATTTATCTTATTTGTATATCTGATTCTTATACAAATTCAATTTGTTTTATATAACCATTTCGGTATTATAATCTCATCAACAACCAACCAATTCAATAATTTCAGAAAATTATTCCTTTTATACCAAAAATAATTTTTGGGCAAAATTATTTTATTTACCCATTTTAAAACAATACTGTATCGAATTGCTTTGTTCGAGAGTTTAGAAACGCCTATCGATACAGTTGCACATCCTGTATTGACCAGAATTCATAAACCGCTCAACAAATCAATCAATATAATATAAAACAATTTTATATTCAATCTACAAATACGCGCTCATATATATACACTCAAATTCAATCTAGGGTATTACTAACCCCATCTCTATTGAATCACGCCACAGAGCCAAGGTTATCACTCAACCTTCAGCTCTGATACCAAATGTGAAGACCCGCAAATCCGTACCCTTTGAGTTGACTAATCATACCACACGTCCAACCCAAATTGTACAGAAATACGAATCATTATTAGAAAGAAGTTAGCGGATGAGAAATAGAAAGAAAAGAAATATTAGAATAGAAGAAAAACGAATATCACAAACTCACAGCGGAACGAATAAAATATATTAAATATCATAACTTTTGAAATACAAATCAGTAACTGTATATGCATACCATCATCAGAGCACAACAACTATTCCTGGAACAGTTATAAATCATGTTTCCAGATATAACCTGATTCACAACGGAAAATATAATAGTCTATAGCTAACGGGTGAAGCCTCCTGCTTCCATCTTCTTCATGTGAATCTGTAAAATCCCAACTACTTGACTGCCCATACAAATTTGGGCACCCAAGAGTTTAGGGAAAACAAAACAAAATAAAATCTGGGTCAGTCATGGGACTGGTGTGAGTAAACTCCAACCATTTGTTTAACTTACAAAATCCTTTCGAAAGAAATGATAATCATAAGACCGATCCACACATAAACACAAATGGTTTTTACCTTACGATAACCAAAAATATTTTTGATATCAAATCTAGTGATATTATAATAATGTCTACATCAAATAAATAGAATCTAGCGGAATGCTTGCATCTCACGCTCCATATATAATATAAAATCAAAAACCGCAGGGCGCTTACTGGAGATTTGATTTCCAGCATGACAAGGTATGGGACCACCTGCCGACAGTGTATCTCTAGAGCGAATACACAGGGTTCAACAAGAACATCTTGCAACCCGACTCACACATGACCGACCACTCATTTCGCTTGAGTGTATCGAATGTATATCACCAACGGTTGGGATCAGCAACCGTTTCCCGAAAGGGACAACATCGATAGATTGAAGAAGTAAATGGAATTTCTCTAGATAGGTGATTATACATCCTAATGGGAGCGACCCACATAGCCATGCTGCCTGCTCGAATTTTGTCAATCCCCGGTTGTGAGGCTTGAGGTTTGAATTAACAGAACAGCCCTTGCATTTTTCTCCGTCTTCATAATCTCTTTAACATAAGTTGATTCGTAACGCTTATGCCAATACAGAGTGGTTTTCAGATATTAAATCTGTCCCAGTCTCTCCATATTGACAACGGAGGTATAAAATAAATCAAAACTTTGATAGTCAGTGATTTAACTATCAAAGAAACGTTCATACAATCAACGCTCCTATTTCCAATTGGAAATTCTACCGATCAAGTATCAAACAACACTGGGCCCCTTTAAATCAATTCCTGATTATATTATTATTACAAATTCCTATTTCCCTATCTTTCGAATCCTTCTGAAGCTCGATTTCCCTTTCGATTCTTTGAAAAACATTTCTAATAAGTAATTTCTTTATTCGAGAAAATATCTCTTTTCCCCATTTAGAAAACATTTATATATATATATATATATATATATATATATTAGCGAATCCTTATTTTCTATATTCAGAAAATATACCGCATTAATATTGGAAAATATTTCCAAATTCTCTTTCTTAATTCCTCATTGACAAATTCATTTCATTTTCTATACATAGAAAATATCTCTCATTTTACTGGGAAAAACATTTCAAATTCCTTTAAATTAACACGATGTTATAAACATTGTTATTATAACTTAAAACATTAACCAAATTTTAACTAACCAGAATGTTAACCAATTCTCACTATCGAACCTTAACCATTTCTCCATCAATCATGAAGTCAATCAAGTTTAGGTATAATTACCTCTCAGACCTTAATTGAACAACATTCTTAACTTCAAAATAGTCAAAAGTCACAGCTTCCTTGCTTACGCGACTTTTGGATTCAATCTAAGAACACACTTCTTTTACAGAAAAATATCGATTATAACAGTAGCATTATAATCGCTATTTCCAAATATTTGATTTATAAAAACATCACTTTTAACAACAGCATTATAATCACTGTCTAAAATTAGAGAACATTTATTATAGCAGTAGCGTTAAAATCGCTGTTTAGATTTACAAAACATTTATTATAATGGCAACGTTAAATTTTGCTATTTAGATTTACCAAAAACATTTATTATAACGACTGCGTTTAAAATCGCTATTTACAAATATTTGGTTTATAAAAATCGATTTCCACTTTCCATATAAATCCAAATTTGAATTTTATCTTTCAATTTATCCAATGATAAATAATTCACTTAAGTCACAAACTCATTTATAAACACTTCATGTTTTATTTATTTAAACGCATTTCTACTTTCAATTTGAAAGTAAATTTCTATTTTTGGAAATAAATTCTCTTTTTAAATTCCAAACTCCTTTTCTCATATTCGAAAATACTTTATAGTATTTAAATACTAAAATTTATAGGGCCAGTGCCAAAATAATCAAACATAGAATACCTATCACATCATATAAGGCAAATATATGAGAACAATAATATATAAATGTTGAGGAACCCAGTTGGGGCCCTCTAACTTGTTTCCCTGCATACACAGATGTTAATCAAAATCAATAATATTAATATTTCACATCAATATGAAATATCAGAACTAATAATCGATCAAGGATGTAATCATATCAACCATTTTAACCAATTTTATCAACTATACAACCAATCAACCATTGCACAGTATAAAACTACTATAAATAGATTTAAAACTTGTTTATATAAAAATATAAACGAGTCATAGTTTAGTGAGGTTACTCACCGTGTTTGAAGTTGACCATTCTACTTTTGTCTCATTTAAAATCAAACAGCGTTTGATTTTATCATGAAATACTGATAGCTCTGTTCTTGGCTACAAAGGTTCCATAATGTACATCTCACGGTCATGATTCCAAACAATCCAGTTGCGTTCAATTCTATTCAGGAGTGAACGATATATATAATTTTTTTACAAGTTATTACTAAAGTGAATAGTTACTAATATAATTAATTACTCAATTACCATTTCTAATTACCGTTCAAAAATTCTTTCCATGGTTGCCAAACCTGCTCATCATCTTTCTCAATCACCACAAACGCTGCTCCTTACTTCGATCCGCTCTCTCCTCTTCACCATATTCAAACACAACTACACCGGTTGTTCTTCACAAAGCCCATGACCGTGCCCATTCTCCTCCAAACCCCTCATTAGTGTTATTACCCCACATTATCCCTTAAATAAAAATTCCTAACTCCATGGTTTCAGATCCTTAATCCCCGTGATTACTGCTAATGATACTTCTTTCGCAACCAAAGGTACTCGAAACCTGCAGCGTATATGCCATGATGACTTTTATTATTATACGTGGTTTGTGCTTATAAAACAAAAAAATGAATTACCCTTTGTTATTTTTATCTGGTACTGGCCGTCCTAACATGTTTTGATACATGATGATTCCCCGACCATTTATTTGAACCAGTTCCTCCATTTCACCGGTACATCACCGTGACTTAAATCTTACTTCCACACCTCGTTTTCAAAACTTTGCCCCCCACCATTTTGTACATGTAGTGAAAGCTTGTCAACTCTTTCCATTACTGTCTCTATTTTCATCACTCTAGTCCACATAGGAACCCAGGATTTTCCTTAACTCATAATAAACAATCATCCGTGCTTACCACTTTCCCAGTCACCAACCAAGCTTAGATCCTTTGTTGTTTTCTCCCTCCACGTTAACCTTCCTGGCAACACCAAACAACCCTCTTCCTCGATAATTCTTCTCGTCTCCTTCACAAAAGAACTACCCCTGCTGACCCTTATTTGATTGCCAACTACCCCCTCTCCAATGAACGAACACCAACAAAGACACCACAGCCCCTTAATCCTTTCTTCCCGAATTTATCCCGCTACCTCCAGTAGGAAACCAAACCACCGAACTCCTTTGGACTCTAGCAACATGCGCATCCTCACCTAGTGAAACCGGCGCTGATGTCGAAACGTCCCTTGATTACCCGAATTGAGTCACGATCCGCCCTAGATCCTCGTTGAAAGACTCGAGCTCTAGAAAAGCGTCGATCTGGATAATACTTGTACGAAGTGAAGACTTGTGGTTGAAGCAATTTATTGAATTCAGTAGTAGGATTTTTTATTAAAGCATAAATCTTTAATTCCTGTGTAAATTTTGCGTTTTGAAATTGAGGAAGCCTTTGTATATTCTTTGTCTGAAGATGGAAAAAACAATGGAGATGCCAGTACCACTATTTAAGAAGAAAACAGCATGGGAGACACGGTATGTAACAGCGTGAGGTGCACGGCTTTCATTTGCTTGACGTGCACAGTTTAGAATCGTGGAGAGCACGGTTCCGAGAAATCTTAACGAGCAGGGTTTTCCAAATGGAATTTTTTTTTTTGGCTTCATTTTTGTTTTACATACCATGTTATATAATATTTTATTCACGGTCGAGATGCTACGGACAGAAATAAAGTTACGGTCTTATCCAATGAGGTACCACAGTCCCAAAAATATAATAATATCGGAAGTTTAACTTATATTATGAAACCCCAAAATATTGATATAGGGTGCAGAATACTCCAAATAAAAAGTTGCATATTTAATTATTTAAAAATTACAGTAAAATTCTAAAAATTAAATTATCACTATGCTTCAAAAGAACCTTGTCCAAATTCGTAACCAATATTTAAATATATTAAATAAACCTTATGGCTTATATACGATTCTATAGTGACTATTTCTAAATTTGATTTGAACATAACTTTTTATTCCCGCTCTAAATTCTGGATTTTTCACATTCTTGGAAAGGTATTTTCAAACAGATTCAAATATTTCTTGTTTCGCTAAAATCCGATTTATTTTGAATCCTGTACATTCATTTGAAATTTGAAATCGAATTTTCAAACTACCGCGCCATTTTGAACTCGTTTTAATTATATTATAAATTATATGTTTAAATATTGTTTTATTAAATAAATTCAAATAAAATGTTTAAACCAATTTAGATATTCATAATTCAACGGCAGAAAAATCATGGTCGTTACAAAACACTTGTTGAAAACTGGAAGCAATAAGATCACACACAGATTTGAAATTTTCTCAAAAATGTTTTTGTTCAAAAACTAGAAACAAAGCAATTGTTCTCAAGAGTCTCTTTTCCAAAAATGGACTTCTAAAAGTAATTTGAGATAGCTTTGTGGCCCTTGTCAAAACTGGAAACAATCCTTTGGCAAACATATGGTTCCCAACATTATTGTTAGTCCATAATCTGTTTACTTCCTGAATTGTTAAATATATGTTGATGGTGTGAATCATGATGTGTTGTTGACACCACTTGCACACATGCCCTGGCCACTTGAGCTGCTCCATATCGACATGTATACATCACTGAATTATATGTTGAACCATTCTTTGCTTCACTTGAGCTTTGACCCGAAGGAGCTTGTGACTTTGTTGTACCATTATTATACTTGCATTGTTTTGTTGAATCACATATGTCATCCATGCCATCTCTTCATCATCCATGTACACGCTGACTATTAACTTGTACACTTGTGCATGAATTTGTCAACTTGGCTGCACCTGTATATGAACTGATTTGAGCTGTGTTGTCCTTATTTGGTTGAACTGCTTGTATGTTGTTGCACCACTGGATTGACCATTCTCTTATGTTGCTTGCTCCTTTGTGTTTGAACTTGATCACCATGCTGTGTAGTGCTAAATCAATTCTTGCTATTGCACTGTATCCACTATGTGTTGCTTGATATACTTTGATGAGTTCATATGCTTCACTTTCAACTTGAGCTACTTCTGTTGTTGTTGTTACATTGCTATACAGACCTGAACCATTTGAATATGTTGCCATTACATTATTTGTGTTGAGTGCTCGACCATGTTCATATGCCATTTATTTGTTCATGATGCACCCATGCTATTGAGCCTTGCTAGGATTTGCACTATTGTTCCACTTGTACTCGAGCTGTCTCATTCTAGAACATGTTGTATCACCATTTTGACATTGAGTTGCTTCCTTGTTCTTGTATACATGCATTTCTATTGCACTGTCTACTTGAGTGTGCACTGAGTCGAGATGGTCCACATGGCTACTCCTCAGTTGCACAGTGATCGGCGAGGCAGTGCACATGTGTATATCTATACACATGTGTATATGCAGTCGATCAGAAAATTTCCTGTCCCTGTACATACTGGACACAGATGAATCAGATCAAGTCATGAAAAATGATGAGAAACACACCAGGAAACTGAGGCAGATAAAATTTCAAAAATAAAATTTATATTTGCATATATTTGAAAATTATTTCTGTTCCATATACTGTGTGTGTGTGTTTCTGTACATGACAGGTATGAAGATGATGACTGGACTGAAAGTGAGCAGTGAAGACAAAAGACTGAAGTCAGTGACTGAACTGATAGTGGAGCATTCAGAAAACACAAGACAAGAAAAATGACAGTGAATGAGTGTAAAATGAAATTGTACAGAGTGAATGTAAATGAATTGTAAATAAATGTACAAAGAGTGTAGAGTGAACTGTATATGAGTCAGACAGTGAAAATGTATGTATATATTAATTGTACTATTATTTGTAATAAACAAATTTGTTTGAAATAAAATATTATTTTATTGTTGTCAAACAAACTTGTCTATTTTATTCAGTCAATTTACAAGTACAAATTCATATGAAGTGTTTAAAAAGTGGAGATATAAATAGTTGTACTGTTGGAATGTTTGAAATATAATATTCAATTTAAATAAAATACTGCATGAATATATGAATGTCTATACAGTCGTATTCCATTTAAATATAAATATTATATTCCTGTCTATGATGTATATATAGAGCAATACAGTAACAAACACATTTAAAATAATATTTATTTGGTTGTTATCATCAAACAAAAATCATATAATTGTGTATACAACTACGTCATATACAACAGTTACCTGTTAATTTAACTGCACTTAAAATATGAAATAATGGAAATTAATTTTGCATAGATATACGAATTATCAGAAGAAAAAAGTGAGATAAAAAGCATGAGTTGAAGGTTCAGTATGTAAATCTTACATCGAAGAAGAAGCTTCGTTCTTTTTCTCTCATTATTTCAGTGATCATGTGAATATATCAATTGAATTTGTTCCTCAAAATGACGAAGGAGATGAACAAGAATCATCTCAAATAGTGTTGTTTGTTTTTAGGCAACTTGGTTGACCTTTACGACCCATAGAGGGAGTGTTTCATTTAAATGCAATTGGTTTAGCAATGTTCCAGGTTCTGAGATTAATGTACACAAGGATTATAATCTGATTGAAACAAAGAAAATATTGAACTATTACAAGTATGATCCTTTTGTACTAGCCAAACAAGCATTTCAAGTTTATTACGCTCCCTATTCGTCTCTAAATACAGATAAAGCAGACTGTTCAACAATTTTTAGAACAAAGGCCGGATTTATGTTCAACGAAAATAATATTCCAAACGAAGGAGCCTATCAGGCACATCTCGACCAGAACAATGAATTAATAATTGAAGATGATCATGTAGATTTTATACCTTTGATTGATGAATCAAATGTTTTGGTAGATGCGTTCGAGAGTGCGGAGGAAGATATCGTAGAATTTGAGACTGATACTGAATTAGAAGACGATGATGACTGATGTAGATGATGAGTAATATCTTTCAAGTTATAATGTAATTATGGATGTACGACTTATATTTTGCAATTCATGTAACTCTGTTAAATTTTTGAATATTATGATCATTATTTACGTCTTTTATGTCATATGCATTTTTCCTATTTATTTATCTTAAAACTGCAATGTAATATGTTACTCCTTGGAATATGAGACCCAATCAAATACAGGTATAAACAATTTCATTTTGTTTTATGTCATTTATATAGCGACTTATATCATTTGTGTAAGTTAACTGTAAAATAAATTTGAATATGATGTTATTGTTATCTTCTAAAATGATTGTATGTGACAGGCATGTAATCGAGAGGGAATCCTTTAAGCGATGTTCTGGATCACAACCCTCATAGAGTCTAGTCGTCTCCATGGTGCCTACGTGTACAGAGTAAAAAAATAAATTTTATTTGGAATGTTAATTTTTTTACCCACTTTACACTTACGTATATCATATTTAAAACAGAGTTTTCGATCTTCAACCTTTGAAGGTTATTTTAGACGCATCGAGAGCAGCATACAGGGCTCGGATGTTGGCATATTAGTTGAAGTGGGATTTGATCCCACCGCACATAAAGGAGGTCATTTAGAAAGATGTCCTTGTAAGTATTTTCTTATATATATTTTTCCATTTTAACCTTTTTAATCGCTGATATACTATACATATTTTACTACTAGTGTTTGTTTAACGTGAAATACAGACCAAGGTGGATCTACAGACACCTGACTTACAACTAGCTCAGACCTATTGGATGCAGAAAATGAGAAAGAATTATCTCGATTACATATCAACAATGAAGAAAAACATGAAAAAAAACTAGTTTGATGGGAGTAGCCGTATGGGATGGATTTTTTTAGGTATTGGGAGAGTGATGAGGCGAAGGTAAGTGTACTAATTTTTTTTTAAATATCAAATATATTTACTCGATAAGTAATGTATCAAATTTTGAATGTACAGGCAGAGTCAGAAAGAAACTCTGCAAATAGGAATAAAAATCCAGTCACGCATCGAGGAGGATCAAAGTCATTTCAGCAGTATCGGCAGGAATTGGTACATTTTATAAATATGACTCATAAAAAATTAATATGCTAGTAATAATTGTATGTAATAATCAAATTCAGGAGGCCGAGGGGATGGTTCCAGTCTCATATATGGATGTATTCATTCGTATGCATACCATTAAGCACGTCGATGCAGATGGGAACATCATATATACATAGCATAATGACAAATCTAGGAAGAGTCATGTAAGATTTCATTTTATATAGAAATATTTGTAGTAACTGTTATATTAATAAAATAAGATATCATGATATTATGAGCATTGTTATTCGCACTCCAAGTTTGGTTAAGGGGTGCTAAATTTTAAGGGCACTCCAGTTATATTTAGAATTGTTATGGGGTGTAATGAACACAAAAATTAATTTACAAAATATCCCTACTTTACTTGTCTGAATCAATTTTTTCCTAGATGATTGTTTCTGACACTCTAAAAATGATTAAGGGGGATACGGTTGAAACAAAATTCGGTATACACCCACAATTTTTTGTTATTTTTCATTTTCAATGGCCCTTTATCGATTTTAAGGCTGAAAGTCAACCACATCCCACCAAATTCCAAGAATAAATGTGATGCAGCCTTGCCGAATTTCATCTGTGTCCCTCCTTAATCATTTTGGAGTGTAATTAACAACGCCTGATTCAAGCTAATTACCAGGGTAAGTGTATTTTGGTAAGATTATAATTTAGTTTTAAGGGGAGGTTACTTTCTAATGTCCTCCCCTTAGTAAATTTTGAAAAAATAAAAAATGTGCCATCCCTTAACTAAATTTGGAGCATGAATAAAAATGCCCAATATTTATTTTATCTACATTCTTATTTGGTCTTGCATGGAAAGTTTATGGAGCAGCACCGAAAGCGTCTAGCTGAGACTGGACATGGGTAGCTCACGACTGATGAGGAGGACATTATATTCCAGTCAGTAATGGATCCAGCGATGCGAAACAGACGTTATGGCTTTGGAAATCAAATGGTAAATGATTTTTCCCTTAATTTAATTTTTATTTTAGAAATAAAAAAACTTTTACGAGTTACAAGTTATCTATACTATATTATAATTACTGAGTTAGAAATAAAGTAAGCACAGGCCTTTGCGCTAATTAAATATGAAACGACACATATTGCTTCTGCATGTTTCCTTCTCCCTAAATCATTTGCCTTTTCTTATACCCATTTTCAACCTCATGCCCTTCTATTCCTGAAACGCTCCTGCCCCAATCTGCCTTGTTCCCATCACTCGACTTGGTTTATGGCATGTCCTTCCCCTTCTTTCACCCTTTTCCTCTCGCTAGCACTAGCCTTCTTTGGCCCAATTCGTATCGCCAGCATCCACCAGTATCATCCTTCAATGCCTTTGAATCGATTTTTTATTTGTAGAGGCACCTCCGACAATGATTTATTACAATCTGATTTCACTATATCCATCCACGGTGATGTGGGATCGTCCATGGTGGCAAGGACAAGGTACAATAGATTCTCGGCACATCTGCTGTATAATTTGATGCACCCGGCATGTTTATTATTTTTTATATAGTTTAAATTTTGATAGTTGGTTTGCAGTTTGAATCTGCATTCTATTCCTTCATTCATCTTAACCTCTCGGGGATGCTCTGAATTTTTCATTGAAATTATCGTGCATTTACTTACCTATGAAGCAAATAGAAATTTTGATACAGAATTCAACTAGCAGAATTGAGAATAAGGTTTTGACACACGTAATGTTAGATGCTTGATCTCTTGGACTTTTTATGAGTAAATGTATTTACATGTATAATTAAACTATTCAAAAAGAGAATTGAGTTATTTTGTGGATAATGTAAAATTGTAACAAATGTTGAAATACATTAGATGTTTTGTTATTATTTCGGGCAAACCTAAAACAAAACCAAAGGATTTTCCATTTAAATATTCGATTTCAAAATATTTTCAATTTAAACGACTTAAGACTAAGTTTAGAAAAATGATCCTCTTATTATGTTACGGAAACTCAAATGGTACAATCAATGTAAAAGCTGATAAAATGTTTAAAAACTGTTATGATAGGCTAAATATAATATACCTCCAATATGTATATGAAATAATTATATCAATTTTTTTTACAGTGAGTATATATGAACTTTATTGGAGTTTGGCTGTCCATGGCACTTCAGTCACGGAAGAAAGGTAGAAAATGTCCACATCCTTGCTGCTAAGGTAATATCTGATGCAAGTTTGTCTCCTTTTCACTTTAACTCTAATAATGCATGGATAATGGATAAATAATCAGCTCATAAGAGTCAATTTAACAATTATTTATTGTAATTATGATAATGTAATAAGGATATCTATATTTCAGTGAATTATTAGGTAACAAATCTTTTATCATAACAGTGTTTATATTATTAGGCACAACCGAATACTGTTATAGCCATTTTTGAATAAGTTTTTAATTATTTGATCATTATTCATTAATGATTTGGCATCTACACATTTGTATTAAGAAACTCCTTTGATACTGATTTATTATATGCTATATTGAATATAGTTTTAAAAGAAATAAGATTTTTTTTTTGTGTATGTGTGTTCATATTGCCTATTTTTGTTAACTTTTGTACTTAATGCTTGGTTTCAACAAAATTATGTACACCAACAGCATACTTTCAATATTGCTAATTAAGTAAACTGTTAATAAGAAATACATGGAAAGACTTCAATAAGTGCATAAAATTATTTCACTACAGTATGAGTTATTGAATGTAGGCTTATTCCTCATATTTATTTCAAATATTGTGCTTCATCTACTGCAAACATAACATTTAATGGCTAAATGGTAATATTGCCTCCTTTAAGTAGGTTGTAAATCTTCGAACCTGTGCAACAAAACGTTGAAGTTGTCGTGCGATTTTTTTGGACAACTAGAAGCAGTTTTCATTGCCAGAATATATAATTAAACCGGTCACAGGTCGTTTATCCAATAGGGCAGTGAGGATAGTTGGTAAACTAATTATCATAATAAATTTATATAGTGTTGTTTTATTAAGTGACAATTAGAATTTGGTTCAGATTATTTGACTAATTGAAGCTAATGTGGTAATTAAAGATGTCGACTTAAATGGGAAGGTAAACCATATAATCAAAGATCCATCAGTTAATATGTTTACGGCTATTCATGTCACCAATTAATGAAAAATAGAAGAAAATGTCCATATGGATACTTTTTCGTTACGTCGCCCAATAAAAATCGGTCTCCTTTTCACTTCAATTCTAATGGTACATTGTCAGCTCATAAGGGTCAGTTGGTATTAATTTAACTATGTTGATAGTTATATTTATGATAATAGTATTTTAGTGAATTGCTTAATAAAGATATTTTATTTTTACAGTGTGTATATTGTATTTAAGCACCATTGAATGATTATATAGTCAATTGTTGAAGTGGTTTTGCATTAGTTAATTCTTTTTGTTTCCAACTGATGATGATTTGGCATATATGTATTTACACTAACCAACTAATTTGATATTAAATGATTACATGCTATATTGAACTTTGTTTCAAAACATACATTAATTTTTTGCTTTTGTTCATGATGCATACTTTGTGCTAACTTTTATAATTTATGCTTAGAAAAAAAATTCTTCGCTAATGTCGTATTTTTGAAATAGTCAAAAAAAATACATGCAAAATCTTTACTAAGTGCATAAAATTGTTTCACTTTTGTATGAACCCTCTAAAAAAATAACACATTTCTAATTTTCAAAAAGATACAAGCATCATGATGCCTCTTTAATCCAGGAAAAGGATAAAAATGTATTCTACATTCTAAATGATTCTATTTTGTCGGATGTCGATTGGATGCCATGGCCATTGATGTGAAAGGAAGAGTGGTAGCAAAACGCAAAAGAAATTATCTCAATTTGGCATGTACGTATGCTATGCTTAATTGTCTTAATTTTATTTTCCTTTTTGATGCCCATTTGAATAAAGTTTTTATATTTTATGTTCTTATTACTTTGGAATAAATGAATTAGGACATGCCAGCATAATTTGGACTTTATGTTATCCATAATCTATTTTCTTAATTTGCTTACTGATGTTTAGTTAATCTATTACTCTGCACAAATGACTTATATTTTTTTATTTTTCATATAATGCTACTGGTAAATACCAAATTGACATGTTTTATAGGAATACAATAATTGCTATTTAAAAACATGGTTTGTATAAATACCAACTCAACAAATTGTCTGCTTAATTTTAATATGCTATGGTAATTGATAAAATCAATCAATCCATGTTTATAACATTGGAATATGTCAATCTTCCTGAGTTAATTTAAACGAATACGGAGAAGAATATGTCCAATTCATCATTAAATTAGCTACATTAGTTTAAGTAATATAGAAATAAATCTTTATTTTTAGGCATATATTAGTGTTACCTGCCTGAATTGATTGTGTAAATTCGAACTATTTTGCATTATACACTGTGCAATACCTCATATGGAAATAAACTAATACAAGGAATTTGATAAATTTCATATCGCAGAGGTTACTTATATGTGACAATTTAGTTGAGCATGAGCATTCTAAAGTTTGGCATTTCTTCTAGGACTACAAGCTGGTTATAGTCAGATTCCGATGATGGCAAATATAGAATCCAATATATGAATGGGGAAGGTAAGGTATAGTAAGACAGACCAACAAATTAACAGATGCTAATACAAGAGGAGTGTCTTGCAGATCGGACAAAATAGAACACTTGCTGAAGTGTTGTCTTGATGGTAAAACTTTCGAGGTTGCATGAAGTGCTACATTTTGATGATTTGCGAGCCAAGATCAGGCGTTGGAATGGATATGATCATCTTCTATATGATGGTGGTACTTATTTTTTATACATGTTTGCAGTAAATACCAATAAAAAAAATCAGACTATCTGGTACATGAATTTAGCTAAGACAGCACGGCTTTCAAATATACCTGTTAGGTAGTAGTATACAATCATCTTTATATGTAATCTATTATAAATATCTACGGTGCATTATAAATTTGAAATACATATACATACATACATACATACATATATATCTTATATATAAAGCAAATACCTCTCCAAATGAAGCCTTTTTCGTATTGCCACTAATACCCCTTCACTTGTACACTACTGATTCGGTTCATAACATATACGCAAGCAGGATATATTTGTCTTTTCTCCCCCACGTCAGCGACACGTTTTCCACCAGTTTCCACGTTTACTACTACCACCAGTTGACTCCCTACCAGGTAAACCATTATTCTTCCCCAAAATCAATCTTCTTCCCCAAAAACTGATTGCTGGGATGGAAATCACGAATCCATCAATGCCGTCGTCAACGAAATTATCCAGAGCACCAACCTGCTCAACCACTTCCACTTTCACTAATTACGTGCTCAACCCCTCCTCTTTCACAAGGTTCTCGCTCAAACCCTACTACCGGATTAGAATATTGCAGGCTTTTGGTGTGGTCTATTTTCAGATGCGACCCAAGCTGCAATTGCGGTTGCAACCACAACGACGGAGGAAGTAACAGACAACAAAATGATTGGTCTCCAAATGATTCGACGTGAGAACTGTAATTTTACAATTATTCTTAATTCTCAAACATTACAAACACTGTATTGCTACTAACAACAACCTATAATACTGAATTTTTGCAGTGTCCATCAGGAAAAATGTTGTTGTCAATGTCCGATTGATGCAAATATTAATTTACGAGGTATGTTATTTGCTGCCTACCTTGCATACTTTTCACGCATCAGGGAAAAGCTAAACTATTTATGATATAACCAAAGACAAGTTTATTAATTCTACATTATAGATTTGGTTATGTCTACAATTCAGAATTTAACAATGATAATGTGTGCATTGCTACGTATTTTCCGAATCTGAAACACAGTCCCATACCATTCCTACTTTTTTTCAGTTATCAATGTTTAGCCTTTTCTTATCAATTCTGAAATGTAACTTTAATCAAGGAGATTGAACACGGTAAAAATGTGTCTTGATGTTATACATATATAATGTCATATATAATGAATATGGCGTAGATATACCTTGGTTTTCAAGACATTGTATGAATTGAAGAACACAATTTCTATGAAAGTATAAACTGCCGTTTATATGCATGTCTTTGTTGTATTGTTTTGTTTATGTTTTTTGTTAAAAGACATATTTATTTTTTGTTATAAACCAAAACGTTTGTACTGTTAAAATGATTTACATCTAACCCTGAACTGAACTGGAATCAAAACGAATATTTGAAGTTGCAACATGTATCTCCAAAGTTATATAAATATTTATGTAATATCCATAGGCAAGATGGTTGAATATAACCTGTATATAATGGTAGGAAATTTTCCTGAACTAAAAGAAAAGAACGGCGATATATTTCCATGCACAAAGGACCTTATGCTACAATATTGAATACGTTCAAATTCATGATAACGCCATGATTATGATTTAATATGATTTATTTTTTAATCTGAGGTTGAATACTTTTGCTACAAATTGTGTTTACAGTCCCATAGCATTCTTACTTTGTTTGAATTTTGGTTTTTATTCTTACTCTATTCTGTGGATATATGCATCTAGCTATGAAATGCTATCTATTTTATTTACATATAAGATAAATCATACTATCATTTTTCTTATTCTTTACGACTTCATTTGAATGCAAAATTATATTATACAGTCATTTTTGCGTTACAAATTCTCTTTGGTATTACTGCACAACCACCTGCGACCACTTTAACGCTTTAATATACCGACACTTTGTTTATTTATACATTATGTTCCATTATGCAGTTGACGAAGGAAAGGTGATTGCTACAACTGATTTCAGTGAGATGGGAAAGGAGACTAACTGCAGGAAACCTACTAAACAAAGTTAATAAGGTACTGTCGAATTTTATATAAATATTTATGTAATATCCATAGGCAAGATGGTTGAATATAAACTGTATATAATGGTAGGAAAACTGTAATAACCCGAAAATCCGAGCTAGTTAAAATTTTTTATTTTGGCGATTTTAGCGAATTTTGAAGATTTAAAATAGATTATTTTAAATAATATCGACGAAAATTTATTTTGAATAGAATTTGAACATGTGTATTTATACGCGTCATCGTTAGAATATAAATATTTATATATAATTATAAATAGAATTGAAAATGGCGCGGTAGTTCGATAATTCGATTTCAAACTTCAATTGAATGTACCGGGTGCAAAAAAAACCGGATTTTAGTGAAACCAAAAACATTAGGATCTAATTGATAATATCTTTCCAACGAATCCGAAAAATCAAAATTTCATAGCGGGAATCAAAAGATATGTCCAGTTGAAAATTCTGAATAGTCGCTATGGAATTCAGGCCCTTAAAAATGGGAATTTTGCAAACGACCTCGGATTTCGACGAAACCACTTTTGTTGGATCCGTGATGTCAAATTATTGTTAGATTCCAAATTTCATAATTTTTCGAATCAATATGTGAGCGTGGCATAGGAAAACGTTTTTGACCAGTTTCAGTTGATTTTAATCGACTGGAAAATGGCCATTTTTCCAACGGTCTCAGAATTTGACGAAACTAGTTTTGTTAGGACCGTATCGTCAATACGAAGCTCGAAAATATTTTTCGGGAATTTTTCGAGTTAGTATGTGACCCCGGTAAATTGAAATGCGCGTTCAAAATCAATATATAAAGTTATATGTTGATTTTAACGGAAACTGATCGAAACGATCGAATCAGCTTACGATACATATCCCATTGTGTTCGGAAAGGGGGTAATTAGCTATGGACGACAGGCGGTGGGCCTCGTTTAAAGGTCGTATGTAAAAATCAACTTTTTGGGATTAAAAATAATAAAATATAAAACCCTTCTCTCCCCTTTCCTTTATCTCAGCCCCCCTAATTATACCAAATCGATTTTAGCAGAAGAAAAAAATGTATCGCGATGGCGGAAACCACCTCGAGGACGCCGTGCCACCGCCGCTCCAGGTGGCGCGCCACCGTCGAAGCCCTCCCCCCTCGTCAGTTCGAACCCCCCCCCTTTCGCTGGCGATCGACGCCCCCCCCCCCCCCAAAACCCCTTCCCAGTCAATGGAAACCCACTGTCCCTCATCAGCAGCCACCGCCCCCTCATTGACCACCACCTCCGCCTACCTAGCCTCGTCAGCATCGGGCGCCACCCCTGAAGCCTCCGACGACCGTTGTAGACCCCTCCCTTTCAAAACCCGCTGCGCCGCGCCAACCACCCCACCGAGCTGCTGCATCCACCCTAGTCTCCTCCCCCTTCGATTCACAGTGAGTTTAATAACTTTTTATTTATAAAAACTGATTTTTTTTATTCAGTAAAAACAAATTTTTCTTTAATATAAGGTTTAGATTTTTAGTTAAAGAAAAGTTATGGTTTTAATGGAGATAAAGTTTATATTTTTATTTATGATAAGTTTATATTATTATTTGAGTAAAGAATATATTTTTATAAACGAAAAAGTCGGAATTATATACATGATAAAGGTGTAATTTTTAAAGGGTAAAAATACGATCTTTATATTTTTAGAATAATAAAACTATGATTTTTATTATATGTAGATGATAAAAATATAATTTTTACATTATAGAAAGGTTCAAAATATGATTTTTATATATTGAATAGCGAAGTAAAAATTCGATTTTTATATATTGACTAGCGAAGTAAAAATTCAATTTTTATATATTGAATAGCGAGGTAAAAATTCGATTTTTATATATTGAATAGCGAAGTAAAAATGTGATTTTTATATATGTAGTGGCTACGGGCGACGAAAGAGATAAGAGGCGAGAACGACGAAGATTTCTCTAAATGAAGTGTCATGGAGTTGGGATAGCTATCGGTGAGAACTTCTCACGTTTCAAATTTTCTTTTTCTAGTTATATGTATATACTAGGATGCAGACGGTGTTTAATAGCACCCGACACCCGTCATCCACAGACCATGGATTGCTTGTTTGTTTGATTGATGTGTTGTGAAAATTGGTTGTGAAGTTGAGGTGAAACCGATAATAAATGTAGATAGTTGAAATAAATAAATTATCGTTAAAAATATAATTTTTAACGTGAAAGTGAGTAAATAAATATTTATAAACAAATCGGCCGATTTGTTTATATACATTGATTTGACTAATATTGATTGGGTCGATAAATTTTACACATCGCCCAACTGCACAAATAAAAATAAGTGTTTGTTGATTTGAAACCCCACACGGGTATTGGGATAAAATACGACATACACTAATCCCAATAATTGGTTGTGGTTCGATCGATTGATTGACAGGCTGTTATAAGCGTTAGATATCTATATTTGATGCTTATACAGTGTAGTGCACTTTAGATGATGGTTGATTATTTATCGTTGCTATTATATACATGTGTTGGATGGAATCCATATAATTAACTTTATATGGTAATTGATTGGGCCTCATTCCAATCGGGAAAATAAAGAATAGTATAAAGTAAAGGTTCATGTGTTGACCATACTCATCCGTTGAGATTAGTCATGTGTTGAACGAAATATTTTAACAATAAAATTTATATCTTTATCACTATAAAGTAAAGGTTCATGTGTTGACCGTACTCATCCGTTGAGATTAGTCATGTGTTGAACGAAATATTTTAACAATAAAATTTACATCTTTATCATATTTGAAATTAGAAACTAACTGGAAAATAGATAAGATGAGTGGTCTCCTGAATATGGATCTGATGTTGGTTTCGGCCTTCGGGGTTAATATTTAGGGAATCATTCTCTTACTAGTTTACGGTTGGAGTCTGATTTGAAATCAAACGATAGATACCATAATTTTTATAAAATATATTAAATAACAAAAAGAGTCACACGTGGACAGTACTCATTCGTTGAGATTAGTCGTGTGTTGACAAAAATATAGATTCACGTATTGAATAGGATAAATATTCAATTGTTGAATAGAATAACGGAATTATTGAAATATACAAAGCCGTGTTAATTAGAGATGCGCTATTTTGACGCGAACGATATTTATATCGATTATATTCGTTTTTAAATTTGAATTGAATAGAAGACCAATTTGAATTGAATTGAAAACGAATTCGAATTGAATTGAAAACGAATTCGAATTGAAAACGAATTGAAATGAATTCAAATTGAATTGAAATTTGAATTGAATAGAAATGGATTTTAAAACGAATTTATAAGGAAAAAAATTCAATTTTGATTTGAATTGAAATGGAAGTTGAAATTGTTTTTGAAACAAATTTAAATCTATTTATATAATTCATTTTAAATAGAAATCGACAAAATATATATTATATATATTATATATATAATATAATGGCCTGAATAGAACGCACCGCGCCGCGGCAGTTCGTGAATTTCGACCATTTATTTCAAACGGACATTACGGGAGATCCGACCATCGGATTCTCCTAAAACCGGAACTGTTGGGTTCGTATCGAAAAGAGCTTTCAGACGAATATTAGAAATTTGAAATCTAACGGTTGGATTTGGGGATACGTCCAAATCAAATTTGGATAAGGTCGCTGAAGTGCAGTTCGATGGCCGTTGATGGAAATCGACTGTACGGGCCTTGATAAAATTATTAAAAATAGTAATAATTTGTGTAAAATCATACGAAATGATTTGGGAAGAATTGGGATGAAAAACTATATATTTGAAAAGATAAAAATAGATTTTTATCGAAATGAACTAGTTTTGAACTAATATTAAAACCCATTTATTTTTAAATAAATAAACTGGATTTGAAATGGGTTGTAAATAGAATTGATTTGTGGGTTTATCGTGAAGGGTGTTTTAAATAACACTTGTTCTTTGACCCGATAATAATTAGAATGAGATTTGGGTTTGTCGTGAACTGTGTTTTAAATGGCATTAGTTCTTTAACCCAGTAAAAGGAGTTTTAATGAATCTGCAATTAGACTGAAACGTGAATTGATAATTTAAGTTATCAAATTTAGAAAGTGAGCGAGAATGGAGTATCACCAGTTTTGCTCCAAGCGATAGTTAAATCTTTAATTAGATTTGAACGTGAAATGATAATTAATTTTACCGGTAACATCGTGGTGTTAGATATGAAGTATTACCAGTTTTGCTTCATGGGATGAATAGGTTGGGATTGGGAAATAAAATAAATAATTACTTCGGTGTGGTTCGCTAATCTCGACTAGTTTGGGAAAACCATAATTTGGTTTGAAATGACATCCAAAGGAAGATTAAAGGATAAATTTTAAAGAATTTATCTTGGATAAAATTAATGGGAACCTTTCCCTAAGAATTGTTCTCTTGCTAATTTACGGTTAGTGACTAATGAAATGGAATGAGGCGTATGTTGTGTAACATTTGTTTTTTTAATATACGCGGGTTGTTCGGAAAGGCCGGGTTTATACCCATTCTGAATAACCGATTCGACGATATGTCGAAGATGAAGACGGTGGTCGAAGACTGGAAGTCTTCACATCGTTTGGGTGATTACTGAGGATCTTGATTGGGCTGTACACCCAAGATGAGGGAATCAGTTGGTGGTCGTCCAGACGTACTTGGAGATCGATGGATATGCAAGGAAAGTGCCTCCGGTTTCGTTCAGACCCAGAATGAACTTGTAAATGGATTGTGTGTCTGACATTGGATTTTATTCTGTGTTGATTGATTTCTGTTAAATATACATCTGTTTGGCGGCGGAGAATTTATTCTCTTGCTTAACGCCCTTCTCTGAGACGTACGAGCTCAGAGGTTGTATATCGATGGACATCAGTCGCATGGCATGAATTGCCTGTGTGACATACTGAGTTGCATGGAACAAGGCTTCTGTTGAAAAGCAATGTCTTGTGGTTGATGATCAAAGCACGGCCTTTGTGGCGTAGCTTTGTGTATAACGTGAATTCGCGAGCCTCACACCTCGGTATAAGTCAAAAACGGGATATGGACCGTTGGGAGAACACGACGTTTCTTTCTAGCTTTGGTGGTGTCAGTGACTTACCAGCCCTGACATTTATATACTTTTCACCTTTGTGGTTGTTGGAATGAGACGCCTCGATATTAGGTCTGTAAGGACCGGGAAACGTGTATTCAGGAATTTCCAATCCTCAAACGTAAGAGAGGACCGGCCCAGCCGAATCCAGGGTTACCCAGAGTGTGTAGTCCTGAGGCATTTGTTAGAATGTCTCGAAGCGGAGAGGAGCTTGCCCCTTGCCTCGACTCATGACGGAAATCCAATTTCCAATACGTGTATTTCGGTTTTATTTGTAGAGCCTAGTATGGCGACATGATAGATGTTACCCATGCTGCCTAGGATTGATATTTATGATTGAAAATGTCTTGACACTATACACTTATAATAGTATCAAATGATTTGTTTAAGACGTACCAAGCATGTTTGGCTATTATAAGGGAAAACCCTATCCTCCGGCTTGCGTTGCATTGTGTGATGGGACCTGGGTCTTATAATAGCTGCATTTTTCGAAAAAGCATTGCGTTGTTTATCCTATGCACTGGTATTCTTGGGAGGAAACCCGTTCCGTGTTATACGACGTGGTCCCTTGAATTACTCTCTTTTAAAGTAAAGTTTTAAATAACTGTTTTAGTTCTCACACTAGTCACATGACTGACCTGGAGTTTATTGTTTTAACCTAAACTCTGGGTGCCCCTATTTTCGACACGGGAAGCTAGTAGTTTTGGTTTTGCAGATTTATATTCACAGGATCCTGATTTACAGCTGGAACGATGCTCGGAAAGCTCTATATCCGTGTATTACTTTCAGTTGTGTTTTGTATTATTTTTCCGCTGCTATGCAATACGGTATTTAAATCTATGATAATTATCGAATGTAATTTATTCATTTATACTCTGTATATTCTTGTATTATGATGGAATTGTTGTAATAACAATGAAATGTTCTTCCGTCTGCGTTCTGTTTTGTCTTGTCCTCGCAGTAATTCGTTCTTTCTCATCTCTTCGGAGACCGGGGAAGTTCGGGTCGCTACATTTGGTATCAGAGCTTTGGTTTACAGAGCTCGAGAACAAGATACATTTGAACCATACGAAAGAATTCATCAGATATTGGATTAGTAATATCCAATTAGAATGACTCGTTAGAGATAGGATCAGTAGTATCCTAGAACGAGTGTGAAGAGTATATTTTTCAAATGAAAACAATTTTGTTTTGAAAATTTAAACCATTTTATACGTATTTGAATATTTTATTTGTATTGAATATGGACAATCGAGTATATAAAGATTTTGCATATACGCGTCATGAACGTATATTCGAAGTTTTAATATACTGGATAGATATAAAATCACATCCTAGACACCCGAAGATGATTCTGATGATTGATATATCATCATCAGAATTTGTGTTCGTGTTTCAAAGGTGTGATTTTCTATATATTTCCATCAGACTGGTGTGAGAACCAAAACTTATATAGCTAGATTTATTTGTTGTGGTTTGGCATCAAAACATGATTTTCAGTATACATATCAAAATTATGAATTTGAAACGTTAAATTCACTAATGGATTGATGTTTGTGTTGTTTGTTTATTTGTTTGATAATTTTGAACCATTACGCCTAATTGAACCAAATATTGAATTATATTGAAATTAGTTGCATTTGCTTGCATATACATGTACTTACATTGAACAGGTCATAGAACGTAGGCTAGAGCCGAGAATAAAATTTGTTTTCCCGACAAATAGGTACATATTTACTATAATTTACTGTTTTGTTTGGGTGATGATGATTTTATGAGCCTATTGGCTAGCCACTTGGCTTTTTCTTTTTCTTTTTGAGATCAGAAGGCCTGTATGGCAATTTCGGGATTTTCCCGTGGCTCCCGGTGCAGGGGAGGTTATGGCGAAAATTTTCGAAAATTTATAGCTAAATTTTTGAAAATTTGAAAATTCTCAGAGACTGAAAAGTTGGAGAATGCAAGCCAGATCGAACGTAGAGTTAATTAATCAAACCACTTTCGACTTTGTTCCTTTTCGGGGAAGAAAAGTTTTAAGTGGGGGAGATTGTAATAACCCGAAAATCCGAGCTAGTTTAAATTTTTTATTTTGGCGATTTTAGCGAATTTTGAAGATTTAAAATAGATTATTTTAAATAATATCAACGAAAATTTATTTTGAATAGAATTCGAACGTGTGTATTTATACACGTCGTCGTTAGAATATAAATATTTATATATAATTATAAATAGAATTGAAAATGGCGCGGTAGTTCGATAATTCGATTTCAAACTTCAATTGAATGTACCGGGTGCAAAATAAACCGGATTTTAGTGAAACCAAAAACATTAGGATCTAATTGATAATATCTTTCCAACGAATCCGAAAAACCAAAATTTCATAGTGGGAATCAAAAGATATGTCCAGTTGAAAATTCCGAATAGTCGCTATGGAATTCAAGCCCTTAAAAATGGGAATTTTGCAAATGACCTCGGATTTCGACGAAACCACTTTTGTTGGATCCGTGATGTCAAATTATTGTTAGATTCCAAATTTCAAAATTTTTCGAATCAATATGTGAGCGTGGCATAGGAAAACGTGTTTGACCAGTTTCAGTTGATTTTAATCGACTGGAAAATGGCCATTTTTTCCAACGGTCTCAGAATTCGACGAAACTAGTTTTGTTAGGACCGTATCGTCAATACGAAGTTAGAAAATATTTTTCGGGAATTTTTCGAGTTAGTATGTGACCCCGGTAAATTGATATGCGCGTTCAAAATCAATATATAAAGTTATATGTTGATTTTAACGGAAACTGATCGAAACGATCGAATCAGCTTATGATACATATCCCATTGTGTTCGGAATGGGGGTAATTAGCTATGGACGATTGGCGGTGGGCCTTGTTTAAAGGTCGTATGTAAAAGTCAACTTTTTGAGATTAAAAATAATAAAATATAAAACCCTTCTCTCTCCTTTCCTTTATCTCAGCCCCCCCAATTATACCAAATCGATTTTAGCAGAAGAAAAAAAAGTATCGCGATGGCGGAAACCACCTCGAGGACGCCGTGCCACCGCCGCTCCAGGTGGCGCGCCATCGTCGAAGCCCTCCCCCCCTCGTCAGTTCGAACCCCCCTTTCGCTGGCGATCGACCCCCCCCCCAAAACCCCTTCCCAGTCGATGGAAACCCACCGTCCCTCATCAGCAGCCACCGCCCCCTCATTGACCACCACCTCCGCCTCCCTAGCCTCGTCAGCACCGGGCGCCACCCCTGAAGCCTCCGACGACCGTTGCAGACCCCCCTCCCTTTCAAAACCCACTGCCTCGCGCCAACCACCCCACCGAGCTGCTGCATCCACCCCAGTCTCCTCCCCCTTCGATTCACAGTGAGTTTAATAACTTTTTATTTATAAAAACTGATTTTTTTTATTTAGTAAAAACAAATTGTTCTTTAATATAAGGTTTAGGCTTTTAGTTAAAGAAAAGTTATGGTTATAATGAAGATAAAGTTTATATTTTTATTTATGATAAGTTTATATTATTATTTGAGAAAAGAATATATTTTTATAAACGAAAAAGTCGGAATTATATACATGATAAAGGTGTAATTTTTAAAGGGTAAAAATACGATCTTTATATTTTTAGAATAATAAAACTATGATTTTTATTATATGTAGATGATAAAAATATAATTTTTACATTATAGGAAGGTTCAAAATATGATTTTTATATATTGAATAGCGAAGTAAAAATTCGATTTTAATATATTGACTAGCGAAGTAAAAATTCGATTTTTATATATTGAATAGCGAGGTAAAAATTCGATTTTCATATATTGAATAGCGAAGTAAAAATGTGATTTTTATATACGTAGTGGCTATGGGCGACGAAAGAGATAAGAGGCGAGAACGACGAAGATTTCTCTAAATGAAGTGTCGTGGAGTTGGGATAGCTATCGGTGAGAACTTCTCACCTTTCAAAATTTCTTTTTCTAGTTATATGTATATACTAGGATGCAGACGGTGTTTAGTAGCACCCGACACCCGTCATCCACAGTTGATGTGTTGTCAAAATTGGTTGTGATGTTGAGGTGAAACCGATAATAAATGTAGATAGTTGAAATAAATTAATTATCGTTAAAAATATAATTTTTAACGTGAAAGTGAGTAAATAAATATTTATAAACAAATCGGCCGATTTGTTTATATACACTGATTTGACTGATATTGATTGGATCGATAAATTTTACACATCGCCCAACTGCACAAATAAAAATATGTGTTTTTTGATTTGAAACCCCACACGGGTATTGGGATAAAATACGGCATACACTAATCCCAATAATTGGTTGTATGTCGATCGATTGATTGACAGGCTGTTATAAGCGTTAGATATCTATATTTGATGCTTATACAGTGTAGTGCACTTTGGATGATGGTTGATTATTTATCGTTGTTATTATATACATGTGTTGGATGGAATCCATATAATTAACTTTATATGGTAATTGATTGGGCCTCATTCCAATCGGGAAAATAAAGAATAGTATAAAGTAAAGGTTCATGTGTTGACCGTACTCATCCGTTGAGATTAGTCATGTGTTGAACGAAATATTTTAACAATAAAATTTATATGTTTATCACTATAATGTAAAGGTTCATGTGTTGATCGTACTCATCCGTTGAGATTAGTCATGTGTTGAACGAAATATTTTAACAATAAAATTTACATCTTTATCATATTTGAAATTAGAAACTAACTGGAAAATAGATAAGATGAGTGGTCTCCTGAATATGGATCTGATGTTGGTTTCGGCCTTCGGGGTTAATATTTAGGGAATCATTCTCTTACTAGTTTACGGTTGGAGTCTGATTTGAAATCAAACGATAGATACCATAATTTTTATAAAATATATTAAATAACAAAAAGAGTCACACGTGGACAGTACTCATTCGTTGAGATTAGTTGTGTGCTGACAAAAATATAGATTCACGTATTGAATAGGATAAATATTCAATTGTTGAATAGAATAACGGAATTATTGAAATATATAAAGCCGTGTTGATTAGAGATGCGCTATTTTGACGCGAACGATATTTATATCGATTATATTCGTTTTTAAATTTGAATTGAATTGAATAGAAGACCAATTTGAATTGAATTGAAAACGAATTCAAATTGAATTGAAAACGAATTCGAATTGAATTGAAAACGAATTGAAATGAATTCAAATTAAATTGAAATGAATTCAAATTGAATTGAAATTTGAATTGAATAGAAATGGATTTTAAAATGAATTTATAAGGAAAAAATTCAATTTTGATTTGAATTGAAATGGAAGTTGAAATTGTTTTTGAAACAAATTTAAAACTATTTATATATTTCGTTTTAAATAGAAATCGACGAAATATATATTATATATATAATATAATGGCCTGAATAGAACGCGCCGCGCCGCGGCAGTTCGTGAATTTTGACCATTTATTTCAAACGGACATTACGTGAGATCCGACCGTCGGATTCTCCTAAAACCGGAACCGTTGGGTTTGTATCGAAAAGAGCTTTCAAATGAATATTAAAAATTTGAAATCTAACGGTTGGATTTGGAGATACGTCCAAATCAAATTTGGAAATGGTCGCTACAAGTGCAGTTCGATGGCCATTGATGGAAATCGAATGTACGGGCCTTGATAAAATTATTAAAAATAGTAATAATTTGTGTAAAATCATAAGAAATGATTTGGGAAAAATTGGGATGAAAAACTCCATATTTGAAAAGATAAAAATAGATTTTTATCGAAATGAACTAGTTTTGAACTAATATTAAAATCCATTATTTTTAAATAAATAAACTGGATTTGAAATGGGTTGTTAATAGAATTGATTTGTGGGTTTATCGTGAAGGGTGTTTTAAATAACACTTGTTCTTTGATCCGATAATAATTAGAATGAGATTTGGGTTTGTCGTGAACTGTGTTTTAAATGGCATTAGTTCTTTAACCCAGTAAAAGGAGTTTTAATGAATCTGCAATTAGATTGAAACGTGAATTGATAATTTAAGTTATCAAATTTAGAAAGTGAGCGAGAATGGAGTATCACCAGTTTTGCTCCAAGCGATAGTTAAATCTTTAATTAGATTTGAACATGAAATGGTAATTAATTTTACCGGTAACATCGTGGTGTTAGATATGAAGTATTACCAGTTTTGCTTCATGGGATGAATAGGTTGGGATTGGGAAATAAATTAAATAATTACTTCGGTGTGGTTCGCTAATCTCGACTAGTTTGGAAAAACCATAATTTGGTTTGAAATGACATCCAAAGGAAGATTAAAGGATAAATTTTAAAGAATTTATCTTGGATAAAATTAATGGGAACCTTTCCCTAAGAATTGTTCTCTTGCTAATTTACGGTTAGTGACTAATGAAATGGAATGAGGCGTATGTTGTGTTTGTGTAACATTTGTTTTTTTAATATACGCGGGTTGTTCGGAAAGGCCGGGTTTATACCCATTCTGAATAACCGATTCGACGATATGTCGAAGATGAAGATGGTGGTCGAAGACCGGAAGTCTTCACATCGTTTGGGTGATTACTGATGATCTTGATTGGGCTGTACACCCAAGATGAGGGAATCAGTTGGTGGTCGTCTAGACGTACTTGGAGATCGATGGATATGCGAGGAAAGTGCCTCCGGTTTCGTTCAGACCCAGAACGAAATTGTAAATGAATTGTGTGTCTGACATTGGATTTTATTCTGTGTTGATTGATTTCTGTTAAATATACATCTGTTTGGCAGCGGAGAATTTATTCTCTTGCTTAACGCCCTTCTCTGAGACGTACGAGCTCAGAGGTTGTATATCGATGGACATCAGTCGCATGGCATGAATTGCCTGTGTGGCATACTGAGTTGCATGGATCAAGGCTTCTGTTGAAAAGCAAAGTCTTGTGGTTGATGATCAAAGAACGGCCTTTGTGGCGTAGCTTTGTGTATAACGTGAATTCGCGAGCCTCACATCTCGGTATGAGTCAAAAACAGGATACGGACCGTTGGGAGAACACGACGTTTCTTTCTAGCTTTGGTGGTGTCAGTGACTTAGCAGCCCTGACATTTATATACTTTTCACCTTTGTGGTTGTTGGAATGAGGCGCCTCGATATTAGGTCTGTAAGGACCGGGAAACGTGTGTTCAGGAATTGCCAATCCTTAAACGTAAGAGAGGACCGGCCCAGCCGAATCCAGGGTTACCCAGAGTGTGTAGTCCTGAGGCATTTGCTAGAATGTCTCGAAGTGGAGAGGAGCTTGCCCCTTGCCTCGACTCATGACGGAAATCCAATTTTCAATACGTGTATTTCAGTTTTATTTGTAGAGCCTAGTATGGCGACATGATAGATGGTACCCATGCCGCCTAGGATTGATATTTATGATTGAAAATGTTTTGACACTATACACTTATAATAGTATCAAATGATTTGTTTAAGACGTACCAAGCCTGTTTGGCTATTATAAGGGAAAACCCTATCCTCCGGCTTGCGTTGCATTGTGTGATAGGACCTGGGTCTTATAATAGCTGCATTTTTCGAAAAAGCATTGCGTTGTTTATCCTATGCACTGGTATTCTTGGGAGGAAACCCGTTCCGTGTTATACGGCGTGATCCCTTGAATTACTCTCTTTTAAAGTAAAGTTTTAAATAACTGTTTTAGTTCTCACACCAGTCACATGACTGACCTGGAGTTTATTGTTTTAACCTAAACTCTGGGTGCCCCTATTTTCGACACGGGCAGCTAGTAGTTTTTATTTTGCAGATTTATATTCACAGGATCCTGATTTACAGCTGGAACGATGCTCGGAAAGCTCTGTATCCGTGTATTACTTTCAATTGTGTTTTGTATTATTTTTCCGCTGCTATGCAATACTGTATTTAAATCTCTGATAATTATCGAATGTAATTTATTCATTTATGCTCTGTATATTCTTGTATTCTGATGGAATTGTTGTAATAACAATGAAATGTTCTTCCGTCTGCGTTCTGTTTTGTCTTGTCCTCACAGTAATTCGTTCTTTCTCATCTCTTCGGAGACCGGGGAAGTTCGGGTCGCTACAAAAACTTACTTTGTTCCAGTTTTGGTTTTAATTCTTACTCTATTCTGTGGATATATGCAGCCAGCTATCACATACTATCTACATTATTTACATATACCATAAATCCTACTTTCATTTTTCTTATTCTTTATGACTTCATTTGAGTACAAAATTATATTATAAACTCAATTTTACGTTATAAATTCTGCTTCGTATTGCTACACACCCACCAGTGACCAAATTATCACTTTAATATACCAACACTTTGTTTATTTACAGATTCCGTTCCAGTATGCAGTTGAGGAAGGAAAGCTGATTGCTACAGATGATTTCAGTGACATGGGAAAGGAGACCAACCTCAGGAAATCTACTAAACACAGTTAATAAGGTAGTCTACAATGGATTCAACATCGTAATGTTGTAAATTAACAGAACATTTATACATGGCTTTTTTTCCAGCTTAATGGAATGGAACCAAACAACCAAAATCAATCATTTGCGCTACATCCAACAAAATCTTCAATGAAATGCTACATTAAATAGGACCATTGAGCAAATATCTAATGACAGATGCAAGTAATCAGCGGCTGAGAATGGAAATCCAACATTCTATTATGGGTTATAGGACCTCTACAAGGTATGTTCTAACACAACATTTCTCTGTTTTTTTATATAATATATTATAACACTCTCTAGGCAGATTGAATATTATGCCAACTTCGACGGTTAAAAAATACGATATATCCTATATATATATATATATATATATATATATATATATATATATGTGAAGAAAATCAGACTAGAATCTTTGCATTTCCAATTTATTTTTCACATATTAAGCCAATAGGACCACTCTTCTCTATCATTGATATGAAATCATACTTTCTTTCAGTAGTTTGTTAGTTTTGTGTGCACTGTATACTTTCTAACCTTCAAACATTCTTTTAATATGCAGTTATGCGAAATAAAGACACCCACACGTACATATGCAAGCCCATGTCCAGCTTCCCTTCCACACATGCGCTAGGACGTCCGCTACCTGTGCGTACGTTTATAACCTTAAAACACTGTCTTCGATGGTTAAACAATACGATATATATAAATATAGGTGAAGATAATAAGACTACAATCTTTGCATTTCCTATTTATTTTTCACATATTAACTCAACAGTACTGTTCTTCTCTGTCTTAGCTCTGAAATCATACTTTCTTTCAGTAGTCTGTCAGTTTTGTGTACACTGTATAGTTTGTCACCTTAAAACATTATTGTTATAAGCAATTATGCGAATTAAAGACACCCACACGTACATATGCTAGCCCATGTCCACCTTCCGTTGCACACATGCGCTAGGGCGTTCGCTACCTGCGTGTAGGTTTATAACCTTCAAATTTTTTTGAAAAAATTGATTATGTTACCCAAATGACACGCACATGTGCATGCACATGTACTCATATTTTAGCGTTTTCGATTATCTCTCTGCGATCTGGGTATCCATAACCTCTAATTTGATTCACACAATATATAACTCATACACTAGAAATAAATAAACTAGACATAAATTTGACATTGCAATTATTACATGCATAAAATGTCTCAGCCTCCTTTTGTTCAACAAAGTCACTTTTCAAACATTACATATGTTCCTTTTGGAAGCCTAATTTTATCATAATCAAGTTGTTGCTCCTGTTCATAATACGCTTCGACTTTTAATGTGTTTAAATTGAATTGCCTTTTTCAGTCAAAAGTAAAAGGATTACATTCTGAACTTAAAATATTCACTATATTTAAATTATTCATGTTATAGATACATTTGTTTTGTTATGTAACCTGATTTTGCTTCGCTTGCATCTCAGTTTTTATATTGGTTGATTCTTCTACATACATTTGTAATTTTGATTTAATATAAGTTTTCAAGACTATATTGCATCATAAGGTAACCTAGGTAAATTCGCCGTTCGCCAGCAGCATTTATGTTTTCCACCATACAATACATGATCATGGTTTTTTTTTCTTCTGCGCCCACTCAGTCTTCCCCTTTTTCCTCCTACTATTTCTCTAGATCTATTACTTTATTCCTGCGTTTTGTAACCAACTACAACAAATTATGGAAATACAATGTCTCGAATAACCAACTAAAATGCTATACAATTCATTATCACGGTTTTACTTCGCACAGTCAATCATCCCCTTATTCCTCCTACTATTTCTCCAGATCTATTTCTTTATTCCTGTGTTTTTTAACCAACTAAAATAAAAAAAATTGAAAATACAATGCCTTTCCTACTACTATAAATGCATACTCCCAACCCCATATTTGTATCCATTCTCCTACTCCTGCCTTACTATCATTTTACTTCTCTCTACAACTAATATGCCAAAGGTATGTTTTTTTACTTCATTTTTTTTTTTTACATCTTTCAGTTTTCTAATTATTTAGTGACTACAAAATAACACGTCGTCTGAGTAATACAACCTAAAGCTTCACAACAACTCAAAGACACATCAGTATCCTCTTCTGCCAAGAGGTCGAAGCGTAAAACCACGCGTTCAACAAAACATGTGCGGACAGGAAATTGTGGTCAAACCGATATCACAAACGATGTCTCCAACCCAACTATGTCTCAAATTCAACCTGAAAATGTTGTCGCTTCAGATCAATTCGTTGTTGTCCCCCCCGCTCCAACTAATAACGACATTGTCGTTTACGATGACGATTTTGACTGGGACGCCTATTTAAATATTCCTGAAGTCAAATCTCATCTTGAAGAATGTGACAGGATTGCTGCTGAAATACATGCAAATCGTTCACGCCAATCCGGCTAATAATTATATGTTTTAACTTATGTTTCCATCTTTCTCATTGCTGTCAATAAGTTATGTACTCCACTTTTATGCATGTTTTTTCATTTCCAGTTATGTATTCCGTTTGTAACGGTCAACTAATAAATTGTTCTTTGAATTCCCAGTTTCGTATTCTGTACTTCCTGTCATTGAATAAACTGCTGTGATGTTTACTCCTTTTTTCCTCTCTTGCAATAATTTATAATTAACTAATAACCATGCTGCAAATGCATATTCCACAATTTCTACTTCATTTGCGTGCGGACCTATATCACACTATACAAATCGTACTATTACCATTATAAAAATAATACTTACATGTAGAAGGAAAAATAATTACATACACGAACCTTGTATCATTACCCAGTTAATTTTCATGCTTTGTTGCTGTGTTTCTCCATGTACAAATAACAACAAAGCTTTCATTTTTAATACATTATCAAAACTACATACAAATTGTAAACTATCATGCCATCTTATGCGGTAGTTCATTAGTCAACAACACCATGTTCTTTTCCATTTTGATATAAATATTAATGAAATATTTATACGTAATCTAAATTTATTTATTTATTCAATATCGTGCATGCGTAATCATGTTTATTTTTTGATACAAGGATCACTATTAGGCGTGTGTGTACATAATCTAATGAATTATGAGAATGACAATTGCAATTACAGTTTGTATTATATATGGAAATAGTTTATGATGAGCTGAAACTAAATGAATAAATTAGTCATTAAGGTTTAATCATATAATTTTACGTGCTCGGTTCAAAGAACTCCAAGTAGTTAAACTGACAATATGACTCATCTATCCTTAATGTTACTTTTTTTTAATTTGTTGATGATGATTAAGACTATAATTTTGGTGCACTAATGAAGTATGCAGATCATACGGTACTTGAAGTGAGCACGAAAACATGGTGTTGGGGGTATTTGCACTGCCACATGAAAAACCATAGCAGTTACGGACGAGAGGATATCAAATGCTTTATGGACCACTGTATGTAGGAATTTTTCGAATGGCGGCGGTGGAAGATGTGAAAAGATTCAAACGCAAGGAATAAGCGATGATGAGAAAATCAAGGATCAACGTTATTGCACGAGTAAATGTGCGTGCTTGGTTTATCTTTCTGCTTGCAATGCTCTTCATACAAAATAGCTGACAAGTTTTCCACTTGAAACAGTAAGGTTTGTTGTTCTCATTACTATCTTACTTTTTACTGCACGTGTTTTCCTATGTTAACAAAGCCAACTACGCCACACCATTTATTCGTGTGTTAAAAAAATTGCTGGTGCATAATCCTTCTGTCATCTACACACCAATTGCAAGAGCTCCTTTCTACTTTTCCGTTTTATCTGCAGTATACTGAACTTATGTTTCATCAATTACTAGGATTTGTTTTTTTGGTTCAGTAGATTCATGATTTAACACTTACTGCATTTGCATTAATTTTATACTAATCTGAGATAATTTAAATTATTTATACCACACGGTTTTTTTTTTTTTGCGACTTGGACACATAGGGCTTTGTCAGGTTACCACATGCTTTGTTAGAATAGTTACAGGAAAAGTGTGTAAATTCACACTAACTTTATTTTGTGATTAACATTTTGTTCAGATGGTTACAAGAAAAAAAAAATTGCACCAATATATGTTATGTTCGTTATATGAATCGTTCTTTTCACTACTATCTGGAACATTCTCCATGCACCTTTAATTTTGATCACCACTCCTGCTTATACACTCATAATACTACAATAGCTGTACAAATGCAAGACTTTTTCCTATTTTTTAAACATATATGTACCGGCGTGCAGCCAGTATGAATTATAATATCCCTACTTAACAGGTCAACTATCCATGAGCTTTTCTAGCAAATGTGAACAAGTCAATTATGACTCAGTATCCATCTTCCACATTTTATTTACACGTTATTATTTTTTTCCTCCTTTCCTATGTTTTTTGAAATCCACCTTCTACATCATATTCAATATCAATGGAGTCACAACAAAGAGAAAGACGACGTTGTGCACAACAAGCTCGACGTCTTCAAACAAGACAAACAACAACGGACCAAACTAATCTACCTCTCCATCCCCCTCAATCCTCAGGTTTATTATGCATTTTCCTACTCAATTTTTATATTACTCATGGACCATGGTTTCAACAATTTTGTTTCCTTTTCGCGCTTTATACCTGAAAATTCAAAATGTCTTCTTTTCTGTCTTCCCACTTATTGTAACTGTTTTCCCTTTTAATCAAATAAGTGGGCTGTTAACTCATGGTTTTAAATTTTCATGCTTTTGCCATTGTGGTTGTTTGTTGCTGCCTTATTTTGAATATAGTTTAATTTCATATATGCTATTGCTACTGTATCTTTTTTTTCACAATTTTTCTTTTTTGCCATGATTTCAAAAGTGACACTTTTCAAATATAAGATATTTTTTTCTATTTTACCTCTTTGTACTTCAACTTACATGCACATATTGTGAATGCTACATATATATATCTCCACTATAAAACAAATTCAAGCTGTTTGTTTATGTACCGACGGTTTCTAAACTTTTTTCTTTTCGCTGGATTTTACCTTCAAAGTTTAATTTATATATTTCCCCTTATTGTAAATGTTTTCCTCATTTCAATAGATATGCAGGCTGTTACCACATGCTTTTGGCTTTGTGGTCCTCTGCTGCAACCTCATTTTGATTATACTACAATTTCATATTACATATTTTTATACGCTGATTCTAATACGATAAGTGAAACTATTTCCTTCACTGCAACTGTGCTTTACTGATCTCATGACTATACCTTACTTTTATTTTTGGAAACATTGATTTAAACTAGGACAAAAAAGACAATATTATGTCATTTCTGCATGTTAAGTTTTATTAATGGTTTCCGATCATATAACTTTTTACATTAACAAAGTGTGTATGACTTGGAACTTTAATACTTAATATTTTTCTTTACTGTTTGATCAACAATATTTTAATATTTACATTGGCATCTATATTTATTCCCATTATTATCACACCTGAGAGCTAAAAATTCATATATTTGCAATCCTATATTAGGTGGTGGTAGTACAACATCTGCCACAAGTTTGAGATCTAAATTTTGCATTCTTATTTTCCCTTTAAATTTTTCATTACTATTAAATATACTCCATTTCCGTCTTTTACGGTATGCAACTCCGTATTATATAATATTTTTGTATTCAATCCCAATTCGTCTACGTCCTAATAATTATATTTACGCATAATGTTAAACACTCATCATTTTGGATAAAATTGATCATGTCTCATGCACATGAATTTCTACAGTGCTAATGGTGTAATCATTTTTTTCACAAGATTTTGTAAATTCTCCCATACAGTTATCTTCAAGTTTTATTTTTGGAAGAAAATAAAATATAAAAACATGCATAATTATGATCCATCATCCGTGCATCACGTCCATTTTTGGATGTGGTCCATTCAGAAACTATTCACTATCTATAAACTTTTGAACAACATACAAAAGTGTCATTATCACATGCACTAACTTTTCTTCAGCATCACACTATTTTTACTCTTCATTTTCCAAAATCAGTTTACCGTTACGTACCATTTTGTTTATATTTTTTTTTCAATAATTCCACCATTACTTCATTCATTAACACATGCAAACAGGGAAGCTCTAAACAATATAACATTTGATCTCCAAACTCCTACTGCATGTGATATCAACTAAATAGTGCACCATTATTATAATTCTGCTAAGTATTGAACATTACTGTACCTGTGCAATTATGACCACACACAATATTCCTTTTTATGCCATTCATCTTTTTGTTTCCTTTCTGACTTATAATTCGCACTGATTTTGTCATAATAACCATTTCTGCTTGCATACATGACTGTAGGTACTTCAACACTAACGCAAGACGAAAATTTAACACCTCTACCAGCAATTATTACTGGCCATAACCATGGACGAAATTTTATAGCAACCACACTTTACCGGAAACATCAACTGCCGCATCCAACATACTGCAATTTCTGCACCGTAAATATATTTTTTCATGAAACCTTACACAGCTGCTGTTCCGGTGGTTCGATCGATATTCAACGTCCTACGACAATACCACCAAAATTACTCAGCTTATTTCAAGATCAAGGGGAGGTTGGCAGTCATTTCCGAACAAACATCCGATCGTATAACAATGCATTTTCCTTCACGTCCATGGGTGCATCAATTGATCAAAACCTAGCCAATGGTAGAGATGGTGTGTACACGTGCCATGCACAAGGATCAATATATCACAGTATCGGAAGTGTTTTACCCTTGCCTGGAAGTAGACCAAGATATTTGCAATTATACATATATGACACCGACCATGAGATTGAGAATCGAGTTCGAGATAGTGAAGCATTGAGACCGGAAGTCATTTTGACTCTAAAACAAATTCTAGATAACCATGACCCATATGTTTCTGTATTTAGACGGCTGGGGCAACAAGTTAACGTACAAAATTGTCCACTCAAAATTAAAGAAATCACAGTAGATCGACATCGCCATGAGTTGCCTACCGCATCCCAAGTTGCAGGTATAATTATTGGAGATGAACCTGATAATTTGTAAGGACGAGATATCATTGTTGAGACAATAAGTGGGAATCTACGTAGAATTCCAGAAACTACAGGATTTTATGATATATTACAATATCCGCTCTTGCTTCCATACGGTCAAAATGGTTGGGATTTGAACATCCACGAAAATGGAAATACATCGATAAGTTGCAAAGCATACTACTCTCATGTTTTACAGGTAAGTACGACCAATTTTACGTTACCAATTTTTTTTCCAATCGTAGTCCAAGTACTCACCTTTGTTTATATTTTAACTTATGTCAATTACCACCTAATTTTTAGATATGACCGTCAGAGACATCTCTTATATTACTTGGTGGGCGTTTATTTCAACAATATGTCGTTGATATGTATGTTAAAATAGAAGCAATGCGCCTACCTTTTCTTCGCAATAATCAAAGTACAATCAGAGCAGAGCTATATTAAGATATACAAGATGCCTTGACTGCTGGAGAGACATCCACCAGTTACTTTCTTCTACTTTTACACTCAACTTTTTTTTAAATCTAATACACATTTATACACACTTACCATCCACAAAACTATGTACTAATTAATTATATGACTTTTCTAATGATAGGTAATATTGGTGTTAAATTTTTTTTTTCCTTCCTCCCATACCGGTAGTCCTCGAGATATGCATCAACGGTATCAAGATGCAATGGCGTTAGTGCGAAGGTATAGAAAGCCTGATTTATTTCTTACTATGACATGTATTGCTAACTGGGTGGAAATTACACAAGAATTACTTCCCGGTCAACAACCTCAAGATAGGCCAGACTTGATGACTCGAATTTTCCGTGCAAAATTAGAACAACTGAAAAATGATTTATTTGAAACGTTTGTTCTAGGTAAAGTTATTGCCCATGTCCATGTTATTGAATTTCAAAAAAGAGGATTACCGCATTGTCATATGTTGATTATTTTTGATGAAAATGATAAGGTGAATAGTCCCGATGATTATGACGGTTTAGTTAGGGTTGAAATTCCATGTAACGATTTAGAACCTGACCTACATAACACAGTACTGAAGCACATGGTTCATTACCCATGCGGACATTTTAACCCCCATGCCACTTGCATGAAAAACAACCAATGTAAGAGAGATTTCCCCAAACCTTTTTCCCCATCAACTGTACGAGGCAATGACTCTTACCCTCTCTACAGAAGACGTGACAACGGACTACAATATCGAGTAGGTGGCCAATTAATTGATAACCGTTGGATCGTACCATACAATCCGTACTTGCTTCTTAAGTACGACTGTCATCTAAATGTTGAGATTTGCTCCAGTATTAAATCTGTTAAATACCTTTACAAATATGTTTACAAAGGTTCCGACCGTGTATCCGTCTGGTTATCCACTACACCTGCTGACAACGATGAAGTTTCTAACTTTGTTAACGCTAGATGGGTTTGTGCCCCTGAATCTTTATGGAGAATATTTAATTTTTCTTTAAGCAACATATTTCCTTCTGTTACAGGTTTACAAGTCCATTTACCAAATAGACAACAATTGATTTTTCGTGCAGATGAGCACTTACAAACTATTTTAGACGATCCACAAACATCTAAAACAATGCTTACTGAATTTTTCACCAAAAATATTACCGATGAGCATGCACGCCAGTATTTATATCATGAGTTTCCTGAAAAATACTGGTGGGACACTTCCCTTAAACAGTGGAATCGTAGACGAAATAATCGTAGTGCTATAGGTAGAGTTTATACTGTATCTCCAACTAAAGGTGAACGTTACTACTTGCGGTTATTATTAACACATGTTTGAGGTCCCACATCTTTCACTGATTTATTAACAGTTACCGGAACATAGTATAATACATTCAAAGAAGCAGCAGAACATAGAGGTTTACTCGAAAACGATGATAGTTTAAAAGACTGTTTAAGAGATGCTTCAAACACGCATATGCCTGCATCTTTGAGACGACTATTTGTTACCATTTTAGTCTATTGTGAACCGTGTCATGTGCGTGAATTGTGGGAAGAGTTCTCACCATTTTTGATTGAAGATTATCCTTCATCTTCTACTTCAACTACAAACAATTCATTTTTACTGCTCCAATGTCTGTCCGATTTAGACAAACTACTCAAACAATATAACAAATCAATTACGGATTTTGATATTCCACACCACAATTTCAGTTCTTTTGCTCATATCAGTAACTCATCTCTTATTTTAGAAGAACAATCTATAGAAATACCCAGTAATGATATCAATTCTGTAAACAACTTAAACGAACAACAAAAGGATGCTTTCAACATGATCTTGGCTTCAATAACAGTTACGTATTGAAGGCAACATTGCAATCGCAGTCGCTACTTCTGGAATAGCTTCTCTTGCTCTTCCAGGAGGTCGAACTGCACATTCCCGATTTAAAATTCCAATTAATTTAGATTCTTCGTCTACGTGCCATATTCCAAAACAATCCGAGCTAGCAAAACTTTTGTTGATTGCTACCGTATTACTTTGGGACGAAGCTACCATGGCTCATCGTCACGCATTTGAGGCTCTAGATAGAACATTAAGAGATTTAACAAATTTAGACGCACCTTTCGGAGGTAAGATTGTTATTTTAGGAGGAGATTTCCGTCAAGTTTTGCCCATTGTTGTAAACGACACTAGGTCTCAAACAATTGACGCACGCATTGTTCGATCATACTTATAGGACAATGTTCACGTTATTCATCTGACTCAAAATATGCGTGCAAGACATAACGTATCATTTTCATAGTTTCTTTTGAGAGTTGGAAATGGAGACGAGGTATACGTTCAAGACGATATTATACAACTTCCTGAAGATATTGTTTTACCTTGGACCAACCCTAATTCTATTTTCAATTTGATTTCTGAAGTATTTCCCCAACTTACTGATAGAATTTTTGATAATGATTATATCATGAATAGAGCTATATTAGCCCCAACAAATGAAATCGTCGATGACATTAATAATAAAATCATACATATTTTTCCGGGTACTGAATACACATACTATTCATTTGACAAAGTTGAGGAAGATACAAATAACCTTTATCAGCTAGAATTCCTAAATTCCCTAGCTCCTGGTGGTTTACCTCCACATAAACTAACACTGAAAATAGGATTGCCAATCATGTTGCTTAGGAATATTGATCCCAGAATTGGGTTATGTAATGGCACTAGATTAATATGTCGTGTGTTTCACAGAAATCTCATTAATGCAGAAATTACTGTTAGACATTTCCAAGGGACACGAGTATTTATTCCACGTATACCACTTAAGCCTAATGAGAACATTAACATGCCTTTCAACCTTATATGCAAACAATTTCCTGTTAAATTAGCATTTTCTTTAACTATTAACAAATCACAAGGACAGACCATCCCTCACGTTGGTATTTATCTTCCTGACCATGTTTTCAGCCATGGTCAGCTATACGTCGCTTTATCTAGAGGAGTTGCACGAAAATCAACATCAGTCTTGATAAAATTGGGAAAATCCGAAATAGGAAAGGTACATACACTAGAAATAGTATACAAGGATGTATTGTTAACATGTAACCATGAACTTGGTTAACTTTACCGCATTTTTGCTATTTCTCCCGCACTTTTCGCATATTTTTATTCTTTTGACATTCTTTTTTCCTTTGTACAACTTCAATAATACCGTCTACAACTCCAAACTACTGCCGCTGTCATACCCTGAAATAATAAGCGACAAACAACAATTACCGAACTACTCCAATGAAATGCGAATTTGTTCATCGGACTTAAACACAATTTGTACTACCTTCTGGAATTCACTACAAAATTGTTGAGGCTACTGTTGAAGGTATGCATACTTTTCTGCCATTTGACGTACTACTTTTTTTCCACGACTTAGATTACTTTTCAATTTATATACTTATCTTCTTCACAAATTTTTGCCACGACTTGGATAGCAGAACCATTCAACTGTCTATATCACAAGCAAAGCCACTAAGTCAGTTCTATGAGTATACATGTTCGAGTTGCCTGTAATGGGTCCCAACGTTTTAGCTTCGCACATACTCTGGAACGAATATCATTTACTTCTCCTATTCACACAGTTGGACTTTCTGATTTTTTCTTGATTCGAACAATGTCATTTAATAATGGTTTCTACTACTACTCTTTTTTCACTGCTTCTTTTTCTCTCTTATGTTCAAATTTAGATTATTACCGTAAAACCAATATTTTTAAATGGATAGTGTAATGCCAATTCATCTTATCTCTTAAAAAATGAATCTACAGGTGATATCCACTTTATTTCATACGATACTGCTATATATTTTGAGACATGTTCGATTACATAATCTGTAATTTATTTTCAGTTCAATACATTGTTAAACTACTTCCCATTTTCATGTAATCATACTCCTTAGCAAAAAAAATTAACTCTCGCTTTAAACTCAGTGTTTCTGCCATCACCTTATTGGCTTACCTCAAATATTAATTGTTGCGCAAAAGGTGGAGGTGCGGACATGTGATGGAGCATTAACGGTTTCACGGCACATGGAAGCACATCATTCAACAAGCTATTGATGGATCGAACAACACAAATATGGTTGTAATACTGTACCATACTAGGGCCATTAAATTTGAATTGAGCAATTATTTATTTATCTCTCTCATTTGCAGGTCGTTGCGAAATGCTGCTGAAATACTGCATTGAATGTGTTGTACACGTTGCTAATAGAGAGGAAATACTATATCCCTGTAAAGGTAAAGTGCTGTACTCAGTATTTATCATACTGAATTGATCAATACTTAGGTCCACGTAGTTTTTGTCATACTAATAAAACTTATGTCCATGTAGATGCGATCTGAAATTGCTTCCAGAAATTTATGAATCTACAACCAGGCATTTTTTATGCCTTTCCATGTCAATGTTTCGATAAGAATGCTAAGGATTTGAATTGCACCATCCACGCACAATATAGACAAGGTCAGCTTGCTATTTCATTATTTTCCACTTTAAGCATTGACCTGAACATTTCCATTTACCATTTTTTTAGCACAGTATAATTTGGGTGCACGCATTAGTTATTGCTACTTCTGTACTATTATTTTATAATACTTTATTTTGTCACTGAACTTTTATTTGTACAATGACATTGTTCTGTACTATCAGGAACACCTACGTAATTTTTGATATACTGCCCACTTACAAGACAGATCAAAGGAACAAACTAACAAGCCAAGGGTACAGGCTTTGCGGAAATGTTGGTGACTAATGGAGCAAGGTTTCATGGCACACTCACATCAAAAGAACTTTCTATGTTCCTGTTGGCTCGCTTTTTGACCAAGCCACCCAGGATCATTCGTAAGAGGAAAGCATGAAACCACGTTCTCCAAGAATATGAAGGAACGGATCGCAAACTATCGACTCGCCCGCGGAGAATTGCGTCTCGACGGATCGCCCACGGAGGATCGCGACTCGACGGATCGCCCCCATGTCATCAGCGAAACGACGCCTCTAGGCGATCCGATCTGTGCATCTGTTGTTGCCCAGTGTTGACCGATCCGATTCCCTGATGCGTGGCGAATTCTCTGACCCATTCAAGCGTGAGCAAGTCTTCAGCGATCCGAGACGCACGGATCTAGTGACACGTGTCCCTAACCGTCATTCTGACCGATTCTCCTCATCTGCACGATCCGATTTTCAAGGAGATAGCGACACCTGTCCACAACGGCTAATTTGACTATTTCTTCAACGGAGGCGATGCGATCCGATGTTCTCGGGATCTGTGCCACGTGTTATCACGACCCGCCTGACAAAATCAGCTATAAATAGCCCAGAGCTGGGCATTTTTTGGGATCTTTTGGGCAATATTGAGTACAGAATTCGCCATTATTGTCAAAGTACGAGAGTATTGAGAGAAATCCTTGTTGTATTAGCTTTCAAAGTATAATCAATAATATATAAAGTGGACGTAGGCTCGTTAATGCCGAACCACTATAAATTCTGTGTGTTATTTTCTTTTTCCTCGTTCTTCATTTGAAACTCTATAACATTCAGAACAATTTGGGTGTTAGGTCCAAATATTGATCTAACATTTTGGTGCTTTCACTGAGAATTGAACTCAGGTTTCACTATTCAGTTCTTTGAAGATTCCAGCGATTCAGATATCATGGCTGGAAAAAGATCTAAGGAAGTGCGAGCTTCACAGACCAACGAAACGATTGAAGAGAGTGTGCACGAGCTGGGCAATGAAGAAACTCTGGATCGCGGAGCGTAGGGGGCGAACCGATCCGATGAAGACACCACGCTCCGAGGCGATGAGAACGAGACGATCCGGGCCGCTGAAGGGGTTGTTACTCGATCCCGAGGTAACGCCTCGCATCCTCCGCGTACCACGACCGCGAGTCGACCTCAGGGGGGCGCAGCGAGTCGCCATCCACGAACCGCAGCTATCCGAATTGATGATCAGACTACAATTCGACCTGGAAAGGAGCCTATGACCCGCTCCTATAGTCCTGGCCCCTCTGCTCGACCCGGCTCGAGCTCTTTGCGCATAAGAGAGAGTGATGATGACCAATATGATACTGCTGCTCCTGTCACTGAGGGGGATCTCTCTCGCTTCGCCGAAATGTGGGATAGATTGTTTGATGAGTTGGCTGCCCAAAGGCAGGAAAGTTCCATCCTGCAACAAAATTTGACGGCTATGGATAGAAGGCTTGACGAACACGCAAGGCAAAGAATGCCGCCGGTTCGTTCACCCACTCCGGGATATTCTTCTTCGTCTGAGGAATCGCCAAGACCTCCGCGACGACCGTATGAGAGAGCCGAGAACATAGAGCAACTTCGGTTCGGAACCCTGCCATCACAGGAAGAAGAAGCGCTAGGGGCGGGGCCCTTAAATCGTAATGTGAACGATCAAGCCACAACTCTCAGGACTCGAGATGTGAACAGTCCTGTGCATAACAGACTACCTCAGCCCTGCCGCCGCGCACATGCTCATGGTGACAGGAGGCAGCGGAGCCCTATTCGAGCCCCGGACTTTGTGAATGCTCCCAGAAGAGAGATCAGAGAACCCCGCCGAACCATAGGCACTGACCCTGAACCTCCGCTGACCAGTGCGAATGTTGCAGCCATGATCCATTAGATTCTGGCAGACAGCCGTGGACAACGGAACGAAGATTGGGGAATTGACCGCAGTCACACCCCTTTCACTGACGATATTTTGGATGCGACTTTTCCAAGGTGTTTCAATATGCCACAAATGAACCGATATGCGGGTAGTTCTGATCCTGTCCAGCATCTGATGAGATACTCTTGGTCAATGACCGCTGCTGCAGCTTCTGATGTTGTCAAGTGTAAAGCGTTTCCCATATTCTTGGAGGATGTAGCACTGCTATGGTTCACTCGCTTGCCCGCAAGATCGATTTCTAGCTTCAGGGAGTTAAGCGAGAAGTTCGTAGAACAATTCCGTTTCTATGCACAGAAAACAAAAAGTGTGATTGACTTGTTCCTCGTCAAGCAGCGACTAGGCGAAAGTTTGAAGGTGTACCTAGACCGTTTCAATCTGGCCGCTACTGAAGTTAAAGATCCCCATGAACCAACCGTTTTTGCAGCATTGATTGATGGAGTAGATAAAGACACTGAATTCGGGAGATACCTGGCAGGCAAGCCACCCCATACCACAGAATTATTCTACGAGAAGGCTAGCGTATACTTACGACGGGAAGAAGTATATGCTAACCGAAAGGCAAAAACAATTGATAAGGAGAAAATCCAGAGCAATGTCGCCATTAAACAGATAGGAGACAGCTCGGGGAAAGTTGAAGTTAACGTCGGAAATCAGAATCGGGGTGGTCGTCAGCTAGGTAACAACAATAATAATGGGAACGGCAACAACAGGAAGAGGAACCGAGGGAACGACTCCCAGAGAAGGACTCGTCCCAGGGCCTTTGAAATTTATACACCAATAAATGATACTATGGAAAATATCTTCATGGATGCGTATGAAGTTCTCCATAATAAGAGGCCACCTCCCAGAGAGTCAACAGAGAAAGAGCGTGAAACGGGGAAGTTCTGTCTCTTTCATCAGATTCACGGCCATTCGACAAATGAATGTCGTCACCTAAGAGATGTAGTCGAAAGGCTGCTTCGAGAAGGAAAGTTAGATGAATATAGGGTAACGCCCAGAGATAGGGGGCAAGCAGTGCAGGCCCCGAATCAGAACCAAAATCAACTTGCTGCTAGGCCGACTGCCCAGCAAAAAGGAAAGAATATTGTTATCAATACCGTGATCGGAGGACTTTATCTCGCCGGGCACAGTTCCAAAGCATTGGATCAATACGTCAATGCAGCCAAACAACACCTCGAGGTAGGGGAATGTAGCAACCCCGAGGACAGTATCCCGGTGAAGCAGCAAAAGATGATGACCGATGATGTCGTTTTCCGAGAACGAGAAAGCATTGGAGTCCATGCTCCAACTGAAGATCCATTTGTAATTACAGTACATATGGGACCAGCCATTGTTCATAAGGTTCTAGTGGACAACGGGAGTTCCGTCAATATTCTTTTCAAAAGGACATTTGATCAGATGAACCTCGAAATAAAAGACTTGAAGCCCTGCCAAGGATGGATCCGTGGATTTAACGGAGCATCCACTGCTCCAATGGGTTATGTAGAGTTACCAGTTACACTTGGCGAAGGAGAACGCCAGAGAGTGAGAATCCTTCCCATTGTAGTTTTGGATGTTGAATCGCCCTACAATGCCTTCTTGGGCCGATCGGCCCTCGCCAAGTTTAGAGCCTGTATAGCCCCCTGGTGCTTGTTGTTGAAATTCCCCACAGAAGCTGGCACTGGTATCATCAGAGGGGACCAGGTCGCTGCGCGGGCATGTTACGTTGCTGAACTAAAGTTACTTCGCAACGGAGGGGATATTGAAACTAAAGGCGCTTCTCCCCCAACGGGGGCGAAGACCTTATAGCAACCAAAGAGGATAGCCGTTGGAGAGTCGCCCAGAGAGATGCCCGAGGATATAGATCCCAGAGAGGATCAAGAACCCGGGGGCAGAATGGCAACTCCCAACGAGACAAATGTGGATGTGCCGATCGATGATAGTGAACCGGAGAAGGTCCTTAAGATTGGATTCCAGTTAAACCCGGATCTCGCTAAAGAATTGATGGATTTCTTAAAAAACAACTTGGATGTGTTTGCTTGGACCCACGCGGACATGTGTGGGATATCCCCATCAATCATGAGCCATTCCTTAAGCATTGACCCTAAACATCCACCGGTAAAGCAAAAAAGGCGAATGTTGGGCCCAGAGAGGTCCGCTGCCTTGAAAGAAGAAGTTGGGAAACTGAAGAGTAACGGATTTATTAGAGACTCGACCTCCCCAGACTGGATTTCGAATCCAGTTCTGGTAAAGAAGGCAAACGGGAAGTGGCGAACGTGCATCGACTTCTCGGATTTGAACAAAGCCTGTCCAAAAGATAGTTTCCCGTTGCCCCGGATTGATCAGTTGGTAGACTCGACGGCGGGTCACGAACTTCTCTCATTCATGGACGCTTATTCAGGATATAACCAGATTCCAATGCATGTTCCAGATCAAGAACATACTAGTTTTATCACGGATTTGGGATTATATTGTTATGTGGTGATGCCCTTTGGCTTGAAGAATGCGGGCGCTACATATCAACGTTTAGTCAAAAGAATGTTTTATAACCAGATCGGGAAAACAATGGAAGTATACGTCGACGATATGTTGGTAAAATCCAAGCAGTCTTCCCAACACACAACTGACTTGGCAGAAATGTTCGGCATTCTTCGAAAGTACGGAATGAAACTCAACCCAACCAAATGTTCATTCGGTGTTGCCTCCGGGAAATTCTTAGGATTTATTGTCAGTTCCCGTGGTATTGAGATTAATCCAGACCAGATCGCGGCAATTAGAGACATTCAGGAACCCAGGCAGATTAGGGATGTGCAAAGCCTTGCCGGAAAAGTGGCTGCACTAAGCAGATTCATCTCCAGGGCTACGGATAAATGCATCCCATTTTTCGAATTAATAAAGCAAGGGAAACGCCACTTCAAACGGACACCTGACTACGTAGAAGCGTTTCAGAATCTGCTCAGGCACCTGGAGAAACCCCCGATATTATCTAAGCCAATGGATCACGAGGACTTATTCGTGTATTTGGCAGTGTCATCCCATGCGATCAGCTCGGCATTGGTAAGAGAAGAGGATAAGGTCCAAAGACCTGTATATTACGTGAGTAAAAAATTGACGGTAGCAGAGCATAATTATCCAAGGATAGAAAAGTTGGCGTATAGTTTATTGATCGCCTCTAGAAAGCTTCGACATTATTTTCAGGCGCATCCTATTACCGTATACACCAATCATCCGCTCAAGCAAGTTCTGCAGAGACCAGAGGCGTCTGGAAGATTACTCAAATGGAATATCGAGTTAAGTCAATTTGATTTGAACTTTCAGCCCCGTCGGTCGATTCGGGGGCAAGTGATAGCTGACTTCATAGCAGAGTTCACCGTCCCTGAGGAAGATATAGCAAATGAAGAAGCTGATCCTTCAGAGTTACTTTTCGATCCCAATGCCTGGGGATTGTATACTGATGGCGCTAGGAATGACGAAAGATCCGGCGCTGGAATAGTGCTTGAAACTCCTGAGAAACGAGTGATAACCTATGCAATCCGGATGGAGTTTCATGCCACTAACAACGGTTCCGAATATGAAGCTCTGATAGCCGGATTGAGGATCGCAAAGGAATTAGAGGTTACAAAACTGAACATCTTCTGCGACTCCAAGTTGGTTGTAAACCAAGTTACTGGAAAATTCCAAGCTAAAAGTGCAAGATTGATTCTATACTTAAAGAAAGTAAAAGAGTTGCTGAACGATTTTGATCATTACAACATATCTCATATTCCGCGTTCGGAGAATCAATAGGCAGATAAATTGGCAAAGATGGCTAGTTCCAACGATCCGGAAGTGACCGGGCTAGCCCCTGTTGAAGTACTTCGGTCCCCTAGCATAGATCAGATGGAAATTGACCCAGTGCTAGAGGCGGAACCAGAAAGGGAGTCCTGGATGACCCCTCTAAAGAATTTTCTGATGAACGGAGCGCTTCCGACCAAGAAAAGCGAGAGGCGCAAAGTGATTCATAAAGCCGCCCGATACGTTCTGCAAGGCGGAATTCTTTACAGACAAGTGTTTTCGATGCCCCTCCTCCGGTGTATAGCCCACGACGACATCAAGCGTGTACTGCAAGAGGTTCACGAAGGCGAATGCGGCGACCACACTGGCGGGCAAATCTTGGCAAAAAAGGTGTTGCGGCATGGCTATTTCTGGCCTACCATAAACAAAGATGCAGCAAGATACGCACGGCGGTGTGATGCGTGCCAGAGATTTTCGAAGATACCTAGAGCACCTCCTAATCAGTTGAGAACAATGATGAGCCCATGGCCTTTCGCTATGTGGGGGGTTGATATCATTGGAAGTCTCCTCATAGCAAGGGGCGGAGCAAAATTCGCCATTGTGGCCATGGATTATTTCACTAAGTGGGTCGAGGCTGAGCCACTAACTACGATTACAACCAAACGAGTGATCAACTTTATCGTGAGAAACATCATTTGCCGATTTGGGGTTCCAAAGATTGTGATAACAGATAACGGAACTCAGTTCGGTAGCACGGAATTCAGAAATTTCTGCCAAAAGTACCACATTGAGAATCGATACACCTCTGTGGCGCACCCGCAATCGAACGGACAAGTCGAAGCGGCGAATAAAGTGATTAAGTCTATTCTGAAAAGAAGACTGAAGCGGGCTAGAGCCATGTGGGCTGATGAATTGCCCTTGGCACTATGGGCCTACAGGACAACATATAAATCGGCAATAGGACATACCCCGTTCTCCCTTGCCTTCGGAACGGAAGCAGTCATCCCGGTTGAGATAAAGGTACCTTCTCACCGAGTGACTTACTATGATCCAATGACTAATAATGAATTGCTCCTTGAGTCCCTAGATATGATCGAAGAAAAGAGGGATGAGGCGGATCTGCGCGCCTTGAGATGCAAGCAACAGATTGCTCGATATTACAACAAAAAGGTTCGAGAACGAACCTGGGATCCCGGAGACTTGGTTCTGAAATGTGTCTTTCCACCCCCAACTCATATGGGAGCGAAGTGGGAAGGACCGTACTCCATTCTGAATAAGCTTGATAACGGAACCTTCAAGCTGGCAACCGTAGATGGAAGGGAAATCCCCAGAGTGTGGAATACCCAACATTTACGGCCATACTTAACATGAAAATTTCAAATCTATTCTTTTGCTTTATTGAAAATCATGTATAAGGCATGACTAGCCTAGAATAGTTTGATTCTTTGAAGCAAAAAATTATAAAGTGGACGTAGGTCATGATTCGACCGAACCACTATAAAAACACTGTGTGTCATTTGCCTTTATTGCATCTTTATTTATCTGCCTGTTTATTTTTATGGAAATCGATGTGAATAATGCAGGTACCCGAAGACCGGTGCCAACCATTCCTCCCGTAGACTAATCGGAGGAACTCAAAGCCTTGACAAAAGCTCCAACTACTTGTCCGACTGGCTTTAATCCTCTGAGTTTGGGTTAAAATATACACCCAGGACGAGTTTGATGAGCATGCATGATTGCAGACTGCTTGATCCATGACTCTAACTCTCCAGAGAGAGAGAGTATAAAAGCGTCTCCGATTGAGCGCTGAGAAATAGCTCCTTCCCCGCTGAAGGATCGGGGAGCGAATGAGTCGCTGAGCACGAACTCTAACTCTCCAGAGAGAGAGAGAGTATAAAAGCCTCTCCGATTGAGCGCTGAGAAATAGCTCCTTCCCCGATGAAGGATCGGGGAGCGAATGAGTCGCTGAGCACGAACTCTAACTCTCCAGAGAGAGAGAGAGTATAAAAGCGTCTCCGATTGAGCGCTGAGAAATAGCTCCTTCCCCGCTGAAGGATCGGGGAGCGAATGAGTCGCTGAGCACGAACTCTAACTCTCCAAAGAGTGAGAGAGAGTATAAAAGCGTCTCCGATTGAGCGCTGAGAAATAGCTCCTTCCCCGCTGAAGGATAGGGGAGCGAATGAATCGCCGAGCGCAAACTCTAACTCTCCAGAGAGAGAGAGAATATAAAAGCGTCTCCGATTGAGCGCTGAGAAAGAACTTATTCCCTGCTAAAGGAACAAGGGCCGACTGAACTACTGTTATCCCATGAAATCTCCTATGTCCCCCATATTCAGAAATAGGGGGCAACTTGCTGACAGTACTAATCAATCCTTAGTAAACCCCAGTCAGATGCTACAGTAACAACTGATTGGGGGGCACATGCACTCGTACACATACACTGAACTTTGATACAGCAGTGCAACATAGCATGAAAATTCTTCTTTCAGTTGTTTGACTGATTTGTAATTATTATTAGTTAGCTAATGACTAAACATGGAAAGTTTATCTGAATACAGGTACACAATGATGCAAGGAGAGATAAACTTTTATTTATATACTGTGAATCAACAAAGTGAAAAACAACCTAGAAACAAAAGTGAGGACCAGTCTCATAATTACACTTCCTGGCCAGTGGAAAACCTAAAGACAAAATATCAACAAACAACAAATATCCTATTTACACTTTGGCCTCTTCTCTTGCTTCTGCCTCTCCAGCTTCGCCTTGTCGGAATCAGACGGATCCCCTTTCTTCCTCTTCCTTTTTTCAATAAGAGGAACATCCGATTCTTCTGAAGATTCCTCTTCCGCCTCTTTTCTCTTCCTTCTATCAGAAAGGGAAGCCGGGAAGTCATCGGGATTTGCAAAATGAACCTGTCGGCTAATAGATTTGGGCTGAATCTTCACAATCATCCCAGTTTTGGGATCGAATTCTGCAAGAGGGACTACGTCCAAAGCCACATCTCCCACCTTCTTCGAAGCCAACTCTTTCTCCTGTCTGGCTTTTCGGCTGGCCAAGGTTTCCTCGTCATCATCGTCGACATTTTTGGTGCTGATAATGTCTTCTTCGTCATCTACATGGCGCCCATCCATGTCTCTCAAGGCTTCGATGGTCTCAGCATCTTTGGGAACGTCAGTGCTAGGTGCCGGGACACTTTTCTCTACTGTTGTGACCTCAGCCTGTATTGATATATCAGCACCGGCACCTTGTGAGACAGCCTCCTTCTCCGCTTCTTTTTCTTTGTCAACACCCTTGTAAACGGGCTCGCCACCTGTACCAGGAGGAACACATGTTACTAACTCAATTGGTTGTTCTACCAAACGACGACAATTCACAATTGCTTTGACAAATTGTGGAGAAAGAAGGGAGATACCTTCCGTAGATCCTCCTTCTTGAATAGTCACGGGAGCTCCAACAACTACGGGAGTTAGGCCCAAAGGGATTAGTGGATCATCGGGATGGTATTCCTCAACCCCGAAGGTCTTGGGCTCCACAGCCGAACTCGAGCCCTCATCAGCTTTGCCTTTACCCTTAGCCAGGGCCCTCTCCTTTTCCATCTCCGCCAGAATTAAGCGACGACCCTCTGCCAGGTCCTCAGGCTCATTGTCTCTTAGGATGCTCTTCATCAGTTCATCCTCATCGATTTCTTCGACCCCCAATCTATGTTTTTCACCCTCCACGATGGCATCCCATAAGTTGGCCAAAGTAACATGGTAATCCGGGATCCACGAGATGTTGCAAGTTTTGAGAACCTGACCAAGGAAGTCAAAAATCATTTCTTCAAACCCCTCGATTTCCTTCTCTCTTTCGAGGAGCTTGTTGTTAGAAGCAGTGGCCAATTCGATGGCACTTTCAACGTTCTTTTCGGCGAGGGCTGCCCTTCTCTCTGCATCCGAGACCTGGTCATTTAAAATTACCTTCTTTGCTTTAGCCAAAGCCAAACTTTCTTTTAAACTCGCTTTTTCTGCCTCCCAAGCAGCCCTCTCAGCTTCAAAATGGCCTTGTGCTGTTTTCAACTCGATGTTGGCCATTTTGAGATCTTCGACTTCCTTCTTTAAGGGCATTTTCTCTTGGCTATTGGATTCCAGTTCCGAATGGAGGCGTTGTTTAGCATTTTCTAATTCAATCTTATAATTTTCAGCGTCCCTCCGTGCTAAAGAAAGCTGGGATTGAGCATCTTCCAGGTCCTTCTCCATCTTGGTCCTGGCCCTCTCGTTGTTCTCAAGTTTCACCTTGGATTTGTGTGCTTCTATTTCAAGCGATCGGATAACTTCAGAAAGGTTAACAGTATGTTTTTTCATCATCTCATATTGCCTGGCAACATGGCGGATATGCCCGACAACTTTGCTATCCCAGTTCTTGGGGACCGGTTCCAAGGCTGGAACAAATGTCATCCGGTCAAAAAATATGTCTGGGAATTGTTCCCGAAGCTTTTCCAACCTGCCTTGAATCTCGGAACCATGCATGTAATCCCGTGACCCTGGGGGAGCCAACTCTGGCTGGCTGGAAGGGACGATGTCACTTTTCTCTTTTTCGGTCTCTTTGGATGAATCCTTGTCCCTATCTTTGGATTCATGATGCCTTTTGGACGACCGGCTGTGAGAAGGTGCACTCTTTGGAGGAGTCAGTTCTTTGGGAAGTTTCTTTCCCCCTGTAGGAACTGCCGGATAACTAGAACGCTTGGTGGAGGTCGATTTTGGTGGAGACCGAGGTTGCGAGGAAGTCGTCCTGTAAGAAGGACCACGAGAGTGCTCAGTATCCGGACGAAGGCTGGGTGTGCCCTCACGAAGGGAACGATACGAGTAAGATTTCCTGCGGGACATCGTTCCTGCAAAAAGAAAAGAGCATATTAAAACTTTGAATACCCGCGATATAAGAGTGCAGGGTCAGATAGTGTGTGTGATGTGTGCATCCCATATAATTCCCCCTAACAGACCCGGGCCTAAAGACAGGCTCATCTGACCAGTTTCTTGTTCCCTAGTTGGAGCAATGGTCTCTTCAGAAGCAGGAAAGAAAGGCCCCTCTTCAAAGTCTTTCTCTGTATATACATCATCGGGAAGAGGAATTTTATTTAGTTCATCAAATAACTGCTCTTCCGTCAAATCGTCGGGAGCAACGGTTTCGATTGGAGTAGAAATCGGGATTTCCTTGGATACGTCACCGCGGACCTCATCCCCTCTGTATATGTTCAAGTCCTCATCATCCTGGATGACTATCGGAGAAGGACTCTTACGAAACTTAGTTGTTTCTGCCGCTTGCGAAGTTCCTTCTCCCTCCGTTGGGGGCACATACTTATAAGGTCTGCCGCCAGTGCCAAGTCTAAATCGTATGTCCAGGAGGTGATGCTTATGAAGATTTTCGTCAGTAATACATTTTTTGATCCTTAGAAAGTCAGATCTGCTTTGTAGAAGAGTGGACAATCGACTGCGGTATAGCGGACCCTCTGTTTTCGGGAAGATGTGATCTGTTTAAGACAAAGGAAAAGGGGGAAGAATGTTAATACTTCAACTTCTTGATCTTGATATTCAGTTAAAAGCTTGAAGTTTACTTGATTTAAGCCATCTTCTTGAGCACCCGGCCTGTTTCCTTATATAAAACCAATCAGACTTAGGATCCCCTATATTGCTATATCCATCGTATAGAACCTTCCTATTCGCCACCGATTCAAAGAAAGAGAAGTTTGGAGTCGCCGAAGAACGGTGCTTGAAAAGAAAGAAGAATGTCAAATCTTTGAACTTAAGTTCGGCATGTAGGATTTCCGCGTATGCAACATATAGGGTGTATAGAGATGCGTAGGCGTTTGGATGAAGTTGCATCGGAGCAATACCCAGCTGCTTTAGAGTCTCGATGACGATTGAAGGAAACGGAGGGATAGCTCCTACCAAGCACATAGTCCGACTGATTGCCATATATCCTTCTGGAGCTAGGTTGGGTCTGTATTCGCTTCCGGGCGTCAAGACATCATCCCAAGGAATCCCGTGTCTCAAGAAGATTCTTTTGAGTTTTATCTCATCAAGCTTAGATGCTAAAGAATCAGAAAATTTATCTATTCCAAGTGCGCCCAAAATCTCATCGGGAGCTCGTCTGTCTATCTCAGATCCTTCACCAGATGAAGTACTTCCAGACGAATCTGACTCCATTGCCTCGTATTCAGAGCCAGAATCTTCACCTCTTGGGCTAATTGGAGGAACCTTCGGATTGTATTGCTCGGGAACCTCAGACTCTGTTTCTGTAGCGGATCTCGAAGAAGATTGATTATCCGACATTGCCGTTAGGCGAGAAAACATGACCAATGAGATTAATACTACCCGACCCCCGTGTGTGCAAGTGCCGGTGTGTGTACTTGTGTGTGCATTGAAAATAAAATATGAAAGCAATCGAGATCATCAAAATATTAGTCGTCATATGCAGTCGAATTATGTAGTCATTTAGTCCAGAAAGTTCAACATCAGGGCCCTAGCCTAACTGTTCAGAATTTTATGGTGACTAGGCGTCGATTAAAGTTTGAAATTTCTTCGTATCGTTAACTATGATTCGGATCGCAAGGCAGAGGGATCGCCCCCCATCGAATCGCAGGGCAAAGGGATCGCTCCTTCACGAATCGTTGCAACCCCCACGATACGCGCCTTTGCTGCCACCACGATCTTTCGTCTCGCCACTCGCCTTCGCCTTCTCTCCTTGACCACGATCCGAACCGGCCTTCCCTCTTCTTCTTCCTCCTTCGTTTTCTTCCTCTCCTTTCCATCCTCGAATTCCAAGCTTTACGTCAGTCAGCCATGGCGTTTTGATGTTTTCTTCAGAAAAGCGCAAATTTCCATCGTTTCTCCCTCAAGTTAGTCGAGAAAGTTCATGAAAGAGCGGCGTTCACGAATAAGAATGCTTTTTGTGGAGTTACCTTTCTAAAAACTGAGGGAATGCTTGGATTTTCGAAAGTTTGAAAAAGTTGGGTTCGTTCTCCGACAGTGCAGGCAAGACGATACGGCAGAAAGAAAGAAGAAGGAAAGTGAAGAAGGGAGGGTCGACTTATATAGGCAAAGAGGGCGACCGTTTGTCTCCCCTTCTTTGTCCTATTCGATCCACGCAAAACCGGCGGGCCGCGAACCAAAAGCCCACCACGACTCGAGGAGGAGCCCGTTTCGTTCCGAGGCCCAAGTGCACACCCAAGAGCGGAACGAATGTCTCCCTAACGAACCGCGACTCGAGCCTGCGATACGAATCGATAAATTCAAAAATGAGGATTCTGAAAAATCCCCGAAAGAGAATCGTTCTCTGGTCCGCGACTCGTTGAGAAAAGACGATTCTATAGCTTCGAAGCATGTTCCATCATCGATAAAACATACTTCGAGGGGGCAAAATGTTGGCTCGCTTTTTGACCAAGCCACCCAGGATCATTCGTAAGAGGAAAGCATGAAACCACGTTCTCCAAGAATACGAAGGAACGGATCGCACACTATCGACTCGCCCGCGGAGAATTGCGTCTCGATGGATCGCCCACGGAGGATCGTGACTCGACGGATCGCCCCCATGTCATCAGCGAAACGACGCCTCTAGGCGATCCGATCCGTGCATCTGTTGTTGCCCAGTGTTGACCGATCCGATTCCCTGATGCGTGGCGAATCCTCTGACCCATTCAAGCGTGAGCAAGTCTTCAGCGATCCGAGACGCACGGATCTAGCGACACGTGTACCTAACCGTCATTCTGACCGATTCTCCTCATCTGCACGATCCGATTTTCAAGGAGATCGCGACACCTGTCTACAATGGCTAATTTGACTATTTCTTCAATGGAGGCGATGCGATCCGATGTTCTCGGGATCTGTGCCACGTGTTATCACAACCCGCCTGACAAAATCAGCTATAAATAGCCCAGAGCTTGGCATTTTTTGGGATCTTTTGGGCAATATTGAGTACAGAATTCGCCATTATTGTCAAAGTACGAGAGTATTGAGAGAAACCCTTGTTGTATTAGCTTTCAATGTATAATCAATAATATATAAAGTGGACGTAGGCTCGTTAATGCCGAACCACTATAAATTCTGTGTGTTATTTTCTTTTTCCTCGTTCTTCATTTGAAACTCTATAACATTCAGAACAATTTGGGAGTTAGGTCCAAATTTTGATCTAACAGTTCCTAATTCTATGTACTACGTTTCCTAATTAATTCATTCCATGTTTGATGAAAGGTTCAGTTTTTAGTGTCCCTTCGATAATTGTAACAATTATCACTGCATGCACCCACTAACATCGCATATTACTAACTGAATGTAGTTTTTTCCAACAATGTTTGAAGAATCATGCGTCTCAATCTTACCAGTGCAGTAATTACGGTTACCCAGTCTATGTATTAAAAATATGGTGCATTAGCTTTTTCTATGCCTTAGGTATTTCAATTTTTATGGCTCCCATGTCTCTATGATGGTATGGCTAATTATCATGCTGTATTTTACGGTCCTAATCTTACGACAAATTTACGTCGATTACAAAACCTTCTACGTAATACAACAACATATTTAATTTCCAGCGTTCCACGTGCGAAGCGCGTGCCGTTACGCTCGTATATATATATATATGAATATATATATATATATATGTACTATATCATTATTGTCTTATCAAAATTTTTGTTATATCTTATTGTCCTTTCAAAAAAATTGTTATATCTACTTTTTTGTCAAAAGCTTACGGTGATACTTAACTGTACCATTTAATACAACATTTTAGTATAATATGTCAGTATCCATAAATATGTTGGTATGTTTATTAAAGAGAATATATAGGTGTCTATCGTCGTGAATTGTAAAGTGATCATTGTTTATTGTGCTATCATTTTTATTGTGCATTCTGGTATGATAGTATGTAGGCATGATTTTGAAATTTTTACTCATATTTTTCATGAAGTTGGATTGAAGTCTTTAGTTAATCAAGCTGGTGAGCCTGATACGGACTTGGAGGATCTTGGTTTAAGGTATGAGCAATTATTTTAATTGCTTTCTATTAAGGCATATTGTGCATTCCATTTATGTTGAAATATTTATATGACAAATTTTGCATTTAAATAATGTATCCCTTGCCTGTCATATGTTAATGAAATCAAAATTTTAATATACAATCATGAATGACTAAAGCATGCACCCATGGTTACGTGAAGTGGAATATAAGAGATATGCATCATTGGTTTTCAACATTCTTTTTTGTTTAGATATTTTGGTCCACATTGCTAATTTGAAGAAAAAAAATGCACTAAGCCTTATCAACGTATCCGCAACATTTTAAACAGAAAGTGTACTAGATATAATTTGTTGGACAATCAATGTAAAATTATTTTATCTATTTACATATTTACTTAGGTAACATAAAAGCAAGGTTCAAGATTCCGACCGATCCGCTGGAACTCCGTCCATTCCGTGCCTGTTCCGGTGTCGACCGGACCGGGATATGTTAAAAATACCGTTTTGGACCTCAATTAAAGAAAATAGGCTGTTAAAATTGGGGAAGAAAATACAGAACTTCAGGCTAACGGAACTTCAAGCTGAAGCTGAGGTCAAATTGACGTTAGAAAGAAGAAGCTTCCTCCAAATCAGCAGCGGATATCGATTTTCTTTTCTTTTATGGAACGAATTATTTTATGATAGATGATTTTTGGATGCTGCTGTATAAACAAGCGCATGATTAATATTTGAGAAGGAGAAGCGGTTGGAAACGTTTTTGGGTTAGATTGTGCTGCGTTACATAAATTATTCTCATATAAAATCACATTTCGTAATTTGATGGGCTGGACTCTTTTAAATTTCGTCAATGCTTTGTATAAATGAATTGGAATTTGTTTCATTTTTATGTCAAGGTCAGCTATATAACATAATTTGTTCAATATTATTTCTTAGTTTAAATTATATAATTTTTATATTTGTTAGCAGGAATTCGCAATCCGGAAGCGGAATTTCTGGAACGTCCGAAAAGGAACTGAAATTTTGTTTTATTTCGATGAACGGAATGGAAAGGAAAACCGGAATTTTGAACCATGCATAAAAGACATTCAAAAGAAAAACTAGCTAATACTTGATAAGTGGATGAATTATTTGGATTTTTTATTCTTTTATATGATGTTGCTTTTAGTATTCACTTTTTTCTTTCTACCTCAACGGCTTAACATAAGTAAAGAGAGCAGTATTGTAAATAGCCCTTTTAAGTGGTGAAACTATCTTCGATCAATTTTTCTACCATTATACAATATTTGATATTCAATATAAATTTCAGCTTAAATATAACCGTAAATTTATTCAATTATTTATATTTTGTACATCTAGGTTGTATAAAGGTGTTATGCAAATCATGAAGGGTAGTTGCTCATAATTGGAATTGAGATGTAAAAAAGACAAGTCGGTGCCAAACAAGTATACATGCTAACAAAATAATATCTTCTGGATGCGATAAAGAACTATGATGTAAAAGGTTGTTTGTAGCTGAGTAAATTTAATGTGCTTCTAAACATAAAATACAAGTCCATCGGCAAAGGTATTAGAAAAAAATTGACATCAAAAAAGAAATTGTAAGTATCTGTATAACGATATAGACTTGAAGTTATGTTCATTTAATTTACTTTTGCTATTTTGAATTTAGCGACATGAGATGCTATGCTTATGTAGTCATTTCGTGGAGGATGTTACGTATAATCAAGCCCATTACAGGCTCAGTTTCATGCTATGTGCTTGGTTTATATAACTGTTGTCCTTTTCTTATATGATTCTAATATGCGCAACTAAAATTCATTTCATATGCATCATGATTTATCATTAATATTTAGTACAAGCACTGTTTGAACATATAAGCAAATGAATAGATCAATACATGGATAAAAATCTATACATCAATATAGCCTGACAACATAAGGCACATGATTATTTAAAGGTTGATATTTTCTTTCTTCCTGGTCAATTAGTCAAAAATAATACCAATATGGAGGACCTATTGGCGTATAGTATAAGATTAGTTGGACTTGGATATAAATTTATCTAATGACGTATTCTGCAGAATCACAACTAAACGTTCATTTAAATAGTTTTGTTTTTGTTCTATGAAACATCAAAGGGTGAACCCCAACAAATTACGCAAGTTTAAAAGGTAAACACATGTTTTCTATTATTTTGTTTTCTTCTTTAAATAAATCATATTTATCAAAAACTATGCTTAATGTATCATTTGTCAAGTAGGAGTAAAAAAATACAAAAACTATGTCCAATAGTTGCTCTATGTTAGTATTTTCTATATTATCAATTGGAACAATTGGTAAATAAAACTTTATTCCAGTATAAAATAATTTTAGATTTATCGCCTATGTTGTGGTATATTAGAATATCGAACATATACAAACTTATTTATGTCTTGGAAAAACACTAGATAATATAAAAAATACTTTATTTTCGAATACCTTATCATTAGAAATTCACTTGGATATATGCATAGTACATTGTATTCACTCCACTATATATAATAATAATAATAATTTCTCCAAAAAAAAGAAAAAAGAAAAAAATCTATAGTTATGTCATGCTCCATTTTCAATATTTATAAGCACCAATCTAATCTGAACTATTACTCTTTTAGCCATTATGTTATGTTGCTCTTAAAAATATAAAAAATAAGATGTAGGTTGCAAACAAAATATATATAACAATTTACCATATTTTACAATTTTCAAATGATTAATACCTACCATGCTACACTCCAACTATTTTTGAGTTTTCCCCAGCCCGTGTGCGAAGCACGGGTTCGCACTTGCTAATATAATCGCACATGATTAAAAGATTTTAAAATAATTTTTTTAGGCTAGCAGGTAGTAGGGATGGGACCGGTGGACTAGAGCTGATATAGACGCTGCAGAGATCGAGTAGTTAAGAGTTAGAATGGCGGAGCTTGAGGACCTAAATTGCCGCCAAGCCATTGAGATGAGTCGACTTCTAGATCAGCGTTTGGCGGAGTTTGTGCAACAATATGGGCACTTTCCCTCTTCAGCTGGTTCCGTAAACAACGATCAACGATGGATTGTTAGTGTTGACCTGCTTTTTAGTCAATGCAGTCACACAAGGAATTTCTAGTTAACAATATGCTCAAGTATTGGGAACATTGTCAGAAGACAGGAAGCGATTTGGTTGAAGTCGCATCACGAACAAAGAATGGCCCGAAACTCCCATCAGACGATCTCTTTTGGACCCAAAATCAGCAATTACAGAGATGAGCTCTGTAACTCTTGTAACTCTCTGAATCAGCTTCAAGTCGAGCTTTCATTTGACTAAACCGGACTTACGGTTTGAAAGTTAAGCCCGTTTCCATTAACGCATGCAGAGCCGGAAACTTGGATTTGGAAATTTGGCATCACCCTCAACCGGTTCAGATTGGATGAACTGGGTCAGTTCGGTAAGGAAGACCCGACCCGCCTGAAGTATTCTGCACTGAAGTGCTCCCAGTCTTCGGATCGGGGACATCACCTCGGTTCAGATCGGCTAAAGGAAGATCCGACCCGCACAAGGCTCCTTCTACTCATCAAGCACGCTTGGCTTTGGACACTCCGGTTCAGATCGGATGGAGAACCGAACCGACCCCCTTCGACCTGCTGCTGCACTTCAGAATTGACCTATTCATGTGGCACCATTTCCTCCTATTAATCTGGATCGGCTTCCACCTGTCCTTGCATGATCTGAAGACCACTTCTTCCATTTTCTCCGAGATGGCCTCTCTACCCTCCACGTGGCCCATCTGAACCGGACCGCTTCTGGGCCTGGCAAGGCCCCTCTATGCCTATAAATACACCGTGAGATGGATATTTTAAGGGATCTTTTTTGTTCTCACTAATCATGGCTTCTACCACTACTTCACGCAAGGTTATTGCTCAATAAGAAAGCCAAATTCCACATTATAACACGAGGATTTCGTGTATAATCTTCCCTTTAATCTCCTCTTCTTCAGTGTAAACACGAGGATTTCATGTATAAACAGTAAGCAAACAGTATTGTAATAGCTTCTTAGGATTTAGGAAACTATAAAGTGGACGTAGCCTTGGTTTGAGCCGAACCACTATAAAAATCTCGTGTGTCCTCTCTTATTTTTATTGATTTTCTGCATTTATTCTGTGATTGTGAGGTTTTCACATAATATTTGGGCGTTAGTGCCATTTTTTGGTCTAACATTTTTGGCGCGCCAGGAAGGGGACACGCAACTACTTCAATTTCTAGCTCTAAAGAAAGCGGATTATTTGGTTATTGAATCGATGGCTAAGCGAAAGATTTCTCATGTCGAAGGCGAAGGCACGAGAAACGAGGCAAGCCATGAGGCTTCCTCTCATGGAAATCCTTCAGCATACTTAACCAGATACGAAATGGACGGCGTTCTCACTGAATTGAAAGTCCAGATGGCAAAGCAAGATGATCTCCTCCGCAAACAACAGGAGATGATCGACCAATTCTTCGCTCGGATGGAAGGAAGACCGAGCAACAATGCACAACTCGCTGGAAATGGCACGGAAATGGATCCAGCAGGGATAACAAACCAGATTGGTTCGAATCCGATCTGGACCGAAGGCCAAACTCTGAATCCGACGCAGATGGAAATGGGGGTCATTCCCTACCGGGTCGGTTCGGACCCGATCCGAACAACAACCCTACATGAGCTTGGGGGTAGCATCCTCCCCTATGGAAATCAAGGCTTCGCTCTGGTTCGACCTACATCCGCTCCGATTCGGATAGAACCCACGCGAGTGCAGCAGCACGAAGCAGCTCAGAATGGCAACCAAGCATCGGTTTGGTTCGGCCTCCACGAACAGAACCGGTTCGGCCTCCATGACCCACAGCATGGGGGCACCTCCGATCCGATCCGAATGGCCTTCCAAGCTCCCCGTACTTTTCCGCACTCTTCTGGACTCAACGCTGGGGCCACCAGCTCTGACCTCGGCAGCTTGCAACCGCTCTTTGAAGGCGATCGTCTTGCCAATCTCATTGAAATCCTATTTCGAGGCCGCAACTATCAGAATGACATGGATGATGTCAATCACAATCCATTCACACAGGAAATCAGGAATTTTCGCAATCCCCCAAATTTCAAACTTCCACAATTGGAGACCTACAATGCCAGGACGGATCCTACCGCGCATCTCATGCGCTACAAACGGCACATGGAAGTTCAATCGGCATCGGAAAACGTCATGGCAAAGTGCTTCCTTCTCTTTTTGACTGATATAGCTGCTATTTGGATTCGGCAGTTGGAATCTGAATCGATCAACAGCTGGAACATGTTGGTTGTTCGCTTCATAGAACAATATCGGGTCCATATCGCTAGACCCAAGAACGTCATGTCGCTTACTACAATCAAACATGGACCCAGAGAAACTTTGTGCTCATTCCTGGAAATGTTCAACGTTGCAGCAGCATCAGTTGATCGACCTGAGCAATCTATGGTATTAATGGCGGAAGTATCTGGCGTTCTAGACAAATCGGAGTTCAAAAAATCCTTATACCGAGACCCACCATGGAATCTCAGCGAATTCTACCTTGAATCAGATAGATTTCTACGTGAAGAAGACGCAATGTCCGAAAAGAAAATTCTTGATGTCAACATGCTCATAGACGGAGAACCGTCTGATTCTGGAAAAGGCAAAGGGAAAGTTGCTGTCAAGAATGACTGCATCGCTCAGCCCCGGAGAGGGCCCAGATATGAAAAGTACACCGAACTCATTTCGACCTTGACTGACATCTACGTAAACACAAATGGTGACGTCTCCTATCCAAAGCCTCCCAGGAGGGAGCCATCGCAGAGAGAATGCGATTCTGGAAAATACTGCATATTTCATGGTATGGACGGTCATGACATAAATGACTGCAGGCATCTTAGAGATCCGATTGAGGAACGGGTTAGACGTGGAGAGCTAATCGAGTATGTGAAACAACCAACAGCTCCTGCATCTGCGCTACCTCCACCTGCTCCCCGGAGAGGGAATGATCCTGGATCGAGCTCTCGTAGGCTCATCATCAACTGATATGGATTGGTTCACTGTACATTTTAAGCATTTCTTAGGATTTAAGATATGTCTCTTTTCTTTCTTTAGGTTTTCCGATAGGCTAAATAGGAGTACACACATTCGGGGTTATGATTTAGCTCCAAAGCGTGCTCTGCACTCGATGACAAACCAATCAGGATTTGCTTTGGTTTCGTACTTTGAATTGAAAATGGAAGGACTTTCCGAGCATGTATTATGTTTGGCGAATTTAACTGTCTTGTCAGTTTGTGGCAGGATTCTCAATCTTAATTAAAGTATGGCTTATACTTATCTTGGACCCCTAGGCATGGATTAGGCCTAGGGACAAACTGTCTTGTCAGGTTTTGGCAAGTGTAGCTCTATCCCGGCATGAGTATGGATTGTACTCACTAGGATGCTTAAGTATGGATTATACTCCGGAACGACGAACGATCTTGTCAGGATTGGGGAAAGGAACTCAATAAAACTCGAGTATGGCTATGCTCAGTTTGAACTTCCTGGTATGGCTTATACCCGGAAGGTTAGGTCCCTCGCCAGGTTTTGGCAGGAAGATTCGAACGTCCCTCGAGTATGGTTTATGCTCAAACAAATGCCCAAGCATGGTTTATGCTCAAAAGTGTAATCAGTTTTGTCAAGATTTGACACACCTTTTTGCTCTCTTTTCTTCGCAGGTATGGATTATACTTGCAGTTGGCAGGCCCGACGTGGCCTTGGATTTCTTGGATTATCCAGAACACATCTTCCTTCGTTCAGCAAGATATGTTCTAGGGGGAAAAATGTTGACCCGCTTTTTAGTCAGAGCAGTCACACAAGGAATTTCTAGTTAACAATATGCTCAAGTATTGGGAACATTGTCAGAAGACAGGAAGCGATTTGGTTGAAGTCGCATCACGAACAAAGAATGGCCGGAAACTCCCATCAGACGATCTCTTATGGACTCGAAATCAGCAATTACAGAGCTAAGCTCTGTAACTCTTGTAGCTCTCTGAATCAACTTCAAGTCGAGCTTTCGTTTGGCTAAAACGGACTTACGGTTTGAAAGTTATGCCCGTTTCCGTGAACGCATGCAGAACTGGAAACTTGGATTTGGAAATTTGGCATCACCCTCAACCGATTCAGATCGGATGAACTGGGTCGGTTCGATAAGGAAGACCCGACCCTCCTGAAGTATTCTGCACTGAAGTTCTCCCAGTCTTCAGATCGGAGACATCACCTCGGTTCGGATTGGCTAAAGGAAGATCCAGCCCGCACAAAGCTCCTTCTACTCGTCAAGCACGCTTGGCTTTGGACACTTCGGTTCGGATCGGATGGAGAACCGAACCGACCCCCTTCGACCTACTGCTGCACTTCATAATTGACCTATTCATGTGGCACCATTTCCTCCTATTAATATGGATCGGCTTCCACTTGTCCTTGCATGATCTGAAGACCACTTCTTCCATTTTCTCCGAGATGGCCTCTCTACCCTCCACGTGTCCCATCTGAACCGGACCGCTTCTGGGCCTGGCAAGGCCCCTCTATGCCTATAAATCCACCGTGAGATGGATATTTTAAGGGATCTTTTTTGTTCTCACTAATTATGGCTTCTACCACTACTTCACGCAAGGTTATTGCTCAATAAGAAAGCCAAATTCCACATTATAACACGAGGATTTCGTGTATAATCTTCCCTTTAATCTCCTCTTCTTCAGTGTAAACACGAGGATTTCATGTATAAACAGTAAGCAAACAGTATTGTAATAGCTTCTTAGGATTTAAGAAACTATAAATTGGATGTAGCCTTGGTTTGAGCCGAACCACTATAAAAATCTCGTGTGTCCTCTCTTATTTTTATTGCTTTTTCTGCATTTATTCTGTGATTGTGAGGTTTTCACATAATATTTGGGCGTTAGTGTCATTTTTTGATCTAACATTTTTGGCGTGCCGGGAAGGGGGCACGCAACTACTTCAATTTCTAGCTCTAAAGAAAGAGGATTATTTGGTTATTGAATCGATGGCTAAGCGAAAGATTTCTCGTGTTGAAGGCGAAGGCACGAGAAACGAGGCAAGCCATAAGGCTTCCTTTCATGGAAATCCTTTGGCATACTTAACCAGATACGAAATGGACGGCGTTCTCACTGAATTGAGAGTCCAGATGGCAAAGCAAGATGATCTCCTCCGCAAACAACAGGAGATGATCGACCAATTCTTCGCTCGGATGGAAGGAAGACCGAGCAACAATGCACAACTCGCTGGAAATGGCACGGAAATGGATCCAGCAGGGATCGGTTCGGATCCGATCCGAACCAAAGGCCAAACTCTGAATCTGACGCAGATGGAAATGGGGGTCATTTCCTACCGGGTCGGTTCGGACCCGATCCGAACAGCAACGCTACATGAGCTTGGGGGCAGCATCCTCCCCTCTGGAAATCAATGCTTCACTCCAGTTCGACCTACATCCGCTCCGATTCGGATAGAACCAACGCGAGTGCAGCAGCACGAAGCAACTCAGAATTGCAAGCAAGCATCGGTTTGGATCGGGCCCCATGAACAGAACCGGTTCGTCCTCCACGACCCACAACATGGGGGCACCTCCGATCTGATCCGAATGGCCTTCCAAGCTCTCCGTACTTTTCCGCACTCTTCTGGACTCAATGCTGGAGCCACCAGCTCTGACCTCGGCAGCTTGCAACCGCTCTTTGAAGGCGATCGGCTCGCCAATCTCATTGAAATCCTCTCTCGAGGCCGCACCTATCAGAATGACATGGATGATGTTAATCACAATCCATTAACACAAGAAATCAGGAATTCTCGCAATCCCCCAAATTTCAAACTTCCACAATTGGAGCCCTACAACTGCATGACGGATCCTACCGCGCATCTCATGTGCTACAAACGGCACATAGAAGTTCAATCGGCATCGGAAAACGTCATGGCAAAGTGCTTCCTTCTCTTTTTGACTGATATAGCTGCTATTTGGATTCAGCAGTTGGAATCTGAATCGATCGACAGCTGTAACATGTTGGTTGCTCACTTCATCGAACAATTTCGGGTCCATATCGCTAGACCCAAGAACGTCATGTCGCTTACTACAATCAAACATGGACCCAGAGAAACTTTGCTCTCATTCCTGGAAAGGTTCAACGTTGCAGCAGCATCAGTTGATCGACCTGAGCAATCTATGGTATTAATGGCGGAAGTATCTGGCGTTCTAGACAAATCGGAGTTCAAAAAATCCTTATACGGAGACCCACCATGGAATCTCAGCGAATTCTACCTTGAATCGGATAGATTTCTACGTGAAGAAGACGCATTGTCCGAAAAGAAAATTCTCGATGTCAACTTGCTCAGAGACGGAGAACGTCTGATTCTGGAAAAGGCAAAGGGAAAGTTGCTGTCAAGAATGACCGCAACGCTCAGCCCCGGAGAGGGCCCAGATATGAAAAGTACACCGAACTCAATTCGACCTTGACTGACATCTACGTAAATATAAATGGTGACGTCTCCTATCCAAAGCCTCCCAGGAGGGAGCCATCGCAGAGAGAATGCGATTCTGAAAAATATTGCATATTTCAAGATACGGACGGTCATGACACAAATGACTGCAGGCATCTTAGAGATCCGATTGAGGAACGGGTTAGACGTGGAGAGCTACTCGAGTATGTGAAACAACAAACAGCTCCTGCACCTGCGCTACCTCCACCTGCTCCCCGGAGAGGGAATGATCCTGGATCGAGCTCTCGTGGGCACATCATCAATTGATATGGATTGGCTCACTCTGCATTTTCAGCATTTCTTAGGATTTAAGATATGTCTCTTTTCTTTCTTTAGGTTTTCCGATAGGCTAAATCGGAGTACACACATTCGGGGTTATGATTTAGCTCCAAAGTGTGCTCTGCACTCGATGACAAACCAATCAGGATTTGCTTTGGTTTCGTACTTTGAATTGAAAATGGAAGGACTTTCCGAGCATGTATTATGTTTGGCGAATTTAACTGTCTTGTCAGTTTGTGGCAGGATTCTCAATCTTAATTAAAGTATGGCTTATACTTATCTTGGGCCCCTAGGCATGGATTAGGCCTAGGGACAAACTGTCTTGTCAGGTTTTGGCAAGTGTAGCTCTATCCCGACATGAGTATGGATTGTACTCACTAGGATGCTTAAGTATGGATTATACTCCGGAACGACGAACGATCTTGTCATGATTGGGCAAAGGAACTCAATAAAACTCGAGTATGGCTATGCTCAGTTTGAACTTCCTGGTATGGCTTATACCCGGAAGGTTAGGTCCCTCGCCAGGTTTTGGCAGAAAGATTCGAACGTCCCTCGAGTATGGTTTAAGCTCAAACAAATGCCCAAGCATGGTTTATGCTCAAAAGTGTAATCAGTTTTGTCAAGATTAGACACACCTTTTTGCTCTCTTTTCTTCGCAGGTATGGATTATACTTGCAGTTGGCAGGCCCGACGTGGCTTTGGATTTCTTGGATTATCCAGAACACATCTTCCTTCGTTCAGCAAGATATGTTCTAGGGGGCAAAATGTTGACCCGCTTTAGTCAAAGCAGTCACACAGGGAATTTCTAGTTAACAATATGCTCAAGTATTGGGAACATTGTCAGAAGACAGGAAGCGATTTGGTTGAAGTCGCATCACGAACAAAGAATGGCCCGAAACTCCCATCAGACGATCTCTTTTGGACCCGAAATCAGCAATTACGGAGCTTTGCTCCGTAACTCTTGTAGCTCTCTGAATCAGCATCAAGTCGAGCTTTCGTTTGGCTAAAACGGACTTACGGTTTGAAAGTTATGCCCGTTTCCGTGAACGCATGCAGAACCGGAAACTTGGATTTGGAAATTTGGCATCACCCTCAACCGGTTCAGATCGGATGAACTGGGTCGGTTCGATAAGGAAGACCTGACCCGCCTGAAGTATTCTGCATTGAAGTGCTCCCAGTCTTCGGATTGGAGACATCACCTCGGTTCGGATTGGCTAAAGGAAGATCCGACCCGCACAAGGCTCCTTCTACTCGTCAAGCACGCTTGGCTTTGGACACTCCGGTTCGGATCGGATGGAGAACCGAACCGACCCCCTTCGACCTGCTGCTGCACTTCAGAATTGACCTATTCATGTGGCACCATTTCCTCCTATTAATCTGGATCGGCTTGCACCTGTCCTTGCATGATCTGAAGACCACTTCATCCATTTTCTCCGAGATGGCGTCTCTACCCTCCACGTGGCCCATCTGAACCGGACCGCTTCTGGGCCTGGCAAGGCCCCTCTATGCCTATAAATCCACCATGAGATGGATATTTTAAGGGATCTATTTGGTTCTCACTAATCATGGCTTCTCCCACTACTTCACGCAAGGTTATTGCTCAATAAGAAAGCCAAATTCCACATTATAACACGAGGATTTCGTGTATAATCTTCCCTTTAATCTCCTCTTCTTCAGTGTAAACACGAGGATTTCATGTATAAACAGTAAGCAAACAGTATTGTAATAGCTTCTTAAGATTTAAGAAACTATAAAGTGGACGTAGCCTTGGTTTGAGCCGAACCACTATAAAAATCTCGTGTGTTCTCTCTTATTTTTATTGCTTTTTCTGCATTTGTTCTGTGATTGTGAGGTTTTCACATAATATTTGGGCGTTAGTGCCATTTTTTATCTAATAGTTAGGTATGTTTTATTTGTTGGGGCATTGTACATATGATTGTGGATTGATATGACTGTGGTTTGATTTTTTGTTTATATTATAACGGTACCACTGATAGATGGCTTGACTGTAGATTTTTTTTGGTAGACATGACGTTGGACTAGATGTATATATGTTATTATGATGGTAGACTGTGGTATGTACATATTTATGCATTGTATAATTAGTGGTTTTGGTTTGTGGTTTAATTTGTTGTTTTTGTTGAATTTTCGAGTTAGAATCGGTTTTATTTTGATACTTGCTTAGTATATGGTATATTGCAATTATATACGTTGTAGAGATAGTGGTTTGTGTGAGAAATGTAGTTGAAAGGCTAAGTAGCAGCTGAAATACAAAAAAATAGTGCAGTTTTTCCGATGGCTTCCGACGACTTATAGGTTCACAAATCCGTAATAGTTTCCGATGACTTACAACGGTTTATTGGCATGGCATATGCAACGGTTTTTGGCGATCTCCAACGGTCGTCGGAAGTCGTTGAAAACAAACTGAAACACCCCACCTCCATTAAGGCCACTCACAAAGGGAATGCCTTAACTTTGGTGGAGAGTTATAGGTACAAGACACAGAAAATTTTACAAGACAGATAAATTTAAGCAGCAGAATCCAAATATGTATTTCATACGTAGTTCAACACAAAAGCATTACATCAAATTGTCTCAAAACAACTTCAAAAACATTACACCATAATTTCTATCTTGATTATTCAATAAAGAAGCATAAACCAAAAAGTAAAAATGCGTAAATCCCCAAGGATCATATCTAATGTCATAGCCAATGCAAGAGAGTCCAAGTCATACATCTACTTTCTTGAAGCTTGTAAAGAGTCTGATTAAGCTAGAGTATTTCCTCCCGGTGGATGTGAGGTGGGGAGAAACGGAAGAAATGAAGACGAAAGAAAACAGTTCAGACAATAAGTCTGGTAAGTTCAGTGGTTACTAGTATTAAACAAGAAAAGGGGGTCATGACAGTGATAACAGAACATAGGACAATACCCTAATATAAGATAGGAGGGACGTGTGATCGCACCCATTACTAAAGTCTCTACACCTACTTAACCATTGGTTCAACCAGCCCACGTGTTTACAAAAACGATCCCCTTAATGATCGGCTCCTACTCGCACGTATTCATGTCCTATGTCCTTCGACCCCGCTTGATTGTAGTCACCTGTGTGGGTCCCACCATGGGGTGTATCAGTCCCTCTGCTGGCAACCTGACACGATTCAAGATGCACAGTGTACACTACTGATGCCCAGTGCCTGATTTTTCCACTCCGGAGTACGCGCACGCCCATACTCCATCCGAACCTACACTGGCCCACCAACCGCCGACGTTTTGACTGCTTATAGTTCAGCCCAGTAATAGTGTCCCACCCTGCCTAGTTCAGGGTACCATGATACATCTATGTGGGTTACTACTGAAATGGGTCCCCGTTACTAGGGTTTTCTAATCAACATGTATATTTGCTTAAGTATCCAAGTTTACCTAACCCAGCCCATTCGTTTTTATTAACATGTTGAATCGGTAAATTTTTTCCTAATTTACTTAAACCTACCAGTCTTGACTCAGCTTTAATTTATTAAAGCACCAACCACTCACATTAGACAGGTCTTGTTGTGGTCACTGGATATGCCGGTCGGTCCGGGAAGATTTACACCACAACTCAGTCTAATCTCGGGTTCTTTTTGGGCTTGATGCACTAACCACCCACATTAGACAGGTCATGTTGTGGTTACTGGATATGCCAGTCGGTTCCGGGCAGATTTACACCACAACTCAGTCTAACCTCGGGTTAGGCATATTCGTCTTTTCTAAATTCATATTTTTCTACATATGTCAAATTTCCTTTATGTGAATTAAATTTAATTTAATCATGACATAATTATCCTATGATTATGCTCAACATAAATGGTATATCAAATATACCATTAAATGAACAAATCTATGCCATGAATTTTTATATTTCCCACTGCTACCCCTGTGGAACGTATGCGTAAATCACATAAAATGTTGGGCTAGCCAGTTAGCCAAAACCCATAAACAAAAAGGGATAACAAACAGAGAACATGAAATGATCACAAACAGCATACATTTAACTTTTCACATGTAACTTGGCATAGATGTATGTCACTAAACTTTAATCACTTGGGTAAAGGTGAACTTGTGACTAAGTTGAATCTAATGGTCATGTAAACTCGACAAAGGTCTAGCATGAAAGTTTTGCATATAATCACAGTTTCAATCTACAACTTGGCATATAATCTTATGTATGTCAAAACATAAGAAAGCTATCATAATCATTTTCTTATCACAATTTAGCATGATTAACAACATAAGAGGACTACAATTCCACTTTTACAACATAAATAGATTCAACTTGGCATGGTTCTAAATATTCATAAATGTAAATCTAACATGTAAACATGTGATTTAGATCCTAAACTTGCAAATTACCACCAAAATTACAGCATGACATGTTTTACCATTTTGTTGGCATAATAAGTTCTTTACTCAATCGTAATGTTGTGCATCACCCAAACATATAGACATGAGATATACAACATGTTCATCGCCATAAGCATATAGACATGAAATATACAACATGTTCATCGCCACAAACATATAGACAAGATTAATTTCCACGATATTTTAAGATAAACAAGAATCAAATCTCATACATAAGCATCATACTATATTCCAATTACAACATGTCATGATTCAATCGAAAGGAATGTTTAAATCTGCGTAACAACTAACTTACAAACTAAAAGAAATTCTTGCGTTCTGAAATTTGAATTCTGAAATTAGAGATGCGCGCCTTTGATGAAGATCATTGAACTAAACTAGTTTTAATTTGATTCTTGATTCAAGTTCTTTAACTCGTCTTTTGAATCGAAAAGGGTGACGGCTACTCCAACTCCTCCATTGACGGCATTTCGGTTTTAGGTTTAATTTTCTGTATGTTTTTAGGTTAGGCATTGAGTTGTTTATATAGAATTTCAGTTTGATTACAGCCATCAGATGAACCTAGGGTTAATCACAGCCACTCAGACCTTATCAGGCCCATCCAGAAACCCTAGTGACTCAGCAGTGAGTCAGAAATCGTTAAATTTCAGATCTGGCCGGGGGCCATGTTGACCCCCAGGTCGACCTCAAGGGGGGGGGTCGACGGTAGGGTCGACCCCCTGGTCGACCTGCCTGGGCGGGAATTTTCCCGCCCAGCTCGCTTCTGGCTTCTGTTTGAATTTTGAACTTGTTCTTTCGAGCTGTTTGAATTTATTCAAATTTCTGAAACTTCTAACAGCCATAAATTCTTCATACGAAGTCCAATTCATGCAAACTCGAACTCTATCTCAACCAGAATTCCGAGATGAATACAATGGCGTAGCCCGTTTCCCTTAATTTTCACATTTTAAATTAAGTATCATAGGATTTATTATTATAACATTAATAGAAAGTACGGGGTGTTACATTCTCCCCTCCTTTTAGGATTTCGTCTCTGAAATCTTCAAGTCGAGAAGAACTTATATCCTACCATCCAATCAACCATCTACTCAACCATCAAACATAGGCGCCCATTATCCTTAAAAGATTTCTAATGCTTCATGATCATATGAATTGTGTGTGTATATGTCCTTATCTAATGCAAAATCAGGCAGTCTACTGATTCAGTTGACCTCCTTAATGCAAATTATGTCAGTGCCATGAATCCATTATGAATGCAATTTTTCCTACTCAAAATTTCTTACATGAGTGCACAACCATTCATACAAATGCAACGTCCATATGACAACCCATCAAGTTTTAATTCATAAACCAATACATATATGCATATGCAATATGGAAGTGACTGAGCCGATCTAGTACCTAATGTGTGTGTATATGCATCCACTAGCAACCACTTGCAACCATCAATCATAACATGTTTACATCCAAATAGGTTCCTACCTAAGGATAAAGGATAAGATCGAGAAAATATACCTAAAAAGATAGATACGAGCATAAACTTGAGGAAAAAGAGATTAAAGTTGTACCCTCAAAAAGAAAAGGGTAGGTTACGCGTATACGGTACTCATTTTCCCAAGTCGCGTCTTCCTCGGCATCGCTCCATCGAACTTTGACGAGCTTAACTGCACGGTTGCGTAGTTTTCTAACCTCTGTTCCCAAGATGCAGGTTGGAACTCTTCTCACAGTTGCTTCTCGTTCAACTTCAACTTCAACTTCTTCTAGCATACTTGGTTCTACCACTTCCACAGACTAGTGTAAGCACTTCCGCAGGTGAGAGACATGAAATACATTATGAATCCCGACAGATCTTTCGGGCAGCTGTACCCTATAAGCCATCTTCCCAATCTTCTCGATGATAGGGAACGACCCTACAAATCTTGGTGCTAACTTTCCTGCAGATCCAAAGCGAACGACGTTCCTCAAGGGAGATACTTTAAGGAACACCTTGTCTCCAACTTCGAATTCAAGGTCAATTATTCTTTTGTTTGCGTAGGACTTCTGTCTATCTTGGCCAGTCTTCATTCTTCTTTGTATCAAGTCTACTTTCTCTGAAGTCTCCCTAATCATGTCTGGTCCAAGTATGAGCTTATCTGTTGACTCCTACCAGCAAGTTCGTGACCTGCACGGTCTTCCATATAAAGCTTTGAAAGGTGCCACCAAAGGTAGATGATCCTCCCAAGTACCTCCGAAGTCAATAATGCATAACCTCAAGAGGTCTTCTAATACTCTGTTGACTCTTTCCGTCTGGCCATCAGTTTGAGGGTGATAGGTCGTGCTTAAGCATAACTGTGTGCCTATAGCCTCTTGTAAACTCTTCCAAAACTCGCTCGTGAAGATAGGGTCTCGATCACTCACTATGCTGGAGGGTATCCCATGGAGTCGAACTATCTCCTTAAGATATATGGATGCTAGAGATGAGGCAGTCCTTTTACTCTCGACAGGTATAAAGTGGGCGCTTTTTGTAAGTTTGTCCACTATTACCCAAATGCTAGTATTGCCCCTTCTTGACCTAGGCAACCCATATATAAAGTCCATTGAGATGCTATCCCATTTCCACTGTGGGATCTCTAGAGGATGGAGCAGACCACCAGGCTTCTTCTGCTCCGCCTTGACTTGTTGGCATATTAAACATTTAGAAACAAATTCAGCTACGTCTTTCTTCATGCCATTCCAAAAGAAAACTTTTTTGATATCTTTATACATTTTGTCTCCGCCTGGGGTGTATGGTCATCTTGGAATGGTGTGCTTCTTCTAGAACCGTCTTTACCAAGCCCCTTGCATGTGGGACACATAGCCTTCCATCTCGTCTCAACCAGCCCTTGGCATCTATAAAGTATCTATTGAGGTGACTAGATATCTCAACCCTAATTAATTTGTCCATTACTTCGGCTAGCTGAGGGTCTTCTCTTTGCGCGGCTCCGACTGAGTCTAATAAAGTTGGTCGCACTTCTAATGTTGCTAGCAAGCCGGGTACAAAGTCAGTGGAGGGTCTGAAGTTAAAGCTTGCTATGAACTCCAAGCTTTACCTTTCCACAAAAAGAGGGCCTAAGGTTAGCTTCTTTCTGCTTAAGGCGTCTGCTACTGCATTGCCCTTGCCAAGCATGTAGGAAATCTCAAAATCGTACGAGGCAAGAAACTCCATCCACCTTTGCTGCCTCAAGTTGAGATCTTTCTGCGAGAATAGGTATTTCAACGATTTATGGTTAGTATACAGTTCAAATTTCTCACCTAGAAGATAATGGTGCGAAGACTTAAGCGCAAAAACGATGGCGGCCAACTTTAGGTCGTGGGTCGAGTAGTTTTTCTCATGTACTTTCAACTATCTTTCACCATAAGCCACTACCTTCCCTTCTTGCATCAGAACAACGCCTAGTCCCGTTCCGCATGCATCTGTGTATACTGTGAACATCTTGCTTCCATCAGGCAATGTCAGAACTGGGGCCGTTGTTAGAACCCTTTTCAAACGTTGGAAAGAAATATCGCAATCCAAGTCCCAATTGAAAGCTAGGTTCTTCTTTTTCAATCTTGTTAGTGGAGCTGAGATTTTTGCAAAATCTTTGATGAACTTTCGATAAAAGCCTGCCAGCCCAAAAAAGCTTCGGACTTCGATTGCGTTTCGAGGTACCTTCCAATCTTGCACAGCAACCACTTTTGCGGGGTCCACAGCTATCCCCTCTTTGGACACCACATGTCCAAGGAACCTAACTTCTTCTCTCCAGAAATGGCATATGGAGAACTTCGCCTTCAACTGATGTACACGGAGAGTATCCATGACTTCTTTTAGATGCTGAGCATGCTCTTCCTGATTCTTTGAGAAGATCAAAATATTGTCTACGAAGACCACCACAAACTTATTAAGGAACTCTCGGAACACCCTGCTCATTAAATCAACGAAGTAAGCGGGTGCGTTTGTCAAGCCGAAAGGCATGACAAGCCACTTGAAGAAACCATCGGGAGTTCTGAATGCGGTCTTATCAATGCTGTCTTCAGCCACTCTTAGCTGATGAAACCCGGTAGCTAAATCTAATTGAGAGAAAACCGATGCACCTACAAGCTGATCGAACAAATCATCTATTCTTGGGAGTGGGTGTCTATTTTTCTTGGTCAGCTTGTTTAGCTCCCTATAATCAACGCACAGGCGAAGCGAACCATCAGCTTTGGTTGCGAACACTACCGGAGCACCCCATTCAGAAATACTCCATCTTATGAACCCCTTTTCAAGCAGCTCTTTGATTTGCTTGCTGAGCTCCTTTCTCTCCTTTGGGGCCATGTGCCTAACGGGTAAAGCAACGGGCTTTGCATTATCAACGAGGTATATGAGGAAGTCTATCTCCCGCTTCGGAGGTAAGCCCTTTATCTCTTCAAACACATTCGAATATTCACGAACTATTCTTGCAGACTGCAAGTTCTCGACAGACGCATCAACTGATTTTAGATAACTAAGCATGATGGAGTTCATGGGATTACAAGAAATTTCGAGAGCGTTACCGAGGCGAGTCATGAGTCTAACCACTCTCTTTTCACAATCGAGGACAACACCATTAATGGATAGCCAGTCCATGCCTAGAATCAACCCATAGCCCGTGAAGCCCAAAACAAAGGCATTGCATCTAAACCCAACGCTTAGTATAGATATTTTCAAATCCAAACAAACCATTGACAAATAAGTTGAGCCCCTAATTGGATTTGAAACAACCAAGGGATCCTCTACTATACTGGTGTCTAGGTGCAGAGATTCAACTAAATCAGCGGGAAAAAATGAGTATGATGCACCAGAATCAAACAATGTACGAACAGGATGATCAAAAAGATAGACTAAACTTTCGACATAAATATTTCTACCTCGTTCTTGCGGAGGTGCCGTGAGGCTCCAGAAGAAGGTCCAGCTCCCTGCCCTTGCTTCCTTAGGCATGCCCTAGCCATGTGTCCTGTCTCACCACAGTCTAAACAGCCACCCATCTTCCTTTTCTTCTTCCTGCAGTCTTTGACCAGATGTCCAGGAATGCCATAGAAATTACACTTTCTCTTTTCACGGGGTTTGTTTTTCTTCCCGCCTTTCTTTGGATCAGCCTTCTTGTTCTGTGACCCTTCCCCCTTCTTATCTAGAGGCACTTCTGCTTTTGCCTCATTCTTTGCCTTGTCTTCCTCATTTAAGAGTGCCATGTCCACTAACCTTTCGTAAGTAGCCCCCATAGGTATGTGGGTCATAGCCAAGTTGTGAAGTGGCTCATTCAATCCCTTGACAAAACGGAGAGCCTTCTTATGAGGAGTATTCACTAAGTCCAGTCCAAACCGGGCCAGCTGATTGAATTGATTGACGTACTCCTTGACCGTCATACTTCCTTGCTTAAGAGATAAGAACTTTTCCAGCTGTAAACTTCGTTCAGCTTGTGAGAGGAATTTCATCTCAAACCTTATCCTAAAATCCATCCATGTGTCAATAGGTCTTTCAGCGTTAGTGAATTCCCACCAATAGGAAGCTTCGTCTTTGAGCAACCATACTGCCAACTGTACCTTCTGCCTATCGTCCACCTCGAAGATAACGAACAGATCCTCAGTTTCTTTGAGCCAGTTCATCGCTTCTACGAATGATTCAGTTCCCTTGAAATCCTTTCCACCCATGGCTATCTCTACAGATCTTTGAGAAAGCATTTGCAGGAGGAGGAGAAGGAGGAACCGCTGCAGCTGGAGGAGGAATATCTGCTGGGCCTGCGTCGTTGGCCCTAGCCTCTAAGTACCTCCTGAACCAGCCAGGTATTGGCACACCCTCTGGAAGGTTAAAATTCCCAGACATGCTGAAACGAAAAAGAAAAGATTCAAAATGAAGGATAGAAATATAGTGCATATGGCTTTAGGGATTATGCCTTTTGAAATTAAAAACAACATTTTTCCTTGTAAAATGCTTCTTTATATTTCTTTTTTGAAAGATAGTTTTTCAAAAATTCTTATCTAATTTGGTAAACCTTTGCTTTGATACTAAGTGAAACACCCCACCTCCATTAACGTCACTCACAAAGGGAATGCCTTAACTTTGGTGGAGAGTTATAGGTACAAGGCACAGAAAAATTTACAAGACAGATAAATTTAAGCAGCAGAATCCAAATATTTATTTCATACGTCGTTCAACACAAAAGCATTACATCAAATTGTCTCAAAACAACTTCAAAAACATTACACCATAATTTCTATCTCGATTATTCAATAAAGAAGCATAAACCAAAAAGTAAAAATGCAAAAATCCCCAAGGATCATATCCAATGCCATAGCCAATGCAAGAGAGTCCAAGTTATACATCTACTTTCTTGAAGCTTGTAAAGAGTCTGATTAAGCTGAAGTATTTCCTCCCTGTGGACCTGAGGGGGGGAATGGAAGAAAAGAAGACGAAAGAAAACGGGTCAGATAATAAGTGTAGTAAGTTCAGTGGTTACTAGTATTAAACAAGAAAAGGGGGTCATGACAGTGATAACAGAACATAGGACAATAACCTAATATAAGATAGGAGGGACGTGTGATCGCACCCATTACTAAATTCTCTACACCTACTTAACCATTGGTTAAACCAGCCCACGTGTTTACGCCAAACGATCCCCTTAATGATCGGCTCCTACTCGCATGTATTCATGTCCTGTGTCCTTCGGCCCCGCTTGATTGTAGTCACCTGTGCTGGTCCCACCATGGGGTGTATCAGTCCCTCTGGTGGCAACCCGACATGATTCAAGATGCATAGTGTACACTACTGATGCCCAGTGCCTGATTTTTCCACTCTGGAGTACGTGCACGCCCATACTCCATCGAAACCTACACTGGCCCACCAACCGCCGACGTTTTGACCGCTTATAGTTCAGCCCAGTAATCGTGCCTCACCCTGCCTAGTTCAGGGTACCATGATACATCTATGTGGGTTACTACTGAAATGGTTCCCCGTTACTAGGGTTTTCTATTCAACATGTTTATTTGGTTAAGTGTCCAAGTTTACCTAACCCAGCCCATTCGTTTTAATTAACATGTTGAATCGGTTAAGTGTTTTCCTAATTTACTTAACCCTACCAGTCTTGACTCAGCTTTAATTTATTAAAGCACCAACCACTCGCATTAGACAGGTCTTGTTGTGGTCACTGGATATGCCGGTCGGTTCCAGGCAGATTTACACCACAACTTAGTCTAACCTCGGGTTCTTTTTGGGCTTGATGCACTAACCACCCACATTAGACAGGTCTTGTTGTGGTTACAGGATATGCTGGTCAGTTCCGGGCAGATTTACACCACAACTCAGTCTAACCTCGGGTTAGGCATATTTGTCTTTTCTAAATTCATGTTTTTCTACATATGTTAAATTTCCTTTATGTGAATTAAATTTAATTTATTCGTGGCATAATTATTCTGTGATTATGCTCAACATAAATGGTATATCAAATATACCATTAAATGAACAAATCTATGCCATAAATTTTCATATTTCCCATCGCTACCCCCGTGGAACGTATGCGTAAATCTCATAAAATGTTGGGCTAGCAAGTTAGCCCAAACCCATAAACAAAAAGGGGTAACAAACAAAGAACATGAAATGATCATAAACAGCATACATTTAACTTTTCACATGTAACTTGGCAAAGATGTATGTCACTAAACGTTAATCACTTGGGTAAAGGTGAACTTGTGACTAAGTTGAATCTAATGGTCATGTAAACTCGACAAAGGTCTAGCATGAAAGTTTAGCATATAATCACAGTTTCAACCTACAACTTGGCATATAATCTTGTGTATGTCAAAACATAAGAAAGCTATCATAATCATTTTCTTATCACAATTTAGCTTGATGTTAACAACATAAGAGGACTACAATTCCACTTTTACAACATAAATAGATTCAACTTGGAATAGTTCTAAATATTCATAAATGTAAATCTAACATGTAAACAGTTGATTTAGATCCTAAACTTTCAAATAACCACCAAAATTACAGCATGACATGTTTTACCATTTTGTTGGCATAATAAGTTCTTTACTCAATCGTAATAACATATAATGTTGTGCATCATCCAAACATATAGACATGAGATATACAACATATTCATCGCCATAAGCATATAGACATGAAATATACAACATGTTCATCGCCACAAACATATAGACAAGATTAATTTCCACGATATTTTAAGATAAACAAGAATCAAATCTCATATATAAGGATCGTACTATATTCCAATTACGACGTGTCATGATTCAATCGAAAGGAATGTTTAAATCTGCGTAACAACTAACTTACAAACTAAAAGAAATTCTTGCGTTCTGAAATCTGAATTCTGAAAATGGAGATGTGCGCCCTTGATTAAGATCGCTGAACTAAACTAGTTTTAATTTGAATCTTAATTCAAGTTCTTTAACTCATCTTTTGAATTGAAAAGGGTGAAGGCTACTCCAAGTCCTCCATGGACGGCATTTCAGTTCTAGGTTTAATTTTCTGTGTGTTTTTAGGTTAGGCATTGAGTTGTTTATATAGAATTTCAGTTTGATTATAACTGTCAGATGAACCTAGGGTTAATCACGGCCACTCAGACCTGATCAGGCCCATCCAGAAACCCTAGTGACTCAGCAGTGAGTCAGAAATCGTTCAAATTTCAGATTTGGTTGGGGGCCAGGTCGACCCCCAGGTCGACCTCAAAGGGGAAGGTCGACACTAGGGTCGACCCCCTGGTCGACTTGCCTGGGCGGGAATTTTCCTTCCCATCTCGCTTCTGGCTTCTGTTTAAATTTTGAACTTGTTCTTTCGAGCTGTTTGAATTTATTCGAATTTCTGAAACTTCTAACAGCCATAATTTCTTCATACGAAGTCCAATTCACGCATACTCGGACTCTATCTCAACCAGAATTCCGAGACAAACACAATGGCGTAGCCCGTTTCCCTTAATTTTCACCTTTTAAATTAAGTATCATAGGATTTATGATTATGAAGTTAATAGAAAGTACGGGGTGTTACACTAACGCCAACCGTTTTAAGTCGTAGGAAATACAAACGACGGGCTGTGTCGATAGCTATAGGAAACTCTGTTTTTTTCCCAAGCATAGGAATCAACAGAGAAAATGATAAGCTAACAGAAAAGCAATTATCAGAATAAAATATGCTTTAAATTTTTTGATAAATGTGTAAAAATAGAAAAAACTACTAAAATTACATAGTTATCTTAGTAATATTTGTAATTAGAAAGGAAGGAGTATGCATTTTTATTAATCAATATAAATTACCTTCCACATAAAATTATATCTAGAATCTTAAATAATAAAATACATGATATTTAATTACAAATATTTTGAATTCCCAAATTTACTAATATTAACGAAAATATTTTGAATTCTCATCACTGTAATTAGTATATTTGATTACAAATATTTAGAATTCTCTTTTTGGGTTTACTAAGATAATAAACATTGTTTTATGTACATTCATCTATTATATTAAATATTTTATTAAGATAATGATTCTAAATAAGAATTAGTAAATTTTCTACGCATAATTGAGGAAAGCTTGAACTTTGAACCAGGAAACAAGTTTAAATTCAGTTCCAAAAATTTGTGAAAGGGCCTGGATCAGATGAAGGCAATCTAATGATTCTTGGCGTGGATTTGTGATCAATTAAGTGGAAAGAATAGTAAGTGTTGGAAAAGATGAACAGATGCAAAAAAACTTGCCATATTCAAATAAAGAAAATTTCTCCGGCAAACTGCCATCATTTGCAACCTCGTTACAGATGATGATACCTCTTTGATGCGACGACTTGACAGCAACTATGTGTCGTTAGACATGTTTCTCTGGTCCGATACTAGAATATGAATTCATGTTGTATTTCATGTTTACTGTATTAATGAATTAAAGTTTGTGTTGAGAGAATTGAAACTGAACGTTTATTCATGTATCGATAATTATACAGAAGAGAAGTAACTGGCTTTTTATAGCCGCATATTTACAAATAGGGTAACGGGTATTTTTTTTTGTTTTGAATTTGTTCAGGAGGGAAACCGACCGGAGTTGTAAAACCCTCCCTAGTGCCCGAATATCAAACTGCAAAACATATAACATATTTTGAATCTGACTATATTCAATTTTTAACTCGCATTACATGAGGAAGTAACCATGGTATCCTCACATGCATAAAATTTTCGGTATGGTTTTATAATCCACTTTAAAATATCTAGTAATATATGTTATATGTGGCTAATCTATAGTCTAAATCCAAACAGAGAAAAGCTTACCAAATATACGTAGCATACAACAAATTAATTAAAGCAATGAACGAAAGTTGTAGAAGTCCAGTACTTTACTTATTCATTCTAGAAAAAACACAGCAATAATTGCAAAATAAAATATTATTATGCAGTCATATCCAAATCTAATTTTCAAGAAAAATTAATCTTCCAATAATAACTAACGAATAAGAGACAGATAGGAAAATATCATGTCTATTAGCAAAAGACATCAAAGAATGGTCACTCTTCAAAAAGCATGCCAATTTGCAAGAACATGGACAACTTCCACTTTAAAAAGCATTCGCATTTGTAAAAAAACACATACATATAGTTTTGTGTATTCATCTCCTTTTTTCACTTGTCCAAATAATTCACTGTAACTTACATTTCTCCAAAATTATATTCTTTGTTATGACTGGAAGGAGTAATTTAACTGACAAAACATCTTGCAAATTTAATTACATATTATGAAGCAAATTATCAGAAGTCATAGAACGTCACATATTCCCATTGAAATATATTTTTAAAAAATAACTATTAGGCGATAACTTGAAAGAAAACAATAACCCGAAAAGAGAGCCAGCCATCTACTTGATCTTCTTCTTGAGCCGCAACTGGCTGCTATGTCCGCGCTTTTCACTTGCAATAAAAACAACCTTAGAGTGGAGTATTGCATGGCACTTGCTGCTTTCCGAATTATACGTCATTGCAAGAGACATAAGGGTGGGTTTAAAATTTCAACGTTCCAACCTCAATGCCAAATGCAGAGGTGACTCTTTCTGAATTTTATAATGGGTCATAGTCCAACCATCCTCATGATGCCTTTTGTTAAAGATCATCGTTTGCTGATTTTTTTTTGGGGGGGGGGGGAGGGAAGGGGGAAGGGGGTGGTGGTTCTTTTTTATTTTAAATTTCGGCCTTGACATTGTCGATTATGCTAGAGCTTTTGCGTTCAATATTAACTACTTTCTCGATTAGGAATCTCAAGAAGACCTGCATTTTTTATTAAGGATGAATTATATTCTTATTTGTACACAAAAGGTATTACTGCAATAAACCAAATATAGAATGTAACATGATATTATGTTTCCAGCATCAACCTAAGGGCCTTTTGAAATATAAATCAGACCTTGCACACAAAAGTTGCTTCTAATATAATGTGAATTCTAACATTTCAAAAAAAACATTTTAATATTATTAGCTAGTGAGATTTGAAATTTTAAATATACATAAGAACATAGTAGAAAAAAAACTATATAGTTCAACTGAGTATGCATTTCACATATATACATTGCGAAATGAACTTTCAAGATAATGTACTTAGATTGTAGTTTTACCAAAATTTCTAACTATCATACTATTCCGTAGAATATCACAATAAAAATAAAAGTGAGAACATGAATCCAATTTTATAACATGATGAATTCTATGCACATTTAACATTTTATCTGTGATGGCCCGCAAATCCATACCATCTGAGTTGACTAAAACAACACACATCCATCCCAAATTGCTAGAAATATGAATCACTAGGGTTAAAGAAATAGAAACAGATAGAAGATAGAACAAAAGAGAACATCAGAATCTCACAGTAAAACTGAACAAAATATAATATATTGAATAAAATTTTGAAATACTAAACTGTATTGTATGTACATACCATATCAGAGTACAACACATATTCATCTTATCGGAAAAACTCTAAATAATTAATGGTGAAGCCTCCTGCTTCAAGCTGCTCCAAGTATATCTGTAAAAGCCTGAAACATTTGACTGCCCTACAAATTTGTGTTGGAGAATGGAGTCTTGATGACAACAACCTTATTTCAATTATCATTGATTATAAAATATATAATAACATCACTATCTAGAATATATATATATATATATATATATATATATATATATATATATATATAGACACCCATATATGCAGGATTTGTATACAGGACTTAAATACTAAAGACTGTATAGTTTTAAAGTTTCAAGAGATTTAGAATTCAAAGGAGATTCAAGACTCATGAGTAATCAAGTTATCAAGAGCTCAAGAAAAATATAGTAATTGAGTCTAGTTTATATGTAAGACTTTGAATAGCACTCCAGATTCAAATTCTGTTTTTCAAATTCTGATTTTTTTTTAGTTTCAAATTCTGTTTTCAAAATTATTCTATCTTACTTATGATTTCAAATATAAGTGTTCAGTTTAATATATAAGTTTATATAGTTATATAGTTTTGAACCTTATAATTTTATAAATATGTTTATATAATATATATATATATGTTTTCATATGATTTTACACTTTATAATACTCATTTATATCACTAAGTTTTGATTCAAGAATTTCCAGAATAATATATATATATTTAAACACTTGAAAAGGTTCAAAATTCAAATTTTAAACATACGTATGTTGATATACATAGGATCCCATGTCGACATACAACTGTCATAAATTCAATTTTCAAAGGAAGTATCTTTTCACTATTTGTAACCTTCCAGAAGCGTTGCAACCTTTCAAATCTTATAAATAGGGTTTGATTTTAATTTTTTTATACATTCTTCTTCTCCATCTTCAGCCCTCTTCATCCCACCATTAATATTTCATATTTCATTGATTTCTACACTTCTACTTCGCCGATTTCTACTCTAATTATATAAAACTTCTTCTTTTCTCTCTCTACTCATTACTCTCTGAATTGAAGTGCTATTGAAGAGTTATAGGGCTGTTGTAATATTTTGGGAAGTGTTTGGGAAATGGTGTGTTCCTTGTATCCCTGAAATCAAGAAAAGAGAGCTGTTGTAACCTTGTAGCCGTGAAATCAAGGGTGTTTAGAGCGGTGTTAACCTTGTAGCCATGAAACCAAAGGTGTTGTACTTGGATAGTAATATTAATAAAACTCGGAGCTATCCAATGTTGCGCGGGACTAGACATACGAGCAATCCGAACCAGTATAAAATCCGGTGTGTTCTTTTCTTTTTCTACATTTTATTTTTATCTGTTTCCATGTTTGTGTTTGATTCTGTGTCTGTGATCATCTCTGCTGTGTGTAATTCGTATAATAGATCATATAAGTTTTAGATTTTCAGAAATTCTTTGAAAACACTATTCACCTCTCCTTTAGTGTTAGTCTTGCCTTAAGATCTGCAATCCGCGTTCCCTAACAATTTGGGCATCCAAGAGTTTAGGGTAAAACAAACAAAATAAAATCTGGGTTAGTCATGGGGCTGGTGTGAGTAAACTCCAACCATTTTTTTAACTTTGAAAAATTCTTTTTGAAAGAAAGGGTAATCGTAAGACCGATCCACACATAAATACAGATGGATTTTACCTTACGATTACCAAAACATTTTTGATATCAAAATCCAGTGATATTATAATAATGTCTAATCAAATAAATAACCATCTAGTAAAACGCTTGCTTCTCACGCTCTACATACATAGTATAAAATAAAAAACCACAGGGCGCTTATTGGAGATTGGTTCCAACTATGTCAAGGTATGGGACCATCTCCCAAGCAGTGTACTCTAAAAGGGATGCACTAGGGTTCAACAAGAACATTTTGCAAGCTGGCTACACATGACCAGTCACTCATTCAGCTTGAGTGGACCAAATGTATTATCACCCACGGTTGTTGGCCATCCAATCGTAATCCGTAAGATACAAAAGCGAAATAAGAATAAATAACTTTTCTCTAGATCGGTGATAATAAACCCTATATGGGTATGACCCAACTAGCCATGCTGTCTGCCCGATTTTTGTCATTTCCCAAGTGTGAGGCTTGAGGCTATGTTTATCTTTTTAGAACATCTGGTCACCACTGACTTTGAATGTCACATCGGCAAACCCGTCAAATCACTGTTGATCTTCTCAAAAATATTATGGGTATAAAAAGCTAACTAGAAACGAATACCTCCGCCACCAAACATATTACCTCAAAAAAGATCTTCTTATGTGATCTGTTAGGCATACTCTGTCAGACCTTCATCCATACAAGTTGTTCTGGGATTGGACAAACCTAAGGCACTATTCCATCAATCCATCTTAGGCAATTTCTGTCTAGGATTAATAGAAAAGCCCTTGCACTTTACTATGTCTTCAATTATTTTCAGCATATCTAACTCGCAACGCCTATGCCTATACGGAGTGGTTTTCGGATAATAAATCCAGCCGGTCTCCCCGTATTGACAATGATGGTATAAAACTTCGATAGTTGATTATTTAACTATCGAAGAAAAACTAAACATCCATCAAACAATCACTGGCCCTTTTAATATTTCGTTAATTAAACCACTTCCCAAATTCCTTTCGATATTATACATATGTATATATATATATATATTGATTTCTAGTTATCAAAATTTCTTAAAAATATTCTAACTCCTTAAATTTCCAGAAACTTTCGCCAACGTCTCCTTTGTACGACTCAATCGGTACAACCACAACTCGCCTCTCTAGGCCCTTTCCATTCAAAAGAAAATCAAAAAACCAAGCGGCTTGCCCAATAGGCTCATAAAATCTCATATGGAATTTAGACATGTACCTATTTGTCGGCAACTCAAAGTATGATCTTCATTCTCTTCATTCCATACCTATTTAACATATAAATGCCCATTCACAATTTGTTTCAAAACAATTCAACACTTTTTCTTTAATCGCTTTCCATTTTGCTAATTAATTTTCTAATTAGCTTCTTTGCTTAATCTATTTTTTATTTGGACATATCACATTCAAATATATTTGTATTCACTTATGCACAAGCTCGCTTCCAAATTCTAACCTAAGCTGCAAATTCGAATTTTCAATTTCAGTTAAAAAATTCAATTCACTTCCTACGTTAAGTTCGATCAAAAACTCCATTAACTAATTTCCTTTACTGATTAGTTAATACCATTCAATAATGCAAAATTTGATTTTTATATAAAAGATCACTTTATTTACTCCGCTTGAGTTCATATTTATTTTATAACCCAGTCCGGATTTTTCTAATGGAAATTCAGATCTTATTCACTTAAAATCCTTTTAATTTACTAAATAAACCGTTATGGTTTAAAAACGATTATAGCGTTGTTTTTCTGAAAATTTGATTTTGACATAACTCAAAATCTATAAAAACCAAGTCTAGATTTTTCTCTTACATTAGAAAACTACCATTCAATAGGTCTAGACGTTTCTTGTTTCATCAAATTTCGACTTATATTGAGTTTTATATACCCAATTGAAGTTCGAATCGTCAAATTACGAACTACCGTGCTGTGGAAAGTTCGATTTAATTAAATTTAAATATAAACGTTTAACTTCATTTATAAACTAATTTCTAATTCCAATCTTCCATATTTTAATATAAATTAACCCATTTCCCTATTCTAACTTTAACACTTCGATTATCCAAAATAGTTGATTACTTTATTCAAGTTCGTAATTCGGTTATAAATTATTCACAACTCAATATCTACATTAAATCCCAATTTTGCATTCACTATTACAAACCAATATCATCCCTTGATAACAATGAAGTCATTCAAGTTGAGGTATTTTATATCCTCTCAGACCTTGGTCGATAATGTTCTTATCTTGAGATAGATAAAAGCTTGTAATGCAAGAACTCGATTAAAATATCACCTTCTATTCCATTAAAAATATGGTTTTATAAGCCATACTTACTTTGAAAAAAAAAAGTATTTCCAAATTATCCGATGAAAATTACTTTATCACATCTGATGTTTATAAATTAACTCTTTGATTTTATATCTTAAAACAGACTTCCAATTTAAACTCCATTAGAAACTTGATTCCAATTTAATTTTATAATATCGGTACAATCTAATTCAATTTATAAATCTCTTGGATTTACCTCAATTCAATATATATTCCGAAGGTCGGAAAAATTCATCGTTTCCCTTGAAAATGATTCCCAATCCCCTTTTCAAATTCATATCCAAATTTAAATTTATAAATTATCTAATGATAATTTTTCACATTCATTTAAAAACATGATTTATAAATTTCACTTCTTGTTTAAATATTAAAACAAGTTTCTATTTCAAATTCCATTTGAAATCCAATTCCCACTTCGAAAAATAAATTTTCCTTTTTAAACACATACTTGAATTTAAATTTAATATTATCAAATGACAATTTTTCTTCCTATGTATAAACATCGTTTATAAATTCAATTACTTGTTTTTATTATTAACAATAAGTTAATATTTCTTAACACATTCAAAATTCCATTTCTATTTTGGAAATTAAATTTTCCTTTTAAAATCTAAAAATTCCCTTTTATGATATTTTTAAATACCAATTTAGGGCCAGTGACATTTAAACACACAAACCACCAATCCAATTCTACACATCACATACATATAAATATGTAAACAACAGTAATAAGTTTTGAGGAATCCAGTTGGATCCCTTCAACCTATTCCCGTGCATCCATAGGTGTTAGACAACATAAATAATACCTATCCCAGTTCAAGGCAGGATATCGCGGTATTGAAGGTCATCCACTCAATATATCATGAGGCGATAGGATCATCTGCTAATGATACTGCAGGAAATATCCAATATATATATATATATATATATATATATATATATATATATATATATATATCTGTGTGTGTATATAATAGCCTCAACCACCAAGTCTAAATATAACTAATATATATAATAAACGTAATTTATCAATAAACAACAATGCAAACCAATCAACCAACGAACATCATATAAATATCTGTAATAATAAAAATTCGATTATAATAAATTATAATCGAACTAGAGAGTGAGTTTACTCATCTTGATTTTTCCTTTGCCGAATATCCAATTAGTTTCCATATTGCTATGTCTACGAATCCTTTTGAGTTGTCTCGAATAAATTTATATCTACGATTATTTATTTTTATTCGACGATTAAGTGATTATTAATTTAAATTTGGGTACTATAATAAATAAACAAATCAGATGATGTTTTTTTAATTACGTAAAAAAATACCTTATTGCCTCGCCAATTATTTCACAACTCCATGAAGTATGCTCAATAATTGCAAATCCGATTCCACTGTGTGACACCCCACGTCCGTTAATGTCACTCACAAAGAGAATGCATTAAGTTTCATGAAGCGTTATAGGTAAATAGACGTAGAATATTACAAGACAAATATAAATAAGATAGCAGCAGAAATTCAATTTTTTTTATTTCAAACACAAATCATACATCATGGTCCAAAATACCATAGTCACAAAAACCATTACAACAATATAGCTTCTGCCTTTTACCATCAAAGTACATAAATACTTGAAAGAAAGCATAATTCCCCAAATAAAAGAGTCAAATCCATAGTAGAGATAAGAACTTGAGCCAAACTTCGAAAGCAACTCTAGCAAGATGATAACTGAGTCCTGACTAAGCCTGAGTATTTCCGCCCTAAGAACCTGGCGGGGGAGGGGGAACGGAAGAAAGAAGAGGAAACAAAAAGGGACAGTCATAAAGTCCGGTAAGTCCAATTACTTTTAGCAAGTAAATAAATAAAAGTAGCATGATAGGCATTTAAAGTGGATAAGAGAGATCACCACATAAATGGCAGGAGTGACAAGGCGGACAGGATAAGGTGTATACGCTTCTCTAATGATTACTCTGCATTATTACTAGTATAACCAGAATGAGATGATCCCTTACACTTCAAGATGATAGACTTAGGCATATGTCCAAATGTACCCTTACTACCACCCTAATCGATTGGATCCCTACTCGGTAGATACCCTGTGCTGGCCCCACAATAGGATGTATCACTTCCTAAAGTGGCAACCCTTCATTTTCAAGATGTGTATAACCATATCTACTGATGTCACAACGTCTTAATTCCCATGGCAAGCCAGACCCATGCATGCACATGACTCTGGTTGTTTCCTGTGCTATTGACACCGTCCCTTCGTTTTGGATCTCTTACAATCATCCCAGTAAGTGTGCCCCCTACTATGACCTAGTTCGGAGTACTCGTTTGATACCTAGATGGGTTACTGACTGAAACGGGTCCTACACACAAGATGATACAAGCTCCCCCTAGGCTTGCATTCCCAATACTAGGATTTCAAATGGTCATACCTAATAGTCCAACATGTAAAACAGGTTAAGTTGGTGGGCCTATATATGTAAATATTACCCCACCGCCCCAAGATTACTTAACCCTCACTGATCCAAGCAAGTTTACATAACAAAGTTGCATAATCGCAAAGTATAAAATAGGTTAAGTTTGTGGGCCTGTATATAAATATTACCTATCGCCACAAGATTTACTTAACCAACCCACTATTTCAACCAAGTTTACTTAACCCCTATTCAAGTTAACATGTTCATACAATCCCTATGGATTCATCTAGGTTAAGTATTCCAATTCGTTACCAAGTCCATTTATGGTTATAATGGGCTAGACCTCCCATATTATGCCTACAACTTGTGGACGCTGGATATGTCGGTCGGGTCCGGGTAGACTTCTTCCACAAGTTAGGCCTAACCTCATATCTTAGCCCATCTCGCATTTGTGCACTTAGACCCCTCACATTAGATTCAACATTTGCGGTTGCTGGATATGCCGGTCGGGTCCGAGCAGACTTCCACCAAAAATGCAATCTAACCTCGTATCATAAGTGCCATTACAGTTTTCTAATTACTGTAATCCTAGGCATTTTAATTATTAACCAATTAAGTATACCTATGTCTTTGTAGGTGTTCATGCCCATTTAACCAATTATATTCATAATTGATTATATGTCCAAATTCATACTTGTCATTCAAGTTATGCCAATTCTAATGTTTTCCCCCGTTCCTTAAGTAACGCATTCACATATATTTGGAGTCATATCTAAGAAATAAAGTAGCCTAGCCATAAACAATAAAAGGGAAAGATGACAATAGTGATTATTTTAACAAAAGTGACATAAACATGTAATTGGCATAGTGATAAGGTGGACATATAAAAATAGATCTAGTGAGCATGTGATAATAAAACTAGATCTAACATACCAAGGATGTCGTAATAGGAATGAATAAATAAGGTTTCATATTTCCAATTAATGATAGATCTAATTAATCACCATATTATAGGTAAAGTTTAAGATCCACAAATATGAAATGATAAATTAACCACAAGAAAATTAAATCTATAAAGGTAGATCTAGCATGACATGATAAATTAACCACAAACGAATTAGATCTATAAAGGTAGATCTAGCATGACATGATAAATTAACCACAAGCAAATTAGATTTAAAAAGATCTAGCATGACATGATAAATTAACCACAAGTGAATTAGATCTATAAAGGTAGATCTAGTATGACATGATAAATTAACCACAAGTGGAATAGATCTAAAAAGGTAGATCCAGCATGATAATAATTTAAGGTCCACAATTGTGACATGACAAATTAACCATAAGCAAATTAGATCTAAGAAGGTAGATTGACATGATAAATTAACCACAAGTGAAATAGATCTAAAAAGGTAGATCTAGCATGATAATAATTTAAGATCCACAATTGTGACATGAAAAATTAACCACAAGCGAATTAGATCTAAAAAGGTAGATCTAGCATGACATGATAAATTAACCACAAACGAATTAGATCTAAAAAGGTAGATCGAGCATGATAATAATTTAAGATCCACAATTGTGGCATGACAAATTAACCACAAGCGAATTAGATCTAAAAAGGTAGATCTAGCATGATAATAATTTAAGATCCACAATTGGGACAAGACAAATTAACCACAAGCGAATTAGATCTAAAAAGATCTAGCATGATAATATTTAAGATCACATCGTAGTTATGTCATAGATTCAAAAGTCCCAGTAGATCGGATATGATAAAGATTTAGATCCAAGTCATAGAATATTATAAATTCACAAATTAGGATAGATCCAATATGATTCAATCACAAGCATATATACAAATCACAGTCATATCGCGTTTACTTCTAATCATTTAAATATAAAAGTAACCAGCTCACCGTGTTTGGATTTTAGAAGATAGAAAAGAAATTGTTGTTGTTGAATCTCAGATCTATAGTTGAAATGCTTGAATCTTTTTTTTTAACTTGATTTTGGAGAAGAATAGGCTATTTAGTCGAAGTTGCAGCAGAGCCTCGCCGTCACCATTGTTTTTCCAATGAATAAAATCTAGTTTAGTGTCCTTTATATAGCCGTTGCACCCTAAATCTGGACACTGCATGCGTCTAGAAACATTCAGCCAATTCGACCCAGGGGTCGACCCATACTCCCAGGTCGACACTCCAAAAGGGTCTATTCGGCGTTTTGGATTCCTCCTTTGTCATTTTGATTTTTTTTGAATATTTATTTATTTAATTTTTATATATCTACATATATTTTTCTCATATGCATACAAACTTCAAGGCTTAATAACTTCTTCATATGTTGTCCGTTTCACGCAAACCAAATGTCTACCTTGACCCAAATTTCAAGACGGACGCAATGGTATAATCTATTTTACTTAATTTGCTCATTAAGTCATAACATTATATTTATTATATGATGTAGTTAAAATGTCTAAAATTTTTGGGGTGTTACACATTGCAAATCAGGTAAAAATCCGACTTCTACCACTTCCGTCAGACAACTTGCCGACAAATCTCCATCTCCTTTTTATCATATACACTCACTGCTTTTCTACTGCTATATCATCCAAAAACCGACTCCAGCTTCACACGGTCCCTCCAACTTCCTTTCAATCATCATCTCTGTCGAACCTACCTTCTGCACTGCCATTGTACCAATACTGCAATGGCTCCAACATCATTAGCCCGAATGATCAATCCAGCCTCCAACTAACAGCCCTAATCCCCTTCTAACCGACCTTACAGTAGCAAGCTCTCCCTCTTCTAATGGACCGCAACTCAACCACCTCCTGTAGCCCAACAGTAAACCCGCAACAAGATTTTCCCCTAAATTCATATCAGACTTCGTCGGTCGGAGCTGCCCACGACCAGAAACTCGACTCCCTGCTCGACGTTCCCCAACACCACCTCTACAGCTTGCGGAAGTCTCCTTCTTCGCCACTTACAATGAATCGATCGAAATTTTATGCTTTGAATTCCCCCAAAAATCATCCATAGGTGCATCGCGCCAACCTGGACAACCTACCGCCACCCATTCGCCTCATCATTACCCTATCCGTCAGTCGTCGTAGGCCCTAAGTCACAATGGTGAATGGTTTAGGCGATCGAAGATAAGATCAAACCGAACAAGCAGCGCACGAGATTGAAGTTCTCATGCCACCGGATCCAATGGATCCATGATTTGGCAAATTCATTTGATCTATTAGGATTTTAGGTAGATTTAGAGATGGGGTTTTGAATTTCTTTGCTGAAGGATAATAAAGAAATTTGATCAATGACTTCAGGACCTTTATTTCCATCAGTTTTGATATCTGAATGATTTAAGGAAGGGAATGGTTGTTTTTTTAATGTGGAAAGCTTTTGATCAAAGAAATGAAGGGGTCACAATATTTATAATTGAAGAGGGAACAAAAATTTCTGCTCGAGGGAAATATAGGGCTAGGGAAGGTCTGTGTAGCTTGAAATTTTAGGTTGGATGATTTAGATTTTGAAGTGATTTTATACCCATCCATTTAATTTATAATAATATATTTCACAGTCCTGAACCCCAGTCGAAACACAACAACTGTCGTTTCTATGGTTTAACTACTATTCTGAATACACTGGGACGTGTTTCAAAGCCTTATTCAATCGCATGGAGAAGATATTAATTTAAATCGATGATTTAAATTAAATTCAATTTAATTATTTCTAAGCGTTTAATAACCGTACGATCAAACGATATATCCAAACATTACAAAAAATTTAATCTGATAATAATATACTATTTCAGATCTGATAGAACTGGTTTTGTCAAATTCTAAGGTCATTTGAAACATTGCTATTTTTATATTTCATATTAAATCAATATAATATAAATTGACTCAAATATAAACAAATCTATTAGTAATAAATTATTATTATCGTTTTAATTCAATATAGAATTTATATTGATCGACTGAATCGTTTCTTTTTAGTTATAACTACGATTCAATTAATATCGTTTCTTATTACGAGAATTTATTTTCTTTGATATTAAATCGTATATCGGTTATTAAATCGATAAATTCAATAAAAATCCATTTATATTATCAAATCAACATTTAAAACAATATTAAATGTTTAAAATAAATCGACTAAAAATCCAGGGCATTACATTATCCACATTATGTTAAACGTTCATCACTGCAAATATATTAGATGACTGTAGGAGACATGTAATTAGTTCAACCTAAACAATTACCGAGCAAGTGTCAAAATTTACAGTCAATTATGTAGGGTAATTGAACGGGAAAAATGAACCCAAATTTGGTTAATAACTATAAAATTAAGAAAACAAACAAATGAAATTCATATTTTTTATGTAATGACGATCGGAAAAAAGCCCAACTCCTTCCAGCATAGGGCGCACTTATGTGAATTGGCACACACATCCTTGTAACAAAAGAAATCTCTTATGTTATGTGCCTACCAACTCATATTTGTACTTGACTCCTCTAATTTATTTCATCGTATGGGATTTTGCATCCAAACCATCATTCCTTCCTTAACAACATGTGAGGCAATCCTAACAAGTTTCACCACCAAAATATACCCGATTGGATAGAGACAATGACCAATCAGAAATGGAAATCCCATGCATGGTCCTTTTCCCACCACTGTGTGGAGGCAAGTTGATTTGACGAAGCTATTGTGACTTATGAGCCAATCAATTTGGTAGAAGAAATGGTGATCCAGGCAACAAATTATATCGTGATGAAAACTAAATAAATATAAATTTGCCAGTTAAAACTAAGGATTAGTTCACTTATTTTAATTAAAAGGGTTATAACATTTGGTATAGCCTTTCGATGTGTGAAGATATTAATAAAAACCATCTATATTGCTTGAAGTATGTTTGTGATAGTTGAAATTTATTTTGTACTTGCGATCAATTGTTAATACTTGTTTTGCTTTTTGAGCTCCTATTCTCTTGAAGAAAACCAATCATCAGACAGATATACGGAGTGAGTACTTGCACGACAATACATAATATTTCAACTTTGAATATAACTGCAATATCTCACCATATACTTTTCATACAATATCGAGCGTTCAAATGTCATAGTACCATATATGATAGCGCATGTAAATATTATAATACCGTATAAACAATCAATTCCATCTTAAATGATAGAACCTAGAAAATGAAACAACTAAAACAAATAATTGAATGACAATCTACAACATAATAAAAGATAATATATTTTCTTAAAATAAAAAAATAAAAATCATACATTTGGGTATGTATACAACACCTAACTTCGAATTGATGGTGATGTGTGGATAAAGTGATAATGAACAAATTTATTTTTTATTTTCATAAGAGTTGATGAGCAGGATCACGTCTAGGATTGAAATAGTGCACAAATAATCTATAAAGGAAACTGATACTGATTTGAATTTGTTGTGAAAACTTTTTAAAAAAATGGCACTAAAATGAGTAAAACTGATCTTCACTAAAAAAATAAAAATAGCTTGCCATCATGTACATATCTGATGTTACTATAACTACAACTATCAAATGATAAAATGAATAAAAGTTTACTTCAATCACTGATGTAAAAATAATTAGCTGATCCTCAATCACTCAGATGAAATTCATAACTGAAATGCATTGAAGTCAGCGAACAAGCAATATTGGTGGAATCAAGTCATAAGTAGATTCAGCTGATGTAGAGAAAAAAAATAGCTTAAATCAGTAAGGAAAGAGCATTTAGGGAAAAGAATATTTAATCAAAGAACATAAAAGATGGAGAACAAACGGGATTCAAAACCACTTGAAAAACAAACAAATGCGAGAATAAATATGGAAAAGGCTAAACGATGGAGCATTAATCAATATTTACAGGATCACTAGGAGGCTAGAAGGATTTGCAATGCAGAGCATTGCACATTTCCAAGGAATTTGATTAGCAATGCCAATGTTTCATTAAAAACCAGGTGCAATCAAGGAATGAAAAAAAGGAGAACACGTGGGATTCAAAACTACCTGAAATGCTAACAAATGCCCTACAAAATATTAATTTTCCGTATTAATAGTGTGGTGGAATGCAACTGGTTCTATGTTAATTTAAAATTTATAGTTTAACTAGCAAAAAGCCCTCCAAGTAATATTAGCATTACAATATAAGATTGAACGATGGGTACCCAAAAGAAAATAAAGTTAATAAAACAGAAGAACAAAGGGGGAAAAAATGCTTTCTAGTATATATATAAATATATAAATATATAAATATATATATATATGAGGAGGGTTCCGCTACACCTCTTATATTTCACGTGAACTCTCCCCCTTAATCTCCACCACCCATTTCCCAACTCATTCTCTCTCATCCCTATAATTTAAGTATATATATATATATATATATATATATATATATATATATATATATATATATGGAGAGCGTTCAGTGGCACCCGAAACAATGCAGCACCCCTAAATGCCCCCTGATTTCCACTACATATCCCGGTTCTCTCTCCCTCCACTCATTCTCTCACCTCCCACTAACTTAAACTACTATAAATACTTGGTTTCTGTTAGGGGAATTTGGGCTACTCACTATTTGGGGTGCCATTGAATGCTCATATTATATATATATATATATATATAGAGAGAGAGAGAGAGAGAGAGAGAGAGAGAGAGGAATGATCCGCTACATCTCTTTTGCTACACCTTTAGCTCCCCCTGATTTTCAAACACACATTTTGGTTTAAATAATATTACTTTCTCTCTCTTTCCGCTACCCTATAATATTCAAGTATTATTTAAATCCAAACATGTGGCTAGAAATCAAGGGGAGCAAAAGCTGTAGCACAAGAGGTGTAGCGGATCATTCCTCATATATATATATATATATATATATATATATTACATAGTGCATTAACACGGTTATTCAAGACCAAAGCTTCCAAGGGCTTGAATCATGCTAAGTAAACCATAAATTTCACATAAATGCATGACTTCTTAACATACGTATGATCCGTGTAGGAGTATAACCATCGATATACAAATAAATGGAGAATTTGAGCAAATTTGTTGGAAAACAAAGTAGATTCATATGTATAACTCGTATGCATTCATTTGAACTATTCCAAATATGTGTCTCGATTAAACTATCAATATGAAATTCTCTTACTACCATATTTCCATGCTAGATATGCAACTATTATCCCATGACCAGGCCCGACCCAGTGGGAAGCCCACCAAGCCCTTGGGCTAGGGCAGCCCGCTGGGCTGGGCAACAATTTTCTCTTTTCTTTTTTAAATGATACATTGATATATAAACTGTAAAGCAGAAAGTTTGTGAGCTAACTGATGGTTGGGTGGTAAGCATGAAGAATTTTAATTTAGATGTTCTACGTTGTCGTGGGTTCAAAACCTGCTACAGGCGTAGGGGCATTTTTTCCCTCCGTTATTTCCCTTTGTTGTCAAAACTTGCTTAATGGACTTGGGCAATAAAATCATAGTGCCGGCTCTGCCCATGACCGGTATAGATTGGTGTCTCTATGCAAAGAGTTGAAGGAAGCCACATGCCTAAGTAATATAATGTCTATCATATAGGAAACACGATGTAGCCTTTCATCTATGGTATACCCTTTCTCCAAAAAAAAAATTCCTTAATGCGCGTCATGTTTATATGCTAATTTATTTGATTTAGGGTACCTTGGTGTTAATGATGATTAACTGACTTGAGGTCAACAGTAAAATAATTGTAGATGCAGAAATAGAGGATAACATAGAAGAACAATTGGGATAGTGATTTGTGTTTTTGGCAATGGCATGGCATATCATAATGAGATGTGCATCAAAACGTGAGTAAAGCTAATGTTAATTTTAGATACCTTGCCATAAACAACATGATAGGAAAATCAATACAAAGCATACACAATTTACCAAACGACCTCTGCAAATGTTGCAATATAGCCTTAATTAAAAGCAAATCATGAATGATAACAAATCTGTTATACAAAAAACTTAAATCATAAACAGTTAAGAATAGTTTGGAAAACTTTATGCCTAACATATTAAATTCAAAAGCTTTAAACTCCTTAGTGCGACTATAATTTCTTACAAAAATTTGGACAAAGTGTACCGAATATATTTAGTCATGAATAATAAGTCATATAAAGTCCCCAAAAATAAGGCTAGTGATCGATGGCATGCTAAAGAGGAATGCTAGATAATATATTTTCTGTTTTTATTTCAATTGATTCAACTAAATATTTCATTGTTTTCACATAATAAAACATGGATTAACATGGGGACTTTTTTTTTAGACATCAATAAAATATTCGGTACAGAACAAACACAAAATTCAATAAACTATGAAGTCTATCGATTTTCAAGCTTCCCAAGTACAGGAAACAGGATATGCAACTTGAATTGTTCACTCCAAAACAAATGGATAGGTGATCAGGTGCATGATTTACCCTTACTCATCATTAAAACCTTAAATCAACCCAATCAAAAGAGTACCAAAGTCAAACTAACCCAAACCAACATCATTTCCAACCATGCTAATTAATTTGCAAATCCAATATAATAATATCACCCAAAAGCATGGATAACCAAATGATCAAAGCGATGTAAATAAAAATGATACCTAAAATGTAGCTGATGTAAATGCTTAGCACTTAAAGGTAGTCAATGTATCCAAAGCATTGGTTCTGAAGATCTAATATATACAAAGGAGAACGACAATTGCTGATTATTGAGAAGATCTTCATCCACTAATAGGACAATAACATTAGTTTCCTAATAACACTAACTTGCGCATCTCACGAAAAAATTTGAGACAAACTGGAAGGCACATATCAAGAGATTATCAAGAGATTACATATCAAGAAAAAAGTTGTTATTACTTAGCGGATATTTTTGTTATAAAAACAGAAATAAATAAAGATTTAAATTTGAAATGTACATTAGAAGATATTGTTAATTTGTGATTTGAAGTTCTCATTTGAACTTGTCCAGCTGATGCAAATCAAAAGGATCATGTAGATCCTTATTTTACTCTAACCTTGAGATATTTTCAGCCACCCCATTTAAAGGATCATGTAGATCTTTATTTTACTCTCATGTTGAGATATTTTCAGCCACCTCATCTAAAGGATTACGTAGATCCTTATTTTACTCTTTCTCTCCTTCTTTGCTGCATGAAAGTAGAAGATAGTTTCATTGCTATTGTTTGTATGCAAGCAGCTTGTAAAAAAACTCCAGTAATTAATTAATAAAGTTTGCCTTTCTTCCGTGGTTTTTTCCCATAAAAGGTTTTTCCTTGTTAAATTTTGTCTGTGCTACTGTTCTTTACTTTCATATTTGATCATTTATTTGCTAACATGTAGTATCAGAGCGCTGGTTTGTTTTGCCATCTGGGTTCGTTCAGCATGGCGTCGTTAAAGTATGATCTTCCGCTATTGGATCGGAACACTCGATTCTCATTATGGCAAGTGAAGATGCAGACGTTGCTCGCACAAGCTGATTATGATGATGCATTGAATGGATTCGGGTACAAGAGATTTGAAATATGGACCAACGATGAGAAGAGAAGGGATCGGAAGGCTTTGTCCCAAATTCAGCTCCATCTACATAATAATATTTTGCAAGAAGTTTTGAACGAGAAGACAACTGCTTCTCTTTGGCTGAAAATGGAGTCAATTTGCATGACCAAGGATCTCACAAGTAAGATGCATCTCAAACAAAAATTATTCCTGCACAAATTGCAAGAGAGAGGTAATTTGCTAGACCATATTTCTGATTTTAAAGAGATTGTTTCTGACTTGGCTGCAATGGAAGTCAAATATGATGATGAAGATTTGGTTTAATCCTGTTGTGTTCTCTACCTAGCTCTTACTCAAATTTCAGAGATACCATATTATATAGTCATGATACTCTCACTCTAAATGACGTTTATGAAGCCTTGCACGCCAAGGAGAAAATGAAACAACTGGTGTCTTCAAATGGATCAAGCTCTCAAGCCGAAAGCTTGTCCGTTCGTGGCAGGACAAAGGAGAAAAATTCAAATAATGGATCTCGAGGTAAAGGTTCAAATGCCTATAAAGGTCAATCTAAATCTAAAGGCAAATACAAGTCTTGTAAATATTGTAAGATGGATGGACATGAAACACTCGAATGTTATAAGCTGCAGAATAAGGAAAAGAGAAATGGCACATACAAACCAAAGGATAACAAAGAAGATGAAGTTAATGCCAATTGTGCTCGTTATGATAGTTCTGACAATGAGGTGTTTGTTGTTACCGTGTTTGCTGGATGTGCTAAAATTAAGGATGACTGGATACTTGACACTGCTTGTACTTTCCATATGTGACCTAATAGAGATTGGTTTACAACCTTAGAATTCACAAATGATGCTGGCTCAGTTTTGATGGCCGATGATTCGGCATGTAAATTAGCAGGAATTGGTTCTATTCAGATCAAGATGTTTGACGGCGCAATCAGAACTTTAACAGATGTTCGGTTCATTCCCAACATGAAGAGAAATCTGATTTCTTTAAGTGCTCCTGATGACAAAGGGTACAAATATTCAGGTGGACGTGGTATCCTGAAAGTCACAAATGGTTCTCTTATTGTAATGAAGGGTAATCTTAGGCAAACAAATGGCCTTTATTATCTTCAAGGCACTACTGTTTCAGGTAATGCTGCCTTTATTATCTCAAATAATATTTCTGATTGTGACACTGCTAATCTTTGGCATATGCGTCTTGGCCATATGAGTGAATTAGGTCTATCAAAGTTAAACAAGAGAGGACTTCTTGATGGGTACAACGCAGGAAAGCTGAAGTTCTATGAGCATTGCATTTTTGGAAAGCATAAGAGAGTGAAGTTCAACACTTGAGTTCATACAACAAAAGGCATTCTAGATTATGTGCATTCGGATTTATGGGGATGTCTAGGAAAGCATCCATGGGCGGTGCTTGTTACATGATGACAATTATTGATGATTATTCGAGGAGAGTTTGGCCTTATTTTTTGAAGCATAAATATGAAGCTTTCTCAGCTTTCAAAGAGTGGATGACTATGGTTAAGAAACAAACTGAAAGAAAGGTAAAGAAGCTTCGGACTCATAATGGGATGGAGTTTTGTTTAAATGAATTTAATTCAGTTTGCAAGGCTGAAGGCATTGTTAGGCACTACACCGTACCTCACACTCCTTAGCAAAACAGGTTGCCGGGCGTATGAACAGGACTATCATTTCTAAGGCTCGTTGCATGTTGTCGAACGCAGGTTTGGACATGCATTTTTGGGTTGAAGCTGCTTCCACAGCCTGTTATCTCACAAATCGCTCTCCTTCTAATGCTATTGGCAAGAAAACTCCGATTGAGGTATGGTCTGGTTCTCCAGCAAATTATTCTGAATTAGAAGTTTTTGGATGCATTGCTTATGCTCATGTTGATAATGGAAAGCTAGAGCCAAGAGCTGTCAAGTGCATTTTTCTTGGTTATAAGTCTGGTGTTAAAGGCTATAAATTATGGAATCCTGAAACAAGTAAGGTTGTAATTAGCAGAAATGTTGTGTTTAATGAATCTGCTATGCTACATGATATTCCATCTACTAATGATCTTGTTGAGAGTGAGCAGAAATCAAATGTCCATGTGGAGCATATTATTGGTTCAAATGTTACATCAAACGCAGAAATTGAGGGACAGGATGAAGCACCCATTGCTGAGGATCCTCCAGATGTTATGCAACCACCGTAGCAATCTATTGCAACAAGCAGACCTAGAAGGAATCCAAAACCAGTAAGGAGGTTTATTGAGGAAGCAAATGTTGTTTTTTATTCATGTGCTGTAGCAAAAGAAATAAAAGGTATTGCCAATCCTTCTTTATATTCTGAAGTTGTTATCTCTAGTGATTCTGATAAGTGGATGGCTGCCATGTCTGATGAGATGAAGTCACTTGAAAGAAATGACACTTGGGACTTAATCAAGTTGCCTAAAGAGAAGAAACCTATTCATTGCAAATGGGTTTTCAAGAGAAAAGAGCCAAGCCTTATTCATGTTCTGAAGTTGTTATCCCTAGTGATTCTGATAAGTGGATGGCTGCCATGTCTGATGAGATGAAGTCACTTGAAAGAAATGACACTTGGGACTTAATCAAGTTGCCTAAAGAGAAGAAACCTATTCATTGCAAATGGGTTTTCAAGAGGAAAGAAGGTGTTTCTCCAAACGATGAGACAAGGTACAAAGCAAGATTAGTTGCAAAAGGTTACAGTTAGATTCCAGGTATTGACTATAATAAAGTTTTTTCCCCTGTTGTGAAACATAGCTCAATTCGCATTTTACTCAATATTGTTGCTAGGCATGATTATGAGCTTCAACAATTGATGTAAAAACTGCATTTTTACATGGAGAATTAGAAGAGGATATTTATATGCATCAACCTGAGGATTTCATAATGCCTGGAAAAGAAAATCTTGTCTGTAAACTAAAGAAATCTCTTTATGGATTGAAACAGTCACCTTGGCAGTGGTATAAAAGATTTAACACTTTTGTTCTATCTCAAGGTTTTAAAAGGTCCAATTACGATAGTTGTGTCTTTTTGAAAATTACTACTCATTTAGCCGTTTATTTTCTACTTTATGTCAATGATATGTTGATTGCTTCAAAAGACAAAGCAGAAATTGAAATTTTGAAAAGGCAGTTAAGTAGAGAGTTTGAAATGAAAGATTTGGGGGATGCTAAGAAGATTCTTGGCATGGAGATATCAAGAGATGGAACTTTTGGAAAATTATACCTAAGTCAGAGTGGGCATGTTATAAAAGTACTTCGCTGTTTTAATATGCTTGATGTCAAGCCTATAAGTACTCCTCTTGCTGCACATTTTAAATTGTCATCAGCCATGTGTCCACAATCAGATGAGGATATTGAGTACATGTTTAGAGTTCCCTATTCTAGTGCGGTTGGTTCACTTATGTATGCCATGGTTTGTTCGCATCCTGATTTATCACATGCTTTGTCAGTAGATTCATGGCCAATCCTGGAAGAGAGCATTGGAAAGCAGTTCAATGGATTGTCATATATCTTCATGGGTCTGCAAATGCCTATTTGCAATTTGGTAAATCTAAAGATGAACTTGTTGGTTAAGTGGACTCTGACTTCGCCGGTGATTTGGATAAAAGAAGATCATTTACATTTTATGTTTTCACCATTGGTGGTTGTGCTGTGAGTTGGAAAGCAACCTTGCAGGCTACCGTAGCATTATCTACTACTGAGCCCGAGTATATGGCTATTTTTGAAGCAGGTAAAGAAGCTACTTTGCTGAGAGGTTTATACTTTGAGCTTTGTGGAGATACATCTTGCGTTACTATATTTTCTGATAGCTATAGTGCTATATGTCTTTAAAAGGATCAAATGTTTCATGAGAGAACTAAACATATAGATGTTAGGTATCACTACATCCGAGATGTTATTGCTAAAGGTGATGTTAAAGTTTGCAAGATAAGTACTCATGACAATCCCGCTGATAAGATGACAAAGACAGTTCCAATTACTAAGTTTTGGCTTTGCTCAAGCTTGGTTGGTGTTACAATATAGTCTTTAGGGACAACTGGAGCAAGGTATATATTTATTTGTTGATTGTAGTTCATCTTTCTACTTCAAGAAGAGAATACGTCTCAAGGTGGAGATTGTTAATTTGTGATCCGAAGTTCTCATTTGTACTTGTCCAGCTGATGCAAATCAAAAGGATTGTGTAGATCCTTATTTTACTCTCAAGTTGAGATATTTCAGCCAACTCATCTAAAGGATCATATAGTTCCTTATTTTACTCTCATGTTGAGATATTTTCAGCCACCTCATCTATAGGATTATATAGTTCCTTATTTTACTCTTTTTCTCCTTCTTTGGCTGCATGAAAGTAGAAGATAGTTTCATTGCTATTGTTTGTATGCAAGCACCTTGTAAAAAAACTTCAGTAATTAATTAATAAAGTTTGCCTTTCTTCCGTGGTTTTTTCCCGCAAAGGGTTTTCCACATTAAATCTTGTGTGTGCTACTATTCTTTACTTGCTTCTTTGATCATTTATTTGCTAACAGATATCTCAAATTTTATTTTCAATAATATTGATTTCTGTTATTTGCAAGTGGGAACAAACTATTGCACAAATAGCTTATTTTTCCTGTATACCATCTGTTGCATATCTTTTTGTACCTCTATGTTTCGTGCTAGCCTATATAAACGCACAGTTGCATCAAAAGAAAAATTATCGGATACCACGCAATCTCTTTTAAAGCCTAAACTTCTACATGCTTATCAAGTATTCGATCAACAAGAAACTTTCTTTGGTGAATTTCTTATTTCTGGCCACACCTGTGAATTTAAAACGTTTAACGATTCTATAGCGGTGGAGGTGAAAAACTTAAAAGTGTAGTGAGAATAAAGTGGGGATATAGAGAAGGCACAAAAAAGTTCATTAGACGTAAAACAAAATATCTAAAATTAATTAAGTATCATTCTCATATTATATGTATAGAAGGAATAAATATTAATTAATTTATATAACAAAATCAAATAATATCATGGTTATGTGTATTAGATTTGACGACTATAATTTATTTTTATCATATATTGGATACTTATGCCTTAAAATTAGTTCTTTGCATTAACTTTATTGATTTTTTAAAAAAGATCTAGTCAGCTAAGGCTTTGTATATTAATACAGCTAAAGCGGATGCTAAAAAAATTGATTTAATAGATGCAATAGAATATAACAGGATTAAAAGTGGATCTACTGTTCATCAACGCTAAATTAAAATAGTGTAGTGGCTGAAGAACGCTATGGGATATATCAGGGAGTTTGCAGGGCATCAGTGGTACTTTAACCTCACAGGGTCACACATATCACAAGATTTAGAATTTTAGTAGTTATGCAGACCTTTGCAGCAGCTCAGTTCAATACATCATTGGCCAAGACAGGAAATTTTAACACAACACTTTGCACAATGCAACTTCAACCAAGCAATAAATCATGTCAACCAAAAAGTGATACCAAGCCAAAGTCCCTCCTGACGATTGTGGTACAAGCAGCCATAAACAACTAATTTAAAACTAGTATCACCTATAACCTACACTACACCAAAACATTGATTTCCCAGCCCTTATTTTCTTTAATTGCTAACTTTTTTTTGCAATGGCATATGACAATGCTTCTTTTGTATTGCTAAACAAAAATAGGTTAGTAAAGAGTATTTTTATTTCTTTATTCAACCCCAACACTTAACACCGTTAATGCACCTGGTATTTTTTGAATCACAAAAATGGAGCATCCTAATCGAAACCGAGGTCGTAAACTGAGAGAAATTTTTGGATGCTACACAAACTTACACTTATTGGATAAAAGATCAAGGCAAATATTCTTACTTATCCAATTGAATTGCTTGTGCCATATCTCATTTCTCGCGATGAGTTTTGTATTTCGTTATGGGTTTTGTCACTTTTTGTTGAATTCAATGATTTTTTTTAGCTTGGTCATGTTCCTTAAAGAAGCAATTAATGCTGTGAGGGAATTATTTGGTGCAAGAAAGTTTTGTTTTTGAAATTGCAAATTTAAATTTTATGAGTGAATCATTTGATGTTAGAAATGTCACTTTTGTGAGGAAATCATCTGATGATGAAAAGATCAGCTGAATCATAGCATGGCATCCCTTGCTTGATTGAAAACCAAGTTCAAAATCAGTTTAAACAAGCTAAAAAATTCACTTATAGCCATGTTAGGAAAAAATTAACTACTTTTAAACACGTTTGAAAAATGCATTCAAACTTAGCTAAAAAAACTTAGTTAAAGTTGAGTTCAAAAATTAAGTAATTGTTATAAGATATAAAAGCAAGTGTAGACAACCATTGTTGAATTGCAATGCAATTGGCATCTCCAGGCCCATATGCTCAATTTAAGGATTGATGGATGCTTCTATGAATAATGAGTAGAGTTTGTTAAAAAATAGTAGCACATCAGACCTTGAGTTACTGCAGATGATTGGTGGTGAACTCTTCCTCATATAAAATAAGTTCAGTCTTTTTGTTTAAATAACGCATCTTTTTTTAAGTTGTTTTCATAATGAAATGCCATGATAGTTTAAATGAATAATATGGAATTCTTCCATATCACGATAGAACTAAAAAAAATTCCTACATCATTTTTTAACTTCTTTTTTCCTCCTAACTATATCTATTATTGGCTGAAGCTCTGTTTCATTATTATATATTGTAAGCAATATTATAATCAATGCTTTATCAAATGTAATGATGTGATGAAAAATTGTAAACATATAACAAGGATTTAGGTTTCAGCGGTCTTATAAGTACAAGAGGCATTAGATTTTAAAAAAAAAGTCAGATTTGGAAGTTTATAATTTTGCAGCAAATATATCAATCCTAGTGCATATAAATATGACTAAAACCATTATAAAATCAAATTTTGAATAAATGATGCACCATTTTGCAAAAAATAAAACTAAAGCTTAACTGCAATGTTAAATCTACCCAGAAACATGCATACAAATTTTGTAAACATAGTCATAGCTAGAATTCAAGTTTTACATCGAAGGATTTTCTTTCCATAGAAAATGAAAAAAGGCAAGAATTAAATCAAATATGGCTCTTTGAGCTTGAAAGAGGATTCCAGTCAAAATTTGAGCAAAATCCAGAATTTAAATTTAAATTTTGAATGAAACAACGAGAATACTCCATTTTATTGAGATATCTAGGACTTTAACCCTAAAGTTTGCTTTGAAAATGATGAAAAATCTAAAATTAAATTCTCTACCATTGATTAAGAAACAAGATATTTTAAATATGTGCTTTATCCTTCTTGTCCTAGAACATTCTAATAGTATAATGAACCCACCAAACGAAAATTCAAGTATGTAGGACTGCTTTAATCACGTCTTCCTTCAAAAATTTGTTAGAGAAAAATGAGGAACTCAAGGTTTGTTTACAATTTATTATCTATTTTATTCGTTCCTTCTGTTTTGTTCCATAATGAATGTTGATTGATTTATCCTTGCAAATTTTTGGCACTTATCGCGATGTCATGAATAATCAACTGCATCTTTATCTATGCTAGGCCAAAAATAGCCATACCATAGTATCTTCTTTGCTGGTGTTTGTCTTCCGGTGTGATCACCACAGTTGTCTTCATGTACTTTCAATACACGCTTGACGTCGTAATAGGCTATACACTGGAGCAATTGAACCGAGAATCCCCTTCTATAAAGCATGCCGTGTTGCATAACGTATCTTGATGCTTTGCAGACAATAACACATCTTTGATTCTTCCTCTCTGGTTGGATTTCATGATACAAGAAGTACTTTATGGGGGTCATCCGTGACTCTCTCTCAGGTTCGGTTTTCAATGCTTGGTCAATTTCCCTCTGCTCAGTGCTTGGAGTGTCCAACGTCTCAATCAAGACCATTTCGTGTCTTCTAGGTTGTCCGAGCTAGCAAATTTGGCAAGTCTCTCGGCCTTATGATTTTCTGCTCGTGGGATACGAGAAATGCTATAACGCTCCAATCCGTCTAACAACTCAACCTGCTCAAGGTAGGTTGTGATTCGTGGCCACTTCATTTGGAATTCCTTCCAAACCTGGTAAACCACAATCTGAGAGTCACAGAAAACGTCCAACATGGCTACTACTAACTCCCTCGCGAGCTTCAGCCTGCGTTTAAGGCTTCATACTCGGAGTCGTTGTTAGTAGCGGGAAAGTTCGGTCGTAAGGCACAGTAGATTTACCGTCCTTCAAGAGTTACCAATACAACTCTGGCGCCAGACCGTCAATCGTTGCGAGCACTATTTGTATAAAGCTTCCAAGTGCCCGATTCTGATTTTGTTTCCGAAGGGCCAGCTTCCTTATCTAATACATCTTCCTTAGGGACTATGAACTCAGCTATGAAATCTACTAATGCTTGCCCCCGAATAGATTTCCTCAAAAGGAAAGTAAGGTTGAAGAGAATGTTCCATTTAAGCAATCTTCCAAATGCCTCAGATCGTTGAAGGACCTGTCGTAGCGGCTGGTCGGTGTATACCATGATTGGATGAGCCTGGAGTAGTGGCGGAGTTTCCTTATAATAATTAATAGGCTGTAAGAAAGCGTCTCAATCTTCCGGTAATTGCACTCCACCGCTGCCAACTTCTTAGTCACATAGTACACTAGTCCTTGGACCATATCCACCTCACGAACGAGGGCTGAACTAATTGCATGCAACGATACTGCTAGGTATACGAATAAATCTTCATGATCTATCGGCTTGGACAATATTGGGGGTTTCTCCTGATGGTTAAGAAAATTCTGGAAGGCTTTGATACAATCCAAGGTCCATTCAAAGTAGGGCTTCCCTCGCTTTATCAATTCAAAGAAGAGAATGCATTTATCAGTGGCCTTAAATATAAATCTGCTTAAAGCTACAACTTTTCATGCCAAGCTCTATACATTTTTGATTCTTCGTGGTTCTCGAATATTCCTAATCACCGCAGTCTGGTTTGGATTGATCTCAATTCCGCAAGAACCAATGATGAAACCCAAAAATTTCCCTAATGCAACGCGAAATGAGCTTTTCAAAGGGTTGAGTTTCATTCTATAATACCGAAGGAGGTTGGACATCTCTGCAAAATCTAAAACATGATCGGTCGACTATTTGGACTTCGTAAGCATGCCATGCACATACACCTTCATGGATTTCCCGATTTGATTACGAAACATGCGATTCACTAGACATTGGTATGTCACCTAGCATTCTTTAATCCGAAAGGCATCACTACATAACAATATTACCTAAGGTCTGTGATGAAACCGGTATGCTCTTGGTTCGGTACATGCATTGGATATCTCGAATATGCATCCATAAATGAATGAAGTTCATGTCCAGCCGTCGAATCTACCAACTGGTCGATCCTTTGAAATGGAAAGTTGTCCTTTGGGCAAGCCTTTTTCAAATCTGAAAAGTTGATGCATGTTTGCCATTTTCCATTGGCCTTCTTGAAAAGAACCGGAGTCGATTTTCGATCAGGATATGTTGAATCTCGAATAAAGCCATTGCTTTCCAGCTTTTCAACTTCTTCCTTTAAAGTCGCAGACCTATCTGGGCTGAGCATATGCCTTTTCTATTTGACTGAGACACTCTTCGGGTTGACGTTTAGTGAGTGGCTCATAATAGATGGAGAAATCCCACACATGTCAGCATAGGACCATGCAAATACGTCCAGCTTGGCCCGTAACAAGTTCATCAATTCCCTCCTCCAAATAGGGTTTATATGGGATCCGATTTTCAAGACCTTGGTCAGGTCGTCGTTATCAATCAGAATATCCACGGTTGTTTCATTAGGTTCCGCTCTTCTACATCCCAATTCCTTGTCTTCTTTGGGATCAATATCATCGGACTGATAATCAGGCAATACTGGCCGGGATGCTTCGTTTATTTGCTATGTTGATGCCTCCTTAGCAAGAGAGGATGCACTTTTAGCATCAACTCCATTACGGATCATCTTCCACTCGCTAAATAGCAAGCTCTTCCCATCACTTGGTCTCCACGAACCATTCCTATCCCTGCTTCAGTTGAGAATTTTAGCAGTAGACACTAAGGTGCGATGCAGACTCTAAATTCTACTAAACCTGGTCGACCCAAGCATTATACGGAGATTCTATACCCATGACAAGAAACGGGAGAATTCGTACCCTCATACAATCTCCCTTGCTAAGTTCCACTGGCAATTCAACTACTCCTACCGGTGTAATCGTTGAACCGTTAAAGCCGCATATCCACCCAGTGCACAGTTTTAATCTCTAGCCTCTAACTTCATCCGATCGAGAGGTTTTTTGAATAGGATGTTGACGGAACTCCCGTAGTCGACCAGGATCCCCCTTACCATTTCCGAGCCAATTATAGATGATATTACCCAAGGATCTATGCTTAGAGTTTCCACTCCCACGCTTTCTTGATACTAGAAAACAACATCGTCCATTATTGTTTTCTGCTGTTTGATTGGTGTAGCATCCTCGATAACAATGCATTCCCCTAATTCTAAATTCTTTGTAGTATTTACATACTGCTCCATGGTTCTAGTACTGAACCTTAGTGGGTGAGGCCTTCCGACAACTGTATTGATGACTATTCCTTTTCCCTTTTGTTGGGAGGTGGCTCTGGGAGCCGCTGACCTTAATTCGGGACAGAACCTCCTTTACACCTGTCTTTTGGGGATACTTTGTAATCATCAAGTTTCCCATCACGTAGCAACCTCTCTATCACATCTCTTAAATGACAACATTCATTGGTCGAGTGACCGTAGGTTTCATTAAACAAGCAAAATTTTCCGGTTTCGCACTCTTTCTCTGTGAAGTCCCTTGGCGGAGGTTTTTTTGTACTGCATCACATTATAGGTATCCAGATAAATATTCTCCTACTTGTCATTCAACGGTGTCTAAATTTCAAAGAACTGACATCAGGGTCGCTTTTTAGGGTCACCCTTCCCATTTTTGCTCCTTTTATTACCGCTCTTGCCCTGGCGGCTATCTCCTTCGTTCTGATTGCTAACATTTACTTCAACTATACTGGAATTGTCGCTAGACTTTTTATAGTAACATTGCTCTAGATCTCCTCCGTTACAACCTCACTGGATCTCCTTTTGTTGTTTAAGTACACTTCTTCCTATCGTAATTGTATATTTGCCTTTTCATGAAACAATTCAATGGTTGTACGGGGTTTTTTGACCAAATATCTTCCAAATTCGGTATCCTTGTCTACCCATCTATCATCGCCATCAGAATAGTCTCAGGCTTGGGATTTCTCACTTTTATGATAGCCATATGGAAACGGTTCAAATATCCCCTTAAGGCTTCTCCAGAAGAAGGTTTAATTACCGATAGTTATATGGCATTCTTAGACTTCTTACCATGCAATCAGAATTGGTTCAGAAAATTTTCACTTAGATCCTTAATGTTATGAACCGATCGAGGCAGAAGTCTGGTAAACCACATCATAGCAACATCCGCAAGATATATTGGAAAAGCTTTGCACATTATGACATATGGAGCCGCTCCCGCATTCATATACCATGAATAACGCATTAAGTGCTGTCATGGATCAGTTCTACCTAAGTATCGGTTCATGATGGGAAAATTAAACTACCTCGGAAATTGCACTTCTAAGATGTCATCCGTGAAAGGTGTATGGCTACGATCTATACCTCAATCTTCATTGGTATAGCCTCTACTGTCATTCATTATCTAACTCACCATCGTTGCTACCTCTGCATTGGTCAATGTATGCTCTGGTTCAGCGCTTTCATCCCTTCAGATCCTTCTGCTCCCGTTTCAAGCAGGGTCACCTGATTCACCGTCTGGGAAGAGTTTCCTCTCCCCCTACGATCCCAGTTGGTCACGAGACGAGTGGGTTAGATAAAGTGAGTTTGGGTGGTCTGGGAAGTGCCTTGGTCCCGAGGAAGAACGTGAGACCGACGCATGGGCAATAACATAGGTTCTGCGATACTAGGATCATTAGGACCAAGACGAACTACTGCATCTTCTCGCGAACCCAGTGAACCGAACCAGACCTGTTGGAGGTTCTCAGGCCTGCCATAAGATGTCCTCTAATGTGGACATCATTCATTCTCCTCAGAGGAAGACGATTCTTCTGCCGCTTGGCGATGGGTAGGAGATGGTGTTCTTTGTCTTCGAAGTTCATCCCATTGTCGGACCATCGCATCAATATCACTTCGGATTGCAACACTATCCCGTCTCTGAGCTTTTAAGGCTGCGTTTGTTTCTTCCAACCTAGAAAACAGCCATGCAAAGTCATCTTGCGAAATAGGTATCTAACCAGGAGGTTGGTTGGCACTAGGATTGATAGCTTCAGAAGTACCCAGACCGGGTCGGGTCGAATTCGACTGGGCATACTCCACCCGGGTTAGTTCAACTCGGGGGCCTATGCTACTACTTCGAATTGCAGGCCATTTTGCTACTCTTCGTTAGCTTCATTTCTTTGAGAAGCTTATTGGTTCCTATCTCTTCTTGGAGCCATTCTGATCAAATTTGTTGAACACGTTGAAAACTTCGATAGTAATGAAGACACAGACTATTTCTTCGGACTTGTGATTCGAAAAATAGAAAAATAATCCAAAAAGCTGGGAATTCCTCTTTCTCAGTGAAAGCACTCAAATCTTAGACCAGGAATGATACTAACACCCAATAAACTAGATTTCGTAGGGAATAATGAAGAAATATAAACTAAAATAAAGAAAAACAAGCAAACACACGAGATTTATAGTGGTTCGGCATTAACAAGTCTACATCCACTTTATAATTCTTATATCCAATAAAGAATCACAAGTACAATGTTTAGAATCCCTCAAGCACTCGAGTCACAATCAATTTTCTCTTAAGTTTTTTGAATTTCACTCAAAAATGGATAATCAGCTTGCGGGTCAATTATAAATGGCGGCAGCAAGATGGGGCTTCCAAGGTTAAAGTGGCCAAAGATACCTTTTCACATGACTAGTCGGGTATATATAGGGGTCGATTAGGAAATTCTGGCGGGAACGGTTATATAGGCATGGCAACAACTCTAGGTTTATAGATATGAAGTTGCATTCGGTTTGTGTGTTTAGATCGTGGCCACGTGGCCAATACTCCGATCGCTTAGGATTTAGTGGGGAAGTTGGATGGAAATTGCTTTATGCTGCGTTGAACTCGAGACTGGTTCGAGTCGAATCTTTATGATCCGATCTGTAGGCCCCTTGAGCCATTACCTTGACATCATTCGATTCGAAGCTCCTATGTTCCATTCGACCCGCGCACCATATTACTGTTCAACCTGACATCCAGTTCTTGAATGAGTATGAATCTTTATCTTTAACGCCCACATGATCGCGATTATTAGGACTCTGGGTGACCTAGTCATGAAGCAGGCCAGTAATATTTGTACTCCGTATAAGAAGAATCTAAAATTTGTCTTTCGTTTGAGGAAATACCTTAATAATATATTAATGCTCCAACTCAAGTTATCTTCCAAAGAGTTAATCGATGAGGCGCTCCATCTCGAAGTTGCCGAGAAGGAGAAGGATAATGGTGATGAGACCGAGGTTAGTAAGAATCTAAATCTCTAAACCTTTACAACATAACAAAAATAAGAAGTTGGTTGGTTCGGTCTCCTATTATGGTGCAACATCTCATTTACATAAGTCATGTTTTTCTTGTGGTTTTCATAACCATTTTATTCGAGATTGCCCTAAACCTCTCATTTTCCGCATTTGTAAGCGAGAAGGACACTGGTTCTCTGAGTGTCCCGAATCAACTAAGCCTACCGAATTAGGAGAACTTAATGTAGCTAATGCTTCCGATAAACCCCTTAGCTTTGAGGTACCTTTTTATTTTTTCTTGGAAGTTCTATTTTAATTCCTGTTTGCACTATTTGAGATCCTCCTCGATAGAAGTACGTTACACACATTCATATCATTTTTTTTGTAAATAATGTTCTTATAACTGCACTGTGTCTAGTGACTTCCTTATAGATTGCAAATCCTGTTAAAAGGGTCTAGAAAATGTTGTGTGTATTAAGATCTTCCTTTGTGATTTCTCTTTTCTAGTAAACTGAAAAATAATTCATCATCTTTGTTCTAATAACACGCTGGGGATGGAATAGGCTTGTCTGATATGAAGCCGAACTCAATATTCCATGTAGGCTCATATATCATGTATCTTTATTTGGGCAATCATTTATTTCTTATACTTCGAATTTTGGTTGTGATTCCTAAAGCTCTTTTGCTTCTTTTGAACTCGAGATAATGGTGATGCATCTTGATATATTGCATTGGAAAAATCCTTTTGTGTTAAAGCATGTTCTAGGATTTCCACCGTTAATTTTTTTTCCTAGTGTTTGGCATGTTAGTTCCCCTACCATGATCCCCTCCCATGAGGATGTCTATTAAGGAAAACTAGAAATTTTATCCCTTTCAGATATTCGTGTTTGTTTCCCACATTAAAGTTGCATACTCTACTACCTAGTGTTAAGGCTTGTCTTATCCTAATGAATGTTTTGCCAACGTTGAAGGGCTTGCTTCCAATTTTATCCTTTGTGTTCACCTTGTGAATTTGAATCTTGTGGCAATGAATTGATAACCAAGATGTCAGTTGAAACTTGTGCTGATAAATCAGACTGCGCAGCGGAAACTAATGATTGTTTCGTTTGAACAAGGGGTTAGTATTTTATATATGAGAATATCTGGAGGGTGTAAATAAAGTGGATGGTTAATTATGAGACTTAAATTTTAAGGCTATATTTATTTAAAATAAAATAAGTGTATTAGTAATAATAAAATAAATACAACCATGAGAAAACTAACATATGTGTGTGTATGCGGTGTTGAATCGTCCAATGAGTATTTAAGAGTTCTAATCGGTATATCTGATCAACATTTTCAATAAGAATTTCTTAAATACTTATACAAGGAATTCAAACACAATATTCTGGAATAATAAGATAATCTATAACAACCCGGAAAATCAGAACCAATTTAAAAATTTTATTTTGGCTATTTTAATGAATTTTGAATATTTAAAATGATTTATTTTAAATAATAAGGACTAGAAATTTATTTTGAATAGAATTAGTACTTATAAATTTATTTAAATCGAAGTTAGAATATAAATATTTATTTTAATTACAAAATGTATTAGTAATGGCATGGTAGTTTGAAAATTCGATTTCAAATTTCAATTGAATGTACAGGATTCAAAATAAACTGGATTTTAGTAAAACCAGAAATATTAGAATCTGTTCGAAAATAACTTTCCAATGAATTTGAAAAATCCATATTTCATAATAAGAATAAAAAGTTATGTCTAGTTGAAAATTCAGGATAATCGCTATGGAATTTATATAATATATAGCCCTTAAAAATAGCGATTTTGCAAATGACCTCCGTTTTCGATGAGACCACTTTTGTTGGATTTGAAATGTCAAATTTTTGCTAGATTCCAATTTTCATAATTTTTGGAATCAATATGTGAGCGTGGCGGATTTAAATGTGTTTGGTAATTTCAATTTGAATTTAATCAACTGGAAATTGACCATTTTTCAAATGGTCTCCAAATTCGACGAAATTAGTACTGTTAGGACTGTATCATCAAAACATAGTCAGATTTATTTTTCTGTAATTTTTGGAGTCCGTATGTGGCCCCAGTAAATTAAAATGTGCGTTTGAATTTAAAATATAATGATTTATATTTTAAATTAGCGGAAACTGATCGTAACTGTAATAACCCGGAAATTCCGAGCCAGTTTAAAATTTTTATTTTGGCAATTTTAGCGAATTTCGAACATTTAAAATGAATTATTTTAAATAATATCGACGAAATTTTATTTTGATTATATTTAGAACGTATATATTTATACGCGTCGTCATTAGAATATAAATAATTATATATAATTATAAAAGGAATTGAAAATGGCGCGGTAGTTCGATAATTCGATTTCAAACTTCAGTTGAAGGTACCGGGTGCAAAACAATCCGGATTTTAGTGAAACCAAAAACATTTGAATCTAATTGATAATATCTTTCCAACGAATCCGAAAAATCAAGATTTCATAGCGGGAATCAAAAGATATGTCCAGTTGAAAATTCTGAATAGTCGCTATGGAATTTCGGCCCTTAAAAATAGCCATTTTGCAAACGACCTCGGATTTCGACGAAACCACTTTTGTTGGATCCACGATGTCAAGTTATTTCTAGATTCCAAATTTCATAATTTTTCGAATCAATATGTGAGCGTGGCAAGGGAAAACGCATTTGACCAGTTTCAGTTGATTTTAATCGACCGGAAAAGGGCCATTTTTCCAACGGTCTCAGAATTTGACGAAACTAGTTTTGTTAGGACCGTATCGTCGATACGAAGCTAGAAATAATTTTTCGGGAATTTATAGAGTTAATGGGTGGCCCCGATAATTTGAAACGTACGTTTAAATTGAATATATAAAGAATTATACTTTAAATTCAACGGAAACAGATTCAAAAAGCCGAATCAGCTTACGATACATATCCCATTGTGTTCGGAATGGGGGTAATTAGCTATGGACGACAGGCAGTGGGCCTCATTTTGAGGTCGAAAATAAAAGTTGCTTTTTGGTGGAAAATAAAATAATTAAACAAAAATAATAATAAAACTCTCCCCTTAATCCCTCTCAGCCCCCCCCCCCCCCCGATTCATTTTTCAAGTCAGAAAAAAAAAGGATCGGAGGAGCAAATCGCGCGCCGCCCAGGCGCTCCGACCATCGACGCACCTCCGCCGTGCTCCGGCGTTCCCCTCCTCGCGTCCCTCTATCTCTCCTCCTTCCTACTTCTCCCTCCTCTCGATTTCCATGCCCAAGCCCTGCCTCGTCCAAACCCGTCGCCTTCTGGACCCTCATCGCCGGAGGTGTATGCACCCTACCACCAGCGCCAATCGACGGCGCCCTCCACTTCCCCGACCTCGATAGCAGCACCCTCGTCTCCCCCTTCTCTCCCCTCCTCTATCCCTCTTCAATAAACCTGTAACCTCCCCATGCCGCCTCCCCCACCTCTGCTGCCACCCCCTCGCCTGACGTCGACCACCGCCGCTTCTAAACCCCCCTCCATCAACGATCAATGTAAGTATTTAATTTCGGGTTTTACTTATTTCCTTCGATGAAACTGATTTTTCCTTTGTTTTAAAACTAAAAAGATTAGATTTTTAATTTAGGAAAAGTTTAGATTTTGAAATATAAAAAGGTATGATTTCTTATGTGATAAAGTTTATATTTTTAAATATAGAAAGACTTGATTTTTAAGCACGGAAAGATGTGATTTTTATCAAGTTAAAGACATGATTTTTACTTATAAAAAGATCGGATTTTACATGGCATAAAGATATGATTTTTACGATGTAAAAATATAATTTTTATCTATATAGTAGCGGTGTAAAAATATAATTTTTATCTATATAGTAGCAGTGTAAAAATATAATTTTTATCCATATAGTAGCGGTGTAAAGATATAATTTTTATCTATATAGTAGCGGTATGAAAATAGAATTTTTATCCATATAGCGTGATTATAAAAATAGGATTTTTATATACATAGCAACGAAGTAAAAATTCGATTTTTATATATTGAATAGCGAAGTAAAAATTCGATTTTTATACATTGAATAGCGAAATAAAAATGTGATTTTTATATATGTAGTGGCTACGGGCAACGAAAGTGACAAAAGGAGAGAACGGCGAAGACTTCTACTTAAGAAGAGTCATGGCGTTTGGATAGCTTTGGTGAGAACTTCTCACCTTTTAAATTTTCTTTTTCTAGTTATAAATATATACTACGATGCAGACGGTGTTTAGTAGCACCCGACACCATTGTCCACAGACCATGGACTTGTTTGTTTGGTTGTGTAGTTGGTTAGATTATTTGATCTAAATTTGGTTGTTTGGTGAATTGAAATTGGTTTGATTGATATGTGTATGGCGTGGGCCATTATTAGACCGGGGATAAGGCTAGGCCTTGTCCCGTTTCTAGTACCGTGCCGTTATGCCGCCGAAATTTTCTAAAATAAATTAGAAAAATAAAAATATCATTTTATTTAATAAATGAACCGAATAAAATATTCATAGGTTGAATAAAATAATTTGATCGTTGAAAATATAATTTATAACGTGAATATGAATATAGTTGTAACACTCCACGTCCATTAATGTCACTCACCAGGGGAATGCATTAACTTCCATGGAGGTCATAAGTGAATATAGAACAGAGAAATTACAACAAGATAGATAATAAATAGCACTTGAAAATCTAAAACTTCATTTTATTGCAGCGGAAATTAAATATGTCTGTTACATCATAAAACCATAGATCATAACCAAGTACAATATCCGTCTTCACAAAAACAAAATACATAATCCCATTACAATAAATAGCCATTAAAAAGAAAGATAACAAGCTGGACTTTACTTCTGCAGTCCAAGCTTTCCAAGAGATAAGCGATCCAACTAGACTCCACTAGAACTTGGCCTAACCTGAGGACCTGAAGGAAAAAAAAGATGGAAAAGAGGGGGTCAGACATAAAGTCTGGCGAGTATGATAATTCTACAATACTATTATCAAAATAACTGGACAAGGCATAAGCTGGAAAACAAGGAAATGTCTATGAAAGAGCAGATTAAGGACATAGACAATCGCTAAAGGAAACGTTATAGGCGCTCCTAAATACTAAAGGATAAACACTATAATGCACCACACCAGTCACCCTAAAGATTGATCCCACTTAGCTTCACTTAGAAACTTTCTTAATGGTTTTACGTACTCCTAGCTGACTACATAGGTGCCGCCTGCCCCTATCTCCACTAGGTGTACCCCACTTTCCATTTTTTTCGATCGGCTCCCTACTCGTAGATACCCGTGCTGGCCCCACAGTGGGGTGTATCATTCCCCTAAAGTGGAAACCCGATATAAGGGAGATGCACGGCTTATACCTACACGATGCAACAACGTCTTACCTACCAGCCCGGGTCCACACACGCATATGAAACCCGTTGGACTTGTGTTGCCACCGCTCCCTGTTTTGTCCTCTTATAGTCAAACCCAATATGCGTGTCCCGTCCTCGACTTGGGACGAGCCCACAAAGATACGTTTTGGGATACTGGTTGAAATGGGCCCCCATTATTTCCCACAAGTATTCCACCTAAGCTTGTCCCATTAGTCTATCCACTTAACCCACTTAGTCATGTTCATTTACATGTGTATTTGGTTAAGTCTGATCGTATTTCAAATGCCTCTAAAGGCAACCACTAGATTCCTCATGCCACCCAAGGCACCTACTTAACCCCCATGTCCCACCTTACATGATTATCCGGCTAAGTATTTCTTAATTCATTAAGGCCATAACCTCATAAAGACCTCTCACATTAGACTGGCATTTATGGCAGCTGGATTTGCCGGGCGGGTCCGGGCAGTCTTATACCATAAAAGAGTCTAACCTCGTGTCTTTACAACTGTTATGCTTTAGTTTGGGTCTAGGACCTCTCACATTGGGCCGACATTTGTGACTACTGGATTTGCCGGGCGGGTCCGGGCAGGTTTACGTCACAAACGAGTCCAACCTCGTGTCCTAAGCATTGATTATTATTAATAATCCACTTTCCCCAATTTTAATAATTCCCTACTTAAATTATTAATTAATTCCAAATTCAACAATGTCCATAATTGACTCAATTATGGACATCCATTCAAGGCGTGCAAAGTCATACAAAATTGCACCCAATTTATTAATTCCTAATATCACCCCTACCCCACGTTTGAACGTTTATTCGCAAAATATATATTAGACTCGAATAGTCTAACTCATAGCATAAAAGAGATTATCACAATAACAACATGTATATATGACTAAATGAATCATAATAAGGGGTGAAACTTGCATATATACAACTTGCATAGGATTATACATGTCATGGACCTAAAGATGTCAACTTGTTCATAATTCACATAATATGATCTCAATCAAATTTCATAAACTTGCATAGGAACATGTGTGAATCAACATCATCTAATCTAACAATATGGGTTTGTATGGGTACACCTAACTCAATAGGCAAATTCTCATAATAAAAATTCATTTAGTCATAGATTCATGCATATGGGTACACCTAACTTAATAGGCAAATTCCCATATTCAAGACCCAATTTAAATTGTGGATTCATATATATGGGTACACCTAACTTAATAGGCAAATTCCCATAATCATGATCCATTTAATTTTTAGAAAAAGAAACGTAAACTTTAAAACATGATCCAATTTGCATAAATAACAACATCATGATTATACAACTTGTACGATTCAACACAACTTAACATGATATCATAATCATATAACTTATGGATTTCCAACATATATGTTAACATGAGATCTACAACATATATAAGATTTATGACATAACATAGCATGATTTACACATAGCATAGCATGATAGCATAACATAGCATAGCATGATTTTCATCATAGCATGGCATAGCATAGGAGAATTTACAACATATAATTTAAAACATATGACAACATAATAACATAACAAGAGATCCACAATATAGAATTTACAATTACAATTCACATCACTTACTTGTGATCCATTCATAACTTAATCGAATTATTTTATAATAACATTGTGAGAATCATCATACTCACAATTTAAAGAAGAGAAATAGAAAGAGTCTTTGATTTAATTTGTTTGTTGAGTAGATTTAGTTGTAGGCTAGGCTTTCTCCTTCTTCTTTAGTTTGTGACGGCTACGTTGAACTCCATGGCAACGGCATGTCGATAGCTCTCCAATTTTTCAAGTGATTTAGGGTTAGAGTCTACCCACTTATTTATAGATGTTAGGATGCATTTAGGCCATTAGATTTACCCTAGAATAGACTAGAGCCATTACATTTCGTCCAGCCTTCAATACACAGCCCGAAAACCCAACCAGATGCACCCAGGTCACCTGGGCTCGACCAGGGAGGTCGACACCCAGGTCGACTCTAGTGTCGACCTGGCCTCCCCAGGTCGACTCCCAAGTCGACCCCCTGGTCGACCTGGTCTGGGCGGGACTTTTCCCGCCTGCCTCCATTTCTGTGTTTTTGAAATCTGTTTTAAAATTTGAATTTTTCGTGAAACTTCTCGAGGCCATATCTCGGTCATACGAACTCCGATTCACAAAATTTCGGACTCTATTTCGCGTATTTTTCCGAGACGAACACAATGGCACAGCCCGTTTCCCAATATTCTTATATTTGTAATTAATTATTCTTTTATTTGTGAATATTAGTATTAACTGATTTACGGGGTGTTACATTCTCCCCTCCTTAAAGGATTTCGACCCCGAAATCTTCAAGTCAAGAAGAATGTTTAACCTAACATCCAATCAACCATCTACTCAATCATCAAACACTGGCATCCACTGTCCTTATAGACTTCTAATGCTTTTATGTTTAAATGCATAGTGTGTGTATATGTCCGTATCTAATGCAAAATCAGGCAGTCCACTGATTCAGTTGACCTCCTTGATGCAATTCATGATAGTGCCATGCATCCATTATGTATGCAAAATATCCTAATTGCTTACATACTACTTCTATATGCGTGCACATCCATTCAACCGAATGCAGCATCTATATGATGGTACAACCATTATACATCCATTATACTAAATACATTCATTTATGCAATATGCAATATGTAGTGACTGAGCCGATCTAGTGCCTAAAGTGTGTGTATATATGCATCCACGAGCAACCACTAGCAAACACTTGCATCCATTTTGCATCCATCATACATAACATGTCTCAAACACATGTTTCAACCATAGGATTATCCTAACTAAAGGTCAAAGATACTAATGAGAGGACATACTAAAGGTAAGATAAGATAAGCTAAGCGATAAAGGAGAAATTAAAAGACATACCCTCAAAAAGAAAAGGGTACAACGAGCGCATCTTCTCTTCTGTCTCCCAAGTAGCGTTGCTCTCATCATCTCCCCATTGCACTTTAACTAGTCTGACCTCTCGATTCCTCAACTTTTTGATCTCCGACCCAAGAATGCATGTAGGAGCTCGTCTAATTGTTGCATCACGCTCTATTTCCACCTCTTTAAGCAAGCTCGGCTCTACCACCTCCGCGGTCTTGTGCAAACACTTCCTCAAATGTGATACATGGAATACGTCGTGTACTCCACTAAGTTTCTCAGGCAAATTCATCCTATACGCCATCTTCCCAATCCTGTCTTTTATAGGAAATGGCCCTACAAACCTTGGCGCTAATTTCCCAACGGACCCAAAGCGAACAACATTCCGTAACGGAGATACTTTGATAAAAACCATGTCCCCAATGTCAAACTCAAGATCTGTCCTCCTCTTATCAGCATACGATTTCTGCCTATCTTGTGCTGCTTTCATCCTCCTTCGAATCAAATCAATCTTCTCCGAGGTTTCCCTAACCATATCGGGCCCAAGTAGGATTTTATTGGTAGATTCCCACCAACATGTAGGCGAACGGCTAGGCCTTCCATAAAGAGCTTCGAAAGGTGCTATGCCAATACTAGACTGAAAGCTATTATTATATGCGAATTCTACCAACGGAAGGTGCTCTTCCCATGTACCCCCAAAGTCTAGGATACAAAGCCTTAAAAGATCCTCTAGAATACGATTCACCCTCTCGGTCTGGCCGTCCGTCTGAGGATGATATGCGGTGCTCAAACATAGCTGAGTCCCTACCGCCTCTTGTAAACTCTTCCAAAATTCGCTAGTGAAGATGGGATCACGGTCGCTTACTATACTAGAAGGAATACCGTGCAAACGAACTATCTCTTTAATGTATACAGAAGCCAACCACGGAGCAGTCCTCTTACTTTTCACGGGAATAAAATGGGCGCTCTTAGTAAGTCTATCTACTATAACCCAAATCCCCGTATTACCCTTCCTTGATCTTGGTAATCCATCCACAAAATCCATTGAGACGCTTTCCCATTTCCATAGTGGAACTTCCAATGGGTGAAGCAACCCACCGGGTTTCTTTTGTTCCGCTTTTACTCGTTGGCACACCAAGCATCTAGCGACGTACTCGGCCACATCCTTTTTCATACCGGCCCAAAAGAAAACCCGCTTCATATCTTTGTACATCTTGTCTCCGCCGGGATGAATGGTCATCTTTGAGCGATGAGCATCATCAAGAATGGCCTTCCTTAAGTCTTCGTCTTGTGGTACACAAAGTCTATTATCCCTTCGTAACCAACCCTTATCGTCTAGGGTATACCTACGAAGATGGCTAGACGACTCCCCTCCTTTGAGCTTTTCTACTATCTCAACCAACTGTGGGTCGTCTTTTTGTACCTCACCAACTCGTCCTAGAAGTGTAGGTCTAACCTCCAAGGATGCTAACAACCCAGGTACTAGGTCAACGGAGGGTCTAAAGTCAAACATGGAGATGAATTCTAAGCTTCGCCGTTCAACAAACAACGGACTCAAGGACAACCTTTTCCTACTTAAGGCGTCTGCTACCACGTTACCCTTGCCCGGGGTATATGCTATTTCGAAATCGTAGGAGGCTAAGAATTCCATCCACCGTTGCTTCCTTAAATTCAAATCCCTCTGAGAGATTAAGTATTTTAATGGTTTGTGGTCAGTGAACAGTTCGAATTTCTCACCAAGAAGATAGTGACGCCAAGACTTAAGCGCGAAAACAATTGCGGCTAACTCAAGGTCATGCGTAGGGTAATTCTTTTCATGAACCCTCAACTGCCTTCCACCATAGGCTATTACTCTTCCCTCTTGCATGAGGACCGCGCCAAGTCCCGTCCCACAAGCATCAGTATAGACGGTAAACGGTTTATTCCGGTCTGGCAGCACTAAGACTGGGGCTGAAGTTAAGGCTCTCTTTAAACATTGGAATGCATCATCACAATCTTCGTCCCACGTAAAAACCAGGTTCTTCTTCGTTAACCGTGTTAATGGAGCTGATATTTTTGCGAAGTCTTTGATAAACTTCCTATAATTGCCAGCCAACCCCAAGAAACTTCTTACTTCGGTTACATTTTTAGGGACCTTCCAATCTTGGATGGCCACCACCTTTGCGGGATCCACTGCTATCCCATCCTTGGAAACCACGTGCCCTAAGAACCGTACTTCTTTCCTCCAGAAGTGACACTTAGAAAATTTTGCCTTAAGGTTATGCGCTCGAAGGGTTTCCAACACTTCCCTAAGATGTAGGGCATGCTCTCCTTCATTCTTAGAAAAGACTAAGATGTCATCCACAAAAACTACCACGAATTTGTTAAGGTACTCCCTAAACACCCTACTCATCAAATCAACAAAATATGCGGGGGCGTTTGTCAAACCAAAGGGCATCACTAGCCATTCATAGAATCCGTCAGGAGTCCTAAAAGCAGTCTTATCTATACTATCCTCAGCCACTCTCAGTTGATGAAAGCCAGTGGCTAAGTCCAACTGCGAAAACACTGAGGCGCCAATTAACTGATCAAAGAGATCGTTAATCCTCGGCAGTGGGTGTCGGTTCTTTTTAGTAAGCTTGTTTAGTTCTCTATAGTCCACACAAAGTCTAAGGGACCCATCCACCTTTGTAGCAAATACTACTGGAGCACGCCACTCCGATATACAACGTCTTATGAACCCCTTCTCAAGAAACTCCTTCACTTGCTTATTGAGTTCCCTCCTTTCACGAGGAGCCATGTGGCGCACTGGCAAAGATACGGGTTTAGCATTATCCACAAGATAAATTCGAAAGTCTATCTCCCGCTTTGGAGGTAAGCCCTTTGTAACACCCCAAATTTTAGTTAATACTAAAATTCACTAATCACAGGATAAATAATCTCAGATGTGGGAATTGGGGGTAACGGGCTGCGTCATTGCGTTCGTCTCGGAAAAATACGCGAAATAGAGTCCGAGTTTTCGAGAATCGGAGTCCGTATGGCCCAGTTAAGGCCCAATGAAGTTTGCAGAAAGATTAAAGCTAAAAAAAGATTTAGAAATTTAAATTCAGATTTCAAATTAGAACCAGCGGGGCCAGGCGGGAAAAATCCCGCCCTGACCATGTCGACAGGGCTGTCGACAGGCCTGTCGACAGGGGGAGTCGACTTGCCTGTCAACACGGCGGATCGAGCCAGAAGGTTGGGTGCACCAGATTTGGTTTTCTGGCTAGGGCTGGGCTGGGTTCTAGAGATTTCCTAAATCTAACGGACCGAATCTAACCTAGGGTTAATCTAAGGGCCTAAAACACTCACCTAATCTATAAATACACCCTAAACCTACCCTAATCCATACTAAAAATAGTAATGATGGCCTCATGCCGCCAAAATCAAACTTGAGAGAGCCTCCACTAGTTTATGAAGGAAGTTGCAAGCTAATCACTCTCTAATCAACCTCTAATCATCATCCTCTTCATATTTAGCAACTAATTCCACTTCATAAGTTTGCTAATCTTGGTTTTGGTGAGTTTCTATCACTTTAACATCAATTGTTAAAGTAAGTAGATTGGGTGTAATGAGACTTATGGTCTTAAATGCGGATTAGTGAGTTTGAATCATTTATAATGATATGCTACTCTATGTTTTCCTATGTTTATGCATAATTAATAAGTGGGTTCATGCATGTTTGATAGTTGGTTTATGCATGTTTAACAAGTGGGTTTATGCATGTTTAACAAGTGGATTTATGCATGTTTAACAAGTGGGTTTATGCATATTTAATAAGTGGATTTATGCATGTTTAACAAAGTGAGTTATGCAAGTTCACATGCAAATTATGTGTATGATGTTATGTAAGTTATGTGTAGGTGGTTATGCAAGTTCATATGCAAGTTATGTATATGCTTAATTGCAAGTTTAACACGATATGCAAGTTATGCATGCTTATGCAAGTATGTGGATGCTTATGCAAGTATGTGAATGCTTATGCAAGTATGTGAATGCTTATGCAAGTATGTGAATGCTTATGCAAGTTATGTGTATGCTTAAATGCATGTTTAACATGTTACGTAAGTTATGAGAATGCTTATATGCAAGTTTAACATTTTATGCAAGATATGTGTATGATAATATGCAAGCTCATATGCAACATGTTATGCAAATCATGTGTATGATAATATGCAAGTTTGGGTTAAATATAGTTGGGTTAATATATGCTCACATATGCAAGTTGACATCCTCTTAACCCATGACAAAGTTGTATGCTAAACCCATGATATTTGTGATGGATCTTCCCCTTTATTTTGTCTTGAAATGAGAACGATTTACATGGGGAACGATGGGGTTGGTAAATAAGTTAATAAAAGTATGGTTGGGTATGATTAAGCATACCATAAAAATAAATTAACATAAGTGGGAATTTACCTATTGAGTTAGGTCTACCCATGTTATGAAAAACTAGATATTAATTAGGGATAATTAATATGGGGGGGTGATTAATTAGGTGTAATTAATCGACTAAGACACGAGGTTGGACTCATTTGTAGTGTAAAACTGCCCGGACCCGACCGGCTTAACCAGTTGCTACAAATATCAGCCCAATGTGAGAGGTCTTAGCCATAAAGTAAATACGTGATTTAAAGTAAAGACACGAGGTTAGACTCTGTTATGACGTAAGACTGCCCGGACTCTACCGGCTTAACCAGGCGATCATAACAGCCAGTCTAATGTGGGAGGTTTTTGTGGGAGATCACGGTCTTAATTAATTAAGAAACACTTAACCATATTAGCATGTAGTGGGACATGAGGGGTTAAGTGGGTGCCTTGGGTGGCATGTGGAAATTTAGTGGTTGCCTTGGATGGCATGTGGAAATTTAGTGGTTGCCTTGGGTGGCATATGGAATCTAGTGGGTTGCCTTGGGTGGCAATAGAAAATACGATTAGAATACTTAACCAAGTGGAAACATGTAATTAAACATGATTAAAGGGTTAAGTGGGATACACTAGATAAGTGACAAGCTTAGGTGGGTAGCTTGTGGGGGCCCATTTCAACCAATATCCCAAACGTATCTTTGTGGGCTCGACCCATGTCGAGTGACGGGACACGCATATTGGGCTTGATTATAAGAGGCCAAAACGGGTTAGCGGTGGCAACGCAAGTCCAACGGGTTTCATATGCGTGTGTGGGCCCGGGCTGGTAGATAAGCCGTTGTTGCATCGTGTAGATATAAAGCCGTGCACCGTTGATATTATCAGGTAGCCACTTTAGGGGAGTGATACACCCCACTGTGGGACAAGCACGGGTATCTACGGTAGGGAGCCGATCGCTTGGGGAGTAGTGGGGTACACCTAGTGGAGATAGGGGCAGACGACACCTATGTGGTCAGCTAGGGGTACATGAAACTACTAGTTATATCTTTCTTTAAGTCCTTGGGTGGGATCAATCTTTGAGTGGGAATGACTGGTGTAGTGCAGTTAGTAATTATCCTTGGGTGGGTAGATGCGTCTTTACAGTTATCTTAGTTTATCCTAAGTATACCAAGCTGCTTAGTGTAGCCATTCATCCCCAGACATTACCGTAGGTCAAGTTTATGTCTTCTCTGGTTACTTTAATGATTGTATTGTTAAAGTTATAGGGCTCACTCAGACTTATGTCTGACCCCGTTGTTTTTATCTTTTTCCCAACCCTCAGGTCCTACGGTGGATCCTAGCAGTAGTGGAGCTTGATCGGATTGTTGTTCCAGTCTTTAGGAGCTTGGATAGATGTAAAGCTCCAGTTACCCAGTTATCTTTTCTTGTGTCCTGGCTATTGTATGAGAGAGTGGGATTATGTACTTCTTTATATTGATGGATATTGTACTTGACTTTTATTGTGGTTTTATGATGTAACCAGACATGTTTACTTCCGCTGTTATGAGATGATGTTTTAAATTTCAAGTACTATTTATATCTGTCTTGTTGTAATTTTTCTGTTCTATATTCACTAAAATACTCCACTGATGCTATGGCATTCCCTTAGTGAGTGACCATAGCGGGCGTGGGGTGTTACATGTGGTATCAGAGCGAAGGTTACCGGAACAGATAAAAATTTTAGAAAACTATTTTTATAAAAACATTTTTGGAAGAGATATTTTCAAAAACATGTCTTTAAAGAGAAAAGTTTTTGAAAGAAAAGCATAATCCCCAATAGCCATATCTATATCCTTCGAATTCTCCGTTTTGAATCTTTCCTTTTTCGTTTCAGCATGGCCGAGAATCTTAACTTTCCGGAGGGTGTGACGGTACCAGTATGGTATAGGAGATTGATGGAGGCTAGGGCCACCACTGCGGGTCCCGCAAATATTCCTCCACCAACCGTAGCACCCGATCTTCCTCCTCCCCCTCCTCCTCGCACGGATACTTTTGCTAAGACTTGTGAGGAATTTAAAGCTATGGGAGGGAAACCTTTTCAAGGATCTGAAACTTTTGTGGAGGCTAGGGATTGGCTTAAGGAGGTGGAAGAGTTGATAGATATCTTTGAGATGGAAGAAGGGAAGAAAGTCAAGTTAGCTGCTTGGTTAATGAAAGGAGAGGCCTCATTCTGGTGGGAGGTCACTAATGGAGAACGCCCCGTTGACTCTTGGGCGGATTTTAGGCAAAGATTTGTGGCAAAGTTTCTCTCAAGGGCGGAGGAAAACTTGTATATGGAAAGATTCTTGACTCTAAAGCAAGGAAATCTCTCGGTGAAGGAATATGTCAACAAGTTTAATCAATTGGCAAGGTTTGGCCTAGACATGGTGAATACACCGGAAAAGAAGGCTTTGAGGTTCGTGAAAGGCTTGAATGAACCGATGCATGGGTTGGCTGTAACACCCCACTCCCGCTATGATCACTCACTAAGGGAATGCCATAGCATTGGTGGAGTATTTTAGTGAATATAGAACAGAAAAATTACAACAAGACAGATATAAATAGTACTTGAAATTTTAAAACATCATCTCATAACAGCGGAAGTAAAACATGTCTGGTTACATCATAAAACCACAATAAAGGTCAAGTACAATATCCATCAAAATAAAGAAGTACATAATCCCACTCTCATACAATAGCCAAACAAAAGAAAAGATAACTGGATAACTGGAGCTTTACATCTATCCAAGCTCCTAAAGACTGGAACAGCAATCCGATCAAGCTCCACTACTGCTAGGATCCACCGTAGGACCTGAGGGTTGGGAAAAAGATAAAAACAACAGGGTCAGACATAAGTCTGAGCGAGTCCTATAACTTTAACAATACAATCGTTAAAGTAACCAGAGAAGACATAAACTGATATACGGTAACATATAGGGATGAATGGCTACCCTAAGCAGTCAACTAAACGAAGATAAAGGATAAAGACGCATCTACCCTCCCTAAGGTAAATTACTAAACTGCACCACACCAGTCGTTCCTAACTTAAAGGTTGATCCCACCCAAGGACTTATAAAATTTACTAATTAGTACCTGCGTACCCCTAGGTGACCAAGTAGGCGCCACGGGGCCCTACAATCCACTAGGTGTACACACTACTTCCCATTCGATCGGCTCCCTAACGTAGATACCCGTGCTGGCCCCACCGTGGGATGTATCATTCCCCAATGTGGCAACCTGATGGAACTAAAGGTGCACGGCTTATATCTACTCGATGCAACAACGGCTTACCTACCAGCCCGGGCCCACTCACGCATATGAAGCCCGTTGGACTTGCGTTGCCACCGCTAACCCGTTTGCCTCTTACAGTCAAGCCCAGTATGCGTGTCCCGTCCTCGACATGGGTCGAGCCCACAAAGATACGTATGGGTTACTGGTTGAAATGGGCCTCCACAAGCTACCCACCTAAGCTTGTCCCTTTTTCTAGTATATCCCACTTAACCCTTTAATCATGTTTTAATTACATGTTCCATTTTGGTTAAGTATTCTAATCGTATTTTCTATTGCCACCCAAGGCAACCACTAGATTTTCTCATGCCACCCGAGGCACCCACTTAACCCCTCATGTCCCTCTACATGCTAATATGGTTAAGTGTTTCTTAATTAATTAATTAAGAACGTAACCTTTGTAAAGACCTCTCACATTAGACTGTCTTTTATGACCGTTGGTTAAGCCGGTTGGGTCCGGGCAGCCTTATGTCATAACAGAGTCTAACCTCGTGTCTTTACATTAATTACGTATTTAGTTTGTGCCTAAGACCTCTCACATTGGGCTAACATTTGTAGCAACTGGTTAAGCCGGTTGGGTCCGGGCAGTTTTACGCTACAACTGAGTCCAACCTCGTGTCTTAGTCAATTAATTACACCTAATTAATCACCCTCATAATTTTATATTAATTATCCCTAATTAATCAAGTTTTCTTAACATGGGTAGACCTAACTTAATAGGTAAATTCCCATGGGGTAGACCTAACTCAATAGGTAAATTCCCAACACATAGTATGGGTACACCTAACCAAATAGGCAAATTCCCATACTATGTTTATTTATTTTGTGTTATGCATAATTATATTAATTTCACACAATCTTATTAACTTATGCATTTAATTACCCCATCGTTCCCACGTAATTTCGTTCATGATATAACACATATAAAAGGTGTCAACTTGCATATGAATGAACATGTTTCAAAGGTGCCATCTTGCATATTAACAAACACATAACTTGCATATGAACTTGCATAACATGTCACATAACTTGCATATAATATGTCACATAACTTACATATTCATTTTGCATAACAAACTTGCATATTAGCTTATAGACTTGCATAATGTGTCATCATGAACTTGCATATTAATAAACATGTAACTTGCATATTTACATACATGTAACTCGCATACTAACAAACATGTAACTTGCATATAAAGAAACATGTAACTTGCATATTTACATACATGTAACTTGCATATTAACAAACATGTAACTTGCATATTAACAAACATGTAACTTGCATATTTACATACATGTAACTTGCATATTAACAAACATGTAACTTGCATATTTACATACATGTAACTTGCATAGCATATTACCATGAACTTGCATAACATGCATATGATTACATAGCCCACAACTTGCATATTTAGCATCATGCAAACATAACATACATCATATTAAACTTGCATAAGCTTACATACTCAACATGCATAAACATAAGATTAATGCTAACATCATATCATATGATTCAAAGCTCATTAACCCACATACAAAACCATAAATCTCATCACATCTCATCTAATTAGTTTACCAAAAGATCATCAAAGTGATAGAAACTCACAACTAGCAACTTTGAACACCAAATGAAGAAGATTAAGATGCTAAGAAGGGATTAGAAGTTGATTAGAGAGTGATTAGTATGCAACCCTCTTCAAAAATTAGTGGAGGCCATGAGAGCTAGCATTTTGCCATAGTTTAGTCACTAGGTTTAATTATGAATGAATTAGGGTAGGTTAGGGTCTTATTTATAGATTAGGCAAGTGTTTTAGGCCATAGGATTAACCCTAGATTCAATCCAAGCCATCAAAGCATGTCTTGGGGAAGAAGTCAAGTGTAGGAACCATCTAGGGCCTTTAGATTAAAGATGGACCATGAGAACCATTCAAATGCAAAATCTGCACTTGAGCGAATCGGCCCACGGGTTGACAGCCAAACACCCTGGATTAACCCCTACTCGACCCAGCGGGCTCGGGTCGACTTCAAAAATCGGCCGGTTCGGTTATTCCCCTCTCCCAATTCGCTGTTTTGAGCCTTTTTTGCATATTTATTTATTAAATTTTCAATTATATATATATATATATATCAATATATATATATATATATATATCTACACAACCCATTTCACTTAATTAAGTATACTTTAATTTGGGAATTTTCGTGAAACTTCGCGAGGCCATATCTTGGTCATACGGACTCCGATTTTCGAAAACTCGGACTCTATTTCGCGTATTTTTCCGAGACGAACGCAATGGCATAGCCCGTTTCCCTTGATTCCCATTTTAGAATTAAATTCTGCCTCGATTTATGTTATTACAGGTTATTGAAAATACGGGTTGTTACATTCTCCCCTCCTTAAAGGATTTCGTCCCCGAAATCTTCAAGTTAGGAAGAACGTATCCTACCATCCAATCATCCATCTACTCAAAGCATCATCCACGAGCAATCATTGTCCTTACAAGATTCTAAATGCTGGATGGATATATGCAAAAGTGTGTGTATATGTACTTACCTAATGCAAAAATCAGGCGGTTACTGATACAGTAAACCTCCTTAATGCAAACCATGATAGTGCCATGCATCCAATATGTATGCGAAACCCTATTGACACATACAAATTTCTACATGCGTGCACAACCATACACAAAAATGCATCATCCATATGATAACACAGCCATGATACATCCATCAATCTAACTACCACATCCATTTATGCAATATGCAACATGAAGTGACTGAGCCGATCTAGTGCCTAATGTGTGTGTATATGCATCCACGAGCAACTACTAGCAAACAATTGCATCCATATGCATCCATCAACCATAACATGTTTCAAACACATGTTTCAACCATAGGTTTTACCCTATCTAAAGGTCATAGGTATTAGCGAGAGGATATACTAAAGATAAGATAAGTACTAGACAAGCAATAAAGGAGAAGTTAAAAGACATACTCTCAAAAAGAAATGGATACAAAGAACGCATCTTTGCTTCCGTCTCCCAAGTAGCATTGCTTTCGTCATCTCCCCATTGCACTTTAACTAGCTGAACTTCTCTGTTCCTCAACTTCCTAGTTTCTGACCCAAGGATGCGAGTAGGAGCTCGTCGAATCGTCGCATCACGCTCTACCTCTACATCTCTAAGCAAGCTCGGCTCTACCACCTCAGCGGTCTCATGTAAGCACTTCCTCAAATGTGATACATGGAATACATCATGAACACCACTAAGTCTGTCGGGCAACTCCACCCTATATGCCATCCGTCCAATCCTTTCCTTAATAGGAAACGGCCCAACAAATCTCGGTGCTAACTTCCCTACGGACCCAAAGCGAACAACATTTCTCAATGGAGATACTTTGACAAAAACCATGTCCCCAACCTCAAACTCAAGATCCGTCCTTCTCCGATCCGCATAAGATTTCTGTCTATCTTGCGCTGCTTTCATCCTTTTTCGAATTAAATCAATCTTCTCTGAAGTCTCTCTAACCATATCCGGCCCAAGCAAGATCTTATCCGTAGATTCCCACCAACATGTAGGAGATCGACAAGGCCTTCCATAAAGAGCTTCGAAAGGAGCCATACCAATACTGGACTGAAAGCTGTTATTATATGCGAACTCCACCAAAGGAAGATGTTCTTCCCATGTACCTCCAAAATCCAAGATACAAAGCCTCAAAAGATCTTCTAAGATACGGTTCACCCTCTCAGTCTGACCGTCCGTCTGAGGATGATATGCGGTGCTCAAACACAACTGAGTCCCTACCGCCTCTTGCAAACTTCTCCAAAACTCACTAGTGAAAATAGGATCTCGATCACTCACAATGCTGGATGGTACGCCATGCAATCTAACAATCTCTCTAACATAGACTGAAGCAAGCCATGGAGCGGTCCTCTTACTCTTTACGGGTATAAAATGGGCACTCTTGGTAAGTCTGTCTACCACAACCCAAATTCCCGTATTGCCCTTCCTCGATCTCGGTAACCCGTCGATGAAATCCATCGAGACACTATCCCACTTCCACTGTGGAACTTCCAATGGGTGTAGCAACCCACCGGGTTTCCTTTGCTCCACTTTAACTTGTTGGCACACTAAGCATCTAGCCACATACTCGGCCACATCTTTCTTCATACCGGCCCAGAAGAAAACTCTCTTCATGTCTTGGTACATTTTGTCTCCACCGGGATGAATAGTCATTCTTGAACGATGTGCATCATCCAAAATAGCCTTCTTCAAACCCTCATCTTGCGGTACACAAAGTCTACCGTCTCTATGCAACCATCCCTTATCATCTATGGTGTATCTACCCAAATGGCTGGACGACTCCCCTCTTATAAGCTTCTCTACCAACACAACCAACTGTGGGTCGTCTCGCTGAGCCTCGCCAATCCGTCTCAAAAGAGTAGGTCTAACCTCCAAGGATGCCAACAAACCAGGTACAAAATCAACAGAAGGTCTGAAGTCAAACAAAGAAAGAAACTCCAAGCTTCGTCGTTCCACGAACAATGGACTCAAAGATAGCCTTTTTCTACTTAAGGCGTCTGCCACCACGTTACCCTTACCAGGGGTATACGCTATCTCGAAATCATAGGATGCTAAGAACTCCATCCACCTTTGCTGTCTTAAGTTTAAATCCTTCTGAGAGAATAAGTACTTCAATGATTTATGGTCGGTGAACAACTCGAATCTCTCACCAAGAAGATAATGGCGCCAAGACTTAAGTGCGAAAACAATCGCGGCCAACTCTAGATCATGGGTAGGGTAATTCTTCTCATGCACTCTCAATTGTCTCCCCCCATAGGCTATTACCCTTCCCTCCTGCATCAAGACTGCGCCTAATCCTGTTCCACAAGCATCGGTATAAACAACAAACGGCTTACTCCCATCCGGGAGCACTAAAACTGGAGCGGTGGTCAAAGCTCTCTTTAACCGTCGGAAAGCATCATCACAATCTACATCCCACGAGAAAACCAGATTCTTTTTCGTCAAGCGGGTTAATGGGGCTGATATCTTCGCGAAGTCTTTGATGAACTTCCTATAATATCCTGCCAACCCCAAGAAACTTCTTACCTCGGTAGCATTTCTAGGAACTTTCCAATCCTGGATAGATACTATCTTTGCGGGATCCACAGCTATCCCTTCCTTAGAGACCACATGCCCTAAGAATCGCACTTCTCTTCTCCAAAAATGGCATTTAGAGAATTTAGCTTTAAGACTATGCGCTCGAAGAGTCTCCAACACTTCCTTGAGATGTAAGGCATGCTCTTCTTCATTCTTGGAAAAGACCAAGATGTCATCCACAAAAACTACTACAAACTTATTCAGATACTCTCTGAACACTCTACTCATGAGATCAACAAAGTATGCGGGGGCGTTTGTCAACCCAAATGGCATCACTAGCCACTCATAAAAACCATCCGGAGTCCGGAAAGCAGTCTTCTCTATACTGTCCTCCGCCACTCTTAACTGATGAAACCCTGTAGCTAAGTCCATCTGCGAAAATACTGACGCGCCAACCAACTGATCAAAGAGATCATCTATCCTCGGTAATGGGTGTCTATTCTTCTTCGTGAGCTTATTAAGTTCTCTATAATCCACACAAAGTCTGAGGGACCCATCCGCCTTCGTGGCAAACACTACTGGAGCTCCCCACTCCGATATACTTCGCCTTATGAACCCCTTCTCAAGCAACTCCCCTACTTGCTTATGAAGTTCTCTTCTCTCACGAGGAGCCATGTGGCGTACTGGCAAAGACACTGGTTTGGCATTATCCACCAAATAAATTCGGAAATCTATCTCCCGCTTCGGAGGCAAACCCTTTACTTCTTCAAACACATCCGGATATTCCCGGACTACTCTGACAGAACACAAACTCTCGACCGAAGCATCGAGCGATTCAAGATAACTTAGCAAAACAGATTCCATGGGATTGCAAGAGATCTCGAGAGTGTTACCCAAGCGGGTCATGAGCCTGACAACTCTCCTTTCGCAATCAAGAACGGCACCATTACTGGATAACCAGTCCATGCCCAAGATCAACCCATAGCCCGTGAAGCCCAATACAAAAGCATCACATCTAAACTCAACGCTAAGTATAGAAATCTTCAAACCCAAACATATCATAGACAGATATATGGAGCCCCCAATTGGGTTTGAGACAACCAAGGGATCATCAACTAGACTGGTGTCTAAGTGCAGTGACTCAACTAACGATGATGAGATAAAAGAATGCGATGCGCCAGAGTCAAACAAAGTACGAACTGGATGATCAAACAGAAAAACCAGACTTTCAACGGAAATAGTTCTACCTCTCTGCTGAATCGGTGGAACTGAGAGAACCTGAACTTGCCCCCCTGACTGAGGTGGTGCTATAAGAGCTTGCACCTGGCCTCCTGAGGTAGACCCCGTCTTCTGCCCCTTCTTTGGGCAGTTTTTCACAAGATGCCCTGCTTCACCACAATGAAAGCAACCGGTTTTCTTCTTTTTGCGACAATCCTTACTAAGGTGTCCTGGTGTTCCACAATTGAAGCACTTCTTCTTCGTCTTCTTTTTGTCACCATTGCCTTTTCCGCCCTTGCCTTGTTGTTGCTGTTGCGGTTTCTTCTGATCCCCCTTTTTCTCTGGTGCCTTAGAATTCTTATCATCCTCATGCATAAGTGCCATGTAGACAAGCTTCTCAAAAGTGGCCCCCATAGGAATGTGAGTCATAGCTATTCCTTGCAATGGTTCGTTCAAGCCTCTAACGAACCTCAAAGCCTTCTTCTCCGGTGTATTCACCAACTCTATGCCAAACCTTGCTAATTGATTGAATTTGTTGACATATTCTTTCACCGTGAGATTCCCTTGCTTCAAATTCAAGAACTTCTCCATAAACAGATTCTCTTCCGCCCTTGAGAGAAACTTAGCCCCAAACCTTTGCTTAAAATCTGCCCAAGAGTCAACAGGGCGTTCTCCATTAGTGACCTCCCACCAGAATGAGGCCTCTCCCTTCATTAACCAAGCCGCCAACTTGACTTTCTTTCCCTCTTCCACTTCAAAGATATCTAGCAACTCTTCCACTTCCTTAAGCCAATCTCTAGCCTCTACGAAAGTCTCTGAACCAAGAAAAGGTTTTCCTCCTATAGCCTTGAACTCCTTGCAAACCTTAGCAAAATTATCCACTCTAGGCTGAGGAGGAGGAGCGGTTGTCTCTGGTGTAGTAGCATTGGCCGGACCCGCAGCCGCGGCCCTAGCCTCTTGCAACCTCCTATACCATAGTGGTATAACTAAACCCTCCGGGATGTTAAGATCTTCAGCCATGCTGAAACGAAAGAGGAAAGATTCAAAAAGGAGATTCCGAAAGATAAAGATATGGCTATTGGGGATTATGCTTTTCTTTTTCAAAAACTTTTTCTCTTAGAAGACATGCTTTTAAAAATCCTTTCTTCGAAAATACTCTTAGAAAGTAGTTTTTCTCAAAAATTTTATCTGTTCTGGTAACCTTAAGATCTGATACCACGTGTAACACCCCACTCCCGCTATGATCACTCACTAAGGGAATGCCATAGCATTGGTGGAGTATTTTAGTGAATATAGAACAGAAAAATTACAACAAGACAGATATAAATAGTACTTGAAATTTTAAAACATCATCTCATAACAGCGGAAGTAAAACATGTCTGGTTACATCATAAAACCACAATAAAGGTCAAGTACAATATCCATCAAAATAAAGAAGTACATAATCCCACTCTCATACAATAGCCAAACAAAAGAAAAGATAACTGGATAACTGGAGCTTTACATCTATCCAAGCTCCTAAAGACTGGAACAGCAATCCGATCAAGCTCCACTACTGCTAGGATCCACCGTAGGACCTGAGGGTTGGGAAAAAGATAAAAACAACAGGGTCAGACATAAGTCTGAGCGAGTCCTATAACTTTAACAATACAATCGTTAAAGTAACCAGAGAAGACATAAACTGATATACGGTAACATATAGGGATGAATGGCTACCCTAAGCAGTCAACTAAACGAAGATAAAGGATAAAGACGCATCTACCCTCCCTAAGGTAAATTACTAAACTGCACCACACCAGTCGTTCCTAACTTAAAGGTTGATCCCACCCAAGGACTTATAAAATTTACTAATTAGTACCTGCGTACCCCTAGGTGACCAAGTAGGCGCCACGGGGCCCTACAATCCACTAGGTGTACACACTACTTCCCATTCGATCGGCTCCCTAACGTAGATACCCGTGCTGGCCCCACCGTGGGATGTATCATTCCCCAATGTGGCAACCTGATGGAACTAAAGGTGCACGGCTTATATCTACTCGATGCAACAACGGCTTACCTACCAGCCCGGGCCCACTCACGCATATGAAGCCCGTTGGACTTGCGTTGCCACCGCTAACCCGTTTGCCTCTTACAGTCAAGCCCAGTATGCGTGTCCCGTCCTCGACATGGGTCGAGCCCACAAAGATACGTATGGGTTACTGGTTGAAATGGGCCTCCACAAGCTACCCACCTAAGCTTGTCCCTTTTTCTAGTATATCCCACTTAACCCTTTAATCATGTTTTAATTACATGTTCCATTTTGGTTAAGTATTCTAATCGTATTTTCTATTGCCACCCAAGGCAACCACTAGATTTTCTCATGCCACCCGAGGCACCCACTTAACCCCTCATGTCCCTCTACATGCTAATATGGTTAAGTGTTTCTTAATTAATTAATTAAGAACGTAACCTTTGTAAAGACCTCTCACATTAGACTGTCTTTTATGACCGTTGGTTAAGCCGGTTGGGTCCGGGCAGCCTTATGTCATAACAGAGTCTAACCTCGTGTCTTTACATTAATTACGTATTTAGTTTGTGCCTAAGACCTCTCACATTGGGCTAACATTTGTAGCAACTGGTTAAGCCGGTTGGGTCCGGGCAGTTTTACGCTACAACTGAGTCCAACCTCGTGTCTTAGTCAATTAATTACACCTAATTAATCACCCTCATAATTTTATATTAATTATCCCTAATTAATCAAGTTTTCTTAACATGGGTAGACCTAACTTAATAGGTAAATTCCCATGGGGTAGACCTAACTCAATAGGTAAATTCCCAACACATAGTATGGGTACACCTAACCAAATAGGCAAATTCCCATACTATGTTTATTTATTTTGTGTTATGCATAATTATATTAATTTCACACAATCTTATTAACTTATGCATTTAATTACCCCATCGTTCCCACGTAATTTCGTTCATGATATAACACATATAAAAGGTGTCAACTTGCATATGAATGAACATGTTTCAAAGGTGCCATCTTGCATATTAACAAACACATAACTTGCATATGAACTTGCATAACATGTCACATAACTTGCATATAATATGTCACATAACTTACATATTCATTTTGCATAACAAACTTGCATATTAGCTTATAGACTTGCATAATGTGTCATCATGAACTTGCATATTAATAAACATGTAACTTGCATATTTACATACATGTAACTCGCATACTAACAAACATGTAACTTGCATATAAAGAAACATGTAACTTGCATATTTACATACATGTAACTTGCATATTAACAAACATGTAACTTGCATATTAACAAACATGTAACTTGCATATTTACATACATGTAACTTGCATATTAACAAACATGTAACTTGCATATTTACATACATGTAACTTGCATAGCATATTACCATGAACTTGCATAACATGCATATGATTACATAGCCCACAACTTGCATATTTAGCATCATGCAAACATAACATACATCATATTAAACTTGCATAAGCTTACATACTCAACATGCATAAACATAAGATTAATGCTAACATCATATCATATGATTCAAAGCTCATTAACCCACATACAAAACCATAAATCTCATCACATCTCATCTAATTAGTTTACCAAAAGATCATCAAAGTGATAGAAACTCACAACTAGCAACTTTGAACACCAAATGAAGAAGATTAAGATGCTAAGAAGGGATTAGAAGTTGATTAGAGAGTGATTAGTATGCAACCCTCTTCAAAAATTAGTGGAGGCCATGAGAGCTAGCATTTTGCCATAGTTTAGTCACTAGGTTTAATTATGAATGAATTAGGGTAGGTTAGGGTCTTATTTATAGATTAGGCAAGTGTTTTAGGCCATAGGATTAACCCTAGATTCAATCCAAGCCATCAAAGCATGTCTTGGGGAAGAAGTCAAGTGTAGGAACCATCTAGGGCCTTTAGATTAAAGATGGACCATGAGAACCATTCAAATGCAAAATCTGCACTTGAGCGAATCGGCCCACGGGTTGACAGCCAAACACCCTGGATTAACCCCTACTCGACCCAGCGGGCTCGGGTCGACTTCAAAAATCGGCCGGTTCGGTTATTCCCCTCTCCCAATTCGCTGTTTTGAGCCTTTTTTGCATATTTATTTATTAAATTTTCAATTATATATATATATATATATATCAATATATATATATATATATATATCTACACAACCCATTTCACTTAATTAAGTATACTTTAATTTGGGAATTTTCGTGAAACTTCGCGAGGCCATATCTTGGTCATACGGACTCCGATTTTCGAAAACTCGGACTCTATTTCGCGTATTTTTCCGAGACGAACGCAATGGCATAGCCCGTTTCCCTTGATTCCCATTTTAGAATTAAATTCTGCCTCGATTTATGTTATTACAGGTTATTGAAAATACGGGTTGTTACATTGGCTATGACTCATATCCCTATGGGGGCCACCTTTGAGAAGCTAGTTGACATGGCACTCATGCATGAAGAAGAGAAGGGTCCCAATGCTAAAAAGGCACCCGAGAAGAAGGGAGATCAAAAGAGACCTCAGCAACAGCAACAAAACAAAGGTGGGAAAAGCAATGGTGGCAAAGGCAAGAAGAAGAAGTGTTTCAACTGTGGGACACCTGGCCACCTAAGCAAGGATTGTCGTAAGAAGAAGAAGACTGGCTGCTTCCGCTGTGGCGAAGCAGGGCATTTAGTAAAGGATTGCCCTAAGAAGGGGCAAAGGACGGGGTCTACCTCAGGTGGACAGGTGCAAGCTCTTATGGCACCAGGTCAGGCTAGGGGGCAAGTACAGGCTCTCGCGGTCCCACCGATTCAGGAAAGAGGTAGAACTATCTCCGTTGAAAGTCTGGTTTTTCTATTTGATCATCCTGTCCGTACATTGTTTGATTCAGGCGCATCGCATTCGTTTATCTCATCATCATTAGTTGAGTCACTGCACTTAAACACCAGTCTGGTAGATGATCCCTTGGTTGTTTCAGACCCAATTGGGGGCTCCACTTATTTGTCCATGATATGTTTGGGTTTGAAGATTTCTATACTTAGCATTGAGTTTAGATGTGATGCTTTTGTGTTGGGCTTCACGGACTATGGGTTGATTTTGGGCATGGACTGGTTATCCAGTAATGGTGCCGTTCTTGATTGCGAAAGGAGAGTTGTTAGGCTCCTGACCCGCTTGGGTAACACTCTCGAGATTTCTTGTAATCCCATGGACTCTGTTATGCTAAGTTATCTTGAATCGCTTGACGCTTCGGTCGAGAGTTTGCAATCTGTTAGAGTGGTCCGGGAATATCCGGATGTGTTTGAGGAGGTGAAGGGCTTACCTCCGAAGCGGGAGATTGACTTCCGAATATATCTGGTGGATAATGCTAAACCGGTATCTTTACCAGTGCGCCACATGGCTCCTCGTGAGAGGAGGGAACTCCATAAGCAAGTAGGGGAGTTGCTTGAGAAGGGGTTCATAAGACGAAGTATATCGGAGTGGGGTGCTCCAGTAGTTTTTGCTACGAAGGCGGATGGGTCCCTCAGACTTTGTGTAGACTATAGAGAACTCAACAAGCTCACAAAGAAGAATAGACACCCATTGCCGAGGATTGATGATCTTTTCGATCAGTTGGTTGGCGCTTTAGTATTTTCTCAGTTGGACTTAGCCACGGGGTTTCATCAGTTGAGGGTGGCTGAGGATAGCATAGACAACACTGCCTTTAGAACTTCGGATGGTTTCTATGAGTGGCTGGTGATGCCATTTGGGTTGACGAACGCCCCTGCATACTTTGTTGATTTGATGAGTAGGGTGTTCAGGGAGTTCCTTAATAAATTCGTGGTAGTCTTTGTGGATGATATCTTAGTATTTTCTAAGAGTGAAGAAGAGCATGCCCTACATCTTGGGGAGGTATTGAAGACTCTTCGAGCACATAGCCTTAAGGCTAAATTCTCTAAATGTCACTTCTGGAGGAAGGAGGTGCGGTTCTTGGGGCACGTGGTCTCCAAGGAAGGGATAGCTGTGGATCCCACGAAGGTAGTATCAATTCAGGATTGGAAGGTTCCGAAGAATGCTACCGAAGTAAGAAGTTTCTTGGGGTTGGCGGGTTATTATAGGAAGTTTATCAAAGACTTCGCGAAGATATCAGCCCCATTAACCCGCTTAACGAAGAAGAATCTTTTTTTCGCATGGGACGTAGATTGTGATGATGCGTTCCGAAGGTTAAAGAGAGCTTTAACCACTGCTCCAGTTTTAGTATTGCCAGATGGGAGCAAGCCATTTGTTGTCTATACCGATGCTTGTGGGACAGGACTTGGCGCAGTCTTAATGCAAGAGGGAAGGGTGATAGCCTATGGTGGAAGGCAGTTGAGGGCACATGAGAAAAATTACCCTACCCATGATTTAGAGTTGGCCGCTATTGTTTTTGCGCTTAAGATTTGGCGCCATTATCTTCTTGGTGAGAGATTCGAATTGTTCACTGACCACAAATCATTGAAGTACTTGTTTTCTCAGAAGGATTTGAATCTGAGACAGCAAAGGTGGATGGAGTTCTTAGCATCCTATGATTTCGAGATAGCGTATACCCCTGGCAAGGGTAACGTGGTGGCGGACGCCTTGAGCAGGAAGAGGTTGTCCTTGAGTACATTGTTCGTGGAACAACGAAGCTTGGAATTTATCTCGATGTTTGATTTCAGACCTTCCGTTGATTATGTACCCGGTTTGCTAGCTTCTTTGGAAGTTAGACCTACTCTTTTGGGGTGGATTGGAGAAGCACAGAGGGACGACCCACGGTTGGTTGAGTTGGTGGAGAAGCTCATAAGGGGGGAGTCGTCCAGCCATTTGAGTAGGTATACCCTAGACGATAGGGGGTGCTTGCGTAGAGACGGTAGACTTTGTGTACCGCAAGACGAGGGTTTGAGGAAGGTTATTCTTGATGATGCACACCATTCTAGGATGACTATTCATCCCGGTGGGGACAAGATGTACCGAGACATGAAGAGGGTTTTCTTCTGGGCCGGTATGAAGAAAGATGTGGCCGAGTATGTCGCTCGATGCTTGGTATGCCAACAAGTGAAGGCGGAGCAAAAGAAACCAGGTGGGTTGCTTCACCCATTGGAAGTTCCGCAATGGAAGTGGGATAGCGTCTCGATGGATTTTATTGACGGGTTACCCAGATCAAGAAAGGGTAATACGGGAATTTGGGTGGTGGTAGACAGACTTACTAAGAGCGCCCATTTCATACCTGTGAAGAGCAAGAGGACCGCTCCATGGCTAGCTTCAGTATACCTTCGAGAGATAGTTCGATTGCATGGGGTACCCTCTAGCATAGTGAGTGATCGAGATCCTATCTTCACTAGCGAGTTCTGGAGAAGTTTGCAAGAAGCAGTGGGGACTCAATTGTGTCTAAGCACCGCATATCATCCTCAGACGGACGGCCAGACTGAGAGGGTGAGTCGTGTTCTAGAAGACCTTTTGAGACTTTGTATCTTAGACTTTGGAGCTACATGGGAAGAGCATCTTCCATTGGTGGAGTTCGCATATAATAATAGCTTTCAGTCCAGTATTGGTATGGCTCCTTTCGAAGCTCTCTATGGAAGGCCTTGTCGATCACCCACATGTTGGTGGGAATCTACGGATAAGATCTTGCTTGGGCCTGATATGGTTAGGGAGACTTCTGAGAAGATTGACTTGATTCGAAGAAGGATGAAAGCAGCGCAGGATAGGCAAAAATCTTATGCGGACAAGAGAAGGACGGATCTTGAGTTTGAAGTTGGGGACATGGTCTTTGTCAAAGTGTCTCCGTTACGAAATGTGGTTCGCTTTGGATCTGTTGGGAAGTTAGCACCAAGGTTCGTAGGGCCATTTCCCATCAAGGAAAGGATTGGACGGATGGCATATAGAGTGGAGTTGCCCGACAGACTTAGTGGTGTACATGATGTATTCCATGTGTCCCATTTGAGGAAATGCTTACATGAGACCGTAGAGGTGGTAGAGCCGAGCTTGCTTAGAGATGTAGAGGTAGAGCGTGATGCGACTATCCGACGAGCTCCTACTCGCATCCTTGGGTCAGAGACTAGGAAGTTGAGAAACAGAGAGGTTCAACTAGTCAAAGTGCAATGGGGAGAAGATGAGAGCAACGCAACTTGGGAGACGGAAGCGAAGATGCGTTCGTTGTACCCATTTCTTTTTGGGGGTATGTCTTTACTTTCTCCTCTATCGTTGTCTAGTACTTATCTTATCTTTAGTATATCCTCTCGTTAGTTCTGATTGACCTTTAGATAGGGTAAACCTATGGTTGAAACAAGTGTTTGAGACATGTTATGGTTGATGGATGCAAGTGGATGCAAGTGTTTGCTAGTGGTTGCTCGTGGATGCATATATACACACTCTAGGCACTAGATCGGCTCAGTCACTTCATATTGCATATTGCATAAAATTGTGTGTAGGAAGCTATATTTATGGATGTATAATGATTGTGTTATCATATGGATGATGCATTTTGGTGAATGATTGTGCACTCATGTAGATATTGTATGTGTCGATAAGGTTCTCTCGCATACATAATGGATGCATGGCACTATCATGGTTTGCATATGTTCATACATTAGATAGGGAACATATACACACACTTTTTGCATATGCTCATACATCATTAGAAATTGTTTTAAGGACAATGGATGCCCGTGTTTGATGGATTGAGTAGATGGTTGTTTGGATGGTAGGATATGCATTCTCCTTAGCTTAGAGATTTCGGGGACGAAATCCTTTAAGGAGGGGAGAATGTAACACCCCGAATTTTAGTTAATACTAAAATTCACTAATCACAGGATAAATAATCTCAGATGTGGGAATTGGGGGTAACGGGCTGCGTCATTGCGTTCGTCTCGGAAAAATACGCGAAATAGAGTCCGAGTTTTCGAGAATCGGAGTCCGTATGGCCCAGTTAAGGCCCAATGAAGTTTGCAGAAAGATTAAAGCTAAAAACAGATTTAGAAATTTAAATTCAGATTTCAAATTAGAACCAGCGGGGCCAGGCGGGAAAAATCCCGCCCTGACCATGTCGACAGGGCTGTCGACAGGCCTGTCGACAGGGGGAGTCGACTTGCCTGTCAACACGGCGGATCGAGCCAGAAGGTTGGGTGCACCAGATTTGGTTTTCTGGCTAGGGCTGGGCTGGGTTCTAGAGATTTCCTAAATCTAACGGACCGAATCTAACCTAGGGTTAATCTAAGGGCCTAAAACACTCACCTAATCTATAAATACACCCTAAACCTACCCTAATCCATACTAAAAATAGTAATGATGGCCTCATGCCGCCAAAATCAAACTTGAGAGAGCCTCCACTAGTTTATGAAGGAAGTTGCAAGCTAATCACTCTCTAATCAACCTCTAATCATCATCCTCTTCATATTTAGCAACTAATTCCACTTCATAAGTTTGCTAATCTTGGTTTTGGTGAGTTTCTATCACTTTAACATCAATTGTTAAAGTAAGTAGATTGGGTGTAATGAGACTTATGGTCTTAAATGCGGATTAGTGAGTTTGAATCATTTATAATGATATGCTACTCTATGTTTTCCTATGTTTATGCATAATTAATAAGTGGGTTTATGCATGTTTGATAAGTTGGTTTATGCATGTTTAACAAGTGGGTTTATGCATGTTTAACAAGTGGATTTATGCATGTTTAACAAGTGGGTTTATGCATATTTAATAAGTGGATTTATGCATGTTTAACAAAGTGAGTTATGCAAGTTCACATGCAAATTATGTGTATGATGTTATGTAAGTTATGTGTAGGTGGTTATGCAAGTTCATATGCAAGTTATGTATATGCTTAAATGCAAGTTTAACACGATATGCAAGTTATGCATGCTTATGCAAGTATGTGGATGCTTATGCAAGTATGTGAATGCTTATGCAAGTATGTGAATGCTTATGCAAGTTATGTGTATGCTTAAATGCATGTTTAACATGTTACGTAAGTTATGAGAATGCTTATATGCAAGTTTAACATGTTATGCAAGATATGTGTATGATAATATGCAAGCTCATATGCAACATGTTAGGCAAATCATGTGTATGATAATATGCAAGTTTGGGTTAAATGTAGTTGGGTTAATATATGCTCGCATATGCAAGTTGACATCCTCTTAACCCATGACAAAGTTGTATGCTAAACCCATGATATTTGTGATGGATCTTCCCCTTTATTTTGTCTTGAAATGAGAACGATTTACGTGGGGAACGATAGGGTTGGTAAATATGTTAATAAAAGTATGGTTGGGTATGATTAAGCATACCATAAAAATAAATTAACATAAGTGGGAATTTACCTATTGAGTTAAGTCTACCCCATGGGAATTTACCTATTGAGTTAGGTCTACCCATGTTATGAAAAACTGGATATTAATTAGGGATAATTAATATGGGGGGGTGATTAATTAGGTGTAATTAATCGACTAAGACACGAGGTTGGACTCATTTGTAGTGTAAAACTGCCCGGACCCGACCGGCTTAACCAGTTGCTACAAATGTCAGCCCAATGTGAGAGGTCTTAGCCATAAAGTAAATACGTGATTTAAAGTAAAGACACGAGGTTAGACTCTGTTATGACGTAAGACTGCCCGGACTCTACCGGCTTAACCAGGCGGTCATAACAGCCAGTCTAATGTGGGAGGTCTTTGTGGGAGATCACGGTCTTAATTAATTAAGAAACACTTAACCATATTAGCATGTAGTGGGACATGAGGGGCTAAGTGGGTGCCTTGGGTGGCATGTGGAAATTTAGTGGTTGCCTTGGGTGGCATGTGGAAATTTAGTGGTTGCCTTGGGTGGCATATGGAATCTAGTGGGTTGCCTTGGGTGGCAATAGAAAATACGATTAGAATACTTAACCAAGTGGAAACATGTAATTAAACATGATTAAAGGGTTAAGTGGGATACACTAGATAAGTGACAAGCTTAGGTGGGTAGCTTGTGGGGGCCCATTTCAACCAATATCCCAAACGTATCTTTGTGGGCTCGACCCATGTCGAGTGACGGGACACGCATATTGGGCTTGATTATAAGAGGCCAAAACGGGTTAGCGGTGGCAACGCAAGTCCAACGGGTTTCATATGCGTGTGTGGGCCCGGGCTGGTAGATAAGCCGTTGTTGCATCGTGTAGATATAAAGCCGTGCACCGTTGATATTATCAGGTAGCCACTTTAGGGGAGTGATACACCCCACTGTGGGACCAGCACGGGTATCTACGGTAGGGAGCCGATCGCTTGGGGAGTAGTGGGGTACACCTAGTGGAGATAGGGGCAGACGGCACCTATGTGGTCAGCTAGGGGTACATGAAACTACTAGTTATATCTTTCTTTAAGTCCTTGGGTGGGATCAATCTTTGAGTGGGAATGACTGGTGTAGTGCAGTTAGTAATTATCCTTGGGTGGGTAGATGCGTCTTTACAGTTATCTTAGTTTATCCTAAGTTTACCAAGCTGCTTAGTGTAGCCATTCATCCCCAGACATTACCGTAGGTCAAGTTTATGTCTTCTCTGGTTACTTTAATGATTGTATTGTTAAAGTTATAGGGCTCACTCAGACTTATGTCTGACCCCGTTGTTTTTATCTTTTTCCCAACCCTCAGGTCCTACGGTGGATCCTAGCAGTAGTGGAGCTTGATCGGATTGCTGTTCCAGTCTTTAGGAGCTTGGATAGATGTAAAGCTCCAGTTACCCAGTTATCTTTTCTTGTGTCCTGGCTATTGTATGAGAGAGTGGGATTATGTACTTCTTTATATTGATGGATATTGTACTTGACTTTTATTGTGGTTTTATGATGTAACCAGACATGTTTACTTCCGCTGTTATGAGATGATGTTTTAAATTTCAAGTACTATTTATATCTGTCTTGTTGTAATTTTTCGGTTCTATATTCACTAAAATACTCCACCGATGCTATGGCATTCCCTTAGTGAGTGACCATAGCGGGCGTGGGGTGTTACACCCTTCACCTCCTCAACCACATCCGGATATTCCCGGACCACCTCTACCGATCGCAGATTCTCTACAGACGCGTCAAGCGATTCAAGATAACTCAGCATAACGGAATCTATGGGATTACAAAAGATGTCGAGAGTGTTACCAAGGCGAGTCACAAGCCTAACTACTCTCCTTTCACAATCAAGAATGGTCCCAATTATAAATAACCAATCCATTCCTAAAATTAGCCCATAGCCCGTGAAGCCCAATACATAAGCATCACATCTAAATTCAACGCTAAGTATAGAGATTTTCAAATCCAAACATATCATGGTCAAATGAGCCGAACCCCCAATTGGATTTGAAACAACCAAGGGATCCTCTACTAAACTGGTGTTCAAGTGTAGTAATTCAACTAATGATGCAGAGATAAACGAATGAGATGCGCCAGAATCGAATAAGGTACGGACAGGATGATCAAACAGAAAAACTAAGCTTTCAACAGAAATTGTTCTACCTCTTTCTTGCAGCGGTGGGGCCGCAATAGCCTGAACTTGCCCCCTTTCCTGCCCTGGTGCCATAAGAGCCTGCACCTGTCCTCCCGAGGTAGACCCTGCCCTCTGCCCCTACTTTGGGCAGTCCTTCACCAAATGTCCCGCATCTCCACAATGAAAACAAACAGTCTTCTTTTTCTTTCTAGAATCTTTGCTGAGATGGCCAGGTGTCCCACAATTGAAGCATCTCTTCTTCCCTTTGCCATTATTGTTTTTACCACCCTTCTTATTTTGCTGTTGGGGTTTCTTCTGATCCCCTTTCTTTTCAACTGCCTTATCCTCATGCATAAGTGCCATTTCTACTAGCCTTTCAAAGGTGGCTCCCATAGGGATGTGGGTCATAGCCAACCCTTGCAACGGTTCATTCAAGCCTCTAACGAACCTCAAAGCCTTCTTCTCTGGCGTGTTCACCAACTCCAAGCCAAACCTTGCTAACTGATTAAATTTATTGACATATTCCTTCGCTGATAAGCTCCCTTGCTTTAATGTCAGGAATTTTTCCATATTTGAATTCTCCTCTGCCCTTGAAAGAAACTTTGCCTCAAACCTTCGTCTGAAATCCGCCCATGAATCAACTGGACGTTCCCCATTAGTGACCTCCCACCAAAACGAGGCCTCTCCCTTCATTAACCAATCAGCTAAACGGACTTTCCTCCCATCTTCCACTTCAAAGATATCCAACAATTCCTCAGTCTCCTTAAGCCAGTCTCTGGCCTCCACAAACGCCTCAGTCCCTTGAAAATTTTTTCCTCCCATAGCCTTAAATTCCTTGCACGTCTTTGCAAAAGTGTCAACACGAGGAGGAGGAGGAGGAGGAGGAATGGGTGCAACTGGGGGTGGAGGAACATCTGCTGGGCCTGCAGTGGTGGCCCTAGCCTCCAAATATCTCCTAAACCACCCTGGAACCGTCACACCTTCTGGGAGATTAAGATCTTCAGCCATGCTGAAACGAAAAAGGAAAGATTCAAAATGGAGAATTCGAAAGATAAAGATAAGGATATGGCTATTTGGGATTATGTTTTTCATAAAAACTCTCTCTAAATAACATGTTTTTGAAAGCACTTCTTCCAAAAATACTTTAGAAAAATATTTTTCTAAAAATTTTATCTTTTCTGGTAACCTTATGCTCTGATACCACGTGTAACACTCCACGTCCATTAATGTCACTCACCAGGGGAATGCATTAACTTCAATGGAGGTCATAAGTGAATATAGAACAGAGAAATTACCACAAGACAGATAATTCATAGCACTTGAAAATCTAAAACTTCATTTTATTGCAGCGAAAATTAAATATGTCTGTTACATCATAAAACCATAGATCATAACCAAGTATAATATCCGTCTTCACAAAAAAAATACATAATCCCATTACAATAAATAGCCATTAAAAAGAAAGATAACAAGCTGGACTTTACTTCTGCAGTCCAAGCTTTCCAAGAGATAAGCGATCCAACTAGACTCCACTAGAACTTGGCCCAACTTGAGGACCTGAAGGAAAAAAAAGATGGAAAAGAGGGGGTCAGACATAAAGTCTGGCGAGTATGATAATTCTACAATACTATTATCAAAATAACTGGACTAAGGCATAAGCTGGAAAACAAGGAAATTTCTATGAAAGAGCAGATTAAGGACATAGACAATCGCTAAAGGAAACGTTATAGGCGCTCCTAAATACTAAAGGATAAACACTATACTGCACCACACCAGTCATCCTAAAGGTTGATCCCACTTAGCTTCACTTAGAAACTTTCTTAATGGCTTTACGTACTCCTAGCTGACTACATAGGTGCCGCCTGCCCCTATCTCCACTAGGTGTACCCCACTTTCCATTTTTTTCGATCGGCTCCCTACTCGTAGATACCCGTGCTGGCCCCACAGTGGGGTGTATCATTCCCCTAAAGTGGCAACCCGATATAACGGAGATGCACGGCTTATACCTACACGATGCAACAACGTCTTACCTACCAGCCCGGGTCCACACACGCATATGAAACCCGTTGGACTTGCGTTGCCACCGCTCCCTGTTTTGGCCTCTTATAGTCAAACCAAGTATGCGTGTCCCGTCCTCGACTTGGGTCGAGCCCACAAAGATACGTTTTGGGATACTGGTTGAAATGGGCCCCCATTATTTCCCACAAGTATTCCACCTAAGCTTGTCCCATTAGTCCATCCACTTAACCCACTTAGTCATGTTCATTTACATGTGTATTTGGTTAAGTCTAATCGTATTTCAAATGCCTCTTAAGGCAACCACTAGATTCCTCATGCCACCCAAGGCACCTACTTAACCCCCATGTCCCACCTTACATGATTATCCGGCTAAGTATTTCTTAATTCATTAAGGCCATAACCTCATAAAGACCTCTCACGTTAGACTGGCATTTATGGCAGCTGGATTTGCCGGGCGGGTCCGGGCAGTCTTATACCATAAAAGAGTCTAACCTCGTGTCTTTACAACTGTTATGCTTTAGTTTGGGCCTAGGACCTCTCACATTGGGCCGACATTTGTGACTACTGGATTTGCCGGGCGGTTCCGGGCAGGTTTACGTCACAAACGGGTCCAACCTCTTGTCCTAAGCATCAATTATTATTAATAATCCACTTTCCCCAATTTTAAAAATTACCTACTTGAATTATTAATTAATTCCAAATTCAACAATGTCCATAATTGACTCAATTATGGACATCCATTCAAGGCGTGCAAAGTCATACAAAATTGCACCCAATTTATTAATTCCTAATATCACCCCTACCCCACGTTTGAACGTTTATTCGCAAAATATATATTAGACTCGAATAGTCTAACTCATAGCATAAAAGAGATTATCATAATAACAACATGTATATATGACTAAATGAATCATAATAAGGGGTGATACTTGCATATATACAACTTGCATAGGATTATACATGTCATGGACCTAAAGATGTCAACTTGTTCATAATTCACATAATATGATCTCAATCAAATTTCATAAACTTGCATAGGAACATGTGTGAATCAACATCATCTAATCTAACAATATGGGTTTGTATGGGTACACCTAACTCAATAGGCAAATTCCCATAATAAAAATTCATTTAGTCATAGATTCATGCATATGGGTACACCTAACTTAATAGGCAAATTCCCATATTCAAGATCCAATTTAAATTGTGGATTCGTATATATGGGTACACCTAACTTAATAAGCAAATTCCCATAATCATGATCCATTTAATTTTTAGAAAAAGAAACATAAACTTTAAAACATGATCCAATTTGCATAAATAACAACATCATGATTTTACAACTTGTACGATTCAACACAACTTAACATGATATCATAATCATATAACTTATGGATTTCCAACATATGTGTTAACATGAGATCTACAACATATATAAGATTTATGACATAACATAGCATGATTTACACATAGCATAGCATGATAGCATAACATAGCATAGCATGATTTTCATCATAGCATGGCATAGCATAGGAGAATTTACAACATATAATTTACAACATATGACAACATAATAACATAACAAGAGATCCACAATATAGAATTTACAATTACAATTCACATCACTTTCTTGTGATCCATTCATAACTTAATCGAATTATTTTATAATAACATTGTGAGAATCATCATACTCACAATTTAAAGAAGAGAAATAGAAAGAGTCTTTGATTTAATTTGTTTGTTGAGTAGATTTAGTTGTATGCTAGGCTTTCTCCTTCTTCTTTAGTTTGTGACGGCTACGCTGAACTCCATGGCAACGGCATGTCGGCAGCTCTCCAATTTTTCAAGTGATTTAGGGTTAGAGTCTACCGACTTATTTATATATGTTAGGATGCATTTAGGCCATTAGATTTACCCTAGAATAGATTAGAGCCATTAGATTTCGTCCAGCCTTCAAAACACAGCCCGAAAACCCAACCAGATGCACCTAGGTCACCTGGGCTCGACCATGGAGGTCGACACCCAGGTCGACTCTAGTGTCGACCTGGCACCCCCCGGTCGACTCCCAAGTCGACCCCCAGGTCGACCTGGTCTGGGCGGGACATTTCCCGCCTGCCTCCATTTCTGTGTTTTTGAAATCTGTTTTAAAATTTGAATTTTTCGTGAAACTTCTCGAGGCCATATCTCGGTCATACGAACTCCAATTCACAAAATTTCGGACTCTATTTCGCGTATTTTTCCGAGACGAACACAATGGCGCAGCCCGTTTCCAAATATTCTTATATTTGAAATTAATTATTCTTTCATTTGTGAATATTAGTATTAACTGATTTACGGGGTGTTACAATAGTGAATGTGAATAAAATAAATATTCATTTACAAGCCGGACGGTTTGTTTATGTACACCTATTTAAAGGATATTGATTAGGATGATAAATTTTACACATCGCCCAACTGCACAAATAAAATATGTGTTTGATTGTTTGAAACCCCACACGAGTATTGGGATAAAATATGGCATACACTAATCCCAATAATTAGTTGTATGTCGATCGATGGATCGACAGGCTGTTATAAGCATTAGATATCTATATTTGATGCTTATACAGTGTAGTGCACTTTGGATGATGGTTGATTATTTATCATTGCTATTATATACATGTGTTGTATGGAATCCATATAATTAACTTTATATGGTAATTGATTGGGCCTCATTCCAATCGGGAAATTAAAGAATATTATAAAATAAAGGTTCATGTGTTGACAGTACTCATCCGTTGAGATTAGTCATGTGTTGAACGAAATATTTTATCAATAAAATTTACATCAGTATACTATAAAATAAAGGTTCATGTGTTGACAGTACTCATCCGTTGAGATTAGTCATGTGTTGAACAAAATATTTTAACAATAAAATTTACATCTTTATCATATATGAAATTAGAAATTAACTGGAAAATAGATGAGATGAGTGGTCTCCTGGGTATTGATCTGATGTTGGTTTCGGCCTTCGGGGTTAATATTCAGGGAATCGTTCTCTTACTAATTTACTGTTGGAGTCTGATTTGAAATCAAACGATAGATACCATAATTTTTATAAAATATATTAAATAACAAAAATAGTCATACGTGGACAGTACTCATTTGTTGAGATTAGTCATGTGTTGACAAACATTTGTAAATAGAATAACGTAGTTATTGAAAAATATAAAGCCCTGTTAATTAGAGATGCGCTATTTTGATGCGAACGATATTTATATCGATTATATTCGAATTTGAATTGAATTGAATAGAAAAAGAATTTAATTTGAATTGAATAGAAAACGAATTGAATTTGAGTTGAATAGAAAACAAATTTGAATTGAATCGAATAAAAGTAGAATTTGAATTGAATTGAATTGAATAGAAAACAAATTTGATTTGAATAGGAAATGAAAGTTGAAATGTTTTTGAAACGAATTTAAAACTATTTATAAAATTCATTTCAAATAAGAATAGACGAAATATATATTATATATACTATATATATAATATAATGGCCTGAATAGAATGCGCCACGCCGCGGCAGTTCGTGAATTTCGACCATTGACTTCGAACGGAAATTACGGGAGATCCGACCGTCGGATTCTCCTAAAACTGGAACTGTTGGGTTCGTATCGAAAAGATCTTTTAAACGAATATTAGAAATTTGAAATCTAACGGTTGGATTTGTAGATACGTCCAAATCAAATTTGGAAAAGGTCGCTGTAAGTGCGGTTCGATGGCCGTTGTTGGAAATCGATTGTACGGGCCTTGATAAAATTATTAAAAATAGTAATAATTTGTATAAAATCATAAGAAATGATTTGGGAAAAATTGGGATGAAAAACTCCATATTTGAAAAGATAAAAATAGATTTTTATCGAAATGAACTAGTTTTGAACTAAAATTAAAACCCATTTATTTTTAAATAAATAAATTGGATTTGAAATGGGTTGTAGATAGAATTGATTTGTGGGTTTATCGTAAAGGGTGTTTTAAATGACACTTGTTCTTTAACCCGATAATAAATAGAATGTGATTGGGTTTATCGTGAACTGTGTTTTAAATGACATTAGTTCTTTAACCCAGAAAAGGGAGTTTTAATGAATCTGCAATTAGATTGAAATGTGAATTGAATATTTAAATTATCAAATTTGGAAAATGAGCGAGAATGGAGTATCACCAGTTTTGGCCCAAAGCGATAGTTAAATCTTTAATTGTATTTGAACGTGAAATGGTAATAAATTTTACCGATAACACCGTGGTGTTAGATTTGGAGTATTACCAGTTTTGCTTCATGGGACGAATAGGTTGGGATTGGGAAATAAAATAAATAATTACTTCGGTGTGGTTCGCTAATCCCGTCTGGTTTGAAAAACCATAATTTGGTTTGAAATGACATCCAAAGGAAGATTAAAGAATAAATTTAAAGAATTTATCTTGGATAAAATTAATGGGAACCTTTCCCTAAGAATTGAAATTTAGAAACTAGTTGTAGGTTAGTTAAGAAGAATGGTTTCCTGGGTATTGATCTGATGTTGGTTTCGGCCTTCGGGGTTAATATTTGGGGAATTGCTCTCTTACTGATTTACGGTTAGTGGCTAATGAATTGGAATGAGGCGTATGTTGTGTTTGTGTAACATTTGTTTATAATATACGCGGGCTGTTCGGAAAGGCCGGGTTTATACACATTCTGAATAACCGATTCGACGATATGTTGAAGATGAAGACGGTGGTTGAAGACCAGAAGTCTTCACATCGTTTGGGTGATTACTGATGATCTTGATTGGGCTGTACACCCAAGATGAGGGAACCAGTTATTGATCGTCCAGATGTACTTGGAGATCGATGGATATGCGAGGAAAGTGCCTCCGGTTTCGTTCAGACCCAGAACGGACTTGTAAATGGATTGTGTGTTTGACATTGGATTTTATTCTATGTTGATTGATCTCTATTAAATATACATCTGTTTGGCAGCGGAGAATTTATTCTTTTGCTTAACGCCCTTCTCTGAGACGTACGAGCTCAGAGGTTGTATATCGATGGACATCAGTCGCTTGGCATGAATTGCCAATGTGGCATGCCTAAGTGGCAATTGATCAAGGCTTCTGTTGAAAAGCAAAGTCTTGCGGCTGATGATCAAAGCACGACCTACGTGGCATAGCTTTGTGTATAGCGTGGATTCGCGAGCCCCACACCTCGGTATGAGTTAAAAACGGGATACGGACCGTTGGGAGAACACGACGTTTCTTTCTAGCTTTGGTGGTGTCAGTGACTTACTAGCCCTGACATTTATATACTTTTCACCTTTGTGGTTGTTGGAATGAGGCGCCTCGATTATAGGTCTGTAAGGACCGGGAAACGTGTATCCAGGAATAACTAATCCTCAAACGTAAGAGAGGACCGACCAAACCGATCCAAGGGTTGCCCAGAGTGCGTAGCCCTGGGACATTTGCTAGAGTGTCTCGAAAGCAGAGAGGAGCTTGCCCCTTGCCTCGACTCATGCTGGAAATCCAATTTCCAATACATGTATTTCGGTTTTATTTGTAGAGCCTAGTATGGCGACATGATAGATGGTACCCATGCCGCCTAGGATTGATATTTATGATTGAAAATGTTTTGACACTATACACTTATTATAGTATCAAATGATTTGTTTTAAACGTACCAAGCATGTTTGGCTATTATAAGGGAAAACCATATCCTCCGGCTTGCGTTGCATTGTGTGATGGGACCTGGGTCTTATAATAGCTTCATTTTTCGAAAAAGCATTGCGTTGTCTTCTCTATGCACTGGTATTCTTGGGAGGAAACTCGTTCCGTGTTATATGGCGTGGTCCCTTGAATTACTCTCCTATAAAGTAAAGTTTTAAATAACTGTTTTAGTTCTCACACCAGTCACATGACTGACCTGGAGTTTATTGTTTTAACCTAAACTCTGGGTGCCCTTATTTTCTACACGGCAGCTAGTAGTTTTGGTTTTGCAGATTAATATTCACAGGATCCTGATTTACAGCTGGAACGATGCTCGGAAAGCTCTGTATCCGTGCATTACTTTCAGTTGTGTTTTATATTGTTTTCCGCTGCTATGTAATTTACTGTAATCTCTGATATTTATCGAATGTAATTTATTCATTTATACTCTGTATATTCTTGTATCTGATGGTATTGTTGTAATATACAATGAAATGTTCTTCCGTCTGCGTTCTTTTATGTGTTGTTCTCAAAGTATCCGCTCTTTCCTTCACGGGGAAGTAACGGGTTCTTACAGTAACAACCGAATTGGGTTACGAAACATATCCCATTGTGTTTGAAATGGGGGTAATTAACTAAGGGCGACAGTCTTTGGATCTCGTTTGGAGTTCAAGTGGAAAGTGTACTTTTTGGAGGATTAAATAAAATAAATAATAATATTACTTTCCACTTAACCCCCGTTCTCTTTCTCCCCCATCAGATCGAAATGAAAAAAGAAAAAAAAATCGCGATGCCCTTCCCGTCCACCGCGCCGTCTCCCCATCATTATGCCAAACCCGCTCCTCTCCTCCGCCCTCACCTCTCGCTACTCCCCCCGTCCAATACCCAAAACCGCAAACCCCCCTCAACCAAATAGAGCCGCCGCCGCCAGAAGGGGACCGCCGGAGCGACCGCGCCACGCTGGAGGAGTGCCACCACCCCTAACCGACGCGCAAACTTTCCCACTACAAACAAAAACTGAAAAGCAAAGGTAAGTTTTTTATTTTATTTTATTTTAGTTTTTTTATGTAGTAATCTTTAAATGAAAATATGATTTATATGTATAAATCATTGAATTTATTCTCATTTTTTAATGTAATAAAAATTTGACTTTTATTTGTTTGAATAGATTTTTATAATAAAAAAAGGATAGATTTTTATAATAAAAAAATAATAGATTTTTATAAATAAAAAGAATAGATTTTAAAAAATAAAAAGGATAGATTTTTATAATAAAAAGAACATATTTTTAAAAATAAAAAGAATAGATTTTTATAAAAGAAAAGAATAGTTTTTTATAATGGAAAAGAATAGATTTTTATAATAGAAAAGAATAGATTTTTATAATAGAAAAGATTTGATTTTTATATTGAAAAAGATATGATTTTTATAAATCAAAGGATATGATTTTTAACACGGTAAAGATATGATTTTGAATATGAAAATAGTAAATAAAAATACGATTTTTATTTATATGAATGGCATGTAAAAAAATGGATCTTTATTATTTTAATAGCAAAATATAAATATGATTTTTATTTGCACAATAGCATAATAAAAATATAATTTTTATTATACGAGTTGCGATATAAAAATATAATTTTTATATATGAAGTAGCATTATATAAATATGATTTTTATAATATAATAGCAGTTTAAAAAGGTGATTTTTAATATCGTGTAGCGAAGTAAAAATATAATTTTTATTCAAATAACTTCGTTTTAAGAAATGTGATTTTTAATATAAAAATCGTGTGAAACAGATTGCGATGGAATGGGTGGAAAACAAATCCAAACGGTTCAGAAATTCAAAATAAAACTGGAGGAGTGGAACCCAAAGGTGAGTAATTCTCACTTTAATTTATTTTCTAGTTAATATATATACTAGGATGCAGACGGTGCTTAGTAGCACCTGACACCTTTGTTTGAAACCATGTTTGTTTGGTTGTTTGGTTGATTGGATTATTTGGTTGAATTTGGTTTGGGAAATGGATTGTTTAGAATTAGTTTGTACATGGCGCGAGCCATTATTAGGCAAGGGATAAGGCTAGACCTTATTCCGGTTCTAGTGTCGCGCCGTTATGCTGCCAAAATTTTCTAAAAATGTTAGAAAAATAAAAATATCATTTTTATTGTATAAATGAACTGTATAAAATATTCATGTGTTTAAATAAATATTTTATAGTTAAAAATATAATTTTTAACATGTATATGAATAAAGTAAATATTCATTTACAAATCAGACGATTTGTTTATGTACACACTTTTGATTGATATTGATTAGGACGATATATTTTACACATCGCCCATCTGCACAAATAATAATCAGTTTTTGTTATTTGAAAACACCACACGGGTATTGCGATGATATTGGACATACACTGTAACAACCCGAAAATCTGGGCCAGTTTAAAATTTTTATTTTGGCAATTTAAGCGAATTTTGATTATTTAAAATGAATTATTTTAAATAATATCAACGAGAAATTTATTTTGAATATAATTCGAACGTATATATTTATACGCGTCGTCGTTAGAATATAAATATTTATATATAATTAAAAATAGAATTGAAAATGGCGCGGTAGTTCGATAATTCGATTTCAAACTTCAATTGAATGTACCGGGTGCAGAACAATCTGGATTTTAGTGAAACCAAAAACAATAGGATCTAATTGATAATATCTTTCCAACGAATCCGACCAATCGAAATTTCATAGCGGGAATCAAAAGATATGTCCAGTTGAAAATTCTGAATAGTCGCTATGGAATTCAGACCCTTAAAAATGGAAATTTTGCAAATGACCTCGGATTTCGACGAAACCAGTTTTGTTGGGTTCGTGATGTCAATTTATTGCTAGGTTTCAAATTTCGAAATTTTTCAAATCAATATGTGAGCGTGGCATAGGAAAACGCGTTTGACCAGTTTCAGTTGATTTTAATCGACTGGAAATTGGCCATTTTTCCAACGGTCTCAGAACTCGACGAAACTAGTTTTGTTAGGACCGTATCGTCAATACGAAGCTAGAAAATATTTTTTTGGAATTTTTAGAGTTAGTATGTAACCCCAGTAATTTAAAATGTACGTTTCAAATTCAATATATAGAGTTATACGTTGATTTTGACGAAAAGTGATCGAAACGATCGAATCAGCTTACGATACATATCCCATTGTGTTTGGAATGGGGGTAAAACGCTATGGGCGACAGGCGGTGGGTCTCGTTTCGAGGTCGAAATAAAAAAAAGTCAAAATTTTGAATTTAAAAATAAATAAATATATAAATTATTATATAATTCCCTCTTATCCCTAGCTTTCTCTCCCGACCTTCAGATTGAAGAAAAAGAAAAGAAAAGAAGAAAAAAACGGGATCTCCACCTCATCGTACTACCCACCTCTGTCGCCACCGGAGGCGCGCCTCACCCCAGCGCCGCTGACGAACCTCCTTCCCCCTCTATCGCCTGCTTCCTCTCTCTTCTCTCCCATTTCCGATCAGCCCAACCCCAAATCGAACAGCACCCTACCTCGCACCCCTCCTTGCGCCGCCACCGATCTCCCCTTCCTCTCCTCCTCCGGCCTGCAGCGACACCGACTGTCCAGCTCCTCTCTCCGCCTCGTTGAAGTCCCTCACAGCCGGAGAACCCATCGCGTAATACCTCAGACGAACCCTATCGCCTCCTACCTCATTGAACAGTGAGTTTTTAGTTTCTTTCTTTTTTGTTTTGTTTGTTTTTTTTTGTTAATATAAAATTCTGATTTTTATTTAAAATTCTGATTTTTAATTTATATGAAGGTAGGCTTATTATAACGATAAGTTAGTTATTTTTATCATATAAAGAATTGATTTTTAATATGAAATCTTCATATATGTGGCAAATAGGAGAGGATATGTTTTTGTTTGTATAAAAATATGATCTTTGCTTAGTAAAAATAATTTTTTTATTATACAGGAAGGTTAAAAATATAATTTTTATATTATATGAGGGCTAAAAATATTATCTTTATATAGTAGAGATTATAAAAATATATTTTTTATTATATAGATAATAAAAATTCGATCTTTATATAAGAAGTAGAAATGTAAAAATATAACTTTTATATAGAATGAAGCGTTATAAATATATGAAGTTAAATAAAAATGTGAACTTTATTTTTATCATGAAGAAATAAAAATGTGATTTTTATTTTAAAGACATCAAAAGTAAAAATTCGATTTTTTTCATATGTCGAGAATTCGGGCAACGAAAGCGACAAAAGGCGAAATTGGCGAAGATTTCTATAAAGGAAGAGTCAAGATGATTGGATAGCTTTTGGTGAGAATTTCTCACCTTTCAATTTCATTTTTTTTAGTTATATATATATATATATATATATATATATATATATATACTAGGATGCAGACGGTGTTTAGTAGCACCCGACACAATCGTCCACAGACCATGGACTTGTTTGTTTGATTGCAAAAATTAGATAGATTATTTGATTGAAATTGAATTGTGTGGTGAAATGAATTGATTTGATTGATGTGTGAATGGCGTGGGCCTTCACTAGACCGGGGATAAGGCTAGGCCTCGTCCCGTTTCTAGTATCGTGTCGTTATGCCGCCGTAATTTTCTAAAAATATGTTAGAAAAATAAAAATATCATTTTATTTAAAGAATGAATTGAATAGAAATTCATATGTTAAAATAAAATGTTTATCGTTAAAAATATAATTTTTAACGTGAAGTGAATAAAATAAAATATTCATTTACAAACCGGACGGTTTGTTTATGTACACCTATTTGAATGACATTGATTGGGTCGATAAATTTTACACATCGCCCAACTGCACAAATGAAATCTGTGCTTGATTGTTTGTAACCCCACACGGGTGTTGGGATGAAATCTGAAGTTCACTCATCCTGATTGATTAAATATGTCGATCGATTGATTGACAGGCTGTTATAAGCGTTAGATATCTATATTTGATGCTTATACAGTGTAATGCACTTTGGTTGATGGTTGATTATTTTTCAATGCTATTATATGTGTGTAATGTATGAAAATCCATATAATTAACTTTATATGGTAATTGATTGGGCCTCATTCCAATTTGAAAAATAAAGAATATTATAAAATAAAAGTTCATGTGTTGATAGTACTCATCCATTGAGATTGGTCATGTGTTGAACGAAATATTTTAGTAATAAAATTTACATCTTTATCGATATAAAATAAAAGTTCATGTGTTGACAGTACTCATCCATTGAGATTGGTCATGTGTTGAACGAAATATTTTAGTAATAAAATTTACATCTTTATCGATATAAAATAGAAGTTCATGTGTTGACAGTACTCGTCCATTGAGATTGGTCATGTGTTGAACGAAATATTTTAGTAATAAAATGTACATCTTTATCAATATAAAATAAAGGTTCATGTGTTGACAGTACTCATCCATTGAGATTGGTCATGTGTTGAACGAAATATTTTGATAATAACAACTATTTTGAAATAGAAATATTTGAAATAGAAATATTTGAAATAGAAATATTTGAAATAGAAATATTCGAAATGGAATATTTGAAAATATCAATATATGAAGACGTGTTGATTTGATTGACGCCATTTTGACGTGAACGATATTTATATCGATTTTAAACGATTTCGAAATGAATTGAATTGGAAACGATTTCGAAATGAATTGGATTGAAAACGATTTCGAAATGAATTGAATTGAAAACGATTTCGAAATGAATTGAATTGAAAACGATTTCGAAATGAATTGAATTGAAAACGATTTCGAAATGAATTGAATTGAAAACGATTTCGAAATGAGTTGAATTGAAAACGATTTCGAAATGAATTGAATTGAAAACGATTTCGAAATGAATTGAATTGAAAACGATTTCGAAATGAATTGAATTGAAAACGATTTCGAAATGAATTGAATTGAAAACGATTTCGAAATGAACTGAATTGAAAACGATTTCGAAATGAATTGAATTGAAAACGATTTCGAAATGAATTGAATTGAAAACGGTTTCGAAATGAATTGAATTGAAAACGGTTTCGAAATGAATTGAATTGAAAACGGTTTCGAAATGAATTGAATTGAAAACGATTTCGAAATGAATTGAATTGAAAACGATTTCGAAATGAATTGGATTGAAAACGATTTCGAAATGAATTGAATTGAAAACGAATTCAAATTGAATCGAAAGCAAATTGAAATGAATTCAAATTGAATTGAAATTTGAATTGAATAGAAATGAATTTTAAAACGAATTTATAAAGAAGAATTCAATTTTGATTTGAATTGAAATGGAAGTTGAAATTGCTTTTGAAACGAATTTAAAACTATTTATATAATTCGTTTTAAATAGAAATCGACGAAATATATATTATATATATAATATAATGGCCTGAATAGAACGCGCCGCGCCGCGGCAGTTCGTGAATTTCGACCATTTATTTCAAACGGACATTACGGGAGATCCGACCGTCGGATTCTCCTAAAACCGGAACCGTTGGGTTCATATCGAAAAGAGCTTTCTAATGAATATTAGAAATTCAAAATCTAACGGTTGGATTTGGAATTATGTCCAAATCAAATTTGAAAAAGGTAGCTGTAAGCGCAGTTCGATGGCCGTTGATGGAAATCGACTGTACGGGCCTTGATAAAATTATTAAAAATAGTAATAATTTGTGTAAAATCATAAGAAATGATTTGAGAAGAATTGGGACGAAAAACTCCATATTTGAAAAGGTAAAAATAGATTTTTATCGAGATGAACTAGTTTTGAACTAGAATTATAATTCTATTTATTTTTAAATAAATAAATTGAATTCGAAAAGGGTTTTAAAAATAACCAAAATTTCCAATGATTGCATTGGAGTGGATATGAATCGAAATTGTCTTTGGAATATTTCGATGTTGGAATTCGGGATTATACAGATGTTGTTATGGAAATTTGAAAGATGTAGATATTTATATCGTTATTTCCGATACGACATTTGTTAATCGTAGAATTTGATATTGAATATAAGCCGATATATTTTCTATTCAGAGCCTTATATTGAATATCAAATGTGATTTGGGTTTGTCGTGAATGGTGTCTTCACTAACACTGTTCTTGAACCCAGTTGAGAAAACATTAAATCTTTTTATTTAGATTTAATGAAGTGTACCAATTAAATAATATTTAATTGAAATTGAATTGATATTGATTTTTGGGTTTATCGTGAACAGTGTTTTAAAGAACACTTGTTCTTTAACCCGATAATTAATGGAATGTGATTTTGGGTTTATCGTGAACCGTGTTTTAAATGACACTGATTCTTTAACCCAGTCGAAGATTAAAACTAAGTGGAGTTTTAATGAATCTTTAATTAGATTGAAATGATCGAAAATGGAGTATCACCAGTTTTGCTCCAGGCGATAGTTAAATCTTTAATTAGATTTGAACGTGAAATGGCAATTGAATTTACCGATAACACCGTGGTGTTAGATATGAAGTATTACCAGTTTTACTTCATGGGATAAATAGGTTGGGATTGGGAAATTAAAACAAATGATTACTTCGGTAAGGTTCGTTAATCCCGACTAGTTTGAATTGAGATTCAAAAATAGAATAAAGAATAAATTCAAGGAATTTATCTTGGATTAAATTAATGGGAACCTTTCCCTATGAAGGTGAAATTTAGAAACTAACTGTCGGTTAGCCAAGTAGAATGGTTTTCTGAATATTGATCTGATGTTGGTTTCGGCCTTTGGGGTTAATATTTGGGGAATTATTCTCTTGATTAATTTACGGTTAGTGACTAATGAATTGGAATGAGGCGTATGTTGTGTTTGTGTAACACTTATTTAAAGTATACGCGAGTTATTCGCAAAGACCGGGTTTATCCCATTCTGAATAACTGATACGGCGATAAGTCGAAGATGAAGACGATGGTCGAAGACCGGAAGTCTTCACGTCGTTTGGGTGATTACTGATGATCTTGATTGGGCTATACACCCAAGAAGATGGAAACAGTTGGTGATCGTCCAGACGTACTTGGAGATCGATGGATATGCGGGGTACTAGGTGCCCCCGGTTTCGTTCAGACCCAGAACGGACTTGTAAATGGACTGTGTGTGTCTGACATTGGATTTTAGTCCGTTCGATTGATCTTTATTAAATATATATCTGTTTGGCGGCGGAGAATTTATTCTCTTGCTTAACGCCCTTCTCTGAGACGTACGAGCTCAGGGGTTATATATTGATGGATATCAATCGCATGGAGTGAATTGCCTGTGTGGCATGCCTAAGTGGAAAATGATCAAGGCTTCTGTTGAAAAGCAAAGTCTTGTGGTTGATGATCGAAGCACGGCCTTTGTGGCGTAGCTTTGTGTAACGTTGATTCGCGAGTATCACACCCGGTATGAATCAAAAACGGGAGACGGACCTCAGGGAGGACATGCGTTTCTTTCTAGTTAGGAGTGGCGTCAGTGCTTGAACTGGCTGACGAGTTTGACTCCTGTGGATGTTACTTATTATTACTTGCTGAAAAGCGAGGCGCCTCGTGATATCGGTTTCGGCCGATGCTTCTGGTCGGTTGACGGGCCAGATTTACGCCCCAAAGGGCGGGGAAACGTAGTGTTCAGGTATTTTAATCCACATCGGTGGACCGGCCCTGTCGCTCCAAGGGCCCACCTGAGTCTGGGTCCTGTGGCTCGGGCTAGAGAGTCACAAATCGGTAGAGGATCTTGCCCCTAGCCTCGGTTCATACCATAAATGATAACCCAACTTCCAATACGACGTCTTGCGGTTTTGATTGTAAACTTATGTATGGTGACATAGTGTTATGGGGCATTCATGCCGCCTATGATTGATACTTATGATTTGAAGTTGTTTTATACACTATGCACTTATAATAGTATCAAACGATTTGTTTTAAACGTATCAAGCATTCTTTGGTTGTTATAAGGGAAAACCCTATCCTCGGCTGCGTTGCATTGTGTGATGGGACCTGGGTCTTATAACAGCTTCATTTTTCTTTATTTAGCATTGCGTTGTTTGTTTTATGCACTGGTATTCTTGGGAGGAAACCCGTTCCGTGTGATACGGCGTGGTCCCTTGATTTACCTAACTTTTAAAATAAAGAATAATAACTGTTTTAGTTCTCACACCAGTCACATGACTGACCTAGAGTTTATTGTTTTAACCTAAACTATGGGTGCCCCTATTTTGACATGGGCAGCTAGTAGTTTTGGTTTTGCAGATTTATATTCACAGGATCCTGGTTTACAGCTGGAACGATATCCGGAAAGCTTTGTACCCGTATATCTACTTCTAGTTGTGTATTGTATTATTTTCCGCTGCTATGTATTTAAATGTAATTTAAATCTCTGATATTTCTGTGTAATATTCATTTATACTCTGTATATTCTTATAATCTGATGCATTGTTGTAATATACAATGAAATGTTCTTCTGTATGTGTTCTGCTGTGGTTTGTTCTCGAACTATCCGACGCTTTCCTTTGCGGGGAAGTTAAGGGTTTTCATAGTTGGTATCAGAGCTTTGGTTTACAAAGCTAGAGAACAAGGCACATTAGAACTATACGAAAGAATTCATCAGATATTGGGTTAGTAATATCCAATGAGAATGACTCGTTAGAGATGGGATCAGTAGTATCCTAGAACGAGTGTGAAGAGTATATTTTTAACGTGAAAACAAATTTTGTTTTGAAAATCTAAATCAATTATTCTTATTTGATTATATATTTATATTGATGTGGACAATCCAGTATATATAGATTTTGCGTATACGTCTGATCCGCTTGTATTAGAAATTTTAATATACTGGATAGATATAGAATTACACTCTAATCGCCCGGAGATGATTTTGATGATGGAGCTCCATCATTAGAATTTATGTTCGAGTGACGAAAGTGGGCTTTCTATATATTTCCTATTGACTGGTGTGAGAACCAAAATTTGATAGGGCTTATTGTTGTGATTTGGCATCAAAAATGTGATTTTTGTATATGTATCAAAATTACGAATTTGAAACTCTAATTCACTAATTGATTGATGTTTGTGTTGTTTGTTTATTTGTTTGCTAATTTTTAGCCATTTAGCCTAATTGAACCGAATATTGAATTATATTGAAAATTGGTTGCGTTTGCTTGCATATACTTGTACTTACATTGAACAGGTCATAGCAAGGAGGCTAGAGCAGAGAATAAAATTTGTTTGCCTGACAAATAGGTACATGTTTACTACATAATTTACTGTTTTGTTTGGGTGATGATGATTTTATGAGCCTATTGGCTAGCCGCTTGGCTTTTTCTTTTTCTTTTTGAGATCTGAAGGACCGGGGAAGCTATTTGAAATTCCCCGATGCTCCCGGTGCAGGGGAGGTTATGGCGAAATTTATCGAAAATTTAGGGTGTTAGCCAAATTTTTGAAATTTTTGAAAATTCTCAGAAACTGAAAAGTTGGAGAATGGAAGCCAGATCGAGCGTAGAGTTGAATGATCAAACCACTTTCAACTTTGTTCCTTTTCGGGGACGAAAAGTTTTAAGTGGGGGAGATTGTAACAACCCGAAAATTTGGGCCAGTTTAAAATTTTTATTTTGGCAATTTAAGCGAATTTTGATTATTTAAAATGAATTATTTTAAATAATATCAACGAGAAATTTATTTTGAATATAATTCGAACGTATATATTTATACGCGTCGTCGTTAGAATATAAATATTTATATATAATTAAAAATAGAATTGAAAATGGCGCGGTAGTTCGATAATTCGATTTCAAACTTCAATTGAATGTACCGGGTGCAGAACAATCCGGATTTTAGTGAAACCAAAAACAATAGGATCTAATTGATAATATCTTTCCAACGAATCCGACCAATCGAAATTTCATAGCGGGAATCAAAAGATATGTCCAGTTGAAAATTTTGAATAGTCGCTATGGAATTCAGGCCCTTAAAAATGGAAATTTTGCAAATGACCTCGGATTTCGACGAAACCAGTTTTGTTGGGTTCGTGATGTCAATTTATTGCTAGGTTTCAAATTTCGAAATTTTTCAAATCAATATGTGAGCGTGGCATAGGAAAACGCGTTTGACCAGTTTCAGTTGATTTTAATCGACTGGAAATTGGCCATTTTTCCAACGGTCTCAGAATTCGACGAAACTAGTTTTGTTAGGACCGTATCGTCAATACGAAGCTAGAAAATATTTTTTTGGAATTTTTAGAGTTAGTATGTAACCCCAGTAATTTAAAATGTACGTTTCAAATTCAATATATAGAGTTATACGTTGATTTTGACGAAAAGTGATCGAAACGATCGAATCAGCTTACGATACATATCCCATTGTGTTCGGAATGGGGGTAAAACGCTCTGGGCGACAGGCGGTGGGTCTCGTTTCGAGGTCGAAATAAAAAAAAAGTCAAATTTTTGAATTTAAAAATAAATAAATATATAAATTATTATATAATTCCCTCTTATCCCTAGCTTTCTCTCCCGACCTTCAGATTGAAGAAAAAGAAAAGAAAAGAAGAAAAAAACGGGATCTCCACCTCATCGTACTACCCACCTCCGTCGCCACCGGAGGCGCGCCTCACCCCAGCGCCGCTGACGAACCTCCTTCCCCCTCTAGCGCCTGCTTCCTCTCTCTTCTCTCCCATTTCCGATCACCCCAACCCCAAATCGAACAGCACCCTACCTCGCACCCCTCCTTGCGCCGCCACCGATCTCCCCTTCCTCTCCTCCTCCGGCCTACAGCGACACCGACTGTCCAGCTCCTCTCTCCGCCTCGTTGAAGTCCCCCACAGCCGGAGAACCCATCGCGTAATACCTCAGACGAACCCTATCGCCTCCTACCTCATTGAACAGTGAGTTTTTAGTTTCTTTCTTTTTTGTTTTGTTTGTTTTTTTTGTTAATATAAAATTCTGATGTTTATTTAAAATTCTGATTTTTAATTTATATGAAGGTAGGCTTATTATAACGATAAGTTAGTTTTTTTTTATCATATAAAGAATTGATTTTTAATATGAAATCTTCATATATGTGGCAAATAGGAGAGGAAATATTTTTGTTTGTATACAAATATGATCTTTGCTTAGTAAAAATAAATTTTTTATTATATAGGAAGGTTAAAAATATAATTTTTATATTATATAAGGGCTAAAAATATTATCTTTATATAGTAGAGATTATAAAAATATGATTTTTATATTATGTAGATAATAAAAATTCGATCTTTATATAAGAAGTAGAAATGTAAAAATATAATTTTTATATAGAATGAAGCGTTATAAATATATGAAGTTAAATAAAAATGTGAACTTTATTTTTATCATGAAGAAATAAAAATGTGATTTTTATTTTAAAGACATCAAAAAGTAAAAATTCGATTTTTTTCATATGTAGAGAATTCGGGCAACGAAAGCGACAAAAGGCGAAATTGGCGAAGATTTCTATAAAGGAAGAGTCAAGATGATTGGATAGCTTTTGGTGAGAATTTCTCACCTTTCAATTTCATTTTTTTTAGTTATATATATATATATATATATATATATACTAGGATGCAGACGGTGTTTAGTAGCACCCGACACAATCGTCCACAGACCATGGACTTGTTTGTTTGATTGCAAAAATTAGATAGATTATTTGATTGAAATTGAATTATGGGGTGAAATGAATTGATTTGATTGATGTGTGAATGGCGTGGGCCTTCACTAGACCGGGGATAAGGCTAGGCCTCGTCCCGTTTCTAGTATCGTGTCGTTATGCCGCCGTAATTTTCTAAAAATATGTTAGAAAAATAAAAATATCATTTTATTTAAAGAATGAACCGAATAGAAATTCATATGTTAAAATAAAATGTTTTATCGTTAAAAATATAATTTTTAACGTGAAGTGAATAAAATAAAATATTCATTTACAAACCGGACGGTTTGTTTATGTACACCTATTTGAATGACATTGATTGGGTCGATAAATTTTACACATCGCCCAACTGCACAAATGAAATCTGTGTTTGATTGTTTGAAACCCCACACGGGTGTTGGGATGAAATCTGAAGTTCACTCATCCTGATTGATTAAATATGTCGATCGATTGATTGACAGGCTGTTATAAGCGTTAGATATCTATATTTGATGCTTATACAGTGTAGTGCACTTTGGTTGATGGTTGATTATTTTTCAATGCTATTATATGTGTGTAATGTATGAAAATCCATATAATTAACTTTATATGGTAATTGATTGGGCCTCATTCCAATTTGAAAAATAAAGAATATTATAAAATAAAAGTTCATGTGTTGACAGTACTCATCCATTGAGATTGGTCATGTGTTGAACGAAATATTTTAGTAATAAAATTTACATCTTTATCGATATAAAATAAAAGTTCATGTGTTGACAGTACTCATCCATTGAGATTGGTCATGTGTTGAACGAAATATTTTAGTAATAAAATTTACATCTTTATCGATATAAAATAGAAGTTCATGTGTTGACAGTACTCATCCATTGAGATTGGTCATGTGTTGAACGAAATATTTTAGTAATAAAATTTACATCTTTATCAATATAAAATAAAGATTCATGTGTTGACAGTGCTCATCCATTGAGATTGGTCATGTGTTGAACGAAATATTTTGATAATAACAACTATTTTGAAATAGAAATATTTGAAATAGAAATATTTGAAATAGAAATATTCGAAATGGAATATTTGAAAATATCAATATATGAAGCCGTGTTGATTTGATTGACACCATTTTGACGTGAACGATATTTATATCAATTTTAAACGATTTCGAAATGAATTGAATTGGAAACGATTTCCAAATGAATTGGATTGAAAACGATTTCGAAATGAATTGAATTGAAAACGATTTCGAAATGAATTGAATTGAAAACGATTTCGAAATGAATTGAATTGAAAACGATTTCGAAATGAATTGAATTGAAAACGATTTCGAAATGAATTGAATTGAAAACGATTTCGAAATGAATTGAATTGAAAACGATTTCGAAATGAATTGAATTGAAAACGATTTCGAAATGAATTGAATTGAAAACGATTTCGAAATGAATTGAATTGAAAACGATTTCGAAATGAATTGAATTGAAAACGATTTCGAAATGAATTGAATTGAAAACGATTTCGAAATGAATTGAATTGAAAACGATTTCGAAATGAATTGAATTGAAAACGATTTCGAAATGAATTGAATTGAAAACGATTTCGAAATGAATTGAATTGAAAACAATTTCGAAATGAATTGGATTGAAACGATTTCGAAATGAATTGAATTGAAAACGAATTCAAATTGAATCGAAAGCAAATTGAAATGAATTCAAATTGAATTGAAATTTGAATTGAATAGAAATGAATTTTAAAACGAATTTATAAAGAAGAATTCAATTTTGATTTGAATTGAAATGGAAGTTGAAATTGCTTTTGAAACGAATTTAAAACTATTTATATAATTCGTTTTAAATAGAAATCGACGAAATATATATTATATATATTATATAATGGCCTGAATAGAACGCGCCGCGCCGCGGTAGTTCGTGAATTTCGACCATTTATTTCAAACGGACATTACGGGAGATCCGACCGTCGGATTCTCCTAAAACCGGAACCGTTGGGTTCGTATCGAAAAGAGCTTTCTAATGAATATTAGAAATTCAAAATCTAACGGTTGGATTTGGAATTATGTCCAAATCAAATTTGAAAAAGGTCGCTGTAAGTGCAGTTCGATGGCCGTTGATGGAAATCGACTGTACGGGCCTTGATAAAATTATTAAAAATAGTAATAATTTGTGTAAAATCATAAGAAATGATTTGAGAAGAATTGGGACGAAAAACTCCATATTTGAAAAGATAAAAATAGATTTTTATCGAGATGAACTAGTTTTGAACTAGAATTATAATTCTATTTATTTTTAAATAAATAAATTGAATTCGAAAAGGGTTTTAAAAATAACCAAAATTTCCAATGATTGCATTGGAGTGGATATGAATCGAAATTGTCTTCGGAATATTTCGATGTTGGAATTCGGGATTATACAGATGTTGTTATGGAAATTTGAAAGATGTAGATATTTATATCGTTATTTCCAATACGACATTTGTTAATCGTAGAATTTGATATTGAATATAAGCCGATATATTTTCTATTCAGAGCCTTATATTGAATATCAAATGTGATTTGGGTTTGTCGTGAATGGTGTCTTCACTAACACTGTTCTTGAACCCAGTTGAGAAAACATTAAATCTTTTTATTTAGATTTAATGAAGTGTACCAATTAAATAATATTTAATTGAAATTGAATTGATATTGATTTTTGGGTTTATCGTGAACAGTGTTTTAAAGAACACTTGTTCTTTAACCCGATAATTAATGGAATGTGATTTTGGGTTTATCGTGAACCGTGTTTTAAATGACACTGATTCTTTAACCCAGTCGAAGATTAAAACTAAGTGGAGTTTTAATGAATATTTAATTAGATTGAAATGATCGAAAATGGAGTATCACCAGTTTTGCTCCAGCGATAGTTAAATCTTTAATTAGATTTGATCGTGAAATGGTAATTGAATTTACCAGTTTTGCTCCAGGCGATAACACCGTGGTGTTAGATATGAAGTATTACCAGTTTTACTTCATGGGATAAATAGGTTGGGATTGGGAAATTAAAACAAATGATTACTTCGGTAAGGTTCGTTAATCCCGACTAGTTTGAATTGATATTCAAAAATAGAATAAAGAATAAATTCAAGGAATTTATCTTGGATTAAATTAATGGGAACCTTTCCCTATGAAGGTGAAATTTAGAAACTAACTGTCGGTTAGCCAAGCAGAATGGTTTTCTGAATATTGATCTGATGTTGGTTTCGGCCTTCGGGGTTAATATTTGGGGAATTATTCTCTTGATTAATTTACGGTTAGTGACTAATGAATTGGAATGAGGCGTATGTTGTGTTTGTGTAACACTTATTTAAAGTATACGCGAGTTATTCGGAAAGACCGGGTTTATCCCATTCTGAATAACTGATACGGCGATAAGTCGAAGATGAAGACGATGGTCGAAGACCGGAAGTCTTCACGTCGTTTGGGTGATTACTGATGATCTTGATTGGGCTATACACCCAAGAAGATGGAAACAGTTGGTGATCGTCCAGACGTACTTGGAGATCGATGGATATGCGGGGTACTAGGTGCCCCCGGTTTCGTTCAGACCCAGAACGGACTTGTAAATGGACTGTGTGTGTCTGACATTGGATTTTAGTCCGTTCGATTGATCTCTATTAAATATATATCTGTTTGGCGGCGGAGAATTTATTCTCTTGCTTAACGCCCTTCTCTGAGACGTACGAGCTCAGGGGTTATATATTGATGGATATCAATCGCATGGAGTGAATTGCCTGTGTGGCATGCCTAAGTGACAAATGATCAAGGCTTCTGTTGAAAAGCAAAGTCTTGTGGTTGATGATCGAAGCACGGCCTTTGTGGCGTAGCTTTGTGTAACGTTGATTCGCGAGTATCACACCCGGTATGAATCAAAAACGGGAGACGGACCTCAGGGAGGACATGCGTTTCTTTCTAGTTAGGAGTGGCGTCAGTGCTTGAACTGGCTGACGAGTTTGACTCCTGTGGATGTTACTTATTATTACTTGCTGAAAAGCGAGGCGCCTCGTGATATCGGTTTCGGCCGATGCTTCTGGTCGGCTGACGGGCCAGATTTACGCCCCAAAGGGCGGGGAAACGTAGTGTTCAGGTATTTTAATCCACATCGGTGGACCGGCCCTGTCGCTCCAAGGGCCCACCTGAGTCTGGGTCCTGTGGCTCGGGCTAGAGAGTCACAAATCGGTAGAGGATCTTGCCCCTAGCCTCGGTTCATACCATAAATGATAACCCAACTTCCAATACGACGTCTTGCGGTTTTGATTGTAAACTTATGTATGGCGACATAGTGTTATGGGGCATTCATGCCGCCTATGATTGATACTTATGATTTGAAGTTGTTTTATACACTATGCACTTATAATAGTATCAAACGATTTGTTTTAAACGTATCAAGCATTCTTTGGTTGTTATAAGGGAAAACCCTATCCTCGGCTGCGTTGCATTGTGTGATGGGACCTGGGTCTTATAACAGCTTCATTTTTCTTTATTTAGCATTGCGCTGTTTGTTTTATGCACTGGTATTCTTGAGAGGAAACCCGTTCCGTGTGATACGGCGTGGTCCCTTGATTTACCTAACTTTTAAAATAAAGAATAATAACTGTTTTAGTTCTCACACCAGTCACATGACTGACCTGGAGTTTATTGTTTTAACCTAAACTCTGGGTGCCCCTATTTTGACACGGGCAGCTAGTAGTTTTGGTTTTGCAGATTTATATTAACAGGATCCTGGTTTACAGCTGGAACGATATCCGGAAAGCTTTGTATCCGTATATCTACTTCTAGTTGTGTATTGTATTATTTTCCGCTGCTATGTATTTAAATGTAATTTAAATCTCTGATATTTCTGTGTAATATTCATTTATACTCTGTATATTCTTGTAATCTGATGCATTGTTGTAATATACAATGAAATGTTCTTCTGTATGTGTTCTGCTGTGGTTTGTTCTCGAACTATCTGACGCTTTCCTTTGCGGGGAAGTTACGGGTTTTCACATACACTAATCCCAATATCTAGTTGTATGCCAATTGATGGGTTGACAAACTGTTGTAAGCGTTAATTTTTCATATTTAACGCTTATGCTGTTGTATAATGCACTCTGGACGATGGTTGACTGTGTTTGATTATTGTTGTGCACATGTGTGTATAAAATCCATATAAATAAAATTATATGGTAATTGACTGTGTCAGATTCCAATTCGGAAAGAACGAATATTTTAAATTAAAGAATATTTTAAAATGACGAGTAATAAATATTTTAAAATAACTAATATTTTAAAATAATATTCAGTAATGGATCAAAATATGATTTTGATGTCCAATTTGGGATGGACACGAAAATATTTAAATATATAAAGCCATGTTGATTAAACTAACGTCATTTTAATGTGAACGATATTTATACGATTTTATTCATTTTTATAATGAATATTGAAAAGGAAGTGATTTCAAAATCTAGTGTTTTGAAAATATCATCATTTATATATTAATGATAAGGAATATTCAATTTTGATTTGAAATTGAATATGAAGTTGAAATCGTTTTGAAAACGAATTTAAAATGATTTATAAAATATGTTTTAAATGGAAATTGATGAAATATATATAATATATATTATATATATTTAATGGCCTGAATAGAACGCGCCGCGCCGCGATAGTTCGCGAATTTCAACCATTGATTTCGAATTGACATTACGGGAGATCCGACCGTCGGTTTCTCTTAAAACCAGAACCGTTGGGTTTGTATCGAAAAGAGCTTTCCAATGAATAGAAGGGATTTGAAATCTAATGGTCGGATCCGGAATTATGTCCAAATCAAATTTGGAAAAGGTCGTTGTAAGTTCAGTTCGATGACCGTTTTTGGAAATCGACTATACGGACCTTGATAAAATTATTAAAAATATCAATAATTTGTTTAAAATCATAATAAATGATTTGTAAAGAATTAGGATGAAAAATTCCATATTTGAAAAGATAAAAATATATTTTTATCGAAATGAACTAGTTATGAACTAGAATTATAAATCCAATATTTTTAAATAAATTGGATTTGAAATGGTTTTAAAAATAACCAGAATTTCCAATATATGAATTAGAATGGATCTGAATCGAAATTATCTTCGGAATATTTCAATATTGGATTCCGTGAATATACGGATATTGTGGAGGAATTTGAAAGATATATATATCGTTATTCCCAATACGCTATTTGTTGATTTCAGAATTTGATATTGAATATAAGCCGATATAATTTCTATTCAGAGCCTTGTATTTAAAATTGAATTGGATTTTGGGTTTGTCGTGAATGGTGTCTTCATTAGCACTGTTCTTAAACCCAGTTGAGGAAAGAATAAATCTTTTAATTAAGATTTTGTGAAGTTTTCCAGTTAACTAAGATTTAATTTGAATTGAATGAAAGAATTGGGTTTTGGGTTTGTCATGAATGGTGTCTTAAATAACACTATTCTTAAACCCCATATGCAAAAGATAAATCTTCTAGTTAAGATTATTAGAGTTTCTAGTTAATTAACATTTAATTGGAATAAAATGGGATATGAATTGGGTTTATTGTGAACTGTGTTTTAACGACATTTGTTCTTTAACCCGATTTACAATGAAATGTGATTTGGAATTTATAAATCTTTCATTAAGATTTAATGGAAATTTTCCAAAGTAAAGTTTTCCAATTTAATAGATTAAATTGGAATTGAATGGAATTCAATTTGATAATAATCGAAATGAGCTTCTGTGGAGGAAGACTGTTAATATTAATGGAATTTAAAAGGCTTTGTCGTTATTCCATTTATATTATTGGTCGGATATGGAAATTGATATAGATTATATATTAATTTGTTTTTCCATGAAGATTCTATAATTAATGGGATGTGATTTGGGTTTATCGTGAACTGTGTTTTAAATGAGTTAGTTCTTTAACCCAGTTAAACACCGGATAACATGTCTAACATTGTATTTCGAACTGTATGGTTGATCTCTGCTAAATATATATCTGTTTGGTGGCGGAGAATTTATTCTCTTGCTTAACATCCTTCTCTAAGACGTACAAGCTTAGAGGTTATATATAGGCAGAAATCAATAGTACGGTGTAGATTATCGATGCGGCATGTTTGATTTTCCGAAGTTAAATAATCATTAATATTGATTTTTGGGAAGATTAAAACTAAGTGGAGTTTTAATGAATCTTTAATTAGATTGGAATGTGATAATATAAATCATCAAATTTGGGAAATGATCGAGAGTGGAGTATCACCAATTTTTCTCCAAGCAATAGTTAAATCTGTATTTAGATTTGAACGGGAAATGGTAATTAATTTTACCGATAACACCGTGGTGTTAGATATGGAATATTACCAGTTTGCTCCGTGGGATGAATAGGTTGGGATTGGAAAAGTAAATAAATGATTACTTTGGTATGATGCGCTAATCCCGACTAGTTTGGAAAACCTTTATATGGTTTGAATGGATATCCAAAGGAAGATTAAAGAATAAATTTAAAGGATTTATCTTTGATAAAATTAATGGGAACCTTTCCCAAAGGATATGAATATTTAAATAAAAGAATATTCAAAATTGGAATGAAGCGTATGTTGTGTTTTTATAGCACTCGCTTATTATATACGCGAGTTATTCGAAAAGGCCGGGTTTATACCCATTCTGAATAACTGATTCGACGGTGAAGATGGTGGTTGAAGACCGGAGGTCTTCACATCGTTTGGATGATTACTGATGTCTTGATTGGGCGGTGCACCCAAGACAAAGTGGTGATCGTCCAGACGTACTTGGAGATCGACCGGATCGGCGAGGACCTCTCCCTTGTATTGGACACGGGACGAGGAATAAGGTGCCTCCGGTTTCGTTCGGACCCAGAACGATCTTGAGAATGGATGAGTGTCTAACATTGGATTTTATTCTGTGTTGATTGATCTCTATTAAATATATATCTGTTTGGTGGCGGAGAATTTATTCTCTTGGTTAACACCCTTCTTTGATACATACGAGCTCAGAGGTTATATATCGATAGGCATCAGTTGCATGGCGTGAATTACCTGTGTGGCATGCTGAGATGCAAATGATCAAGGCTTCTGTTGAAAAGCAGAGGCTTGTGGTTGATGATCAAAGCACGGCCTTAAAGGGCATAGCTTTGTGTACAATGTTGATTCGCGAGCCTCACATCTCGGTATGAGTCAAAAACGGGATCGGGCGGTTAGGAGAACATGACATTTCTTTCGAGCTAGTAGTGGTGTCATGGTGTAGAGCCCAGACACATTTACTTATGTGGTTGTTGGATTGCGAGGCACCTTGGATATATCGGTTACTACAGAGCCAATGGATATTGAGTCATCTGGCTTATTTACGCCCCATAGGGCAATGAAACTTGTGTTCAGAAATTGCCAATCCTCAAATGTAAGAGAGGACCGGCCCAACTGATCCAAGGGTTTCCCAGAGCGTGTAGTCCTAAGACATTTGCTGGAATGTTTCGAAGCGGTGAGGAGCCATACCTAGCCTCGACTCATAGATGGAATCCAATTACCAATACGTGACATTTCGGTTTTGATTGCAGAGCCTAGTATGGCGACATGATAGATGGAACCCATGCCGCCTATGATTGATACATTTATATTTGAAATTGTTTTATGCACTATGCACTTATAATCGTATCAAATGATTTGTTTTAAACGTACCAAGCATGTTTGGCTATTATAAGGAAAAACCCTATCCTCCGGCTTGCGTTTCTTTGTCTGATGGAACCTGGGTCTTGTAATAGCTTCATTTTTCATAAAGCATTGCGCTGTTTATTCTATACACTAGTATTCTTGAGAGGAAACTCGTTCCGTGTTATACGGCGTGATCCCTTTATTTACTCCATTTTGAAGTAAAGTTTTAATAACTGTTTTAGTTCTCACACAACTCACATGACTGACCTGAAGTTTATTGTTTTAACCTAAACTCTGGGTGTCCCTATTTTCCACACGGGCAGCTAGGAGTTTTGGTTTTGCAGATATTATATTCATAGGAACCTGGTTTACAATTGGAGTTATATTCGGAAAGCTCTGTATCCGTATATTCCTTTCAGTTGTGTTTTGTATTATTTTCTGCTGCATTGTAACTTGTAAATCTCTGATATTTATCAAATGTATATTATTTGTTCATACTCTGTATATTCTTGTACTCTAATGTAAATTATTGTAATAAGCAATGAAATGTTCTTCTATTTTATCCTGATGTGTCGTGTTCTCAACTCAATCCGGGCTTTCCTTTACGGGAAGGTTTGGGTCGTTTCATAATCAATTGAAGAGAAGTATTTGAATTGAAGTAGTGTTAAACCATTGAATGAATTGCACAAATATAAAAAACTAGCGAGGCAATATCGATACCATATCGACTACGCAGCCAAATAAAGAGATTGATTATTATAAATCTCGTGGTTTAATACGATTTTAAGACAAATCAAAGTAATGGTTTAAGAGGAAGTAGTGTATCTAAGAATAAAGAATAAATATGAGTTTATTTGTGTATAAAAAATATTTTGGAAAGAATAATATCTTGAGCATATGCAATATTTCATAAAAATACACTCTCGTTTTTTGATGACATATGCAACCATTAAATAAAATAATAAGAGGGAAATTAATGGCAAGGCCTTTTGATTTTTCAATCAAAATTGCAGCCATTTGTTTGGACGTTTAGTGAAAAATAAGATAGTGAGACAGCGTCGTTAACTAGTTGTCAATTTAGACATGGAAGATAAAGCTGGAAAACTTTGTAACGTGCAATTTTGATCCAATATGAGTTTATAAGAACTTTGTTGTGTTAGTTTGCAACAAGTAACTATATGTGTGTGTGTGTGCTCGTGCGTGCGTTTGTGTATGTATGTATAATGGTCTTAGTGTAAAATTGTGTGTTTTAAAAATATTTATACATTAAAATAGTTTTAATGTGGTTGTACAAATTCCTTGTAGTAAAACAATGAGGTTTTGTATAATTTTAAAGTTAAAACTGTAAGTTTGTACAAAGAATTATGTAAAATGAATATTAATTAGAAAATACAAAAAATTGTTTCGTCATGTTAAAATTTGTGTTAAATTAATTTATAAAGAATTTAAACTATGTTATATAATTTTTAGAAAGTTACACATTGTCGAATTTGTAAATATTAGTTTAAAACAGTGTTATCTAGGATTTATTGAGTGTAAACAAAATTAATATTAAATGCAAATATTGGTGAATAATCAATATTTGAATCAAAAAAATAATTAGTAATATTTTTGTGCCCTCTTAATGTCAAAATAATAGAATGTGTACAATTTTAGTATTAAAATTGTAAGAATGCATTTGAAGAAGTACAAAATGAACAATTGAAAGAAAAAATGTGGATCTTATTGTAATTTTGTGTTAAAAATAGTGTTAATTGTTTAAAAAATATTAAATACGTGTTTGTATTTTTTCACAAGTTGCAGTAATATCGATTTATTAACATAAAATGTTGAAATGACGAAAATAAGAGAAATATGTGTTAATGTGTGTTGAATTAGACATAATGACTAACTTAAAGCCTAATTAATTTCTATTAACCTAAATAGGCTATTAAGTAAACCCATCTCCTTAATTGGTTTCCTAAAAGATAGATCTAGAAACTAAAAATACACGGTACATAGTTTTCTTTAGGGAAAAGCTTCTTATTTATCCTCCTCCTTGTTTTTATAGTAATAAAAAAGGACATTGTTATTCGCATTCCAAATTTAGTTAAGGGGTTGCTCAGTTTTCATTTTTTCAAAAATTTACTAAGAGGATGACATTAGAAAGTAACTTCCCCTTAAAACTAAATTATATTATGACCAAATTATCCTTACCCTGGTAATTAGCTTGATTTGGGTGTTGTTAATTACACTCCAAAATGATTAAGGAGGGACACAGATGAAATTCGGCAGACCATGTCACATTTGTTCACGGAATTCGGTGGGATGTGGTTGACTTTCACCCTTAAAATCAACAAAAGGCCATTGAAAATGAAAAATAATAAAAACTATGCGTGTATATCGAATTTTGTTTTCAAACGTGTCCCCCTTGATCATTTTTGGAGTGTCAGTAACAATCACTAAGTAAAAAATTGATTCAGAGATGTAAAGTAGGATATTTTTGTAAATTAATTTTTGTGTTCAGCACACCCAATAACAGTTTTAAATATGACAAGAGTGCCCATAAAATTGACCACCCCTTAACCAAACTTTTAGGTGTGAGCATTGTTTAGCTAAACCAATTAAACCAACTTAATATGGTCAGTTCAGTTTGGTTTTGAAATTAGATCGTTTGTAATTGGCTCGGAAAAAAAATTACTTTAGTTATCAATTTAACCAAATTAACCGAACTTTTATTACATTTTCAAAATTATCGATATTATACTAAATATTTTAGGTTAGATTAGTTTTTCAAGTGAATTTTAATCTTCATGTATGTGTCAAAATTACTTTTAGAAAGCATAAGAATCGTAAATAATAATACTCTAATAAGATATTTGTGATTTATTTCAAATTATAAATAATATTACAAACATAAGGTCCAAAATATTTTTAGTTCGGTTAAATCGGATAACCAACTGACCAAACTTAATTTGATTGGTTTGGTTTTTGTTTCTATTGGTTTTAGTTTGGTTTGACAATTTTCATCATCGGATAAACCGAAACAACCAAACGCTCACTCTTACAAACTTGGAGTGCGAATAACAATGCCCTAAAAAATCCAAATCCTTCTCAAACCTTCAATAAAACACAAATCTTTCCAAAATTAAAAGGTGGCTTGAATAGCTATAGGTAATCTCTACAAAAATCAAGAAATTATTTCAACAAAATCTTCATTTTTGTTCATTGTTTCTTATTATTCGGTTTGCATGTTACAACAAACCAATCTATAAGTATTCACAGGTTTTCTAAGCTTGCTAATTGCAATTTACTTCAGATCTTCGTTGTAAATGCTTGAATTCACCCAAAAGATGAGTAATTTTCACACTTTCAAGCTAAAAAAGAATTTATGCCGTAAAAAAGTGTTTTTGACGATATTTGAGTTTCTATCAACTTAAATTCTTTGTTTTGTTAGTTTCTACCAAAACAATGTTTCTGTCCTACTTATAAAGCATGTAACTCTTTCATGTTATGCTAGAATCTTATCGTTCTTTTTGTAGCATGTTGTCTGCTTGTTGAAATTATGATCTAGAAATTTTCATAGTCTCATTGACATGAAACATGGTCAGAATCGAGTTGAAAATGAGTCCAGAGCATGTTTCGCTCCAACCGGTTTACAGTAAAATCCGTCTCTGTCCAACTTTGTGACCTTATATCCCTTCCTTTTCTTATCAATTTTTTCCATTTTATTTTATTTTTACTAAAAGTAGAGTTGTTGAACTATATGCACGTCAAATTTTAGGTCATTCAGAGCTCTTTAACTGGTAGAAACTTAACGTCGAACTTTGAATCGTAGCATGTTTTGCTCCATCCGGTTTACAGTAAAATATGACCATGAGTCTAGATTTATGTCCTTATATCTCTCTCCCATTTCTTATTGGATTGTAACCACTCTTTTGTTATCGAAAGCAGAGTTGTCAAACTATATGCATGTTAAATTTCAAGTCACTTAGACCTCTGTAGCTTATAGAAACTTGCTGCCGAACTTTGAATCGGAGCATGTTTTGCTTCAGCCGTTTACGATAAAAGATGGATGTGAGTCGAAATTAGTGACCTGATATCTCCCTCGATTCTAGTTAGAATTGCCTAGTTCATTTTCCAGTCCATAGTATGAATGTTATAATTTATGCATACCAAGTTTCAACTCATTCAACGTTCGGGAAATTGGTGAAATAGGTGTCTGAAGTTAGAGTCGAAGCTGATTTGTATCTGGGTGAAATGACTCACCCAGGTCGACTAATCTCTAACATGGGTCGACCTAGGCCAAGTTAGGTCGACCTAACTAGTTGCTTACTCTTGTTATGTTATGCCTTTTTTCTAAGTTCTGGACTATTTTTCCTAAGTACTGATGCAATATTTTAATCATTTCTTCCTAGTTTCTCTTGTATCATGTAGCTTTATGAGTGATTTTATTTAGGATTATTCGAAACTCAACGTTATAGTAAATCCATATGCAGATTGAAGAGTTTTTTGTGAATTTCATGTTTGATTTTGTGAATGAAATCATAAATTTGTTGACATTGTGCACATTTATATAAATCGAATTTTGAAGAAATTTCTATTCATAAATTACCGTTTTGAGATGTAGGTTTTCAAGATTTGTTTCTAAAACTAAAATTGTCTCAAAGCTATATAGTATACAATATTTTTCAATATTTGTGTGTTTGTGTGTGTATATATGTAGCTCAAAAATATAATTCTAAATGATTTCAAAATCGTTTTATAAATTTGTCTTCTCAAACCAAGTATTTTCAATATATCTATGACTACGCATTTTCGCACTCTTCGTGAAGATGAAAACGTGATTCAAACAATATACTAAACTATGTGGTACGTGACACGGTGATTTATTATTTCGGTTAATTCTGAGCTCGTCGATTAAAGCTATTTGGAGTTTGGTGGAGGAAGTCTAGTAGCAAATTGATTAGTGAAACGTGCGATATAGGACATATTATTTTCACTTTTGGATTACTATCAGAAGTCGGTGACACATGATTGTTGTTTAATGTTGCCAGTAATTAGGGATGTTGGGTCCTATATGTATATTTAGATATATATGAAGTTGTTTAGGGAATTAATGAAGGTCGTGGGCTCTCTAAACGATCAATGGGGTTGTTGGGTCCTATAATATACGTAGAGTTATTAGAGTATTAGAAAGGCTATTGGGGCTCTTAATCAATTTATTAGGCCATTGAGCCTTAGTTAAGGGCAGTTGGTCACTTAATAAGAAGTACTTGGCAAACTTCGGCCAGCTATTGATGATATATTTGTAGTGTAGCTTCGGCTTGTCGCAATCAATACTAGTCCACATACTTATTAGGTTATGTTTATTTCAAATGTTTTCACCATTACGGTTGTTATTGGTCAGTTTTCGTAGCCCTTAAGCTAATTTATTAATTATTATGGTGATTACATATATGATGATTTGGACTCACGAATGAATTCTACATTTTGAGGTTAAATATGTTTCTGTTTTGGTGTTTCCATGTATTGTGGGCTTTTATTGTATCACTTAGCCTTAGTGCTAAAGCAACATGTTTTAATAGAAACATTTATGTTTGTTATTGTTTTGTTTATTACATGAAACCCTTTTTAGTTGATTTGGTGCAGTTATCTAATGTATCCCTAGTTGATTAGGGTCATATAATTCCTTTTTTATAAAAAGGAATTATTAGCCAATTCACTTATATTTTCATTTATCATAATTTAACTGATAATTTTAAGCTAGACCGACCATTATATTTTATACTCAAGTCAGACTGAGTTATTTCATGTTAGCACCTATTATGGATACTGCTTATCTAGCTTATGCTATGGTTATTTATCATTCTTTTTGGATGCTTAGGCGCATTTTGGGCTAGTCGTCTGATTGTTTTATTCGTAACTATCATATGTATATATTCTTTCATCGGACATGTTCTACTTATTATTAGTTTATACAACCTCCCTGGTGTATATCACTATGTATTGTACTTGATGTATCTATGTATATAGTTGTTCTTTTTATTATATGATATGTGGCATTTATTTGATATTATATTTTGTTCTGAATCGATCCTTACCCACCGTAGTATTATATTAGACGAATTGAATATGTCAATCCACCTAAGGTAATAAAGGAAAATTTATACACTTAACTGAGGTATTCAATCATCGTTCAATATAAAAATCAGATGGTTGCTCCTAACCAGGCCTATTCTCCGTATTAGGAGACAACATTATTCGCTAATGCTCTATGTGATTGTGGGTCTCGGAATGAGGCGTTACAGTCAACATCATGTAATTTTTAAATAAGCTAACAATTGCAGAGTACCTGATTTAAGGGTTTTTATGAGGTAAATAATAACAATTGTCATAGGATGAAATACAATAACAATTTTTTTAGCATAAATAAAGATGTGCATCTTAATGTACTGCTCTTACTAGCTGGTTGGGGATGGAGATTGTGAGAATGAAAAGACTATTTATTGGTTAATTGGTAAGGTTCTCCGGTCGGTTTCCCTCCCGAACAAATTCAAAAAAAGTTAATTAGTAAAATTAATAAAATCTAAAGGTGTTAGAGCATTTAGGAGGAAAATTTTTAGAATGACTTACCAGCGAGGTTTATTTTCTACTTTTTCAATTTGGCTTAGTGAATTAACAATTGACATGGACTTCAAAGTTTTCTACTCATGGAAAATAAATGATACTCGTTCCAAAATATGGTTTTATTGTGATATGTTAAAAGCTTTTTACTTAAAAAGTAAAATATATATAATATTTTGATGTTCTAATTAATACAACTTTATATTATTGTAAATGAAATATGCAAGCCTTGCTTGTTTACCATAAATATGTAGGATACTAACTAGAAGGTCAAGAATGATGTGTTCTGCGTATGGAAGACCATAGATAATCATCACTTATAATCAAGCAAACAAAATTTTCCTATCTTAAATCCCTTATTTATTTTTTATTTTCTTTTTGATAAGTAAAAGGTTAAGATCCTTATTGTAATATTTTATGCTTAACAAAATCACCTGTGATAGACAAAAATTACCATGAGTCATAGTAAAGGGAAAAAGTGTTGTGGTATATGTTTACAATGTGGCTACTTAAGAGAGGATAATACAAAAGTATATAATGCTTTTCCATTGTATGCACACCTATTCTCCATCTTCTTATTCATCTTGGGTACATTTTTGAATATATATCTTAACACAAGACACGATATTACAAAACCCTCTTTAGTTCAAACCATATTTATCGCGGATGTTGTTTTAATTATCTGACCCTTTGTCTTTCAACTGTTTGGAGTTTCATCTATTGCATATGGATCTATGTGATGTTTAAGGGTGTTATGCCTCTCAAATACATGTATACTTATTATGTCTTTTCCTATTAGTAGGTAGGGTAGGTTTGAAGCATTATTTTAAGGGGAAGAGTTAATAAATCATCAAGTTGTTTAACAAATTTTTGGTGCTTTGGTGAACCTACAGATGATGCATAATGTTGACGTATGAGTAAAGATATTTCTTGGTTAAACATTATCTATTGATCTCCTTTAAGATCTATTACGAGAGAAGTTCTCTTCAACGTTTTACTAGCTGGGTTATGTGCACTATAAGGGTAGTTGGTACAGTTTTGAGGGCATGGCCTATTTTGTGATATTAAGTGGTGGTTCATAACTTATATTCGAATCTGAGTTTTGTTCATATATTTGGACTTTTTAACAATTTTTGATCTTCTCGCTGCATCTAATTATTTGCATCATCTTGCAGTTGTTTTTCCCTCTTTTTCCCTTTATCTTTGTAACAACCCGGAAAATCTGAACCAGTTTGAAAATTTTAATTTGGCTATTTTAGTGAATTTAAAATATTTAAAAAAATATTTTAAATAATAACGACGAAAAGTAAGTTTGAATCGACGTTTGAAAATAAATATAATTAATTCTAGTTATAAACAAGGCCTGAAATGGCGCGGTAGTTTCAAAATTTGAATTCAAACTTTGACTGACTGTACCGGGTGCAAAACAAAACGGATTTGAGTGAAACCAAAAATATTTAAATCTGTTAGTGAATATCTTTATAACGAATCTGAAAAATCAAAGTTTCGTAGCGGGAAGCAAAAGTTATGGCCAAACAAATTTTCAGAAAGGTCGTCATAGAGTTTATATAGCCCGTGAAAATGGCCATTTAGCAAACGACCTCGGAATTCGACGAAACCACTTTTGTTGGATCCGGGATGTCAAATTATTGCTAGGTTACAAATTTCATAATTTTTGAAGCTTGTATGTGAGCGTGGCAAAGGAAAATGTGTTTGGTCGATTTCTATTATATTGGATCGACCAGAAAAGGGCCATTTTTCAAACGGTCTCAGAATTCGACGAAACTAGTTTTGTTGGGACCGTATCGTCAAAACATAGCTAGATTTATTTTTCGGAAATTTTTAGAATCAGTATGTGGCCCCGGCAAATTGAAATGTACATTCAAATTAAACATTAAATGTTTTATATTTTAATTTGAAGGAAAACTGACTGAAACAGTCGAATAGGCCTACAAAACATATCCCATTGTGTTCGGAATGGGGGTATTTAGCTAGGGACGACAGTCGTTGGGTTTGGATTGGAGTTCGTATGGGATAAGGGGTATTTTTGGATTTTTAAAATTTATAAATAATAAAAAAATCCAATTGGCCACATCATATTTCTCTCTCCCCGATTATCTGCAGAACGACGGAGATAAACCCTTCAATCTTTCCCATCCACTTTTCGACCAAACCACGAAGAATCAGTCCCTTCTCCAGTTGAAGATTTTGAAGAGCTCGAGATGAGCTTTAAATCCATACCAGGGTTCGATTTTTTCATTGAGTAAATTGCGAGAATCACCTCCAGGAATTCGGAGGTTTAAACCGCTGTCGCCGTCAGTTCCGACCACCGAGTGGGCTCCTCCGCCGCGGGTAGGTGCGCCGCTCCTCCCGCTCCGACACTGCAAAGGTCGATCGACGAATAGCTACATGAACTCGAAGAAAAATCGAAACCTAGTTTCGAACCCTTCAGCTGAGGTACGGCTGATTTAATTCTAAACTATATTATAGCACTTTAAAGCGCTACGGTTTTTGATTTCGCTGTAAAAATCATATCTTTTTCGTTTCTTGATGAAATTCAGTGAAACAAGAGACAGTGGACTCGTGTGGACGTCTTCTACATTCTAGAAGAGACCGGATATTTTTCTGAGGCTTCTACTATTTTTGGTGGAGTGGAACCCAATGTGAGGATTCTGAATTATAAACGATATGGAAAACGACGATGTATAAATTATATAGTCGATGTATGGGTTATATAAGCGTTGTACACCTCATGTATAAGCGTTGTATAAGTTGTACGTTCGATGTATAAGTTATATATGCGTTGTAAAAATTATATATGTGTTGAATAGAAGTGAAATATACTTATATAAATATATATATATATATATATATATATATATATATACGCCGCTCGTCCACAAACCATGGACGATATTTATTGGTTGTGATTGGTGTGAAAATTGGTTGATAGCGAATGGTTGATTGAAATTGTTTGTGCTTGAAATTGATTGATTGTGGTTAAAAAATACCCGTTTGTGGTTGAGAATTATTTGGTTGAAACCACATAGGATTAGTTTGGGGAAAAGAAAGAAAAAAATAAACATGCCGCCTGCGTGCGAACTAGATGCATGAAATCCCCATTGTCAAAAGCTGCGAGGCTTTAAGGTAGAGCGAGGTGCCGTACTAGGGACGACCCCGGTTTTAACTACCCTGCCGTTATGCTGCCGAAATTTTCAATAATATTCATGTGTTAGAATTATTTCCATGTATTGAAACTATATTCGTGTGTTGAATAGAAATTCATTCGTTGAATAGAAATTCATGTGTTGAATGATTTTCGTGTTTTAAATAAATTGTTTTAACAATAAAAATCACATTTTTATTTTATATATACGAACTATAGAAAACATTCATGTGTTGAATAGAAATTCATTTGTTGAATAGAAATTCATGTGTTGAATGGTTTTCGTGTTTTAAATAAATTGCTTTAACAATAAAAATCACATTTTTATTTTATATATACGAACTATAGAAAACATTTATGTGTTGAATAGAAATTCATTCGTTGAATAGAAATTCATGTGTTGAATGGTTTTCGTGTTTTAAATAAATTGTTTTAACAATAAAAATCACAATTTTATTTTATATATACGAACTATAGAAAACATTCATGTGTTGAATAGAAATTCATTCGTTGAATAGAAATTCATGTGTTGAATGGTATTCGTGTTTGAAATAAATTGTTTTATAATAAAAATCATATTTTTATCATCTATATGAACTATATAAAATAGTCATGTTTCGAAATAAACTGTTTTACATTAAAAATCACATTTTTATTATATACATGAATTGTTAACAACAGTGAAGTGTCGAAATAAATGTCTGTTGGATAAAAATATCATTTTTATCAAATGTATGAAAAGAATATGGTTTAGAAATCGAAGAATGGATTATATTTATATATATCTATATATATAATCAAAATAAATCGAATAACGAAGCTGCAGTTCGTGTTTTGAAACCGTGATTTCAAACGATTAGTGCGGAGGATCCGACCATCGGATTTTCCCGAAACCATAATCGTTGGGTTCGTCTTGGAAATATCTTTCCAACGATACCCACTTTGTGAAGATCCAACAGTTGGATTGTCTGGAATGTTTAATTCAAATCTGAAGAAAAACAGCGCCGGAATCGATTATATATATATATATATAATTAAATTAAATCGAATAACGACGCTGCAGTTCGTATTTTGAAATCGAAACTTCAAACGAGTGTACCGGGAGATCCAACCGTCGGATTTTCCCAAAACTGGCACCGTTGGATTCGTTTTGGAAAGATCTTTCTAATGATATAAATTTTGTGAAGATCCAACGGTTAGATTTTCAGATATGTGTAAATCAAATCTAAAGAAAAACAGCGCCACGGCCGCGTAATGGCCTAAGCGTCATTTGAATAAATGGGCTATTTTTAAATAAATAAAAATAGCGATAAATCGTTATAAAATATTATAAACGATATGGAATGTGAAAATTAGAAACTAACTGAAGGTTAGTGAGACGACCCGAAATTCCCCGGTAAGGAAAGCATGGATAGAATTGAGTACAAGACAAAATAAAACCCAGACGGAAGAACATTTCATTGTTATTACAACAATATCCATCAGATTACAAGAATATACAGAGTATGAATAAATATTTTACAACAGAAAAATATCAGAGATTACAATAAATTACATAGCAGCAGAAAAACAATATAAAACACAACTGAAAGTAATACACGGATACAGAGCTTTCCGAGCATCGTTCCAGCTGTAAATCAGGACCCTGTGAATATAAATCTGCAAAACCAAAACTACTAGCTGCCCTTGTCGAAAATAAGGGCACCCAGAGTTTAGGTTAAAACAATAAACTCCAGGTCAGTCATGTGACTGGTGTGAGAACTAAAACAGTTATTTAAAACTTTACTTTAAAAGAGAGTAATTCAAGGGACCACGCCGTATAACACGGAACGGGTTTCCTCCCAAGAATACAAGTGCATATAACAAAATAGCGCAATGCTCTTTGGAAAAATGAAGCTATTATAAGACCCAGGTCCCATCACACAATGCAACGCAAGCCGAAGGATAGGGTTTTCCCTTATAATAGCCAAACATGCTTGGTACATTTAAAACAAATCATTTGATACTATTATAAGTGTATAGTGTCAAACCAATTTCAATCATAAACGGCATGGGTACCATATATCATGTCGCCATAATAGTTCTACAATTAAAACCGCAATATCACATATTGGAAATCGGATTTCCATCATGAGTCAAGGCAAGGGGCAAGCTCCTCTCCATTCGAGACAATCTAGCAAATGTCTCAGGACCCCACTTTGATCCTTGGAATCGGCTGGGCCGGTCCTCTCTTACTTTTGAGGATTGGCAATTCCTGAGCACACGTTTCCCGGTCCTTACAGACCTATATCCGAGGCGCCTCGCATTCCAACAACCACACAGGTGAAAAGTATATAAATGTCAGGGCTGGTAGGTCACTGACACTACCCTAGCTAGAAAGAAACGTCGTGCTCTCCCAGCAGTCCGTCTCCCGTTTTTGACTCATACCGAGGTGTGAGGCTCGCGAATTCACGTTATACACAAAGCTACGCCACACAGGCTGTGCTTTGATCATCAACCACAAGACTTTGCTTTTTAACAGAAGCCCTGATCAATTGCCACTTACGCGTGCCACACTGGCAATTCACTCCATGCGACTGATGTCCATCGATATACAACCTCTGAGCTCGTACGTCTCAGAGAAGGGCGTTAAGCAAGAGAATAAATTCTCCGCCACCAAACAGATGTATATTTAATGAAGATCAATCAACACAGAATAAAATCCAATGTCAGACACACAATCCATTTACAAGTTCGTTCTGGGTCTGAACGAAACCGGAGGCACTTTCCTCGCATATCAATCGATCTCCAGGTACGTCTGGACGATCACCAACTGTTTCCCTCATCTTGGGTGTACAGCCCAATCGAGATCATCAGTAATCACCCAAATGATGTGAAGACTTCCAGTCTTCAACCATCGTCTTCATCTTCGACATCTCGTCGAATCGGTTATTCAGAATGGGTATAAACCCGGCCTTTCTGAATAACCCACGTATATGATAAACAAATGTTACACAAACACAACAAACGCCTCATTCCAATTCAGAATATTCTTTTATTCACAAAATCACATTCTTAGGCAAAGGTTCCCATTAATTTTATCCTAGATTAATTTTTGTAAATTTATTCTTTAATCTTCCTTTGGATATCATTTCAAACTAGTCGGGATTAGCGAACCACACCGAAGTAATTATTTGTTTTATTTCCCAATCCCAACCTATTCATCCCATGGAGCAAAACTGGTGGTACTCCATATCTAACACCACGGTGTTATCGGTAAAATTAATTATCATTTCACGTTTAAATCTAATTAAAGATTTAACTATCGCTTTGGAGCAAAACTGGTAGTATTCCATTCTCGATCACTTTTCAGATTTGATAATTCAAATTATCAATTCACATTTCAATCTAATTAGAGATTCATTCAAACTCCACTTAGTTTTAATCTTCTTAAAAATCAATATCCTGTCTTTAATTGGGTTAAAGAACCAGTGTCATCTAAAACACGATTCACGGTAAACCCAAAATCACACTCTATTGTTAATCGGGTTAAAGAACATGTGTTCAAAACACCGCTCACGATAAACCCAAAAACCAATTCAAATTCGATTCCAATTAAATATTATTTAATTGATACACTTCATTAAATCTAAATAGAAAGATTTAATCTTTTTCTCTATTGGGGTTAAGAACCGTGTTAATAAAGACACCATTCATGACAAACCCAAACCACGTTTGATATTAAATACAAGGGTCTGAATATAAAATATACCGGCTTATATTCAATATCAAATTCTGAAACCAACAAATATCGTATTGGAAATAACGATATAAAATATATCTTTCAAATTCCCATAACAATATCTGTATAGTCATGAAATCCAACATCGAAATATTCCAAAGATAATTTTGATTCAAATCCATTCCAATTCAATTATTGGAATTTCTGATTACCTTTAAAACCACTTTCAAATTCAATTTATTTATTTCAAAAATAATTTGATTTTATTTCTAGTTCAAAACTAGTTCATTTCGATAAAAATCTATTTTTTTCTTTTCAAATGTGGATTTATTTTCATCCTAGTTCTATCCAATTAACATATTAGGATTTTACACAAATTATTAATATTTTTAATAATTTTATCAAGGCCCGTACAGTCGATTTCCATCAACGGCCATCGAACTGCACTTACATCGACCTTTTCCAAATTTGATTTGGACATAATTCCAAATCCAACCGTTAGATTTCAAATTTCTAATATTCATTGGAAAGCTCTCTTCGATATGAACCCAACGGTTCCGGTTTTAGGAGAATCCGACGGTCGGATCTCCCGTAATGTCAATTCGAAGTCAATGGTCGAAATTCACGAACTGCCGTGGCGCGGCGCATTCTATTCAGGCCATTATATATATATATATATATATTAAATATATTTCATCGATTTCCTTTTTAAAACGTATTTTATAAATCGTTTTAAATCCATTTTCAAAACCATTTCAACTCTATATTCAATTTCAAATCAAAATTGAATATTTCATATCATTACTATATAAATGATAATATTTTCAAAACGTTATATTTTCAAATCACTACCTTTTCAATATTCATTATAAAAATGAATATAATCGATATAAATATCGTTCGCGTCAAAATGGCGCAACTCTAATCAACACGGCTTTATATATTTCAATAAATTCGTTATTCTATTCAACAAATGAATATTTATTCTATTCAACACATGAATCTATATTTCTTTCAACACACGACCAATCTCAACACATGAGTACTGTCAACACACAACTATTTTTGTTATGTAAAATATTTTATAAAATTATGGTATCTATCGTTTGATTTTTAATTAGACCCCAACCGTAAAGTAGATTCTAATCGTAAATATGATAAAGATGTAAATTTTATTAATAAAATATTTTACTCAACACATGAATAGTTTCAACACATGAACATCGTCAACACATGACTATTTATTCTATTCAACACATGAATTTTCTTTTGTAATATTCTTAATTTTCCCGATTGGAATGAGGCCCAATCAATTACCATATAACATTAATTATATGGCTTCCACCCAACACAGGTATATAACAACAACGATAAATAATCAACCATCATTCAAAGTGCACCACAAAACTGCATAAGCATCAAATATAAATAATCAACGCTTACACAATCTGTCGACCAATTGACATACAATTAAATAATTGGGATTAGTGTATGCCAAATATCATCCCAACACCCGTGTGGGGTTTCAAATCAACAAATACTGAATATTATTTGTGCAGTTGGGTGATGTGTAAAATTTATCGACCCAATCAATATCAGTCAAATCAGTGTATATAAACAAATCGGCCGATTTGTTTATAAATATTTATTTATTCACTTTCACGTTAAAAATTATATTTTAACGATAATTAATTTATTTCAACCATCTACATTTTATTATCGATTTCACATCAACAACACAAACAAATTTCACAACACATCAAACAAGCATACAAGCCGTCCATGGTCTGTGGACGATGGGTGTCGGGTGCTACTAAGCACCGTCTGCATCCTAGTATATATATATATAACTAGAAAAAGAAATTTAAAGTGAGAAGTTCTCACCAAAGCTATCCCAACTCCATGACACTTCAAATGTAGGAAATCATCACTGTTCTCGCATTTTGTCACTTTCGTTGCCCGTAGCCACTACATATATAAAAATCTCATTTATATTGTTGCTATGTATATAAAAATCATATTTTTACATCGTTACTTTATAGATAAAAATTCTATTTTTACATCGTTACTATATAGATAAAAATTCTATTTTTACATCGTTACTATATAGATAAAAATTCTATTTTTACATCGCTACTATATAGATAAAAATTCTATTTTCACACCGCTATTATATAGATAAAAATTCTATTTTCACACCACTACTATATAGATTAAAATTCTATTTTCACACCGCTACTATATAGATAAAAATTCTATTTTTACATCGCTACTATATAGATAAAAATTCTATTTTTACCACGCTATTCATATAATAAAGATTATATTTTTATATCTCCACTTATATAAAAATCACATCTTTGCTCCTTCTACGAAATAAAGATCAAATCTTTACTATCGATATAATATAAAAATCGTATTTTTACTCTCTTACATTAATAAAAATCCTATTTTTATACTTAACATTAAATAAAGATTATATTTTTATTATCTACATCTTATAAAATTTTTGCCTTTCTACTTATAACAACATCGTCCTTACTTCACTAAGAACCAAATCTTTATAGAATTAAAAATCAAATCTTTTTATTGCAAAAATCTCTTCCTTTCAATTTGGTAGAATATATAAAATTGATTTATATTTCAAAAACAAAAATCAGAAAATAAACAAAGCCATTTTAATTATCCTAAACCGAATATTTAAAGTAAATTAAAATAAAAATAAAATAAGATAAAATAAAATAAAAAACTTACAGCGTCTAGTGGAGGGGGGTCTCGAGCTGACTAAGCTAGCGTCGGAGCTGTGGAGGGTCGGAGGTAGCGGCGCGTCGAGGCTGCGGGTGGCGGAATCGGGTTTGGGTTTGGGTGCAGCGGTGGTTTAAGGTGGAGGAAAGAAGGCGGAGGAAAGAAGGCGGAGGAAGAAGAAGTGGTAGGGAGGAGGAGAAGGGGGCGAGCTGTTGATGGAGGCGGCCCAGGGGAGATCGGCGGCGGCCTAGGGCGGTGCGGCGCCCTGCCTGGTGGAGCGACGGCTCCACTGGGCTTTTTTTCTCTTGTTGAAAAATGAAATCGGGGGTGAGGGGGCAGAGGGAAGGTAAGGAGAGAGTTTTATTTATTAATTTATTTAATTATTTAATTTCAAAAAGTTGACTTTTTTATTTGACCTCTAAACGAGGCCCATCGCCTGTCGTCCATAGCGTATTACCCCCATTTCGAACACAATGGGATATGTATCATAGGCTGATTCAATCGTTTCGATCCGTTTTAGTCAAATTTACATTTAAATCATTATATTGAATTTTAAATGTACATTTCAATTTACTGGGGCCACATACGAACTCTAAAAATTCCAGAAAAATATTTTCTAGCTTCGTATTGACGATGCGGTCCTAACAAAACTAGTTTCGTCGAATTCTGAGACCGTTAGAAAAATGGTCATTTTCCAGTCGATTAAATCAACTGAAACTGGTCAAACGCGTTTTCCTTTGCCATGCTCACATATTGATTCGTAAAATTATGAAATTTGAAACCTAGCAATAATTTGACATCGCGGATCCAACAAAAGTGGTTTCATCGAAATCCGAGGTCGTTTGCAAAATTCCCATTTTTAAGGGCCTGAATTCCATAGCGACTATTCAGAATTTTCAACTGGACATATCTTTTGATTCCCGCTATGAAATTTCAATTTTTCGGATTCGTTGGAAAGATAGTCACAATTAGATTCCATTGTTTTTGGTTTCGCTAAAATCCGGTTTATTTTGGACCAGGTACATTTAATTAAAGTTTGAAATCGAATTATCGAACTACCGCGCCATTTTCAATTCCTTTTATAATATATAAATAAATATTTATATTCTAACGACGATCTATATAAATATATACGTTCGAATTCTATTCAAAATAAATTTCTCGTCGATATTATTTAAAATAATCTATTTTAAATGTTCAAAATTCACTAAAATTGCCAAAATAAAAATTTTAAACTTGCTCGCATTTTCCGGGTTGTTACAATCTCCCCCGCTTAAAACTTTTCGTCCCCGAAAAGGAACGAAGCCGGAAGTTGTTTTACTAACCAACTCAAATTCCATTATTTTGACTACGGCTTAAGTTCTTCAACTTTTCAATTTCTAAGAACTTTTCAAATTTTTCAAAAATTTAGCTAACACCCTAAATTTTCGAAAAATTTCGCCATAACCTCCCCTACACCGGGAGCATCGGGAAAATCCCGAAATTGCCATACAAGCCCTCTCATCTCAAAAAGAAAAAGAAAAAGCCAAGCGGCTAGCCAATCGGCTCATAAAATCATCATCACCCAAACAAACAGTAAATTATGGTAAATATGTACCTATTTGTCGGGCAAACAAATTTTATTCTTCTGCTCTAGCCTCCTTGCTATGACCTGTTCACACTCGTTCTAGGATACTACTGATCCCATCTCTAACGAGTCATTCTAATTGGATATTACTAATCTAATATCTGCTGAATTCTTTCGTTTGGTTCTAATGTGTCTTGTTCTCGAGCTCTGTAAACCAAAGCTCTGATACCAAACTAAGACGACCCGAACTTCCCCGGTAAGGAAAGCACGGATAGAATTGAGTACAAGACAAAATAAAACGCAGACGGAAGAACATTTCATTGTTATTACAACAATATCCATCAGATTACAAGAATATACGGAGTATGAATAAATATTATACAACTGAAAAATATCATAGATTACAATAAATTACATAGCAGCGAAAAAACAATATAAAACCCAACTGAAAGTAATACACGGATACAGAGCTTTCTGAGCATCGTTCCAGCTGTAAATCAGGACCCTGTGAATATAAATCTGCAAAACCAAAACTACTAGCTGCCCGTGTTGAAAATAAGGGCACCCAGAGTTTAGGTTAAAACAATAAACTTCAGGTCAGTCATGTGACTGGTGTGAGAACTAAAACAGTTATTTAAAACTTTACTTTAAAAGAGAGTAATTCAAGGGACCACGCCGTATAACACGGAACGGGTTTCCTCCCAAGAATACTAATGCATATAACAAAACAGCGCAATGCTCTTTGGAAAAATGAAGCTATTATAAGACCCAGGTCCTATCACACAATGCAACACAAGCCGGAGGATAGGGTTTTCCCTTATAATAGCCAAACATGCTTGGTACGTTTAAAACAAATCATTTGATACTATTATAAGTGTATAGTGTCAAAGCAATTTCAATCATAAATATCAATCATAGACGGCATGGGTACCATATATCATGTCGCCATACTAGTTCTACAATTAAAACCGCAATATCACGTATTGGAAATTGGATTTCCGTCATGAGTCGAGGCAAGGGGCAAGCTCCCCTCCATTCGAGACACTCTAGCAAATGTCTTAGGACCCCACTTTGATCCTTGGAATCGGCTGGGTCGGTCCTCTCTTACTTTTGAGGATTGGCAATTCTTGAACACACGTTTCCCGGTCCTTACAGACCTATATCCGAGGCGCCTCTCATTCCAACAATCACACAAGTGAAAAGTATATAAATGTCAGGGCTGGTAGGTCACTGACACCACCCTAGCTAGAAAGAAATTTCGTGCTCTCCCAGCGGTCCGTCTCCCGTTTTTGACTCATACCGAGGTGTGAGGCTCGCGAATTCACGTTATACACAAAGCTACGCCACACAGGCCGTGCTTTGATCATCAACCACAAGACTTTGCTTTTCAATAGAAGCCCTGATCAATTGCCACTTGCGCGTGCCACACTGGCAATTCACTCCATGCGACTGATGTCCGTCGATATACAACCTCTGAGCTCGTACGTCTCAGAGAAGGGCGTTAAGCAAGAGAATAAATTTTCCGCCACCAAACAGATGTTTATTTAATGAAGATCAATCAACACAGAATAAAATCCAATGTCAGACACACAATCCATTAACAAGTTCGTTCTAGGTCTGAACGAAACCGGAGGCACTTTCCTGGCATATCCATCGATCTCCAGGTACGTCTGGACGATCACCAACTGTTTCCCTCATCTTGGGTGTACAGCCCAATCGAGATCATCAGTAATCACCCAAACGATGTGAAGAATTCCGGTCTTCAACCATCGTCTTCATCTTCGAAATCTCGTCGAATCGGTTATTCAGAATGGGTATAAACCCGACCTTTCTGAATAACCCACGTATATGATAAACAAATGTTACACAAACACAACAAACGCCTCATTCCAATTCAGAATATTCTTATATTCAGAAAATCACATTCTTAGGGAAAGGTTCCCATTAATTTTACCCAAGATTAATTTTTCTAAATTTATTCTTTAATCTTCCTTTGGATGTCATTTCAAACTAGTCGGGATTAACGAACCACACCGAAGTAATTATTTGTTTTATTTCCCAATCCCAACCTATTCATCCCATGGAGCAAAACTGGTGGTACTCCATATCTAACACCATGGTGTTATCAGTAAAATTAATTACCATTTCACGTTTAAATCTAATTAAAGATTTAACTATCGCTTTGGAGCAAAACTGGTGGTATTCCATTCTCGATCACCTTTCAGATTTGATATTTTAAATTATCCATTCATTTCAATCTAATTAGAGATTCATTAAAACTCCACTTAGTTTTAATCTTCTTAAAAATCAATATCCTGTCTTTAACTGGGTTAAAGAACCAATGTCATCTAAAATACGATTCACGGTAAACCCAAAATTACACTCTATTGTTAATCGGGTTAAAGAACAGGTGTTGTTCAAAACACCGCTAACGATAAACCCAAAAACCAATTCAATTTCGATTCCAATTAAATATTATTTAATTGATACACTTCATTAAATCTAAATAGAAAGATTTAATCTTTTTCTCTATTAGGCTCAAGAACAGTGTTAATGAAGACACCATTCATGACAAACCCAAATCACATTTGATATTAAATACAAGGCTCTGAATAGAAAATATACCGGCTTATATTCAATATCAAATTCTGAAACCAACAAATATCGTATTGGAAATAACGATAAAAAAATATATCTTTCAAATTCCCATAACAATATCTGTATAGTCAAGAAATCCAACATCGAAATATTCCGAAGATAATTTTGATTCAAATCCATTCCAATTCAATTATTGGAATTTCTGATTCCCTTTAAAACCACTTTCAAATTCAATTTATTTATTTCAAAAATAAATTGATTTCATTTCTAGTTCAAAACTAGTTCATTTCAATAAAAATCTATTTTTATCTTTTAAAATGTGGAATTTTTCATCCTAGTTCTTTCCAATTCACATATTAGGATTTTACACAAATTATTAATAATTTTAATAATTTTATCAAGGCCCGTACAGTCGATTTCGATCAACGGCCATCGAACTGCACTTACAGCGACCATTTCCAAATTTGATTTGGACATAATTCCAAATCCATCCGTTAGATTTCAAATTTCTAATATTCATTGGAAAGCTCTTTTCGATACGAACCCAACGGTTCCTGTTTTAGGAGAATCCGACAGTTTGATCTCCCGTAATGTCAATTCGAAGTCAATGGTTGAAATTCACGAACTGCCGTGGCGCGGCGTGTTCTATTCAGGCCATTATATATATATTATATATATTTCATCGATTTCTTTTTTAAAACGTATTTTATAAATCATTTTAAATCCGTTTTCAAAACCATTTCAACTCTATATTCAATTTCAAATCAAAATTGAACATTTCATATCATTACTATATAAATGATAATATTTTCAAAACTTTATATTTTGAAATCACTACCTTTTCAATATTCATTATAAAAACGAATATAATCGATATAAATATCGTTCACGTCAAAATGACGCAACTCTAATCAACACGGCTTTATATATTTCAATAAATTCGTTATTCTATTCAACAAATGAATATTTATTCTATTTAACACATGAATCTATATTTCTTTCAACACACGACCAATCTCAACACATGAGTACTGGCAACACACGACTATTTTTGTTATGTAAAATATTTTATAAAATTATGGTATCTATCGTTTGATTTTTAATTAGACCCCAACCGTAAAGTAGATTCTAATCGTAAATATGATAAAGATGTAAATTATATTATTAAAATATTTTAATCAACGCATGAATAGTTTCAACACATGAACATCGTCAACACACGACTATTTATTCTATTCAACACATGAATTTTCTTTTATAATATTCCTTATTTTCCCGATTGGAATGAGGCCCAAACAATTACCATATAACGTTAATTATATGGGTTCCACCCAACACAGGTATATAATAGCAACGATAAATAATCAACCATCATTCAAAGTGCACCACACAACTGCATAAGCATCAAATATAAATAATCAACGCTTACACAATCTGTCGACCAATCGATCGACATACAATTAAATAATTGGGATTAGTGTACACCAAATATCATCCCAACACCCGTGTGGGGTTTCAAATCAACAAACACTGAATATTATTTGTGCAGTTGGGCGATGTGTAAAATTTATCGACCCAATCAATATCAGTCAAATCAGTGTATATAAACAAATCGGCCGATTAGTTTATAAATATTTATTTAATCACTTTCACGTTAAAAATTATATTTTAACGATAATTAATTTATTTCAACCATCTACATTTTATTATCGATTTCACATCAACAACACAAACAAATTTCACAACACATCAAACAAGCATACAAGCCGTCCATGGTCTGTGGACGACGGGTGTCGGGTGCTGCTAAGCACCGTCTGCATCCTAGTGTATATATATATATATATATATATATAACTAGAAAAAGAAATTTAAAGTGAGAAGTTCTCACCAAAGCTATCCCAACTCCACGACACTTCAAATGTAGGAAATCATCACTGTTCTCGCCTTTTGTCAGTTTCGTTGCCCGTAGCCACTACATATATAAAAATCTCATTTTTATATTGTTGCTATGTATATAAAAATCATATTTTTACATCGTTACTATATAGATAAAAATTCTATTTTTACATCGTTACTATATAGATAAAAATTCTATTTTTACATTGTTACTGTATAGATAAAAATTCTATTTTTACATCGCTACTATATAGATAAAAATTCTATTTTTATATCGCTACTATATAGATAAAAAAATTCTATTTTCACACCGCTACTATATAGATAAAAATTCTATTTTCACACTGCTACTATATAGATAAAAATTCTATTTTTACATCGCTACTATATGGATAAAAATTCTATTTTTACCACGCTATTCATATAATAAAGATTATATTTTTATATCGCCACTTATATAAAAATCACATCTTTGCTCCTTCTACGAAATAAAGATCAAATCTTTACTATCGATATAATATAAAAATCGTATTTTTACTCTCTTACATTAATAAAAATCCTATTTTTATACTTTACATTACATAAAGATTATATTTTTATTATCTACATCTTATAAAAATTTCGCCTTTCTACTTATAACAACATCGTCCTTACTTCACTAAGAACCAAATCTTTATAGAATTAAAAATCAAATCTTTTTATTGCAAAAATCTCTTCCTTTCAATTTGGTAGAATATATAAAATTGATTTATATTTCAAAAACAAAAATTAGAAAATAAACAAAGCCATTTTAATTATCCTAAACCGAATATTTAAAGTAAATAAAAATAAAATAAGATAAAATAAAATAAAAAACTTACAGCGTCTAGATGAGGGGGGTCTCGAGCTGACTGAGCTCGTGTCGGAGCTGTGGAGGGTCGGAGGGGGCGGCGCGTCGAGGCTGCGGGTGGCGGAATCGGGTTTGGGTTTGGGTGCGGCGGTGGTTTAAGGTGGAGGAAGGAAGGAGGAAAGATGGCGGAGGAAGAAGAAGTGGGTAGGGAGGAGGAGAAGGGGGCGAGCTGCTGATGGAGGCGACCCAGGGGAGATCGGCGACGGCATAGGGCGGTGCGGCGCCCTGCCTGGTGGAGCGACGGCTCCACTGGTTTTTTTTCTCTCATTGAAAAATGAAATCGGGCGGGGGGGGGGGGGGGGGGGCAGAGGGAAGGTAAGGAGAGAGTTTTATTTATTAATTTATTTAATTATTTAATTTCAAAAGGTTGACCTTTTCATTTGACCTCTAAACGAGGCCCACCGCCTATCGTCCCTAGCGTATTACCCCCATTCCGAACATAATGGGATATGTATCGTAAGCTGATTCGATCGTTTCGATCCATTTTCGTCAAATTTACATTTAAATCATTATATTGAATTTTAAACGTACATTTCAATTTACTGGGGCCACATACGAACTCTAAAAATTCCAGAAAAATGTTTTCTAGCTTCGTATTGACGATAAGGTCCTAACATAAATAGTTTTGTCGAATTCTGAGACCGTTAGAAAAATGGCCATTTTCCAGTCGATTAAAATCAACTGAAACTGGTCAAACGCGTTTTCCTTTGCCACGCTCACATATTGATTCATAAAATTATGAAATTTGAAACCTAGCAATAATTTGACATCGCGGATCCAACAAAAGGGGTTTCGTTGAAATCCGAGGTCGTTTGCAAAATTCCCATTTTTAAGGGCCTGAATTCCATAGCGACTATTCAGAATTTTCAACTGGACATATCTTTTGATTCCCGTTATGAAATTTCAATTTTTCGGATTCGTTGGAAAGATAGTCACAATTAGATTCCATTGTTTTTGGTTTCGCTAAAATCCGGTTTATTTTGCACCCGGTACATTCAATTAAAGTTTGAAATCGAATTATTGAACTACCGCGCCATTTTCAATTCCTTTTATAATATATAAATAAATATTTATATTCTAACGACGATCTATATAAATATATACGTTCGAATTCTATTCAAAATAAATTTCTCGTCGATATTATTTAAAATAATCTATTTTAAATGTTCAAAATTCACTAAAATTGCCAAAATAAAAATTTTAAACTGGCTCGCATTTTCTGGGTTGTTACAATCTCCCCCGCTTAAAACTTTTCGTCCCCGAAAAGGAACGAAGCCGGAAGTTGTTTAACTAACCAACTCAACTTCCATTATTTTGACTACGGCTTAAGTTCTTCAACTTTTCAGTTTCTAAGAACTTTTCAAATTTTTCAAAAATTTGGCTAAAACTCTAAATTTTCGAAAAGTTTCGCCATAACCTCCCCTACACCGGGTGTAACACCCCACCTCCGCCAGGGTGGCCCTTGCAAGCACTCTGACTTTGGAGGGGCGTTTGAATCAGGTAAACATGCATAATGATATATCAAGGCAGAACAAGAACATATGTATATATGTAAACAGAGTAAATTAGATAAGTAAAACAGCGGAAGATTTCAATCTATTTCAAAACAAGTCTGATACAACATAATGTCAACTTTCCAAATACACAAGTCTAGATAAAAACAACATTACTGAAAAACTGAAATACATAAGTACTATCCCCAAAATAAGTGATAACCATAGCTAGCTTCATGTCAAGACCGTACATGAGCTAAAATCCCACAAGCAAGCGATCAGAAATCCAAGCTAAGCTCCAACATTCCCACCCTGAGAACCTGGGGGGGGGAGAACGGAAGAAAAGAGGCAAAAGGAAAACAGGTCAGTCAAAAAGACTGAGTAAGCCCTACTACAATCAATGTAAACTGATAAAGTTAACTGGCATGAGAAGCAGGGATGAACATAAGGATAACAACATACTAGCATGATGATTAACTAACAAGGTAGATAAAGGTGTCATCGCATAATCAGGTTTAAGGTTTTTGCACCACAGGTGTACTAGCAAACTAACATGACTTGAATAAACAAGTATTGATCCCTTGGCCCAAGCTTTGGCCCAATACATGAAGTGACCCTAATACGCAGTCCAACCAAACGGTCTAGTCGATCGGCTCCCTATAAGCCTAACTCGTCACGTGTTGGTGTCAATACGGCCCAAACATAATTGTAGTCAGACTGTGCAGGGTCTCCCGTCGGGTGTATCAAGCCCTAGGGTGGCAACCCCTGGACACCATAAACATAAATGCACAGTCTCGATCTACCGGTACCCATGCATGTTTTCCCCGGCTTCGAACTAAGTGCACGACCATAGTCCGCCCGGAACTACACCGGCGTACCCATCTGCCGTCGTTTTTGGTCTCTTACCTCAAGTCCAGTAATTGTGCCCTCCACCCTAGCCTAGACCGTAGGGTCATGATGATACGAACTTGGGATTACTGCTGGAGTGGACCCCCATTGCTAGGATTTTCTAGTGGGTTAAGTACGGTTTAACCCTTTTTCTAATCATGGATTAACTTGGTTAAGTGTAACGATGAGTTCATGACTTAACCCTGATTAATCTACCAAGCCCAAATTGGTTAAGTATTAAGTGGACCATGACTTAACCCTAATCACGAGGCATTAATTAATTTAATGCGCCTTAACCTCTCACATTAGACCTTGTTGTGGTTACTAGTTAAGCCGGGCGGGTCCGGGTAGCTTTACACCACAACTTGGTCTAACCTCGGGTTCAAGGTACAACATGGCCAACTTCTCACATTGGGTCCTATTGTTTGTAGCAACTAGTTAAGCCGGTCGGTTCCGGGTAGGTTTACGCTACAAACTCAACCCAACCTCGAGTTGGTCACACTTATCTTTTCTAAGTGTCATGTCCATCATGTTTCCAAAACATGTTACAAGTTTTCAAGCATTTGGGTAGACCTAACTTAATAGGTAAATTCCCAAAGGGTAGACCTAACTTAATAGGTAAATTCCCAAGCTTATGTTTTTATGTCTTTTAAGTTTACCCAACCCCAAACGCAATCCCATCGCTTACATATCGCAATAGCGCATAAAGGATAGAAAGAGGGAACTTGGCATAAATCATGACATAAGGGTGTTGAAGCCACAAGTTTAACATGGTGGCATATGAAATGTACATATGTTCATATACTTGCATATTACATATTTAGGCCTCAAAAGCATGCATAAAACCAAACTTAGCATATTGGTGATACATGGTGATAAATGACATGTAGAAATGGCCATAAGTTCGCATTTAACCTCACATGCAAGTTATCATAAGAGATATGATAACTTACATGTTGCCAAAATGCAACCTTTAGCATAAAGCTTGAAGCTTTATGCTCATAAACCCAAGATAAGCTTGCATAACATGATAACATGAACAAAAGGATCAACCCAAACTTGCATAACACAACTTGCATATCATATGACAAACTTGCATATCAAACTTGCATAACATAACATGATAAACTTGCATATCATAACATGGCAAACTTGCATACATAACATGATAGACTTGCATAACACATCATAGTAAACTTGCATAACATATCATGATAAACTTGCATATCATATCATAGCATACTTGCATAACATGATAAACTTGCATATCATATCATAATGATCAAACACAACTTGCATCATTCATTAGCTTTAGAGTTTATATATGAAAGTAGAAAAGGGCTTACAATGCTTATAAAGAGACAAAAATATGACAAAGCCCTTATGCAACCAATTAAACCCAAAATGCAAGCTTCAATAGAAAAACCCCTAAGCCAAAATGATCAAAACTCTTGCTTTATGATGTAAATATGGAAACTTGACTTGAATGCAAGCTAATGATGCTCATACAAGTTTGAAAACACTTGTATGCATGGAAAATCTCTCATAGAAATGACTTAGTAATTTTATGAAGAGAGTGGAGGCCATGAGAGGAATGATTTTGCCATAGTTTAGTTACTTGAATGAATAATGATGATTTAGGGTTAGGTTAGGGTCTTATTTATAGAGATTAGGACTAGTTTCAACCTTAGGATTAAACCCTAGTTCCAATCTCAGCCCTTAAAACCGAATCTGGCCCCCAAACTCAACACAAACCCAAAATGGTGCACCAGGAAAAACTGCCCGACTGGACCAAGTCGACAGCCAAGTCGACAGGGCTGTCGACTTGGGTCCAACCAAGTCGACTCCCAAGTCGACAGGGCTGTCGACTTGGGTGCTCTGGCGGGAATTTTCCCGCCTGGCCCAATCTTACCCTAATCTCTAATTTCAAACTTGAATTTGAAATCTGTTTTTGCTTTGGAATTTTCTGAAAACTTCGTTGGGCCTTAATCGGGTCATACGGACTTCGATTTTCGAAAACTCGGACTCTATTTCGCGTATTTTTCCGAGACGAACGCAATGGCATAGCCCGTTTCCCTTGATTCAGATTTTAGAATTAAATTCTGCCTCGATTTATGTTATAACAGGTTATTAAAAATACGGGTTGTTACATTCTCCCCTCCTTAAAGGATTTCGTCCCCGAAATCTTCAAGTTGGGAAGAACGTATCCTACCATCCAACATCCATCTACTCAAAACATCATCCACGAGCAATCATTGTCCTTATAAGATTCTAAATGTTGTATGAACATATGCAAAGGTGTGTGTATATGTACTTATCTAATGCAAATATCATCAATGCAAATTATGTTAGTGAAATGAATCCATATGTATGTAATTCCTAACATAATGTATAACATCTATATGTGTGCACATAACATACATCCATATGCAACATCCATGTGATAACACAAAAATTTTCATCCATGAATAAGCGTAAACACTCATGCATATGCAATATGAGGAGTGTGTGAGCCGATCTAGTGCCTAACGTGTATAATGCATCCACGAGTAACCACTTGCAAACACTTGCAACCACTTGCAACCATCAAGCATAACATGTTTCAAACACATGTTTCATCCAAAGGGCTTCTACCTAAGGTTCTCATGACAAGATTAACATGATAAACTAGATAATCAAGACAAACATGGATAGCAAAAGATATGCTACAAAGAGATCGGGAAGATAAGCAGGATATACTCCTTTTGGATTACTAGCCAATAAGTCATACCTCCCGACAGAAATAGGACCAAGAATGGGACCGAGAGGATGCACGTAAAAAGATAACATGTGAGTAAGTTCCACAGGAAAACAAGGATCAAGGATATGCTCTTAAAAAGAGATATGATGCGCGTATCTAGCCTTCAATCTTCTAAGTCACGTTTCCTTGAGCTTAACTCCACTGTGCTTTGACCGTCTTTTACTTCATGATTTCTTGGCTTCTTAATTCTTATTTCCAAATATGAGTTGGAACCCATTTCATTGTCGCCTCTCGTCTTCCTCTTTCACTTACTCTTCTATCATTCTTGGCTTAAACATAACTATGACCTCATGGTTTCATGCAAGCTCTCCAAAATTCACTAGTGAATCCTGGATCTCGTTTACTTACTATAAAGTATTGCACGCAGCAGAACTTTTCTTGAAAATACCAATCCACGTTGCCAATTGCTCTTACTAACGTGATTTTCTATAACTCATGCTTGAACGAAATGAACCATCCGCCCGTGAATGATAGGCCGTACTTAGATTCAGTTGCTTGCCCATGACTTCCCGTAGACTATTCCAAGACTGGCTGAGTCATGGTTACTAACTATCCTTTAGGGAACCCCGTGCAACCGCTTTATTTCTTGAAAGTAAACTGTCGCTAGTTATGATGCAGTCCTTTCGCTCTTTACCGGAGTGAAATGAGCACTCTTCGTGAGTCTACCTACTATGACCCATATGCTCGTTTTCCCTTTCTTGATCTAGGCAGTCCATCCACGAAATCCTTCATGACGCTTTTCCCCCTTCCATTGCGGGGACCTCCAATGGATATAACAGCCCACCGGGCTTCTATGACTCGGCCTTTAATCTGTTGGCACAACATGCACCTTGGGACAAACTCGGCCACCACCTCGAGTGATGTGCATCTTCAAGAACCTTCTTTCTCTCATCGCGTCTTAGCCATCCCTTGTCATCTATAGCGAGGTGTCTCAACATCTCGCCTCGAATCAACTTGTCCATGATCTCGACTAACCGCGGGTCTTCTTTCTGTGAAGTCCCTACTTGATCCAGAAGGGTAGGTCTAAGCTCAAGGGACGCTAACTAACTAATCAAACTGAGAGAACTTTTCACTTCAATTGTCCTCGTTGGAGCTTTTTGGTTTTGAACCGCGACCACTTTAGCAGGGTCCACCACTAAGCCTTGCTTAGAAACTATGTGCCCAAGAAATCTAACTTCTTTTCTCCAAAATGACATTTGGAGGACTTGGCTTTCAACTGATGCGCTCTAAGTGTATCCATCACCTCCTTGAGATGTCTAGCATGTTCTTCCTCGTTCTTTAAGAAAGTCAGGATATCGTCTACAAAGACTACCACAAACTCGTTCAAGAACTCCCTAGACACCCTACTCATCAAGTCCACGAAGTAGGCGGGTGCATTAGTCAAGCCAAACGGCATGACAAGCCATTCGAAGAATCCATCTGGAGTTCTGAACGCAGTCTTGTCTATACTATCTTCAGCTACTCTGAGCTGATGGAATCCAGTAGCAAGATCAAGAGAAAACAGATGTTCCTACAAGCTGATCAAACAAATCATCGATCCTTGGTAATGGTTGTCTATTCTCTTTGTTTAACTCACGATACTCAACACAAAGTCGAAGAGAACCATCTGCCTTGGTAGTAAATACTACAGGTGCTCCCCATTCAGATATACTTCGTCTAATGAAGTTCTTCTCAAGCAACTCCTTGACTTGCTTTCTTAACTCTCATCTTGCGGGGCCATGTGCCTAACCGGCCACGAAACTATCTTGGCATTATCAACCAGATAAATGCGGAAATCTATCTCTCGTTTAGGGGTAACCCCCTTCACTTCACCCAAGATATCAGGATATTCTCGGACCACCCTCACTGATTGCAAACTATCGATAGATGAGTTGAGGGATTCAAGATAACACAACATGACGGGACTCATAGGGTTACTAGAAATTTTTAGGGTATTACCGAGGCGAGTCATGAGCCTCACAACCCTATGCTCAAAAATCAAGGATGGCTCCAAAACTGGACAACCCATCCATGCCCAAAAATCAACCCATACCCCATGAAACCGAGAATATAAGCATCACACGAGAACTCTACACTAAAGATAGAGATTTTCAAATCCACTTAGATAATAGACAAATGGACGGAAACCCCAATTGGATTTGAAACACACACGGGATCATTAACTAGACTAGTACTTAGGTGCAAACTTTCAACTAGATCAGACGAGATAAACTATGCGATGCACCACAATCAAACAAGGTACGAACTGAAAAATCAGAAATATATACAAGGCTTTCAACAGAAATACTACCTCGATCGGGAACTGGAGCGGCATTGAGAGCATGAACTTGCCCTCCTGAAGGTCCAGCACGCTGATTCTGACCCTGGCCTTGCCCTCGCTTCTTCGGGCAATCCCTAGTGAAGTGTCCCATTTTCCCACAGTTAAAGCAAGTGCCCTTCCTTTTCCTGCAATCCTTGTTTAGATGAGTCGAGCTTCCACAAGTAAAGCACTTCTTTTCCTTCTTATCTTCAGACTTCTCCTCCTTCTTTTTCATTTCCTTTTTGGGCTCCGTTTCCTTGTTTTGAGACTCATTCCTCTTGACCCCCTTCTTGTCACTCCTATTCTCTTCATTGAGTAGGGCCATATTCACCAAACTCTCAAAAGTTGCCCCCAAGGGTATATGAGATATGGCCAAACCATGTAATGGCTCGTTTAATCCTAGAGCAAAGTATAGGGCCTTCTTCTGAGCTGTGTTAACCAAGTCTAAACCGAACCGAGCAAGTTGATTAAACTTATCCACGTATTCCCTAATAGTCATGTCCCCTTGCTTTAGTGACAGGAACCTTAGTCCAAACTTTCCCCGAAAGTCATCCCAAGTCTCAATTGGCCTAGTAGCGGTGGTGACCACCCACCAACGTGCAGCTTCTTCCTTTAGCAACCACACTGCCAATAAAACCTTCCTACGATCATCTATATCAAAGAAGGCAAAAAGATCTTCGGATTCTTTCAACCAATTCCTTGCCTCTACATAAGTCTCGGTTCCAATGAAATTCTTGCCACCCATCGTCTTAAAGTCTTTGCAAATCTCCGCGAAATCCTCTTGTGGATGCTGAGGGGGAGGAGGAACCTCAGCGACAGGAGGAGGAGGAACATTAACTACCGGAGGAGGAGGAGGAACATCGGCGGGGCCGGCTTCGGTCGCCCTAGCCTCCAAAAGTCTCCTATACCAAACAGGTACGTGTACTCCCTCCGGAATGGCAAAGTTATCGGCCATACTGAAAACGAAGAAAAAGATAGATTCAGAATGGAGAAAAACGAAGGAATTTTTGCTAATGGCTTTTTTGGGGAATAGCCTTTAAAATAAACTAGACTTTTCTTTGGAAAATACTTTATACTTGGTTTTGAAAATAGTTTTCCAAAAGTTTTAAAAACCTTTTTGTTCCTTCTCGTAAACCTAGCTCTGATACCAAATGTAACACCCCACCTCCGCCAGGGTGGCTCTTGCAAGCACTCTGACTTTGGAGGGGCGTTTGAATCAGGTAAACATGCATAATGATATATCAAGGCAGAACAAGAACATATGTATATATGTAAACAGAGTAAATTAGATAAGTAAAACAGCGGAAGATTTCAATCTATTTCAAAACAAGTCTGATACAACATAATGTCAACTTTCCAAATACACAAGTCTAGATAAAAACAACATTACTGAAAAACTGAAATACATAAGTACTATCCCCAAAATAAGTGATAACCATAGCTAGCTTCATGTCAAGACCGTACATGAGCTAAAATCCCACAAGCAAGCGATCAGAAATCCAAGCTAAGCTCCAACATTCCCACCCTGAGAACCTGGGGGGGGGGGGGGGGATGGAAGAAAAGAGGCGAAAGGAAAACAGGTCAGTCAAAAAGACTGAGTAAGCCCTACTATAATCAATGTAAACTGATAAAGTTAACTGGCATGAGAAGCAGGGATGAACATAAGGATAACAACATACTAGCATGATGATTAACTAACAAGGTAGATAAAGGTGTCATCGCATAATCAGGTTTAAGGTTTTTGCACCACAGGTGTACTAGCAAACTAACATGACTTGAATAAACAAGTATTGATCCCTTGGCCCAGGCTTTGGCCCAATACATGAAGTGACCCTAATACGCGGTCCAACCAAATGGTCTAGTCGATCGGCTCCCTATAAGCCTAACTCGTCACGTGTTGGTGTCAATACGGCCCAAACATAATTGTAGTCAGACTGTGCAGGGTCTCCCGTCGGGTGTATCAAGCCCTAGGGTGGCAACCCCTGGACACCATAAACATAAGTGCACAATCTCGATCTACCGGTACCCGTGCATGTTTTCCCTGGCTTCGGACTAAGTGCACGACCATAGTCCGCCCGGAACTACACCGGCGTACCCATCTGCGGTCGTTTTTGGTCTCTTACCTCAAGTCCAGTAATTGTGCCCCCCACCCTAGCCTAAACCCTAGGGTCATGATGATACGAACTTGGGATTACTGCTGGAGTGGACCCCCATTGCTAGGATTTTCTAGTGGGTTAAGTACGGTTTAACCCTTTTTCTAATCATGGATTAACTTGGTTAAGTGTAACGATGAGTTCATGACTTAACCCTGATTAATCTACCAAGACCAAATTGGTTAAGTATTAAGTGGACCATGACTTAACCCTAATCACGAGGCATTAATTAATTTAATGCGCCTTAACCTCTCACATTAGACCTTGTTGTGGTTACTAGTTAAGCCGGGCGGGTCCGGGTAGCTTTACACCACAACTTGGTCTAACCTCGGGTTCAAGGTACAACATGGCCAACTTCTCACATTGGGTCCTATTGTTTGTAGCAACTAGTTAAGCCGGTCGGTTCCGGGTAGGTTTACGCTACAAAATCAACCCAACCTCGATTTGGTCACACTTATCTTTTCTAAGTGTCATGTCCATCATGTTTCCAAAACATGTTACAAGTTTTCAAGCATTTGGGTAGACCTAACTTAATAGGTAAATTCCCAAAGGGTAGACCTAACTTAATAGGTAAATTCCCAAGCTTATGTTTTTATGTCTTTTAAGTTTACCCAACCCCAAACGCAATCCCATCGCTTACATATTGCAATAGCGCATAATGGATAGAAAGAGGGAACTTGGCATAAATCATGACATAAGGGTGTTGAAGCCACAAGTTTAACATGGTGGCATATGAAATGTACATATGTTCATATACTTGCATATTACATATTTAGGCCTCAAAAGCATGCATAAAACCAAACTTAGCATATTGGTGATACATGGTGATAAATGACATGTAGAAATGGCCATAAGTTCGCATTTAACCTCACATGCAAGTTATCATAAGAGATATGATAACTTACATGTTGCCAAAATGCAACCTTTAGCATAAAGCTTGAAGCTTTATGCTCATAAACCCAAGATAAGCTTGCATAACATGATAACATGAACAAAAGGATCAACCCAAACTTGCATAACACAACTTGCATATCATATGACAAACTTGCATATCAAACTTGCATAACATAACATGATAAACTTGCATATCATATCATGGCAAACTTGCATACATAACATGATAGACTTGCATAACACATCATAGTAAACTTGCATAACATATCATGATAAACTTGCATATCATATCATAGCATACTTGCATAACATGATAAACTTGCATATCATATCATAATGATCAAACACAACTTGCATCATTCATTAGCTTTAGAGTTTAAATATGAAAGTAGAAAAGGGCTTACAATGCTTATGAAGACACAAAAATATGACAAAGCCCTTATGCAACCAATTAAACCCAAAATGCAAGCTTCAATAGAAAAACCCCTAAGCCAAAATGATCAAAACTCTTGCTTTATGATGTAAATATGGAAACTTGACTTGAATGAAAGCTAATGATGCTCATACAAGTTTGAAAACACTTGTATGCATGGAAAATCTCTCATAGAAATGACTTAGGAATTTTATGAAGAGAGTGGAGGCCATGAGAGGAATGATTTTGCCATAGTTTAGTTACTTGAATGAATAATGATGATTTAGGGTTAGGTTAGGGTCTTATTTATAGAGATTAGGACTAGTTTCAACTTTAGGATTAAACCCTAGTTCCAATCTCAGCCCTTGAAACCGAATCTGGCCCCCAAACTCAACACAAACCCAAAATGGTGCACCAGGCAAAACTGCCCGACTGGACCAAGTCGACAGCCAAGTCGACAGGGCTGTCGACTTGGGTCCAACCAAGTTGACTCCGAAGTCGACAGGGCTGTCGACTTGGGTGCTCTGGCGGGAATTTTCCCGCCTGGCCCAATCTTACCCTAATCTCCAATTTCAAACTTGAATTTGAAATATGTTTTTGCTTTGGAATTTTCTGAAAACTTCGTTGGGCCTTAATCGGGTCATACAGACTCCGATTTTCGAAAACTCGGACTCTATTTCGCGTATTTTTCCGAGACAAACGCAATGGCATAGCCCGTTTCCCTTGATTCAGATTTTAGAATTAAATTCTGCCTCGATTTACGTTATAACAGGTTATTAAAAATACGGGTTGTTACACCGGGAGCACCTGGAAAATCCTGAAATTACCATACAGGCCCTCTGATCTCAAAAAGAAAAAGAAAAAGCCTAGCGGCTAGCCAATCGGCTCATAAAATCATCATCACCCAAACAAAACAGAAAATTATGGTAAATATGTACCTATTTGTTGGGCAAACAAATTTTATTCTTCTGCTCTAGCCTCCTTGCTATGACCTGTTCACACATATATATGTACATGCATACAATTGCAAATAATTTTCGATACAATTCAATATTTGGTTCAATTAAGCCTAAATTCACCATTCATTCACATAATATTTTAAATAAATAATCATACAACACAACCATCAATCAATTAGTGAATTAGCTTTTCAAATTCATAATTTTGATATATATACAGAAATCATGTTTTTGATGCCAAATCACAACAATAAACCTATCTAGTTTTGGTTCTCACACCAGTCTAATGGAAATATATAGATATCACACCTTCGAAACACGAACATAAATACTGATGATGTGGCCACATCATCAGAATTATCCCCGGGTGTCTAGAATGTGACTTTATATCTACCCAGTATATTAAAACTTCGACTATACGTTCATGACGCGTATACGCGAAATCTTTATATACTCGATTGTCCAAATTCAAAATAAATAAATATTCAAACACGTATAAAGCGATTTAAATTTTCAAAACAAAATTCGTTTTCATTTGAAAAATATACTCTTCACACTCGTTCTAGGATACTACTGATCCCATCTCTAACGAGTCATTCTAATTGGATATTACTAATCCAATATCTGATGAATTCTTTCGTTTGGTTCTAATGTGTCTTTTTCTCGAGCTCTGTAAACCAAAGCTCTGATACCAAACTGAGACGACCCGAACTTCCCCGGTAAGGAAAACACGAATAGAATTGAGTACAAGACAAAATAGAACGCAAACGGAAGAACATTTCAAATAAAGTTTGAAATCCGGTTTATTTTGCACCCAGTACATTCAATTAAAGTTTGAAATCGAATTATCGAACTATCGCGCCATTTTCAATTCCTTTTATAATATATAAATAAATATTTATATTCTAAGGACGATCTATATAAATATATAAGTTCGAATTCTATTCAAAATAAATTTCTCGTCAATATTATTTAAAATAATCTATTTTAAATGTTCAAAATTCATTAAAATTGCCAAAATAAAAATTTTAAATTGGCTCGCATTTTCCGGGTTGTTACAGTTAGCTAAGTCGAATGGTTTCCTGGGTTTTGATCTGATGTTGGTTTTGGCCTTCGGGGTTAATATTTGGGAAATCTTTCTCTTACTCATTTACGGTTAGTGACTAATGAATTGGAATAAGGCGTATGTTGTGTTTGTGTAGCACTTGTTTATTATATACGCGAGTTCCTCAGAAAGACCGGGTTTATCCCATTCTGAATAACTGAACCGACGATAAGAAATCGATGATGAAGACGGTGGTTGAAGACCGGAGATCTTCACCTCGTTTGGATGGTAACTGATGTCTTGATTGGGAGGCATCCCGAAATATAGATAATAAGTGGTGAACGTCCAGACGTGCATGGAGATCGATGGGTATGTGAGGTATATAGTGCCTCCGGTTTCGTTCAGACCCAGAACGGATTTGCAAATGGACTATGTGTCTGACATTGGAATTCATTCTGTGTGATTGATAGCCATCAGTTACATGGCGTGAAATTGCCTGTGTGGCATGCTAAGATGCAGTGATCAAGGCTTCTGTTGAAAAGCAAAGTCTTGTGGTTGATGATCAAAGCACGGCCTGTGTGGCATAGCTTTGTGTATAACGTGAATTCGCGAGCCTCACACACTGGTGTGAACTAGAAACGGGAGAGGACATCAGGGAGGGCATGTGTTTCCTTCTAGCTAGAGGTGGTGTCAGTGCTTAAACTGGCTGACATTTATATTATTTTCACCCGTGTGGTTGTTGCTGTTGCGAGGTGCCTTGGATATATCGTTGACTATGTGAAGCCGAAAGAGCCATTCGTTGGCTCATTTACGCCCCCAAAGGGCGGGGAAACACAATGTTCAGGCATTTTAATCCACATCGATGGACTGACCCTGACGATCCAAAGGCTTGACTGAGTACTTGCATGAGGGGCGGGCTAGAGCATCTCGAATTCGGTGAGGATGATCCCTTGCCTCGGTTCATGACGGAAATCCAATTTCCAAATACGTGACTGTGCGGTTTTGATTGTATACCTATATATGGCGACATAGTGGTATGGGGCATTAATGCCGTCTATGATAGATAGTTATGATTGAAATTGTTTTTGAAACCTATAAACACTAGTAATAATATCAAATGCTTTTGTTTTATTCGTATCAATCATATTTTGGCCATTATATGGTAAAACTCTATCCTCCGGTTTGCGTTGCATTGTGTGATGGGAACTGAGTCTTATAATGGCTTCATTTTTATAAAAAGCATTGCGATGTTTAAAAGATTTATTTGTTGTAAAGCACTAGCAATCCAATGGAGTAAACCCGTTCCGCAAAAGTGGTGTGGTCCTGTGATTAGCCATATTATAAAATGTGTTAAGTAGATTTCTCATACCAGTCCCATGACTGACTCGTAGTTTGATTCACTTGCAAACTCAGGTGCCCTTATTTCTACACAGGCAGCCTTGTATTCAGGTTTTAGCAGGCTCTTTCTAGATAGCTGGAGCTGAAGATGGATTCTATCATTTCTCTTTTTATGTTGTTCAGCTCCTATTGTACATATTATGTTTGTTTTCCGCTGTAGACATTTATGTATAGCTGATCTGTTTTTGTACTAAGTATGATCCTGTATACTGCGTAACTCTGATGATTATGTTTATCCAGTGTATTATTTGTACATTATCTGGTGTATTTATTTAATTATGTTTTGTTATTATCTGTTTATGTGTTATATTCCAAAGATTACCCTTGCCACCGTCCGTACAGGGTTTGGGGTCGTCTCAATCTTTGTCTCCCTTTTGAAAAGAATAGGGAACACTTCCAACTTATTTCCTTTATTGTGAGTATATATAGCATCAATACAATGTTAAATTAATGTAGTTCAATGCACACGATTTTGGTTTAGTACGTATAAGGTATATTATATACACACGCATACGTACCTATATATACATATATATATATATATATATATATATGCTTGTATATATACCTATATATATATACACATAGGTATGTATGAATGTATGTATGTGTGTGTATACATATGGAAAGTCTATTTAAACACAAAATGGTGACACAAAATTAAACATAAACAATCTCAACCAATCGAACTTCCCTTGAATTCCACTCACCACAAAAAAAAGAATTCAATGGTTCACAATTTGTGTATCTAGTATTGTGTTCAATTTTTTTATCCCAATAGTTGCTTCCATACATACATACATATATATATATATATATATATATATATATATATATTGAAAAAGTGAGGTATGTTTTAAAACAGTGCTTAGTATTTGCATAAATCCACATGCCGACCTTTCTATCATTTTTCCCATTCCATGCAAGTTTATAAATCTCTACCTGTAGTAAAATAACTCCATAAGCTTAAAATGACAATTGTACGTTTATTGGTCATAATACTATATATTTCAATGGTCAAATATTCAAAATTCTTGGATTCTTTTGCATTGGCCAAATATTTTTGCAGCTAATCACAATTTAAGCTATGCCTTCGCCAAATGCATCATATGTTAACCTTCACTTCACAACTATTATGGTTCAGAAGCCTTCAAAAATTATGGTATTTCATCAAGTTATCTAAATTTGAACAATTTACTTCCATACCTTAAAAGAATGTTTGTTTGAGTTAAAAGTGTTTTTACAAGAGAACAAAACTGAAAATTTAACTGAAGTTATGAAAATGATAGATAGTTGTATCCTGTGTGCATAGCACGAGTCGCACTAGTATATATAATAATTGCAATTGGGACTTAGTAAATGCACGCGACTTAAAAAAAAGAGCCAACGACTTGTATATAATGCTAATATATCATATACCACATTCTATTAATCACTTGAAAAATAATAGAAATTAAAAAACATGCCTCTTCAATAAAACGACTATTATATTATTTTGTTTTTCTCATACAAATTATGTCGTTTTAAATAAAAATAAAACGAACTCCTAAAAAAATTTCCACAGACTCAAGCAACCAAGTCATATAAAATTAGCTTTACACTGACATAGTTGGATTTCTCGAACTGTTAACATAACCTTAAATGCATTACGTCATTATTAGACCATGATGCATGATCCATTATTGGACTTCTAAGTTTCTACAAATTCAATTGGGAGGCCAAAACCAATACAATCATTAGAAGGCCTAAACCAATACAATTGTTATTGGATCTAACCCGTTGGACAATATCCCAAGTTATATATACTTCGCCACTCGTCTAGCATCAAATATCTTTTCAAAGAAATGATCATCCTCCTCATCTCCTCTCCAAAAAAATATTTAAATAAAACTCCTCATCCGTGATCCATGTCCAATCGCCAATCCAAACGAATGCAATTTCACAACTACATACGCTATGCATGTCCACCCCTTCGTTCTCAGCCCTTTTCAGTTTTCACCTCCTCCACCAAAATCCTAACCCCCACCTCCAAAATCCTAATTCCAGGCCTCCCAGACCTCCCTTCCCACATGGAGGAAAAGATCCTAAGCCTAGAAATCATGGGCATCGACTCCTACCGCACCCTAACCCAAAACCCCACCCTACGCGAAACCTTCTCCGACACTATGTGTCGGGTCTTCTCCTTCCTACTCTCTGAAGGCATCCACGACAAGGACCTCCCACGCATCTCCAGCATGTTCCCTAAACTCCTCACCTCCAACGTCAAACCAGAGCTTGCCCTTGTCTTCTCGTTCCTCTTTAATGATCTCCACGTCCCCGATTCTAACGTTCGCAAGATAATTAAAAAGTGTCAAAGGCAATTTCTTCTCCAGTGTCCGCAGGTAACTCTGGCCTATGCTTATTTATTTGCGGAGGTTGGGTTTTTGCGATGTGAAGGCGTTGGCATATTGGGATGTGATTTTTTTGATTGTTGATAGGGGAAGCACTTCGATGCCGAAACTTAACTTTTTGATTGGGATGCGGATGACGAGAGATGACGCAGTGAAGATGGTTTTGAGATGTCCAGGTTTGTAACAACCCAAATTCCGACAAACCATTCTTTTTCAAAATTCTAATCTATTGAAACTCGTGTTGGTTTGCTCTGGTATCCTGCAGAAAAGAGAGAGGCATAAAATATGTCAGAGCTCAGAAAATATCTCGCAACAGAAAGGATAAAATATAATATAATCAAATTATAGCCTTACTGTATTAATAATACTGCCTAACCAGTATCCAAAGCTATCATGTCTCTGCCACAAATCTAACCTACGAGTCTGTTATGAGGAGGGATTCAGAACACAAGTTCTGGTGACTGGATTTAAACTATACACTTTGGATAATCCTACATATACCGTTCAATCATATTTTCTTATTTATTAGGTTACTTGGGTCAATAGCACTGAAGGGTTACACACACGTCGTACCCATTCACTTCCCAGTGGATTAACCTAATACAGTATATATGTAGCTACCCCCAATATTAAGGTACACTACATGGTACCCCACTCACACGGTCTCCACCGTAATACCACCGAAATATACGCAGTTTCTCATCCTACGCTGGAGTGACGTACGGATCTCTATATAACAATGTTACATTCTGCATATATGCGTCAATTACTATGCTATGTAAGCGTATGGACTGCCACTTTCGATTGAATCAGATTCCATATCAGAGTAATGCCCTCAAGTCTACAATACACCACCCAGAACATACATGCATGTATCTAGACTTTCTTGCATACATATCGTCAATTGTAGCTTGATGCCTTAACCACACGTCCTCTAATGTACACCGAGTTCCATGGCAGGGCGATACAAGAAATATGGAACTTGGTCGGGAGCTTTTCCATATCTGTATAGGCCCGCCTTTAAGAGCCTCAAAATACAGATATTCCTAGGGTCTATTTTTCATGGTGGCTATGGCCCCACCTCGTCCCCTCCCTCAACTAGTAAAGACTATAAGAGCTAAGTGACTTGCCCCTAAGAAACAATCTAAACATCCAGTTGGTGTCTCCCCTCAACCATCGTACCCCGATAGTGAAAAGTGAATGGTATATTGGGTTTAGCTCTAGTCTTTTCGCATCCCACTGGCTGCCGATGATGGGTATCCGACGATCTACTATCCTCGTTGGTCGTGACCCTCTGCCTTCCTGTTGAGGCGACTGCCGAATCACCCTAGTGTCACCTCGTCGCAGAATTATGACTGCAAAGGTACTTTTGCCGTCAAGGCCCACCAACAAGGTAGTTACGCACAGACCTAACCTCTGCGGGCACAACCTAAACATCTGCCACCAAATAGAGGGCCACCAGGGACACCTTACGTTTCTTAGGAAGCCGCGTGCTTCCCCTTCCAGTCCTTTGGAGCCATCAGAATGATCAAATGAACGTGCGCTCCCCTCGTGCCTCATGACACCACGATGAACTACCTTGCCGGGTTATTCACCCTCAAACATGCGGACTGGTCCAAGTGCCTCCATTTATTATGTTATTAGACCCTATGTCTAAACATTCTTTTATGCGCTTGCCTTACCTCATCAGGTTCCCATTTAACTTGGTTATTCCCATTCATATTGACTTCTTAATCAAGTTACCAAGTTCCTTTTTAGCCCCTTATATCTCTAAGGAATGGGCCCCCCTCGCTTATTAATTTCAATCATATAACTTAACCCATTTAAGTTTATTAATAAGCCCACAACATGTTATTCTCTAGATTGTGATCAAAGGTCTGAAATCCGCAATCCCTTTATATTCTTGTTTGATTCAAGGTTACAGTAACATGTTCTTACTTAATTCTTAATTAAGTATATCTCAATTTACACGTTTTCTATCTAACATGTCAATTATTATTTATGATTAAGTATTACTTATTTCATATAAGTTTGCCTCACCCTTTCCTATTTAATCATAATTCCATCTTTCATTGTCACAACAACTTATCGTTGTTTACTTATTAACTTAGTTCTCTTAACTAAGGTCCACTAATAAGTTTCTCTTCCCATGAATATAACTTATGTTGTCCTCATCCGTAGATTTCAGATTCTTCTTCTTATAAATAACTTAATTTACAGTTAAGTACAACTTATCTCCTTACACAAGTTATTCCATTCCCTTTATCGTTTATTATAACCTAAGTAATAATTTTCCACTTGTCCCCAGGACAAGCCTAAACATGTTATTCTAAGCAGATTTCATAATTACAAGTTTACAGATTACTTGATTTATCATTAAGTACAACTTCTTACATTTCATAAACTTTCCCCCTTTTCTCTGCTTATTACAAACAACTAGTTTCAGTTTTCCCCATTTACTTATTACTTAATTTATAATTAAGTGCCACTTATCTCTCACCAGTTATCTCATGTCCTTACTAGTTTATTATAACCTATGTTATAATCTTCACTTGTCTCTAGGACAAGTCTACCTATTATACAACATTCTCATTAATGTAATTTATTTATAATTGGTTATTATCATTCCCCGTTCATTCCATTCCTTTTAACTGTTGTAACTTTCTTTCAATTCCATTTGTTTCCATTAATTACAGTTAATGTTGTTTATCAATCTTGCTATATATATATACATACACACACGCGCGCGCACTAGACCTCTCACAATAAGCCTACATTTGTGGATGCTGGATTTGCTGGGCGGTTCTGGGAAGACTTCTTCCAAAAGTTGACTTAACCTCGTGCCTTAGCACCATTATATGTTTTTATTTATGCACTTAGACCCCTCACGTTAGATTTACCACTTGTAGATGCTGGATATGCCGGGTGGTTCAGGCAGACTTCTATCACAAATGTAATTTAACCTCGTGTCTAAGCACGGTTACAGTTTCTTATTTACTGTAAATTTTCTGTATAATATAGGCATGTATATTCTTTCAATTTTCACTGTAATCTATATTTTTCATGTCATCATATTATGCCTATTTTATGTCATACATTCTTTCTAACATATAATCAATTCTATTCCATCATGTAATCAATTAATCAGATAATTATTCAAATTTAACAATAACATGTGATTGCCAAGTCATGTAATTTTTCTCAATTTCTACCGTTAATGGTCTAGGTACATAAATGTCACAAGTTAACATGGAACTGAAACAACAGTAATCGCTAAGCATATTTTGGCAAATTTTCCAACATATTAATATCTTAGCATATTAATTTTCCAACATGTCATATTCATCACTTTAATCCTTTTAACATATGTTTAAACATTTCAACATACCTTATTTAAACATGTCATAATAACATTTCAATACTTTTAATTATTCTAGCAAATTCACATTGTACAATAACGAGGAATGTTAAACAATAATATATCATTATCTAAAATGATATAACTTAAATCCACTCACCCTATATGCTTTCTCGTTCTTGAATCTGGTCCAGATCTAGCATTCCATGGTTTTCCCCTAATTGGATCAGAAACTAATAGCCATGGATTCATAATTTTTTACTAAAAAAAAGGGAAGAAAGAGAAGAGAATTGAAAATGGACCAGATCTAGGAATTACCTCATTTCGATAAGAGATCTGAACACCCATATACAAACATACGTTCCTTTCCTTCGGATCTGGATTCAGAGTTTTTCCTAAACTAATAATCTTAATTTTCTGAACAGATTTTAGGAGGAAGAGGAATGGCAGAGCTTCTGTGTTGTCTCAGAAATATGAGATTTAGGGTTCGCTCTACAGACTTATTTATAGGTGTTCAACAACATATTTTGTAAAAGAAATAGTCCACGTTTGTTATAGGAGAATCTGCCTAGATCTTTCGTAGGGGGGTCGACCCCCCCTTTATGGGGTCGACCCACGGGTCGACACCCCCCTTATGGGGTCGACCCAAGGGTCGACATCCCCTTGATGGGGTCGACACCCCTCGGAGGGAATTTTCCCGCTCCCCTTTTTCCACGTGAATTTGAACTGTTTTGAGTTTCTAGACTTATTTTTTTCATATATACTCTTATTATGCATATACAAACTATTATTGATGATAAATGTTTAGTTAGTTATGTCATGATTCATTTTCTATGTATGTACGTGGTTAGTGTGTTATGAAAGCCCAGTATATCAACCAACCCATAAACGTAGTTAAAGCAACACTATTTAAATATGTAATTCCCTCTTTTGCAAACCTAAGAAATTGAAATAGAAAATAAATTCAATGGCGTCTGATAACTACATCTCATTTTGTACTTTCTCGTTTTATTAAACAACATGGTATCAGAGCTTTCTTCTTCTTATTCATCGATCTGAGAAATGTATTGCATATCTGCACATTCTTCTTCATCGATCTGCTTTAATTTTCGCGTACGATCTGTGAATCATGGAGGATTCAAAAGGGGTGGATGTAATTACAACGATGCCTAAAATTATGAATCGAAAATTGAATAGTTCAAATTATCAAGACTGGAGTAAAACGATCCAACTATATATCAGAAGCATAGATAAGAATGATCATCTAGTCAGTGAGCCTCCCGTGGCAGATTCGAAAGACAAACGTGATCATGAGTGGCTTCGTGATGACGCATGCCTGTTCCTACAAATCAGAAATTCAGTAGAAAATGAGGTTATTGGATTAATCAATCATTGTGAAACAGTGAAATAGTTAATGTAGTATTAGAGTTCTTATACTCTGGGAAAGGGTATATGACAAGGATGTATGATGTGTGTCGAGCCTTCTACAGAGCTGAGAAGAAAGAAGTGAGTTTACTGAATTACTTTATGGCATTCAAACAAACATATAAGGAGCTTAACCTTCTTTTTCCAATGAGTATAGATATAAAGGTGCAACATAATCAGAGGGAACAAATGGCCATAATGAGCTTTCTTGCAGATCTACCATCCGAATTCGAAGGTTTAAATCTCAAATTCTTGCAAACACAGATCTTACTACCCTGAATAAGGTGTATATTCACCTGTTAAGAACTGAGGTTGGATCAAAGAGTGGCAACTCGAGTGGAAATCCTGGTAATAGTGCAATTGTTGGTACCGTAAATGCAGTGTCACATAATCAGTATAATACATAGCAGCAAAGTCAAACATGGAGACCACAACGACCACCCAATACTCAATCATGGAGGCCACCAAGCTCACCAGGACAATCACAACGATCACAATGGAGACCACCTGTGAATCAGAATAAAATATGTGACTATTGTGAGTGGATTGGCCATGTCATATCTGAATGTAGGAGTTTTCAATGAAATCAGAGGAATACTAATCCATCTAATCTCAAAAGTGTTGAGGACTATCGAAGAGTTTGAAAAGTACTCTAAGTTGCAAAGTACAATGCACAATACTCCATCAGAATCCTCTAATACATCTGCAACTACCTATGTGGCTAACACAAGCATTGGATCCTCAACCTCAAAGTGGATAATCGATTTAGGCGCATCTGATCACATGACAGGTAATCCATATATGTTCACAAGTTTAAAGGAATACTGTAATGACCCAAAAATTCCCCTCGTGGGAAATCGTCGGATACACTAACTTTGGGCATACAACACATCAGAATAAATAACAGAAGATTTTTATAAACATTATAATAATGTTACATCAGAGTACAGAATATCTGAGTACATCGAATAAATAATAGTATAGCGGAAGATTAATTTACAATAAACTTAACACAATGCAGCGGAAGACTATCATTGCACTTGCCACAGCTTTAAGCTTCGATCCAGAATCCTACCTAATAAATAGATATCTGCAAAACAAGACACTCGACTGCCTGTATGGAAAAGAGTGCACCCAAGTTTGCAAAGTGAAACAAACTACGAGTCAGTCATGGGACTGGTATGAGAAATCTTACTTAACTTATCTAATAATAATAAGGCTAATCACAGGACCACGCCGCTAATGCGGAACGGGTTTACTCCATTGGATTGCCAATGCAAGAAATAAAGTAAATCGTTAAACAATGCAATGCGTTTTAGAAAAATGAAACCATGATAAGACTCAAGTCCCATCACACAATGCAACACAAACCAGAGGATAGAGTTTTACCTTATAATGGTCAAAAATGCTTGATACGATAAAAAGGATTTGATATTATTATTACTGTATATATGTATCAAAAAAATTCAATCATAATGTATCAATCAAAGACGACATAGCTACCGTATACAATGTCACCATTCTAGTTATACAATCAAAACCGTATGGTGTTGTATTGGAAGTTGGATTTCCATCATGAACCAAGGCAAGGGATCATCCTTACCGAATTCGAGACAATCTAGCCCATGTCTCAGGATCAGAGCTCGAGTGACCCTTGGATCTTCAAGGTCGGTCTACAAATACTTTAGTGGATTAGTTATGCCTAAACAATATGTTTCCCCGCCCTATGGGGAGTAAATAAAGAGCCACTAGGGACTCAAATCTGAGGCGCCTCATTCCATCATCCACATAAGTAAAATGTATGGGCTCCATACCATGACACCACTTCTAGCTAGAAAGAAACGTATGTCCTCCCTGCAGTCCTCTCCCGATTCTAGTTCATACCGGGGTGTGAGGCTCACGAAGTATCGCTACACAAAGCTATGCTAAATAAAGCTGTGCTTCGATCATCAACCACAAGGTTCTACTTTTCAATAAAAACCTTGATCATTTGCGTCTTAGCATGCCACATTGTCAATCCATACCATACCATTGATTTCTGCCAATATATAACCTCCAAGATCGTACATCTCAGAGAAGGGTGTTAAGCAAGAGAATAAATTCTCCGCCACCAAATAGATATATATTTAGCAGAGATCAACGAATATAGCATAAAGGAATACAACGTCAGACATACCATCCATTTACAAGTCCGTTCTGGGTCTGAATGAAACTGGAGACGCCTTATTCCTCATCCCATATGTCCAATACAGGAGAGAGGTTCTCACATATCCATCGATCTCCAAGTACGTTTGGACGATCACCACTTATTACCTTGTCTTAGGATGCCTCCCAATCAAGACATCGGTAATCATCCAAATGATGTGAAGACCTTTGGTCTTTAACCACCGTCTTCATCTTCAACTTTTAATCGTCGTAGTAATTATTCAGAATGGGTTGAACTCGATCTTTCCAAATAACTTGCGTATTTTATAATCAATAATAAAGTGCTATAAAAACACATCATACGCCTCATTCCAATTTAGAATATTCTTTTAATAAAATATTCACATTATTAGGGAAAGGTTCCCATTAATTTTATCAAAGATAAATTCTTTTAAATTTATTCTTTAATCTTCTTTTTAAAGATTCATTAAAACTCCAATTTGGTTTTAATATCAAAAATCATTACTTTATGATTATTTAACTTTAAGAAATTAATGTTGTCTTTAACTGAGTTAAAGAACCAATGTCATTTAAAACACAGTTCAAGATAAACCCAAAATCATCTTCCATTAAATATGGAATTTTCACAGAAATCAAATCAATATATAATCGATATAAATTTCCGTATCAGACTAATAGTATAAATGGAATAATGGCAAAGCCTTTTAAATTCCATATATAATAATGGTCTTCTTTTATAGAATCTCATCTCGATAATTATTAAATCGAATTCCATTCACTTCCAATTTCTTCTATTAAATTGGAAAACTTTACCTTGGAAAATTTCCATTAAATCTTAATAAAAACATTTATAAATATCAAATCATATCTTCACTGTTAATTGAGTTAAAGAACAAATGTCATTTAAAACACAGTTCACAATAAACCCAATTCACATTTCATTTTATTCCAATTACTAAATATAATTGGAAACTCTAATAATCTTAATTAAAAGATTTATTCTTTTGTTGACTGGGTTTAACAACAGTGTTATTTGAGACACCATTCACAACAAACCCAAAAATCCAATTTCCCTTATTCAATTCCGATTGAATATTCGTTAATTGGAAAACTTCATTAAATCTTAATTTAAAGATTTATTATAGTTAATATGTAGAGACCCGTAACTTCCTCGGTAAGGAAAGAACGAATTACTTTGAGAACAAGGCAAATTCGAACGCAAACAGAAGAACATTTCATTGTTAATTACAACAATTCCATCAGAATACAAGAATATACAGAGTATGAATAAATATTACACATCATAAATTATCAGAGATTACAATAAATTACATAACAGCGGAAAATAATACAATACACAACTAGAAGTAATACACGGATATAGAGCTTTCCGAGTATCGTTCCAGTGTAAATTAGGATCCTGTGAATATAAATCTGCAAAACCAAAACTACTAGCTGTCCGTGTCAAAATAAGGGCACCCAGAGTTTAGGTTAAAACAATAAACTCCAGGTCAGTCATGTGACTGGTGTGAGAACTAAAACACTTATTAATCTTTATTTTAAAGTTAGGTAAATCAAGGGACCACGCCGTATAACACGGAATGGGTTTCCTCCCAAGAATACGAGTGCATAAAACAATAGCGCAATGCTAAATAAAGAACAATGAAGTTATTATAAGACCCAGGTCCCATCACACAATGCAATGCAAACCGGAGGATAGGGTTTTTACCTTATAATAGCCAAGAATGCTTGGTACGTGAAATTTCATGTTTTATTATTACTATAAGTGTATAGTGTCAAAACAATTTCAAATCATAAGTATCAATCATAGACGGCATAAGTGCCCCATACCACTATGTCGCTACACTAGGCTCTACAATCAAAAACCGCAAAGTCCCGTATTGGAAGTTGGATTTCCATCTATGAACCGAGGCAAGGGATCGTCCTCACCGGCTCTAGCTATAACGATAAGGATTTCACCCGATGCTAATCGATCGCTAAACCGACCAAAACCGTTCGAATTCCGCATACGCTAACTCTGGGTATATAACACATCAGAACAAATAACAGAAGACTTTTATAACATCATAATAATGTTACATCAGAGTACAAAATATCAAAGTATATCGAAAATAATACACAGAGGAAGATAAATTTACATAAATGTAATACAATGCACAGCGGAAATATAAACTACACAGCGGAAGACTGTAAATGCCTGGACACAGCTTAAAGCTTCAATCCAGAATCCTGCTCAATACATCTGCAAAATAAAACTACTCGACTGCCCGTGTGGAAAATAGGGGCACCCAAGTTTGCAACGGAAAAGCAAGCTATAGGTCAGTCATGGGACTGGTGTGAGAAACTCTATAGTTAAAATTAACTTATTTAATCATAAGACAAATCACAGGACCACGCCGCTAACGCGGAACAGGTTTACCCCCATGAATGCCAGTGTATAAACAACAATCGGTAATATAGATATGGATCTACTATGCATCAATCAACATGCAATATCCCAATCTGCCCATTTAGATTAATCACCACTTAGATTTTCTAAATCCAATTCAATTTACAGAAATTATTCCTTTGGATTTTATTCCCGATTTCTTATTTCTAATCATTTGAAATACATATCTAACTTTCTATATCAAAGTAGATTTCACTTCGGGATCTCAAATCAAATCATTTGGAAATATGAATTCCAAAACATAACAATGCATACAAACAAGTATGCAACCAAATATCGTGCTCCCCATCGACAAGGCAAAGGGTACGCACCTAGCACCTCGATATATATAAATGTGCACCTACCCCACACAGGAGCAGGCTACACCGACGATGCACCTCCCACACATGGAGAGCATACACCGCCCTCTCACCCATACTTTTAGTCTCAGGGTTACCCGAATCTTTAGCCACATACTAAATCATATCCCGAAGTAGGGAAAATCATTTCACAACATAATAATCACAAGTACTTTCAAAATATAGTACTTCACATTAGTAATTCACACATATGATCAGTCACTATTAATCACACAACCTTTGAGCTCGTACGTCTCAAAGAAGGGTGTCAAGTAAGAGAATAAATTCTCCGCCACAAAACAGATACATCATTAATAGCAACTAATCAAATATGTAATGAACCACAATGTAACACATAATACATTTCAAAATCACTTCGATAATATCGGGTTTAGGCCTCGAAATCCTTTCTGTTTTATAAAACATTTTTATAAAACATTCCTTGTCCAAAATCGGGAATACATTTCTTTTCACTTAAGAAAAATATATCATTTCACAATCGTTCATTAAATTTGAAATGAACACAACATCGCTAAACACCTTATCGTCAAATTGTGAAGTGTTTAACAAGGTTTTAGCACACAGATATCTTTACCCAACCCAATGCTAAATGTAAAAGCGTATTCTGCTTATAAACTGGTCGAGCACCATCCAAACAATCAATCAACCACAATCAATATCAACAACTAAGTAAATTTGGTTTAATCACATCACGTGTTTTGGTAAATTTAATCACCATTCATTTATCCAAATCTAATTAAAGATTTATTCAAACCCCAATTGGTTTCATCTCTAAAATCATTTCATATTGATTGTTCTACTTTTTGGAAATTAATCCTGCTTTTATGTGGGTTAAAGAACTAATGTCATTTAAACACAGTTCACGACAAACCCCAAATCCAATTTGATATTAATCACAAGGCTCTGAATAGAAAATAGTATCGACTTATATTCAACATCAAATTCTTAAACCAACAAATATCGTATTGGAAATAACGATATTAATATATCTTTCAAAATTCCACAACCATATCTGTATAATCACGAGATCCAACATCGAAATATTCCGAAGATAATTTCAATTCAAATCCATTCCAATTCATATATTGGAAATTCTGGTTATTTTTAAAACCATTTCAAATCCAATTTATTTATTTAAAAATAAATAAATTATTATTACAGTTAATAACTAGTTCATTTCGATAAAAAACTATTTTTATCTTTTCAAATATGGGATTTTTCAGCCTAATTCTTTCCAAATCATTAACTATGATTTTACACAAATTATTGATATTTTTAATAATTTTATCAAGGCCCGTACAGTCGATTTCCATCAATGGCCATCGAACTGCACTTACAGCGACCTTTTCCAAATTTGATTTGGACATAATTCCAAATCCAACCGTCAGATTTCAAATTTCTAATATTCATTAGAAAGCTCTTTTCGATACGAACCTAATGGTTCTGGTATCAGGAGAATCCGATGGTCGGATCTCCCGCAACGTCAATTCGAAGTCAATGGTCGAAATTCGCGAACTATCGCGGCGCGGCGCGTTCTATTCAGGCCATTTAATATAAATAATATATATTATATATATTTCGTCGATTTCAATTCAAAACATATTTTATAATCATTTTAAATTTGTTTCAAAAACGATTTCAACTTCATATTCAATTTCAAATCAAAATTGGATTTCCCATATACATGAAAATCTCATACAACTCATATATATGTAAAAAATAATATTTTTAACCAGTCAACATTTATTTCATTCACACTTCATATATATATTATTCACTTCTTATATATATATATAATTCATTTCATATATACTTTATTTTTCATTTCATATATATATATATATATTTCACGTTTCATATATATAATATTTTCACTTTCATATATATAATGTTTTCACGTTCATATATACAATATTTTCACTTTCATATATACAATATTTTCACTTTCATATATACAATGTTTTCACTTTTCATATATACATTGTTTTCACTTTCATATATACAATATTTTCACTTTCATATATACAATGTTTTCACTTTCATATATACAATGTTTTCACTTTTCATATATACATTTCACATTTCATATGTACATAGTTTTCACTTTTCATATATATTTACCATCGCATTTCATATATATACGTTCATTTTTCAATTTATTTCATTTCAAATCACGATCAATTTTCACACAGAATACAATCAAACAAGTCGTCCATGGTCTGTGGACGACGGGGAGCAGTTCATATATGCAGTTATACAATAAATAACTGTACAGAAATTATTTTAGTGAGAAATTCTCACATTGGAATCCACTCCGTCTGTTCTTTAACTGATGATTTCAGAACCATTTGCATTGAAATTTTCTAGAATAAAAATCTAACCTTTTTATTTCTAAAAATCGAATCTTTATATCTTATACTTCATAATAAAAATCGAAACTTTATATTTTATTGTCTAAATAAAAGTAGTAAATCATAATATATATACCACTGATTTTTTTTCTAATCATTTTGAAGTTTATTTACATTAAATAAATAAAGAAGAATAATAAATAAAAGAAAAGAAAACTTACAGTTGAAAATCAGAAGGGGGTTCGTCAGCGCGTCCGAGGAGGGGGAATCGCGTGAGGCGTCACGGCTGGTAAGGGGAGGTGGCAGTTGCGGCGGCGGATCCCAGTGGCTAGGCGGTGGCGGTTTTGGGTGGGATAGGGCTTGGGTTAGCTTGGACGGGGCAAGGAGAAGGGAGGAGTTTCATTAATGGGCGGCGGCGTCGATTGGGTGGGGCGGCGCTGGAGGGGCGGCGCCAGGAACGACGGCGGCCAGGCGATCGAGGGCGGCTCCATCCATTTTTTTTTCTTTTTTTTCTTTTTCTCTGTCGAAATGAACGGGGTGTTGACTAGGTTAGAGAAATGAGGGGGTTTATTTAATTATTTATAAATTTTATTATTTTTAAATTCCAAAAAGCAACTTTTTATTTTGAGCTCGAAATCGAACCCACCTACTATCGTCACTAGCTAATTACCCCCATTTCGAACACAATGGGATATGTATCGTAAGCTGATTCGATCGTTTCGATCAATTTTCATCAAAATCAAAATATAACTCTATATATTGAATTTGAACGCACATTTCAATTTATCGGGGCCACATACGGACTTTAAAAATTCCTGAAAAATATTTTCTAGCTTCATATTGATGATACGGTCCTAATAAAACTAGTTTCGTCGAATTCTGAGACCGTTTGAAAAATGGCCATTTTCCAGTCAATTGAAATCAACTGAAACTGGTCAAACGGGTTTTACTTTGCCACGCTCACATATTGATTCGAAAAATTATGAATTTTGGAATTTAGCAATAACTTGACATCACGGATCCAACAAAAGTGGTTTCGTCGAAAACCGAGGTCGTTTGCAAAATTTCCATTTTTAAGGGCCAGAATTCCATAGCGACTATTCTGAATTTTCAATTGGACATAACTTTTTATCCCCGCTATGAAATTTTGATTTTTCGGATTCGTTGGAAAGATATTCTCAAATAGATTCTAATATTTTTGGTTTCACTAAAATCCGGTTTATTTTGAATCCTGTACATTCATTTGAATTTTGAAATCGAATTTTCAAACTACCGCGCCATTTTCAATTCCTTTTATAATTAAAATAAAATATTTATAATCTATCGACGACCTATATAAATATATACGTTTGAATTCTATTCAAAATAAATTTCTCGTCGTTATTATTTAAAATAATTCATTTTAAATATTTGAAATTCACTAAAATCGCCAAAATAAAAATTTTAAACTGGCGCAGATTTTCCTGGTTGTTACAATCTCCCCTACTTAAAACTTTTCGTCCCCGAAAAGGAACGAAGCCAAAAGTTGTTTAACTAATCAACTCAACTTTCATTATTTTCTTTATGGCTTAAGTTCTTCAACTTTTCAGTTTCTAAGAACTTTTCAAATTTTTCAAAAATTTGGCTAACACCCTAAATTTTTGAAAAAATTTCGCCATAACCTCCCCTGCACCGGACTTACGGTTTGAAAGTTATCCAGAACACATCTTCCTTCGTTCAGCAGGATATGTTCTGGGGGGCAAAATGTTGACCCTCTTTTTAGTCAAAGCAGTCACACAAGGAATTTCTAGTTAACAATATGCTCAAGTATTGGGAACATTGTCAGATGACAGGAAGCGATTTGGTTGAAGTCGCATCACGAACAAAGAATGGCCCGAAACTCCCATCAGACGATCTCTTTTGGACCCGAAATCAGCAATTACGGAGATTAGCTCTGTAACTCTTGTAGCTCTCTAAATCAGCTTCAAGTCGAGCTTCCGTTTGGCTAAAACGGACTTACGGTTTGAAAGTTATGCCCGTTTCCGTGAACGCATGCAGAACCGGAAACTTGGATTTGGAAATTTGGCATCACCCTCAACCGGTTCGGATCGGATGAACTGGGTCGGTTCGGTAAGGAAGACCCGACCCGCCTGAAGTATTCTGCACTGAAGTGCTCCCAATCTTCGGATCGGAGACATCACCTCGGTTCAGATCGGCTAAAGGAAGATCCGACCCGCACAAGGCTCCTTCTACTCGTCAAGCACGCTTGGCTTTGGACACTCCGGTTCGGATCGGATGGAGAACCGAACCGACCCCCTTCGACCTGCTGCTGTACTTCAGAATTGACATATTCATGTGGCACCATTTCCTCCTATTAATCCGGATCGGCTTCCACCTATCCTTGCACGATCTGAAGACCACTTCTTCCATTTTCTCCGAGATGGCCTCTCTACCCTCCACGTGGCCCATCCAAACCGGACCGCTTCTGGGCCTGGAAAGGCCCCTCTACACCTATAAATACACCGTGAGATGGATATTTTAAGGGATCTTTTTTTTTCTCACTAATCATGGCTTCTACCACTACTTCACGCAAGGTTATTGCTCAATAAGAAAGCCAAATTCCACATTATAACACGAGGATTTCGTGTGTAATCTTCCCTTTAATCGCCTCTTCTTTAGTGTAAACACAAGGATTTCATGTATAAACAGCAAGCAAACAGTATTATAATAGCTTCTTAGGATTTAAGAAACTATAAAGTGGACGTATGCTTGGTTTGAGACGAACCACTATAAAAATCTCGTGTGTCCTCTCTTATTTTTACTGTTTTTCTGCATTTATTCTGTGATTGTGAGGTTTTCACATAATATTTGGGCGTTAGTGCCATTTTTTGGTCTAACATTTTTGGTGCGCCAGGAAGGGGGCACGCAACTACTTCAATTTCTAGCTCTAAACAAAGCAGATTATTTGGCTATTGAATCGATGGCTAAGCGAAAGATTTCTCGTGTCGAAGGCGAAGGCACGAGAAACGAGGCAAGCCATGAGGCTTTCTCTCATGGAAATCCTTCAGCATACTTAACCAGAGACGAAATGGATGGCGTTCTCACTTAACTGAGAGCCAAGATGGCAAGGCAAGATGATCTCCTCCGTAAACAACAAGAGATGATCGACCAATTCTTCGCTCGGATGGAAGGAAGACCGAGCAACAATGCATAACTCGCTGGAAACGGCACGGAAATGGATCCAGCAGGGATAACGAACCGGATCGGTTCGGATCCGATCCGAACCGAGGGCCAAACTCCGAATCCGACGCAGATGGAAATGGGGGGCATTCCCCACCGGGTCGGTTCGGACCCAATCCGAACAGCAACCCTACATAAGCTTGGGGGTAGCATCCTCCCCTCTGGAAATCAAGGCTTCGCTCCGGTTCGACCTACATCTGCTCCGATTCGGATAGAACCCACGCGAGTGCAGCAGCACGAAGCAGCTCAGAATGGCAACCAAGCATCGGTTCAGATCGGGCCCCACGAACAGAACCGATTCGGCCTCCATGACCCACAGCATGAGGGCACCTCCGATCCGATTCGAATGGCCTTCCAAGATCCCCGTACTTTTCCGCACTCTTCTGGACTCAACGCTGTGGCCACCAGCTCAGACCTCGGCAGCTTGCAAACGCTCTTTGAACGCGATCGGCTCGCCAATCTCATTGAATGCCTCTCTCGAGGACGCACTTATCAGAATGACATGGATGATGTCAATCTCAATCCATTCACACAGGAAATCAGGAATTCTCGCAATCCCAGAAATTTCAAACTTCCACAATTGGAGCCCTACAACGGCAGGACGGATCCTGCCGTGCATCTCATGCGCTACAAACGACACATGGAAGTTCAATAGGCGTCGGAAAATGTAATGGCAAAGTGCTTCCTTCTCTTTTTGAATGATATAGATGCTATTTGGATTCGGCGGTTGGAATTTGAATCGATCAACAGCTGGAACATGCTGGTTGCTCGCTTCATCGAACAATTTCGGGTCCATATCGCTAGACCCAAGAACGTCATGTCGCTTACTACAGTCAAACAGGGACCTAGAGAAACTTTGCGCTCATTCCTAGAAAGGTTCAGCGTTGCACCAGCATCAGTTGATCGACCTGAGCAATCTATGGTATTGATGGCGGAAGTATTTGGCGTTCTAGACAACTCGGAGTTCAAAAAATCCTTATACCGAGACCCACCATGGAATCTCAGCGAATTCTACCTTGAATCAGATAGATTTCTACATGAAGAAGATGCAATGTCCAAAAAGAAAATTCTCGATGTCAGCATGCTCAGAGACGGAGAACCGTCTGATTCTGAAAAAGGCAAAGGGAAAGTTGCTGTCAAGAATGACTGCAACGCTCAGCCCCGGAGAGGGCCCAGATATGAAAAGTACACCGAACTCAATTCGACCTTGACTGACATCTACGTAAACACAAATGGTGACGTCTCCTATCCAAAGCCTCCCAGGAGGGAGCCATCACAGAGAGAATGCGATTCTAGAAAATACTGCATATTTCATGATATGGACGGTCATGACACAAATGACTGCAGGCATCTTAGAGATCCGATTGAGGAACGGGTTAGACGTGGAGAGCTACTCGAGTATTTGAAACAACCAACAGAGCCTGCACCTGCGCTACCTCCACCTGCTCCCCAGAGAGGGAATGATCCTGGATCAAGATCTCGTGGGCTCATCATCAACTGATATGGATTGGACCACTCTGCATTTTCAGCATTTCTTAGGATTTAAGATATGTCTCTTTGCTTTCTTTAGGTTTTCCGATTGGCTAAATCGGAGTACACACGTTCGGGGTTAGGATTTAGCTTCAAAGCGTGCTCTGCACTCGATGACAAACCAATCAGGATTTGCTTTGGTTTCATACTTTGAATTGAAAAAGGAAGGACTTTCCGAGCATGGATTATGTTTGGCGAATTTAACTGTCTTGTCAGTTTGTGGAAGGATTCTCAATCTTAACTAAAGTATGGCTTATACTTATCTTGGACCCCTAGGCATGGATTATGCCTAGGGACAGACTGTCTTGTCAGGTTTTGGCAAGTGTAGCTCTATCCCGACATGAGTATGGATTGTACTTACTAGGATGCTTTAAGTATGGATTATACTCCGGAACGACGAACGATCTTGTCAGGATTGGGCAAAGGAACTCAATAAAACTTGAGTATGGATTATGCTCAGTTTGAACTTCCTGGTATGGCTTATACCCGGAAGGTTAGGTCCCTCGCCAGGTTTTGGCAGGATGATTCGAACGTCCCTCGAGTATGGTTTATGCTCAAACAAATGCCCAAGCATGGTTTATGCTCAAAAGTGTAATCAGTTTTGTCAGGAGTTGACACACCTTTTTGCTCTCTTTTCTTCATAGGTATGGATTATACTTGCAGTTGGCAGGCCCGACGTGGCCTTGGATTTCTTGGATTATCCAGAACACATATTCCTTCGTTCAACAAGATATGTTCTGAGGGGCAAAATTTTGACCCGCTTTTTAGTCAAAGCAATCACACAGGGAATTTCTAGTTAACAATATGCTCAAGTATTGGGAACATTGTCAAAAGACAGGAAGCGATTTGTTTGAAGTCGCATCACGAACAAAGAATGGCCCGAAACTCCCATCAGACGATCTCTTTTGGACCCGAAATCAGCAACTACAAAGCTAAGCTCTGTAAATCTTGTAGCTTTATGAATCAGCTTCAAGTCGAACTTTCGTTTGGCTAAAACGGACTTACGGTTTGAAAGTTATGCCCGTTTCCGTGAACGCATGCAGAACCGGAAACTTGGATTTGGAAATTTGGCATCACCCTCAACCGGTTCAGATCGGATGAACGGGGTCAGTTCAGTAAGGAAGACCCGACCCGCCTGAAGTATTCTGCACTGAAGTGCTCCCAGTCTTCGGATCGGAGACATCACCTCGGTTCGGATCGGCTAAAGGAAGATCCGACCCGCACAAGGCTCCTTCTACTCGTCAAGCACGCTTGGCTTTGGACACTCCGGTTCGGATCGGATGGAGAACCGAACCAACCCCCTTAGACCTGCTGCTGCACTTCAGAATTGACCTATTCATATGGCGCCATTTCCTCCTATTAATCCGGATCGGCTTCCACCTGTCCTTGCATGATCTGAAGACCACTTCTTCCATTTTCTCCGAGATGGCCTCTCGACCCTCCACGTGGCCCATCCAAGCCAGACCGCTTTTGGGCCTGGCAAGGCCCCTTTATGCCTTTAAATACACCGTGAGATGGATATTTTAAGGGATCTTTTTTGTTCTCAATAATCATGGCTTCTACCACTACTTCACGCAAGGTTATTGCTCAATAAGAAAGCCAAATTCCACATTATAACATGAGGATTTCGTGTATAATCTTCCCTTTAATCTCCTCTTCTTCCGTGTAAACACGAGGATTTCGTGTATAAACAGCAAGCAAACAGTATTGTAATAGCTTCTTAGGATTTAAGAAACTATAAAGTGGACGTAGGCATGGTTTGAGCCGAACCACTATAAAAATCTCGTGTGTCCTCTCTTATTTTTACTGCTTTTTCAGCATTTATTCTGTGATTGTGAGGTTTTCACATAATATTTGGGCGTTAGTGCCATTTTTTGTATAATAGTTAGGTATGTTTTTTTTTGTTGGGGCATTGTACATATGACTGTGGATTGATATGACTGTGGTTCGATTTTTTGTTTATATTATGACGGTACCATTGATAGATGGCTTGACTGTAGATTTTTTGTGGTAGACATGACGTTGGACTAAATGTATATATGTTATTATGATGGTAGACTGTGGTATGTACATATTTATGCATTGTACAATTAGTGGTTTGGGTTTGTGGTTTAATTTGTTGTTTTTGTTGAATTTTCGAGTTAGAATCGGTTTTATTTTGATACTTGCTTAGTATATGGTATATTGCGATTATATACGTTGTAGAGATAATGGTTTGTGTGAGAAATGTAGTTGGAAGGCTAAGTAGCAGCTGAAATACAAAAAAATAGTGCAGTTTCCTCGACGGCTTCCGACAACTTATAGGTTCACAAATCCGTAATAGTTTCAGATGACTTACAACGGTTTATTTGCATGGCATATGCAACGGTTTTTGACAATCTCCAACGGTCGTCAGAAGTCGTCGAAAACAAACTGAAACACCCCACCTCCATTAAGGTCACTCACAAAGGGAATGCCTTAACTTTGGTGGAGAGTTATAGGTACAAGACACAGAAAATTTTACAAGACAGATAAATTTAAGCAGTGGAATCCAAATATGTATTTCATACGTAGTTCAACACAAAAGCATTACATCAAATTGTCTCAAAACAACTTCAAAAACATTACACCATAATTTCTGTCTTGATTATTCAATAACGAAGCATAAACCAAAAAGTAAAAATGCGTAAATCCCCAAGGATCACATCTAATGTCATAGCCAATGCAAGAGAGTCCAAGTCATACATCTACTTTCTTGATGCTTGTAAAGAGTCTGATTAAGATGGAGTATTTCCTCCTTGTGGACGTGAGGGGGGGGGGAGGGAGAAAAGGAAGAAAAGAAGATGAAAGAAAACGGTTCAGATAATAAGTCTGGTAAGTTCAGTGGTTACTAGTATTAAACAAGAAAAGGGGGTCATGACAGTGATAACAGAACATAGGACAATACCCTAATATAAGATAGGAGGGACGTGTGATCGCACCCATTATTAAAGTCTCTACACCTACTTAACCATTGGTTCAACCAGCCCACGTGTTTACAAAAATGATCCCCTTAATGATCGGCTCCTACTCGCACGTATTCAAGTCCAGTGTCCTTCGGCCTCACTTGATTGTAGTCACCTGTGCTGGTCCCACTATGGGATGTATCAGTCCCTCTGGTGGCAACCCGACACGATTCAAGATGCACAGTGTACACTACTGATGCCCAATGCCTGGTTTTTTCACTTCGGAGTACGCGCATGCCCATACTCCATCGGAACCTACACTAGCCCACCAACTGCCGACGTTTTGACCGCTTATGGTTCAGCCCAGTAATCGTGTCCCACCCTGCCTAGTTCAAGGTACCATGATACATCTATGTGGGTTACTGCTGAAATGGCTCCCTGTTACTAGGGTTTTCTAATCAACATGTTTATTTGGTTAAGTGTCCAAGTTCACCTAACCCAGCCCATTCGTTTTAATTAACATGTTGAATCGGTTAAGTGTTTTCCTTATTTACTTAACCCTACTAGTCTTGACTCAGCTTTAATTTATTAAAGCACCAACCACTCACATTAGACAGGTCTTGTTGTGGTCACTGGATATGCCGGTCGGTTCCGGGCAGATTTACCCCACAACTCTGTCTAACCTCGGGTTCTTTTTGGGCTTGATGCACTAACCACCCACATTAGACAGGTCTTGTTGTGGTTACTGGATATGCCAGTCGGTTCCGGGCAGATTTACACCACAACTCAGTCTAACCTCGGGTTAGGCATATTCGTCTTTTCTAAATTCATATTTTTCTACATATGTCAAATTTCCTTTATGTGAATTAAATGTAATTTAATCACGGCATAATTATCCTGTGATTATGCTCAACATAAATGGTATATCAAATATACCATTAAATGAACAAATCTATGCCATGAATTTTCATATTTCCCATCGCTACCCCTATGGAACATATGCGTAAATCACATAAAATGTTGGGCTAGCAAGTTAGCCCAAACCCATAAACAAAAAGGGATAACAAACAGAGAACATGAAATGATCATAAACAGCATACATTTAACTTTTCACATGTAACTTGGCATAGATGTATGTCACTAAACTTTAATCACTTGGGTAAAGGTAAACTTGTGACTAAGTTGAATCTAATGGTCATGTAAACTCGACAAAGGTCTAGCATGAAAGTTTAGCATATAATCACAATTTCAACCTACAACTTGGCATATAATCTTATGTATGTCAAAACATAAGAAAGCTATCATAATCATTTTCTTATCACAATTTAGCATGATGTTAACAACATAAGAGGACTACAATTCCAACTTTACAACATAAATAGATTCAACTTGGCATAGTTCTAAATATTCGTAAATGTAAATCTAACATGTAAACAGGTGATTTAGATCCTAAACTGGCAAATAACCACCAAAATTACAGCGTGACATGTTTTACCATTTTTTTTGGCATAATAAGTTCTTTACTCAATCGTAATGTTGTGCATCACCCAAACATATAGACATGAGATATACAACATGTTCATCGCCATAAGCATATAGACATGAAATATACAACATGTTCATCGCCACAAACATATAGACAAGATTAATTTCCATGATATTTTAAGATAAACGAGAATCAAATCTCATACATAAGAATCGTACTATATTCCAATTACAACATTTCATGATTCAATCGAAAGGAATGTTTAAATCTACGTAACAACTAACTTACAAACTAAAAGAAATTCTTGCGTTCTGAAATTTGAATTCTGAAATTAGAGATGTGCGCCTTTGATGAAGATCATTGAACTAAACTAGTTTTAATTTGATTCTTGATTAAAGTTCTTTAACTCGAAAAGGGTTACGGCTACTCCAAGTCCTCCATTGACGGCATTTCAGTTTTAGGTTTAATTTTCTGTGTGTTTTTAGGTTAGGCATTGAGTTGTTTATATAGAATTTCAGTTTGATTATAGCTATCAGACGAACCTAGGGTTAATCACAGCCACTCTGACCTGATCAGGCCATCCAGAAACCCTAGTGACTCAGCAGTGAGTCAGAAATCGTTAAATTTCAGATCTGGCTGGGGGCCAGGTTGACCCCCGGGTCGACCTCAAGGGGGGAGGTCGACACTAGGGTCGACCCCATGGTCGACCTGCCTTGGTGGGAATTTTTCCGCCCAGCTCGCTTCTGGCTTCTGTTTGAATTTTGAACTTGTTCTTTCGAGCTGTTTGAATTTATTCGAATTTCTGAAACTTCTAACAGCCATAACTTCTTCATACGAAGTCCAATTAACGCAAACTCGGACTCTATCTCAACCAGAATTCCGAGACGAACATAATGGCGTATCCCGTTTCCCTTAGTTTTCACATTTTAAATTAAGTATCGTAGGATTTATTATTATAACGTTAATAGAAAGTACGGGGTGTTACATTCTCCCCTCCTTTTAGGATTTCGTCTCTGAAATCTTCAAGTCGAGAAGAACTTATATCCTACCATCCAATCACCCATCTACTCAACCATCAAACACAGGCGCCCATTATCCTTAAAAGATTTCTAATGCTTCTTGATCATATGCATTGTGTGTGTATATGTCCTTATCTAATGCAAAATCAGGCGGTCTACTGATTCAGTTGACCTCCTTAATGCAAATTATGTCAGTGCCATGAGTCCATTATGAATGCAATTTTTCCTACTCAAAATTTCTTACATGAGTGCAAAACCATTCATACAAATGCAACATCCATATGACAACCCATCGAGTTTTAATCCATAAACCAATACATATATGCATATGCAATATGGAAGTGACTGAGCCGATCTAGTACCTAATGTGTGTGTATATGCATCCACTAGCAACCACTTGCAACCATCAATCATAACATGTTTACATCCAAATAGGTTCCTACCTAAGGATAAAGGATAGGATCAAGGAAATATACTTAAAAAGTTAGATATGAGCATAAACTTGAGGAAAAAGAGATTAAAGATGTACCCTTAAAAAGAAAAGGGTAGGTTGCGCGTATACGGTACTCAGTTTCCCAAGTCGCGTCTTCCTCGGCGTCGCTCCATTGAACTTTGACGAGCTTAACTTTAAGGTTGCGTAGTTTTCTAACCTATGTTCCCAGGATGCGGGTTGGAACTCTTCTCACAGTTGCTTCTTGTTCAACTTCAACTTCTTCTAGCATACTTGGTTCTACCACTTCCACAGACTCGTGTAAGCACTTCCGCAAGTGAGAGACATGAAAGACATTATGAATCCCGGCAGATCTTTCGGACAGCTGTACCCTATAAGCCATCTTCCCAATCTTCTCGATGATAGGGAACGGCCCTACAAATCTTGGTGCTAACTTTCCTACAGATCCAAAGCGAACGACGTTCCTCAAGGGAGATACTTTAAGGAACACCTTGTCTCCAACTTCGAATTCGAGGTCAGTTCTTCTTTTGTCTGCGTAGGACTTCTGTGTATCTTGGGCGGTCTTCATTCTTCTTCGTATCAAGTCTACTTTCTCTGAAGTCTCCCTAATCATGTCCAGTCCAAGTATGAGCTTATCTGTTGAATCCTACCAGCAAGTTCGTGACCTGCACGGTTTTCCATATAAAGCTTCGAAAGGTGCCATGCCTAGGGTGGCTGGGTAGCTATTATTGTAAGCGAATTCCACCAAAGGTAGATGATCCTCCCAAGTACCTCCGAAGTCAATAATGCATAACCTCAAGAGGCCTTCTAATACTCTGTTGACTCTTTCCGTCTGGTCATCAGTTTGAGGGTGATAGGTCGTGCTTAAGCATAACTGTGTGCCTACAGTGTAACAACCCATAAAATCTGAACCAGTTTGAAAATTTTATTTTACTAAATTTTGTTGAAAATTGAGTTCAGATTTAAAATTTCCAATTTCAAAGAGTTTATAAACAATTAAAAATAGTCATTTTTCAAACGACCTCGGTTTTCGACGAAACCACTTTCGTTGGAACCGGAATATCAAATAATTGTTAGGTTAAATTTTCTAGAATTTTTCATATTAATCTGTGACCGTGGCAGATATATGTGTTTTGTAAATTACAATCAATTTCGATCAACTGAAAAATAGCCATTTTTCAAACAGGCTCAGAATCGAACGAAATTAATTTTGTTAGGACCGTATCGTCATCACGAAGCCAAATATATATTTTTTGGATTTTTTCTGAGTTCGTATAGGGCCCCGGTGAATTCATTTACGTGAACAAATTAATTTAATAAAGAGTTTAATTATTAATTTAAATAAAGAAGGCCACAGACAGCCGTTTGGGCTGACTGGACCTGGCCCATTGGGTCAGGAATATGGGTTATTGGCTAGGGACACCCTCTACTGGACTGGAATCGATACGGTTAAGAAGTTTTGGATTTAATTGTAAAATTTCACTAAAAATATTATAAAATGGAAAAAACCAAAACCCTAATCATAGTTACACAGTTCATCATCGTGTATACAACCGCCACCCTCCTAACATGGTCGATTCTTCCTCTTCCAATTTCTCTCATCTCTTAACGAATTAGACCCCAAGCCCTACACCACTTCGAAGAGCTTCTCTCCCTCTTTCACTCATACCCGTAACGCCCCTCCCCTTGACCTGAAACCGCCGCACCAGAGCTCTAAAGTCGACGCCGTTTGACTGCCGCCGGGCCCACGTGGCAACGCTGCACCACCCCCGCATCCTAGCACACGTGCGCCTCTCCTAGCCGCACCACGTCCAACCACCTGCACCTCCTATCGATCATCCAACCGCCTGAAAAGTTGAATTGAAGTTTGGAACAAAAACTGAAGTCTACGGCCTTGATACCTGAGGTGATATAACTGAATTACTAACACTTACAAGCGCTGCAAATCTACGATTTAATTTGTAAAACTCATAACTTATTGACACGACCTCCAAATCTGAAAATTTCAGATTCGTTGGAATGGTGACAGCAAATACTTTGACTTAGAACTGATTGGAACTGTTTCTGAACTCCTAGGAATTTTAGATCGGAACTGAAATAAGGTGAGATATCTGTTTTTAAAATAATTAATTAATCATTTAATTATTTATCGCTAATTGAAAATTCATGGATGGATATCATAAATCAAGTTGTGATGTTCATAATGGAAATTTACCGTTTGTCAGTTTTGGTGATTGTGATGTCATATTGGCTAGATCTAAATCTACAATTAAAATTATCGTAATATGGATTCATGGATTAATTTAGATTTGGATGTGGAATAAAATTTAGATTATATTATTTATTCATGAAATATGAATTGCCATGTTAGTTGAGACCAAAGCGTAGTTTATTTCACATATGGAGATAATGAGTTGGACATGTTGATTAACATCAACCTTAGATTTATTTCATGTATTGAAATGTGTAGTTATAACCTTATGTTGACACTAAAACACTAGTTGTCATCACATGTGGTTAAAAATGTTATGTTAATAGGTCATGTAGTTCTGTTCATATTTTGTAAATAAAATATGTTATTTAGTTAGATTCATATGTTGTTAAATAAAAAATTTCATTTAGTTTGAACATGTGTGGCTAAATAAAAAGGTCATTATATTGATTAAAAACAACATTTTTGATTAAGCAATGTTATATTGGATTGAAAACAACATTTTAGTCAGGAACGTATATTTAGGTTAAAAATAACCTTTTCATTAGAAGGTGTTTATTTAGATTAAAAACATTTTTGTTAGAAAATGTTGATTAGAATAAAATTCACATTTTGTTTAATGTAATGAATAAGAACAAGAAATCATTTTTTTGTTTAATGAAAATTAAAATAACAAAAATTACATTTTTGTTTAAGGTAATAGAAAAGAAAATTCCATTTTCATGTAACAAAATCACAAGAGAAAAGATTACATTTTTATTTAATGAAATAAAAAGGGAAAAGTTACATTCATAGTTAATGTAATCAAAAGTGAAAGGTTTACATTTTTAGTTAATGAAATGATAGAGTAGAAATAGTTACACCTTTTATAATGAAATAAAAAGATAGGAAAACTTACATTTTTATAATGTGAATAAAGGTAGGAATTTACACCATATGTAAATTTACATTATTTTTGATGTAGATGAAATAGGAATTCTCATCGTATGTAAACTTACATTTTTGTAATGTGAATAAAGGTAGGAATTTACACCATATGTAAATTTACATTATTTTTAATGTAAATGAAATAGGAATTCTCATCGTATGTAAAGTTACATTTTTATAATGTGAATAAAGGTAGGAATTTACACCGCATATAAATTTACATTATTTTTAATGTAAATAAAATAGGAATTTACACCGTAGCAAAATTATACATTATTTTAATGTGATTAAAAGTGGGAATCTTAACCGTATGAAAATTTACATTTTTTTTCAATATAAATAAAGTATGAATTTACACGTATCAAATTTACATTTATTTTAAGGTAAATTAAGACAAGATTTACACCGCATGAAATTCACATTATTTTTATGTGTAATTAAAGTATGATATCACACCGTAAAATAAAGAAGTTACCTTTATTTTCATATGTAATTAGGAATGATAACTTACATTGTAAATTAAGGATACACTTTTTCTATGTAATTAGGAACGATAATTTACATAGGAAATTAAAGAACAAAAATTTGACATGTGTTATTTATTACCATTTACATTGTAAAAAAAAGATTTTTCATTATAATTAAAAGGAGGATTTTACGTTGTGATTAAAGAATAGTTGAACGATGGATTACAATTTACATTTTAATGAAGAAATGAAAAGATAAGGGAATGAAAATATACATATGAATGAAGAGTTAAAAGATATATATATATAATTAAAATTAATCGAATCGAGCGCGGTAGTTCGCATTTTGAAATCGTGCCTTTAAACGATTATACCGGAAGATCCGATCGTCGGATTTTCCCAAAACTGAAAACTTTAGGACCGTCTCAGAAAATTCTTTCCAACGATATAAGATACGTTATGATCCAACGGTTAGATTTTGAGGAATGTGAAAATCAAAATTTGTTGAAAGCAGCGCCAGGGTCATCCATTGACCTGAAGCGTCGTTAATTAAAATTTAATTATTTTAAATAATTAAAATAGTAATGAATCGTTAAGAAAAATATTATTAACAAATAAGAAGGATTTTAACTATATATATATATATATGAGGATTATTTGAAAAGTCCGAGTTCTCTCATTCCAAGTAATCAAACGACGTTAATGGAAGTACAAAGATAGTGTATGAAGACTGTAAATCTTCACTCGAATGGACAACGATTGAGGCCTTGATTTGACTTGCTCCTAACTCAAGGGTCATGGTCATTGCCCAAACGTACGTGTTGATTTCACGGGTTTGGCTTTCGCTCAGACCCAGAGCATAAGCTAATAAATGGATTGTGTGTCTGACATCGTACTCTATCAAATATCATGTTATTGATCTTCTGTCGAATGTATGGATGTTTGGTGGCGGAGAATTTATTCTCTTGCTTAACACCCGTTCATATATTTCTTCAAAGGATTGGTAGTGCGATATGGAGTGATGATGTGGCATGCTAAGATGCATAGGATCAAGGTTTTGTTGAAAAGAAGGCCTTGTGGGACGATCAAAGCATAGCCTGTTTAGGCATAGCTTTGTGTATAGCGTGACTTCGCGAGCCTCACACACCGGCGGAGTATAAAACGGGAGAAGGGAATGCAGGGAGAGCAGCACGTTTCTTTCTAGCTAGAAGTGATGATTGGGCTTTAACACGGCCCAACATTTTACTTATGTTGATGATGGAATGAGGCGTCTCGGATGATAGGTCCCATAGGATCGGGAAACGTGTGTTCAGGAATTGCCAATCCACGAAACTGTATGTGTGGACCGGCCCTGCAGGATCCAAGGGTTCACTACGGGGGATCCTGAGACACTAGCTAGAGTGTCTCGAATCGGTAAGGAGCTCCTCCCCAGCCTTGACTCATGATGGAAATCCAAACTTCCAATACGAACCTACGGATTTGATTGTATTACAAGTATGAAAGCATAGTATTATGGTATCTATGTGTCCTAGGATTGATACATTTATTTTGAAATGTTTTTCATACATACCAATAATAATATTAAACTCGTATTTGCCGTATTTAGCATGTTTAATCACTATAAGGTAAAACCCTATCCTCTGGTTTGTGTTGCATTGTGTGATGGGACCTGGGTCTTATGGTGATTCCATTTTTCTCAAAAGCATGACGTTGTTGTACGATTTACTTATGATTTGTTCTGACACTTTTATGCACAGCAGTCCATTAGAGCAAACCCGTTCCGCGTTAGCGGCGTGGTCTTTGGATTTTCCCTATTAATAGTGATTAATTAGTTAAGAATTCTCACACCAGTCCCACGACTGACCCGTTGTTTTTTTCCATCTTTTTGCAAACTCGGGTGCCCTCCTTTCTACACGGGCAGCCAAGTAAACAGGTTTATTCTTCGCTTGGAGTCTTTTCTTTGGAGCTGCTTATTATATTTCTTGGATATTCTTTTGTGGAGAGGTGATGACTTGGAGCTTGAAGACATCTATCATTTGCTGCTATTGCATTTTTCTCTTTTTAATTCCAGACATTAAACTTGGTTCATTTCACGTTGTTTAAGTTGGAGTTGGAACTTATTTCTTTTTCTGCAAACTTGATGTAATAATTTAGAATTCTATGACTGTGGACTTTCTGTGGTTGATGACATTATATTTCGCTGCTATGACGTTGTTACTCTATGAATTTCCTATGCTATGTTGTATCTGTGATATGTATTATTGTATTTATGTTGTATTCCAAATGATTATTCCTTACTTTCATTCCTCGGAAGTTTGGGGTTATCACAGTTGGTATCAGAGCTTTGGTTAAACTTAGCTTTGGAATATAACATATTTATGGTAATTCGTTTACATAGAATCACAATATTCTATGGCGAACATTTCATGTGAATACATAATAGTCAGTCATTCTATCAATATCTCTTTTTCCGTCCTTTTATCTTGATCAATTCTTCAAATCACCATTATAGTTGTTCTGACTCTTTCCTTGATCGTACAGAACTAACTAGAAATGAGTACCGCTGCCGCTAGAGCCGCTAGAGCTAGAGCAAGGAGGCAAAATACTGCTGGAACTGAGGAGGCTACTGTCCAACAACCACCACCACCGCTGCCCTTTGATTTGGATAAGGTGGCAAAGAAGTACAAAAACCTGGGAGGAGTGCCATTCAAGGGTACTGAAACTGTGACACAAGCTCAAGCTTGGCTGAGGAACTGTGAAAAGATTTTTGGAGGATTAGAGCTGGAGGATCATAGGAAAGGATTAGTGGCTTCATGGCTGCTACAAGAGGAAGCTCAAAACCGGTGGGACACAGTCACGGTTGGAGGGATTGTAGATAATATGACTTGGACAAGGTTTAAGGAGCTTTTCAATGACAAATACATTCCAAGGCAGGAGGTAGAAAGACTACATGACGAGTTCGCCAATCTAAAGCAAGGCGACAAGACAATTTCAGAATATGTACGAAGATTTGAAGATCTCTCTTGCTATGCCCCTGAATTGATTCAGGATGACTTTCAGAAGAACAAGAGGTTCATAAATGGGTTTGCGAGGAAGTATATTGATAGAGCCACTGCCCACATCGACCTTTCTCTCAATAGGCTGGTGGAGTTTGCTTGTCGATATGAGGAGAATGATAGGAAGAATTCCCAACAAGACACGGAAAAGAGCTTGGCCAACAATAAGAGGAAGTAAACAGAGAAGAAGACTGAAGGAAGCAATTCTGGAGCTGCTAAGGCGCACGATAAGTCAAAGGTGCAATACTACAACTGCCAGAAGTTTGGACACTACAGCAAGGACTGCATAAATCCAAAGAAGGCCCGAAGCAACGACACCAAGGAATGCTATAATTGCCACAAGAAGGGTCATATCAAGCCAAACTGTCCACTGTTGAAAGGAGCGCAGATTGCACATGTGTATGAGGGGGAAGTGCGCCATCTTCTTCCGCTCCTACTTCTTCTGAAGGAGCAGGTAAGCCTAATGTTTTAGATGGTACCGCTGTTAAAAACATCCCTGTTGCTGCCTGATACGAGTGCATCAAGAAGTTTTATTTCTAGCAACGCGGTCCAGAAATTGAAACTAAAACAAAGAAATCTTAAAGAGCCAATTAATGTTCATAATCCTATAGAAGGCTATATCGTCCTTGATTCGTACTGTCGGGTGCCTATTTCCTACTCTTACTTTCAGTTCCCTTTTGACGTGACCATTATGAATTTTTCTGAATTTGATATCATCCTTGGTCTGGATTGGCTAACAAAATTTGATGCTGAAGTAAGGTGTGCGGATAGAATAGTTGTAATCAAAACAAAGTTTGGAGATATTTTTTCCCTACCTTGCCATGGTTCAAAATCTGATAGAAAGGCATTTTGGTCTTCCCTGGAGATCACCCCCATTTCTATAGAAAATATTCCCATGGTCAAGGATTACGCGGATGTATTTGAAGAAGCAGATAGCCTACCCCCGCGAAGGGAAATCGATTTCAGGATTGATCTCGTTCCAAATGCAAGACCTGTAGTTCATGCTATCAGAAGGATGACTCCTAAAGAAAAGGAAGAATTGCAAACCCAAACTATGTAGCTCCTATGGAAGGGACTCATCTGACCTAACTTTTCTAATTGGGGTGCAGCTGTGGTGTTTGTCCCCAAATCGGATGGTACTCTAAGACTCTGTGTTGATTACCGCGATCTTAACAAACAAACATTGAAGAACAAATACCCCTTGCCCCGCGTAGATAATTTGATGGACCAATTGAATGGAGCCAAGGTGTTTTCGAAGATGGACCAAGCCACATGTTTCCACCAACTCCGCATAGCTGAAGAATGCATACATTTGACCGCCTTCAGAGGTCCTGATACATTCTACGAATGGTTAGTGATGTCGTTCGGTTTATGCAATGCTCCAGCCTACTTTGTTGACTTGATGAATAGGGTCTTCCGAGAGGTCCTAAATAAATTCGTCCTAGTCTTCATTGATGATATTCTAGTCTATTCTAAAACTAAGGAGGAGCATGAAGGGCATTTAAGGGAAGTGTTGGAAATTCTACGACGAAATGTTTTAAAAGCAAAGTTTTCCAAATGCACATTTTGGCAAGAGGAAGTAAAATTCTTGGGCCATGTTGTTTCAAAAGAAGGAATTGCAGTTGACCCAAGTAAAATTGCCGCCATTCGAGATTGGAAGCAGCCCAGTACACCCACTGAAGTAAGAAGCTTCCTAGGATTGGACGGATATTACAGGAAATTTGTCAAAGATTTCGCCAAGTTGTCTAGCCCATTAACAAAGCTTACCAAGAAGCATGCCAAGTTCAATTGGACATCGGATTGTGAGAAGGCATTCCAAAAGCTAAAGGTGAGTTTGACCACTGCTCCCGTACTTACCATCATCGATGGTAACCAAGATTTAAAGGTCTACACTGATGCTTCTCAAAGTGGTGGTCTTGGTGCGGTACTGATGCAAAGGGGCAAAGTTGTTGCATATGCAAGTCATCAATTGAAGCCGCATGAGAAAAATTATTGTGTCCATGACTTAGAGTTGTTGGCCGTAGTCTTTGCTTTAAAAATTTGGAGACATTATCTTTTGGGCGAAAAATTTGAATTATTCACAGACCATCAATCTTTGAAATATCTCTTCGATCAAAAGGATCTGAATTTAAGGCAGAAACGATGGCTAGAATTTCTAGCGGCATACGATCTTGACATCTTATATACGCCGGGGAAAGCCAATGTTGTGGCAGACGCGCTTAGTAGAAAGGACGTCATTGTCGCAAGCCTCATCGTTACCCCTTCCTTGATTAATAAAATTTATGCTCTTCAAAAGGATGATGAATTCATTCAGAGAATGATCAAGAGAATTGAAGCAGGTGAAAACACGAACTTCCAAATATATGGCAAGGGAATTCTTAGATTTCAAGGGCGGATTTGTGTTCCATATATCAAAGACCTCATAAGGGAAGTTTTAGATGAAGGTCACAAATCAAAGCTTTGCATCCACCCCGGTGTGAGCAAAATGTATCAAGACTTAAAGTGCACATTTTGGTGGAGATCTATGAAGAGGGATATATCCATTTATGTGAGTAGATGTCCTACTTGCCAACAAGTGAAAAGTGATCAACAAAAGCTTGCGGGGTTGTTGCAGCCATTGGAAGTTCCAGATTGGAAGTGGGACCAAATCTCCATGGATTTTATAGATGGTCTGCCTCGTACTAGGAAAGGAAATGATAGCATATGGGTGATCGTGGATCGCTTCACAAAATCCGCTCATTTCATACCTGTCAAGTCCACTAGGACTGCTCAAAGTCTGGCGCAAATCTATTTCAAAGAAATCGTCAGGCTACATGGGTAATAAAACTAAATCTTTCCTTTTCATCATAATCTGAATGAAAATTTTCTTTTTCAAAGTAAATAATAATCTTTTGTTTTAAACAGAGTTCCTAGTAGCATTGTTAGCAACCGTGATCCTATCTTTGCTAGCAAATTTTGGGAAGCACTCCAAAATGAGTTGGGAACGAAGTTAAATCTCAGTAACGCATATCACCCTCAGACTGACGGCCAGACTGAGTAGGTGAATCGCATTCTTGAAGATCTATTGCGAGCTTGCATACTCGATTTTGGAGGTTCTTGGGAGGATCACTTGCATTTAGTTGAATTCTCGTATAACAATAGCTATCAAGCAAGTTTGGAAATGTCTCCATTTGAAGCCTTATATGGTAGGCCATGTAGATCGCCAGCGTGTTGGGTTGAAAAAGGAAATCGTCTTGTGTTGGGTCCAGACATGATCCGAGAAGCTTCGGACAAAGTTGACTTTATTAAGAAGCGACTATTGGCTGCCCAAAGTAGACAGAAGAGCTATGCAGATGTAAGAAGACGAGAATTGGCTTTTGAAGTGGGTGACTATGTCTATTTGAAAGTTGCTACAATGCGAGGTGTAATCCATTTTGGAAAGACAGGAAAATTAGCACCTAAATTCATCGGCCCCTTCCCTATTCTTGAAAAGGTTGGCACCCTAGCCTACAGAATTCAGATGCCCGACTGGTTGCCTGGAGTGCACGATGTATTCCATGTATCTCAACTTCGAAGGCATGTCCATGATCTAGATCTGATTATGGAAGAAGCAGCACAACAAGATTGGAGATTACCCCAAGCCTTGCAGTGAGAAGAGAACCACAGAAAATTATTGGCAAAGAGACTAGAGTGCTGAGAAATAAAAGAATCAACCTAGTCAAGGTGCAATGGAGCGGTGATCCTAGAGACTGAACTTGGGAAACTGAAGAGAATATCAAACAAGACTATCCCAAATGCAGAGTGGATATCTCCGATTAGATTTTATTTTGGAGGTACGCTTAAAACATTTTACATTCTCTGTGTTGGTTCCTACTCTTCTATTTTTCTTTTTCCTTTTCGAGGACGAAAAGTTCTTAAGGAGGGGAGATTGTAACAACCCAGAAAATCTGAACTAGTTTGAAAATTTTATTTTACTAAATTTTGTTGAAAATTGAGTTCAGATTTAAAATTTCCAATTTTAGAGAGTTTATAAACAATTAAAAATGGTCATTTTTCAAACGACCTCGGTTTTCGACGAAACCACTTTCGTTGGAACCGGAATATCAAATAATTATTAGGTTGAATTTTCTAGAATTTTTCATATTAATCTGTGACCGTGGCAGAGAGATATGTGTTTTGTAAATTACAATCAATTTCGATCGACTGAAAAATAACCATTTTTCAAACAGGCTCAGAATCAAACGAAATTAATTTTGTTAGGACCGTATCGTCATCAAGAAGCCAAATATATTTTTTTTTGGATTTTTCTGAGTACGTATGGGGCCCCGGTGGATTCATTTACGCGAACAAATTGATTTAATAAAGAGTTTAATTATTAATTTAATAAAACAGACCACAGACAGCCGTTTGGGCTGACGGGACATGGCCCGTTGGGTCCGGAATATGGGCTATTGGCTGGGGACACCCTCTGCTGGACAGGAATCGATACGGTTAAGAAGTTTTGGATTTAATTGTAAAATTACACTAAAAATATTATAAAATGGAAAAAAATCAAAACCCTAATCACAATTACACTTGTAACAACCCGAATTTTACAACGTGTTAAGACAAGAATCAAGGCAGAATTAAATTATAAAATCTGAATCAGGATAAACGGGTTGCGCCATTGCGTTTGTCTCAGAAAAATACGCGAAATAGAGTCCGAAATTTCGTAAATCGGAGTCCGTATGACCCAGTTAAGGCAATGAAGTTTCACGAAAATTCAAATCCGAAAACAGATTTGAAATTCAGCCCAGAAAGAGAAGGCTGGAAAATTCCCGCCAGACCCATAAGGTGTCGACCCCTGGGTCGACCCCCCCCCCAGGGGGTCGACATGGGTGTCGACCCCGGGGTCGACCCCCCTCCAGGGGATCGACATGGGTGTCAACCCCTGGGTCGACTCCCCCTGTAGAACCCCGACCTGGTGCACCTGCTTGTCAGGTTGCCTTGGTTTTGGAGGCTTGTGACGATTTTTGAGGGTTCAGATCTATCCTAGGGTTTATCCTACGGCCTAAACTACTCCTAATCTCTATAAAAAGACCCCTAAGCCTACCCTAAACCCTCACAATTCACTCATGCCACGAAGTGCTGCCCAAATGCCGAGTGATCATGGCCTCCATCTCCAATTCCTAGAGACTATGCATTCAAATCGGATTCAAATCAAAAGGTGCAAACTTGCTACACCAAATCGAGGCTCAATCAACGTTGCTACGGCGATTTCATGACGGTTCTTCATCAAAGGAGTCACCTTTCATCGTCAAGACGATTCATGCGCACCCTCTAAGCCTCGCTATGTAAGTTCTAGCTACTTCTAGATCTAAACGGTAGTTTTAATGATGGCATGGAATAAAACGAGATTAAACTAAGTATGCTAGCCTATATGAACCTTGTCATGCCTCTTTTGCTTGAACCTATGACTTTTGGCTATGCTTAGCGACTAAATCATGTTATTCATGTTATGATTAACCTAGTTTATCTTGCAAGTTTGAATCTTTATCTATGGAATGCTAGCATGAACCTTTGGGAACCATTTGACTTGTGAAACATTGGCAAAGATTGGACTTTAGGGCTTATGCATGTAAATTAACCCAAACCCCTTATGTTATCATGCATGTTTGTGGCCAAATCCCCTTATGATTCTATGCATGTTCGTGGCCAAATCCCCTTATGATACTATGCATGTTTGTGGCCAAATTCCCTTATGATACTATGCATGTTTGTGGCCAAATCCCCTTATGATACTATGCATGTTTGTGGCCAAACTCCCTTATGATACCATGCATATTTGTGGCCAACCCCTTCTTGACATCGTGCATGTTTTGAGGCCATTATGTAGCATAGTATCCTTACTATGTTGACTCGCTTTTACTTGGGTTGTAAAACACGATTTGAGGTAGGATAGACGTGTGTGATTATGACATGAAAATTTGATATGGGATTTCATGAAAATATGACACTCATGATACACCTAAATGGGGACATGACATGTGGGGTAAACATGGGACTTGAAACTAGACACGGGGGTTGTAAGTGTAATATAACACTAGACCAAACATGAAAGTGGCCAACTCGAGGTTGGGTTGAGTTTGTAGCATAAATCTACCCGGACCCGCCCGGCTTAACTAGTGGCTACAAACAATAGGATCCAATGTGAGAAGTTGGTCATGTCGCGCTTAAGACCCGAGGTTAGACTAGGTTGTGGTGTAAAACTACCCGGACCTGCCCGGCTTAACTAGTAACCACAACAAGGTCTAATGTGAGAGGTTGGGAGTGCATTAATTAAATTAATGCCATATGATAAGGTTAAGTAAATTTGACTAATGACACTTAACCGATATGACACGAATGGGTAGGTTAAGTGGGACCGGGCTTGATTTCTTAATGACACTTAACCATACAAGACAATTAGGGGATGGGGTTAAGTAATTTAGACTTAACTAATCTAAACACGGTAATTAGATGGGGTTAAGTAACCTACACTTAACTAATCTAAACACGGTACTTCGATGGGGTTAAATTAAACACTTAACCAATCTAAACTTGGTAATTCAATGAGGTTAAGTAGCCAATACTTAACCAACTTAACAAGATAATTTAATGGGGTTAAGTAACTTATACTTAACCAATTATACATGATGATTTGATGAGGTTAAGTTAACCTATACTTAACCAATCCGACTCGATAATCCGATGAGGTTAAGATAATCTGTGCTTAACCAATCTAACACGATAATCTGATAGGGTTAAGATAAACAAATACTTAACCAATTTGACTTGAGGATTGAATAGGTTTAAGTCATGAGCTTCTTGGTATACTTAACCAACTTGTAGGACTAGGTCTTGGACTTGAATACTTAGCCAAATCTTGACATGATTCGTAGGCAAGTTAAGTCATGAACTTAAATGACAATACTTAACCCATTAGACAAAACCCTAGTTCAGGGGACTAGGTGGAAAACCGGGATTAACAAGGATAACGAGAAAGGAGACTAAGTGGTAAACCTTAGTTTAGGAAACTAAGTAATAATTCTTAGTCAAGAGATTTGGATCAGTTCACAGATAGATGAGTAACCCGATACGGTAGGTCATCGCTTAAATACACGAGGAGGAGCAAATTATCCGACTTGGATAAAGGCTCCAACGAACTGGGTGACGAAGCGGTAGCTTCAGGGGACGTAAGGGTACTCTTGGTATCCCTCGGTGAGGTGGCAGGTGGTCCATGAAACCCGGCCTCACAGAGGTTAAGGTCTGTGATAGAAGAGCCAAGAGTATGCCTTGGTTGCTATGAGAGCGACCTAAAGACTGGGATGGATTAGCGTGGAGTCGACGATACTTGATTTTTCCCTAGATAGCACGTCGCCGACTACCTACCATCTTTAGTCAATCGTGTATGAACGGAAAGGCAGAGAACTCCCAACAGACCATGTTCTTGCTATCGAGGCATGGGTGAGGTTGGCCCATAGGAAAGTGGGGCTATAGTGGGGCCGGGATGTAGTTCTCATACATGATTTTTCTTGGATTGCCTTTCAGTAGTTGAGGGAGGGGTCACGTGGGACCATAGCCACGGGTACAAAAACAGACCTTGATATCTGCATCAGCAGACGACTTAAAGCTCCCGACCGAGTTTCATATTTCTTGATTTGCTCTGGCACGGAACTCGGATGGCACATTGAGATACATGTGCGCATAGACATGGAAAAAGATTCATGAAATACACATGGGGAAAATGGCGTGGTTGACGGGTGGCATAATCCCTAGTGGTCCTAGGTGGCCTAAATCCAAACCGAGACACGGAAATGTTCATTAGGTAGCATAATCCCTAGTGGTCCTAGGTGGCATAAATCCTAAGTGAGCACGCGATAGTTCATGGTAAGAAAACATAACTAGATCAAGGGTAGCAGTCCAAAACAACTTCAAGGATAAAATAGTACTACGTTGAGGTGGTATAGATTTACATGGGGAAGCCCGTACGGCCTACGGCAAAGGACTGAACTTATACATGGAAAGAAACATACGAGTTGGGAAAACCTACATATGCTATATATCAGGTTGACATGGACCATTACATGACATTGGGCAAGGGACATTCATAGTTAACACATGACGCGGGTGGGGACACTAGTACGAGAGGTGCAGAGCAAATATACATGATAGATACCGTGGGATGTTATACATGATAGATACCTTGTGATAGTATACTTGATAGAAACCTGACGATGTGATACCTTGATTCTTGACACCGTAGTTTATCATGATACCTTGGTTTACCTTGTTACAGTAGTTCATCCAGTTATCTTGGTTTAGCTTATCTATCTTGTTGTCATCCTTATGTTTACTTTCAGTTTATGCATGTCATGTTAACTTTACCTGTTTTTATGCTGGAAGTAGATAGGACTTACCAGTCCTTATGACTGACCCCGTTTTCTTTCGCCTCTTTGTCTTCCGTTTCCCCCCAGGTTTTCAGGGAGGAAACACTGTTATTTAGTTCGAACTTCCTCTGCTTGAAGGTCATCATGCATGGCTTGGACTTTTCTTGGCTATGGCTACCTTACTGTTTTATTTGGGGAATAATTTATGAAAAGGTTTTATGCTTCTTTACTATTGCAAGACAGGTTTTGATGTATTCTGATGTAAAAGGCTTTAGACCTTATTTTATAAGGTAATGAGATTTGTTTTACTTCCGTTGTTATATATATATGTTCTGTCTTGTAAATTTCTGTGCATGTTTACCTCGATAATGCTTCACCAAACCTAGTGCATTCCCTTTGTGAGTGACCCTAGCGGAGGTGGGGTGTTACATTTGGTATCAGAGCAGAAGGTTACCAGACTGGGCAAAAGTTTTTAAAACCTTCTAAAAATTATTTGAAAAACCGTTTACAAAGAAGCATTTTTCAAGAAAAGTTTTTAAAGGCTATTCCCCAAAAGCCATTAGCACTATCCTTTGATTCCTTGATTGAAACTCTTTTTCTTTCTTTCCTCCATCTGTAGTCACAGTAGTTCTAACTGTGACTAATCTTTGTCTAGCTACATAGGTGTTTTCCGTATGATGGAGGTGGTTCTCAAGAGACCTGTTGCCGTGGTACAAGGAAGGATAATAAGAGTAAGGATAAAGGACACGAGCTTAAGGATAAGCAACTTGTTGGTATGGCTTAGTCCATCAAGGCGGACAAGGACAAGATCATCGGAGGGGGCAATTGTACGCTCCCATTTCTAGGGTACATAAAAGAGATGGTACCGTTTCTGGTAAAGGTTTAGTCGTTCTTTTCTATCATCCCGTCCAGATTTTCTCTTGATCATCGTATCATTTAAGTCTGCTTGGATAGTTGAGTCTCTGCACCTTAGTACTAGCATGGTAGAGGATCCCAGTTTTTGTCCCAAAAATCTGGTTGGAGAGTTGGTCCATTTCTTCATGACTTGTTTGGATTTGAGAATGACATGTCTCGGCTACGGATGGATTCTAGGGATAAAGTGGTCACCCAACAAGGGGTGCCATTCTCGGTTTTGGAAAGAGGGTAGTTAGACTCTCGACTCACCTTGGTAATACCCTCGAAGTCTCATATAACCTTTTCGGTTCTGTCATGGTTAGTTACCTAGAATCTCAGGATGCAGTTGTTGGTAATCCGTTCGAGTAGAATTCGCCGCTAAGGCGGATGGTTCGTTTCGCTTATGCATGAGTTATGGGAATCACCCTAGTAAGTACTCTTGGCAACATGGATTGGCATCGGCAAACGAGATCCAGAATTCCCTAGTGAATTTTGGAGAGCTTGCATAAGTAAGTGGATTCGTTTGAGCCAAGTATACTAGGGAAAGGATAAGTGAAAGTGGAATAAGAGGCGACAATGAAATGAGTTCTAACTCATATCTTAGAAATAGGAATCTAGGAGCTACGAAATCATGGAGTTAAAAAGATGGTCAAGGCACCGAGGAATTAAGCTCAAGGAAACGCGACTTAGAAGACGTAAGGCTAGACACGCGCATCGTACCTCTTTTAAAGAGTGTATCCTTGATCCCTGGTTTCTCCTGTAGAGCTTGCTCACATGTTATCTTTTGGTGAATATCCTCTCGGTCCTGTTTCTGTCGCAAACCCCGTAGGGAGTTTACCTTGTTTATCTCCTCGATCCTATCGTGAAAACCTTAGGTAGAATCCTATGGATGTAAACATGTATTTGAAACATGTTATGATTGATATGGTTGCAAATGGTTGCAAGTGGTTGCTCGTGGATGCGCGAATACACATTAGATACAAGATTGACGCGGCCACGTTTCATGTTGCATATGCACGAGTATTTATACTTGTTTATGGATGAAATTGAATGGGTTATCATGCGGATGTTGCATATGAATGAATGTTTGTGCTCGCATATAGTACTTATATGACTAGGACTATTTGCATACATGTTGGACTCATGACACTAAACATATTTTGCATTAGAAAGATCATTCAGGCCTGATCATTAGCATTAGCTAAGGAGCATATACACACACGTTTTGCATATGTTCATATGGCATTAGAAATCGTTTAAGGACAATGTTTGCCTGTGGATGATGTTTTGAGTAGATGGATGATGGATGGTAGGATGTGTTCTTCCTAACTTGGAGATTTCGGGGACGAAATCCTTAAAGGAGGGGAGAATGTAACAACCCGAATTTTAACAACGTGTTAAGACAAGAATCAAGGCAGAATTAAATTATAAAATCTGAATCAGGATAAACGGGTTGCGCCATTGCATTTGTCTTGGAAAAATACGCGAAATAGAGTCTGAAATTTCGTAAATCGGAGTCCGTATGACCCAGTTAAGGCCCAACGAAGTTTCACGAAAATTCAAATCCGAAAACAGATTTGAAATTCAGCCCAGAAAGAGAAGGCGGGAAAATTCCCGCCAGACCCATAAGGTGTCGACCCCTGGGTCGACCCCCCCCCCAAGGGGTCGACATGGGTGTCGACCCCTGGGTCGACCCCCACCTGTAGAACCCCGACCTGGTGCACCTGCTTGTCAGGTTGGCTCGGTTTTGGAGGCTTGTGATGATTTTTGAGGGTTCAGATCTATCCTAGGGTTTATCCTACGGCCTAAACTACTCCTAATCTCTATAAAAAGACCCCTAAGCCTACCCTAAACCCTCACAATTCACTCATGCCACGAAGTGCTGCCCAAATGCCGAGTGATCATGGCCTCCATCTCCAATTCCTAGAGACTATGCATTCAAATCGGATTCAAATCAAAAGGTGCAAGCTTGCTACACCAAATCGAGGCTCGATCAACGTTGATACGGCGATTTCATGACGGTTCTTCATCAAAGGAGTCACCTTTCATCGTCAAGATGATTCATGCGCATCCTCTAAGCCTCGCTATGTAAGTTCTAACTACTTCTAGATCTAAACGGTAGTTTTAATGATGGCACGGAATAAAACGAGATTAAACTAAGTATGCAAGCCTATATGAACCTTGTCATGCCTCTTTTGCTTGAACCTATGACTTTTGGCTATTCTTAGCAACTAAATCATGTTATTCATGTTATGATTAACCTAGTTTATCTTGCAAGTTTGAATCTTTATATATGGAATGCTAGCATGAACCTTTGGGAACCATTTGACTTGTGAAACATTGGCAAAGATTGGACTTTAGGGCTTATGCATGTAAATGAACCCAAACCCCTTATGTTATCATGCATGTTTGTGGCCAAATCCCCTTATGATACTATGCATGTTCGTGGCCAAATCCCCTTATGATACTATGCATGTTTGTGGCCAAATTCCCTTATGATACTATGCATGTTCGTGGCCAAATCCCCTTATGATACTATGCATGTTTGTGGCCAAATTCCCTTATGATACGATGCATGTTTGTGGCCAAATTCCCTTATGATACCATGCATATTTGTGGCCAAACCCTTCTTGACATCGTGCATGTTTTGAGGCCATTATGTAGCATAGTATCCTTACTATGTTGAATTGCTTTTACTTGGGTTGTAAAACACGTTTTGGGGTAGGATAGACGAGCGTGATTATGACATGAAAATTTGATATTGGATTTCATGAAAATATGACACTCATGATAGGGACATGACATGTGGGGTAAACATGGGACATGAAACTAGACACGGGGGTTGTAAGTGTAATATAACACTAGACCAAACATGAAAGTGGCCAACTCGAGGTTGGGTTGAGTTTGTAGCATAAATCTACCCGGACCCGCCCGGCTTAACTAGTGGCTACAAACAATAGGATCCAATGTGAGAAGTTGGTCATGTCGCGCTTAAGACCCGAGGTTAGACTAGGTTGTGGTGTAAAACTACCCGGACCCGCCCGGCTTAACTAGTAACTACAACAAGGTCTAATATGAGAGGTTGGGAGTGCATTAATTAAATTAATGCCACATGATAAGGTTAAGTAAATTTGACTAATGACACTTAACCGATATGACACGAATGGGTAGGTTAATTGGGACCGGGCTTGATTTCTTAATGACACTTAACCATACAAGACAATTAGGGGATGGGGTTAAGTAATTTAGACTTAACTAATCTAAACACGGTAATTAGATGGGGTTAAGTAACCTACACTTAACTAATCTAAACACGGTACTTCGATGGGGTTAAATTAAACACTTAACCAATCTAAACTTGGTAATTCAATGAGGTTAAGTAGCCAATACTTAACCAACTTAACAAGATAATTTAATGGGGTTAAGTAACTTATACTTAACCAATTATTCATGATGATTTGATGAGGTTAAGTTAACCTATACTTAACCAATCCGACTCGATAATCCAATGAGGTTAAGATAATCTGTGATTAACCAATCTAACACGATAATCTGATAGGGTTAAGATAAACAAATACTTAACCAATTTGACTTGAGGATTGAATAGGGTTAAGTCATGAGCTTCTTGGTATACTTAACCAACTTGTAGGGCTAGGTCTTGGACTTGAATACTTAGCCAAATCTTGACATGATTCGTAGGCAAGTTAAGTCATGAACTTAAATGACAATACTTAACCCATTAGACAAAACCCTAGTTCAGGGGACTAGGTGGAAAACCGGGATTAACAAGGATAACGAGAAAGGAGACTAAGTGGTAAACCTTAGTTTAGGAAACTAAGTAATAATTCTTAGTCAAGAGATTTGGATCAGTTCACAGATAGATGAGTAACCCGATACGGTAGGTCATCGCTTAAATACACGAGGAGGAGCAAATTATCCGACTTGGATAAAGGCTCCAACGAACTGGGTGACGAAGCGGTAGCTTCAGGGGACGTAAGGGTACTCTTGGTATCCCTCGGTGAGGTGGCAGGTGGTCCATGAAACCCGGCCTCACAGAGGTTAAGGTCTGCGATAGAAAAGCCAAGAGTATGCCTTGGTTGCTATGAGAGCGACCTAAAGACTGGGATGGATTAGCGTGGAGTCGACGATACTTGATTTTTCCCTGGATAGCACGTCGCCGACTACCTACCATCTTTAGTCAATCGTGTATGAACGGAAAGGCAGAGAACTCCCAACAGACCATGTTCTTGCTATCGAGGCATGGGTGAGGTTGGCCCAAAGGAAAGTGGGGCTATAGTGGGGCCGGTATGTAGTTCTCATACATGATTTTTCTTGGATTGCCTTTCAGTAGTTGAGGGAGGGGTCACGTGGGACCATAGCCATGGGTACAAAAACAGACCTTGATATATGCATCAGCAGACGACTTAAAGCTCCCGACCGAGTTCCGCATTTCTTGATTTGCTCTGGCATGGAACTCGGATGGCACATTGAGATACATGTGCGCATAGACATGGAAAACGATTCACGAAATACACGTGGGGCAAAGGGCGTGGTTGACGGGTGGCATAATCCCTAGTGGTCCTAGGTGGCCTGAACCCAAACCGGGACACGGAAATGTTCATTAGGTAGCATAATCCCTAGTGGTCCTAGGTGGCATAAATCCTAAGTGAACACGCGATAGTTCATGGTAAGAAAACATAACTAGATCAAGGGTAGCAGTCCAAAACAACTTCAAGGATAAAATGGTACTACGTTGAGGTGGTATAGATTTACATGGGAAGCCCGTACGGCCTACGGCAAAGGATTGAACTTATACATGGAAGGAAACATACGAGTTGGGAAAACCTACATATGTTATATATCAGGTTGACATGGACCATTACATGACATTGGGCAAGGGACATTCATAGTTAACACATGACGCGGGTGGGGACACTAGTACGAGAGGTGCAGAGCAAATATACATGATAGATACCGTGGGATGTTATACATGATAGATACCTTGTGATAGTATACTTGATAGAAACCTGACGATGTGAAACCTTGATTCTTGACACCATAGTTTATCATGATACCTTGGTTTACCTTGTTACAGTAGTTCATCCAGTTATATTGGTTTAGCTTATCTATCTTGTTGTCATCCTTATGTTTACTTTCAGTTTATGCATGTCATGTTACCTTTACCTGTTTTTATGCTGGAAGTAGATAAGACTTACCAGTCTTTATGACTGACCCCGTTTTCTTTCGCCTCTTTGTCTTCCGTTTCCCCCCAGGTTTTCAGGGAGGAAACACTGTTATTTAGTTCAGACTTCCTCTGCTTGAAGGTCATCATGCATGGCTTGGACTTTTCTTGGCTATGGCTACCTTACTGTTTTATTTGGGGAATAATTTATGAAAAGGTTTTATGCTTCTATACTATTGCAAGACAGGTTTTGATGTATTCTGATGTAAAAGGCTTTAGACCTTATTTTATAAGGTAATGAAATTTGTTTTACTTCCGCTGTTATATATATATGTTCTGTCTTGTAATATTTCTGTGCATGTTTACCTCGATAATGCTTCACCAAACCTAGTACATTCCCTTTGTGAGTGACCCTAGCGGAGGTGGGGAGTTACAACACTATTCATCATCGTGTATACAGCCGCCACCCTCCTAACATTGTCGATTCTTCCTCTTCCAATTTCTCTCCCCTCTCAACGAATTAGACTCCAAGCCCTACACCACTTCGAAGAGCTTCTCTCCCTCTTTCCACCAATACCCGTAACGCCCCTCCCCTTGACCTGAAACCGCCGCACCAGAGCACCAAAGTTGATGTCGTTCGAATGTCGCCGGGCCCACGTGGCAGCGCCACACAACCCCCGCCTCCTGGCACACGTGCGCCTCTCCTAGCCGCACCACGTCCAACCACCTGCACCTCCTATCGATCATCCAACCGCCTGAAAAGTCGAATTGAAGTTTGGAACAAAAACTGAAGTCAACGGCCTTGATACCTGAGGTGATATAACTGAATTACTAGCATTTACAAGTGCTGCAAATCTATGATTTAATTTGTACAACTCATAACTTATTGACACGACCTCCAAATCTGAAAATTTCAGATTCGTTGGAATTGTGACAGCAAATACTTTGACTTAGAACTGATTGGAACTATTTCTGAACTCCTTGGAATTTTAAATCGGAACTGAAATAAGGTGAGATATCTATTTTTAAAATAATTAATTAATCATTTAATTATTTATCGCTAATTGAAAATTTATGAATGGATATCATAAATCAAGTTGTGATGTTCATAATGGAAATTTACCGTTTGTCAATTTTGGTGATTGTGATGTCATATTGGCTAGATCTAAATCTACAATTAAAATTATCATAATATGGATTCATGGATTAATTTAGATTTGGATGTGGAATAAAATTTAGATTATATTATTTATTCATGAAATATGAATTGCCATGTTAGTTGAGACCAAAGCGTAGTTTATTTCACATATGGAGATAATGAGTTGGACATGTTGATTAACATCAACCTTAGATTTATACCATGTATTGAAATGTGGAGTTATAACCTTATGTTGACACTAAAACACTAGTTGTCATCACATGTGGTTAAAAATGTTATGTTAATTGGTCATGTAGTTTTGTTCATATTTTGTAAATAAAATATGTTATTTAGTTAGATTCATATGTTGTTAAATAAAAATGTTCATTTAGTTTGAACATGTGTTGCTAAATAAAAAGGTCATTATATTGATTAAAAACAACATTTTTGATTAAGCAATGTTATATTGGATTGAAAACAACATTTTTGTCAGGAATGTATATTTAGGTTAAAAATAACGTTTTCATTAGAAGGTGTTTATTTAGATTAAAAACATTTTTGTTAGAAAATGTTTATTAGAATAAAATTCACATTTTGTTTAATGTAATGAATAAGAACAAGAAATCATTTTTTTGTTTAATGAAAATTAAAAGAACAAAAATTACATTTTTGTTTAAGGTAATAGAAAATAAAATTCCATTTTCATGTAACAAAATCACAAGAGAAAAGATTACATTTTTATTTAATGAAATAAAAAGGGAAAAGTTACATTCTTAGTTAATGTAATCAAAAGTGAAAGGTTTACATTTTTAGTTAATGAAATGATAGCGTAGAAATAGTTACACCTTTTATAATGAAATAAAAAGATAGGAAAACTTACATTTTTATAATGTGAATAAAGGTAGGAATTTACACCATATGTAAATTTACATTATTTTTAATGTAGATGAAATAGGAATTCTCATCATATGTAAACTTACATTTTATAATGTGAGTAAAGGTAGGAATTTACACCATATGTAAATTTACATTATTTTTAATGTAAATGAAATAGGAATTCTCATCGTATGTAAAGTTACATTTTTATAATGTGAATAAAGGTAAGAATTTACACCGCATGTAAATTTACATTATTTTTAATGTAAATAAAATAGGAATTTACACCGTAGGAAATTTTACATTATTTTAATGTGATTAAAAGTGGGAATCTTAACCGTATGAAAATTTACATTTTTTTTTCAATATAAATAAAGTATGAATTTACACGTATGAAATTTACATTTATTTTAAGGTAAATTAAGACAAAATTTACACCACATGAAATTCACATTATTTTTATGTGTAATTAAAGTATAATATCACATCGTAAAATAAAGAAGTTACCTTTAATTTTCATATGTAATTAGGAATGATAACTTACATTGTAAATTAAGGATACAATTTTTCTATGTAATTAGGAATCATAATTTACATAGGAAATTAAAGAACAAAAATTTGACATGTGTTGTTTATTACCATTTACATTGTAAAAAAGGTTTTTCATTATAATTAAAAGGAGGATTTTACGTTGTGATTAAAGAATAGTTGAACGATGGATTACAATTTACATTTTAATGAAGAAATGAAAAGATAAGGGAATGAAAATATACATATGAATGAAGAGTTAAAAGATTTATATTTATATATATAAATATAATTAAAATTAATCGAATCGAGCGCGGTAGTTCGCATTTTGAAATCGTACCTTTAAACGATTATACCAGAAGATCCGACCGTCGGATTTTTCCAAAACTGAAAACATTAGGACCGTCTCGGAAAATTCTTTCCAACGATATAAGATACGTTATGATCCAACAGTTAGATTTTGAGGAATGTGAAAATCAAAATTTGTTGAAAGTAGCGCCAGAGTCATCCATTGACCTGAAGCGTCGTTAATTAAATTTTAATTATTTTAAATAATTAAAATAGGAATGAATCATTAAGAAAAATGTTATTAACGAATAAGAAGGATTTTAACTATATATATATACGAGGATTATTTGGAAGTCCGAGTTCTCTCATTCCAAGTAATCAAACGACATTAATGGAAGTACAAAGATGGCTATGAAGACCGTAAATCTTCCCTCGAATGGGCAACGATCGAGGCCCTGATTTGACTTGCTCCTAACTCAAGGGTCATGGTCATTGCCCAAACGTACGTGTTGATTTCACGGGTTTGGCTTTCGCTCAGACCCAGAGCATAAGCTAATAAATGGATTGTGTGTCTAACATCGTACTCAATCAAATATCATGTTATTGATCTTCTGTCGAATGTATGGATGTTTGGTGGCGGAGAATTTATTCTCTTGCTTAACACTCGTTCATATATTTCTTCAAAGGATTGGTAGTGCGATATGGAGTGATGATGTGGCATGCTAAGATGCATAGGATCAAGGTTTTGTTGAAAAGCAGGCCTTGTGGGAAGATCAAAGCATAGCCTATTTAGGCATAGCTTTGTGTATAGCATGACTTCACGAGCCTCACACACCGGCGGAGTCTAAAACGGGAGAAGGGAACGCAGGGAGAGCAGCACGTTTCTTTCTAGCTAGAAGTGGTGATTGGGCTTTAACATGGCCCAACATTTTACTTATGTGGATGATGGAATGAGGCGCCTCGGATGATAGGTCCTATAGGATCGGGAAACGTGTATTCAGGAATTACCAATACACGAAGCTGTATGTGTGGATCGGCCCTGCAGGATCCAAGGGTTCACTGCGGGGGATCCTGAGACACTAGCTAGAGTGTCTCGAATCGGTAAGGAGCTCCTCCCTAGCCTTGACTCATGATGGAAATCCAAACTTCCAATACGAACCTACGGATTTGATTGTATTACTAGTATGGAAGCATAGTATTATGGTATCTATGTGTCCTAGGATTGATACATTTATTTTGAAATGTTTTTCATACATACTAATAATAATATTAAACTCGTATTTGTCGTATTTAGCATGTTTAATCACTATAAGGTAAAACCCCATCCTCTGGTTTGTGTTGCATTGTGTGATGGGACCTGGGTCTTATGGTGATTCCATTTTTCTCAAAAGCATGATGTTGTTGTATGATTTACTTATGATTTGTTATGACACTTTTATGCACGGCAGTCCATTAGAGCAAACCCGTTCCGCGTTAGCGGCGTGGTCTTTGGATTTGCCCTATTAATAGTGGTTAATTAGTTAAGAATCCTCACACTAGTCCCACGACTGACCCGTTGTTTGTTTCCACCTTTTTGCAAACTCGGGTGGCCTCCTTTCTACACGGGCAGCCAAGTAAACAGGTTTATTCTTCGCTTGAAGTCTTTTCTTTGGAGTTGCTTATTATCTTTCTTGGATTTGCTTTTGTGGAGAGGTGATGACTTGGAGCTTGAATACATCTATCATTTGCTGCTATTGCATTTTTCTCTTTTTAATTCCAGACATTAAACTTGGTTCATTTCACGTTGTTTAAGTTGGAGTTGGAACTTATTTCTTTTTCTGCAAACTTGATGTAATAATTTATAATTCTATGACTGTGAACTTTCTGTGGTTGATGACATTATATTTCCGCTGTTATGATGTTGTTACTCTATGAATTTCCTATGCTATGTTGTATCTGTGATATGTATTATTGTATTTATGTTGTATTCCAAATGATTATTCCTTACTTTCATTCTGTGGAAGTTTGGGGTTATCACATACAGCCTCTTGTAAACTATTCCAAAACTCGCTAGTGAAGATAGGGTCTCGATCACTCACTATGCTGGAGGGTATCCCATGGAGTCGAACTATCTCCTTAAGATATATGGATGCTAGAGATGAGGCAGTCCTTTTACTCTTGACAGGTATAAAGTGGGCGCTTTTTGTAATCCTGTCCACTATTACCCAAATGCTAGTATCGCCCCTTCTTGACCTAGGCAACCCATCTACAAAGTCCATTGAGATGTTATCCCATTTCCACTGTGGGATCTCTAGAAGATGGAGCAGACCACCAGGCTTCTTCTGCTCCGCCTTGACTTGTTGGCATATTAAACATTTAGAAACAAATTCAGCTACGTCTTTCTTCATGCCATTTCAAAAGAAAACTCTTTTGATATCTTTATACATTTTGCCTCCCCCTGGGTGTATGGTCAGCTTGGAATGGTGTGCTTCTTCTAGAACCGTCTTTACCAAGCCCCTTGCCTGTGGGACACATAGCCTTCCATCTTGTCTCAACCAGCCCTTGGCATCAATAAAGTATCTATTGAGGTGACTAGATGTCTCAACCCTAATTAATTTGTCCATTACTTTGGCTAGCCGAGGGTGTTCTCTTTGCACGGCTCCGACTGAGTCTAATAAAGTTGGTCGCACTTCTAATGTTGCTAGCAAGCCGTGTACAAAGTCAGTGGAGGGTCTGAAGTTAAAGCTTGCGATGAACTCCAAGCTTTGCCTTTCCACAAAGAGAGGGCTTAAGGTTAGCTTCGTTCTGCTTAAGGCGTCTGCTACTTCATTGCCCTTGCCAGGCGTGTAGGAAATCTCAAAATCGTACGAGGCAAGAAACTCCATCCATCTTTGCTGCCTCAAGTTGATATCTTTCTACGAGAATAGGTATTTCAACGATTTATGGTTAGTATACAGTTCAAATTTCTCACCTAGAAGATAATGGTGCCAAGACTTAAGCGCAAAAACGATGGCGGCCAACTCTAGGTCGTGGGTCGAGTAGTTTTTCTCATGTACTTTCAACTGTCTTCCAACATAAGCCACTACCTTCCCTTCTTACATCAGAACAATGCCTAGTCCCGTTCCGCATACATCTGTGTATACTGTGAACATCTTGCTTCCATCAGGCAATTTTAGAACTGGGGCCGTTGTTAGAGCCCTTTTCAAACGTTGGAAAGCAATATCGCAATCCAAGTCCCAATTGAAAGCTAGGTTCTTCTTTGTCAATCTTGCTAGAGGAGAAGAGATTTTTGCAAAATCTTTGATGAACTTTCGATAAAAGCCTGCTAGCCGGAAAAAGCTTCGGACTTCGATTGCGTTTCGAGGTACCTTCCAATCTTGCACAGCAACCACTTTTGCGGGGTCCACAGCTATCCCCTCTTTGGACACCACATGTCCAAGGAACATAACTTCTTCTCTCCAGAAATGGCATTTGGAGAACTTCGCCTTCAACTAATGTACACGGAGAGTATCCATGACTTGTTTTAGATGCTGAGCATGCTCTTCCTCATTCTTTGAGAAGATCAAAATATCGTCTACGAAGACCACCACAAACTTATTGAGGAAATCTCGGAACACCCTGCTCATTAAATCAACGAACTAAGCGGGTGCGTTTGTCAAGCCGAAAGGCATGATAAGCCACTCGAAGAAACCATCGGGAGTTCTGAATGCGGTCTTATCAATGCTGTCTTCAGCCACTCTTAGCTGATGAAACCCGGTAGCTAAATCTAATTGGGAGAAAACCGATGCACCTACAAGCTGATCAAACAAATCATCTATTCTTGGAAGTGGGTGTCTATTCTTCTTGGTCAGCTTGTTTAGCTCCCTATAATCAACGCACAGGCGAAGCGAACCATCAGCTTTGGTTGCGAACACTACCGGAGCACCCCATTCAGAAATACTCCGTCTTGTGAACCCCTTTTCAAGCAGCTCTTTGATTTTCTTGCTGAGCTCCTTTCTCTTTCTTGGGGCCATGTGCCTAACGGGTAAAGCAACGGGCTTTGCATTATCAACGAGGTATATGCAGAAGTCTATCTCCCGCTTCGGAGGTAAGCCCTTTACCTCTTCAAACATATTCGAATATTCACGGACTATTAATACAGACTGCAAGTTCTCGACAGACGCATCAAGTGATTTTAGATAACTAAGCATGATGGAGTTCATGGGATTACAAGAAATTTTGAGAGTGTTACCGAGGCGAGTCATGAGTCTAACCACTTTCTTTTCACAATCGAGGACGGCACCATTACTGGATAGCCAGTCCATGCCTAGAATCAACCCATAGCCCGTGAAGCCTAAAACAAAGGCATTGCATCTAAACCCAACGCTTAGTATAGATATTTTCAAATCCAAACAAACCATTGACAAATAATATGAGCCCCCAATTGGATTTGAAACAACCAAGGGATCCTCTACTATACTGGTGTCTAGGTGCAGAGATTCAACTAAATCAGCGGATACAAATGAGTACGATGCACCAGAATCAAACAATGTACGAACAGGATGATCAAAAAGATAGACTAAACTTTCGACATAAATATTTCTACCTCGTTCTTGCGGAGGTGCCGTGAGGCTCCAGAAGATGGTCCAGCTCCTTGCCCTTGCTTCCTTGGGTAGGCCCTAGCCATGTGTCATGTCTCACCACAGTGGAAACAGCCACCCATCTTCCTTTTCTTCTTCCTGCAGTCTTTGACCAGATGTCCAGGAATGACACAGAAATTACACTTTCTCTTTTCATGGGGTTTGTTTTTCTTCCCGCCTTTCTTTGGATCAGCCTTCTTGTTCTGTGACCCTTCCCCTTCTTATCTTGAGGCACTTCTGCTTTTGCATCATTCTTGCCCTTGTCTTCCTCATTTAAGAGTGCCATGTCCACTAACCATTCGTAAGTAGCCCCCATAGGTATGTGGGTCATAGCCAAACTGTGAAGTGGCTCATTCAATCCCCTGACAAAACGGAGAGCCTTCTTATGAGGAGTATTCACTAAGTCAAGTCCAAACCGGGCCAGCTGATTGAACTGATTGACGTACTCCTTGACCGTCATACTTCCTTGCTTAAGAGATAAGAATTTTTCCAGCTGTAAACTTCCTTTAGCTTGTGAGAGGAATTTCATCTCAAACCTTATCCTGAAATCCATCCATGTGTCAACAGGTCTTTCAGCGTTAGTGAATTCCCACTAATAGGAAGCTTCGTCTTTGAGCAACCATCATGCCAACTGTACCTTCTGCCTATCGTCCACCTCGAAGATAACGAACAGATCCTCAGTTTCTTTGAGCCAATTCCTCGCTTCTACGAATGATTCAGTTCCCTTGAAATCCTTTCCACCCATGGCTCTAAAATCTCTACAGATCTTTGAGAAAGCATTTGCACGAGGAGGAGGAGGAACCGCTGCAGCTGGAGGAGGAATATCTGCTGGGCCTGCGTCGTTGGCCCTAGCCTCTAAGTACCTCCTGAACCAGCCAGGTATTGGCACACCCTCTGGAAGTTTAAGATTCCCAAACATGCTAAAACGAAAAAGAAAAGATTCAAAACGAAGGATAGAAAAATAGTGCATATGGCTCTAGGGATTATGCCTTTTTAAATTAAAAACAACATTTTTCCATGTAAAATGCTTCTTTATATTTCTTTTTTGAAAGATAGATTTTCAAAAATTCTTATCTAATTTGGTAAACCTTTGCTCTGATACTAAGTGAAACACCCCACCTCCATTAACGTCACTCACAAAGAGAATGCCTTAACTTTGGTGGAGAGTTATAGGTACAAGGCACAGAAAAATTTACAAGACAGATAAATTTAAGCAACGGAATCGAAATATTTATTTCATACGTAGTTCAACACAAAAGCATTACATCAAATTGTCTCAAAACAACTTCAAAAACATTACACCATAATTTCTGTCTTGATTATTCAATAAAGAAGCATAAACCAAAAAGTAAAAATGCATAAATCTCCAAGGATCATATCCAATGCCATAGCCAATGCAAGAGAGTCCAAGTCATACATCTACTTTCTTGAAGCTTATAAAGAGTCTGATTAAGCTGAAGTATTTCCTCCCTGTGGACCTGAGGGGGGAATGGAAGAAAAGAAGACGAAAGAAAACGGGTCAGATAATAAGTCTGGTAAGTTCAGTGGTTACTAGTATTAAACAAGAAAAGGGGGTCATGACAGTGATAACAGAACATAGGACAATAACCTAATATAAGATAGGAGGGACGTGTGATCGCATCCATTACTAAATTCTCTACACCTACTTAACCATTGGTTAAACCAGCCCACGTGTTTACAACAAACGATCCCCTTAATGGTCGGCTCCTATTCGCATGTATTCATGTCCTGTGTCCTTCGGCCCCGCTTGATTGTAGTCGCCTGTGCTGGTCCCACCATGGGGTGTATCAGTCCCTCTGGTGGCAACCCGACATGATTCAAGATGCATAGTGTACACTACTAATGCCCAGTGCCTGATTTTTCCACTCCGGAGTACGTGCACGCCCATACTCCGTTGGAACCTACACTGGCCCACCAACCGCCGACGTTTTGACCGCTTATAGTTCAGCCCAGTAATCGTGCCTCACCCTGCCTAGTTCAGGGTACCATGATACATCTATGTGGGTTACTGCTGAAATGGGTCCCCGTTACTAGGGTTTTCTAATCAACATGTTTATTTGGTTAAGTGTCCAAGTTTACCTAACCCAGCCATTCGTTTTAATTAACATGTTGAATCGGTTAAGTGTTTTCCTAATTTACTTAACCCTACCAGTCTTGACTCAGCTTTAATTTATTAAAGCACCAACCACTCACATTAAAGAGGTCTTGTTGTGTTCACTGGATATGCCGGTCGGTTCCGGGCAAATTTACAACATAACTCAGTCTAACCTCGGGTTCTTTTTGGGCTTGATGCACTAACCACCCACATTAGACAGGTCTTGTTGTGGTTACTGGATATGCCGGTCAGTTCCAGGCAGATTTACACCACAACTCAGTCTAACCTCGGGTTAGGCATATTTGTCTTTTCTAAATTCATATTTTTCTACATATGTCAAATTTCCTTTATGTGAATTAAATTTAATTTAATCACGGCATAATTATCTTATGATTATGCTCAACATAAATGGTATATCAAATATACCATTAAATGAACAAATCTATGCCATGAATTTTCATATTTCCCATCGCTACCCCCATGGAACGTATGCGTAAATCTCATAAAATGTTGGGCTAGCAAGTGAGCCCAAACCTATAAACAAAAAGGGGTAACAAACAAAGAACATGAAATGATCATAAACAACACACATTTAACTTTTCACATGTAACTTGGCATAGATGTATGTCACTAAACTTTAATCACTTGGGTAAAGGTGAACTTGTGACTAAGTTGAATCTAATGGTCATGTAAACTCGACAAAGGTCTAGCATGAAAGTTTAGCATATAATCACAGTTTCAACCTACAACTTGGCATATAATTTTATGTATGCCAAAACATAAGAAAGCTATCATAATCATTTTCTTATCACAATTTAGCATGATGTTAACAACATAAGAGGACTACAATTCCACTTTTACAACATAAATAGATTCAACTTGGCATAGTTCTAAATATTCATAAATGTAAATCTAACATGTAAACAGGTGATTTAGATCCTAAACTTTCAAATAACCACCAAAATTATAGCATGACATGTTTTACCATTTTGTTGGCATAATAAGTTCTTTACTCAATCGTAATAACATATAATGTTGTGCATCACCCAAACATATAGACATGAGATATAATACATGTTCATCGCTATAAGCATATAGACATGAAATATACAACATGTTCATCGCCACAAACATATAGACAAGATTAATTTCCATGATATTTTAAGATAAACGAGAATCAAATCTCATACATAAGCATCGTACTATATTCCAATTACAACGTGTCATGATTCAATCGAAAGGAATGTTTAAATCTGCGTAACAACTAACTTACAAACTAAAAGAAATTCTTGCGTTCTGAAATTTGAATTCTGAAATTGGAGATGCGCGCCTTTGATTAAGATAGCTGAACTAAACTAGTTTTAATTTGAATCTTGATTCAAGTTCTTTAACTCATCTTTTGAATTGAAAAGGGTGAAGGCTACTCCAAGTCCTCCATGGACGGCATTTCAGTTCTAGGTTTAATTTTCTGTGTGTTTTTAGCTTAGGCGTTGAGTTGTTTATATAGAATTTCAGTTTGATTATAACCGTCAGATGAACCTAGGGTTAATCACAGCCACTCAGACCTGATCAGGCCCATCCAGAAACCCTAATGACTTAGCAGTGAGTCATAAATCGTTCAAATATCAGATCTGACTGGGGGCCAGGTCGACCCCCGGGTCGACCTCAGGGTGGGTGGTCGACACTAGGGTCGACCCCCTGGTCGACTTGCCTGGGTGGGAATTTTCCTGCCCAGCTCGCTTCTGGCTTCTGTTTGAATTTTGAACTTGTTCTTTCGAGCTGTTTGAATTTATTCGAATTTCTGAAACTTCTAACAGCCATAACTTCTTCATACGAAGTCCAATTCACGCATACTCGGACTCGATCTCAGCCATAATTCCGAGATGAACACAATGGCATAGCCCGTTTCCCTTAATTTTCACCTTTTAAATTAAGTATCATAGGATTTATGATTATAACGTTAATAGAAAGTATGGGGTGTTACACTAACGCCAACCGTTTTAAGCCGTAGGAAATACAAACGACGGGCTGTGTCGATAGCCATAGGAAACTCTTTTTTTTTTACCCAAGCATAAGAATCAATAGAGAAAATGATAAGCTAACAGAAAAGGAATTATCGGAATAAAATATGCTTTAAATTTTTTGATAAATGTGTAAAAATAGCAAAAACTACTGAAATTACATAGTTATCTTAGTAAAATTTGTAATTAGAAAGGAAGGAGTATGCATTTTTATTAATCAATATAAATTACCTTCCACATAAAATTATATTTAGAATCTTAAATAATAAGTACATGATATTTAATTACAAATATTTTGAATTCCCAAATTTACTAATATTAACGAAAATATTTTGAATTCTCATCACTGTAATTAGTATATTTAATTACAAATATTTAGAATTCTCTTTTTGGGTTTACTAAGATAATAAACATTGTTTTATGTACATTCATCTATTATATTAAATATTTTATTAAGATAATGATTATGATTCTAAATAAGAATCAGTAAATTTTCTACGCATAATTGAGGAAAGCTTGAATTTTTGAACCAAGAAACAAGTTTAAATGCAATTCCAAAAATTTGTGAAAGCGGCCTGGATCAGATGAAGGAAATCTGATGATTCTTGGCGTGGATTTGTGATCAAATAAGTGGAAAGAATAGTAAGTGTTGGAAAAGATGAACAGATGCAAGAAAACTTGCCATATTCAAATAAAGAAAATTTCTCCGACAAACTGCCATCATTTGCAACCTCGTTACAGATGATGATACCTCGTTGATGCGATGACTTGACATCAACTATGTGTCATTAGACATGTTTCTCTGGTCCGATACTAGAATATGAATTCATGTTGTATTTCATGTTTACTGTATTAATGAATTAAAGTTTGTGTTAAGAGAATTGAAACTGAACGTTTATTCATGTATCGATAATTATACAGAAGAGAAGTAACTGGCTTTATATAGCCGCACATTTACAAACAGGGTAATGGGTATTTTTTTTGTTTTGAATTTGTTCAGGAGGGAATCCGACCGGAGTTGTAAAACCCTCCCTAGTGCCCGAATATCAAATTGTAAAACATATAACATATTTTGAATCTGACTATATTCATTTTTTAACTCGCATTACATGAGGAAGTAACCATGGTATCCTCACATGCATAAAATTTTCGGTATGGTTTTATAAGCCACTTTAAAATATGCAGTAACATATGTTATATGTGGCTAATCTATAGTCTGAATCCAAGCAGAGATAAGCTTACCAAATATACGTAGCATACAACAAATTAATTAAAGCAATGAACGAAAGTTGTAGAAGTCCAGTACTTTACTTATTCATTCTAGAAAAAACACAACAATAATTGCAAAATAAAATATTATTATGCAGTCATATCCAAATCTAATTTTCAAGAAAATTTAATCTTCCAATAATAACTAATGAATAAGAGACAGATAGGAAAATATCATGTCTATTAGCAAAAGACATCAAAGAATGGTCACTCTTCAAAAAGCATGCCAAATTGCAAGAACATGGACAATTTCCACTTTAAAAAGCATTCGCATTTGTACAAAAAACACATACATATAGGTTTGTGTATTCATCTCCTTTTTTCACTTGTCCAAATAATTCACTGTAACTTACATTTCTCCAAAATTATATTCTTCGTTATGACTGGAAGGAGTAATTTAACTGACAAAACATCTTGTAAATTTAATTACATATTATGAAGCAAATTATCAGAAGTCATAGAATGTCACATATTCCCATTGAAATATATTTTTAAAAAATAATTATTATGAAATAACTTGAAAGAAAACAATAACCTGAAAAGAGAGCCAACAATCTACTTGATCTTCTTCTTGAGCCGCAACTGGCTGCTGTATCCGCACTTTTCACTTGTAATAAAAACAACCTTAGAGTGGAGTATTGCATGGCACTTGCTGCCTTCCGAATTATACGTCATTGCAAGAGACATAAGGGTAGGTTTAAAATTTCAACGTTCCAACCTAAATGCCAAATGCAGAGGTGACTCTTTCTGAATTTTATAATGGGTCAAAGTCCAACCATCCTCATGATGCCTTTTGTTAAAGATCATCCTTTGCTGATTTTTTTGGGGGGGGGGGGAGGGGGAAGGGGGTGGTGGTTCTTTTTTATTTTAAATTTCGGCCTTGACATTATCAATCATGCTAGAGCATTTGCCTTCAATAGTAACTATTTTCTCGATTAGGAAGCTCAAGAAGACCTGCATTTTTTATTAAGGATGAATTATATTCTTATTTGTACACCAAAGGTATTACTGCAATAAACCAAATATAGAATGTAACATGATATTATGTTTCCAGCATCAACCTAAGGGCCTTTTGAAATATAAATCAGACCTTGCACACAAAAGTTGCTTCTAATATAATGTGAATTCTAACATTTCAAAAAAAAACATTTTAATATTATTAGCTGTGGATTTCAGTGAGATTTGAAATTTTAAAACATAAGAACATAGTAGAAAAAAAAACTATATAGTTCAACTGAGTATGCATTTCACATATATACATCGCTAAATGAACTTTCAAGATAATGTACTTAGACTGTAGTTTTACCAAAATTTCTAACTATCATACTATTCCACAGAATATCACAATAAAAATAAAAGTGTGAACACGAATCCAATTATATAACATGATGAATTCTATGCACATTTAACATTTTATCTGTGATGGCCGGCAAATCCATACCATCTGAGTTGACTAAAACAACACACATCTAACCCAAATTGCTAGAAATATGAATCACTAGGGTTAAAGAAAAAGAAACAGATAGAAGATATAACAAAAGAGAACATCAGAATCTCACAGTAAAACTGAACAAAATATAATATATTGAATAACTTTTTGAAATACAAAGCTGTATTGTATGTACATACCATATCAGAGTACAACACATATTCATCTTATCGAAAAAAACTCTAAATAATTAACGGTGAAGCCTCCTGCTTCAAGCTACTCCAAGTATACCTGTAAAAGCCTGAAACATTTGATTGCCCTACAAATTTGTGTTGGAGAATGGAGTTTTGATGACAACAACCTTATTTCAATTATCATTGATTAAAAAATATATAATAACATCTCTATCTAGAATATATATAAATATATATATATATATATATATACACACACACCCATATATGCAGGATTTGTATACAGGACTTAAATACTAAAGACTATATAGTTTTAATGTTTCAAGAGATTTAGAATTCAAAGGAGATTCAAGACTCATGAGTAATCAAGTTATCAAGAGCTCAAGAAAAATATAGTAATAGAGTCTAGTTTATATGTAAGACTTTGAATAGCACTCCAGATTCAAATTCTGTTTTTCAAATTCTATTTTTTTTAGTTTCAAATTCTGTTTTCAAAATTATTCTATCTTACTTATGATTTCAAATATAAGCGTTCAGTTTAATATATAAGCTTATATAGTTATATAGTTTTGAACCATATAATTTTATAAATATGTTTATATAATATATATTTATGTTTTCATATGATTTTACACTTTATAATACTCATTTATACCACTAAGTTTTGATTCAAGAATTTCCAGAATAATGTATATATTTAAACACTTGAAAAGGTTCAAAATTCAAATTTTAAACATACGTACGTTGATATAGATAGGAGCCCATGTCGACATACAACTGTCATAAATTCAATTTTCAAAGGAATTGTCTTTTCACTATTTGTAACCTTCCACAAGCGTTGTAACCTTTCAAATCTTATAAATAGGGTTTGATTTTAATTTTTTTATACATTCTTTTTCTCCATCTTCAGCCCTCTTCATCCCGCCATTAATTTTTCATATTTCATTGATTTCTACACTTCTACTTCGCCGATTTCTACTCTAATTATATAAAACTTCTTCTTTTCTCTCTACTCATTACTCTCTGAATTGAAGTGCTATTGAAGAGTTATAGGGCTATTGTAATCTTTTGGGAAGTGTTTGGGAAATGGTGTGTTCCTTGTATCCCTGAAATCAAGAAAAGAGAGCTGTTGTAACCTTGTAGCCGTGAAATCAAGGGTGTTTAGAGCGGTGTTAACCTTGTAGCCATGAAACCAAAGGTGTTGTACTTGGATAGTAATATTAATAGAACTCAGAGCTATCCAATGTTGTGTGGGACTGGACGTACGAGCAATCCAAACCAGTATAAAATCCGGTGTGTTCTTTTCTTTTTCTACATTTTATTTTTATCTGTTTCCGTGTTTGTGTTTGATTCTGTGTCTGTGATCATCTCTGCTGTGTGTAATTCATATAGTAGATCATATAAGTTTTAGATTTTCAGAAATTCTTTGAAATCATTATTCACCTCTCCTTTAGTGTTAGTCTTGCCTTAAGATCTGCAATCCACGTTCCCTAACAATTTGGGCATCCAACAGTTTAGGGTAAAACAAACAAAATAAAATCTGGGTTAGTCATGGGGCTGGTGTGAGTAAACTCCAACCATTTTGTTTAACTTTGAAAAATCCTTTTTGAAAGAAAGGGTAATCGTAAGACCGATCCACACATAAATATAGATGGATTTTACCTTACGATTACCAAAACATTTTTGATATCAAATTCCAGTGATATTATAATAATGTCTAATCAAATAAATAACCATCTATTAAAACGCTTGCTTCTCACGCTCTACATACATAGTATAAAATAAAAAAACCACAGGGCGCTTATTGGAGATTGGTTCCAACTATGTCAAGGTATGGGACCACCTCCCAAGCAGTGTACTCTAAAAGGGATGCACTTGGGTTCAACAAGAACATTTTGCAACCTGGCTACACATGACCAGTCACTCATTCAGCTTGAGTGGACCAAATGTATTACCACCCACGGTTGTTGGCCATCCTATCGTAATCCGTAAGATACAGAAGCGAAATAAGAATAAATAACTTTTCTCTAGATAAATGATAATAAACCCTATATGGGTATGACCCAACTAGCCATGCTGTCTGCCCGATTTTTGTCATTTCCCAAGTGTGAGGCTTGAGGCTATGTTTATCTTTTTAGAACATCTGGTCACCACTCACTTTGAATGTCACATCGGCAAACCCGTCAAATCACTGTTGATCTTTTCAAAAATATTATGGGTATAAAAAGCTAACTAGAAACGAATACCTCCACGACCAAACGTATTACCTCAAAAAAGATCGTCTTATGTGATCTGTTAGGCATACTCTGTCAGACGTTCATCCATACAAGTTGTTCTGGGATTGGACAAACCTAAGGCACTATTCCATCAATCCATCTTAGGCAATTTCTGACTAGGATTAATAGAACAGCCCTTGCACTTTACTATGTCTTCAATTATTTTCAGCATATCTAACTCGCAACGCCTATGCCTATACGGAGTGGTTTTCGGATAATAAATCCAACCGGTCTCCCCTTATTGACAATGATGGTATAAAACTTCGATAGCTGATTATTTAACAATCGAAGAAAAACAAAAATCCATCAAACAATCACTGGCCTTTTAATATTTCGTTAATTAAACCACTTCCCAAATTCCTTTCGATATTATACATATATATATATATATATATATATTGATTTCTAGTTGTCAAAAGTTCTTAAAAATATTCTAACTCCTTAAATTTCCGGAAACTTTCGCCAACGTCTCCTTTGTACGACTCAATCGGTACAACCACAACTCGCCTCTCTAGGCCCTTTCCATTCAAAAGAAAATCAAAAAACCAAGCGGCTTGCCCAATAGGCTCATAAAATCTCATATGGAATTTAGACATGTACCTATTTGTCGGCAACTCAAAGTATGATCTTCATTCTCTTCATTCCATACCTATTTAACATATAAACGCCCATTCACAATTTGTTTCAAAACAATTCAACACTTTTTCTTTAATCTCTTTCCATTTGCTAATTAGTTTTCTAATTAGCTTCTTTGCTCAATCTATTTTTTATTTGGACATATCACGTTCAAATATATTTGTATTCACTTATGCACAAATAAAACTCACATTCCTTGCTCGCTTCCAAATTCTAACCTAAGCTGCAAATTCGAATTTTCTGTAATGACGCGGATTTTGAGCGACTTGGTTATCGACATAAACACGATGTCGATAACCAAAACATCGAAAAATCCTGGTAATTAGTGAAAGAAATTAAAGGGTGAGGAAAGATAAGATAGAAAATTAGAATAGAAGAAGAAGAAGAACACAACGTCAGAGTAACACGAATCTCACAGCGCAACGAATAACATATAATATATATAACATAACTTGAAATATACATCTGTACTTGAATATACATCAATATCAAAGTACATCACTTACAACACAGCGGAAATAACTATAGCTATATGATCCTGAAGCCTCCTGCTCCAGCTCTTCAACTATATCTGTAAATCCCGACTACTTGACTGCCCATACAAATTTAGGCACCCAAGAGTTTAGGGAAAACAACAAAGTAAACTCCGGGTCAGTCATGGGACTGGTATGAGTAAAACAGTTTAAAAACAGTTCGAACAAGTACACGATATCTCATAAGACCACGCCGCATAACAGAACGGGTTTTTCCCTTATGAGAATCCAAAATATCTTTATATCAAAAACCTTTTGAAATTATAATAATGTCTATCAACCACAGTATATATAATCATCTAGCAGAAATGCTTTCATCTCACGTTCTACATATATAGTATACAATCACAACCGCAAGCACGTATTGGGTAATGGATTTCCAACTATGACAAGGTATGGAACCACCTTTCGCTGGTGTACCTCTAGAGAGGAATTCACTGGGTTCAACAAGAACATCTTGCAACCCGGGCACACATGAACGGCCACTCATTTCGCTTGAGTGTATCGAATGTATATCACCAATGGTTGGGATCAACAACCGTTTCCTGAATGGGACAGCATCAACAATAGATTTTTAGAAGTAAATGAAACTCTAGATTAGGTGATTATACACCCTACTTCGGTGCGACCAACTTAGTCAAGTTGCCTGCCCGATTTCTGTCATTTACCGGATGTGAGGCTAGAAGCTACGTTTTATCATCATACCAGATTCACTTTGAATGCCACATCGTCAAATCCATCAAATCACCGATTGACGTCCTCAACCATACATTACGCGTTAGCTAAAAGAAGTTTCCTTCTCCGCTTCCACTCTTGGTACAGTTGGAGAAATCAATATACGTGATCGTCTGGAAATACTCTGTCAGACATCCGTCCATACAAGTCATCCAGAAACAGGATGAACTGAAGGCATTATTCTGTAAACAGGATAGCCCTTGCATAACTCCATCTTCAATTTCCTTTGGCATATATGATTCGCAACGCTTATGCCAATACAGAGTGGTTCTTTGGATAATAATTCAACCGGTCTCTCCATATTAACAACGTTAAAATGGTAAAACTACGATAGTCTGTGATTTAACTATCGAATAAAACAAGTGTGCAAACAACGATATTATTTCCAAATGGAAATTTATATCGATCAAACATCATTCAACATTTATCTCCTTAGTTCATTAATTTACTTATCTCCTATTTCCCTATATTCAATATTTCTTATTTTCTAAATTTGGAAAATATACGTTATTAACAATGGAAAACATTTCCATTTCTTGTTTTCTATATTAGAAAACATTTCTGGTTTCTTATTTGGAGAACATTTCCAAAGCTTCTTCATTGGACTTAGACAGATGTTTAAACAAACCATTTCCTTTACTGCCGAACCTTAACTATTATTCCTTAGTTTAAAATGAAGCCAATCAAGTTGGGGTAGAACTACCTCTCAGACCTTAACTGAAAAACATTTCTAACTTTGAAATAGACAAAGTTCACTTTATATCCCTTTACTAACTTTCTTACTTAACCCTCCTTCGAATAGCTATATTCGATTGACTCTTTTCACTTACCTCTATTCGATTAACCCTTATCAATTAACTCTATTGGACTAACACTATTGATTTACTCATTTTACTTAACTCCTTTTCGAATAAACTATATTCAATAACTCCTTTTACTTTCTTCGAATAAACTATATTCGATTAACTCCTTTTACTTTAACTCTAATCGATTAACTAACATCGATTAACTCCTTTTACTTTAACTCTAATTGATTAACTAACATCGATTAACTCCTTTTAACTTTAACTCTAATCGATTAACTAACATCGATTAACTCCTTTTAACTTTATTCTCTAATCGATTAACTAACATCGATTAACTCCTTTTCGGATAAACTATTCATTTATAAAGATTTACTTTTAGTCACGGTTCTTCACTTTACAAATGATTTCCTTTTATTCTAACTTATCCTTTGATTTCATAAATATTTCTTTTATAAAAATTCTTTTCCTTTTCTATATAAAATCCATCGATTTTATATAAATAATTCATTTTCAAAATACACTTTGAAAATCCCCTTCCCCATATCCAGTATTTCTTATGGTATTTATCATACCATATAACAACGATAAATATCGTTCAAACACACATAATCAACAACAGATTTTATATCACATCATATATCACAATATATGAATCACAGTAAAATAAATGTTGAGGAATCCAGTTGGATTCCTCCAACCTGTTTCCCTGCATCACAGATGTTAAACAATATAATTAACATCACTTTTAGTTCCATATGATATATTCTGTTAAACAGAATCAATATAGAAATTCAACTAACTGACTAGCAGTTCAATCAAACAGTCAACACACAATCAATCAGACAATTTCTAACATTTCTAAAAATACAACATGAAATTATAAACTGTTCAGAGTTAGTGAGATTTACTCACATTTGCAGTTCATCGTTAAAGAACGATAAACTATTATTTGATTTGAATCAAACAATTTATTTCGCCATAAATTCATACGAGCCCCAATCCACTTCCAGTCAGTCCCATGTTGTAGTGTCCGTCCGTACGATCCTATCGGATCTTGTTTCGCTGAAAACTGATATCGTATGAGATAGTTATATGATTTACAAGTTTAACCAAATAATTAAATGGTTTTAAAAATAATTACTTTAGTTATTGGGCTATCACCTTTTCTTGGTCCATCCAAAACCTTAATACCCAAACCCACGCTTTAATCTTCCAACCACTGCTCCTTACCCTTCTTCCATCGTCACTCTACAGGCACCGAAAACGCAAAAAGGGAAACCAACCATTTCTTTGATCCAACTCCATCATTTCTTCTACACAAACTCTAATGCCCTTACACATTCCACTACAGTAACGAACTTCTCAACAAACATGTTATAGCATGCATCATGCCAACGAACATATCCCTACTCTAGTAAACACTTTCGCCCGGAACCGACAACACCATGTCTTTCCACGTCTATTTCCTTTCATCTTTCCTAGTTCACAACCACCCTCATGCATGTGTACCCTTCCCCAAACGCCGGTAACCATTTGTCCCAAATTCATGCCGTTATCCCATTGCCTATAACTCCCACTACAAACACAAAGAAACTTCTAGAAGCTTCAGCTTCCATATCCAAACAGTGCGTGCATCTCACATCCCCTCACAAATCAACTTCTTCTAACTCTAGCAATTGGTTTAAATAACCACTCCATATTTACTCACGAAAACCCATGAACAGCTGAGAGCCTCATCGTACTCCCTTTGCTCTTTTGCTTTCATTTTCATGCTTCAGTTTGATACGTGGAGGCTTCCATCTACAATAAAACAAACCCACAGCTCCTCTTACAATCCCACCGTTACTCCACCGTGCTTGCTGACATGAAACCAGTGCCACGCTTATCCCATTTCTCACTTGTTTCTTCACAACTCCTGTTCCTTCCTGAACACTGCTTTCGACACCACCGAACAACCCCTTATCGCATCATTTACTACTTGCGGTTTGTAATACATCGAAGAAAATAGCCCAAGAGAAACGAGAAGTGCTGTATTTATACAGTTTGTAATTCCTTAGTGGCTAAGGAACGGGTAGTAGGAAGATAACGTGTGGTTCATGTAGTACTGATGTGTATTCATATGTTAAATCCCTTTTAACTTAATGAAGACGTGGTCCCTGTGGGGTTTTGTGGTTGGAAAGAGATTGGGTATGAGGGAGATGTGGCTTATAGTTGTGGATAATATGATTACACGAGGAGGAGGATTCCTTCTAATTGTTTTAAAGTTTTAAAAGCTACACACCCCATTCCATACAATTATATTCATATATGAGCGTTGTGGACTGAGATAAAAATACAGTCGTGTTCAGTGAGGTGCTGCAATCCCGAAAATATAATAATACTGGTAGATTAACTTATATTGTGAAACCCCAAAATCGTTGATTAAGGGTGCAAAATACTCCAAATAAAAAGTTGCTTATTTAATTAAATAAAAAATTTAGTAAAATTCTAAAAATTAAATTGTCACTACTTCCCAAAAGAACCTTGTCTAAATTCAAACGCGGTCTCTAGTTATATTGAATAATCCGTTACGGTCGATAAACGATTCTGTAGCGACTATTTTAAAATTTGATTTGGACATATCTCAAAATCTACACGATGAAATCCTTATTTTTCTCTTCCACTAGAAAGATATATTCCACCAGCTCCACACGTTTCTTGTTTCACAGAAATCCGATTTAAAACGAATCCTGTACATTCAGTTGAAGTTCGAATCGCCAATTTACGAACTGCAGCGCCATTTCGAGCTCGATTATAATTATATTATAATTCTATACGTTCAACTGTCGACGATTGAATATATTCGTTATTCAAATTCAATTCTAAGCTGAATTAAATATCACAGATGATCCGGTTCACACCATATCGTCATTTCGGCCAATTTCTGATTATTTCAGAATTAAATATATTATTTAATTATTATTTTAATTAAATATTCACCATTATTTAATTAACCGACCATTAAATTCTCTAATTCACTATTTATAAAATTAAATAAATAAATTATAATGCCTCTGCCAATGCGGGTCATTACAATCTTCCCCACTTAAAATAATTTCGTCCTCGAAATTGCTAAAAGGTAGAGGACGACCCTATCGACTAGTTAGAACATATTTGTTCACTTCTTATCTTTAGTTTTCAACTGAACCCATTTAATTTCAGTTAAATATTAATAAATTCTTATCAACAAAAATTTCCAAAGATCCTGAAAATTTTCTTACTTCTTAACTCTTCGAAAAAATTCGCCAGCACCTCCTTTGAACTGGTCAATACGTCAACTCCAACTCGCCTCTCTGGGACATCTCCATCCCAAAAGAAAATCAAACAGCCAAGCGGCTTGCCAATTCGGCTCATAAATCTTATATCAAATATAAACTGGTACCTTTTTGTCGGGCATATCGTTACATCCCTCACATCTGCTATCAATTCAGCATATACCAATGTCATGCCAATCAAACTCCAAATCATTTTTATCTCCAACACAACCATTCGCTTATATCCAAGCCAAATCCCATTTCAACCCAAGTTCAATTCTTGATTTTCAATTCCTTAACTGCTCAATCCAATACCATTTCGGATTCTAATTTCACAAATCCAATTTATTCGATTTCAATTCAACTTCAGTTACCACTTAACTGACTTTACTTTAATTCAAATCTGATTTCACAAATTTCTGTTAAATTTGTTTTTAATTCAACAGTCTTTCCCTGGGAGTTTTCAACCAGTTTACTCTTTTCAAAAATCAAATTTTCCTTTTGAACATGTCAATAAGCCCTTTATTAATATTCCATTAGTTAAATCACTTCTCTATTTCTTTATCAATATTTGTTAACCAAATATTTGCAATAAACATATTGGCCCATTTATGTTATTTGGAAAACATTTCCGAATTTCGCCTTCCTTTATTTTCTAAACTTTAGAAAATATATGCTATTTCTAATTGGAAAATATTCCAATTACTTATCTCTTTTCCGATCTAATTTATTTCTATACTTAGGAAATATCCTTTATTTCTATTTCCAAGTTACATTTATTTGGGTTAAAACGGATGTTGTGTAAAACATCGTTACGACAACCCAAATACTATATTCAACTATCTCTTATTCAACATTGATCTTCGAGCCTGAAATCTTACTATTTATTTGTTAATAATGAAATCAATCAAGTTGGGGTATAACTACCTCTCAGACCTTGACTGAATAACATTTATAACATCAAAACAGATATGACTACTTACTCGAATAATCAATACCATACAACTGATTATTCACCTTTAAACACATATACACTTTCTCTTTCTATTCTTACTAGATTTTATTCTTAGTCTTCCTTTTTGATTTTTCTATTCTATTTCTAAGTTCGTTTCCTTATCGACTTATATATATATATATATATATATATATCGATACGTTGATTTCTAACTATCAAATTATCTTAAAAATATTCTAACTTCTTAAATTCCCGGAAAAATTCGCCATAACCTCCTTTGTACTGGGAGCATCGGGATATTTCAAATAGCCTCCCATGGCCCTTACCAATCCAAAAGAAAAAGAAAAAGCCAAGCAGCTAGCCGATACGGCGCATAAAATCTCATATATGAATTACATACATACCTTTTCGTCGAGCATTCTATTTATATACCTTCATACCTTATCCATACCTATGTCATGTATATTTATACCTGCCTAATCTATTTTAATTATACCTGATCGTTTTAACTCAATTCGTTAATTAATTTGTTAATTAACTCTTTAGTCTATTTCACTTTTGTATTTGAACATGACATGTTCAAATATAATTTAACTTACTTATAAACTAATTTGAATCCAAATTTCAAATTTAAGTTCTATATTCGATTTTGAATATCCATTTACAAATCCAATCCACTTTTCAAAGTTCAACTTCAAATTCAAAACTCGATTAACTAATTCCTCTTCGACTTAGTTAATTCTATTCAATTTCTATTCAAAATTTTATATTATAATTCCCATTTGAATTTCTATATTCAAATTCCATATATTCAAATTCTATATTATAATTCCATTTGAATTTCTATATTCAAACCCCATTTGAATTTCTATATTCAAATTCTATATCACTTCCATTGAATTTCATATATTCAAACCCCCTTTGAATTTCTATATTCAATTTCTATTTCAATTCCATTGAATTTCATATTCTACTATTATAAATCCCATTTGAAATTCAAAACAACTTGTCTTTCTCAAAACAAATTCAAAACAGTATCTCTGGTAGTAATTCGTCACTTACAACTCGAAAATGAATACTGATGATGCAGCTGTCATCATCAGAATCTATTTTCCAGCGATCGAAGTGCGTTCAATACTATAAAACCATTTCTAAACATTTCCACTTTGAAATTCATTTCAAAATATAATTCACACTGCTTGTAAAACAATTTAAAATCTCCCAGGATATTAAATTTTCCTTATTTTTAATCCAAATCCATTTACAAACACTTATCCTATTCTCTAGAATTTTAATTCAATTTCTGGTTTAAATTTCAAATTTAACTCATTTGATTTCACGTATTCACTTATACGAATTCTGATTGATTATTTACATAACTATTTAATTTATAATCTTACTCGATTATAATAACAACCAATATATCCAATATATTATAACCATTCCAGTATAAATCCTTTATATCAAAATATAATTTGGGTAAATTATTTCGTTTACCCTCTTTTCAAACCATATCATGACGGTTCATCATATTCGAGTGTTTACAAAATCCCTACCGATACAGTGGATCAAACTGATCGACCAGAACTCATAAACAACTCTACCAATAAATATCCACAATATAAAATTATTTTTATATCATATAACAAATACGTTCACTCGTATATATACACTCAACTCAATCTAGGGTATTACTAACCCTATCTCTACCGAGTCACGCCACAGAGCCAAGGTAATTCAATTAACTTAAGCTCTGATACCAACTGTAATGACCCGGATTTTGAGCGACTTTGGTTATCGACATAAACACGATGTCGATAACCAAAACATCGAAAAATCCTGGTAATTAGTGAAAGAAATTAGAGGGTGAGGAAAGATAAGATAGAAACTTAGAATAAAAGAAGAAGAAGAACACAACATCAGAGTAACACGAATCTCACAGCGCAACGAATAACATAAAATATATATAACATAACTTGAAATATACATCTGTACTTGAATATACATCAATATCAAAGTACATCACTTACAACACAGCGGAAATAGCTATAGCTATATGATCCTGAAGCCTCCTGCTCCAGCTCTTCAACTATATCTGTAAATCCCGACTACTTGACTGCCCATACAAATTTAGGCACCCAAGAGTTTAGGGAAAACAACAAAGTAAACTCCGGGTCAGTCATGGGACTGGTATGAGTAAAACAGTTTAAAAACAGTTCGAACAAGTACACGATATCTCATAAGACCACGCCGCATAACGGAACGGGTTTTTCCCTTATGAGAATCCAAAATATCTTTATATCGAAAACCTTTTGATATTATAATAATGTCTATCAACCACAGTATATATAATCATCTAGCAGAAACGCTTTCATCTCACGTTCTACATATATAGTATACAATCACAACCGCAAGCACGTATTGGGTAATGGATTTCCAACTATGACAAGGTATGGAACCACCTTTCGCTAGTGTACCTCTAGAGAGGAATACACTGGGTTCAACAAGAACATCTTGCAACCCGGCCACACATAACCGACCACTCATTTCGCTTGAGTGTATCAAATGTATTTCACCAACGGTTGGGATCAGCAACCGTTTCCCGAATGGGACAGCATCAACAATAGATTTTTATAAGTAAATGAAACTCTAGATCAGGTGATTATACACCCTACTTCGGTGCGACCAACTTAGTCATGCTGCCTGCCCGATTTCTGTCATTTACCGGATGTGAGGCTAGAAGCTACGCTTTATCATCATACCAGATTCACTTTGAATGCCACATCGTCAAATCCATCAAATCACCGATTGACGTCCTCAACTATACATTACGCGTTAGCTAAAAGAAGATTCCTTCTCCGCTTCCACTCTTGGTACAGTTGGAGAAATCAATATATGTGATCGTCTGGAAATACTCTGTCAGACATCCGTCCATACAAGTCATCCAGGAACAGGATGAACCGAAGGCATTATTCTGTAAACAGGATAGCCCTTGCATAACTCCATCTTCAATTTCCTTTGGCATATATGATTCGCAACGCTTATGCCAATACAGAGTGGTTCTTTGGATAATAATACAACCGGTCTCTCCATATTAACAACGTTAAAATGGTCAAACTTCGATAGTCTATGATTTAACTATCGAATAAAACAAGTGTACAAACAACGATATTATTTCCAAATGGAAATTTATATCGATCAAACATCATTCAACATTTATCTCCTTAGTTCATTAATTTACTTATCTCCTGTTTCCCTATATTCAATATTTCTTATTTTCTAAATTTGGAAAATATATGTTATTAACAATGGAAAACATTTCCATTTCTTGTTTTCTTTATTAGAAAACATTTCTGGTTTCTTATTTGGAAAACATTTCCAAAGCTTCTTCATTGGACTTAGACAGATGTTTAAACAAACCATTTCCTTTACTGTCGAACCTTAACTATTCCTTAGTTAAAAATGAAGCCAATCAAGTTGGGGTAGAACTACCTCTCAGACCTTAACTGAAAAACATTTCTGACTTTGAAATAGACAAAGTTCACTTTATATCCCTTTACTAACTTCCTTACTTAACCCTTTTTCGAATAGCTATATTCGATTGACTCTTTTCACTTACCTTTATTCGATTAACCCTTATCAATTAACTCTATTGGACTAACACTATTGATTTACTCATTTCACTTAACTCCTTTTCGAATAAACTATATTCGATAATTCCTTTTACTTTCTTCGAATAAACTATATTCGATTAACTCCTTTTACTTTAACTCTAATCGATTAACTAACATCGATTAACTCCTTTTACTTTAACTCTAATCGATTAACTAACATCGATTAACTCCTTTTAACCTTAACTCTAATCGATTAACTAACATCGATTAATTCCTTTTAACTTTATTCTCTAATCGATTAACTAACATCGATTAACTCCTTTTCGGATAAACAATTCATTTATAAAGATTTACTTTTAGTAACGGTTCTTCACTTTACAAATGATTTCCTTTTATTCTAACTTATCCTTTGATTTTGTAAATATTTCTTTTATAAAAATTCTTTTCCTTTTCTATATAAAATCCATCGATTTTATATAAATAATTCATTTTCAAAATACACTTTGAAAATCCCCTTCCCCATATCCAGTATTTCTTATGGTATTTATCATACCATATAACAACGATAAATATCGTTCAAACACACATAATAACCAACAGATTTTATATCACATCATATATCACAATATATGAATCACAGTAAAATAAATGTTGAGGAATCCAGTTGGATTACTCCAACCTGTTTCCCTGCATCACAGATGTTAAACAATATAATTAACATCACTTTCAGTTCCATATGATATATTCTGTTAAACAGAATCAATATAGAAATTCAACTAACTGACTAGCAGTTCAATCAAACAGTTAACACACAGTCAATCAGACAATTTCTAACAGTTCTAAAAATACAACATGAAATTATAAACTGTTCAGAGTTAGTGAGATTTACTCACATTTGCAGTTCATCGTTATAGAACGATAAACTATTATTTGATTTGAATCAAACAATTTATTTCGCCATAAATTCATACGAGCCCCAATCCACTTCCAGTCAGTCCCATGTTGTAGTGTCCGTCCGTACGATCCTATCGGATCTTGTTTCGCTGAAAACTGATATCGTATGAGATAGTTATACGATTTACAAGTTTAACCAAATAATTAAATGGTTTTAAAAATAATTACTTTAGTTATTGGGCTATCACCTTTTCTTGGGCCATCCAAAACCTTAATACCCAAACCCACGCTTTATTCTTCCAACTACTGCTCCTTACCCTTCTTCCATCGTCACTCTACAGGCACTGAAAACGCAAGAAGGGAAACCAGCCATTTCTTTGATCCAACTCCATCATTTCTTCTACACAAACTCTCATGCCCTTACACATTCCACTACAGTAACGAACTTCTCAACAAACATGCTGTAGCATGCATCATGCCAACGAACATATCCCTACTCCAGTAAACACTTTCGCCCGGAGCCGACAACACCATGTCTTTTCACGTCTATTTCCTTTCATCTTTCCTAGTTCACAACCACCCTCATGCATGTGTACCCTTCCCCAAACGCCTGTAACCATTTGTCCCAAATTCATGCCGTTATCCCATTGCCTATAACTCCCACTACAAACACAAAGAAACTTCCAGAAGCTTCAGCTTCCATATCCAAACAGTGCGTGCATCTCACGTCCCCTCACAAATCAACTTCTTCTAACTCCAGCAATCAGTTTAAATAACCACTCCATATTTACTCACGAAAACCCATGAACAGCTGAGAGCCTCATCGTACTCCCTTTGCTCTTTTGCTTTCATTTTCATGCTTCAGTTTGATACGTGGAGGCTTCCATCTACAATAAAACAAACCCACAGCTCCTCTTACAATCCCACCGTTACTCCACCGTGCTTGCTGACATGAAACCAGTGCCACGCTTATCCCATTTCTCACTTGTTTCTTCACAGCTCCTGTTCCTTCCTGAACACTGCTTTCGACACCACCAAACAACCCCTTATCGCATCATTTACTACTTGCGGTTTGTAATACATCGAAGAAAATAGCCCAAGAGAAACGAGGCGTGATGTATTTATACAGTTTGTAATTCCTTAGTGGCTAAGGAACGGGTAGTAGGAAGATAACGTGTGGTTCATGTAGTACCGATGTGTATTCATATGTTAAATCCCTTTTAACTCAATGAAGACGTGGTCCCTGTGGGGTTTTGTGGTTGGAAAGAGATTGTGTATGAGGGAGATGTGGCTTATAGTTGTGGATAATATGATTACACAGGGAGGAGGATTCCTTCTAATTGTTTTAAAGTTTTAAAAGCTACACACCCCATTCCATACAATTATATTCATATATGAGCGTTGTGGACTGAGATAAAAATACAGTCGTGTTCAGTGAGGTGCTGCGATCCCGAAAATATAATAATACCGGTAGATTAACTTATATTGTGAAACCCCAAAATCGTTGATTAAGGGTGCAAAATACTCCAAATAAAAAGTTGCTTATTTAATTAAATAAAATTTTTAGTAAAATTCTAAAAATTAAATTATCACTACTTCCCAAAAGAACCTTGTCTAAATTCAAACGCGATCTCTATTTATATCGAATAATCCGTTACGGTCGATAAACGATTCTATAGCGACTATTTTAAAATTTGATTTGGACATATCTCAAAATCTACACGACGAAATCCTGATTTTTCTCTTCCACTAGAAAGATATACTCCACCAGCTCCACACGTTTCTTGTTTCACAGAAATCCGATTTAAAACGAATCCTGTACATTCAGTTGAAGTTCGAATCGCCAATTTACGAACTGCAGCGCCATTTCGAGCTCGATTATAATTATATTATAATTCTATACATTCAACTGTCGACGATTGAATATATTTGTTATTCAAATTCAATTCCAAGCTGAATTAAATATCACAGATGATCCGGTTCACACCATATCGTCATTTCGGCCAATTTCTGATTATTTCAGAATTAAATATATTATTTAATTATTATTTTAATTAAATATTCACCATTATTTAATTAACCGACCATTAAATTCTCTAATTTACTATTTATAAAATTAAATAAATAAATTATAATACCTCTGCCAATGCGGGTCATTACATTTTCAATTTCAGTTAACAAATTCAATTCACTTCCTACGTTAAGTTCGATCAAAAACTCCATTAACTAATTTCCTTTACTGATTAGTTAATATCATTCAATAATGCAAAATCTGATTTTTATATAAAAGATCGCTTTATTTACTCCGCTTGAGTTCATATTTATTTTATAACCCAGTCTGGATTTTTCTAATGGAAATTCGGATCTTATTCACTTAAAATCCTTTTAATTTACTAAATAAACCGTTATGGTTTTAAAACGATTATAGCGCTGTTTTTCTAAAAATTTGATTTTGACATAACTCAAAATCTATAAAACCAAGTCTAGATTATTCTCTTACATTAGAAAACTACCATTCAATAGGTCTAGGCGTTTCTTGTTTCATCAAATTCCGACTTATATTGAGTTTTATATACCCAATTGAAGTTCGAATCGTCAAACTACGAACTACCGTGCTGCGACAAGTTCGATTTTATTAAATTTAAATATAAACGTTTAACTTCATTTATAAACTAAAATCTAATTCCAATCTTCCATATTTTAATATAAATTAACCAATTTTCCTATTCTAACTTTAACACTTCGATTATCCAAAATAGTTGATTACTTTATTCAAGTTCGTAATTCGGTTATAAATTATTCACAACTCAATATCTACATTAAATCCCAATTTCCCATTTACCATTACAAACCAACATCATCCCTTGATAACAGTGAAGTCGTTCAAGTTGAGGTATTTTATATCCTCTCAGACCTTGATCGACAATGTTCTTATCTTGAGATAGATAAAAGCTTGTAATACAAGAACTCCATTAAAATATCACCTTCTATTCCATTAAAAATATGGTTTTATAAGCCATACTTACTTTGAAAAAAAAAACTATTTCTAAATTATCCGATGAAAATTACTTTATCACATTTATAAACGTTGTTTATGAATTAACTCTCTGATTTTATATCTTAAAACAGACTTCCGATTTAAACTCCATTAGAAACTTGATTCCAATTTAATTTTATAATATCGGTACAATCGAATTCAATTTATAAATCTCTTGGATTTACCTCAATTCAATATATATTCCGAAGGTCAGAAAATTTCATCATTTCCCTTGAAAATGATTCCCAATCCCCTTTTCAAATTCATATCCAAATTTAAATTTATAAATTATCTAATGATAATTTTTCACATTCATTTAAAAACATGATTTATAAATTTCACTTCTTGTTTAAATATTAAAACAAGTTTCTATTTCAAATTCGATTTGAAATCCAATTCCCACTTCGAAAAATAAATTTTCCTTTTTAAACACATACTTGAATTTAAATTTAATATTATCAAATGACAATTTTTCTTCCTATGTATAAACATCGTTTATAAATTCAATTGCTTGTTTTTATTATTAACAATAAGTTAATATTTCTTAACACATTCAAAATTCCATTTCTATTTTGGAAATTAAATTTTCCTTTTAAAATCTAAAAATTCCCTTTTATGATATTTTTAAATATGAATTTAGGGCCAGTGATATTTAAACATCCAAACACACGAACCACCAATCAAATTCTACACATCACATACATATAAATATGTAAAAAACAGTAATAAGTTTTGAGGAATCCAGTTGGATCCCTTTAACCTATTCCGGTGCATCCATAGGTGTTAGACAACATAAATAATACATATCCCTATTCAAGGCAGGATATTGCGGTATTGAAGGTCATCCACTCAATATATCGTGAGGCGATAGGGTCATCCGCTAATGATACTGCAGGAAATATCCAATATATATATATATATATATATTTGTGTGTGTATATATAATAGCCTCAACCACCAAGCCTAAATATAACTAATATATATAATAAACATAATTTATCAATAAATAACAATGCAAACCAATCAACCAACGAACATCATATAAATATTTGTAATAATAAAAATTCGATTATAATAAATTATAATCGAACTAGAGGGTGAGTTTACTCATCTTGATTTTTCTTTTGCCGAATATCCAATTAATTTCCATATTGCTACATCTACGAATCCTTTTGAGTTGTCTCGAATAAATTTATATCTACGATTATTTATTTTTATTCGACGATTAAGTGATTATTAATTTAAATTAGCTACTATAATAAATAAACAAATCAGACGATGTTTTTTTTAATTACGTAAAAAAATATCTTATTGCCTCGCCAATTATTTCACAACTCCATGGAGTATGCTCAATAATGGCTAATCCGCTTCCACTGTGTGACACCCCACGTCCGTTAATGTCACTCACAAAGAGAATGCATTAAGTTTCATGAAGCGTTATAGGTAAATAGACGTAGAATATTACAAGATAAATATAAATAAGAAAGTAGCAGAAATTCAAATTTTTTTATTTCAAACACAAATCATACATCATGGTCCAAAATACCATAAGTCACAAAAATCATTACAACAATATAACTTCTGCCTTTTACCATCAAAGTACATAAATAATTGAAAGAAAGCATAATTCCCCAAATAAAAGAGACAAATCCATAGTAGAGATAAGAACTTGAGCCATACTTCGAAAGCAACTCTAGCAAGATGATAACTGAGTCCTGACTAAGCCTGAGTATTTCTGCCCTGAGAACCTAGGGGAAACGGAAGAAAGAAGAGGAAACAAAAAGGGTTAGACATAAAGTCCGGCAAGTCCAGTTACTTTAAGCAAGTAAATAAATAAAAGTAGCATGATAGGCATTTAAAGTGAATAAGAGAGATCACTACATAAATGGCAGGTGTGACAAGGCGGACAGGATAAGGTGTATACGCTTCTCTAATGATTACTCTGTATTATTACTAGTATAACCAGAATGAGATGATCCCTTACACTTCAAGATGATAGACTTAGGCATACATCCAAGAGGGAACAAAAATTTCTGCTCGAGGGAAATATAGGGCTAGGGAAGGTCTGTGTAGCTTGAAATTTTAGGTCGGATGATTTAGATTTTGAAGTGATTTTATACCTATCCATTTAATTTATAATAATATATTTCACAGTCCTGAACCCCATTCGAAACACAACAAATGTTGTTTCTATGGTTTAACTACTATTATGAACACACTGGGACGTGTTTCAAAGCCTTATTCAATCGCATGGGGAAGATATTAATTTAATTCGATGATTTAAATTAAATTCAATATAATTATTTCTATGCGTTTAATAACCGTACAATCAAACGATATATCCAAACATTACAAAAAATGTAATCCGATAATAATATACTATTTCAGATCTGATAGAACTGGTTTTGTCAAATTATGAGGTCATTTGAAACATCGCTATTTTTATATTTCATATTAAATCAATATAATATAAATTGACCCAAATATAAACAAATCTGTTAGTAATAAATTATTATTATCGTTTTAATTCAATATAGAATTTATATTGATCGACTGAATCGTTTCTTTTTAGTTTTAACTACGATTCAATTATTATCGTTTCTTATTACGATAATTTAATATCTTTGATATTAAATCGTATATCGGTTATTAAATCGATAAATTCAATAAAAATCCATTTATATTATCAAATCAGCATTTTAAACAATATTAAATGTTTAAAATAAATCGACTAAAAATCCAGGACATTACATTATCCACATTATGTTAAACATTCAGCACTGCAAATATATTAGATGACTATAGGAGACATGTAATTAGTTCAACCTAAACAATTACCGAGCAAGTGTCAAAATTTACAGTCAATTATGTAGGGTAATTGAACGGGTAAAATGAACCCAAATTTGGTTAATAACTATAAAATTAAGAAAACAAACAAATGAAATTCATTTTTGTTATGTAATGACGATCGTAAAAAAGCCCACCTCCTTCCAACATAGGGTGCATTTATGTGAGTTGGCACACACATCCTTGTAACAAAAGAAATCTCTTATGTTATGTGCCTACCAACTCATATTTGTACTTGCCTCCTCTAATTTATTCCATGGTATGGGATTTTGCATCTAAACCATCATTCCTTCCTTAACAACATGCAAGGCAATCCTAACAAGTTTCACCACCGAAATATACCCGATTGGATAGAAACAATGACCAATCAGAAATGGAAATCCCATGCATGGTCCTTTTCCCACCACTGTAGGGAGGAAAGTTGATTTGAAGATGCTATTGTGACTTATGAGCCAATCAATTTGGAAGAAGAAATGGTGATCTAGGCAACAAATTATATCGCGATGAAAACTAAATAAATATAAATTTGCCAGTTAAAACTAAGGATTAGTTCACTTATTTTAGTTAAAAGGGTTATAACATTTGGTATAGCCTTTCGATGTGTGAAGATATTAATAAAAACCATCTATATTGCTTGAAGTATGTTTGTGATAGTTGAAATTTATTTTGTACTTGCGATCAATTGTTAATACTTGTTTTGCTTTTTGAGCTCCTATTCTCTTAAAGAAAACCAATCATCAGACAGATATACGGAGTGAGTACTTGCATGACAATACATAATATTTCAACTTTGAATATAACTGCAATATCTCACTAAATACTTTTCATACAATATCGAGCGTTCAAATGTCATAGTACCATATATGATAGCGCATGTAAATATTATAATACCGTATAAACAATCAATTCCATCTTAAATGATAGAACCTAGAAAATGAAACAACTAAAACAAATAATTGAATGACAATCTACAACATAATAAACGATAATATATTTTCTTAAAATAAAAAAATAAAAATCATACATTTGGGTATGTATACAACACCTAACTTCGAATTGATGGTGATGTGTGGATAAAGTGATAATGAACAAATCTATTTTTTATTTTCATAAGAGTTGATGAGCAGGATCACGTCTAGGATTGAAATAGTGCACAAATAATCTATAAAGGAAACTGATACTGATTTGAATTTGTTGTGAAAACTTTTTAAAAAAAAATGGCACTAAAATGAGTAAAAACTGATCTTCACTAAAAAAAAAAGCTTGCCATCATGTACATATCTGATGTCACTGTAACTATAACTATCAAATGATAAAATGAATAAAAGTTTAATTCAATCACTGATATAAAAATAATTAGCTAATCCTCAATCACTCAGATGAAATTCATAACTGAAATACATTGAAGTCAGCGAACGAAGCAATATTGGTGGAATCAAGTCATAAGTAGGTTCAGCTGATGTAGAGAAAGAAAAAATAAATTAGCTTAAATCAGTAAGGGAAGAGCATTTAGGGAAAAAAATAATTAATCAAAGAACATAAAATATGGAGAACAAACGGGATTCAAAACCACTTGAAAAACAAACAAATGCGAGAACAAATATGGAAAAGGCTAAACGATGGAGCATTAATCAATATTTACAGGATCACTAGGAGGCTAGAAGGATTTGCAATGCAGAGCATTGCACATTTCTAAGGAATTTGATTAGCAATGCCAATGTTTCATTAAAAACCAGGTGCAATCAAAGAATGAAAAAAAGGAGAACACGTGGGATTCAAAACTACCTGAAATGCTAACAAATTCCCTACAAAATATTAATTTTCTGTTTTAATTGTGTGGTGGAATGCATTTGGTTCTATGTTAATTTAAAATTTACAGTTTAACTAGCAAAAAGCCCTCCAAGTAATATTAGCGTTACAATATAAGATTGAACGATGGGCACCCAAAAGAAAATAAAGTTAATTAAACAGAAGAACAAAGGGGGAAAAAATGCTTTCTAGCATATATATATATATATATATATATATATATATATATATGAGGAGGGTTCCGCTACACCTCTTATATTGCACGTGAACTCTCTCCCTTAATCTCCACTATCCATTTCCCCACTCATTCTCTCTCTTTCCATTTCAATATTATTTCTTAGTGGGAAGAGAGAGAATGAGTGGTGGAGATTAAGGGGGAGAGTTCACGTGCAATATAAGAGGTGTAGCGGAACCCTCCTATATATATATACACTTAAATTATAGGGGTGAAAACAATCAAAGATTCATCTACTATATATATGTGTGTATATATATATATATATAGCGAGCGTTCAATGGCACCCGAAACAATGCAGCACCCCAAAATGCCCCCTGATTTCCACTACATATCCCGGTTCTCTCTCCCTCCACTCATTCTCTCACCTCCCACTAACTTAAACTACTATAAATACTTGGTTTCTGTTGGGGGCATTTGGGTTGCTCACTATTTGGAGTGCCATTGAATGCTCATATATATATATATATATATATATATATATATATATATAGAGAGAGAGAGAGAGAGAGGAATGATCCGCTACATCTCTTTTGCTACACCTTTAGCTCCCCCTGATTTACAAACACACATTTTGGTTTAAATAATATTACTTTCTCTCTCTTTCCGCTACCCTATAATATTCAAGTATTATTTAAATCCAAACATGTGGCTAGAAATCAAGGGGAGCAAAAGCTGTAGCACAAGAGGTGTAGCGGATCATTCCTCTTATATATATATATATATATATATATATATATATATTACATAGTGCATTAACACGGTTATTCAAGACCAAAGCTTCCAGGGGCTTGAATCATGCTAAGTAAACCATAAATTTCACATAAATGCATGACTTCTTAACATAGGTATGATCCGTGTAGGAGTATATCCATCGATATACAAATAAATGGAGAATTTGAGGAAATTTGTTGGAAAACAGAGTAGATTCGTATATATAACTCGTATGCATTCATTTGAACTATTCCAAATATGTGTATCTCGATTAAACTATCAATATGAAATTCTCTTACTACCATATTTCGATGCTAGATATGCAACTGTTATCTCATGACCAGGCCCGGCCCAGTGGGAAGCCCACCAAGCCCTTGGGCTAGGGCAGCCCACTGGGCTGGGCAACAATTTTCTCTTTTCTTTTTTAAATGATACATTGATATATAAATTGTAAAGCAGAAAATTTGTGAGCTAACTGATGGCTGGGTGGTAAGCATGAAGAATTTTAATTTAGAGGTTTACATCGTCGTGGGTTCAAAACCTGCTGCAGGCGTAGGGGCATTTTTTCCCTCCGTTATTTCCCTTTGTTGTCAAAACTTGATTAATGGGCTTGGGCAATAAAATCATAGGGCCGACTCTGCCCATGACTGGTATAGATTGGTGTCTCTATGCAAAGAGTTGAAGGAAGCCACATGCCTAAGTAATATAATGTCTATCATATAGGAAACACGATGTTGCCTTTAATCTATGGTATACCCTTTCTCCAAAAAAAAAAAAAATCCTTAATGCACGTCATGTTTATATGCTAATTTATTTGATTTAGAGTACCTTGGTGTTAATGATGATTAACTGACTTGAGGTCAACATTAAAATAATTGTAGATGCAGAAATAGAGGATAACATAGAAGAACAATTAGGATAGTGATTTGTGTTTTTGGCAATGGCATGGCATATCATAATGAAATGTGCATCAAAAGGTGAGTAAAGCTAATGTTAATTTTAGATACCTGCCTTAAACAACATGATAGGAAAATCAATACAAAGCGTACACAATTTACCAAACGACCTCTGCAAATGTTGCGATATAGCCTTAATTAAAAGCAAATCATGAATGATAATAAATCTGTTATACAAAAAACTTAAAACATAAACACTTAAGAATAGTTTGGAAAACTTTATGCCTAACGTATAAAATTCAAAAGCTTTAAACTCCTTAGTGCGACTATAATTTCTTACAAAAATTTGGACAAAGTGTACCGAATATATTTAGTCATGAATAAATAAGTCATGTAAAGTCCCAAAAAATAAGGCTAGTGATCGATGGCAGGCTAAAGAGGAATGCTAGATAATTTTTTTTTTCTGTTTTTATTTCAATTGATTCAACTAAATATTTCATTGTTTTCACATAATAAAACATGAATTAACATGGGGACTTTTTTTAGACATCAATAAAATATTCGGTACAGAATAAATACAAAATTCAATAAACTATGAAGTCTATCGATTTTCAAGCTTCTCAAGTACAGGAAACAAGATATGCAACTTGAATTGTTCACTCCAAAACAAATGGATAGGTGATCAGGTGTATGATTAACCCTTATTCATCATTAACACCTTAAATCAACCCAATCAAAAGAGTACCAAAGTCAAACTAACCCAAACCATCATCATTTCCAACCATGCTAATTAATTTGCAAATCCAATATAATAATATCACCCAAAAGCATGGATAACTGAATGATCAAAGCGATGTAAAAAAAATGATACCTAAAATGTAGCTGATGTAAATGCTTAGAACTTAAAGGTAGTCAATGTATCCAAAGCATTGGTTCTAAAGATCTAATATATAAAGGAAAATGACAATTGCTGATTATTGAGAAGACCTTCATCCACGGATAAAATAATAACGTTAGTTTCCTAATAACACTAACTTGCGCATCTCATGAAAAAATTTGAGACAAACTGGAAGGCACATATCAAGAGATTACATATCAAGAAAAAAGTTGCTATTACTTAGCGGATATTTTTGTTATAAAAACAGAAATAAATAAAGATTTAAATTTGAAATGTACATTGGAAGATATTGTTAATTTGTGATTCGAAGTTCTCATCTGAACTTGTCCAGCTGATGCAAATCAAAAGGATCATGTAGATCCTTATTTTACTCTAACCTTGAGATATTTTCAGCCACCTCATCTAAAGGATCATGTAGATCCTTATTTTACTCTCATGTTGAGATATTTTCAGCCACCTCATCTAAAGGATTACGTAGATCCTTATTTTACTCTTTCTCTCCTTCTTTGGCTACATGAAAGTAGAAGATAGTTTCATTGATATTGTTTGTATGCAAGCAGCTTGTAAAAAAACTCCAGTAATTAACTATTAAAGTTTGCCTTTCTTCCTTGGTTTTTTCCCATAAAAGGTTTTTCCATGTTAAATTTTGTGTGTGCTACTATTCTTTACTTTCTTATTTGATCATTTATTTCCTAACAAGTAGTATCAGAGCGGTGGTTCGTTTTTCCATCTGGTTTCATTCAGCATGGCGTCGTTAAAGTATGATTTTCCGCTATTGGATCGGAACACTCGATTCTCAATATGGCAAGTGAAGATGCAGACGTTGCTCGCACAAGCTGATTATGATGATGCATTGAGTGGATTCGGGTACAAGAGATTTGAAATATGGACCAATGATGAGAAGAGAAGGGATCGGAAGGCTTTGTCCCAAATTCAGCTCCATTTACATATTAATATTTTGCAAGAAGTTTTGAACGAGAAGACAGCTGCTTCTCTTTGGCTGAAAATGGAGTCAATTTGCATGACCAAGGATCTCACAAGTAAGATGCATCTCAAAAAAAAATTGTTCCTGCACAAATTGCAAGATAGAGGTAATTTGCTAGACCATATTTCTGATTTTAAAGAGATTGTTTCTGACTTGGCTGCAATGGAAGTCAAATATAATGATGAAGATTTGGTTTAATCCTGTCGTGTTCTCTGCCTAGCTCTTACTCAAATTTCAAAGATACCATATTATATAGTCATGATACTCTCACTCTAAATGGCGTTTATGAAGCCTTGCACGCCAAGGAGAAAATGAAACAACTGGTGTCTTCAAATGGATCAAGCTCTCAAGCCGAAAGCTTGTCCGTTCGTGGCAGGACAAAGGAGAAAAATTCAAATAATGGATATCGAGGTAAAGGTTCAAATGCCTATAAAGGTCGATCTAAATCTAAAGGAAAATACAAGTCTTGTAAATATTGTAAGATGGATGGACATGAAACACCCAATGTTATAAGCTGCAGAACAAGGAAAAGAGAAATGGCACATACAAACCAAAGGATAACAAAGAAGATGAAGTTAATGCCAATTGTGCTCGTAATGATAGTTCTGACAATGAGGTGTTTGTTGTTACCGTGTTTGCTGGATGTGCTAAAATTAAGGATGAATGGATGCTTGACACTGCTTGTACTTTCCATATGTGTCCCAATAGAGATTGGTTTACTACCTTAGAACTCACAACTGATGCTGGCTCAGTTTTGATGGGCGATGATTCGGCATGTAAAGTAGCAGGAATTGGTTCTATTCAGATCAAGATGTTTGAAGGCGCAATCAGAACTTTAACAGATGTTCAGTTCATTCCCAACATGAAGAGAAATCTGATTTCTTTAAGTGCTCCTGATGACAAAGGGTACAAATATTCAGGTGGACGTGGTATCCTGAAAGTCACAAATGGTTCTCTTATTGTAATGAAGGGTAATCTTAAGCAAACAAATGACCTTTATTATCTTCAAGGCACTACTATTTTAGGTAATGCTGCCTTTATTATCTCAAATAATATTTCTGATTGTGACACTGCTAATCTTTGGCATATGCATCCTGGGCATATGAGTGAATTAGGTCTATCAAAGTTAAACAAGAGAGGACTTCTTGACGGGTACAATACAGGAAAGCTGAAGTTCTATGAGCATTGCATTTTTGGCAAGCATAAGAGAGTGAAGTTCAACACTTGAGTTCATACAACAGAAGGCATTCTAGATTATGTGCATTCGGATTTATGGGGATGTCTAGGAAAGCATCCATGGGCGGTGCTTGTTACATGATGACAATTATTGATGATTATTCGAGGAGAGTTTGGCCTTATTTTTTGAAGCATAAATCTGAAGCTTTCTCATCTTTCAAAGAGTGGATGACTATGGTTAAGAAACAAACTGAAAGGAAGGTAAAGAAGCTTCGGACTCATAATGAGATGGAGTTTTGTTTAAATGAATTTAATTCATTTTGCAAGGCTGAAGGCATTGTTAGGCACTACACCGTACTTCACACTCCTTAGCAAAACAGGTTGCCGAGCGTATGAACATGACTATCATTTCTAAGGCTCATTGCATGTTGTCGAACGCAGGTTTGGACATGCATTTTTGGGTTGAAGCTGCTTCCATAGCCTGTTATCTCATAAATCTCTCTCCTTCTATTGCTATTGGCAAGAAAACTCCGATTGAGGTATGGTCTGGTTCTCCAGCAAATTATTTTGAATTAAAAGTTTTTGGATGCATTGCTTATGCTCATGTTGATAATGGAAAGCTAGAGCCAAGAGCTGTCAAGTGCATTTTTCTTGGTTAAAAGTCTGGTGTTAAAGGCTATAAATTATGGAATCCTGAAACAAGTAAGGTTATAATTAGCAGAAATGTTGTGTTTAATGAATCTGCTATGCTACATGATATTCCATCTACTAATGATCTTGTTGAGAGTGAGCAGAAATCAAATGTCCATGTGGAGCATATTATTGATTCAAATGTTACATCAAACGCAGAAATTGAGGGACAGGATGAAGCACCCATTGTTGAGGATCCTCCAGCAGTTATGCAACCACCGTAGCAATCTATTGCAACAAGCAGACCTAGAAGGAATCCAAAACTAGTAAGGAGGTTTATTGAGGAAGCAAATGTTGTTTTTTATTCGTGTACTGTAGCAAAAGAAATAAAAGGTATTACCAAGCCTTCTTCAAATTCTGAAGTTGTTATCTCTAGTGATTCTGATAAGTGGATGGTTTCCATGTCTGATGAGATGAAGTCACTTGAAAGAAATGACACTTGGGACTTAATCAAGTTGCCTAAAGAGAAGAAACCTATTCATTGCAAATGGGTTTTCAAGAGAAAAGAGCCCAGCCTTCTTCATATTCTGAAGTTGTTATCTCTAGTGATTCTGATAAGTGGATGGCTGCCATATCTGATGAGATGAAGTCACTTGAAAGAAATGACACTTGGGACTTAACCAAGTTGCCTAAAGAGAAGAAACCTATTCATTGCAAATGGGTTTTCAAGAGAAAAGAAGGTGTTTCTCCAAACGGTGAGACAAGGTACAAAGCAAGATTAGTTGCAAAAGGTTATAGTCAGATTCCAGGTATTGACTATAATAATGTTTTTCCCCTGCTGTAAAACATAGCTCAATTCACATTTTACTCAATATTGTTGCTAGGCATGATTATGAGCTTCAACAATTGATGTAAAAACTGCATTCTTACATGGAGAATTAGAAGAGGATATTTATATGCATCAACCTGAGGGTTTTATAATGCCTGGAAAAGAAAATCTTGTCTGTAAACTAAAGAAATCTCTTTATGGATTGAAACAGTCACTTAGGCAATGGTATAAACGATTTGACACTTTTATTCTATCTCAAGGTTTTAAAAGGTCCAATTACGATAGTTGTGTCTTTTTGAAAATTACTACTCATTCAGCTGTTTATTTTCTACTTTATGTCAATGATATGTTGATTGCTTCAAAAGACAAAGCAGAAATTGAAATTTTGAAAAGCCGGTTAAGTAGAGAGTTTGAAATGAAAGATTTGGGTGATACTAAGAAGATTCTTGGCATAGAGATATGAAGAGATGGAACTTTTGGAAAATTATACCTAAGTCAGAGTGGGCATGTTATAAAAGTGCTTCGTCGTTTAAATATGCTTGATGTCAAACTTATAAGTACTCCTCTTGCTGCACATTTCAAATTGTCATCAGCCATGTGACCACAATCAGATGAGGATATTGAGTACATGTTTAGAGTTCCCTATTCTAGTGCAGTTGGTTCACTTATGTATGCCATGGTTTGTTTGCGTCCTGATTTATCACATGCTTTGTCAGTAGATTCATGGCCAATCCTGGAAGAGAGCATTGGAAAGCAGTTCAATGGATTGTCATATATCTTCATGGGACTGCAAATGCCTATTTGCAATTTGGTAAATCTAAAGATGAACTTGTTGGTTAAGTGGACTCTGACTTCGCCGGTGATTTGGATAAAAGAAGATCATTTACAAGTTATGTTTTCACCATTGGTGGTTGTGCTGTGAGTTGGAAAGCAACCTTGCATACTACCGTAGCATTATCTACTACTGAAGCCGAGTATATGGCTATTTTTGAAGCATGTAAAGAAGCTACTTGGCTGAGAGGTTTATACTTTGAGCTTTGTGGAGATACATCTTGCGTTACTATATTTTCTGATAGCCATAGTGCTATATGTCTTAAAGAGGATCAAATATTTCATGAGAGAACTAAACATATAGATGTTAGGTATCACTACATCCGAGATGTTATTGCTAAATGTGATGTTAAAGTTTGCAAGATAAGTACTCATGACAATCCCGCTGATAAGATGACAAAGCCAGTTCCAATTACTAAGTTTTAGCTTTGCTCAAGCTTGGTTGGTGTTATAGTATAGTCTTTAGGGACTTTTGGAGCAAGGCAGATATTTATTTGTTGAAGGAGTTTGTTTTTTTGTAGTTCATCTTTCTACTTCAAGAAGAGAATTCGTCTCAAGGTGGAGATTGTTGATTTGTGATCCGAAGTTCTCATTTGAACTTGTCCAGCTGATGCAAATCAAAAGGATTATGTTGATCCTTATTTTACTCTCAAGTTGAGATATTTTCAGTCACCTCATCTAAAGGATCATATAGTTCCTTATTTTACTCTCATGTTGAGATATTTTCGGCCACCTCATCTAAAGGATTATATAGATCCTTATTTTACTCTTTTTCTCCTTCTTTAGTTGCATGAAAGTAGAAGATAGTTTCATTGCTATTGTTTGTATGCAAGCAGCTTGTAAAAAAACTCCAGTAATTAATTAATAAAGTTTGCCTTTCTTCCATGGTTTTTTCTCGCAAAGGGTTTCCCACATTAAATCTTGTGTGTGCTACTATTCTTTACTTGCTTCTTTGATCATTTATTTGCTAACAGATATCTCAGATTTTATTTTCAATAATATTGATTTATGTTATTTGCAAGTGGGAACAAACTATTGCACAAATAGCTTATTTTTTCTGTATACCATCTGTTGCATATCTTTTTGTACCTCTATGTTTCGTGCTAGCCTATATAAACGCACAGTTGCATCAAAAGAAAAATTATCGGATACCATGCAATCTCTTTTAAAGCCTAAACTTCTACATACTTCTCAAGTATTTGATCAACAAGAAACTTTCTTTGGTGAATTTCTTATTTCTGGCCACACCTGTGAATTTAAAACGTTTAACGATTCTATAGCGGTGGAGGTGAAAAACTTAAAAGTGTAGTGAGAATAAAGTGGGGATATAGAGAAGGCATAAAAAAGTTCATTAGACGTAAAACAAAATATCTAAAATTAATTAAGTATCATTCTCATATTATATGTATAGAAGAAATAAATATTAATTAATTTTATATAACAAAATCAAATAATATAATGGTTATGTGTATTAGATTTGACAACTATAATTTATTTTTATCATATATTGGATACTTATGCCTTAAAATTAGTTCTTTGCATTAAATTAATTGATTTTTTAAAAAAGATCTAGTCAGCTAAGGCTTTGTATATTAATACAGCGAAAGCGGATGCTAAAAAAATTGATTTAATAGATGCAATAGAATATAACAGGATTAAAAGTGGATCTACTGTTCATCAACGCTAAATTAAAATAGTGTAGTGGCTGAAGAACGCTATGGGATATATCAGGGAGTTTACAGGGCATCAGTGGTGCTTTAACCTCACAGGGTCACACATATCTCAAGATTTAGAATTTTAGTAGTTATGCAGACCTTTGCAGCAGCTCAGTTCAATACATCATTGGCCAAGACAGGAAATTTTAACACAACACTTTGCAAAATGCAACTTCAACCAAGCAATAAATCACGTCAACCAAAAAGTGATACCAAGCCAAAGTCCCTCCTGACGATTGTGGTACAAGCAGCCATAAACAACTATTTTAAAACTAGTATCAACTGTAGCCTACACTACACCAAAACATTGATTTCCCAACCCTTATTTTCTTTAATTGCTAACTTTTTTTGCAATGGCATATGACAATGCTTCTTATGTATTGCTAATCAAAAATAGGTTAGTAAAGAGTATTTTTATTTCTTTATTTAACCCCAACACTTAACACCGTTAATGCACCTGGTATTTTTTGAATTACAAAAAATGGAGCATCCTAATCGAAACCGAGGTCATAAACTGAGAGAAATTTTTGGATGCTACACAAACTTACACTTATTGGATAAAAGATCAAGGAAAATATTCTTACTTATCCAATTGAATTGCTTGTGCCATATCTCATTTCTCGCGATGAGTTTTGTATTTCGTTATGGGTTTTGTCACTTTTTGTTGAATTCAATGATTTTTTTTAGCTTGGTCATGTTTCTTAAAGAAGCAATTAATGTTGTGAGGGAATTATTTGGTGCAATAAAGTTTTGTTTTTGAATTTGCAAATTTAAATTTTGTGAGTGAATCATTTGTTGTTAGAAATGTCACTTTTGTGAGGAAATCATCTGATGATGAAAAGATCAGTTGAATCATAGCATGGCTTCCCTTGCTTGATTGAAAACCAAGTTCAAAATCAGTTTAAACAAGCTAAAAAATTCACTTATAGCCATGTTAGGAAAAAATTAACTACTTTTAAACACGGTTGAAAAATGCATTCAAACTTAGCTAAAAAACTCAGTTAAAGTTGAGTTAAAAAATTAGGTAATTGTTATAAGCAATAAAAGCAAGTGTAGACAACCATTGTTGAATTGCAATGCAATTGGCATCTCCAGGTCCATATTCTCAATTTAAGGATTGATGGATGCTTCTATGAATAATGAGTAGTGTTTGTTAAAAAATAGTAGTACATCAGACCTTGAGTTACTGCAGATGATTGGTGGTGAACTCTTCCTCATATGAAATAAGTTCAGTCTTTTTGTTTAAATAACGCATCTTTTTTTAAGTTGTTTTCATAATGAAATGCCATGATAGTTTAAATGAATAATATGGAATTTTTCCTTATCACGATAGAACTAAAAAAAATTCCTACATCATTTTTTAACTTCTTTTTTCCTCCTAACTATATCTGTTATTGGTTGAAGCTCTGTTTCATTATTATATATTGTAAGCAATATTATAATCAATGCTTTATCAAATGTAATGATGTGATGAAAAATTGTAAAACATATAACAAAGATTTAGTTTTCAGCGGTCTTATAAGTACAAGAAGCATTAGATTTTTTTAAAAAAAAAGTCAAATTTGGAAGTTTATAATTTTGCAGCAAACATATCAATCCAAGTGCATATAAATATGACTAAAACCCTTATAAAATCCAATTTTGAATAAATGATGCACCATTTTGCAAAAAATAAAACTAAAGCTTAACTGCAATGTTAAATCTACCCAGAAACACGCATACAAATTTTGTAAACATAGTCATAGCTAGAATTCAAGTTTTACATCGAAGGATTTTCTTTCCATAGAAAATGAAAAAAAAAGGCAAGAATTAAATCAAATATGGCTCTTTGAGCTTGAAAGAGGATTCCAGTCAAAATTTGAGCAAAATCCAGAATTTAAATTTAAATTTGGAATGAAACAAAGAGAATACTCCATTTTATTGAGATATCTAGGACTTTAACCCTAAAGTTTGCTTTGAAAATGCTGAAAAATCTAAAATTAAATTCTCTACCATTGATTAAGAAACAAGATATTTTAAATATGTGCTTCATCCTTCTTGTCCTAGAACATTCTAATAGTAGAATGAACCCACCAGACGAAAATTCAAGTATGCAGGACTGCTTTAATCACGTCTTCCTTCAAAAATTTGTTAGAGAAAAATGAGGAACTCAAGGTTTGTTTACAGTTTATTATCTAATTTATTCGTTCCTTCTGTTTTGTTCCATAATGAATGTTGATTGATTTATCCTTGCAAATTTTTGGCACTTATCGCAATGTCATGAATAATCAACTGCATCTTTATTTATGGTAGGCCAAAAATAGCCATACCGTAGTATCTTCTTCGCTAGTGTTTGTCTTTTGGTGTGATCACCACAATTGCCTTCATGTACTTTCAATACATGCTTGACGTCGTCATAGCCTATACCCTGGAGCAATTGAACCGAGAATCCCCTTCTATAAAGCATGCCGCGTTGCATAACGTATCTTGATGCTTTGCAGACAATAACACATCTTTGATTCTTCCTCTCTGGTTGGATTTCATGATATAAGAAGTACTTTATGCGGGTCATCCGTGACTCTCTCTCAGGTTCGGTTTTCAATGCTTGGTCAATTCCCCTCTGCTCAATGCTTGGAGGGTACAACGTCTCAATCGAGACCATTTCGTGTCTTCTAGGTTGTCCGAGCTATATAATTTGGCAAGTCTCTCGGCCTTATGATTTTCTGCTCGTGGGATACAAGAAATGCTATAACGCTCCAACCCGTCTAGCAACTCCTCAACCTGCTCAAGGTAGGTTATGATTTGTGGCCACTTCATTTGGAATTCCTTCCGAACCTGGTAAACCACAATCTGAGAGTCACAGAAAACATCCAACATGGCTACTCCTAACTCCCTCGCGAGCTTCAGCCTGCGTTTAAGGCTTCATCCTCGGAGTCGTTGTTAGTAGAGGGAAAGTTCAGTCGTAAGGCACAGTAGATTTACCGTCCTTTAAGAGTTACCAATACAACTCTGGCGCCATACCATCAATCGTTGCGAGCACCATTTGTATAAAGATTCCAAGTGCCCGATTCTGATTTTGTTTCCGAAGGGCCAGCTTCCTTATCTAATACATCATCCTTAGGGACTGTGAACTTAGCTATGAAATCTGCTAATGCTTGCCCCCGAATAGATTTCCTCAAAAGGAAAGTAAAGTCGAACTGAATGTTTCATTTAAGCAATCTTCCAAATGCCTCAGATCGTTGACGGACCTGTCGTAGTGGCTGGTCGGTGTATACCATGATTGGATGAGCCTGGAGTAGTAGCGGAGTTTCCTTATAATAATTAATAGGCTGTAAGAAAGCTTCTCAATCTTCCGGTAATTGCGTTCCACCACTGCCAACTTCTTAGTCACATAGTACACTAGTCCTTGGACCATATCCACCTCACGAACGAGGGCTGAACTAATTGTATGCAACGATACTGCTAGGTATACAAATAAATCTTCATGATCTATTGGCTTGGACAATATTGGGGGTTTCTCCTGATGGTTAAGCAAATTCTGGAAGGCTTTGATACAATCCAAGGTCCATTCAAAGTGGCGCTTCCCTCGCTTTATCAATTCAAAGAAGAGAATGCATTTATCAGTGGCCTTAAATATAAATCTGCTTAAAGCTACAACTTTTCATGCCAAGCTCTATACATTTTTGATTCTTCGTGGTTCTCGAATATTCCTAATCACCGCAGTCTGGTTTGGATTGATCTCAATTCCGCAAGAACCAATGATGGAACCCAAAATTTTCCCTAATGCAACGCGAAATGAGCGTTTCAAAGGATTGAGTTTCATTCTATAATGCCGAAAGTTACTTCAACAAACCGTCCTATCCTAAAGTAGACATGTCGACACTAAATTACGTAGCTCACGTTCGTTCCAGTCCTTATTTTGATACTGGTACCGGGAATCCTTTGACTCCTGATTATGAAGACCCAATAGGATTTGTCAAGAACGAGAACTATGTTAATCTTCATTTTAGTCGCTACATACGATCATCTGAGATTCGATACTAAAAAGAGGTATGACGCTACCTCCAGTTCGTGAACAGTTGAAACTAGCTACGCCCAATGTTTATACTCTGGCGAGTTATTTTGGCATGAAATATAAGAGTTCCGTGCCCCGGTAAATAGGGGAGGCTCCTCTCACTTGAAAGAGAGGTTCTTTGGTGCCCAGTATAAACATTGGCCTCTGTCTGTTCCGAGAGGTCGCCTATGGTCGCCCAATTAATATACTGGGCGCCGCAGCCACTATTTTGACTCCTTTTATGCAATTATGAACGAATAGTTTGGATTACCCTTTTTTTGAAATCTCTTTCACTTTCTCGATTCCAATGCAACTTCTCTTTTTTGATTTGACATGCCATGCACGTACACCTTCATGGATTTCCCGATCTAATTATGAAACACGCGATTCACTAGACATTGGTATGTCACCTAGCATTCTTTAATCCGAAAGGCATCACTACATAACAATATTACCTAATGTATGTGATGAAACCGGTATGCTCTTGGTTCGGTACATGCATTGGATATCCCGAATATGCATCCATAAATGAATGAAATTCATGTCCAGCCGTCGAATCTACCAACTGGTCGATCCTTTGAAACGGAAAGTTGTCCTTTGGGCAAGCCTTTTTCAAATCTGAAAAGTTGATGCATGTTTGCCATTTTCCATTGACCTTCTTAAAAAGAACTGGAGTCGATTTCCGATCAGTATATGTTGAATCTCGAATAAAGCCATTGCTTTCCAGCTTTTCAACTTCTTCCTTTAAAGTCGCAGACCTATCTGGGCTGAGCATATGCCTTTTCTATTTAACTGAGACACTCTTCGGGTTGATGTTTAGTGAGTAGCTCATAATAGATGGAGAAATCCCACACATGTCAGAATAGAACCATGCAAATACGTCCAGCTTGGCCCGTAACAAGTTCATCAATTCCCTCCTTCAAAGAGGGTTTATATGGGATCCGATTTTCAAGACCTTGTTCGGTCGTCGTTATCAATCACAATATCCACGGTTGTTTCATTAGGTTCCGCTCTTCTACATCCCAATTCCTTGTCTTCTCTGGGATCAATATCCTCGGACTGATAATCGGGCAATACTGGCCGGGATGCTTCGTTTATTTGCTATGTTGATGCCTCCTTAGCGAGAGAGGAGACACTTTTATGCATCAACTCCATTATGGATCATCTTCCACTCGCTAAATAGCAAGCTCTTCCCATCACTTGGTCTCCACGAACCATTCCTATCCCTGCTTCGGTTGAGAATTTTAGCAGTAGACACTAAGGTGCGATGCAGACTCTAAATTCTACTAAAGTTGGTCGACCCAAGCGTTATATGGAGATTATATACCCATGATAAGAAACGGGAGAATTCGTACCCTCATACAATCTCCCTTGCTAAGTTCCACTGGCAATTCAACTACTCCTACTGGTGTAGTCGTTGAACCGTTAAAGCCGCATATCCACCCAGTGCACGGTTTTAATCTCTAGCTTCTAACTTCATCCGATTGAGAGGTTTTTTGAATAGGATGTTGACAGAACTCCCGTAGTCGACCAGGATCCTCCTTACCATTTCCGAGCATATTATAGATGATACTACCCAAGGATCTATGCTTAGAGTTTCCACTCCCACGCTTTCTTGATCGCAGAAAACAACATCGTCCATTATTGTTTTCTACTATTTGATTGGTGTAGCATCCTCGAGAACAATGCATTCCCCAACTTCTAAATGCTTTGTAGCATTTATACACTGCTCCATGGTTCAAGTACTGAACCTTGGTGAGTGAGGCTTTCCGACAACTGTATTGATGACTATTCCTTTTCCCTTTTGTTGGGAGGTGGCTCTGGGAGCCGCTGACCTTAATTCGGGACAGAACCTCCTTTACACCTGTCTTTTGGGGATACTTTGTAATCATCAAATTTCCCATCGCGTAGCAACCTCTCTATCACATCTCTTAAATGACGACATTCATTGGTCGAGTGACCGTAGGTTTCATGAAACAAGCAAAATTTCCCGGTTTCGCACTCTTTCTCTGTGAAGTCCCTTGGCGGAGGTTTTTTTTGTACTGCATCACATTATAGGTATCCAGATAAATATTCTCCTAGTTGTCATTCAACGGTGTCTAACTTTCAAAGAACTGACATCATGGTCGCTTTTTAGGGTCACCCTTCCCATTTTGCTCCTTTTATTACCGCTCTTGCCCTGGCGGCTATCTCCTTCGTTCTGATTGCTAACATTTACTTCAACTATACTGGAATTGTCGCTAGACTTTTTATAGTAACATTGCTCTAGATCTCCTCCGTTACAACCTCACTGGATCTCCTTTTGTTGTTTAAGTACGCTTCTTCCTATCGTAACTGTATATTTTCTTTTTCATGAAATAATTCAATGGTTGTACGGGTTTTTTTGACCAAATATCTTCCAAATTCGGTATCCTTGTCTACCAGTCTATCATCGCCATCAGAATAGTCTCAGGCTTGGGGTTTCTCACTTTTATGATAGCCATATGGAAACGGTTCAAATATCCCCTTAAGGCTTCTCCAGGAGAAGGTTTAATTACCGAGAGTTATATGGCATTCTTGGACTTCATACCATGCAATCAGAATTGGTTCAGAAAATTTTCACTTAGATCCTTAATGTTATGAACCGATCGAGGCAGAAGTCTGGTAAACCACATCATAGCGACATCCTCAAGATATATTGGAAAAGCTTTACACATTATGACATAAGGAGCCGCTCCCGCATTCATATACCATGAATAACGCATTAAATGTTGTCATGGATCAGTTCTACCTAAGTATCGGTTCATGATGGGAAAAATAAACTACCTCGGAAATTGCACTTCTAAGATGTCATCCGTGAAAGGTATATGGCAATGATCTATACCTCAATCTTCATTGGTATAGCCTCTACTGTCATTCATTATCTAACTCACCATCGTTGCTACCTCTGCATTGGTCAATGTATGCTCTGGTTCAGCGCTTTCATCCCTTCGGATCCTTCTGCTCCCGTTTCAAGCAGGGTCACCTGATTCACCGTCTGGGAAGAGTTTCCTCTCCCCCTACGATCCCAGTCGGTCACGAGACGAGTGGGTTAGATAAAGTGAGTTTGGGTGGTCTGGGAAGTGCCTTGGTCCCTAGGAAGAACGTGAGACCCACGCATGGGCAATAACATAGGTTCTGCGTACTAGGATCATTAGGACCAAGACGAACTGCTGCATCTTCTCGCGAGCCTAGTGAACCGAATCAGACCTGTTGGAGGTTCTCAGGCCTGCCATAAGATGTCCTCTAATGTGGACATCATTCATTCTCCTCAGAGGAAGGCGAGTCTTCTGCTGCTTGGCGATGGGTAGGAGATGGTGTTCTTTGTCTTCGAAGTTCATCCCATTGTCGGACCATCGCATCAATATCACTTCGGATTGCAGCGCTATCCCGTCTCTGAGCTTTTAAGGCTGCGTTTGTTTCTTCCAACCTAGAGAACAGGCATGCAAAGTCATCTTGCGAAATAGGTATCTAACCAGGTGGTTGGTTGGCATTAGGATTGATAGCTTCAGAAGTACCCAGACCGGGTCGGGTCGAATTCGACTCGGGCATACTCCACCCGGGTTAGTTCAACTCGGGGGCCTATGCTACTACTTCGAATTGCAGGCCATTTTGCTGCTCTTCATTAGCTTCATTTCTTTGAGAAGCTTATTGGTTCCTATCTCTTCTTGGAGCCATTCTGATCAAATTTGTTGAAAACGTTGAAAACTTCGATAGTAATGAAGACACAGACAATTTCTTCGAACTTGTGATTCGAAAAATAGAAAAATAATCCAAAAAGCTGGGAATTCCTCTTTCTCAGTGAAAGCACTCAAATCTTAGACCAGGAATGATACTAACACACAATAAACTAGATTTCGTAGGGAATAATGAAGAAATATAAACTAAAATAAAGAAAAACAAGCAAACACGCGAGATTTATAGTGGTTCGGCATTAACAAGTCTACATCCACTTCATATTTCTTATATCCAATAAAGAATCACAAGTACAATGTTTAGAATCCCTCAAACACTCGAGTCACAATCAATTTTCTCTTTAGTTTTTTGAATTTCACTCAAAAATGGATAATCAGCTTGCGGGTCAAATAGAAATGGCGGCAGCAAGATGGGGCTTCCAAGGTTAAAGTGGCCAAAGATACCTTTTCACATGACTAGTCGGGTATATATAGGGGTCGATTAGGAAATTATGGCGAGAACGGTTATATAGGCATGGTAGCAACTCTAGGTTTATAGATATGAAGTTGCATTCGGTTTGTGTGTTTAGATCGTGGACACGCGGCCAACACTCCGATCGCTTAGGATTTAGTGGGGAAGTTGGATGGAAATTGCTTTATGCTGTGTTGAACTCGAGACTAGTTTGAGTCGAACATTTATGATCCGATCTGTAGGCCCCTTGAGCCATTACCTTGACATCATTCGATTCGAAGCTCCTACGTTCCATTCGACCCGCGCACTATATTTCTGTTCAACCTGACATCTAGTTCTCGAATGAGCATGAATCTTTATCTTTAATGCCCACATGATCGCGGTTATTAGGACTCTGGGTGACCTAGTCATGAAGCAGGCCAGTAATATTTGTACTTCCTATAGGAAGAATCTAAAATTTGTCTTTCGTTTGAGGAATACCTTAAGAAGATATTAATGCTCCAACTCAAGTTATCTTCCAAAGAGTTAATCGATGAGGCGCTCCATCTCGAAGTTTCCGAGAAGGAGAAGGATAATGGTGATGAGACCGAGGTTAGTAAGAATCTAAATCTCTAAACCTTTACAGCATAATAAAAATAAGAAGTTGGTTGGTTCAGTCTCCTATTATGGTGCAACATCTCATTTACATAAGTCATGTTTTTGTTGTGGTTTTCTTGACCATTTTATTCGAGATTGCCCTAAACCTCTCATTTTCCGCATTTGTAAGCGAGAAGGACACTGGTTCTCTGAGTGTCCCGGATCAACTAAGCCTGCCAAATTAGGAGAACTTAATGTAGCTAATGCTTCCGATAAACCCCTTAGCTTTGAGGTACCTTTTTATTTATTCTTGGAAGTTCTATTTTAATTCCTGTTTGCGCTATTTAAGATCCTCCTCGATAGAAGTGCGTTACACACATTCATATCATTTTTTTTGTAAATAATGTTCTTATAACTGCACTGTGTTTAGTGACTTCCCAATAGATTGCAAATCCTGTTAAAAGGGTCTAGAAAATGTTGTATGCTTGTGGAATTATTAAGATCTTCCTTTGTGATTTCTCTTTTCTAGTAAACTGAAAAATAATTCATCATCTTTGTTCTAATAACACACCGGGGATGGAATAGGCTCATCTGATATGAAGTCGAATTCAATATTCCATGTAGGCCTCATATATCATGTATTTTTATTTGGGCAATCATTTATTTCTTATACTTCGAATTTTGATTGTTATTCTAAATCTCTTTTGCTTCTTTTGAACTCAAGATAATGGTGATGCATCTTGATATATTGCATTGGAAAAATCCTTTTGTGTTAAAGCATGTTCTAGGATTTCCACCGTTAATTTTTTTCCTAGTTTTTGGCATGTTAGTTCCCCTCCCATGATCCCCTCCCATGAGGATGTCTATTAAGGAAAACTAGAAATTTTATCCCTTTCAGATATTCGTGTTTGTTTCCCACATTAAAGTTGCATACTCTACTACCTAGTGTTAAGGCTTGTCTTATCCTAGTGACTATGCCAACGTTGAAGGGCTTGCTTCCAATTTTATCCTTTGTGTTCACCTTGTGAATTTGAATCTTGTGGTAATGAATTGATAACCAAGATGTCAGTTGAAACTTGTGCTGATAAATCAGACTGCGCAACGGAAACTAATAATTGTTTCGTTTGAACAAGGGGTTAGTATTTTATATATAAGAATATCTGGAGGGTGTAAATAAAGTGGATGGTTAATTATGAGACTTAAATTTTAAGGTTGTATTTATTTAAAATAAAATAAGTGTAGTAGTAATAATAAAATAAATACAACCATGAGAAAACTAACATATGTGTGTGTATGTAGTGTTGAATTGTCCAATGAGTATTTAAGAGTTCTAATCGGTATATCTGATCAACATTATCAATAAGAATTTCTTAAATACTTATACAAGGAATTCAAACACAATATTTTGGAATAATAAGATAATCTATAACAACCCGGAAAATCAGAACCAATTTAAAATTTTTATTTTGGCTATTTTTATGAATTTTGAATATTTAAAATGATTTATTTTAAATAATAAGGACTAAAAAATTATTTTGAATAGAATTAGTACTTATAAATTTATTTAAATCAAAGTTAGAATATAAATATTTATTTTAATTATAAAAGGAATTAGAAATGGCACGGTAGTTTGAAAATTCGATTTCAAATTTCAATTGAATGTACAGGATTCAAAATAAACCGGATTTGAGTAAAACCAGAAATATTAGAATATGTTCGAAAATATCTTTCCAAAGAATTTGTAAAATCCATATTTCATAACGAGAATAAAAAGTTATGTCCAGTTGAAAATTCAGGATAGTCGCTATGGAATTTATATAACATATAGCCCTTAAAAATAGCGATTTTGCAAACGACCTCCGTTTTCGATGAGACCACTTTTGTTGGATCTGAAATGCCAAATTATTGCTAGATTCCAATTTTCATAATTTTTGGAATCAATATGTGAGGGTGGCAGATTTAAACGTGTTTGGTAATTTCAGTTTGAATTTAATCAACTGGAAATTGACCATTTTTCAAATGGTCTCCAAATTCGACGAAATTAGTTCTGTTAGGACTGTATCATCAAAACATAGTCAGATTTATTTTTCTGTAATTTTTGGAGTTCGTATGTGGCCCCAGTAAATTAAAATGTGTGTTTGAAGTTAAAATATAATGATTTATATTTTAAATTAGCGGAAACTGATCGTAAAAGCCGAATTGGGTTACGAAACATATCCCATTGTGTTTGAAATGGGGGTAATTAACTATGGGCGACAGTCGTTGGATCTCATTTGGAGTTCAAGTGGAAAGTCAACTTTTTGGAGGATTAAATAAAATAAATAATAATATTACTTTCCACTTAAATCCCCTTCTCTTTCTCCCCCATCAGATCGAAATGAAAAAAGAAAAAAAATCGCGATGCCCTTCCCGTCCACCGTGCCGCCTCCCCATCATTACGCCAAACCCGCTCCTCTCCTCCGCCCTCACCTCTCACTACTCCCCTCGTTCCAATACCCAAAACCACAAACCCCCCTTAACCAAACAGAGCCGCCGCCACCAGAAGGGGACCGCCGGAGCCACCGCGCCACGCTGGAAGAGTGCCGCCACCCCCGACCGATGCGTAAACTTTCCCCCTACAAACAAAAACTGAAAAGCAAAGGTAAGTTTTTTATTTTATTTATTTTATTTCAGTTTTTTTATGTAGTAATCTTTAAATGAAAATCTGATTTATATGTATAAATCATTGAATTTATTCTCATTTTTTAATGTAATAAAAATTTGACTTTTATTTGTTTAAATAGATTTTTATAATAAAAAAAGGATAGATTTTTATAATAAAAAAAGAATAGATTTTTATAAATAAAAAGAATAGATTTTTAAAAATAAAAAAGTTAGATTTTTATAATAAAAAGAACATATTTTTAAAAATAAAAAGAATAGATTTTTATAAAAGAAAAGAATAGATTTTTATAATAGAAAAGAATAGATTTATACAATAGAAAAGAATAGATTTTTATAATAGAAAAGATTTGATTTTTATATTGAAAAAGATATAATTTTTATAAATCAAAGGATATGATTTTTAACACGGTAAAGATATGATTTTTAATATGAAAATAACAAATAAAAATACGATTTTTATTTATATGAATGGCATGTAAAAAATTGGATCTTTATTATTTGAATAGCAAAATAAAAATATGATTTTTATTTATACAATAGCATAATAAAAATATAATTTTTATTATACGAGTAGCGATATAAAAATATAATTTTTATATATGAAGTAGCATTATATAAATATGATTTTTATAATATAATAGCAGTTTAAAAAGGTGATTTTTATTATCGTGTTGCGAAGTAAAAATATTATTTTTATTTAAATAACTTCGTTTTAAGAAATGTGATTTTTAATATAAAAATCGTGTGAAACAGATTGTGATGGAACGGGTGGAAAACAAATCCAAACAGTTCAGAAATTCAGAAATAAAACTGGAGGAGTGGAACCCAAAGGTGAGTTATTCTCACTTTAATTTATTTTCTAGTTAATATATATACTAGGATGCAGACGGTGCTTAGTAGCACCTGACACCTTTGTTTGAAACCATGTTTGTTTGGTTGTTTGGTTGTTTGGTTGATTGGATTATTTGGTTGAATTTGGTTTGGGAAATGGATTGATTAGAATTAGTTTGTACATGGCGCGAGCCATTATTAGGCGAGGGATAAGGCTAGACCTTATTCCGGTTCTAGTATCGCGCCGTTATGCTGCCAAAATTTTCTAAAAATGTTAGAACAATAAAAATATCATTTTTATTGTATAAATGAACTGTATAAAATATTCATGTGTTTAAATAAATATTTTATAGTTAAAAATATAATTTTTAACATGTATATGAATAAAGTAAATATCCATTTACAAATCAGACTATTTGTTTATGTACACACTTTTGACTGATATTGATTAGGACGATATATTTTACACATCGCCCAACTGCACAAATAATAATCAGTGTTTGTTGTTTGAAAACCCCACATGGGTATTGCGATGATATTGGACATACACTAATTCCAATATCTAGTTGTATGCCAATTGATGGGTTGACAAACTGTTGTAAGCGTTAATTATTCATATTTAACGCTTATGCAGTTGTGTAATGCACTCTGGATGATGGTTCTGTGTTTGATTATTGTTGTGTACATGTGTGTATAAAATCCATATAAATATAATTATATGGTAATTGACTGTGTCTGATTCCAATTCGGAAAGAACGAATATTTTAAATTAAAGAATATTTTAAAATGACGAGTAATAAATATTTTAAAATAATATTCAGTAATGGATCAAAATATGATTTTGATGTCCGATTTGGGATGGACACGAAAATATTTAAATATATAAAGCCATGTTGATTAAACTAACGCCATTTTAACGTGAACGATATTTATACGATTTTATTCATTTTTATAATGAATATTGAAAAGGAAGTGATTTCAAAATCTAGTGTTTTGAAAATATTATCATTTATATATTAATGATAAGGAATATTCAATTTTGATTTGAAATTGAATATGAAGTTGAAATCGTTTTGAAAACGAATTTAAAATGATTTATAAAATATGTTTTAAATGGAAATCGATGAAATATATAATATATATTTAATGGCCTGAATAGAACGCGCCGCGCCGCGGTAGTTCGCGAATTTCAACCATTGATTTCGAATTGACATTACGGGAAATCCGACCGTCGGTTTCTCCTAAAACCAGAACCGTTGGGTTCGTATTGAAAAGAGATTTCCAATAAATAGAAGGGATTTGAAATCTAACAGTTGGATTTGGAACTATGTCCAAATCAAATTTGGAAAAGGTCGCTGTAAGTGTAGTTCGATGACCATTTTTGGAAATCGACTATACGGACCTTGATAAAATTATTAAAAATATCAATAATTTGTGTAAAATCATAATAAATGATTTGGAAAGAATTAGGATGAAAAATTCCATATTTGAAAAGATAAAAAATATATTTTTATCGAAATGAACTAGTTATGAACTAGAATTATAAATCCAATATTTATAAATAAATTGGATTTGAAATGGTTTTAAAAATAACCAGAATTTCCAATATATGAATTAGAATGGATCTGAATTGAAATTATCTTCGGAATATTTCAATATTGGATTCCGTGAATATACGGATATTGTGGAGGAATTTGAAAGATATATATATCGTTATTCCCAATACGCTATTTGTTGATTTCAGAATTTGATATTGAATATAAACCGATAAAATTTCTATTCAGAGCCTTGTATTTAAAATTGAATTGGATTTTGGGTTTGTCGTGAATGGTGTCTTCATTAGCGCTGTTCTTAAACCCAGTTGAGGAAAGAATAAATCTTTTAATTAAGATTTTGTGAAGTTTTCCAGTTAATTAAGATTTAATTGGAATTTAATAAAAGAATTGGGTTTTGGATTTGTCATGAATGGTGTCTTAAATAACACTGTTCTTAAACCCCATATGCAAAAGATAAATCTTCTAGTTTAAGATTATTAGAGTTTCTAGTTAATTAACATTTAATTGAAATAAAATGGGATATGAATTGGGTTTATTGTGAACTGTGTTTTAACGACATTTGTTCTTTAACCCGATTTACAATGAAATGTGATTTGGAATTTATAAATCTTTTATTAAGATTTAATAGAAATTTTCCAAAGTAAAGTTTTCCAATTTAATAGATTAAATTGGAATTGAATGGAATTCGATTTGATAGTAATCGAAATGAGCTTCTATGGAGGAAGACTGTTAATATTAATGGAATTTAAAAGGCTTTGTCGTTATTCCATTTATATTATTGGTCGGATATGAAAATTGATATAGATTATATATTGATTTGTTTTTCCATGAAGATTCTATAATTAATGGGATGTGATTTGGGTTTATCGTGAACTGTGTTTTAAATGACGTTAGTTCTTTAACCCAGTTAAAGACCGGATAACATGTCTAACATTGTATTTCGAACTGTATGGTTGATCTCTGCTAAATATATATCTGTTTGGTGGTGGAGAATTTATTCTCTTGCTTAACACCCTTCTCTAAGACGTACGAGCTTAGAGGTTATATACAGGCAGAAATCAATAGTACGGTGTAGATTTTCGGTGCGGCATGTTTGATTTTCGAAGTTAAATAATCATTAATATTGATTTTTGGGAAGATTAAAACTAAGTGGAGTTTTAATGAATCTTTAATTAGACTGGAATGTGATAATATAAATTATCAAATTTGGGAAATGATCGAGAGTGGAGTATCACCCATTTTTCTCCAAGCGATAGTTAAATCTTTAATTAGAGTTGAACGGGAAATGGTAATTAATTTTACCGATAACACCGTGGTGTTAGATATGGAGTATTACCAGTTTGCTCCATGGGATGAATAGGTTGGGATTGGAAAAATAAACAAATGATTACTTTGGTAAGGTGCGCTAATCCCGACTAGTTTGGAAAACCTTTATATGGTTTGAATGGATATCCAAAGGAAGATTAAAGAATAAATTTAAAGGATTTATCTTTGATAAAATTAATGGGAACCTTTCCCAAAGGATATGAATATTTAAATAAAAGAATATTCAGAATTGGAATGAAGCGTATGTTGTGTTTTTATAGCACTCGCTTATTATATATGCGAGTTATTCAGAAAGGTCTGGTTTATACCCATTCTGAATAACTGATTCGACGATAAGTCGACGATGAAGACGGTGGTTGAAGTCTAGAGGTCTTCACATCGTTTGGATGATTACTGATTTCTTGATTGGGCGGTACACCCAAGACAAAGTGGTGATCGTCCAGACGTACTTGGAGATTGACTGGATCAGCGAGGACCTCTCTCTTGTATTGGACACGGGACGAGGAATAAGGTGCCTCCGGTTTCGTTCAGACCCAGAACGAAATTGTGAATGGATGAGTGTATAACATTGGATTTTATTCTATGTTGATTGATCTCTATTAAATATATATCTGTTTGGTGGTGGAGAATTTATTCTCCTGGTTAACACCCTTCTTTGAGACATACGAGCTCAGAGGTTATATATTGATAAACATCAGTTGCATGGCGTGAATTACCTGTGTGGCATGCTGAGATGCAAATGATCAAGGATTCTGTTGAAAAGCAGAGTCTTGTGGTTGATGATCAAAGCACGGCCTTAAAGGGCATAGCTTTGTGTACAGTGTTGATTCGTGAGCCTCACACCTCGGTATGAGTCAAAAACGGGATCAGACCATTAGGAGAACATGACATTTCTTTCTTGCTAGGAGTGGTTAGAGCCCAGACATTTTTACTTATGTGGTTGTTGGATTGGGAGGCACCTCGGATATATCAGTTACTACGGAGCCAATGGATATTGAGTCATATGGATCATTTACGCCCCAGAGGGCAAGGAAACGTGTGTTCAGGAATTGCCAATCCTCAAATGTAAGAGAGGATCGGCCCAACCGATCCAAGGGTTGCCCAGAGTGTGTAGTCCTAAGACATTTGCTAGAATGTCTCGAAGCGGTGAGGATCCATACCTGGCCTCGACTCATAGATGGAATCCAATTACTAATACGTGACATTTCGGTTTTGATTGTAGAGCCTAGTATAGCGACATGATAGATGGTACCCATGCCGCCTATGATTGATACATTTATATTTGAAATTGTTTTATACACTATGCACTTATAATAGTATCAAATGATTTGTTTTAAATGTACCAAGCATGTTTGGCTATTATAAGGAAAAACCCTATCCTCCGGCTTGCATTGCATTGTCTGATGGAACCTGGGTCTTGTAATAGCTTCATTTTTCATAAAGCATTGTGCTGTTTATTCTATGCACTAGTATTCTTGAGAGGAAACCCGTTCCGTGTTATACGGCATGATCCCTTTATTTACTCCATTTTGAAGTAAAGTTTTAATAACTGTTTTAGTTCTCATACAACTCACATGACTGACCTGAAGTTTATTGTTTTAACCTAAACTCTGGGTGTCCCTATTTTCCACATGGGCAGCTAGGAGTTTTGGTTTTGCAGATATTATATTCATAGGAACCTGGTTTACAATTGGAGTTATATTCGGAAGGTCTGTATCCGTATATTCCTTTCAGTTGTGTTTTGTATTATTTTCTGCTGCATTGTAACTTGTAAATCTCTGATATTTATCAAATGTATATTATTTGTTCATACTCTGTATATTCTTGTACTCTAATGTAAATTATTGTAATAAGCTATGAAATGTTCTTCTGTTTTATCCTGATGTGTCGTGTTCTCAAATCAATCCGGGCTTTCCTTTACGGGGAAGTTTGGGTCGTTTCATAATCAATTGAAGAGAAGTATTTGAATTGAAGTAGTGTTAAACCATTGAATGAATTGCACAAATAAAAAAAATTAGCGAGGCAATATCGATACCATATCGACTACGCAGCCAAATAAAGAGATTTATTATTATAAATCTCGTGGTTTAATACTATTTTAATACAAATCAAAGTAATGGTTTAAGAGGAAGTAGTGTATCTAAGAATAAAGAATAAATATGAGTTTATTTGTGTATAAAAAATATTTTGGAAAGAATAATATCTTGAGCATATGCAATATTTCGTAAAAATACACTCTCATTTTTTGATGACATATGCAACCATTAAATAAAATAATAGGAGGGAAATTAATGGCAAGGCCTTTTGATTTTTCAATCAAAATTGCAGCCATTTGTTTGGACGTTTAGTGAAAAATAAGATAGTGAGATAGCGTCGTTAACTAGTTGTCAATTTAGACATGGAAGATAAAGCTAGAAAACTTTGTAATGTGCAATTTTGATCCAATATGAGTTTATAAGAACTTTGTTGTGTTAGTTTGCAACAAATAACTATATGTGTTGGTGTGTGTGCACGCGCGCGCGTGCGTTTTTGTATGTATGTATAATGGTCTTAGTGTAAAATTGTGTGTTTTAAAAATATTTATACGTTAAAATAGTTTTAATGTGGTTGTACAAATTCCTTGTAGTAAAACAATGAGGTTTTGTATAATTTTAAAGTTAAAATTGTAAGTTTGTACAAAGAATTATGTAAAATGAATATTAATTTGAAAATACAAAAAAATTGTTTTGTCATGTTAAAATTTTTGTTAAATTAATTTATAAAGAATTTAAACTATGTTATATAATTTTTAGAAAGTTACACATTGTCGAATTTGTAAATATTAGTTTAAAACAGTGTTATCTAGGATTTATTGAGTGTAAACAAAATTAATATTAAATGTAAATATTGGTGAATAATCAATATTTGAATAAAAAAATAATTAGTAATATTTTTGTGCACTCTTGATGTCAAAATAATAGAATGTGTACAATTTTAGTATTAAAATTGTAAGATTGCATTTGAAGAAGTACAAAATGAACAATTGAAAGAAAAAAATGTGGATCTTATTGTAATTTTGTGTTAAAAATAGTGTTAATTGTTTAAAAAATATTAAACACATGTTTGCATTTTTTTCACAAGTTGCAGTAATATCAATTTATTAACAGAAAATGTTGAAATGACGAAAATAAGAGAAATATGTGTTAATGTGTGTTGAATTAGACATAATGATTGACTTAAAGCCTAATTAATTTCTATTAACCTAAATAGGCTATTAAGTAAACCCATCTCCTTAAATGGTTTCCTAAAAGATAGATCTGGAAACTAAAAATACATGGTACATAGTTTTCTTTAAGGAAAATCTTCTTATTTATCCTCCTCCTTGTTTTTATAGTAATAAAAAAGGACATTGTTATTCGCATTCCAAATTTAGTTAAGGGGTTGCTCAGTTTTCATTTTTTCAAAAATTTACTAAGAGGAGGACATTAGAAAGTAACTTCCCCTTATAACTAAATTATAATATGACCAAATTACCCTTACCCTGGTAATTAGCTTGATTTGGTGTTGTTAATTACACTCCAAAATGATTAAGGAGGGACACAGATGAAATTCGGCAGACCATGTCGCATTTATTCACGGAATTCGGTGGGATGTGATTGACTTTCACCCTTAAAATCGACAAAAGGCCATTGAAAATGAAAAATAACAAAAACTATGGGTGTATATCGAATTTTGTTTTCAACCGTGCCCCCCTTGATCATTTTTGGAGTGTCAGTAACAATCACTGAGGAAAAAATCGATTCAGAGATGTAAAGTAGGATATTTTTGTAAATTAATTTTTGTGTTCAGCACGCCCAATAACAGTTTTAAATATGACAAGAGTGCCCTTAAAATTGACCACCCCTTAACCAAACTTTTAGGTGTGAGCATTGTTTAGCTAAACCAATTAAACCAACCAAACCAACTTAATATGGTCGGTTTGGTTCTGAAACTAGATCGTTTGTAATTGGCTTGGAAAAAAATTACTTTAGTTATCAGTTAAACCAAATTAACCGAACTTTTATTACATTTTCAAAATTATCGATATTATACTAAATATTTTAAGTTAGATTAGTTATTCAAGTGAATTTTAATCTTCATGTATGTGTCAAAATTACTTTTAGAAAGCATAAGAATCGTAAACAATAATGCTCTAATAAGATATTTGTGATTTATTTCAAATTATAATTAATATTACAAACATAAGGTCCAAAATATTTTTAGTTCGGTTAAATCGGATAACCAATTGAACCAACCAAACTTAATTTGATTGGTTTGGTTTTTGTTTCTATTGGTTTTAGTTTTGTTTGACAATTTTCATCATCGGATAAACCGAAACAACCAAACGCTCACTCTTACAAACTTGGAGTGCGAATAACAATGCCCTAAAAAATCCAAATCCTTCTCAAACCTTCAATAAAACACCAAATCTTTCCAAAATTAAAAGGTGGCTTGCATAGCTATAGGTAATCTCTACAAAAATCAAGAAATTATTTCAAAAAAAATCTTCATTTTTGTTCATTGTTTCTTATTATTCGGTTTGCATGTTACAACAAACCAATCTATAAGTATTCACAGGTTTTCTAAGCCTGCTAATTGCAATTTTGCTTCAGATCTTCGCTGTAATTGCTTGAATTCACCCAAAAGATGAGTAATTTTCAGACTTTCTAGCTAAAAAAGAATTTATGCCGTAAAAAAGTGTTTTTGATGATATTTGAGTTTCTATCAACTTAAATTCTTTGTTTTGTTAGTTTCTACCAAAACAATGTTTCCATCCTACTTTGAAAGCATGTAACTCTTTCATGTTATGCCAGAATCTTATCATTCTTTTTGTTACATGTTGTCTGCTTGTTGAAATTATGATCTAGAAATTTTCATAGTCTCATTGACATGAAACATGGTCAGAATCAAGATGAAAATGAGTCCAGAGCATGTTTTGCTCCAACCGGTTTACAGTAAAATCCGTCTCTGTCCAACTTTGTGACCTTATATCCCTTCCTTTTCTTATCAAATTTTTTCCATTTTATTTTATTTTTACTAAAAGTAGAGTTGTTGAACTATATGCACGTCAAATTTTAGGTCATTCAGTGCTCTTTAACTGGTAGAAACTTAACGTCGAACTTTGAATCGTAGCATGTTTTGCTCCAGCTGGTTTACAGTAAAATATGACCATGAGTCTATATTTATGACCTTATATCTCTCTCCCATTTCTTATTGGATTGTAACCACTCTTTTGTTATCGAAAGTAGAGTTGTCAAACTATATGCATGTCAAATTTCAAGTTATTTAGACCTCTGTAGCTTATAGAAACTCGCTGTCGAACTTTGAATCGGAGCATGTTTTGCTTTAGCCGTTTACGATAAAATATGGATGTGAGTCCAAATTAGTGACCTGATATCTCCCTCGATTCTAGTTAGAATTGCCTAGTTCATTTTCCAGTCCATAGTATGAATGTTATAATTTATGCATACCAAGTTTCAACTCATTCAACGTTCGGGAAATTGGTGAAATAGGTATCTGAAGTTAGAGTCGAAGCTGATTTGTATCTGGGTGAAATGACTCACCCAGGTCGACCTATCTCTAACATGGGTCGACCTAAGCCAAGTTAGGTCGACCTAACTAGTTGCCTACTCTTGTTATGTTATGCCTTTTTTCTAAGTTTTGGAATATTTTTCCTAAGTACTGATGCAATATTTTAATCATTTCTTCCTAGTTTCCCTTGTACCATGTAGCTTTATGAGTGATTTTATTTAGGATTATTCGAAACTCAACGTTATAGTAAATCCATACGCAGATTGAAGAGTTTTTATGTGAATTTCATGTTTGATTTTGTGAATGAAATCATAAATTTGTTGACATTGTGCACATTTATATAAATCGAATTTTGAAGAAATTTCTATTCATAAATTACCTTTTTGAGATGTAGAGTTTCAAGATCTGTTTCTAAAACTAAAATCGTCTCAAAGCTATATAGTATACAATATTTTTCAATATTTGTTGTTTGTGTGTGTATATATGTAGCTCAAAAATATAATTCTAAATGATTTCAAAATCGTTTTATAAATTTGTCTTCTCAAACCAAGTATTTTCAATATATCTATGACTACGCATTTTCGCACTCTTTGTGAAGATGAAAACGTGATTCAAACAATATACTAAACTATGTGGTACGTGACACGGTGATTTATTATTTCGGTTAATTCTGAGCTCGTTGATTAAAGCTATTTGGAGTTTGGTGGAGGAAGTCTAGTAGCAAATTGATTAGTAAAACATGCGACATAGGACATATTACTTTCACTTTTGGATTACTATCAGAAGTTGGTGACACATGATTGTTGTTTAATGTTGCCAGTACTTGGGGATGTTGGGTCCTATATGTATATTTAGATATATATGAAGTTGTTTAGGGAATTAATGAAGGTCGTGGGCTCTCTAAACGATCAATGGGGTTGTTGGGCCTATAATATACGTAGAGTTATTAGAGTATTAAAAAGGCTATTGGGGCTCTTAATCAATTTATTAGGCCATTGAACCTTAGTTAAGGACAGTTGGTCACTTAATAAGAAGTACTTGGCAAACTTCGTCCAGCTATTGATGATATATTTGTAGTGTAGCTTCGGCTTGTCGTAATCAATACTAGTCCACATACTTATTAGGTTATGTTTATTTCAAATGTTTTCACCATTATGGTTGTTATTGATCAGTTTTTGTAGCCCTTAAGCTAATTTATTCATTATTATGGTGATTACATATATGACGATTTGGACTCACGAATGAATTCTACATTTTGAGGTTGAATATGTTTCCGTTTTGGTGTTTCCATGTATTGTGGGCTTTTATTGTATCACTTAGCCTTAGTGCTAAAGCAACATGTTTTAATAGAAACATTTATGTTTGTTATTGTTTTGTTTATTACATGAAACCCTTTTTAGTTGATTTAGTGCAGTTATCTAATGTATCCCTTGTTGATTAGGGTCATATAATTCCTTTTTTATAAAAAGGAATTATTAGCCAATTCACTTATATTTTCATTTATCATAATTTAACTGATAATTTTAAGCTAGACCAACCATTATATTTTATACTCAAGTCAGACTGAGTTATTTCATGTTAGCACCCATTATGGATTCTGCTTATCTAGCTTATGCTATGGTTATTTATCATTCTTTTTGGATGCTTAGGCGCATTTTGGGCTTGTCGTCTGATTGTTTTATTCGTAACTATCATATGTATATATTCTTTCATGGGACATGTTCTACTTATTATTAGTTTATACAACCTCCCTGGTGTATATCACTATGTATTGTACTTGATGTATCTATGTATATAGTTGTTCTTATTGTTATATGATATGTGGCATTTATTTGATATTATATTTTGTTCTGAATCGATCCTTACCCACTGTAGTATTATAATAGACGAATTGAATACGTCAATCCACCTAAGGTAATAAAAGAAAAATTATACACTTAACTGAGGTATTCAATAATCGTTCAATATAAAAATCAGGTGGTTGCTCCTAACTAGGCCTATTCTCCATATTAGGAGACAACATTATTCGCTAATGCTCTTTGTGATTGTGGGTCTCGGAATGAGGCGTTACAGTCAACATCATGTAATTTTTAAATAAGCTAACAATTGCAGAGTACCTGATTTAAGGGTTTTTATGAGGTAAATAACAACAATTGTCATAGGATGAAATACAATAACAATTTTTTTAGCATAAATAAAGATGTGCACCTTGATGTACTGCTCTTACTAGCTGGTTGGGGATGGAGATTGTGAGAATGAAAAGACTATTTATTGGTTAATTGGTAAGGTTCTCCGGTCGGTTTCCCTCCCGAACAAATTCAAAAAAAGTTAATTAGTAAAGTTAATAAAATCTAAAGGTGTAAGAGCATTTAGGAGGAAAATTTTCAGAATGACTTACCAGTGAGGTTTATTTTCTACTTTTTCAATTTGGCTTAGTGAATTAACAATTGACATGGACTCCAAAATTTTCCACTCATGGAAAATAAATGATACTCGTTCCAAAATATGGCTTTATTGTCATATGTTAAAAGCTTTTTACTTAAAAAGTGAAATATATATAATATTTTGATGTTCTAATTAATACAACTTTATATTATTGTAAATGAAATATGCAAGCCTTGCTTCTTTACCATGAATATGTAGGATACAAACTAGAAGGTCAAGAATGACGTGTTCTGCATATGGAAGACCGTAGATAATCATCACTTATAATCAAGCAAACAAAATTTTCCTATCTTAAATCTCTCATTTATTTACTTGTTCTTTTTTATAAATAAAAGGTTAAGATCCTTACTGTAATATTTTATGCTTAACAAAATCACCTGTGATAGACATAAATTACCATGAGTCATAGTAAAGGGAAAAAGTGTTGTGGTATATGTTTACAGTGTTGCTACTTAAGAGAGGATAATACAAAAGTATATAATGCTTTTCCGTTGTATGCACACCTATTCTCCATCTTCTTATTCATCTTCGGTACTTTTTTGAATAAATATCTTAACATAAGACACGATATTACAAAACCCTCTTTACTTCAAACCATATTTATCGTGGATGTTGTTTGAATTATCTGACCCTTTGTCTTTCAACTGTTTGGAGTTTCATCTATAGCATATGGATCTATGTGATGTTTAAGGGTGTTATGCCTCTCAAATACGTGTATACTTAATATGTCTTTTCCTATTAGTAGGTAGGGTAGGTTTGAAGCATTATTTTAAGGGGAAGAGTTAATAAATCATCAAGTTGTTTAACAAATTTTTGGTGCTTTGGTGAACCTACAGATGATGCATAATGTTGACCTATGAGTAAAGATATTTCTTGGTTAAACATTATCTATCGATCTCCTTTAAGATCTATTACAAGAGAAGTTCTCTTCAACGCTTTACTAGCTGGGTTATGTGCACTTTAAGGGTAATTGGTACAGTTTTGAGGGCATGGTCTATTTTGTGATATTAAGTGGTGGTTCATAACTTATATTCGAATCTGAGTTTTGTTCATATATTTGGACTTTTTAACAATTTTTGATATGCTCGCTGCATCTAATTATTTTCATCATCTTGTAGTTGTTTTCCCCTCTTTTTCCCTTTATCTTTGTAACAACCCCGAAAATCTGAACCAGTTTGAAAATTTTAATTTGGCTATTTTAGTGAATTTAAAATATTTAAAATAAATATTTTAAATAATAATGACGAAAAGTAAGTTTGAATCGACGTTTGAAAATAAATATAATTAATTCTAATTATAAACAAGGCCTGAAATGGCGCGGTAATTTCTAAATTTGAATTCAAACTTTGACTGACTGTAACGGGTGCAAAATAAAACGGATTTGAGTGAAACCAAAAATATTTAAATCTGTTAGTGAATATCTTTCAAACAAATTTGAAAAATCAAAGTTTCGTAGCGGGAAGCAAAAGTTATGGCCAAACGAATTTTCAGAAAGGTCGCTATAGAGTTTATATAGCCCGTGAAAATGGCCGTTTTGCAAATGACCTCGGAATTCGACGAAACCACTTTTGTTGGATCCAGGATGTCAAATTATTGCTACGTTTCAAATTTCATAATTTTTGAAGATAGTATGTGAGCGTGGCAAAGGAAAATGTGTTTGGTCGATTTATATTAAATTGGATCGACCAGAAAAGGGCCATTTTTCAAACGGTCTCATAATTTGATGAAACTAGTTTTGTTGGGACCGTATCATCAAAACCTAGCTAGATTTATTTCTCGAGAATTTTTAGAATCAGTATGTGGCCCCGGCAAATTGAAATGTACGATCAAATTAAACATTAAATGTTTTATATTTTAATTTGAAGGAAAACTGACTGAAACAGTCGAATAGGCCTACGAAACATATCCCATTATGTTTGGAATGGGGGTATTTAACTAGGGACGACAGTCGTTGGGTTTGGATTGGAGTTTATATGAGATAAGGGGTATTTTTGGATTTTTAAAAGTGAAAATTAGGCACACATCCCTAAAAGCAAACTTAATTAGGCTCACATCCTCCTGTTTCAAAACATATAAATTACATCCCTAATTTCAAACAGCGGCTGGTATTTTTACAAAAGTGCCCTTTTTCTTAATTCACGCCGTATTTAGCTAGGTTGGATCTATTCATTACGTATTTACTTTTTTTTTCTTTTCCAGAAACCTAAAATTCGTTCTTCATGGCGGCGGCGGCTCCAACGAAATTGATGGCCTCTAATCGGTGGCTGCTTCCTCCTTCAACCGAAACCGCTTAATCCCCAAAATTCTTATCGCGTTCAATTTTTGGTTCTAGCGAAGAGTCAGCAGCGATTCCAGTGATTCTGGCAGGCATCGCATCGAATCCAGTCAAGCGATTTGGATTTCAATTTGCATAGAAGGAGAGATTAGCAATCCAGGCAGACGGGCGCGACAACGAAGTGATTTCAGCGAAAGGTATTCTTCTAGTCTTTTTGGGCGGCTAGTAATTCAATCATTTGGCTATGTTTTAATTTTATTTGTATGTCACTATATTTATATTTTCTATCTGTAAAACTCATTCGACAACTCCCTGGAATGACAATTTGTAATGTGTGTTTTAATTGAGAGTGTATACAGTTTTAAAGTTTTCTTTTGCAACATGGTTGATTCTTGCTGAATTTCTGTTAAAAAGTTGCGGACAATTATGCAGCTATTCTTAAATATATGCATATATGTATGCAATTTTTAATGAAAATGCAAACAGAAAAACATTCAAAATCGCGATCTGTAAGATGTAGGAAAATATCTTTGAATTTTGCTGAACTTCTACTGAAAAGTTGCGAACATATATGCAGCTATTCTTAATATTTGCATATATGTATGCAGTTTTTTATCAAAAAAACAGAAGAACATATTATTTTTCAAATATATTCATATTTCTATGCATATATCTGGAATACTTGCATATAAATATATAGAAATTATTGTGTAAGATGTAGGAAAATATCTGATTTTTGCTAAACTTCTGATAAAAAGTTGCGGACAAATATGCAGCTATTTTTAATATATGCATATATGTATGCAATTTTTTATCAAACAAACCGAAAAACATATTATTTTACAAATATATTCATATTTCTATGCATATATTTGGAATACTTGCATATAAATATTCAGAAATTATTGTTATTTTGATGAATTGTACGCATGTATTTATATTATTCTGAAGCAATTTTTTTTAATTTAGGTTACTGCACATTAAGCTTACTAATGTTGATTTTCTTTTTTTATATAACAGTGTTCCGGCAGATATTGGTGTTATCGTGTTGTTGAAGATTGGTCGTCCATCCTTTTCCAAATGATTGAAATCTGCATGTGTTTCTACAGAGACTACTAGATGTGGTTTGCGCAATAAGCTGGGTCTTAACAAAATTATTTGTTCTTCAAAAGACTATCATCTCTGCTTTGTAATTGTTTTGAAATTTTTGATGTAGTACATGTAAATGTGGTCTACTTATTTTTTGATGTAGTACATGTAAATGTTATGAAATTTTTCATGTAAGTATGCACATGTTTCTGTTATTTGCATATATATATAAGCATCTTGTTATAATTATATGTTTTTACTTTTTTGTCATTTTTTTTGTTCCAGCAATTACGCAGTACAGTTCTGTATATGTATGCAATTATTTCACTTAGCTACGCAAAACTAATAATTTATTTTCTGCATAATATTAATATATGCATGCAATTATTACACTTAGTTGCATAAATGTATGCAATTTTACGTAATATATGTATATAATTGTCTAGTTTTTTGTAAAAAATAAAAAAAAAGTAATAAAAAAATCATTTTATGTAATATTTTTTTATATAGTTGTCTAGTTTTTCGTAAAAATAAAAAAAAAGTAATAAAAAAATTGCTGTTGGATTGAACGACTGTTTTTCAGAATTGTTGATTTAGGTTTATGGGCGAGATAATAGGAGCGATTGACTGAGTAAATGAGGACAAACAGTTGTTGGATAGTTTTTTAGGTGTATAAGGGTAGATCTGGAATTTTTTTAGCGGAAGTTCAAAAATAGGGATGTATTCTATATTATGTTTATCACCGGGTTTTTTTTATATTTTGAAACTTAATAGGGACCTGTAAAAAACGCACCCTTTTTAAAATTTATAAATAATAAAAAAATCCTGTTGGCCACATCATATTTCTCTCTCCCCGATTATCTGCAGAACGACGGCGATAAACCCTTCAATCTTTCCCGTCCACTTTCCGACCAAACCACGAAGAATCAATCCCTCCTCCAGTTGAAGATTTTGAAGAGCTCGAGACGAGCTTTAAATCCATACCAGGGTTCGATTTTTTCATTGAGTAAATCGCGAGAATCACCTCCAGGAAGTCGGAGGTTTTAAACCGTCGCCGTCGTCAGATCCGACCACCGAGTAGGCCCCTCCACCGCGCGCAGGTGCGCCGCTCCTCCCCCTCTGACACTGCAAAGGCCGATCAACAAATAGCTACACGGATTCGAAGAAAAATCGAAACCTAGTTTCGAACCCTTCAGCTGAGGTATAGCTGATTTAATTCTAAACTATATTATAGCACTTTAAAGCGCTACGATTTTTGATTTCACTGTAAAAACCATATCTTTTTCGTTTCTTGACGAAATTCAGTGAAACAAGAGACAATGGACTCGTGTGGACATCTTCTACATTCTAGAAGAGACCGGATATTTTTCTGAGCCTTCTGCTATTTTTGGTGGAGTGGAACCCAATGTGAGATTTCTAAATTATAAACGATATGGAAAACGACGATGTATAAATTATATAGTCGATGTATGGGTTATATAAGCGTTGTACACCTCATGTATAAGCGTTGTATAAGTTGTACGTTCGATGTATAAGTTATATATGCATTGTAAAAATTATATATGTGTTGAATAGAAGTGAAATATACTTATATATATATATATATATATATATATATATATATATACACGCCCTTCGTCCACAAACCATGGACGATATTTATTGGTTGTGATTGGTGTGAAAATTGGTTGATAGCGAATGGTTGATTAGAATTGTTTGTGGTTGAAATTGACTGATTGTGGTTAAAAAATAGGGTCCGTTTGTCACAGGTCCCTATTAAGTTTCAAAATTAGGCTCACCCCCTGTCATAAACTTATTGTAAATTTAGTCCCTATTTTTCAAAAACATATAAAAAAATATAAAAAAAATATTAAAAAACCATGTAAATTCGTATTTAATTAAAACAATTAATCGTGAAAAAAATCAGATCAAAAAAACATTAAAAACAACGTCGAAATCATGAAATACAGAAAATCAACGAAATGCAGTAAATTGCATCAAAACATGCATATAAATCGATTAGTTGCATACATGTATGCATTTATATCAAATCTGCGTCAAAACTGCAGTATAAATGCATACATGTATGCACATATTGTTAAAACATGCATCTGCCGATGCATTTATTTAAAAACTGCATACCTACGTGCAACTTATTCACGTTTGCATATATCTTGACATATATGCACACATGTATGCAGTTATATAGAAAAACTGCATACATGTATGCAATTTTTCAAACAGGCGTGCATAAATATATGCATGTGTATTCGAATAGTTGCATAAATGTATGCAACTATTCGTAAAAGTTGCATACATTTATGCAACTTTTTTTTTTAATTTCTGTGGACTTTCGAGAATATTTATAGATTTTAGAAATTTTTTTTTTTTAAGTGATAGCGCCTGAAAATTTGGACAGAAAACGAAAGGGGCGGAGGTATGGAAAGTGGCAGGCGGAAGATTCCAGGCGGTAGCTAAAATAGGGGGCGGGTTTACAGAGAAAACATTACAGGGATGTGGTGTGAATTTAAAACTTGCAAATAGTTGCATACATGTATGCAACTTTTGCCAATAGTTGCATACATGTATGCAAGTATTTCTGAAGCTGTTTTAGTTGAAAATGTATGCAGAAACTTGCATACATGTGTGCAACTATTTGAAATACTTGCACACATGTATGCAAGTATTTACATGTGAAAATAAAATGTGTGCAGAAACTTGCATACATGTATGCAACTATTTTAAATACTTGCACACATGTATGCAAGTATTGCATGTAAAAATATAACAGAGAAATACTTGCACAGATGAATGCAAGTATTCCAAATATGTGCATGATTTGATGCAAATTACTGCATTTTTCGTTGTTTTCTGTATTTTTTTGATTTTGATGCATGTTTTGATTTTATTATGATCTGAATTTTTGGGCGAGTACATGTTTAATTTAAATACGAATTATCGTGATTTTTTTATATTTTTTTTATGAATTTTCGAAAAATAAGGACTAAATTTACAATAAGTTTATGACCAGATGTGAGCCTAATTAAGTTTCGTTTTAGGGATGTGTGCCTAATATACACTAAAAAATACCCGTTTGTGGTTGAGAATTATTTGGTTGAAACCACATAGGATTAGTTTGTGGAATAGAAAGAAAAAAATAATCATGTCGCCTGCGTGCAAACTAGATGCATTAAATCCCCACTGTCAAAAGCTGCGAGGCTTTAAGGTAGAGCGAGGAGCCGTACTAGGGACGACCCCGGTTTTAACTACCCTGTCGTTATGCTGCCGAAATTTTCAATAATATTCATGTGTTAGAATTATTTCCATGTGTTGAAACTATATTCATGTGTTGAATAGAAGTTCATTCGTTGAATAGAAATTCATGTGTTGAATGGTTTTCGTGCTTTAAATAAATTGTTTTAACAATAAAAATCACATTTTTATTTTATATATACGAACTATAGAAAACATTCATGTGTTGAATAGAAATTCACTCGTTGAATAAAAATTCATGTGTTGAATGGTTTTCGTGTTTTAAATAAATTGCTTTAACAATTAAAATCAGATTTTTATTTTATATGTACGAACTATAGAAAACATTCATGTGTTGAATAGAAATTCATTCGTTGAATAGAAATTCATGTGTTGAATGGTTTTCGTGTTTTAAATAAATTGTTTTAACAATAAAAATCACATTTTTATTTTATATATACGAACTATAGAAATCATTCATGTGTTGAATAGAAATTCATTCGTTGAATAGAAATTCATGTGTTGAATGGTATTCGTGTTTGAAATAAATTGTTTTATAATAAAAATCATATTTTTATCGTTTATATAACTATATAAAATAGTCATGTTTCGAAATAAACTGTTTTACATTAAAAATCACATTTTTATTATGTACACAAATTGTTAACAAAAATAAATGTCTGTTGGATAAAAATATCATTTTTATCAAATGTATGAAAAGAATATGGTTTTGAAATCGAAGAATGGATTATATATATATATATATATAATCAAAATAAATCGAGTAACGAAGCTGCAGTTCGTGTTTTGAAACCGTGATTTCAAACGATTAGTGCGGGAGATCCGACCATCGGATTTTCCCGAAACCATAACCGTTGGGTTCGTCTTGGAAATATCTTTCCAACGATACCCACTTTGTAACGACCCGTATTCTACACATCATAGGATCGTAGAATATTTATTTCTTTCCCATGTGATGTCGTATGGTCATGTAACTTTGGGAAACATCTATTAGAGTCATTTCCCATGTTTATGATTTTTGTCGATTTTTAAATGACCATTTTGCCCTTAGTTGGTATTGTTTTGGCCATAACTTTTGATTGGAAAGGAATTTTGACCTAAACCCACTTCCATTGGATTCGTTTGATGGTTTACCTTTCCGTAGAGTGGTCATAATAGCCAAACGGACTTACCGTTTGGGAGATATGGCTGAAATAAGGTTTGGAGAGTGAAAAACTGCTCAATCGGGCCAAATAGGGTGATTAGTGAGTAGGCCAATAACCCATTTCGGGATTAGGGTTATGGGGAGGCTGAAATGAAGTAGAGAATCATTCCATTTCAGTTTTCTAGCCTCCACTTATCACCAAGGAACCCTAAAAATGGCCTCCAACCTCTAAATCACCTCCAAATCACCTTTTGGTCAAGGATTTGGCTTAGCAACCTCTAATCAAGGAAGATCTACACCAAAGCAACACTGGAGCTACTGTTTAGCATTGGGATTCACATCAAATCAGAGATTTATTTCAGATCTTAGTTTATTTGTGGCTAAGGTGAGTGATTTGCATAGTTTTGCACTAATTATGGCTAATTAGGGATGATTATTGTTAATTAGCGAATTTAAACATGATAAAATTCTAGAAAAATGTTTATAAAATTCGGAATGATGTTTTAGACCTCTGATATGAATTTGGATTAATTTGGTTTAGTTTTGCTAATCATATCATAAGTTTCACCTAAACATGCTTAAGGGAAAATATGGGGTTTTGGCTATATTTGATCCATTTTAACCTATCATATTGTTATTTTGATGTTTATGGTTGATTATATATGTTTCTATGACTGTATGGTATGCTTTGTGATTGATTAGAATAGTTGGAATGGTTGAAAACGCCGTCGAGGGGCGTGAACAACTCGCTGGACAAGGTGCAGGAGCTCGGATCGGATGGGGATTGAGGGTCGATCGGATCGCCCTATGGGATCGTGGGACATCACCACGAGTCAAGTCATCTCCTCCGAGCTGAACCATCTGCGCAAGGTCCACGAACTTCAACCGTGAACTGCCTCTCGTACCCGATCCGCTCATGTTTCGCACTCCGATCCGACCAGAGGGAGGCAGCATCCACGATCCAATTGTACTTGAACGCTCCGACCCGATTGCCCACCCACGAGTTGAAGGTGCCATGAACCGATCTGAAGAGAGCACCCGACCCGAACCGTGGCAAGCTGGAGACCTCGACCCGATCCGCCAGGGGTGATGACGACCCGACCCGATCCAGTGAAGAAGGAGCATTCTGATCCGAACCGAACTGATGATTAGGGGGAGATCCGAACCGACCCAGTATTGACCAATAACCCGAGATGCAAAGGTAGTCCAATATGGGAAGTTAGAGCTTAGGATCCAGCGGGAACCAATGAGTTCACTTCATGGTTGGGCTTTGCTACGGGACATGTGCTAAGGAGTTGCCGACGTTCATAACTTCGATTCACCACTAAAAATGAATGATGGCTACTTATCAGTGCAGTAGGATCATTATGACCTGAGGGGCAAGGTGATGGTAGCAAGACTACGTTATCAGTGCAGTAGGGTCATTATGACCCGAGGGGCAAGGTGATGCGTAGTAAGACTATGAGCCAGCGCAGATGGGGTGAACAACTCCATGGGGCAAGTGGACATAGTAAGGATTGGTAAGGCTATGAGCCAGCGCAGATGGGGTGAATAACTCCATGGGGCAAGTGGACATAGCGAGGAATTAGTGGCTACGTTATCAGTGCAGTGAAGCCATTTATGACTTCATGGGGCAGAGTGATCGTAGCAAGGTATGTTGGGTGATCGAAGTGGTGAATATCGTATGCTTTACGCAATGAGTGAGAGATGTGAGGATGGATGCTATGTTTGATTGTTTGCCATCACTATGACATGCACACCTCCCTCACCTCCGTATCTTTACACTGTTTGATATGGCACCTTAGAGCATTGTACAGTATGTAGTGCTAACTCTTTGGTTGCAGGTCCAGGTTCAGGTATGTTTTAGTCTACCTATTATTGTTCACTTTAGATGCTTATCGCTCATACCAGGCTTTATGTCTGACCCAGAGTTTTATGTCTCCTCTTATTACTCTAGGTGCTCACACGAGCAGACTAGAGACAGGTTAGCTGGTGATGCGCGAGTAGCTGATTCAGAGGCGGACAGGAGGCTCCCACGTATGATATATATACATATACACATTCTCCCTGTGTCGTTGGTGGTCGCTACTTGGGCATTAGTAGTGTACCTCCTTTATCTTACTTTTGCTTTGAGACAGTTTGAAAGTTTTAATAAGCTGTATTTTGGATTTCCGCTGCTATGATGTTTAGTTCTAGTTTTCAGCTTATGCACTGTCTCTCCTGTTTTATGTCAAGTATGTTATTATTATATTTTATTCTATGCGCTGTGAGACATTCTACAGGTTCTTTGTATGTTCATTTCCTTCTTCCTTTTCCTTCTGACGACCCATTCCGTGCTAACTGGACATGTGTACAGCACACTTTTGGAGTAAATGTCGGTTGGTGCAGGGCGGGATGTCACACTTGGTATAAGAGCTCTAGGTTGCGTAGTTAACCTAGGGAAAGACACTAGGGAGAGATAGTACGTATATGAGAGCGCGTATTTGTGATTACGTTGGTTTTCAAAAGCTATATATATACTATTGGTAGTATAAGAATGAAGTCGCACTGCACTGGCACCACTATGGGGTCGTTAATCGTTTTCTCTTTACAGATTGAACGATGAGTAGAGACACCAGAGGTGCTGGTAGAGGGACCAACCATGGGAATGCCGCTGACATGAGGGCGATGTTTTCTGACCTAATGAGAGACATGCTTAGAGAAGTGCAAGGGGCAGCTCCCAATCCCGGAGTTGGTGCTGGCCCAGTAGTGCAGGCGCCTAGGGTCGATTTCGCCAAGTTGTGCAAGGATTACACTAACCTTGGTGGGAAGTCGTTCCACGGGACGGAGTCGGCCACAGATGTTCAAGACTGAATGGATAGCTGTGATCGTATCTTCGATGACTTGGGTCTTGAGGATGCGATGAAGAGAAGGCTAGCGTCTTGTCAGCTGTAAGGGCGAGCGATGAATTGGTGGAATGCCATTAGAACAGCTACTCCAGAGGACCAGGTTACTTGGGATCAGTTCAAGGCTCGCTTTAGCGAGAAGTTCATTCCAGCTGCCCAGAAGTCAGTGTTGTTCAAGAGGTTCTTGGAACTCAAGCAGAACGGAAGGGCAGTTTCTGATTATATTGCCGAGTTCGACACTTTGTCGAAGTATGGACTGTCTCTTATCGATACTCCTGAGAAGAAGAATGAGAAGTTCATTACTGGTTTGGATGGATACTTGGGGGAAAGGCTTATCAACCACATCAATGAGACTTTTGAATCGATCGTGGGGAAAGCTTTGAGATCAGAGAGTCTTTACCCTAAGTCAAAGACTGAGGCTGCATCTGCAGAAGGGCCAAAGCCGCAAGCAGGCGGTGGAGGCAAGAATAACTCTCAGAATAAGAGGAAGCAGGACCAATCTAAAGGTGGTCAGAAAAAGAGCAAGAAGGAGGTTGAGTGCTTCAGCTGTGGTAAGAAGGGCCATTATGCTAAAGAATGTCGGGCCAAGCCAGCGGAAAGGAAGTGCTACAACTGTGGTCAAGTGGGACATCATAAGGATAAGTGTCCGCAACCTCTTAAGGAGAAGCAGATTGTGAAAGCATATGCTATTGATGCTGTTCCTTCTTCGTCGAATGCCCCAACTGCGGCAGAGAAAGGAAAGAACGTTGTTATTCAAGGTATGCTTTCTATTTATGATGTACCAGTTCGAGTTTTGTTTGATACTAGGGCTTCTCGTTCCTTCATATCTAGTGACCTGGTAGATAGGTTGGGACTGGAACCCGAGATAGTCGATAGACCATTGGTTGTGACGAACCTGATTGGTGGTTCGACTAGCCTTAGTATGATTTGCAGAAATTTGGTCTTATCGAGTCATGGATGTATGTTTGTTTGTGATTGCTTTGTTTTGGGCTTTACTGGTATGGCATAATATTGGGAGTCGATTGGCTCCAAAGATACGGAGTGGTGGTAGACTGTGAGGGCTTTTTGGTGACAGTAAGGGCGGATGTTGGGCGGAGGGTAGTGTTTAGTAGTCTACCTAGTGATGGGGTTATGGCTAGTTTTGTAAATTCCCTCGACATCCCGCAGGATGAGTTGTCAGATGTGCCCGTGGTTGGCCAGTATCCGGACGTCTTCGAGGAGGTGACCGGGCTTCCACCACACCGAGAGATTGAGTTCCGTATTGATTTAGTGAAAGATGCCAGACCTATAGTGATGCCACTTCGTCGTATGGCACCAAGGGAGCAACAAGAGCTCGGGGTGCAAGTCAGCAATCTTTTGAAGAAGGGATTTATTAGAAGGAGTGTCTCCGAGTGGGGAGCACCAGTTATGTTTGCCACTAAGGCAAATGGTTCCCTTCGTTTATGTGTGGACTATCGCGAGTTGAATAAGGTGACGAGGAAGAATAAGTATCCTCTACCGCGGATAGATGATTTGTTTGATCAACTGGAAGGAGCAAGAGTGTTCTCCCAGTTGGACCTCGCGACAGGATTTCATCAGCTACAAGTAGTGGATGAGAGTGTTCCGAAAACGGCATTTAGGATGTCGTCTGGATTTTATGAGTGGTTGATCATGCCATTTGGGTTGACCAATGCACCAGCCTATTTTGTGGATCTTATGAATCGAGTATTCAGAGATCAGTTGAATAAGTTTGTTCTTGTGTTCGTGGATGATATCCTTTTTTATTCAAGGACAGAGGAGGAACACAAGGGACACTTGAGGATAGTGATGGAGGTGTTGAGGAAACACCAATTGAAAGCGAAATTCTCTAAGTGTCATTTTTGGAGAAGGGAAGTGAGATTCTTGGGTCATGTTGTTTCAGAGAGTGGTATTGCCGTGGACCCTGCGAAGGTGGCTACGGTACAGGATTGGCCTACGCCCAAGAATGCAACAGATGTGAGAAGTTTCTTGGGATTAGCTGGATATTATCGTAAGTTTATCCAGGACTTCTCCAAGATAGCAGCACCGTTGACTCAGTTGACTAAGAAGAATCAGTCCTTCATTTGGGACGAAGTGTGTGAGGATGCCTTCAAGAGTCTAAAAGAGAAGTTGACGCGTGCACCAGTGTTAGTCATTCCTAAGGGGAATGAAGAGATGACGGTATACACGGATTCTTGTGGTACCGGACTGGGTGCTGTATTGATGCAAGGAGGTAGGGTTGTAGCTTATGCTAGTCGACAGCTAAAGCCGCATGAGAAGAAGTATCCTACCCATGACTTGGAATTGGCAGCGATTGTGTTCGCATTGAAGATGTGGAGACACTATCTCTTAGGAGAAAGATTTGAGTTGTTTACCGATCATAAATCGTTAAAATATCTTTTCTCTCAGAAATATCTGAATCTCCGTCAGCAAAGATGGTTAGAGTTCATGGCTTCGTATGATTTTGATATCGCTTATACACCTGGGAAAGGTAATGCGGTAGCCGATGCCTTGAGTAGGAGACATGCCAGCTTAGGGGCTATGTTTCTTGAGTGGAAGCAACTGGAGTATATCGCGGGGTTTGATTTCAGACCAAAGTGTGAATTGGATCCAGTTATGCTAGCTAGTTTGGCGATCAGACCCACTTTGATAGAGCGGATTGGTTCCAGCCAGAGGGATGATCCTAATCTATTGGAAATCATCTCCAAGTTAGAGATGAACATCGACAGTGAGGAGATGAATGTGTATGGGCTTGATCGAGATGGATGGCTTCGAAAGAATGGAAGACTAGTTGTGCCCAACGTGAATGGTTTGAGAGATGAAGTGCTTAGAGAATGTCATCACTCAAAACTGACTATACATCCCGGTGGTAATAAGATGTATCAAGACATGAGACAGACTTACTACTGGGAAGGGATGAAAAGAGACGTTGGGAAGTTTATATCCAAATGCATGAATTGCCAGCTAGTTAAAGCCGAGCAAAAGAAGCCTAGTGGTTTGTTGCAACCATTAGAAATTCCTGAATGGAAATGGGAGCAAGTCTCGATGGATTTCATCGATGGCTTACCAAGGACTAGATCGGGGTATGATAGCATTTGGGTAATTGTGGATCGATTGACTAAAAGTGCAAGATTTATACCGGTCAAATCGACCAGAACGGCAGCCAAGTTGGCAGAATTGTATATGAAGTGGGTAGTGAGATTTCACGGAGTACCTAAAAGCATTGTGAGTGACCGAGACCCGTTGTTCACTAGTGGGTTTTGGAAGAGCTTACAAGAGGCTCTAGGGTCAGGATTACATCTCAGTACCGCATATCATCCTCAGACCGACGGTCAGATGGAGAAGGTGAATCGTATATTGGAAGATCTCTTGAGAGCTTGTATATTGGATTTTGGTGGATCATGGGATGACCATTTGCATCTAGTAGAGTTTGCATATAATAATAGCTACCAATCCAGTATCGGTATGGCTCCATATGAAGCTTTGTACGGAAAACCGTGCAACTCACCATCATTTCGGATAGAGACTGGCGAGAAGTTTGTGCTTGGACCAGATGTGGTGAGAGAAACTTCGGATAAGATTAAGATCATTCAACAACGAATGAAAGCTTCCCAAGATAGGCAGAAGAGTTATGCTGATAAGAGGAGAAGAGACTTGAAATTCTCCGTTGGTAACTTGGTGTTTGTCAAGATCTCTCCGTTAAAGAGCGTGATTCGATTTGGCAGGAGAGGCAAGTTGGCACCAAGATTTGTTGGCCCATTCCCTGTTCTTGAACTAGTCGGGAATTTGGCTTATAGAGTTGGCTTACCAGAGAAAATGGCGGGAGTTCACAATGTATTTCATGTTTCCCAACTAAGGAAGTTCGTTCACGACCCAGATATGACTATTTCACCTGATCAGTTAGAGGACTTCGAAGTAGAACCCGAGGCGGTTGGGAACCGCAAGCCGATTCGTAATGTAGGGCACGATACGAAGCAACTTCGAAGGAAGGCGGTGAAGCTAGCCAAGGTTCAGTGGGACGAGGACGAGAATGATTGTACTCGGGAGACAGAGGAGAGCATTAGGAAGGCATCCAGAACTCTTTGCCTGGTAAGATTTACTTTACAATTTGGTTTTCCGCATGCTAGGGTGGACTTGTTTTGCTTGGTTGCATGTTTAATTATTGTTTTATGATTGATAGGCATGCGGGAACTTTGTGTGTGTTTTGATTAGGGAATTTCGGGGGCGAAATTTCTTAAGGGGGGGAGAGTGTAACGACCCGTATTCTACACATCATAGGATCGTAGAATATTTATTTCTTTTCCATGTGAAGTCGTATGGTCATGTAACTTTGGGAAACATCTATTAGAGTCATTTCCCATGTTTATGATTTTTGTCGATTTTTAAATGACCATTTTGCCCTTAGTTGGTACTGTTTTGGCCATAACTTTTGATTGGTAAGGAATTTTGACCTGAAACCACTTCCATTGGATTCGTTTGATGGTTTACTTTCCGTAGAATGGTCATAATAGTCAAACGGACTTACCGTTTGGGAGATATGGCTGAAATAAGGTTTGGAGAGTGAAAAACTGCTCAACCGGGCCAAATAGGGTGATTAGTGAGTAGGCCCATAACCCATTTCGGGATTACGGTTATGGGGAGGCTGAAATGAAGTAGAGAATCATTCCATTTCAGTTTTCTAACCTCCACTTATCACCAAGGAACCCTAAAAATGGCCTCCAACCTCTAAATCACCTCCAAATCACCTTTTGGTCAAGGATTTGGCTTAGCAACCTCTAATCAAGGAAGATCTACACCAAAGCAACATTGGAGCTGCTGTTTAGCATTGGAATTCACATCAAATCAGAGATTTATTTCAGATCTTAGTTTATTTGTGGCTAAGGTGAGTGATTTGCATTGTTTTGCACTAATTATGGCTAATTAGGGATGATTAGTGTTAATTAGCGAATTTAAACATGATAAAATTCTGGAAAAATGTTTATAAATTTCGGAATGATGTTTTAGACCTCTGATATGAATTTGGGTTAATTTGGTTAAGTTTTGCTAATCATATCATTAGTTTCACCTAAATATGCTTAAGGGAAAATATGGGGTTTTGGCTATGTTTGATCCATTTTAACCTATCATATTGTTGTTTTGATGTTTGTGGTTGATTATATATGTTTCTATGACTGTATGGTATGCTTTGTGATTGATTAGAATAGTTGGAATGGTCAAAAACGCTGTCGAGGGGCGTGAACAACTCGCTGGACAAGGTGCAGGAGCTCGGATCGGATGGGGATTTAGGGTCGATCGGATCGCCCTATGGGATCGTAGGACATCACCATGAGTCAAGTCATCTCCTCCGAGACGAACCATCTGTGCAAGGTCCACGAACTTCAACCGTGAACTGCCTCTCGTACCCGATCCGCTCATGTTTCGCACCCCGATCCGACCAGAGGGAGGCAGCATCCACGATCCAATTGTACTTGAACGCTCCGACCCGATTGCCCACCCATGAGTTGAAGGTGCCATGAACCGATCTGAAGAGAGCACCCGACCCAAACCGTGGCAAGCTGGAGACCTCGACCCGATCCGCCAGGGGTGATGACGACCCGACCTGATCCAGTGAAGAAGGAGCATTCTGATCCGAGCCGAACTGATGATTAGGGGGAGATCTGAACCGACGCAGTATTGACCAATAACCCGAGATGCAAAGGTAGTCCAATATGGGAAGTTAGAGCTCAGGATCCAGCGGGAACCAGTGAGTTCACTTCATGGTTGGGCTTTGCTGCGGAACGTGTGCTAAGGAGTTGTCGACGTTCATAACTTTGATTCACCACTAAAAATGAATGATGGCTACTTATCAGTGCAGTAGGGTCATTATGACCTGAGGGGCAAGGTGATGGTAGCAAGACTACGTTATCAGTGCAGTAGGGTCATTATGACCCGAGGGGCAAGGTGATGCGTAGTAAGACTATGAGCCAGCGCAGATGGGGTGAACAATTCCATGGGGCAAGTGGACATAGTAAGGATTGGTAAGGCTATGAGCCAGCGCAGATGGGGTGAATAACTCCATAGGGAAAGTGGACATAGCGAGGAATTAGTGGCTACGTTATCAGTGCAGAGAAGCCATTTATGACTTCATGGGGTAGAGTGATTGTAGCAAGGTATGTTGGGTGATCGAAGTGGTGAATATCGTATGCTTTACGCACTGAGTGAGAGATGTGAGGATGGATGCTATGTTTGATTGTTTGCCATCACTGTGACATGCACACCTCCCCCACCTCCGTATCTTTACACTGTTTGATATGGCACCTTAGAGCGTTGTACAGTATGTAGTGCTAACTCTTTGGTTGCAGGTCCAGGTTCAGGTATGTTTTAGTCTACCTGTTATTGTTCACTTTAGATGGTTATCGCTCATACCAGGCTTTATGTCTGACCCAGAGTTTTATGTCTCCTCTTATTACTCTGGGTGCTCACACGAGCAGACTAGAGACAGGTTAGTTGGTGATGCGCGAGTAGCTGATTCGGAGGCGGACAGGAGGCTCCCACGTATGATATATATACATATACACATTCTCTCCGTGTCATTGGTGGTCGCTACTTGGGAATTAGTAGTGTACCTCCTTTATCTTGCTTTTTCTTTGAGACAGTTTGAAAGTTGTAATAAGCTGTATTTTGGATTTCCGCTGCAATGATGTTTAGTTCAGGTTTTCAGCTTATGCACTGTCTCTCCTGTTTTATGTCAAGTATGTTATTATTATATTTTATTCTATGTGCTGTGAGACATTCTACAGGTTCTTTGTATGTTCATTTCCTTCTTTTCCTTCTGACGACCCGTTCTGTGCTAACTGGTCATGTGTACAGCGCACTTTTGGAGTAAATGTCGGTTGGTGCAGGGCGGGCTGTCACACACTTTGTGAAGATCCAACGGTTGGATTGTCTGGAATGTTTAATTCAAATCTATAGAAAAACAGCACCGGAATCGATTATATATATATAATTAAATTAAATCGAATAACAACGCTGCAGTTCGCATTTTGAAATCGAAACTTCAAACGAGTATACCGGGAGATCCGACCGTCGGATTTTCCCAAAACTGGCACCGTTGGATTCGTTTTGAAAAAATCTTTCTAATGATATAAATTTTGTGAAGATCCAACAATTAGATTTTCAGATATGTGTAAATCAGATCTAAAGAAAAACAGACGGCCGCGTTATGGCCTGAAGCATCGTTTGAATAAATGGGCTATTTTTAAATAAATAAAAATAGCGATAAATCGTTATAAAATATTATATATGATATGGAATGTGAAATTTAGAAACTAACTGAAGGTTAGCTAAGTCGAATGGTTTGCTGGGTTTTGATCTGATGTTGGTTTCGGCCTTCGGGGTTAATATTTGGGAAATCATTCTCTTACTAATTTACGGTTAGTGACTAATGAATTGGAATAAGGCGTATGTTGTGTTTGTGTAGCACTTGTTTATTATATACGCGAGTTGCTCAGAAAGACCGGGTTTATCCCATTTTGAATAACTGAATCGACGATAAGAAATCGATGATGAAGACATTGGTTGAAGACCGAAGATCTTCACCTCGTTTGGATGGTAACTGATGTCTTGATTGGGAGGCATCCCGAAATATAGATAATAAGTGGTGATCGTCCAGACGTGCATGGAGATCGATGGGTATGCGAGGTATATAGTGCCTCCGGTTTCGTTCAGACCCAGAACGGACTTGCAAATGGACTATGTCTGACATTGGAATTCATTCTGTGTGATTGATAGCCATTAGTTACATGGCGTGAATTGCCTGTGTGGCATGCTAAGATGCAGTGATCAAGGCTTCTGTTGAAAAGCAAAGTCTTGTGGTTGATGATCAAAGCACGGCCTGTGTGGCATAGCTTTGTGTATAACGTGAATTCGCGAGCCTCACACACTGGTATGAACCAGAAACGGGAGAGGACATCAGGGAGGGCATGTGTTTCCTTCTAGCTAGAGGTGGTGCAGTGCTTAAACTGGCTGACATTTATATTATTTTCACCCGTGTGGTTGTTGCTGTTGCGAGGCGCCTCGGAAATACTAGTGACTATGTGAAGCCGAAGGAGCCATTCGTTGGCTCATTTACGCCCCCAAAGGGCGGGGAAACGCAATGTTCAGGCATTTTAATCCACATCGGTGGACCGTCTGACGATCCAAAGGCTTGACTGAGTACTTGCCTGAGGGGCGGGCTAGAGCATCTCGAATTCGGCGAGGATGATCCCTTGCCTCGGTTCATGACGGAAATCCAATTTCCAAATACGTGACTATGCGGTTTTGATTGTATACCTATATATGGCGACATAGTGGTATGGGGCATTAATGTCGTCTATGATTGATAGTCATGATTGAAATTGTTTTTGAAACCTATAAACACTAGTAATAATATCAAATGCTTTTGTTTTATTCGTATCAAGCATATTTTGGCCATTATACGGTAATACTCTATCCTCCGGTTTGTGTTGCATTGTGTGATGGGAACTGAGTATTATAATGGCTTCATTTTTATAAAAAGCATTGCGATGTTTAAAAGATTTATTTGTTGTAAAGCACTGGCAATCCAATGGAGTAAACCCGTTCCGCGAAAGTGGCGTGGTCCTGTGATTAGCCATATTATAAAATGTGTTAAGTAGATTTCTCATACCAGTCCCATGACTGACTCGTAGTTTGTTTCACTTGCAAACTCGGGTGCCCTTATTTCTACACAGGCAGCCTTGTATTCAGGTTTTAGCAGGCTTTTTCCTGATAGCTGGAGCTGAAGATGGATTCTATCATTTCTCTTTTTATGTTGTTCAGCTCCTAGTGTACATATTATGTTTGTTTTCCGTTGTAGACATTGATGTATAGCTGAACTGTTTTTGTACTAAGTATGATCTTGTATATTGCGTAACTCTGATGATTATGTTTATCCAGTGTATTATTTGTACATTATCTGGTGTATTTATTTAATTCTGTTCTGCTATTATCTGTTTATGTGTTATATTCCAAAGATTACCCGTGCCACCGTCCATACGGGGTTTGGGGTCGTCTCAATCTTTGTCTCCCTTTTGAAAAGAATAGGGAACACTTCCAACTTATTTCCTTTATTGTGAGTATATATAGCATCAATACAATGTTAAATTAATATAGTTCAATGCACACGATTTTGGTTTAGTACGTATAAGGTATATTATATACACACGCATACATACCTATATATACATATATATATTTGTATATATGTTTGTATATATATATATACCTATATATATACACACATAGGTATGTATGAATGTATGTATGCGTGTATACATATGGAAAGTCTATTTAAACACAAAATGGTGACACAAAATTAAACATAAACAATCTCAACCAATCGAACTTCCCTTGAATTCCACTCACTACAAAAAAAAGAATTCAATGGTTCACAATTTGTGTATCTAGTATTGTGTTCAATTTTTTTATCCCAATAGCCGCTTCCATACATATACATATACATATACATATATATATATATATATATATATATATATATATATCGAAAAAGTGAGGTATGTTTTATAACAATGCTTAGTATTTGCATAAATCCACATGCCGACCTTTCTATCATTTTTCCCATTCCATGCAAGTTTATGAATCTTTACCTGTAGTAAAATAACTCCATAAGCTTAAAATGACAATTGTACGTTTATTGGTCATAATACTATATATTTCAATGGTCAAATATTCAAAATTCTTGGATTCTTTTGCATTGGCCAAATATTTTGGCAGCTAATCATAATTTAAGATATGCCTTCGCCAAATGCATCATATGTTAACCTTCACTTCACAGCTATTATGGTTCAGAAGCCTTCAAAAATTATGGTATTTCATCAAGTTATCTAAATTTGAACAATTTACTTCCATATCTTAAAAGAATGTTTGTTTGAGTTAAAAGTGTTTTTACAAGAGAACAAAACCGAAAATTTAACTGAAGTTATGAAAATGATAGATAGCTGCATCCTGTGTGCATAGCACGAGTCGTACTAGTATATATAATAATTGCAATTGGGACTTAGTAAATGCATGCGACTTAAAAATAAGAGCCAATGACTTGTATATAATGCTAATATATCATATACCATATTCTAGTAATCACTTGAAAAATATTAGAAATTAAAAAACATGCCTCTTCAATAAAACGACTATTATATTATTTTGCTTTTCTCATACAAATTATGTCATTTTAAATAAAAATAAAACGAACTCCTAAAAAAAATTCCACAGACTCAAGCAACCAAGTCATATAAAATTAGCTTTACACTGACATAGTTGGATTTCTCGAATTGTTAACATAACCTTAAATGCATTACGTCATTATTAGACCATGATGCATGATCCATTATTGGACTTTTAAGTTTCTACAAATTCAATTGAAAGGCCAAAACCAATACAATCATTAGAAGGTCTAAACCGATACAATTGTTATTGGATCTAACCCGTTGGACAATATCCCAAGTTATATATGCTTCGCCACTCGTCTAGCATCAAATATCTTTTGAAAGAAATGATCATCCTCCTCATCTCCTCTCCAAAAAAATATTTAAATAAAACTCCTCATCCATGATCCATGCCCAATCGCCAATCCAAACGAATGCAATGTCACAACTACACACGCTATGCATGACCACCCCTTCATTCTCAGCCCTTCAGTTTTCACCTCCTCCACCAAAATCCTAACCCCCACCTCCAAAATCCTAATTCCAGGCCTCCCAGACCTCCCTTCCCACATGGAGGAAAAGATCCTAAGCCTAGAAATCATGGGCATCGACTCCTACCGCACCCTAACCCAAAACCTCATCCTACGCGAAACCTTCTCCGACACTATGTGTCGAGTCTTCTCCTTCCTCCTCTCTGAAGGCATCCACGACAAGGACCTCCCACGCATCTCCAGCATGTTCCCTAAACTCCTCACCTCCAACGTCAAACCCAAGCTTGCCCTTGTCTTCTCCTTCCTCTTTAACGATCTCCACGTCCCCGATTCTAATGTTCGCAAGATAATTAAAAAGTGTCAAAGGCAATTTCTTCTCCAGCGTCCGCGGGTAACTCTGGCCTATGCTTATTTATTTGCGGAGGTTGGGTTTTAGTGATGTGAAGGCATTGGCATATTGGGACGTGATTGTTTTGATTGCTGATGGGGGGAGCACTTCGATGCAGAAACTTAACTTTTTGATTGGGATGCGGATGACGAGAGATGACGCAGTGAAGATGGTTTTGAGATGTCCAGGTTTGTAACAACCCAAATTCCGAAAAACCATTTTTTTTCAAAATTCTAATATATTGAAACTCGTGTTGGTTTGCTCTGGTATCCTGCAGAAAAGAGAGAGACATAAAATATGTTAGAGCTTAGAAAATATCTCACAACGGAATGGATAAAATATAATATAATCAAATTATAGCCTTACTGTATTAATAATACTGCCTAACCAGTATCCAAAGCTATCATGTCTCTGCCACAAATCTAACCTGCGAGTCTGTTATGAGGAGGGATTCAGAACACAAGTTCTGGTGACTGGATTTAAACTATACACTTTGGATAATCCTTCATATACCGTTCAATCATATTTTCTTATTTATTAGGTTACTTGGGTCAATAGCACTCAAGGGTTACACACACGTCGTACCCATTCACTTCCCAGTGGATTAACCTAATACATTATATATGTAGCTACCCCCAATATTAAGGTACACCACATGGTACCCCACTCGCACGGTCTCCACCGTAATACCACCGAAATATACGCAGTTTCTCATCCTACGCCGGAGTGACGTACGGATTTCTATATAACAATGTTACATTCTGCATATATCTGTCAATTACTATGCTACGTAAGCGTATGGACTGCCACCTTCGATTGAATCAGATTCCATACTAGAGTAATGCCCTCAAGTCTACGATACACCACCCAGAACATACACGCATGTATCTAGACTTTCCTGCATACGTATCGTCAACTGTAGCTCGATGCCTTAACTACACGTCCTCTAATGTACACCGAGTTCCATAGCAGGGCATTACAAGAAACATGGAACTTGGTCGGGAGCTTTTCCATATCTGTACAGGCCCGCCTTTAAGGGCCTCAAAATACAGATATTCCTAGGGTATGTTTTTCATGGTGGGTATGGCCCCACCTCGTCCCCTCCCTCAACTAGTAAAGACTATAAGAGCTAAGCGACTTGCCCCTAAGAAACAATCTAAACATCCAGTTGGCGTCTCCCCTCAACCATCGTACCCCTATAGTGAAAAGTGAATGGTATATTGGGTTTAGCTCTAGTCTTTTCGCATCCCACTGGCTGCCGATGACGGGTATCCGACGATCTACTATCCTTGTTGGTCGTGACCCTCTGCCTTCCTGTTGAGGCAACTGCCGAATCACCCTAGTGTCACCTCGTCGCAGCATTATGACTGCAAAGGTACTTTTGCAGTCAAGGCCCACCCACAAGGTAGTTACGCATAGACCTAACCTCTGCGGGCACAACTTAAACATCTGCCACCAAATAGAGGGCCACCAGGAACACCTTACATATCTCAAGAAGCCACGTGCTTCCCCTTCCAGTCCTTCGGAGCCATCAGAATGATCAAATGAACGTGCACTCCCCTCGTGCCTCATGACACCACGATGATCTACCTCGCCGGGTTATTCACCCTCAAACATGCGGACTGGTCCAAGTGCCTCCTTTTATTATGTTATTAGACCCTATGTCTAAACATTATTTTATGCGCTTGCCTTACCTCATCAGGTTTCCATTTAACTTGGTTATTCCCATTCATATTGACTTCTTAATCAAGTTACCAAGTTCCTTTTTAGCCCCTTATATCTCTAAGGAATGGGCCCCCCTTGCTTAGTAATTTCAATCATATAACTTAACCCATTTAAGTTTATTAATAAGCCCACAACATGTTATTCTCTAGATTGTGATCAAAGGTCTGAAATCCGCAATCCCTTTATATTCTTATTTGATTCAAGGTTACAGTAACATGTTCTTACTTAATTTTTAATTAAGTATATCTCAATTTACATGTTTTCTGTCTAACATGTCAATTATTATTTATGATTAAGTATTACTTATTTCATATAAGTTTGCCTCACCCTTTCCTATTTAATCATAATTCCATCTTTCATTGTCACTACAACTTATCATTGTTTACTTATTAACTTAGTTCTCTTAACTAAGGTCCACTAATAAGTTTCTCTTCCCAAGAATATAACTTATGTTGTCCTCATTCGTAGATTTCAGATTCTTCTTCTTATAAATAACTTAATTTACAGTTAAGTACAACTTATCTCCTTACATAAGTTATTCCATTCCCTTTATTGTTTATTATAACCTAAGTAATAATTTTCCACTTGTCCCTAGGACAAGCCTAAACATGTTATTCTAAGCATATTTCATAATTACAAGTTTACAGATTACTTGATTTATCATTAAGTACAACTTCTTACATTTCATAAACTTTCCCCTTTTTCTCTGCTTATTACAAACAACTAGTTTCAGTTTTCCCCATTTACTTATTATTTAATTTATAATTAAGTGCCACTTATCTCTTACCAGTTATCTCATGTCCTTACTAGTTTATTATAACCTAAGTTATAATCTTCACTTGTCTCTAGGACAAGTCTACCTATTATACAACATTCTCATTAATGTAATTTATTTATAATAGGTTATTATCATTCCCCGTTCATTCCATTCCTTTTTACTTTTGTAACTTTCTTTCAATTCCATTTGTTTCCATTAATTACAGTTAATGTTGTTTATCGATCATGCTATATATATACACACACACACACACACGCACTAGACCTCTCACATTAAGCCTACATTTGTGGATGCTGGATTTGCTGGGCGGTTCTGGGAAGACTTCTTCCACAAGTTGACTTAACCTCGTGTCTTAGCATATGTTTTTATTTATGTACTTAGACCCCTCACATTAGATTTACCACTTGTAGATGCTGGATATGCCGGGCGGTTCGGGCAGACTCCTATCACAAATGTAATTTAACCTCGTGTCTAAGCACCGTTACAGTTTCTTATTTACTGTAAATCTTCTGTATAATATAGGCATGTATATTCTTTCAATTTTCATTGTAATCTATATTTTTCATGTCATCATATTATGCCTATTTTATGTCATACATTCTTTCTAACATATAATCAATACTATTCCATCATGTAATCAATTAATCAGATAATTATTCAAATTTAACAATAACATGTGATTGCCAAGTCATGTAATTTTTCTTAATTTCTACCGTTAATGGTCTAGGTACATAAATGTCACAAGTTAACATGGAATTGAAACAACAGTAATCGCTATGCATATTTTTGCAAATTTTCCAACATATTAATATCTTAGCATATTAATTTTCCAACATGTCATATTCTTCACTTTAATCCTTTTAACATATGTTTAAACATTTCAATATACCTTATTCAAACATGTCATAATAACATTTCAATACTTTTAATTATTCTAGCAAATTCACATTGTACAATAACGGGGAATGTTAAACAATAATATATCATTATCTAAAATGATATAACTTAAATCCAATCACCCTATATGCTTTCTCATTCTTGAATCTGGTCCAGATCTAGCATTCCATGGTTTTCCCCTAATTGGATCAGAAACTAATAGCCATGGATTCATAATTTTTTACTAAAAAAAAGGGAAGAAAGAGAAGAGAATTGAAAATGGACCAGATCTAGGAATTACCACACTTTGATAAGAGATCTGAACACCCATATACAAACATACATTCCTTTCCTTCAGATCTGGATTCAGAATTTTTCCTAAACTAATAATCTTAATTTTCTGAACAGATTTTAGGAGGAAGAGGAATGGCAGAGCTTCTGTGTTGTCTCAGAAATATGAGATTTAGGGTTGGCTCTACAGACTTATTTATAGGTGTTCAGCAACATATTTGGTAAAAGAAATAGTCCACGTTCGTTATAGGAGAATCTGCCTAGATCTTCCGTAGGGGGGTCGACCCCCCCTTTATGGGGTCGACCCATGGGTCGACACCTCCCTTATAGGGTCGACCCAAGGGTCGACATTCCCTTGATGGGGTCGACACCCCTCGGCGAGAATTTTCCCGCTCCCCTTTTTCCACGTGAATTTGAACTGTTTTGAGTTTCTAGACTTATTTTATTCATATATACTCTTATTTTGCATATACAAACTATTATTGATGATAGATGTTTAGTTAGTTATGTCATGATTCATTTTCTATGTATGTACGGGGTTAGTGTGTTATGAAAGCCCAGTATATCAACCAACCCATAAACGTAGTTAAAGCAACACTATTTAAACATGTAATTCCCTCTTTTGCAAACCTAAGAAATTGAAATAGAAAATAAATTCAATGGCGTCTAATAACTACATCTAATTTTGTACTTTCTCGTTTTATTAAATAACATGGTATCAGAGCTTTCTTCTTCTTATTCATCGATCTGAGAAATGTATTACAAATCTGCATATTCTTCTTCATCGATCTACTTTAATTTTTGCGTATGATCTGTGAATCATGGAGGATTCAAAGGGGTGGATGTAATGACAATGATGCCTAAAATTATGAATTGAAAATTGAATAGTTCAAATTATCATGACATGAGTAAAACGATCCAACTATATATCAGAAGCATAGATAAGAATGATCATCTAGTCAGTGATCCTCCCATGGCGGATTCGAAAGACAAACGTGATCATGAGTGGCTTCGTGATGACGCATGCCTGTTCCTACAAATCAGAAATTCAGTTGAAAATGAGGTTATTGGATTAATCAATCACTGTGAAACAGTGAAATAGTTAATGCATTATTAGAGTTCTTATACTCTGGGAAAGGGAATATGACAAGGATGTATGATGTGTGTCGAGCCTTCTACAGAGCTGAGAAGAAAGAAGTGAGTTTAATGAATTACTTTATGGCATTCAAACAAACATATAAGGAGCTTAACCTTCTTTTTCCAATGAGTATAGATATAAACGTGCAACATAATCAGAGGGGACAAATGGCCATAATGAGCTTTCTTGCAGGTCTACCATCCGAATTCGAAGGGTTAAATCTCAAATTCTTGCAAATACAGATCTTACTACCTTGAATAAGGTGTATAGTCACCTGTTAAGAACTGAGGTTGGATCATAGAGTGGCAACTCGAGTGGAAATCCTGGTAATAGTGCATTTGTTGGTACCATAAATGTAGTGTCACATAATCAGTATAATACATAGCAGCAAAGTCAAACATGGAGACCACAACGACCACCCAATACTCAATCATGGAGGCCACCAGGCTCACCAGGACAATCACAACGATCACAATGGAGACCACCTGTGAATCAGAATAAAATATGTGACTATTGTGAGTGGATTGGCCATGTCATATCTGAATGTAGGAGTCTCCAGTGGAATCAGAGGAATACTAATCCATCTAATCTCAAAAGCGTTGAGGAATATCGAAGAGTTTGATAAGTACTCTAAGTTGCAAAGTACAATGCACAATACTCCATCAGAATCCTCTAATACATCTACAACTACCTATGTAGCTAACATAAGCATTGGATCCTCAACCTCAAAGTGGATAATCGATTTAGGCGCATCCGATCACATGATAGGTAATCCATATATCTTCACAAGTTTAAAGGAATACTGTAATGACCCAAAAATTCCCCTCGTGGGAAATCGTCGGATACACTAACTTTGGGCATACAACGCATCAGAATAAATAACAGAAGATTTTTATAAATATTATAATAATGTTACATCAGAGTACAGAATATTTGAGTACATCGAATAAATAATAATATAGCGAAAGATTAATTTACAATAAACTTAACACAATGCAGCGGAAGACTATCATTGCACTGGCCACAACTTTAAGCTTCGATCCAGAATCCTGCCTAATAAATAGATATCTGCAAAACAAGACACTCGATTGCCCGTATGGAAAAGAGTGCACCCAAGTTTGCAAAGTGAAACAAACTACGAGTCAGTCACGGGACTGGTATGAGAAATCTTACTTAACTTATCTAATAATAATAAGGCTAATCACAGGACCACGCCGCTAATGCGGAACGGGTTTACTCCATTGGATTGCCAATGCAAGAAATAAAGTAAATCGTTAAATAATGCAATACGTTTTAGAAAAATGAAACCATTATAAGACTCAAGTCCCATCACACAATGCAACGCAGACCGGAGGATAGAGTTTTACCTTATAATGGTCAAAAATGCTTGATACGATAAAATGGATTTGATATTATTATTAGTGTATATATGTTTCAAAAGCAATTCAATCATAATGTATCAATCAAAGACGGCATAGCTACCATATATAATGTTGCCATGCTAGTTATACAATCAAAACCATATGGTGTTGTATTGGAAGTTGGATTTCCATCATGAACCAAGACAAGGGATCGTCCTTACCGAATTCGAGACAATCTAGCCCATGTCTTAGAATTAGAGCTCGAATGACCCTTGGATCTTCAAGGCCAGTCCACAAATACTTTAGTGGATTAGTTATGCCTAAACAATATGTTTCCCCGCCCTATGGGGAGTAAATAAAGAGCCACTAGGGACTCAAGTCCGAGGCGCCTCATTCCATCATCCACATAAGTAAAATTTCTGGGCTCCATACCATGACACCACTTCTAGCTAGAAAGAAACGTATGTCCTCTCTGCAGTCCTCTTCCGTTTCTAGTTCATACCGGGGTGTGAGGCTCATGAAGTATCGCTACACAAAGCTATGCTAAATAAAGTTGTGCTTCGATCATCAACCACAAGGCTCTGCTTTTCAATAAAAACCTTGATCATTTGCGTCCTAGCATGCCACATTGTCAATCCATACCATACCATTGATTTCTGCCAATATATAACCTCCAAGATCGTACATCTCAGAGAAGGGTATTAAGCAAGAGAATAAATTCTCCACCACCAAACAGATATATATTTAGCAGAGATCAACGAATACAGCATAAAGGAATACAACGTCAGACATACCATCCATTTACAAGTCCGTTCTGGGTCTGAATGAAACTGGAGACGCCTTATTCCTCGTCCCATATGTCCAATACAGGAGAGAGGTTCTCACATATCCATCGATCTCCAAGTACGTTTGGACGATCACCACTTATTACCTTGTCTTAGGATGCCTCCCAATCAAGACATCGGTAATCATCCAAACGATGTGAAGACCTTTGGTCTTTAACCATCGTCTTCATCTTCAACTTTTAATCGTCGTAGTAATTATTCAGAATGGGTTGAACCCGATCTTTCCAAATAACTAGCATATTTTATAATCAATAATGAAGTGCTATAAAAACACATCATACGCCTCATTCCAATTTAGAATATTCTTTTAATAAAATATTCACATTATTAGGGAAAGGTTCCCATTAATTTTATCAAAGATAAATTCTTTTAAATTTATTCTTTAATCTTCTTTTTAAAGATTCGTTAAAACTCCAATTTGTTTTTAATATCAAAAATCATTACTTTATGATTATTCAACTTTAAGAAATTAATGCTGTCTTTAACTGGGTTAAAGAACCAATGTCATTTAAAACACAGTTCAAGATAAACCCAAAATCATCTTCCATTAAATATGGAATTATCACAGAAGTCAAATCAATATATAATCGATATAAATTTCCGTATCAGACTAATAGTATAAATGGAATAATGGCAAAGCCTTTTAAATTCCATATATAATAACGGTCTTCTTTTATAGAAGCTCATCTCGATAATTATTAAATCGAATTCCATTCAATTCCAATTTCTTCTATTAAATTGGAAAACTTTACTTTGGAAAATTTCCATTAAATCTTAATAAAAAGATTTATAAATATCAAATCATATCTTCGCTGTTAATTGAGTTAAAGAACAAATGTCATTTAAAACACAGTTCACAATAAACCCAATTCACATTTCATTTTATTCCAATTACTAAATATAATTGGAAACTCTAATAATCTTAATTAAAAGATTTATTCTTTTCTTGACTGGGTTTAACAACAGTGTTATTTGAGACACCATTCACAACAAACCTAAAAATCCAATCTTTTCTTGACTGGGTTTAACAACAGTGTTATTTGAGACACCATTCACAACAAACCCAAAAATCCAATTTCACTTATTCAATTCCGATTAAATATTCGTTAATTGGAAAACTTCATTAACTCTTAATTTAAAGATTTATTCTAGTTAATATGTAGAGACCCGTAACTTCCCCAGTAAGGAAAGAACGAATTACTTTGAGAATAAGGCGAATTTGAACGCAAACAGAAGAACATTTCATTGTTAATTACAACAATCCCATCAGAATACAAGAGTACACAGAGTATAAATATTACACGTCATAAATTATCAGAGATTACAATACGTTACATAACAGCAGAAAATAATACAATATACAACTAGAAGTAATACACGGATACAGAGCTTTCCAAGTATCGTTCCAGTGTAAATCAGGATCCTGTGAATATAAATCTGCAAAACCAAAACTACTAGCTGCCCATGTCAAAATAAGGGCACCCAGAGTTTAGGTTAAAACAATAAACTCCAGGTCAGTCATGTGACTGGTGTGAGAACTAAAACAGTTATCAATCTTTATTTTAAAGTTAGGTAAATCAAGGGACCACGTCGTATAACACGGAATGGGTTTCCTCCCAAGAATACCAGTGCATAAAACAACAGCGCAATGCTAAATAAAGAACAATGAAGCTATTATAAGACCCAGGTCCCATCACATAACGCAACGCAAATGGCAGGATAGGGTTTTTACCTTATAATAGCCAAGAATGCTTCGTACGTGAAATTTCATGTTTTATTATTACTATAAGTGTATAGTGTCAAAACAATTTCAAATCATAAGTATCAATCATAGACGGCATAAGTGCCCCATACCACTATGTCGCTATACTAGGCTCTACAATCAAAAACCGCAAAGTCACGTATTGGAAGTTGGGTTTCCATCTATGAACCGAGGCAAGGGATCATCCTCACCGGCTCCAGCTATAACGATAAGGATTTCGCCCGATCCTAATCGATTGCTAAACCGACCAAAACCGTTCGAATTCCGCATACGCTAACTCTGGGTATAAGACATCAGAACAAATAACAAAAGACTTTTATAAACATCATAATAATGTTACATCAGAGTACAGAATATCAGAGTATATCGAAAATAATACCAAGCGGAAGATAAATTTACATAAATGTAATACAATGCACAACGGAAATATAAACTACACAGCAGAAGACTGTAAATGCCTGGACACGGCTTAAAGCTTCAATCCAGAATCCTGCTCAATACATCTGCAAAATAAAACTACTCGACTGCCCGTGTGGAAAATAGGGGCACCCAAGTTTGCAAGGGAAAAGCAAGCTATAGGTCAGTCATGTGACTGGTGTGAGAAACTCTACAGTTAAAATTAACTTATTTAATCATAAGACAAATCACAGGACCACGCCGCTAACGCGGAACGAGTTTACCCCCATGAATGCCAGTGTATAAACAACAATCGGTAATATATATGGATCTACTATGCATCAATCAACATGCAATATCCCAATCTACCCATTTAGATTAATCACCACTTAGATTTTCTAAATCCAATTCAATTTACAGAAATTATTCCTTCGGATTTTATTCCCGATTTCTTATTTCAAATCATTTGAAATACATATCTAACTTTCTATATCAAAGTAGATTTCACTTCGGGATCTCAAATCAAATCGTTTGGAAATATGAATTCCAAAACTTAACAATGCATACAAACAAGTATGCAACCAAATATCGTGCTCCCCATCGACAAGGCAAAGGGTACGCACCTAGCACCTCGATATATATAAATGTGCACCTACCCCACACAGGAGCAGGCTACACCGACGATGCACTTCCCACACATGGAGAGCATACACCGCCCTCTCACCCATACTTTTAGTCTCAGGGTTACTCGAATCTTTAGCCACATACTAAATCATTTCATATCCCGAAGTAGGGAAAATTATTTCACAACATAATAATCACAAGTACTTTCAAAATATAGTACTTCACATTCGTAATTCACACATATGATCAGTCACTGTTAATCACATAACCTTTGAGCTCGTACGTCTCAAAGAAGGGTGTTAAGCAAGAGAATAAATTCTCCGCCACCAAACAGATACATCATTAATAGCAACTAATCAAATATGTAATGAACCACAATGTAACACATAATACATTTCAAAATCTCTTCGATAATATCGGGTTTAGGCCTCGAAATCCTTTCTGTTTTATAAAACATTTTTGTAAAACATTCCCTGTCCAAAATTGGGAATACATTTCTTTTCACTTAAGAAAATTATATCATTTCACAATCGTTCATTAAATTTGAAATGAACACAACATCACTAAACACCTTATCGTCAAATCGTGAAGTGTTTCACAAGGTTTTAGCACACAGATATCTTTACCCAACCCAATGCTAAATGTAAAAGCATATTCTGCTTATAAACTGGTCGAGCACCATCCAAACAATCAATCAACCACAATCAATATCAACAACTAAGTAAATTTGGTTTAATCACATCACGTGTTTTGGTAAATTTAATCACCATTCATTCATCCAAATCTAATTAAAGATTTATTCAAATCCCAATTGGTTTCATCTCTAAAATCATTTCATATTGATTGTTCTACTTTTTGGAAATTAATCCCGCTTTTACGTGGGTTAAAGAACTAATGTCATTTAAACACAGTTCACGACAAACCCAAATCCAATTTGATATTAAACACAAGGCTCTGAATAGAAAATAATATCAGCTTATATTCAACATCAAATTCTGAAACCAACAAATATCGTATTGGAAATAACGATATTAATATATCTTTCAAATTTCCACAACTATATATGTATAATCACGAAATCCAACATCGAAATATTCCGAAGATAATTTCGATTCAAATCCATTCCAATTCATATATTGGAAATTCTGGTTATTTTTAAAACCATTACAAATCCAATTTATTTATTTAAAAATAAATAAATTATTATTATAGTTAATAACTAGTTCATTTCAATAAAAATCTATTTTTATCTTTTCAAATTTGGGATTTTTCAGCCCAATTCTTTCCAAATCATTAACTATGATTTTACACAAATTATTGATATTTTTAATAATTTTATCAGGGCACATACAGTCGATTTCCATCAATGGCCATCGAACTGCACTTACGGCGACCTTTTCCGAATTTGATTTGGACATAATTCCAAATCCAACCGTTAGATTTCAAATTTCTAATATTCGTTAGAAAGCTCTTTTCGATACGAACCCAACGGTTCCGGTTTCAGGAGAATCTGATGGTCGGATCTCCCGCAATGTCAATTCCAAGTCAATGGTCGAAATTCGCGAACTACCACGGCGCGGCGCATTCTATTCAGGCCATTTAATATATATATAATATATATTATATGTATTTCATCGATTTCAATTCAAAACGTATTTTATAAATCGTTTTAAATTCGTTTCAAAAACGATTTCAACTTCGTATTCAATTTCAAATCAAAACTGAATATCCCATATACATGAAAATCTCATACAGCTCATATATATGTTAAAAATAATATTTTTAACCAATCAACATTTATTTCATTCACACTTTATATATATATTATTCACTTCTTATATATATATATATATAATTCATTTCATATATACATTATTTTTCATTCCATATATATATATATATATATATTTCACGTTTCATATATATAATATTTTCACTTTCATATATATAATGTTTTCACGTTCATATATACAATATTTTCACTTTCATACATACAATATTTTCACTTTCATATATACAATGTTTTCACTTTTCATATATACATTGTTTTCACTTTCATATATACAATATTTTCACTTTCATATATACAATATTTTCACTTTCATATGTACAATGTTTTCACTTTCATATATACAATGTTTTCACTTTTCATATATACATTTCACATTTCATATATACATAGTTTTCACTTTTCATATATATTTACCATTGCATTTCATATATATACGTTCATTTTTCAATTTATTTCATTTCAAATCACGATCAATTTTCACACAGAATATAATCAAACAAGTCGTCCATGGTCTGTGGACGACGGGGAGCAGTTCATATATGTAGTTATACAATAAATAACTGTACAGAAATTATTTTAGTGAGAAATTCTCACATTAGGATCCACTCTGTCTGTTGTTTAACTGATGATTTCAGAACCGTTTACGTTGAAATTTTCTAGAATAAAATCTAACCTTTTTATTTCTAAAAATCGAATCTTTATATTTTATACTTCATAATAAAAATCAAAACTTTATATTTTTTTGTCTAAATAAAAGTAGTAAATCATAATATATATACCACTGATTTTTTTTCTAATCATTTTGAAGTTTATTTGCATTAAATAAATAAAGAAGAATAATAAATAAAAGAAAAGAAAACTTACAGTTGAAAATCAGAAGGGGGTTCGTCAGCGCGTCGGAGGAGGGGGGAATCGCGTGAGGCGTCACGGCTGGTAAGGGGAGGTGGCAGTTGCGGTGGCAGGTCCCAGTGGCCAGGCGGTGGCGGTTTTGGGTGGGATAGGGCTTGGGTTAGCTTGGACGGGGCAAGGAGAAGGGAGGAGTTTCATTAATGGGCGGCGACGTCGATTGGGTGGGGCGACGCTGGAGGGGTGGTGCCAGGAACGGCGACAGCCAGGCGATCGAGGGCGGCTCCATCCATTTGTTTTTTTTTCTCTGTTGAAATGAAGGGGGCGTTGACTAGGTTAGATAAATGAGGGGGTTTATTTTATTATTTATATATTTTATTATTTTTAAATTCCAAAAAGCAACTTTTTATTTTGAGCTCGAAATCAAACCCACCGACTGTCATCCCTAGCTAATTACCCCCATTCCGAACACAACGGGATATGTATCGTAAGATGATTCGATCGTTTCGATCAATTTTCATCAAAATCAAAATATAACTCTACATATTGAATTTGAACGCACATTTCAGTTTACCGGAGCCACATACGTACTTTAAAAATTCCCGAAAAATATTTTCTAGCTTCATATTGACGATACAGTCCTAACAAAACTGGTTTCTTCGAATTCTGAGACCGTTTGAAAAATGACCATTTTCCAGTCGATTGAAATCAATTAAAACTGGTCAAACGCGTTTTCTTTTGCCACGCTCACATATTGATTCGAAAAATTATGAATTTTGGAATTTAGCAATAACTTGACATCCCGGATCCAACAAAAGTGGTTTCGTCGAAAACCGAGGTCGTTTGCAAAATGACTATTTTCAAGGGCCGAAATTCCATAGCGACTATTCTGAATTTTCAACTGGGCATAACTTTTTATCCCCACTATGAAATTTTGATTTTTCGAATTCGTTGGAAAGATATTCTCAAATAGATTCTAATATTTTTGGTTTCACTAAAATCCGGTTTATTTTGAATCTTGTACATTCATTTGAATTTTGAAATCGAATTTTCAAACTACCGCGCCATTTTCAATTCCTTTTATAATTAAAATAAAATATTTATAATCGAATGACGACCTATATAAATATATACGTTCGAATTCTATTCAAAATAAATTTCTCATCGTTATTATTTAAAATAATTCATTTTAAATATTCAAAATTCACTAAAATCGCCAAAATAAAATTTTTAAACTGGCACAGATTTTCCTGGTTGTTACAATCTCCCCCACTTAAAATTTTTCGTCCCCGAAAAGGAACGAAGCCGAAAGTTGTTTAACTAATCAACTCAACTTTCATTATTTTCTTTATGGCTTAAGTTCTTCAACTTTTCAAATTTTTCAAAAATTTGGCTAACACCCTAAATTTTCGAAAAAATTTCGCCATAACCTCCCCTGCACCGGGGACTTCGGGATATTTCAAATAGCCTCCCATGGCCCTCACCAATCCAAAAGAAAAAGAAAAGGCCAAGCGGCTAGCCAATCAGCTCATAAAATCATCCAAAACCCAAGAAATTAGTAAACATGTACCTATTTGTCGGGCAAACAATTTTATTCCTCTTCTCTAGCCTCCTTGCTATGACCTGTTCAAGTATATACATGTATATATGTATGCAATTTCACACATTCTTCAATTCAGTTCAATATTTGATTCGATCTGGCTAAATTTACTTTCCATTCAAATGTTGATTTTATTAGTTAACTAATAATCAAACAACATAACCAACAATCAATTAATTGATTAGATTTTCAAATATATAATTTTCTATATATAGTCAAAAACATATTTTTAAAACTAGATTATATATATAATCACAAATACGTTATTTATAAACAAATAACTCTCAACTCATTCTGAGGCGTTTCTAACCCCATCTTTAACGAGTCACTCATTCTAGAATGCTACTGATTCTATCTCTAATGAGGATTCTTTTATAGGACATTACTAATCCTATCTCTGATGAGACTTTTATTCTGTTCTAACGAGTTGTACCCCAAAGATTTGAGTTTAACCAAAGCTCTGATAACATCTGTAGATACCCATAACTTCCCCGGTAAGGAAAGAACGAATTACTTTGAGAACAAGGCGAATTCGAACGCAAACAGAAGAACATTTCATTGTTAATTACAACAATTCCATCAAAATACAAGAATATACAAAGTATGAATAAATATTACACATCATAAATTATCAGAGATTACAATACATTACATAGCAGCGGAAAATAATACAATACACAACTAGAAGTAATACACGTATACAGAGCTTTTGTAAGAATCCGTAACTTCCCCGTGAAGGAAAGCCCGGATACTTTGAGGACAACACACAAAAGAGCGTAGACATAAGAACATTTCATTGTTAATTACAACAATTCCATCAGAATACAAGAATATACAGAGTATGAATAAATATAACACATCATAAATTATCAGAGATTACAATACATTACATAGCAGCGGAAAATAATACAATACACAACTAGAAGTAATACACTGATACAGAGCTTTCCGAGTATCGTTCCAGCTGTACGTCAGGATCCTATGAATATAAATCTGCAAAACCAAAACTACTAGCTGCCCGTGTCAAAATAAGGGCACCTAGAGTTTAGGTTAAAACAATAAACTCCAAGTCAGTCATGTGACTGGTGTGAGAACTAAAACAGTTATTAATCTTTATTTTAAAGTTAGGTAAATCAAGGGACCACGCCGTATAACACGGAACGGGTTTCCTCCCAAGAATACCAGTGCATAAAACAACAGCGCAATGCTAAATAAAGAACAATGAAGCTATTATAAGACCTGGGTCCCATCACACAATGCAACGCAAACCGGAGGATATGGTTTTTACCTTATAATAGCCAAGAATGCTTGGTACATGAAATTTCATGTTTTATTATTACTATAAGTGTATAGTGTCAAAACAATTTCAAATCATAAGTATCAATCATAGACGGCATAAGTGCCCCATAACACTATGTCGCCATACTAGGCTCTACAATCAAAAACCGCAAAGTCACGTATTGGAAGTTGGGTTTCCATCTATGAACCGAGGCAAGGGATCATCCTCTCCGGCTTCGAGATTCTCTAGCCTGAGCCTCAGGGTCAGAGCGCATTGACCCTTGGAGCGACAGGGCCGGTCCACCATGTGGATTAAAATGCCTGAACACTGCGTTTCCCGCCCTTTGGGGCGTAAATGAGCCAACGAATGACTCCATCGGTCTCGGATCGACCGATATAACCGAGGCGCCTCGCAACAGAAACAACCACATAGGTGAAAATAATATAAATGTCAGCCAGTTTAAGCACTGACACCACCTCTAGCTAGAAAGAAACGCATGTCCTCCCTGAGGTCCTCTCCCGTTTCTGGTTCACAACCGGGGTGTGAGGCTCGCGAATCAACGCTACACAAAGCTATGCCACACAGGCCGTGCTTTGATCATCAACCACAAGACTTTGCTTTTCAACAGAAGCCTTGATCATATTGCCACTTAGGCATGCCACACAGGCAATTCACTCCATGCACTTGATATCCATCAATATATAACCTCTGAGCTCGTACGTCTTAGAGAAGGGCGTTAAGCAAGAGAATAAATTCTCCACCGCCAAACAGATATATATTTAATAGAAATCAACCACATAGAATAAAATCCAATGTCAGACACACAGTCCATTTACAAGTCCGTTCTGGGTCTGAACGAAACCGGAGTCACCTTGTACCTCGCATATCCATCGATCTCCCAAGACGTCTGGACGATCACCAACTGATTCCCTCCTCTTGGGTGTACAGCCCAATCAAGATCATCAATAACACCCAAACTATGTGAAGACCTCCGGTCTTCGACCACCGTCTTCATCCTCGACACCACGTCAAATCAGTTATTCAGAATGGGATAAACCCGGTCTTTCTGAATAACTCGCGTATATAATAAACAAGTGTTACACAAACACAACATACGCCTCATTCCAATTCAGAATATTCTTTTATTCAAATATTCTTATACTTTGGGAAAGGTTCCCATTAATTTTATCAAAGATAAATTCTTTAAATTTATTCTTTAATCTCCTTTGAATATCAATTCAAACTAGTCGGGATTAGCGAACCACACCGAAGTAATCATTTATTTTCCAATCCCAACCCATTCATCCCATGAAGTAAAACTGGTCATACTTCATATCTAACACCACGGTGTTATCGGTAAATTTAATTACCATTTCACGTTCAAATCTAATTAAAGATTTAACTATCGCCTGGAGCAAAACTGGTGATACTCCATTCTCGACCATTTCGATCTAATTAAAGATTCATTAAAACCCCACTTAGTTTTAATCTTCACAGAAATCAATATCCTGTCTTTAACTGGGTTAAAGAACCAATGTCATCTAAAACACGTTCATGAAAAACCCAGAATCACATTCATTAATTATCGGGTTAAAGCACAAGTGTTATTTTAAACAATGTTCACGATAAACCCAAAAATCAATTCAAATTCAATTCCAATTAAGTACCATTTAATTAGTACACTTCATTAAATCTAAATAAAAAGATTTAATCTTTGTCACCACTGGGTTTAAGAACAGTGTTAATGAAGACACCATTCACGACAAACCAAAATCACATTTGATATTAAATACAAGGTTCTAAATAGAAAATGTATTGGCTTATTTTCAATATCAAATTCTACGACCTACAAATATCGTATTGGAAATAACGATATAAATATATCTTTCAAATTCCCATAACAATATCTGTATAATCACGAAATCCAACATCGAAATATTCCAAATACAATTTCGATTCAAATCCATTCCAATTCAATTATTGGAATTTCTGGTTATTTTCAAAACCATTTCAAATCTACTTTATTTATTTTTAAAAATAAATGGGTTTTAATTCTAGCTCAAAACTAGTTCATTTCGATAAACATCTAATTTTATCTTTTCAAATATGGAGTTTTTCATCCCAATTCTTCACAAATCATTTCTCATGATTTTACACAAATTATTACTATTTTTAATAATTTTATCAAGGCCCGTACAGTCGATTTCCATCAACGGCCATCGAACTGCACTTACAGCGACCTTTTCCAAGTTTGATTTGGGCATAATTCCAAATCAAATTTCTAATATTCGTTAGAAAGATATTTTCGATACGAATCCAACGGTTTCGGTTTTAGGAGAATCCGACGGTCAGATCTTCCGCAATGTCCGTTCGAAGTCAATGGTCGAAATTCGCGAACTGTCGCGGCGCGGCGCGTTCTATTCAGGCCATTATATTATATATATAATATATACTTTATCGATTTCCTTTCGAAACGAATTTTATAAATCGTTTTAAATTCGTTTTCAAAACGATTTCAACTTCATGTTCAATTTCGAATCAAAATTGAATATTCCACATCATCGATATAGAAATGATAATATTTTCAAAACGTTATATTTTGAAATCACTTTCTTTTCTATATTCATTATAAAAATGAATAAAATCGATATAAATATCGTTCATGTCAAAATGGCGCATATCTAACGTTTTGACATAATCAGAGGGATAGTTATTCTATTCAACAAATGAATATTTATTCTATTCAACACACGAATATATATTTCTATTCAACACATGAATATATATTTTTATTCAACACATGAATTTATTTTCTATTCAACACATGAATATATATTTTCTATTCAACACATGAATTTATATTCTATTCAACACATGAATTCATTTTTTATTCAACACATGAATTTATTTTCTAAATTGGAATGAGGCCCAATCAATTACCATATAACGTTTATTATATGGATTTTCTACTACACATGTATATAATAGCAACGATAAATAATCAACCATCATCCAGAGTGCACCACACAACTGCACAAGCATTAAATATAAATAATTAGCGCTTACACAGTCTGTCAACCCATCGTTTGACATACAACTAAACAATCGGGATTAGTGTACGTCGAATATCATCCCAATACCTATGTGGGGTTTCAAATCAACAAATACATATTTTATTTGTGCAGTTGGGCGATGTGTAAAATTTATCGTCCCAATCAATATCAGTCAAATTAGTGTATATAAACAAATCTTCCAATTTGTTTGTAAATATTTATTTTATATACACTTTAAAATTTATATTTTTAACTATAAAATATTTTCCACTATAAAATATTTTATTTCATTCACACTTCATATATATTATTCACTTCTTATATATATAATTTTCACTTTCATATATATAATGTTTTCACTTTCGTATATAAAATATTTTCACTTTCATATATACAATGTTTTCACTTTTTGTAAATTAATCATGCTTTCATATATACAATATTTTATATCACTAGTTCTTGTTGCAATCATGATGGGGGGTTCTCGCTTCGCGGTTTGGTGGCGAACAGGAGACTCTTACCCCCACATGTCCCTTGCGGGGGTTGGTTAGGCAGTGGCCGGGAGGCTCGAGAGGGTCGCCGTAAAACAAGCGTACTGGGGGACCACTTGGAAGCCATGGTGGGTTTTACCTGCTGCTTCGGGGGAGATTGTAATAACCCGGAAATCTGAGCCAATTTAAAATTTTTATTTTGGCAATTTTAATGAATTTTGAATATTTAAAATGAATTATTTTAAATAATAAAGACTAAAAATTTATTTTCGATGAAGTTAAAAGGAATAAATTTATTTATATATATAAAAGGAATAAAAAATGGCGCGGTAGTTTGAAAATTCGATTTCAACTTTCAATTGAACATACAGGATTCAAAATAAATCGGATTTCAGCGAAACAAGGAATATTTGAATCTGTTTGATCATATCTTTCTAACGGATCTAAGAAACTGAGATTTCACTTTATAGAGTGAAAGATATGTCCAGTTTAAAATTCAGAAAATTCGTTGTGGAATTTATATATATTTTAATATATATAAAGGCCTTGAAAATAGTCATTTTTGCAAACGACCTCGGTTTTTGACAAAACCACTTTTGTTGGATCCGTGATGTCAAATTATTGCTAGGTTTCAAAATTCATAATTTTATGAATCAGTATGTGACCATGGCGAAGCTAAACATGTTTAACAGTTTCAGTCAATTTGGATCAACCAGAAAATGGCCATTTTCCAAACGGTCTCAGAATTTGACGAAATTAGTTGTGTTAGGACTGTATCATCGATACGAAGTCAGAAATATTTTTTTCTAGAATTTTTCGAGTTAGGATGTGGCCCCGGTAATTTAAAATGTGTGTTCAAATTCAATATACATTGATTTATATTTTAATTTTGATGAAAACTGATCGTAACAGCCGAATTGGCTTGCGAAACATATTCCATTGTGTTCAGAATAAGGGTAATTAGCTAAGGGCGTCAGTCGTTGGGTTCAGTTTAGAGGTCATATTGGTAAACAAGTTAAATTCACGAATTAAATATATATTATTTAATTTATTATAAATAACCCTTGCCCAATCAAAACCCTAGTCAACCTATCCCTTGGTCAAACAGAAACCCGTCGTTCCCTCTCGTTCTACAGCGGAATTTGCTTCGATTTTCAATCCCAAATTGCATCCAAATTAAAACGAATTAAACCCAGATTTATATATGAAATTGTAGAGATTTCTCATAGCTTTAAATCCATGCCAAAGTGATCGTATCTCATATGTTAGTTTGTTCGATTCGTGGCCTCAAAGAGGACCAGTTCGCCGCGGATTTCCAGGTTGATGGAGGCTTCGAGTGGGCCATAGTGGGTGGCGACGGGGAGAGGAAGGAAGGGCGCTTCGAGTAGTCAACGTTGATCGAAGGCCAGCACGTTGGTCTTTGTGCAGTTTCGAACCCTAGAAGTCACGATGTGGTTGAAATGGGTTCGACGGATGTCTGTTATCAACGAGGGATGAAGAAGGACTTCAGAGGGGGGCGGCCTAATTTTAACAGATAAAGGTTTAACAGTTTTTTTATATTTTATTTTTATTTTTTATTTTATTTAAGCAGTTTAAATAAAATCAGTTTTAAAAGTATAAAATACTTTGTTTTGGAAATATAAAGATATTTTGTTTAAAATATAATGGTACTTTGTTGAAAATATACAGAATACTTTGTTTAAAATATAAAGATAATTTGTTTTGAAAATATAAAGATACTTTGTTTTGAAAATATAAAGATACTTTGATTTGAAAATATAAAGATACTTTGTTTTGAAAATATAAAAATAATTGTGTTAAAGAAAATCAGTTTTAAAAATATGAAGTAGCAGAAGGAAAATGTGATTTTTATTAATATAGATAGCAATATATAAAAATATGATTTTTTATATGTATAGTAGAGAGGATAAAAATTAGATTTTTATTAAATATAGAGCGTTATAAAAATTAGATTTTCATAATTATGAAGCAAAGATAAAAATTTGATTTTTATATATATTTTAGCAAAATAAAAATATGATTTTTATATTATAGAAAGAATAAAAATATGATTTTTATATTGGTAGAGTATTAAAAATATGATTTTTAATATATAGAACATCATATTAAAAATGTGATTTTTAATATGAATAGCGTGAAAAGGATGGCGTAGGAATTTCGGGCAAATCAAATCGATCAGAAATTCAAAATAGAATGGTGGAGTGGAACCCAAAGGTGAGAACTCCTCACCTTTATTTTAATTTATTTCTAGTTTGAAATATATACTAGGATGCAGACGGTGCTTAGCAGCACCCGGCATTCGTCGTCCGCAGACCATGACTTGTTTGATTGGTTGCTGTGTTGTGAAATTTGATTTTGTGATGGTGAATGAAATAAAATATTTTATAGTGGAAAATGTTTTATAGTTAAAAATATGATTTTTAACGTGTATATAAAATAAATATTTATAAACAAATTGGACGATTTGTTTATATACATTAATTTGACTGATATTGATTGGGACGATAAATTTTACACATCGCCCAACCGCACAGATAAAATATGTGTTTGTTGATTTGAAACCCCACATGGGTATTGGGATGATATTTGGCGTACACTAATCCCGATTGTTTAGTTGTCAATCGATGGGTTGACAGACTGTGTAAGCGTTAATTATTTATATTTAATGCTTATGCAGTTGTGTGGAGCACTCTAGATGATGGTTGATTATTTATCGTTGCTGTTATATACATGTGTTGTAGGGAATCCATATAATTGACGTTATATAGTAGTTAATTGGGCCTTATTCCAATTTGGAAAATTAGAAATATAAATATTCATGTGTTGAATAGAAATATAAATTCATACGTTGAATAGAAAAATAAATATTCATGTGTTGAATAAAATAACAAAGTTATTGAAATATATAAAGCCGTGTTGGTTTGATGTGCGTCATTTTGATGTGAACGATATTTATATCAATTATATTCGTTTTATAATGAATATAGAAAAGGAAGTGATTTCAAAATATAACGTTTTGAAAATATTATCATTTATAGATTAATGATATAGAATATTCAATTTTGATTAGAAATTGAACATGAAGTTGAAATCATTTTGAAAACGAATTTAAAACGATTTATAAAATACATTTTGAAAGGAAATCGACGAAATATGTATTATATATATAATATAATTGCCTGAATAGAACGCGCCGCGCTGCGGCAGTTCATGAATTTCGACCATTGACTTCGAGTGGACATTACGGGAGATCCGACCGTCGGATTCTCCTGAAACCAGAACCGTTGGGTTCGTATCGAAAAGATCTTCCTAACGAAAATTAGAAATCTAACGGTTGGATTTAGAATTATGTCCAAATCAAGTTTGGAAAAGGTCGCTGTAAGTGCAGTTTGATGGCCGTTGATGGAAATCGACTGCACGGGCCTTGATAAAATTATTAAAAATAGTAATAATTTGTGCAAAATCATAAAAAATGATTTGTGAAGAATTGGGACGAAAAACTCCATATTTGAAAAGTTAAAAGTAGATTTTTATCGAAATGAACTAGTTTTGAACTAGAATAATAATTTATTTATTTTTAAATAAATTAGTTGGATTTGAAAGGGTTTTAAAAGTAACCAGAATTTCCAATAATTGAATTGGAATGGAATTGAATCGTAACTGTCTTTGGAATATTTCGATGTTGGATTTCGTGATGATACAGATATTGTTATGGGAATTTGAAAGATATATTTATATCGTTATTTTCAAAACGATATTTGTTGGTCGTAGAATTTGATATTGAATATAAGCCGACATATTTTCTATTCAGAGCCTTGTATTTAATATCAAATGTGATTTGGGTTTGTCGTGAATGGTGTCTTCATTAACACTGTTCTTAAACCCAGTTGAGAAAAAGGTTAAATCTTTTTATTTAGATTTAATGAAGTGTACCAATAAAATGGTATTTAATTGAAATTGATTTTGAATTGATTTTTGGGTTTATCGTGAACGGTGTTTTAAATAACACTTGTTCTTTAACCCGATAATTAATGGAATGTGATTTTGGGTTGTCGTGAACGGTATCTTCAATAATACTGTTCTTAGACCCAATGGAGTTAAGAAAATCAGAAACTAACTGGAGATTAGTTAACTTGAATGGTTTCCTGGGTATTGATCTGATGTTGGTTTCGGCCTTCGGGGTTAATACTTAGGGAATTGCTCACTTGCTATTTTACGGTTAAAGGCTGATAGAATGGAATGTGATTTTGGGTTTATCGTGAACCGTGTTTTAAATGACATTGATTCTTTAACCCAATTAAAGATTAAAACTAAGTGGAGTTTTAATGAATCTTTAATTAGATTGAAAAGATCGAGAATGGAGTATCACCAGTTTTGCTCCAGGCGATAGTTAAATCTTTAATTAGATTTGAACGTGAAATGGTAATTGAATTTACCGATAACACCGTGGTGTTAGATATGAAGTATAACCAGTTTTACTTCATGGGATGAATAGGTTGGGATTGGGAAATAAAATAAATGATTACTTCGGTGTGGTTGGCTAATCCCTACTAGTTGAAATGATATTCAAAAGAAGATTAAAGAATAAATTTAAGGAATTTATCTTTGATAAAATTAATGGGAACTTATCCCTAAGAATGTGAAATTTAGCAACTAACTAAAGATTAGTTAAGATGAATGGTTTCCTGGGTATTGATCTGATGTTGGTTTCGGCCTTCGGGGTTAATATTTGAGGAGTTGTTCTCTTACTAATTTATGTTTAGTGACTAATGAATTGGAATGAGGGATATATTGTGTTTGCATAATACTTGTTTATTATATACGCGAGTTATTCAGAAAGACCGGGTTTATCCCATTCTGAATAACTGATTCGACGTGGTGTCAAGGATGAAGACGGTGGTTGAAGACCGGAGGTCTTCACGTCGTTTGGGTGATTACTGATGATCTTGATTGGGCTGTACACCCAAGATGAGGGAATCGGTTGGTGATCATCTAGACCTACTTAGAGATCGAAGGATATGCGAGGTACAAGGTGTCTCCGGTTTCGTTCAGACCCAGAACAGACTTGTAAATGGACTGTGTTTCTGACATTGGATATCATTCTGTGTGATTGATAGATATCAGTTGCATGGAGTGGTTTTCCTGTGTGGCATGCTAAGATTTAAATGATCAAGGCTTCTGTTGAAAAGCAGAGTATTGTGGTTGATGATCAAAGCACAGCCTTTGTGGCATAGCTTGGTGTAGCGTTAATTCGCGAGTTTCACACCAGTTATGAACCAAAAACGGGAGATGGATATCGGAGGGACATGCGTTTCTTTCTAGTTAGAAGTGGTGTCAGTACTTGAACTGGCTGACATTGCTTATGTGGATGATGGAATTTGAGGCGCCTCGGTTATATCGGTTTCGGCCGATGCATTCTGGTCGGCAGACGGACCAGACTTACGCCCCCATAGGGCGGGGAAACGCAGTGTTCAGGAATTATAATCAACCGGCCCTGAGTCCAAGGGACGATTCGTTCTGTTCCTGAGGGGCGGACTAGAGGCTCTCGAATCGGTGAGGACGATCCCTAGCCTTGGTTCATATCATAAATGATAATCCAACTTCCAATACGACGTTTTGCGGTTTTGATTGTAGAGCCTAGTATTGGCGACATGATATATGGTACCCATGTCGTCTATGATTAATACTTATGATTGAAATTGTTTTGACACTATACACTTATAGTAATAATAAAAGATGAAATTTAGCGCATCAAGCATTCTTTGGCTATTATAAGGTAAAACCCTATCCTCCTGCTTGCGTTGCATTGTGTGATGGGACCTGGGTCTTATAATAGCTTCATTTTTCTTTATTTAGCATTGCGCTGTTTGTTTTATGCACTGGTATCCTTGGGAGAAAACCCGTTCCATGTTATACGGCGTGGTCCCTTGATTTACCTAACTTTAAAATAAAGATTAATAACTGTTTTAGTTCTCACACCAGTCACATGACTGACCTGGAGTTTATTGTTTTAACCTAAACTCTAGGTGCCCTTATTTTGGCACGGGCAGCTAGTAGTTTTGGTTTTGCAGATTTATATTCATAGGATCCTGATTTACAGCTGGAACGATACTCGGAAAGCTCTGTATCCATGTATTACTTCTAGTTGTGTATTATATTATTTTTCCGCTGCAGTAATGTATTGTAATCTCTGATATTTAGTGAATGTGTAATATTGATTTATACTCTGTATATTCTTGTGTTCTGATGAATTGTTGTAATAAGCAATGAAATGTTCTTCTGTCTGCGTTCTTTTGTGTGTTGTTCTCAAAGTATCCGCTCTTTCCTTACTGGGGAAGTTACGGGTCGTAAAACAACTGAAGCGACCCGAACTTCCCTAGTCTCCGAAGAGAAGAGAAAGAATGAATTACTTTGAGGACAAGACACAAAAGAATGCAAACATAAGAACATTTCATTGCTTATTACAACAATTCATCAGAATACAAGAATATATAGAGTATAAACAAATAATATACATTATAAAATATCAGAGATTACAATACATTACATAGCAGCGGAAAATGATACAATACACAACTAGAAGAGATATATAGATGCAGAGCTTTCCAGATATCATTCCAGCTATAAACCAGGTTCCTGTGAATATAAATCTGCAAAACCAAAACTACTAGCTGCCCGTGTTGAAAATAAGCGCACCCAGAGTTTAGGTTAAAACAATAAACTCCAGGTCAGTCAGGTGACTGGTGTGAGAACTAAAACAGTTATTAATCTTTGTTTTAAAGTTAGGTAAATCAAGGGACCATGTCGTATAACACAGAACGGGTTTCCACCCAAGAACACCAGTGCATAAAACAACAGCGCAATGCTAAATAAAGAACAATGAAGCTATTATAAGACCCAGGTCCCATCACACAATGCAACACAAGCCGGAGGATAGGGTTTTACCTTATAATAGCCAAAGAATGCTTGATATGCTAAATTTCATCTTTTATTATTATTATAAGTGAAGAAATCAATTTCAATCATAAATATCAATCATAGACGGCATGGGTACCATATATCATGTCGTCATACTAGGCTCTACAATCAAAACCGCAAAGTCACGTATTTGGAAGTTGGATTTCCATTTGTGAACCAAGGCAAGGGATCATCCTTACCGAATTCGAGACGCTCTAGCCTGCCCCTCAGAAACAGAATGCATCGTCCCTTGGATCGTCAGGGCCGGTCCACCGATGTGGATTAAAATGCCTGAACACTACGTTTCCCCACCCTATGGGGTGTCAGTGAGTCCAATGACTCCATCGGTGGACCGACCCTGACGAGTTTGACTTATGTGGTTATTGCTGTTGCGAGGCGCCTCAGATATAAAATTCGATTTCAAAATTCAAATGAATGTACAGGATTCAAATAAACCGGATTTTAGTGAAACCAAAAATATTAGAATCTATTTGAGAATATCTTTCTAATGAATCCGAAAAATCAAAATTTCATAGTGGGGATAAAAAGTTATGTCCAGTTGAAAATTCAGAAAAGTCGTTATGGAATTCTGGCCCTTAAAAATGGAAATTTTGCAAACGACCTCGGTTTTCGACGAAACCACTTTTGTCGGATCCATGTTGTCAAGTTATTGCTAAATTCCGAAATTCATAATTTTTCGAATCAATATGTGAGTGTGGCAAAGGAAAACGCGTTTGACCAGTTTAAGTTGATTTCAATCGACTGGAAAATGGCCATTTTTCAAACGGTCTTATAATTCGACGAAACCAATTTTTTTAGGACCGTATCGTCAATATGAAGCTAGAAAATATTTTCGGGAATTTTTAAAGTCCGTATGTGGCTCCGGTAAATTGAAATGTGCGTTCAAATTCAATATATAGAGTTATATTTTGATTTTGACTAAAACTAATCGAAACGATCGAATCATCTTACGATACATATCCCATTGTGTTCGGAATGGGGGTAATTAGCTAGGGACGATAGTCGGTGGGTTCGATTTCGAGCTTGAAATAAAAAGTTGCTTTTTGGAATTTAAAAATAATAAAATATATAAATAATTAAATAAACCCCCTCATTTCTCTAACCTAGTCAACGCCCCGTTCATTTCAACAAAGAAAAAGAAAAAAAAGAAAAAAAAGAAATGGATGGAGCCGCCCTCGATTGCCTGGCCGCCGCCGTTCCTGGCGCCGCGCCTCCAGCGCCGCCCCACCCAATCGACATCGCCGCCCATTAATGAAACTCCTCCCTTCTTCTTGCCCCGTCCAAGCTAACCCAAGCCCTATCCCACCCAAAACCGCCACCGCCTGGCCATTGGGACCCGCCGCCGCAACTGCCACCTCCCCTTACCAGACGTGATGCCTTAGGCGATTCCCCCCTCCTCCGACGCGCTGACGAACCCCCCTCCCCCCTTCTGATTTTCAACTGTAAGTTTTCTTTTATTTATTATTCTTCTTTATTTATTTAATGTAAATAAACTTCAAAATGATTAGAAAAAAAAATCAGTGGTATATATATTATGATTTACTACTTTTATTTAGATAATAAAATATAAAGTTTCGATTTTATTATAAAGTATAAAATATAAAGATTCGATTTTTAAAAATAAAAAGGTTAGATTTTTATTCTAGAAAATTTCAACACAAACGGTTCTGAAATCATCAGTTAAAGAACAGACGGAGTGGATCCCAATGTGAGAATTTCTAACTAAAATAATTTCTGTACAGTTATTTATTGTATAACTGCATATATGAACTGCTCCACATCGTCCACAGACCATGGACGACTTGTTTGATTGTATTCTGTGTGAAAATTGATCGTGATGTGAAATGAAATAAATTTAAAAATGAACGTATATATATGAAATGCGATGGTAAATATATATGAAAAGTGAAAACAATGTATATATGAAATGTGAAATGTATATATGAAAAGTGAAAACATTGTATATATGAAAGTGAAAACATTGTATATATGAAAGTGAAAATATTGTATATATGAAAGTGAAAATATTGTATACATGAAAGTGAAAACAATGTATATATGAAAAGTGAAAACGTTGTATATATGAAAGTGAAAATATTAAATATATGAAAGTGAAAATATTGTATATATGAAAGTGAAAACATTATATATATGAAAGTGAAAATATTATATATATATATATAAAACGTGAAAAAAAAAATATGAAATGAAAAATAATGTATATATGAAATTAATTATATATATATATAAGAAGTGAATAATATATATATGAAGTGTGAATGAAATAAATGTTGATTGGTTAAAAATATTATTTTTAACATATATATGAGCTGTATGAGATTTTCATGTATATGGGATATTCAATTTTGATTTGAAATTGAATATGAAGTTGAAATCGTTTTTGAAACGAATTTAAAACGATTTATAAAATACGTTTTGAATTGAAATCGACGAAATATATATAATATATATTATACATATTAAATGGCCTGAATAGAACGCGCCGCGCCGCGGTAGTTCACGAATTTCGACCATTGACTTCGAATTGACGTTGCGGGAGATCCGACCGTCGGATTCTCCTGAAACCGGAACCGTTGGGTTCGTATCGAAAAGAGCTTTCTAATGAATATTAGAAATTTGAAATCTAACGGTTGGATTTGGAATTATGTCCAAATCAAATTTGGAAAAGGTCACCGTAAGTGCAGTTCGATGGCCATTGATGGAAATCGACTGTACGTGCCTTGATAAAATTATAAAAAATATTAATAATTTGTGTAAAATAATAATAAATGATTTGGAAAGAATTGGGCTGAAAAATCCCATATTTGAAAAGACAAAAATAATTTTTTATCGAAATGAACTAGTTATTAACTAGAATAATAATTTATTTATTTTTGAATAAATAAACTGGATTTGAAATGGTTTTAAAAATAACTAGGATTTCCAATATATGAATTGGAATGGATTTGAATAGAAATTATCTTCGGAATATTTTGACGTTGGATTTCGTGATTATACAGATATGGTTGTGGAAATTTGAAAGATATATTAATATCGTTATTTCCAATACGTTATTTGTTGGTTTCAGAATTTGATGTTGAATATAAGCCGATACTAATTTCTATTCAGAGCCTTGTGTTTAATATCAAATTGGATTTGGGGTTTGTTGTGAACTGTGTTTAAATGACATTAGTTCTTTAACCCGCGTAAAAGCATCGTCGGTGTAGCCTGCTCATGTGTGGGGTAGGTGCACATTTATATATATCGAGGTGCTAGATGTGTACCCTTTGCCTTTTCGATGGGGAGCACGATATTTGGTTGCATACTTGTTTGTATGCATTGTTATGTTTTGGAATTCATATTTCCAAACGATTTGATTTGAGATCCCGAAGTGAAATCTACTTTGATATAGAAAGTTAGATATGTATTTCAAATAATTTGAAATAAGAAATCGGGAATAAAATCCAAAGGAATAATTTCTGTAAATTGAATTGGATTTAGAAAATCTAAGTGGTGATTAATCTAAATGGGTAGATTGGGATATTGCATGTTGATTGATGCATAGTAGATCCATATCTATATTACCAATTGTTGTTTATACACTGGCATTCATGGGGGTAAACCCGTTCCGCGTTAGCGGCGTGGTCCTGTGATTTGTCTTATGATTAAGTAAGTTAATTTTAACTATAGAGTTTCTCACACCAGTCCCATGACTCACCTGTAGCTAGCTTTTCCCTTGTAAACTCGGGTGCCCCTATTTTTCACACGGGCAGTTGAGTAGTTTTATTTTGCAGATGTATTGAGCAGGATTCTGGATGGAAGCTTTAAGCTGTGTCCAGGCATTTACAGTCTTCCGCTGTGTAGTTTATATTTCCGCCGTGCATTGTATTACATTTATGTAAATTTATCTTACGCTGTGTGTTATTTTCGATATACTCTGATATTCTGTACTCTGATGTAACATTATTATGATGTTTATAAAAGTCTTTTGTTATTTGTTCTGATGTGTTGTATACCCAGAGTTAGCGTATGCGGAATTCGAACGGTTTTGGTCGGTTTAGTAATCGATTAGGACCGGGCGAAATCCTTATCGTTATATAATAACTAGTTTGTTTCAATAAAAATATATTTTTATCTTTTCAAATATGGAATTTTTCGTCCAAAATCTTTCCAAATTATTAATTATGATTTTACATAATTTTTCCATATTTTTAATAATTTTATTAAGGCATGTACAGTCGGTTTCCAATAACGGCCACCGAACTACATCCATAACGACCTTTTTCAAATTTAATTTGGACATAATTCCAAATCTAACCATTAGATTTCAAAACTCTTATATTCATTGTAAAGCTCTTATCGATACGAATCCAATGGTTCCGTTTCTAGGAGAATCCGACGGTCGGATCTCGCGTTACATCAATTGGAAGTTAATAGTCGAAACTCGCGAACGGTCGCAACGCGGCGCGTTCTATTCAGGTCGATAAATATACATATACATATACATATATATATATATATATATATATATATATATATATATATATATATCGTCGATTTCCATTTAAATCATATTTCATAAATCGTTTATAAATTTGTTTTTAAACGATTTTAACTTCATTTTCAATTTTAAATCAAAACTGAATATTGCTCTATCTTTATAATATTATAATATTAATATTTTCAAAATATTAAATTTTGAAATCACTTTCTTTTTATATTCAATATAAAATAAATAAAATCGATCAATAAACCCGTTCGGGTTAAAACTGGCATTTCTATACTTAACCCGTATTCAGATATTTATATTTTTGTGTCCATCCAAAAATGGACATAAAAATCATAAATTTTTTTCCATTGAATATTACTTTAAAAATATTCGTTATTTTTAAATATTCTTTATTTAAAGGATTCTTTATTTTAAAATATTCTTTATTTTAAAATATTCTAAATTGGAATGCAACTCAATCAATTACCATATAATTTTCTGTTATATGGATTTCATACATCGCACGTATATAACAAAAATGATAAATAATCATTAAACAATCCATTCACATCCAGAGTGGAATTTACAACTGTGTGAGCATTAAAATAAATAAATAAAGCTCATCACAGACTGTCAATCCATCGATTGACATATAACTAAATATTGGGGCTAGAGTATCTCAAAAATCATCCCAATACCCATGTGGGGTTTTCAAACAACAACAGTTTATATAAATAAATCATTGGTTAATAAATTTAACCAATTATAATTCGGTTTGAATTATTTTCTATTTAACAAATTTTCACTGTTTAAAATTATAGATGAATATTTATGATATAATTCGATTTCAAATACCACATTAATATAAACATTATTATGATAATGTTTTAATCTAACACACATCATATTTTTAACATACGACCAATTTTCTAATATTGGTAACATAATAATGATAATGTTTTAATCTTTAACATATTTTTGTATTTCTAACTAATGATCATTTTAATCATTTCTACATGCACTACAAAAATGTAAATTTTGTCATTGACATATTTTAACATAACATTTTCCAATAAAATGATATTTTTATTTCAACATGACATTTTCTAATAAAATGACATTTTTATTTCAACATGACATTTTCTAATAAAATGACACTTTTAATTCACATAACATTATTCTAAATAAATGACCTTTTTAATTCACATAACATGATTCTAAATAAATGACATTTTATTATAACATGAACATATTCTAAACATATGACATTTTTTTTGTAACATGAACATATTCTAAACATATGACATTTTATTGTAACATGACATTATTCTAAATAAATGACATTTTATTGTAAAATGAACATATGAAATTTTATTGTAACATGAACATATTCAAAACATATGACATTTTATTGTAACATGAACATATTTTAAACATATGACATTTTATTGTAACATGACATTTTTCTAAATAAATGACATTTTATTGTAACATAAACATATTCTAAACATATGACATTTTATTGTAACATGAACATATTCTAAACATATGACATTTTATTGTAACATGACATTATTCTAAATAAATGACATTTTATTGTAACATGAACATATTCTAAACATATGACATTTTATTGACACATCATTATTTCTAAATAGATGACAATTAAATGTGACACAACATTATTCCTTAATAAATGACAATCAAGTGTGATACAACATTATTCCTAATATGACATTTCTAACAAAAATGATGTTTTTATCCTAATATGACATTTCTAACAAAAATGATGTTTTTATTCTAATATAACATTTCTAACAAAAATAATGTTTTTGTTCTAATATGACATTTTATAACAAAATGACAATTTAATCTAACATAACATTTTATAATGAAATGACAATTTAATATAACATAGCATTTTATAAAAAAAATGACAATTTAATCTAATATAACATTTTATAACAAAATGACAATTTAATCTAACATAACATTTTTTAACAAAATGATAATTTAATCTAACATAACATTTTATAACAAAATGATAATTTAATCTAACATAACAATTTATAACAAAATGATAATTTAATCTAACACAACATTTTATAACAAAATGACAATTTAATCTAACAAGAATATATAATTCAACAAATCATCACAACTACCATCAATTAGTCAATCTAAATCTAATACAACGCATATATGCGTTTTATATGGTGTATTTTAATATCACTATCACGATCAATTTAAATATATATATATATATATATATATTAAATTTTTAAAATTGAGAAATCTCACACATCACATATATGAATTTTAATAGCGATCACATGTAAATTTCACATCGCAAATCAACAATTAAATTTGATTTAAATTAGACATCTCACCTTGATCGGATTAAATTGTTGAATACGATGATTTTAATTAAATTAAACGAAGGCATTTAATTTAATCAAAATTTCCAGTTACTTCAGAATTTGTCCAGGTCAGTTCCATATTGTAGATCTCTTCATGACAGTTCCAACACAACTAACGGTTCGCAAAACGGACCTCGTATGACAAAGTTACAATAATTTATATATTAATTACAATTTTAAATAATTAATTAACAATTAATTTCCTTAATCTCCAAATTAATTCATCTCCTACCCGGGTTCTTATCTGTAGCAAATTGAACATGTGCTCCATCGTGAAAACCCCATCAACACCGCCTCTATATCGCATCGGACCGCCCTCCATCGAATTATGTGAAAATAGGGCGAAATGAAGCATCGATTTCTCACAAACTATCACTCTAAAGGTGATCATAAACAATTAAGATATATATCATAGAACGATCTATCATATTTGCTTTGGAATTTCTGGAAATGGAGGAGTGGATTGAAAGAGATTTAAGGGGAAGAAGGAGAGCGTTTCAGCCATTGATTGGCACGGTGGCGGCTGTACATTTAGGGGGATTAGGAATAGGTTTAGAGAAGTTTAGGATGTTACATAGTGGAGCCAATATATATATATATATATATATATATATTTGGTTATATATTTGATTTTATCCCTCACTTGTCTCTACATATGTAGTATGTTACAAATGAAATAAATTAGCTGACTAGGCAGGTGTTAATCTAATCAGCGTTTATCTCATATTCAAAATAAAAAACACAGGGAAAGAGAAAAGGGGAATGTAATTAATTCATGATCGAATTTTTAATGCGAATTGTAAGAAAGTTTATAACTTCGTTTGCATGTACATGTTAATATTTAACAAATGTACATTTTCTACTTCTAATATGTAAATGTTAATACTAAACAAATGAACATTTTCTACTTTTAAAACATTTTTATTATGTTAAAACGTTTTATCAAACTATGAATCCCTTTTTAATGATTCATCTTTTACATTAAAAATATATTTTTTAATGTGAACACAATCTATTATACAATGAATCCTTTTCTAATGTATCATTTACACTAAAAATATAAAGTTTAATGTCAAAACATTTTTATTACACACTGAATCTCTTTTAATGATTCATTTACATTACAAATGTAAATTTTAATGTTAACACATTTTCAAACAATGAATCTCTTTTACATTAAAAATGTAATTTTTAATGTAAACATATCTAATCAAACTTTAATCTTTTTATACCTAAAAAATGTAATGTTTAATGTAAACATATTCCAATCAAAGTTTAATCTTTTTATTCTTTTCTAATATACAATAAAAATGTGAATTTTTATTGTTAACATATTTTCCATTTCAAATATTGGTCATTTTTAATATACAACTAAAAATGTGAATTTTCATGCTAACATATTTCCCATTTCAGATAATGGAATTTTTAAATTCTGACACATTTTCTATTAAAAATTCTTAAAATAAAATTTTTAAATTGGTTCTGATTTTCCGAGTTGTTACAATCTCTAACGAGTTTTCTCATTTTAGGATGCTATTGATCCTATCTCTAATGAGTATTCTTTTATAGGATATTTCTAATCCTACCTCTGATGAGTCTTTTGTTTAGTTCTAACGAGTTGTACCCAAAGATTTGAGTTAACCAAAGCTCTGATACCACATGTAATGACCCGAAAATTCCCCTCGCAAGAATTCGCCGGATACACTAACTTTAGGCATGCAACACATCAGAACAAATAACAGAAGATTTTTATAAACATTATAATAATGTTACATCAGAGTACAGAATATCTGAGTACATCAAATAAATAGTAATACAGGGCAAGACTAATTTACAATAAACTTAACATAATGCAGCGAAAGACTATCATTGCTCTGGCCACAACTTTAAGTTTCGACCCAGAATCCTACCTAATAATAGATATCTGCAAAACAAGCCACTCGACTGCCCATGTGGAAAAGAGGGCACCCGAGTTTGCAAAGTGAAGCAAACTACGAGTCAGTCAATGGACTGTTATGAGAAATCTTACTTAACTTATCTAATAATAATATGGCTAATTACAGGACTACGCCGCTAACGCGAAACGCGTGTGCACCATTGGATTGCCAGTGTATGAAATAAAGTAAATCGTTAAACAACGCAATGCTTTTTAAAAAATGAAACCATTATAAGACTCAAGTCCCATCACACAATGCAATGCAAACCAGAGGATAGAGTTTCACCTTATAATGGTAAAAAATGTTTGATACGATAAAACGGATTTGATATTATTATTAGTGTAATTATGTTTCAAAAACAATTCAATCATAGATGACATAACTAGTATATACAATGTCGCCATACTAGTTATGCAATCAAAACTGTATGGTGTCGTATTGGAAGTTGGATTTCCGTCATGAACCAAGGCAAGGAATCATCCTTACCGAATTCGAGACAATCTATCCCATGTCTCAGGATCAGAGCTCGAGTGACCCTTGAATCTTCAGGGCCGGTCCACAAATACTTTAGTGGATTAGTTATGTGACGTCCCACCCCGCACTAGTTGACATTTCCAATGAAAGTGCGCTATGTCGATGTCCAACCAGCACGGGACGGTCGTCAAAGAAAGGAAGAGAAGGGAACTTGAACTAACAAGGAACCTGTAGAATGTCTCACAGCACATGGAATAAAATATAATAATAAACTACTTGACAAAAAATAGGTGAGACAATGCATAAGCTGAGAACTAAACCATAATCATCATAACAGCGGAAAATTCAATATACAGCTTATGTTCCACATCATCGTTATTAAAACTTTGAAAACTATCTCTAAAGAAAAATAAGAAAGGTACACTACTAATGCCCAAAGTAGTGACCACCAGCGACACAGGGAATATATATATATATCATACGTGGAAGCCTCCTGCTCGTCTCCTGTACAGCTACTCGTGCATACCACCTAACCTGTCTCTAGTCTGTCCGTTTAAGAGCACCCAGAGTAATAAGAAGAGACATAAAACTCTGGGTCAGACAAAAATCTGGTATAAGCGATAAGCAGCAAAATAGAACAATTAGAGGTATACTAAACCATACCTGAAGCCGGCCCTACAACCAAAGAGTTAGCACAACAAGATGTACAATACTCTAAGGTGACACTACCATGTGGTGTAAAGATAAGAGGTGGGGGTGTGCATGTCATAATGATGGCAAACAATCAAGCATAGCAACCATCCTCACATCTCTCACTCAGTGCGTAAAGCATACGACATCCACCGCTTTGATCATCCAAATCCTTGCTATGATCACTCTGCCCAATGGAGTCATGGCGATTCCACTGCACTGATCCATAACCACTAGTCCTTGCTATGTCTACTATGCGCCATGAAGTCATAACGACTCCACTTCACTAGCTCATAACCATGCTACGATCACTCTGCCCCATGGAGTAATAACTAACCCACTGCATTGATCCGTAGCCTAACATCCGTCTTGGTGGTGAATCAAAGTTATGTACATCGATAATCCCTTAGCACACGTCCCGCAGCAAAGCCCAACTCATGAAGTTAACTCGTTGGTTCCCAACTGGATCCTGAGTACAAGCTTCCTATTTGGACTACCTTTGCATCTCGTGTTTTGGTCTCCTCCGGCTTCGATCTCCATTTGGTTCGTGATCATCACCTGGGTTCGGTTCGGGTATCTCTCCCGCTCGTGGTCAAGCTCCAGGTCATGGTCCACATCGCTTGGCAGTTCGGTTCGTGGTGCCTCATCCGGGTTGGGTCGTGATGCTCCTAATCAGATCGGTTCATGGCATACACTCTATGTCGGTTCATGTGCACCCACTTGGTTCGAGTCGGGCTCCTCAATTCGTGATGTCCTCTTCGGAGCATCGGTTCATGACTTCCACTTCAGATCGGTTCGGGGTATGTGAAGCACAAGCAGTTCAAGGTCAAGCCTCCTAGCCCTAGAAGGCGGTTCGTGATACACCCAGATGAGCGGGTCTGGGTTGGTTCAGGGTCAAGAGCGGGTCGGTTTGACTGGGGCGATCCGATCCGGTCCTCTGCATATTTTCCTACAACTCTTCCAGCGACTATTTTACGCCATACGATGGAGTTTTCGACCATTCTAACTTTTCTAATCAATCACAAAGCACGCCATATAGTTCTAGAAATATGTATAATCAACCACAAACACCAAAACAACAATATGATGTATTAAAATGGATCGGACATACCTAAAATCCATATTTTCCCCTTAATCCCCTTTAATCATGTTAAGCATACAATTAGAAAAACTTATCCTATTTGGCCCAAATTTCTATCAGAGCCCTAAAATAATATTTTAGAATTTTACAAATTTTTCCAAATTTTTCTGAGTTATAATTTCGCTAATTATCACTAATCACCCCTAATTAGCCATAGTTAGTGAAAAACAATGCAAATCACTCACCTTGGCCACAAATAAATCTTAGATCTGAAACTATCTCTGATTTGGGTTAAATCTCTATGCAACACAGCAGTTCTATTCCCAATTTGATGCTAATTTGCCTATGATTAGATGTAGATTAGGCTAAAACTTAGTTAAATGGTGATTAGAAGGTAATTTGGGTGTTGGAGGCCATTGCTAGGGTTAGGGAAATGTTTTAGGCAGCTGAAAAATGAAATAAAAATCGTTTCCTAACTGATTTCAGCCTCCCCATAACCTAATCCCGAAATGGGTCATGGGTCATCTTGCTAATCACCCTAATTAGGCCCAGTTAAGCTGTTTTTCACCTTCTAAACATTGTTTCAGCCATATCTCCCAAATGGTGTGTCCGTTTGGCTAATGTGACTACTCTACGGAAAGTTAAACCATCATCCGGATCTAGTAGAAGTGGTTTAGGTCAAAACTCCTTACCAATCAAAAGTTATGACCGAAACAAGATCAGCTAAAGGCAAAACGGTTATTTAAAAAACGGCAAAAATCATGAACATGGAAATTGACCCCAATAGTCGTCTCCCAAAGTTACATGGTTATACGACTTCGCATGAGAAAGAAATAAATATTCTACGATCTCCTGTTGCGTAGAATGCAGGTCGTTACATTCTTCCCCCCTTAAGAAATTTCGCCCCTGAAATTCCTTAACTAAGAAACAAGTAAGGATCCCGCATGCCTACCAACCATTCACCAATCAAACATACAAAACAACAAACATGTTTATCCTAGCATGTGGAAAACTAAATTGCAATTAAAATCCTACCAAGCAAAGAGTTCTGGATACGTCTTCGTAATGCTCTCCTCTGTCTCCCAAGTACAGTCATTCTCATTCTCGCCCCACTGAACTTTGACTAGATTCACTGCTTTCCTTCGAAGTTGCTTCGTATCGTGCTCGACAATACGAATCGGCTTGCGGTTCCCAACCGCCTCGGGTTCTACTTCGATATCATCCAACTGATAAGGTGAAATAGTCATATCGGGGTCGTGCACGAATTTCCTTAACTGGGAAACATGAAATATGTTATGAACTCCTGCCATCTTCTCTGGTAATTCAACTTTATATGCCAAATTCCTAGCTTGCTCGAGGATTGGGAATGGACCAATAAATCTTGGTGCCAGCTTTCCTCTCCTTCCAAATCGAATAACATTCTTTAATGGAGAGGTCTTGACAAATTCTAGGTCGCCAACGGAGAATTTCAAATCCTTTCGCCTCTTATCAGCATAACTCTTCTTTCTATCTTGGTCAGCCTTCATTCGTTGTTGGATAACCTTGATCTTGTCTGAGGTTTCTCTTATCACATCTGACCCAAGCACAAATTTCTCACCGGTTTCTAACCAATATGACGGTGAGTTGCACGGTCTTCCGTACAAAGCTTCAAATGGAGCCATACCAATACTGGACTGATAACTATTATTATATGTGAATTCAACCAGATGCAAATGGTCATCCCATGATCCACCAAAATCCAATATGCAAACTCTCAAGAGATCTTCTAATATACGATTTACCTCTCTGTTTTACCATCAGTTTGAGGATGATACATGGTACTGAGATATAATTCTGACCCTAGAGCCTCTTTAAGCTCCAAAACCCACTAGTAAACAACGGGTCTCAGTCACTCATAATGCTTTTAGGTACTCCATGAAATCTCACTACCCACTTCATATATAGTTCCGCTAACTTAGCTACCGTTCTATTCAACTTGATAGGTATAAACCTTGCACTCATGGTCAATCGGTCCACAATCACCCAAATGCTATCATGGCATGATCTGGTCCTTGGTAACCCATCAATGAAATCCATTGAGACTTGTTCCCATTTCCATTATGGAATTTCTAATGGTTACAACAAACCATTAGGTTTTTTAGCTCAGTTATAACTAACTGGCAGTTCATGCATTTGGATATAAACTTCCCAACGTCTCTTTTCATCCCTTCCCAGTAGTAGGTCTGCTTCATGTCTCGATACATTTTATTACCACCGGGGTATATAGTCATTTTTGAGTGATGACATTCTCTAAGCACTTCATCTCTCAATCCATTGACATTGGGTACAACCAGTCTACCATTCTTTCTAAGCCATCCATCTTGATCAAGTCTATACTTGCTCATCTCTTCGTCGATTCCCATCTCTAACTTGGAGATGATTTCCAATAGGTTAGGATCGTCCCTTTGACTGGAACCAATTCGCTCAATCAAAGTGGGTCTAAACGTCAAACTTGCTAACATCCCTAGATCCAATTTGCACTTTGGTCTGAAATCATACCCAGCGATATACTCCAATTGCTTCCATTCTAGAAACATTTCCCCTAAACTGGCATGTCTTCTACTCAATGCATCAACTACTGCATTGCCTTTTCCTAGTGTATATGCGATATCGAAATCATAGGAAGCAAAAAATTCTAACCATCTTTGCTGTCGGAGATTTAGATCCTTCTGGAAGAAAAGGTACTTTAACAATTTAGGATTAGTAAACTACTCAAATCTTTCTTCCAAGAGATAATGTCTCCACATCTTCAACGCGAACACGATCACTGCCAATTCCAAATCGTAGGTAGGGTATCTTTTCTCATGTGGCTTCAGTTGCCGACTTGCATAAGCTATAACCCTACCTCCTTGCATCAATACAGCACCCAGTCTGGTACCACATGCATCTGTATATACTGTCATCTCTTCATTCCCCTTAGGAATGACTAACACTAGTGCATGTGTCAACTTTTCCTTTAGACTCTTGAATGCATTCTCGCACTTTTCGTCCCAGACGAAAGCATGATTCTTCTTAGTCAACTGAGTCAATGGTACTGCTATCTTGGAGAAGTCTTGGATAAACTTACGATAATATCCGGCTAATCCCAAGAAACTTCTTACGTATGTTGCATTCTTGGACATAGACCAATCTTGTACCGTAGCCACCTTCGCAGGATCCACATTAATACCATTCTCTGAAACAACAGGGCCCAAGAATCTCACTTCCCTCCTCCAGAAGTGACACTTAGAAAACTTTGCTTTCAATTGGTGTTTTCTCAGCACCTCCATCACTATCCTCAAATGTCCTTGTGTTCTTCCTCTGTCCTTGAATAAACCAAGATATCGTCTACGAACACAAGAACAAACTTATTCAATTGATTTTGGAATATTCTATTCATAAAATCCACAAAATATGCTGGTGCATTGGTCAACCCGAATGGCATGACCAACTACTCATAGAATCCAGACAGTGTCCGAAAGGTCGTTTTTGCTATACTCTCAGCTTCCACCCTAAGATGATGAAAATCTGTTGCGAGATCCAACTGGGAGAACACTCTCGCACCACTCAACTGATCAAACCAATCATCTATCCGCGGTAGAGGATACTTATTCTTCCTCGTCACCTTATTCAATTCGCGGTAGTCCACGCACAATCGAAGGGAACCATCTGCCTTGGTAGTAAACACAACTGTTGCTTCCCACTTAGAAACACTTTTCTGATAAATCCCTTCTTCAAAGATCGCTCACTTGCACCCCGAGCTCTCGTTGCTCCCTTGGTGTCAAACGACGAAGTGGCATCACTGTAGGTCTGGCATCTTTCACTAAATCAATTCGAAACTCAATCTCTCGGTGTGGTGGAAGTTCGGTCACTTCCTCGAAGACGTCCGGATACTGGCCATCCACAGGCACATCTGACAACTCATCATGCGGGATGTCAAGGGAATTTAGAAAACTAGCCATTACCCTATCACTAGGTAGACCACCAAACACTACCCTCCGCCCATCATCCGCTCTAACTATCACCAAAAACCCTCACAGTCTACCACCACTTCGTACTTAGCTCAGAAGTTAGAGCATCGCATTTGTAATGCGATGTCATCGGTTCGAGTCTGATAGCCGGCTTTTTTCTCTATCGATTTTTCCATAATTGAGAATCTCTCCATATCTACAAATGTTGAGTCACTAATCTATTATGTCGTGGTAATTCTAAAAAAAATTGATTAGATCCAATTAGATTTATATTTTACATATATATAATAAATCATAAAATAGAACTTTGGAGCCAATCGACTCCCAAAATAATGCCAAACCCAGTAAAGCCCAAAACAAAGCAATCACGAACAAACATACATCCATAACTCGGTAAGATTACATTGTGACAAATCATACAAAGGCTAGTCGAACCACCAATCAGGTTCATCACTGCTAAAGGTTTATCAACTATCTCGAGTTCCGATCCCAACCTATCTACCTGGTCACTAGTATGAAGGAACGGGAAGCCCCCGTATCAAACAATACTCGAACAGGAACATCATAAACAGAAAGCATGCATTGGATATCAACATTTTTCCTTTCTCCGCCGCAGTTGGGGCATTCAACGAAGAAGGAACAACATTAAGAGCATATGCTTTCACAATCTGCTTTTCTTTAGGGGGTTGCAGACACTTATCCTTGTGATTTCCCACTTGGCCACAGTTGAAGCACTTCCTGTCAGCTGGCTTCGCTCGACATTCTTTAGCATAATGGCCCTTCTTGCCACAGCTAAAGCACTCAACATCTTTCTTATTCTTCTTCTTCTGGCCATCCTTGGTCTGATTCTGCTTTCTCTTATTCTGAGAGCCATTCTTGCCTCCACTGCTTGCTTGCGGCTTTGGATCCTCTGCAGATGCAACCTCAGTCTTCGAATTAGGGTATAGACTCTCTGATCTCAAAGCTTTCCCCACAATCGATTCAAACGTCTCATCGATATGGTTTATAAGCCTTTCCCGCAAGTACTGATCTAAGCCTGTTATGAACTTCCCATTTTTCTTCTTGGGAGTGTCGATAAGAGATAATCCATACTTCGATAAACTCAGCAATATACTCCAAGATTGCCCTACAATTCTGCTTAAGCTCCATGAACTTCCTAAACAACTCTGACTTCTGAGCAGCTGGGATAAACTTTTCACCGAATCGGGCCTTAAACTGATCTCATGTAACTTGATTCTCTGCAGTACTGCCTTAATAGCATTCCACCAATTCAACGCCCGTCCTTGCAGCTGACGGGATGCTAGCTTTCTCTTCGTCGCATCCTCGATACCCAAATCTTCGAAGATGCGCTCACAGCTATCAAGCCAATCCTGAACTTTTGTAGCCGATTCCATTCCGTGGAACGACTTCCCACTAAGACTAGTGTAATCCTTGCATAGCTTGGCGAAATCGGCCCTAGGCGCCTGCACTGCTACACCACCACCATTTGCAGCATTAGGAGCTTCCCTCTGAACATCCCTAAGCATCTCTCTCATGAGGTTAGTGAACATCGTCCTCATATTAGGAGCGTTCCTATTATTAGCTCCTCTACGAGTACCCATCGTGTATCGGCTCATCGTTCAATCTGTAAGGAGAAACGATTAATCATCTCCTCAGTGGTGTCAGTGCAGTGCAACTCAATCCTTAAATATACTGATAGTGTATATATATAGCTTTTGAAAACCAAAATATCACAAATATGTGCTCTCATATACGTACCCTAGGTTAACTACGCAACCTAGAGCTCTGATACCAAATGTGACGGCCCACCCCGCACCAGCCGACATTTCCAATGAAAGTGCGTTGTGCCGATGTCCAACCAGCACGGGACAGTCGTCAAAGAAAGAAAGAGAAGGGAATTTGCACTAACAAGCAACCTGTAGAATGTCTTACAGCGCATAGAATAAAATATAATAATAAAATACTTGACAGAAAACAGAAGAGGCAGGGCATAAGCTGAGAACTAAACCATAATCATCTTAGTAGCGGAAAATTCAAAATACAGCTTATATTCCACATCATCGTTATTACAACATTGAAAACTATCTCTAAAGAAAAATAAGAAAGGTACACAACTAATGCCCAAAGTAGTGACCAGCAGCAACACAGGGAGAATATATATATATATTATACGTGGAAGCCTCCTGCTCGTCTCCGGTACAGCTACTCGTGGATACCACCTAACCTGTCTCTAGTTTGCCCATTTAATTGCACCCAGAGTAATAAGAAGAGATATAAAACTCTGGGTCAGACAAAAGTCTGTTATGAGCGATAAGCAGCAAAACAGAACAATAACATGTATACTAAACTATACCTGGACCTGCAACCAAAGAGTTATCACAATAAGTTGTACAACACTCTAAGGTGACACTAACATATGGTGTAAAGATACGCGGTAGGGGTGTGCATGTCATAATGATGGGAAAAAATCAAGCATAGCAACCATCCTCACATCTCTCACTCAGTGCGTAAAGCATACGATATCCACCGCTTTGATCACCCAAATCCTTGATATGATCACTCTGCCCTATGGAGTAATTGCGACTCCACTGCACTATCCATAACCACTAGTCCTTGTTATGTCCACTCTGCGCCATGATGTCATAACGACTCCACTGCACTAGCTCATAGCCATGCTATGATCACTCTGCCCCATGGAGTAATAACTACCCTACTGCACTGATCCGTAGCCTAACATCCGTCTTGGTGGTGAATCAAAGTTATGGACGTCGATAACCCCTTAGCACACGTCCCGCAGCAAAGCCCAACTCATGAAGTTAACTCATTGGTTCCCAACTGGATCCTGAGTACAAGCTTCCTATTTGGACTACCTTTCCATCTTAAGTTTTGGTCTCCTCCGGCTTTGATCTCCATTTGGTTCATGATCATCACCTGGGTTCGGTTCGGGCATCTCTCCCGCTCGTGGTCAAGCTCCAGGTCGTGGTCCACAACCCCTGGCGGTTCGGTTCATGGTGCCTCGTCCGGGTCGGGTCGTAGTGCTCCTGTTCAGATTAGTTCGTGGCATACACTCCGGGTCGGTTCGTGTGCACCTACTGGGTTCGGGTCGGGCTCCTCAATTCGTGATGTCCTCTTCGGAGCATCGGTTCGTGACTTCCACTTTAGATCGGTTCGTGGTATGCGAAGCACGAGCGGTTCAGGGTCAAGCCTCCTGGCCCTAGCAGGCGGTTCGTGATACACCCAGGCGAGCGGGTCTGGGTCGGTACGGGGTCAAGAGTGGGTCGGTTTGACTGGGGCGATCTGATCCGGTCCTCTGCATATTTTCCTGCAACTCTTCCAACGACTATTTTACGCCATACGATGGCATATTCGACCATTCTAACTTTTCTAATCAATCACAAAGCATACCATACAGTCATAGAAACATGTATAATCAACCACAAACACCAAAACAACAATATGATGTATTAAAATGGATCAAACATACCCAAAACCCATATTTTCCCCTTAATCCCCTTTAATCATGTTAAGTATACAATTAGCAAAACTTATCCAATTTAGCCCAAATTTCTATCAGAGCCCTAAAATAATATTTTAGAATTTTACAAATTTTTCCAGATTTTTCTGAGTTATAATTTCGCTAATTATCACTAATCACCCCTAATTAGCCGTTATTAGTGAAAACAATGAAAATCACTCACCTTGGCCACAAATGAATCTTAGATTTGAGAATATCTCTGATTTGGATTGCATCTCTATGCAACACAGTAGCTCCATTCCCAATTGATGCGAATTTGCCTTGATTAGATGTAGATTAGGCTAAAACTTGATTAAATGGTGATTAAAAGGTGATTTTGGTGTTGGAGGCCATTGCTAAGGTTAGGGAAATGTTTTAGGCGGCTGAAAAATGAAATAAAAATCGTTTCCTAACTAATTTCAGACTCCCCATAACCCTAATCCCAAAATGGGTCATGGGCCCTCTTGCTAATCACCCTACTTAGGCCCGGTTAAGCTGTTTTTCGCCTTCTAAACCTTGTTTCAGCCATATCTCCCAAACGGTGAGTCCGTTTGGCTAATGTTACCACTCTACGGAAAGGTAAACAATCATCCAAATCAAACGAAAGTGGTTTCAGGTCAAAACTCCTTACCAATCAAAAGTTATGACCGAAACAACATCAGCTATGGGCAAAACGGTCATTTAAAAATTGGCAAAAATCATGAAAATGGGAAATCACCCCAATAGTCGTCTCTCAAAGTTACATGGCTATACGACTTCGCATGAGAAAGAAATAAATATTCTATGATCCCTTGAGGCGAAGAACGCGATGCTTGAACAGTACATTTCCCCGCCCTATGGGGTGTAAATAAAGAGTAGGGACTCAAATCTGAGGCGCCTCATTCCATCATCCACATAAGTAAAATGTCTGGGCTCCATATCATGACACCACTTCTAGCTAGAAAGAAACGTATGTCCTCCCTGCAGTCCTCTTCCATTTCTGGTTCATACCGGGGTGTGAGGCTCGTGAAGTATCGCTACAAAAAGCTATACTAAATAAAGCCGTGCTTTGATCATCAACCACAAGGCTTTGCTTTTCAACAAAAAACTTGATCATTTGCGTATTAGCATGCCACATTGTCAATCCATACCGTACCATTGATTTCTGCCAATATATAACCTCTAAGCTCGTACGTCTCAGATAAGGCTGTTAAGCAAGAGAATAAATTCTCCGCCACCAAACAGATATATATTTAGCAGAGATCAATGAATACATCATAAAGGAATACAACGTCAGACATACCATCCATTACAAGTCCGTTCTGGGTCTAAACGAAACCGGAGACACCTTATTCCTCGTCCCATACATCCAATACAGGAGAAAGGTTCTCGCATATCCATCGATCTCCAAGTACGTTGAAACACCCCACCTCCGTTAGGGTCACTCTCTAAGGGAATGCCCTAATTTTGGTGGAGGTTTATAAGTATAAGTCACAGATATACAAGACAGATATAATAACACATATTTTTGAACAGCGGAAAACAACAACTTTTATTTCTTCAAAATACGTGTTACACAAACCATGCCATAATCTGCCTTACAATACTTCCAAAATCATAACTGTCTTGATTACATTATTTAAAGAAGCATGAAGAAAACATAAATAAACTGCAAAAGTCCCCTAATTGCTGTCCAAAGCCATAGTCCAAAACGGAAAAGATCCAAGCAATGCATTCTTTCTCTTCAAGCTGGATGTGAAAACTGGTCAAGCTGCGGTATTCCCTCCCTGAGAACCTGGGGGGGGGGAACGGAAGAAAAAGAGGCGAAAGGAAAAAGGGTCAGTCATAAAGACTGAGTAAGTTCTAGTGACTTTTAGTGTAAAGACGGTTAAAACATCATGTCATGTATGAACTAGAACTAAACTTGAGAATGGTGTCAAGATAGACTAAGGTGATCATGATAAGTCAAGACAAGTCAAGTAAAGCATCACATGTTCGAGATTCGTTGCATCGACTGTACTAGTATACTAAGCCCATATCACAAGTTAATCACGAAATAAATACCACGGCCCAATATCATGAAATGACCCTGAAACGGGGTCTGACCCAAGTACGGGGTCCTACGGAGCGATTATCTAGTCGATCGGCTCCCTACAAGTTCTAGCTCGTCAAGTGTCCGTGTCATACGGCTAATCACGAATGTAGTCACCTGTGCTGGGTCCACCTTCGGGTGTATCAGCCCTAGGGTGTCAACCCCTGACACGATTCAAGATGCACAGATAAATCTACGGATACCCAGTGTCTGCCCCGGATACGTGCACGATCGTAGTCCACCGAACCTACACTGGTGTACCCCACTTCCGTCGTTCACCTCTTACAATCAGCCCAGTAATCGTGCCCCACCCGGCCTAGCCCTAGGGTACCTTGATACATCTAGAGGGTTACTGCTGAAAGGGGCCGTGTCTAGGGTTTCGCCTAATAGATTAGGTCATGTAATTCATGACCTAACCCGCCTAACAGATTAAGTCATGTAATTCGTGACTTAATCCTTTTCCAGTCTAGTCATGTCAAGATGGTTAAGTATGCCATTTCAGTTCACGACTTAACCCACCTACGTGTCATGTCAAGTTGGCTAAGTGCTGTCATTTTCAAGTTCATGACTTAGCCCTACAAATCGTGTTCAAGTTGGTTAAGTTGTCTTTTCATGTTCATGACTTAACCCTAATTGGCATTAATTGATTCGTTAATGCACCGAACCACTCACATTGGATCCTATTGTTCGGAGCCACTGGATTTGCCGGGCGGTTCCGGGCAGGTTTACGCTACGAACTCAACCCAACCTCGGGTTTCAAGCGCGATGTGACCAACTACCCACATTGGATCCTATTGTTTGTAGCAACTGGATTTGCCGGGCGGTTCCGGGCAGATTTACACTACAAACTCAACCCAACCTCGAGTTGGCCACTTTCTTGTTTTCTAAAGTCATGGCCATGTTCTTATCAGATTTTGCTATTTCCACATCATGTTCATATGTCAACTTCGTGCCCAACTAAGGCATGTTTAAAGTCAAGTTATGGCATGTTCAAGTCAAGTTTTCGTGCCATATTTCATGTTCTACTTATGCCAAATTTCACAGTTTATGCTTATAATTAATTCAAGTTTTGCCTATTCTACCCAATCGTATCCCCAACGTATATAAACGTACTTCGTTCACAAGCATAAACAATTCAAGAGATAAAGGGGAATAACACCAAACATGTGATAGGCATATGTGACAATTCCAACATCACTTGCATAATAAGCAGGCTATAACATATCACATGGTTTCAATACTAGCATGATGATAACTTGGCATAGTAATGATTCCAACTTAATTTAACATGATGATTTCAACTTTACATAATAGGCATAATAATCATTGCGGGCATAATAATAATTTTATTACAAACATGAAACATTAAAGGCATAGTAATCCTAATAGGCATAGTGGATTCCAATTTAGCATTTTTAACATAATAATTCTCATAGACATAATGATTCCAATTTATCATAATGATTCTCATCTAACATTATAAACATAATGGTTCCAACTTAGCATTTTTAACATAATGATTCTCAACTAACATTATAGACATAATGATTCCAATTTAGCATTTTTAACATAATGATTCTCAACTAACATTATAAACATAATGGTTCCAATTTAGCATTTTTAACATAATGATTCTCAACTAACATTATAGACATAATGATTCCAATTTAGCGTTTTTAACATATTGATTCTCAACTAACATTATAGACATAATGATTCCAATTTAGCGTTTTTAACATAATGATTCTCAACTAACATTATAATTCCAACTTTTCATCATAACCTAGCAATACCCAATTTTTCTTTAATCATGATGGGTATATTAACATCACAGTCATAATTCCATCAATAGTCATAGCCATGGTTTAATTAGCATCATAGGCATGGTTTAATCAACATAAAGATTTCAATAAACATAGTGATTCCATGGACATGTATTAGTCCGACTTGCCAAACAATTAAGCCCAAGTGATTCATAACAACATCAAAATCATGACAAGTTTAACTTGCAACGTTGCCATAGCAATATCCCCAAATTATAATTCAAAGATAAACAATATAAACAATGGATTAACAATAGTTCCTAAATCCGGTTTCAATTCATGGCATGTCCATATTGTTTTAGCGTTTTTGCCTAAAAAGTAACATAGAACTTACAATATGAAGCAAATAATCCAAATAAAAATCCCAAATCAATTAGTCCCAAATTCGTTGTCTAAAGCGTCGTAGTTGTTGTAGCTTCTAGTTGTAGCCTTCAAGAATCGTCCTCCATCTTCTATATTTTTATTCTTTGTATTTTTAATTCAGAGCTCTAGGTTTAATGGCGGCGGCCTAAGGCTAAAATGAAATAGTATGATTTAGGCTAGGTCTTAGGTCCTTTTTATAATGTTTGTAAGTTGTTTTAGACCGTCGATGGAGCTTGATTCAATAATAGTCGTTCGTTTGAAGGAGAGGCCAATCAGGAGCTGACACCTAGCCCTAGTGACAAGGCAAGGCTCAGAAAATCGACCAAACACAGACCAGGCCAGCCAAGACCTGACCAGCCAGCATATTCTGACCTGGGCGCACTTGGCAGGTGCGCCAGGCTAAAAATGCACTGGCGCACTTCCCAAGTGCGCCAGTTCATTTTTGTTCTGGCGCACTTCCCAAGTGCGCCAGTTTATTCTGACCTGTTTTCTGGTTTTTCGCCCAACTTCGTCCGTCCATATCTTCTTCATACGATATCCGTTTTACGCAAACTCGGACTCTATCTCAAGAAGAATTCCGAGACGAACGCAATGGCGTATCCCGTTTCCCTTAATTCTTTGATTTGAAATTAGTTATACTTTAATTTGTGAATCTTACTGTTATAGAATACACGGGGTGTTACATTCTCCCCCACTTAAAAGGATTTCGTCCCCGAAATCTTCAAGTTCAGGAAGAATGTACATCCTAACTTCCAAACATCCATCTACTCATCCATCAAACACGAGCATCCATTGTCCTTAAAAGACTTCTAATGCTTTATGATCATATGCGAAGTGTGTGTATATGTTCCTTAGCTAATGCTAATGATCAGGCCTGATTGATCTTCTAAATGCAAAATATGTTTAGTGAAATGAATCCAATATGTATGCAAATTTTTCCTATTATAATTCATAATTTCTACATGATTGCTCGAACATTCAATCATATGCGACAACCAAATGATAGCACAACCAAGTTTCCAAAATAAACACTCATGCATATGCAACATGAAAATGTGTCTGAGCCGATCTAGTGCCTAATGTGTATTCATGCATCCACGAGCAACCACTTGCGACCACTTGCAACCATTTCGCAATCATAACATGTTTCAATTACATGTTTACATCCAAAAAGATTCTACTTATGGTTCTCAAGATAGGATTGAGGAGCAAAATAAGATAAAACAAAGCATCTAGAATAAGTTAACGATGTACCGCCAGAAGGTCCGGTCTGCTTCTCAGGGCAGTCTTTGCTGATGTGTCCAGTCTTCCCACAATGAAAACATTCACCTTGCTTTCTCTTCCTCTTTCTACAATCCTTGGCTATGTGCCCTTCCGTACCACAGTAATTGCATTTCCTTTTATCACGTGAGTTGTTGTTCTTGCCTCCTTTCTCGGAGTCTACCTTCTTATTCTTAGAATCGTTGGGCTTGACCTCTTTCTTCCCTTGAGAGTTTTCTGCCTCTGTCTCCTTCTTGCCCTTATCTTCCTCGTTCAGCAATGCCATCTGCACCAACCTTTCGTACGTAGCTCCCATGGGTATATGGGTCATGGCCAAACTGTGTAATGGCTCATTCAACCCTTTGACAAAGCGGAGAGCCTTCTTGTGCGGGGTGTTGACTAGGTCCAGTCCGAACCTAGCCAGCTCATCGAATTGATTAACATACTCTTTGACTGTCATATTCCCTTGCTTAAGAAATAAGAATTTTTCCAACTGAAGACTCCTTTCAGCTTTTGAGAGAAATTTAGCCTCAAACCTTGCCCTAAAGTCCTCCCATGTTTCCACTGGTCTTTCTGCATTAGTGACTTCCCACCAGTAGGAAGCCTCGCCTTTTAGTAGCCACACTGCCAGTTGTACCTTCTGCCTATCTTCTACCTCAAAGATGACGAATAAGTCCTCGGTTTCCTTTAACCAATTCCTAGCTGCCACGAAGGACTCAGTTCCATGAAAGTCCTTTCCTCCCATAGCCTTAAAATCTTTACATATCTTAGCAAAAGTGTTTCCCCGCGGAGGAGGTGGAGGAAGAGGTGCTGCTGCAACTGGATGATTTCCTGCAGCTGGGAGAGGAGGAACGGTAGGACCTGGCTGGGTGGCCCTTGCTTCTAAGAATCGTCTAAACCAACCAGGTATTGGTACACCCTCTGGCAAGTTAAGTTCTTCGGACATACTGAAACAAAAGGATAGATTCAAAACGAAGGATAAGAGATAGTAGCTATGGCTTTGGGGGACTTTGCCTTTTTAAAATAAAATAATATTTTATCTTTTAAAAATGCTTCTTTAAATTTTCCTTTGAAAATAAATTTCCAAAACTTTTATCTTATCTGGTAAACCTATGCTCTGAAACCAAGTGAAACACCCCACCTCCGTTAGGGTCACTCTCTAAGGGAATGCCCTAATTTTGGTGGAGGTTTATAAGTATAAGTCACAGATATACAAGACAGATATAATAACACATATTTTTGAACAGCGGAAAACAACAACTTTTATTTCTTCAAAATACGTGTTACACAAACCATGCCATAATCTGCCTTACAATACTTCCAAAATCATAACTGTCTTGATTACATTATTTAAAGAAGCATGAAGAAAACATAAATAAACTGCAAAAGTCCCCTAATTGCTGTCCAAAGCCATAGTCCAAAACGGAAAAGATCCAAGCAATACATTCTTTCTCTTCAAGCTGGATGTGAAAACTGGTCAAGCTGCGGTATTCCCTCCCTGAGAAGCTGGGGGGAACGGAAGAAAAAGAGGCGAAAGGAAAAAGGGTCAGTCATAAAGACTGAGTAAGTTCTAGTGACTTTTAGTGTAAAGACGGTTAAAACATCATGTCATGTATGAACTGGAACTAAACTTGAGAATGGTATCAAGATAGACTAAGGTGATCATGATAAGTCAAGACAAGTCAAGTAAAGCATCACATGTTCGAGATTCGTTGCATCGACTGTACTAGTATACTAAGCCCATATCACAAGTTAATCACGAAATAAATCCAACGGCCCAATATCATGAAATGACCCTGAAACGGGGTCTGACCCAAGTACGGGGTCCTACGGAGCGATTATCTAGTCGATCGGCTCCCTACAAGTTCTAGCTCGTCAAGTGTCTGTGTCATACGACTAATCACGAATGTAGTCACCTGTGCTGGGTCCACCTTCGGGTGTATCAGCCCTAGGGTGTCAACCCCTGACACGATTCAAGATGCACAGATAAATCTACGGATACCCAGTGTTTGCCCCGGATACGTGCACGATCGTAGTCCACCGAACCTACACTGGCGTACCCCAATGCCGTCGTTCACCTCTTACAATCAGCCCAGTAATCGTGCCCCACCCGGCCTAGCCCCAGGGTATCTTGATACATATAGAGGGTTACTGCTGAAAGGGGTCGTGTCTAGGGTTTCGCCTAATAGATTAGGTCATGTATTTCGTGACCTAACCCGCCTAACAGATTAGGTCATGTAATTCGTGACTTAATCCTTTTCCAGTCTAGTCATGTCAAGATGGTTAAGTATGTCATTTCAGTTCACGACTTAACCCACCTACGTGTCATGTCAAGTTGGCTAAGTGTTGTCGTTTTCAAGTTCATGACTTAGCCCTACAAATCGTGTTCAAGTTGGTTAAGTTGTATTTTCATGTTCATGACTTAACCCTAATTGGCATTAATTGATTCGTTAATGCACCGAACCACTCACATTGGATCCTATTGTTCGTAGCCACTGGATTTGCCGGGCGGTTCCGGGCAGGTTTACGCTACGAACTCAACCCAACCTCGGGTTTCAAGCGCGATGTGACCAACTACCCACATTGGATCCTATTGTTTGTAGCAACTGGATTTGCCGGGCGGTTCCGGGCAGATTTACACTACAAACTCAACCCAACCTCGAGTTGGCCACTTTCTTGTTTTCTAAAGTCATGCCCATGTTCTTATCAGATTTTGCTATTTCCACATCATGTTCATATGTCAACTTTGTGCCCAACTAAGGCATGTTTAAAGTCAAGTTATGGCATGTTCAAGTCAAGTTTTCGTGCCATATTTCATGTTCTACTTATGCCAAATTTCACAGTTTATGCTTATAATTAATTCAAGTTTTGCCTATTCTACCCAATCGTATCCCCAACGTATATAAACGTACTTCGTTCACAAGCATAAACAATTCAAGAGATAAAGGGGAATAACACCAAACATGTGATAGGCATATGTGACAATTCCAACATCACTTGCATAATAAGCAGGCTATAACATATCACATGGTTTCAATACTAGCATGATGATAACTTGGCATAGTAATGATTCCAACTTAATTTAACATGATGATTTCAACTTTACATAATAGGCATAATAATCATTGCGGGCATAATAATAATTTTATTACAAACATGAAACATTAAAGGCATAGTAATCCTAATAGGCATAGTGGATTCCAATTTAGCATTTTTAACATAATAATTCTCATAGACATAATGATTCCAATTTATCATAATGATTCTCATCTAACATTATAAACATAATGGTTCCAACTTAGCATTTTTAACATAATGATTCTCAACTAACATTATAGACATAATGATTCCAATTTAGCGTTTTTAACATAATGATTCTCAACTAACATTATAAACATAATGGTTCCAATTTAGCATTTTTAACATAATGATTCTCAACTAACATTATAGACATAATGATTCCAATTTATCGTTTTTAACATATTGATTCTCAACTAACATTATAGACATAATGATTCCAATTTAGCGTTTTTAACATAATGATTCTCAACTAACATTATAATTCCAACTTTTCATCATAACCTAGCAATACCCAATTTTTCTTTAATCATGATGGGTATATTAACATCACAGGCATAATTCCATCAATTGTCATAGCCATGGTTTAATTAGCATCATAGGCATGGTTTAATCAACATAAAGATTTAAATAAACATAGTGATTCCATGGACATGTATTAGTCCGACTTGCCAAACAAATAAGCCCAAGTGATTCATAACAACATCAAAATCATGACAAGTTTAACTTGCAACGTTGCCATAGCAATATCCCCAAATTATAATTCAAAGATAAACAATATAAACAATGGATTAACAATAGTTCCTAAATCCGGTTTCAATTCATGGCATGTCCATATTGTTTTAGCGTTTTTGCCTAAAAAGTAACATAGAACTTACAATATGAAGCAAATAATCCAAATAAAAATCCCAAATCAATTAGTCCCAAATTCGTTGTCTAAAGCGTCGTAGTTGTTGTAGCTTCTAGTTGTAGCCTTCAAGAATCGTCCTCCATCTTCTATATTTTTATTCTTTGTATTTTTAATTCAGAGCTCTAGGTTTAATGGCGGCGGCCTGAGGCTAAAATGAAATAGTATGATTTAGGCTAGGTCTTAGGTCCTTTTTATAATGTTTGTAAGTTGTTTTAGACCGTCGATGGAGCTTGATTCAATAATAGTCGTTCGTTTGAAGGAGAGGCCAATCAGGAGCTGACACCTAGCCCTAGTGACAAGGCAAGGCTCAGAAAATCGACCAAACACAGACCAGGCCAGCCAAGACCTGACCAGCCAGCATATTCTGACTTGGGCGCACTTGGCAGGTGCGCCAGGCTAAAAATGCACTAGCGCACTTCCCATGTGCGCCAGTTCATTTTTGTTCTGGCGCACTTCCCAAGTGCGCTAGTGCATTCTGACCCGTTTTCTGGTTTTTCGCCCAACTTCGTCCGTCCATATCTTCTTCATACGATATCCGTTTTATGCAAACTCAGACTCTATCTCAAGCAGAATTCCGAGACGAACGCAATAGCGTATCCCGTTTCCCTTAATTATTTGATTTGAAATTAGTTATACTTTAATTTGTGAATCTTACTGTTATAGAATACACGGGGTGTTACATACGTCTAGACGATCACCACTTATTACCTTGTCTTGGGATGCCTCCCAATCAAGACACCAGTAATCATCCAAACGATGTGAAGACCTCTGGTCTTCAACCACCGTCTTCATCTTCGACTTTTAATCGTCGTAGTAATTATTCAGAATGGGTTAAACCCAGTCTTTCCGAATAACTTGTGTATTTTATAATCAATAATTAAGTTCTATAATAACACATCATTTCCAATTTTGAATATTCTTTTAATAGAATATTCACATTATTAGGGAAAGTTTCCCATTAGTTTTATCAAAGATAAATTCTTTTAAAATTATTCTTTAATCTTCTTTTTAAAGATTCATTAAAACTCCAATTTGGTTTTAATATCAAAAATCATTACCTTATGATTATTCAACTTTAAGAAATTAATCTTGTCTTTAACTGGGTTAATGAACCAATGTCATTTAAAACACAATTCACGAGAAACCCAAAATCATCTTCCATTAAATATGGTATTTTAACAGAAATCAAATCAATATATAATCAATATAAATTTGCGTATCAGACTAATAGTATAAATGGAATAACGACAAAACCTTTTAAATTCCATATATATGATAACGGTCTTCTTTTACAGAAGCTCATCTCGATTATTATTAAATCGAATTCTATTCAATTCCAATTTCTTCTATTAAATTGGAAAACTTTATTTTGGAAAATTTTCATTAAACCTTAACAAAAAGATTTATAAATATCAAATCATATCTTCATTGTTACTTGAGTTAAAGAACAAATGTCATTTAAAACACAGTTCACAATAAACCCTATTCACATTTCATTTTATTCCAATTACTAAATATAATTGGAAACTCTAATAATCTTAATTAGAAGATTTATTCTTTTCTTGACTGGGTTTAAGGATAGTGTTATTTAAGACATCATTCACGACAAACCCAAAAATCCAATTTCACTTATTCAATTCGGATTAAATATTCATTAATTGGTAAACTTCATTAAATCTTAATTTAAAGATTTACTCTGGTTAATAACTAGTTCGTTTCGATAAAAATATATTTTTTATCTTTTTAAATATGGAACTTTTCATCCAAAATCTTTCCAAATTATTAATTATGATTTTACATAATTTGTCCACATTTTTAATAATTTTATTAAGGCCTGTACAATCGGTTTGCAATAACGGCCACTGAACTACATCCACTTCGACCTTTTTCAAATTTGATTTGGACATATTTCCAAATCCAACTGTTAGATTTCAAAACTCTTATATTCATTGGAAACTCTTATCGATACGAACCCAAAGTTCCAGTTCTAGGGGAATCCGACGGTCGGATCTCCCGTTACATCAATTTAAAGTTAATGGTCGAAATTCGCGAATGGTCGCTGCGCGGCGCGTTCTATTCAGCCATTATATATATGTGTGTGTGTGTATATATATATCGTCTATTTCCATTTAAATCATATTTTATAAATCGTTTATAAATTCGTTTTAAAACGATTTAACTTCATTTTCAATTTTAAATCAAAATTGAATATTGCTATATCTTTATAATATTATAACATTAATATTTTCAAAATATTAAATTTTGAAATCGCTTTATTTTTATATTCAATATAAAATAAATAAAATTGATCGATAACCCATTCGGGTTAAAAATGGCGTTTCTATAATTAACCCATATTCATATTTTTATATTTTTGTGTCCATCCAAAAATGGACATAAAAATCATAATTTTATATTTTTTTCCATTGAATATTATTTTAAAAATATTCGTTATTTTAAAATATTCTTTATTTAAAGGATTCTTTATTTTAAAATATTCTTTATTTTAAAATATTCTTTATTATAAAATGTTCTTTATTTTAAAATATTCTAAATCGGAATGCGACTCAATCAATTATCATATAATTTTCAGTTATATGGATTTCATACATCGCATGTATATAAAAAAAATGATAAATAATCATTAAATAATCCATTCACATCCAGAGTGGAATTTACAACTGTGTGAGCATTAAAATAAATAAATAACGCTCATCACAGACTATCAATCCATCGATTGACATATAATTAAATATTAGGGCTAGTGTATGTTAAAAATCATCCCAATACCCGTGTAGGCTTTTCAAACAACAATAGTTTATATAAATAAATCATTGGTTCATAAATTTAACCAATTATAATTCGGTTTGAATTATTTTCTATTTAACAAATTTTCATTGTTTAAAATTATAAATGAATATTTATGATATAATTCAATTTCAACTACCACATTAATATCAACATTTTTATGATAATGTTTTAATCTAGCATACATCATATTTTTAACATACGACCAATTTTCTAATATTGCTAACATAATAATGATAATGTTTTAATCTTTAACATATTTTTGTATTTCTAACAAATGATCATTTTATTCATTTCTACATACACTACAAAAATGTAAATTTTGTCGTTGACATATTTTAACATAACACTCTCTAATAAAATGACATTTTTATTTTAGCATGATATTTCTTAATAAAATGACATTTTTATTTCAACATGACATTTTCTAATAAAATGACACTTTTAATTCACATAACATTATTCTAAATAAATGACCTTTTTAATTCACATAATATGATTCTAAATAAATGACATTTTATTATAACATGAACATATTCTAAACATATGACATTTTTTGTAACATGAACATATTCTAAACATATGACATTTTTTTGTAATATGACATTATTCTAAATAAATGACATTTTATTGTAACATGAACATATTCTAAACATATGACATTTTATTGTAACATGAACATATTCTAAACATATGACATTTTATTGTAACATGAACATATTCTACACATATGACATTTTATTGTAACATGACATTATTCTAAATAAATGACATTTTATTGTAACATGGACATATTCTAAACATATGACATTTTATTGTAACATGAACATATTCTAAACAAATGACATTTTATTGTAACATGAATATATTCTAAACATATGACATTTTATTGTAACATGAAATTATTCTAAATAAATGACATTTTATTGTAACATGAGCATATTTTAAACATATGACATTTTATTGATACATCATTGTTTCTAAATAAATGACAATTAAATATGACACAACATTATTCCTAAATAAATGATAATTAAGTGTGATACAACATTATTCCTGTTAGATCAAAATTTGGACCTAACACCCAAATTGTTCTGAAGCTTATAGAGTTTCAACTGAAGAATGAGAAAAAAGGAAATAACACACAGAATTTATAGTGGTTCGGCGTTAACGAGCCTATGTCCACTTTATATATTATTGATTATACTTTGAAAGCTAATACAATCAAGGATTTCTCTCAATATTTCAGTAGTTTGACAACAATGGCGGATTCAGTGCTCAATATTGCCAAAAAGATCCCAAAAAATGCCAAGCTCCGGGCTATTTATAGCTGATTTTGTCAGGCGGGTCGTGGTTACACGTGGCATGAATCCCGAGAACATCAAATCGCATCGCCACCGTTGAGGAAATAGTCAAATTAGCCGTTGTGGACAGGTGTCGCGATCTGCTTGAAAATCGGATTGTGCAGATGGGGAGAATTGGTCCAAATGACGGTTAGGGACACGTGTCGCCAGATCCGTGCGTCTCGGATCGCTGAAGACTAGCTCACGCTTGAACGGGTCAGAGGGTTCGCCACGCATCAGGGGATCGGATCGATCAATACTGGGCAACAACATATGCATGGATCGGATCGCATAGAGGTGTCGTTTCGCTGACGAAATTGGGGCGATCCGTCGAGACGCGATCCGATGTTGGGCGAGTCGGTATCGTGCGATCCGTTATCGGGCGAGTCGGTAGCGTGCGATCCGTTATCGGGCGAGTCGATGATGCGATCCATTCCTTCGTATTTCTAGAGAATGTGGTTTCATGCTTTCTTCTTATGAATGATCCTGGGTGGCTTGGTCAAAAAGCGAGCCAACATTTTGCCCCCTCGAAGTATGTTTTATCGATGATGGAACATGCTTCGAAGCTATGGAATCGTCTTTTCTCAACGAGTCGCGGATCACAGAACGATTCTCTTTCTGGGATTTTTTCAAAATCCTCATTCCTGATCTTATCGATTCGTATCGCGGGCTCGAGTTGCGGTCCGTTAGCGAGACATTCGTTCCGTTCTTGGGTGTGCACTTGGGCCTCGGAACGAAACGGGCTCCTCCTCGAGTCGTGGTGGGCTTTTGGTTCGCGGCCCGCAGGCCTTTCGTGGATCGAATAGGACAAAGGAGGGGAGACAAACGGTCGCCCTCTTTGCCTATATAAGCCGACCCTCCCCTCTTCACTTTCCTTCTTCTTTCTTTTTGCCGTATCATTTCGCCTGCTCCGTCGAAGAACGAACCCAAGTTTTTGAAACCTTCGAAAATCCGAGCATTCTCTCAATTTTTAGAAAGGTAACTCCTCAAAAAGCATTCTTATTCGTGAACGCTGCTCCTTCCTGAACTTTTTCGACTAATTTGAGGGAGAAACGATGGAAATTTGCGATTTTCTGAAGGAATCATCAAGTTGCCATGGCGGACGGGCGTAGAGCTCGGAGTTCGAGGGTGAGAAGAAGAGATGGAAAACGAAGGAGGAAGAAGAAGAGAGGAGGCCGGTTCGGATCGTGGGCAAGGAGAGGAGAAGATGAAGGCGAGTAGCGAGACGGAAGATCGTGGTGGCAGCAAAGGCACGTATCGTGGGGGTTGCAACGATTCGTGAAGGAGCGATCCCTTTGCCCTGCGATTCGATGGGGGGCGACCCCTCTGCCTTGCGATCCGAAAGGGGGGCGATCCTTCTGCCTTGCGATCCGAAAGGGGGCGATCCCTCTGCCTTGCGATCTGACTCATAGTTGACGATGCGAAGAAATTTCAAACTTTAATCAACGCCTTGTCACCATAAAATTCTGAACAGTTAGGCTAGAGCCTTGACGTTGGACCTTCTGGACTAAATGACCACATAATTTGACTGCATATGACGACTAATATTTTGATGATCTTGATTGCTTTCACGCTTTATTTTTAATGCACACACAAGCACACACACCGGCACTTGCACACACGGGGGACGGGTAGTGTTAATCTCATTGTTCATATTTTCTCGTCCTAGCAACAATGTCGAATGATCACTCTTCTTCAAGATCCGCAACAGAAGCGGAATCCGAGGTTCCTGAGTAGTACAACCCTGAAATTACTCCCGCTAATCCAGGAGGTGAAGATTCTGGATCTGAGTACGAGGCCATGGATTCAGACCCGTCCAAAAGTACTTCGTCTAGCGACGATTCTGAGATAGATGGGAGAGCCCCCGACGAGATTCCTGGGGCGCTCGGGATAGATAAATTTTCCGATTCTTTAGCATCTAAGCTCGACGATATAAAGCTTAAAAGATTCTGCTTGAGGCACGGAATTCCTTGGGATGATGTCTTGATGCCCGGAAGCGAAGATAGACCCCACCTAGCTCCGGAAGGATATATGGCGATTAGCCGAACCATGTGCTTGGTAGGAGCTATCCCTCCGTTCCCTCCGATCGCCACCGAAACTTTAAGATGACTAGGAATTGCTCCGATGCAACTCCATCCGAACGCCTACGCATCACTATATACCCTATACATTGCATACGCGGAGATCTTACAAGCCGAACTTAAATTCAAATATTTGACATTCTTCTTTCTTTTCAAGCACCGTTCTTCGGCAACTACAAATTTCTCTTTCTTTGAATCGGTGGCGAATAGGAAGGTTCTGTACGATGGATATAGCAATATAGGGGATCCTAAGTCTGATTGGTTTTATATAAGGAAACAGGCCGGATGCTCACAAAGATGGCTCAAATCAAGTAAACTTTTAAGCTTCTAATCGAATATCTCGTTCAAGAAGTTTAGGCATTAACATTTCCCCCTTTCTCTTTGTCTCAAACAGATCATGTCTTCCCGAAAACGGAGGGTCCACTATACAACAATCGATTATCCATTCTTTCACAAAGCAGATCCGACTTTCTAAGGATCAAAAAATGCATTACTGATGACAATCTTCATAAGCATCGTCTTCTAGATAGAAGATTTGGACTTGGCACTGGCGGCAAACCTTATAAGTACATGCCCCCAACAGAGGGAGAGGGAACTTCACAAGCGATAGAAACAACTAAATTTCGCAAGAGTCCTTCTCCGATAGTCATCCAAGACGATGAAGACCTGAACATATACAGAGGGGATGAGGTCCGCGGTGACGTGTCCAAGGAAATTCCTATCTCTGCTCCAATCGAAACCGTTGCTCCCGATGATTTGACAGAAGAGCAGTTATTTGACGAGCTGAATAAAATCCCTCTACCCGATGAAGTATATACAGAGAAGGACTTTGAAGAGGGGCCTTTCTTTCCTGCTCCCGAAGAGACCGGTGCTCCAACTAGAGGACGAGAAAATGGTCAGATGAGCCTGCCTCCGGGCCCGGGTCTGTTAGGGGGAATTATATGGGATGCACGCATCACACACACTATCTGACCCTGCACTCTTATATCGTGGGTGTTCAAAGTTTTAATATGATCTTATCTTTTTTGTAGGAACGATGTCCCGTTGGAAATCTTACTCGTATCGCTATCTTCGTGAGGGCACACCCAGCCTTCGTCCGGATACTGAGCGGTCTCGCGGTCCTTCTCACAGGCCGACTTCCTCGCAACCTCGGTCTCCACCAAAATCGACCTCCACCAAGCCTTCCAGCCTCCCGGCCGTTCCTACAAGGGGAAAGAAACTTCCTAAAGAGTTAACTCCTCCAAAGAGTGCACCTTCCCACAGCCGGTCGTCAAAAAGGCATTACGAATCTAAAGATAAGGGCAAGGATGCATCCAAAGAATCTGAAAAGGAGAGGAGCGACATCGTCCCCTCCAGCCAGCCAGAATTGGCTGCTCCAGGGTCACGGGATTATATGCACGGTCCCGAGATTCAAGGCAGGCTGGAAAAGCTGCGGGAACAATTCCTAGACATATTCTTTGACCGGATGACATTTGTTCCAGCCTTGGAACCGATCCCCAAGAACTGGGATAGCGAAGTTGTTGGGCATATCCGCCATATTGCCAGGCAATATGAGATGATGAAAAAACATGTCGTTAACCTTTCTGAAGTCATCCGATCGCTTGAAATAGAAGCACACAGATCCAAGGCGAAACTTGAGAACAACGAGAGGGCCAGGACCAAGATGGAGAAGGACCTGGAAGATGCTCAATCCCAGCTTGCTTTAGCACGGAGGGACGCTGAAAATTATAAGATTGAATTAGAAAATGCTAAGCAGCGCTTCCATTCGGAACTTGACTCCAATAGCCAAGAAAAAATGGCCTTAAAGAAGGAGGTTGAAGATCTCAAAATGGCCAACATCGAGTTGAAAACAGTACAAGGCCATTTTGAAGCTGAGAGAGCCGCTTGGGAGGCAGAAAAGGCAAATTTAAAAGAAAGTCTGGCTTTGGCTAAAGCAGAAAAGGTGATTTTAAATGACCAGGTCTCGGTTGCGGAGAGAAGGGCCGCCCTCGCCGAAAAGAACGTTGAAAGTGCCATCGAATTGGCCACTGCTTCTAACAACAAGCTCCTCGCAAGAGAGAAGGAGATTGAGGGGTTTGAAGAGATGATTTTCGATTTCCTTGGCCAGGTTCTCAAAACTCGCAACATCTCGTGGATCCCGGATTACCATGTTACTTTGGCCAATTTATGGGATGCCATTGTGGAGGGTGAAAAACATAGATTGGGGGTCGAAGAAATCGATGAGGATGAATTGATGAAGAGCATCCTAAGAGACAATGAGCCTGAGGACCTGGCAGAGGGTCGTCGCCTGATTCTGGCGGAGATGGAAAAGGAGAGGGCCCTGGCTAAGGGTAAAGGCAAAGCTGATGAGGGCTCGAGTTCGGCTGTGGAGCCCAAGACCTCCGGGGTTGAGGAATACCGTCCCGATGATCCATTAATCCCTTTGGGTCGAACTCCCATGGTCATTGGAGCCTCTGCAACTACTCAAGAAGGAGCATCTGCTGAAGGTATTTCTCTCTCTTCCCCACAATTCGTCAAAGCAATTGTGAATTATCATCGTCTGGTAGAACAACCAATTGAATTAGTAATGTGTGTTCCTCCTGATACAGGTGGCGAGCCCGTCGACAAGGGTGCTGAAAAAGAAAAGGAAGTGGAGAAGGAGGTTGTCTTGCCAGGTGCTGGTATTGATGTATCAAAGCAGGCCGAGGTCACAACAGCAGAAAGAAGCATCCCGGCACCTAGCACTGATGTACCCAAAGATGCTGAGACCATCGAAGCCTTGAAAGACATGGATGGTCGCCATGTAGACGACGAAGAAGACATTATCAGCACCAAAAAGGCCGACGATGATGACGAGGAAACCTTGGCCAGCCGAAAAGCCAGACAGGAGAAAGAGTTGGCTTCGAAGAAGGTGGGAGACGAGGCTTTGGACGTAGTCCCTCTTGCAGAATTCGATCCCAAAACTGGGATGATTGTGAAGATTCAGCCCAAATCCATCAGCCGACAGCTTCACTTTGCAAACCCCGATGATTTCCCGGCTTCCCTCTCTGGTAGAAGTAAGAGAAAAGAGGTGGAAGAGGAATCTTCAGAGGAGTCGGATGTTCCCCTCATAGACAAAAGGAAGAGGAAGAAAGGGGATCCATCTGATGCCGACAAGGAGAGGCTGGAGAGGCAGAAGCAAGAGAAGAGGCCAAAGCGTAAATAGGATGTTTGTTGATATTATGTCTTTAGGTTTTCCACTGGCTAGGAAGTGTAATTGTGAGACTGGCCCTCACTTTCTTTCCTTTTTTGTTTTTCACTTTGTTGGTTCGCAGTATATAAATGAAAGTTTATCTCTTCTTGCATCCTTATGTACCTGTATTCAAATAAACTTTCCATGCTTAGTCATAGGCCATCTAATAATAATTAGAAATCAGTCAAACAACATATAGCCAAGAGAAAATTTTCATGCTGCGTTGCTGTTTTAAAGTTCAGTATATGTATATGAGTATATGTGCCCCCAATCAGTTGTTATCATAGTGCCTGACGGGGGTTTACTAAGAATTGGTTAGCTTTTTCGGCAGGTTGCCCCCTATTTCTGAATATGGGGGACTTATAAGATTTCATAGAATAATTGCTCTTGTGGCACCGAATTTCCGACACCTTTCTCAGTGCTTAATTACAAACTTCTTTATACTCTCCTGACGATTTCCAAGGTTAGAGTTTGAATTCAGTAGTTCAGTTGGTCCCCGATCCTTTAGCAGGGAAAAAGTTCTTTCTCAGCGCTCAATCGGAGATGCTTTTATACTCTCTCTCTCTCTCTGGAGAGTTAGAGTTCGAGCTCAACGATTCATTCGCTCCCCGATCCTGCAGCGGGGAAGGAGCTCTTTCTCAGCGCTCAATCGGAGACGCTTTTATACTCTCTCTCTCTCTCTGGAGAGTTAGAGTTCGAACTCAGCGATTCATTCGCTCCCCGATCCTGCAGCGGGGAAGGAGCTCTTTCTCAACGTTCAATCGGAGACGCTTTTATACTCTCTCTCTCTCTCTCTCTGGAGAGTTAGAGTTCGAGCTCAGCGATTCATTCGCTCCCCGATCCTTCAGCGGGGAAGGAGCTCTTTCTCAGCGCTCAATCGGAGACTCTTTTATACTCTCTCTCTCTCTCTGGAGAGTTAGAGTTCGAGCTCAGCGATTCAATCGCTCCCCGATCCTTCAGCGGGGAAGGAGCTCTTTCTCAGCGCTCAATCGGAAACGCTTTTATACTCTCTCTCTCTCTCTCTCTCTCTGGAGAGTTAGATTTGGGACTCAGCCGTTCCATCGCTCCCTGATCCTTCAGCGGGGTAAGAGTCCTTTCTCAGCGCCAAATCATGGACGCTTTTATATTCTCCTGGCGGTCGCCAAGGTTAGACTTTTGCTCAGGCGGCTCCGATCATGGTACACCGCCATGCCTTGTGGACGTCATCTTCGCGTCCTTTATACTCTCTCTCAGCTCTGGAGAGTTAGAGTCACGGATCAAGCGGTCTGCAATCATGCACGCTCATCAAACTCATCCTAGGTTTACATTTTAATCCAAGCTCCGAGGATTAAAACCAGTCGGACAAGCAGTTGGAGCATTTGCCAAGGCTTTGAGTTCCTCCGAACAGTCTACGGGAGGAATGGTTGGCAACAGACTTCGGGTACCTGCATCATTCTTTTGATTTCCATAAAAATAAATAGGCAGATAAGTAAAGATGCAATAAAGGTAAATGACACACAATATTTTATAGTGGTTCGGTCGAATCATGACCTACGTCCACTTTATAATCTTTTTCTTTAAGGAATCAGACTATTCTAGGCAAGTCATGCCTTGTACATAGTTTTTTAACAAAGCAAAAGAATAAATTTGAAACTTTCATATTAAATATGGCCGTAAATGTTGGGCATTCCACACTCTGGGGATTTCCTTTCCATCTACAGTTGCCAGCTTGAAGGTTCCATTATCAAGCTTGCTCAGAATGGAGTACGGTCCTTCCCACTTCACTCCCATATGAGTTCGGGGTGGGAAGACATGTTTCAGAACCAAGTCTCCGGGTTCCCATGTTCGGGCTCGAACCTTTTTGTTGTAATATCGGGCGACCTGTTGTTTGCATCTCAGGGCACGCAGGTCTGCTTCATCCCTCTTTTCCTCAATCATATCCAGGGACTTAAGGAGCAATTCATTATTGGTCATTGGATCATAATAAGTCACCCGGTGAGAAGGTACCTTTATCTCAACCGGGATGACTGCTTCCGTTCCAAAAGCAAGGGAGAACGGGGTATGTCCTGTTGCCGATTTATAGGTTGTCCTGTAGGCCCATAGTGCCAAGGGCAATTCGTCAGCCCACATGGCTCTAGCCCGCTTCATTCTTCTTTTCAGAATGGACTTAATTACTTTATTTGCCGCTTCGACTTGTCCGTTCGATTGCGGGTGCGCCACAAAGGTGTATCGATTCTCGATGTGGTATCTTTGGCAGAAGTTTCTGAATTCAGCACTATCGAACTGAGCTCCGTTATCTGTTATTACAATCTTTGGAATCCCAAATCGACAGATGATGTTTCTCACGATAAAGTTGATCACTCGTTTGGTTGTGATTGTAGTTAGTGGTTCAGCCTCGACCCACTTAGTGAAATAATCTCCGGCCACAATAGCGAACTTTGCTCCGCCCCTTGCTATGGGGAGACTTCCAATGATATCAATTCCCCACATAGCAAAAGGCCATGGACTCATCATCGTTTTTAACTGATTGGGAGGTGCTCTAGGTATCTTTGAAAATCTCTGGCACGCATCACACCGTCGTGCGTATCTTGCTGCATCCTTGTTCATGGTAGGCCAGAAATAACCATGCCGCAACACCTTTTTTGCCAAAGTTTGCCCTCCAGTGTGGTCGCCACATTCGCCTTCGTGGACTTCTTGCAGCACACGTTTGATGTCATCGTGGGCTACACACCGAAGGAGGGGCATTGAAAACCCTTGTCTGTAAAGAACTCCGCCTTGCAGAACATATCGGGCGGCTTTACGAATTACTTTATGCCTCTCGCTTTTCTTGGTCGGAAGCGTTCCGTTCATCAGGAAATTCTTTAAAGGGGTCATCCAGGACTCCCTTTCTGGTTCCGTCTCTAGTACTAGGTCGATTTCCATTTGATCTATGCTAGGGGACCGAAGTACTTCCACGGGGGCTAGCCTAGTCACTTCAGGATCATCGGAACTAGCCATCTTTGCCAACTTGTCTGCCTGCTGATTCTCTGACCGCGGAATATGAGATATGCTGTAGTGATCAAAATCGTTCAGCAATTCTTTCACTTTCTTTAAGTATAAAATCAATCTTGCACTTTTAGCTTGGAATTTTCCAGTGACTTGGTTCACAACAAACTTGGAGTCGCAGAAGATGTTCAGCTTTGTGACTTCTAGTTCCTTTGCAATCTTTAATCCGGCTATCAGAGCTTCATATTCGGAATCGTTGTTAGTGGCATGAAACTCCATTCGGATTGCATAGGTTATCAATCGTTTCTCGGGGGTTTCAAGCACTATCCCAGCGCCGGATCTTTCGTCATTCCTAGCGCCATCAGTATACAATCCCCAGGCAATGGGATCGAAAAGTAATTTTGAAGGATCAGCTTCTTCGTTTGCTATATCTTCCTCAGGGACAGTGAACTCTGCTATGAAGTCGGCTATCACCTGCCCCGAATTGACCGTCTGGGCTGAAAGTTCAAATCAAATTGACTTAGCTCAATATTCCATTTGAGTAACCTTCCAGATGCCTCTGGTCTCTGTAGGACTTGCTTGAGCGGGTGATCGGTGTATATGGTGATATGATGCACCTGAAAATAATGTCGAAGCTTTCTAGAGGCAATCAGCAAACTATACGCCAATTTTTCTATCTGTGGATAATTACGCTCTGCTGCTGTCAATTTTTTGCTCACATAATACACAGGTCTTTGGACCTTATCCTCTTCCCTTACCAACGCTGAGCTGATCGCATGGGATGACACTGCCAAATACACGAATAAGTCCTCGTGATCTATTGGCTTAAATAATATCGGAGGTTTCTCCAGGTGCCTGAGTAAATTCTGAAACGCTTCTACGCAGTCGGGTGTCCATTTGAAGTGGCGTTTTCCTCGCTTTATTAATTCGAAGAATGGGATGCACTTATCCGTAGCCCTGGAGATAAATCTGCTTAGTGCGGCCACTTTTCCAGCAAGGCTTTGCACATCCCTAATTTGCCTAGGTTCCTGAATGTCTCTGATTGCCGCGATCTGGTCTGGATTGATCTCAATACCACGAGAATTGACGATGAATCCCAAGAATTTTCCAGAGGCAACACCGAACGAACATTTGGTTGGGTTGAGTTTCATTCCGTACTTCCGAAGAATGCCGAACAACTCTGCCAAGTCAGTAGTGTGTTGAGAAGATTGCTTGGACTTAACCAACATATCGTCGACGTATACCTCCATTGTTTTCCCGATCTGGTTATAAAACATTCTGTTGACTAAGCGTTGATATGTAGCGCCCGCATTCTTCAAGCCAAAGGGCATCACCACATAACAATATAACCCCAGATCAGTGATAAAACTAGTGTGCTCTTGATCTGGAACATGCATCGGAATCTGGTTATATCCTGAATAAGCATCCATAAATGAGAGAAGCTCATGTCCTGCCGTCGAGTCTACCAACTGGTCAATCCGGGGCAACGGGAAACTATCTTTTGGACAGGCTTTGTTCAAATCCGAGAAGTCGATACACGTTCGCCACTTCCCGTTGGCCTTCTTTACCGGGACTGGATTCGAAATCCAGTCTGGGTAGGTCGAGTCTCTGATAAATCCATTACTCTTTAGCTTTCCAACTTCTTCTTTCAAGGCAGCGGACCTCTCTGGGCCCAGCATTCGCCTTTTTTGCTTTACTGGAGGATGTTTAGGGTCAATGCTTAAGGAATGGCTCATGATTGATGGGGATATCCCACACATGTCCGCGTGGGTCCAAGAAAATACATCCAAATAGTTTTTTAAGAAATCCGTCAATTCTTTAACGAGATTCGGATTTAACTGGGATCCAATCTTAAGGACCTTCTCCGGGTCACTGTCATCGATCGGTACATCCACAGTTGTCTCGTTGGGAGTCGCCATTCTGCCCTCGGGTTCTTGATCCTCTCTGGGATCTATATCCTCGGGCATCTCTCTGGGCGACTCTCCAACGACTATCCTCATTGGTTGCTATAAGGTCTCCGCCCCCGAAGGGGGAGAGGTGCCTTTAGTTTCAATATCCCCTCCATTGCGAAGTAACTTTAGTTCGGCAACGTAACATGCTCGCGCAGCAACTTGATCCCCTCTGACGATACCAATGCCATCTTCTATGGGGAATTTCAATAACAAGCACCAGGGGGCTATACAGGCTCTAAACTTTGCGAGGGCCGGTCGGCCCAAAAAGGCATTGTAAGGCGATTCAACATCCAAAACCACGAAGGGAAAGATTCTCACTCTCTGGCGTTCTCCTTCCCCAAGTGTAACTGGTAACTCTACATAACCCATTGGAGCGGTAGATGCTCCGTTGAATCCACGGATCCATCCTTGGCAGGGCTTCAAGTCTTTTATTTCAAGGTTCATCTGGTCAAATGTCCTTTTGAAAAGAATGTTGACAGAACTCCCGTTGTCCACTAAAACCTTATGGACAGTGGCTGGACCAGTAGGTACTGTAATTACAAATGGATCTTCTGTCGGAGCATGGACTCCAATGCTTTCTCGTTCTCGGATGACGACATCGTCGGTCATCATCTTTTGCTGCTTCACCGGGATACTGTCCTCAGGGTTGCTACACTCCCCTACCTCGAGATGTTGTTTGGTTGCATTGACGTATTGATCCAATGCCTTGGAACTATGCCCGGCGAGATAAAGTCCTCCGATCACGGTATTGATAACAATGTTCTTTCACTTTTGCTGGGCAGCCGGCCTAGCAGCAAGTTGATTCTGGTTCTGATTTGGGGCCTGCACTGCTTGCCCCTTGTCCCTGGGTGTTACTCTGTATTCATCTAGCTTTCCTTCTCGAACCAGCCTTTCGACCACATCCCTTAGGTGACGGCATTCATTTGTCGAATGGCCGTGAATCTGATGAAAGAGACAAAACTTCCCTATTTCACGCTCTTTCTCCGTCGACTCTCTGGGAGGTGGCCTCTTATTCCGGAGGACTTCATACGCATCCATGAAGATATTTTCCAGAGTATCATTTATTGGTGTATAACTTTCAAAGGCCCTGGGACGAGTCCTTCTCTGGGAGTCGTTCCCTCGGTTCCTCTTCCGGTTGTTGCCGTTACCATTATTATTGTTGTTACCTGGCTGACGACCACCCTGATTCTGATTTCCGACATTTACTTCAACTTTCCCCGAGCTGTCTCCCGTCTGCTTAATGGCGACATTGCTTTGGATTTCCTCCTTATTGGCCGTTTTTGCCTTTCGGTTAGCATATACCTCTTCCCGGCGTAAATGTACGTTGGCTTTCTCGTAGAATAACTCTCTAGTGTGGGGCGGTTTGCCTGCCAGGTACCTCCCGAATTCAGTGTCCTTATCTACTCCGTCAATCAGTGCTGCGACAATAGTCGGTTCATGGGGATCTTTAACCTCAGTAGCGGCCAAATTGAAACGATCCAGGTACACCTTTAAACTCTCGCCTGGTCGCTGCTTGACAAGGAACAAATCGATCACACTTTTTGTCTTCTGTGCGTAGATACGGAATTGTTCTACGAACTTCTCACTCAACTCCCTGAAGCTAGAAATCGATCTTGCCGGCAAGCGAGTAAACCATAACAAAGCCACATCCTCCAGGAATATGGGAAACGCTTTGCACTTAACAGCGTCAGAGGCTGCGGCAGCGGTCATTGACCAAGAATATCTCATCAGATGCTGGACAGGATCAGACCTACCCGCATATCGATTCATTTGTGGCATGTTGAAACGCCTTGGAAAAGTCGCATCCAAAATATCATCAGTGAAAGGGGTGTGACTGCGGTCGATCCCCCAATCTTCATTCCGTTATCCACGGCTATCTGCCAGAATCTGGTGGATCATGGCTGCAACATTTGCACTGGTCAAAGGAGGTTCAGGGTCAGTGCCTCTGGCTCGGCGAGGTTCTCTAATTTCTCTTCTGGGGGCAGTCACGAAATCCGGGGCTTGGATAGGGCTTCGTTGCCCCCTGTTATCATGAGTATGTGTGCGGCGATGGGGCTGAGGTGGTCTGTTACGTACGGGACTGCCCACATCTCGAGCTCTGGGAGCTGTGGCTTGATTGTTCACATTACGACTGGAGGGCCCCGCCCCCAGTACTTCTTCTTCCTGTGATGGCAGAGTTCCGAACCGAAGCTGCTCCATGTTTTCGGCTCTTTCATACGGTCGTCGTGGAGGTCTCGGCGATTCTTCAAACGAAGAAGAATATACTGGGGTGAGTGGACGAACCGGCGGTGTTCTTTGCCTTGCTAGCTCATCAAGTCTTCTATCCATAGCAGTCAGATTTTGTCGCAGGATGGAGCTTTCCTGCCTTTGGGCGGCCAATTCATCAAACAACCTCTCCCACATTTCAGAAAAGTGAGAGAAATCCCCCTTAGTAACAGGAGCAGCAGGATCATATTGATCGTCATCTCCTTCTCTTATGCGCAAATAACTTGAGCCGGGTCGAGCAGAGGGGCCAGGACGATTGGAGCGAGCCATAGGCTCCTTTCCAAGTCGAGTTGTGGTCTGATCATCAATTCGGATTGCTGCGGTTCGTGGGTGGCGGCTCGCAGCGCCCCCTTGAGGTCGATTCGCGGTCGCAGTGTGCGGAGGGTGCGAGGCGTTTCCTCGGGATCGAGTAACAACCCCTTCAGCAGTCCGGATCGCTTCGTTCTCATCGACTCGGAGCGTGGTGTCTTCGTCGGATCGGTTCGCCACCTGCGCCCCGCGATCCAAAGCTTCTTCATTGCCCTGTTCGTGCACACTCTCTTCAATCGTTTTGTTGGTTTGCGAAGCTCGTGCTTCTTTAGATCTTTTTCCAGCCATGATATCCGAATCGCTGGAACCTTCAAAGAACCGAATAGTGAAACTTTAGGATTGTCTTCTCAGTGAAAGCACCAAAATGTTAGATCAAAATTTGGACCTAACACCCAAATTGTTCTGAAGCTTATAGAGTTTCAACTGAAGAATGAGAAAAAAGGAAATAACACACAGAATTTATAGTGGTTCGGCGTTAACGAGCCTACGTCCACTTTATATATTATTGATTATACTTTGAAAGCTAATACAATCAAGGATTTCTCTCAATATTTCAGTAGTTTGACAACAATGGCGGATTCAGTGCTCAATAATGCCAAAAAGATCCCAAAAAATGCCAAGCTCCGGGCTATTTATAGCTGATTTTGTCAGGCGGGTCGTGGTTACACGTGGCACGAATCCCGAGAACATCGGATCGCATCGCCACCGTTGAGGAAATAATCAAATTAGCCGTTGTGGACAGGTGTCGCGATCTGCTTGAAAATCGGATCGTGCAGATGGGGAGAATTGGTCCAAATGACGGTTAGGGACACGTGTCGCCAGATCCGTGCGTCTCGGATCGCTGAAGACTAGCTCACGCTTGAACGGGTCAGAGGGTTCGCCACGCATCAGGGGATCAGATCGATCAATACTGGGCAACAACATATGCATGGATCGGATCGCATAGAGGTGTCGTTTCGCTGACGAAATTAGGGCGATCCGTCGAGACGCGATCCGATGTTGGGTGAGTCAGTATCGTGCGATCCGTTATCGGGCGAGTCGGTAGCGTGCGATCCGTTATCGGGCGAGTCGATGATGCGATCCATTCCTTCGTATTCCCAGAGAATGTGGTTTCATGCTTTCTTCTTATGAATGATCCTGGGTGGCTTGGTCAAAAAGCGAGCCAACAATTCCTAATATGACATTTCGAACAAAAACGATGTTTTTATTCTAATATGACATTTCTAACAAAAATGATGTTTTTATTCTATATGACATTTCTAACAAAAATGATGTTTTCGTTCTAATATGACATTTTATAACAAAATGATAATTTAATCTAACATAACATTTTATAACAAAATGATAATTTAATTTAACATAACATTTTATAACAAAATGATAATTTAATCTAACACAACATTTTATAACAAAATTACAGTTTAATCTAATAAGAACATATAATTCAACAAATCACCACAACTACCATTAATCAGTCAATCTAAATCTTATACAACGAATATATGTGTTTTATAAGGCGTATTTTAATATCACAATCACGATCTATTTATATATATATATATATATTAAAATTGAGAAATCTCACACATCAAATACATGAATTTTATAGCGATTACATGTAAATTTCACATCGCAAATCAAAAATTAAATTTGATTTAAATTAGATATCTCACCTTGATCGGATTAAATTGTTGAATATGATTATTTTAATTAAATTAAGCGAAGGCATTTAATTTAATCAGAATTTCAGTTACTTCAGAATTTGTCCAGGTCAGTTCCATATTGTAGATCTCTTCATGACAGTTCCAAGCAACTAACGGTTCGCAAAATGGACTTCGTATGACAAAGTTACAATAATTTATATATTAATTACAATTTTAAATAATTAATTAGCAATTAATTTCCTTAACGCCCAAATTAATTCATCTCTTATCCATGGCAATATCTGTAGCAAATTGAACACATGCTCCATCGTGAAAACCCCATCGACGCCGCCTCCCTGTCGCATCGGACCACCCTCCATCGAATTGCGTGTAAACGGGGTGAAATGAAGTGTCTATTTCTCACAAACTATCACCCTAAAGGTGGTCATCAACGTTGAAGATATAGTTTATAGAATGACCTATCATATTTTCTTTGGAAATTCTGGAAATTGAGGAGTGGATTGAAAGAGATTTGAGGGGAAGAAGGTGAGCGTTTCAGCCATTGATTGGCACGGTGGCGGCTGTACATTTAGGGGGATTAGGAATAGGTTTAGAGAAGTTTAGGATGTTACACAGTGGAGCCAATATATATATATATATATATATATATTTGGTTATATATTTGATTTTATCCCTCACTTGTCTCTACATATGTACTATTTTACAAATGAAATAAATTAGCTGACTAGACAGGTGTTAATCTAATCAGCGTTTATCTCATATTCAAAAATTCAAAAGAAAAAACATAGGGAAAGATAAAATGGGAATGTAATTAATGCATGATCTATTGTTTAATGCCAATTGTTAGAAAGTTTATAACTTTGTTTGCATGTAAATGTTAATATTTAACAAATGTACATTTTCTACTTCTAACATAAAATGTTAATATTAAACAAATGAACATTTTCTACTGTTAAAACATTTTTATTATGTTAAAACATTTTATCAAACTATGAATCCCTTTTTTATGATTCATCTTTTACATTAAAAATATAATTTTTAATGTGAACATAATCTATTATACAATAAATCTTTTTCTAATGTATCATTTATACTAAAAATGCAAAGTTTAATGTCAAAACATTTTTATTACACACTGAATCTCTTTTAATGATTCATCTACATTAAAAATGTAAATTTTAATGTTAACACATTTTCAAATAATGAATCTCTTTTACACTAAAATTGTAACTTTTAATGTAAACATATCTAATCAAACTTTAATCTTTTTATACCTTAAAAATGTAATGTTTAATGTAAACATATTCCAATCAAAGTTTAATCTTTTTATTCTTTTCTAATATACAATAAAAATGTGAATTTTTATTGTTAACATATTTTCCATTTCAAATAATGGTCATTTTTAATATACAACAAAAAATGTGAATTTTCATGTTAACATATTTTCCATTTCAAATAATGGAATTTTTAAATTCTGACACATTTTCTGTTAAAAATTCTTAACATAAATTTTTTAAATTGATTCTGATTTTCTGGGTTGTTACAAATACAATGCATCTCACACAGTTACATTAGCAGATGGTTCTCAATCATTAGTGAAAGGAATACGTGAAGTGATATCTAATTGTGCTATTCCCATGAAATCAGTGTTGTATTTGCCATCTTTGTCATTTAACTTTCTTTCTGTGAGCCAAATTACTCGCAGTCTCAATTGTAGGATTACTTTCTTTCTTGGCCATTGCATATTTCAGGATCTTGCGATGAAGCAAATTATTGGTAAAGGAAGAGAATCAGGTGGTTTATACTCTCTTGACACAGTTTTTGAACCAGCAACATGTGCAGTAGTGAATCCAGGATTGAATTTACATTGTCAACTCGGTTATCCCTCTCTTACTCTGTTTAAACAACTTTGTCCTCAGTTTAATAGCGTGAATGCAATTAATTGTTAAGCTTGTCCATATGCTAAACATTATAGAAGTAGCTTACAACCTAGAATAAATAAACATGTTGATAGTTCATTTTCTCTAGTTCATTCAGATATTTGGGGGCCGTCATCAATTGTATCGAAACCTGGATATAGATATTTTGTAACATTTATGGATGATTACGCTCGCTTCACTTGGTTATTTTTGATGAAATCTAGAAGTGAATTGTTTGATATTTTTTTAATTTTCATGCTGAAATTAAAACACAGTTTGATGCCTCTATTAAAACTCTTCATAGTGATAACGCAAAAGAGTACATGTCAGTTTAATTTGCCAGAAATGTTATTTTGCATGAGACATCTTGTGTAGATACTCCAACTCAAAAGGGTGTAGCAGAGAGGAAGAATCGATATCTGTTAGAAACAGCGAGAGCTTTATTATTTCATATGAGTGTACCCAAGGTGTTTTGGGCAGATGTTGTTTCCACTGCTTGCTTCTTAATAAATAGAACGCCTTCCACTGTCCTTGGTAATGACATTCCATATCCAGTGTTGCAATTAAACAAAAACATGGGTATTCCATACCCAATTCAGCCTCGTATATTTGGATGTACCTGCTTTGTAATATATGTTAACCAACAGTTAAGCAAATTGGATCATAAAGCTTTAAAGTGTATTTTTGTTGGGTATGCAAGACTTCAGAAAGAGTATAGATGTTATTGTCCAAGTTTGCAGAAGTATATTGTTTCAGTCAATGTGACATTTCTGGAGGATATGCCTCTTTACCAAGATAATACCCGTTAGACACAAATTGATGAAGAGGAATTTTTGGTTTACTCTACTATACCAGGTGAATGTATGAATGCAGATGATAGCAGTAATACTCAGAGAGCAGAAGAACCTACTAGTGATCCAAGTATGGAGCTCCCCATTGTGCTGATAAAGGAAAGAAGAAAGTGCACATATCCAATTGCCTCATGTGTATCCTATAGTAAGGTACCTTATTCACTACACACATTTATGTCAAAACTTGATTCAATAATGATTCCAAAAACAGTTGGAGAAGCTCTGGCTGCACCAAAATAGCGTGCGGCTATGATTGAGGAAATGGAGGCTTTGGAGAGGGATAAAACATGGGATTTAGTGAACTTACCCTCAGACAAGAAGGCTATTGGTTGCAGGTGGATATTTTCAGTCAAAATGAACTCAGATGGCACTGTAGCAAGACTGAAAGCTCGGTTGATTGCTAAAGGTTATGCTTAGATGTATGGTGTTGATTATGTGGAGACTTTCTCTCCTGTAGCTAAATTAACTTCAATCAGGTTGTTTGTAGCAATGGCAGTAAGGTACAGGTGGAAGCTTCACCAACTAGATATTAAAAATGCTTTTCTACCTAGCGAGCTTGCTGAGGAGGTGTACATTGGGCAACTGCCGGGATTTGTTGCTCAGGGGGAGTCTGGATTAGTGTGTAAGCTTAAAAAGTCGTTGTATGGACTTAAACAGAGTCCACGTGCATGGTTTGGCAAGTTTAGCTGTGTTTTGGAAGAATTTGGAGTATTGAGAAGCAAATCAGATCACTCAGTGTTCCACAAGCACTCAGATGAAGGTATGATTTTAGTACTAGTGTACATTGATGATATTATTATCACAGAAAATGATGAAGAGGGAATATGTAAACTGAAATAGTACATTGGTGATCAATTTCAGACGAAGGACCTTGGGGAATTAAGTTATTTTTTGGGTATTGAGATTATGAGGAATAGCGATGGGATATATTTGACACAAAGAAAATATACCGTTGATTTGTTGGCTAAAATAGGAAAGCTAGCTGCCAAACCGATCAATACGCCCATGATGCAAAACTGTAATATTAGTGACGATGGTGAGCTATTTGAGGAGCCAGAGAGATATAGGAGATTAGTAAGGAGGTTGAATTATTTGTGTGTAACTCAACCGAATATTGCATTTTCAGTTAGTGTTGTTAGCCAATTCATGTTAAAACCAACAGTTCTTCATTGAGCACTTTTGGAACAAATATTGTGCTATCTTAAAGGCACAGCAGGTAAAGGGATACAATACACGGATCATGGTCACATGAAGATTGAGAGTTTTAGTGATGCTGATTGGGCAGGATCTAAAGTAGATAGACGATCTACATCTGGTTTTTGTGTGTTCATGGTAGGTAACTTGGTTGCATGGAAAATTAGGAAACAAACAGTAGTTTCTCGTTCAAGTGCAAAATCAGAATATCGGGCGATGGCGAATGTTGTATGTGAAATCATGTGGATAATGCAACTTATGGAAGAAGTTCGTTTGCAAATAGGAAAACCAGCGAAGTTACGGTGTGATAACTAAGCTGCCATGCATATTGCTTTGAACCCAGTATTTCATGAAAGAACTAAGCATATAGAAGTTGACTGCCATTTTATTAGAGAAAAGCAACAAGAAAGGGTGATTGAAACTGGATACATTCGAACTGGTGAACAGATTGCTGATTTATTTACAAAATCTTTAAATGGCACTAGAGTAGAGTATCTTTGTAACAAGTTGGGGATGGAAAATATGTATTCTCCTACTTGAGGGGGAGTGTTATTGGTGATGGATGTTTAGTTAGTTATGTCGTGTTTCATTTTCTATGTGTGTACGGGCTTAGTGTGTTATGAAAGCCCAGTATAGCAATTAGCCCATGAACGTAGTTAAGGCCGCACTATTTAAACATGTAATTCCCTCTTTTGCAAACCTAAGAAATCGAAATAGAAAATAAATTCAATGGCGTCTGATAACTACATCTCATTTTCTACTATCTCTTTTTATTAAATAACACAAACTTCAAACCTTAATAACTTCTTCATACAGTGTCCATTTTACACAAACCAGATGTCTATTTTGACCAGAATTCCGAGATGAACGCAATGGCTCAGTCTGTTTCACTTAATTCAGAATATTTAATTAAGTTATTCTTATTTTATTATCTTGAGTTAAAAATGCGGGGTGTTACATTCTCCTATCCTTAGGAAATTTCGTCCTCAAAATTTGTTAAGGGTGAAAATTCAATAATCCCTTGTATAATATACATCCATCATGTGTGCATCCAATTTTTGCAAACATAGTGCACTTGTGCATAGCGAAATACAACATAATAATACATGTATGCCTAAGCGGTACCTCCTATGTGCATGAAATATTCAAAAATTCTTTAAAAATATGATGCTTACATCCTAAATATACTGGCAGTTCTACATGAATGCAATGCTTTGAAAATCAAAATTGCTTTTTCATCCAAATTTTTCCATACTCTTACTGAGCAAGAGCGTAGTTCATCCAATTTTTGCACCACCAAGCAACTTTATTTTTCGAATTTCAGAAAAATCTGATTTTCTAAATTTTGTTTCTTATGTTACAAAAAGGTGGAGAACGGAAAACTTCACATCTTCCGTTTTTCTTTTTCAACCTTTTTCTAACCGTAATTGGATTTTATGTAACTACTTATAAAGAATCCCCTATTTTCGTATCCAAGAACAACTCACATAAGAAAATTTTCTCTGTTACAGATTTTCTTTTTCATCTTATCTTGGAAATTTTTATTCTTATCCATCTTTTCTCATAATTTACCATTTTTCTTTAACTGTCATGCTTGTTGCTTTACTGAATTTACTGTTTCCTTTTTAGTTGTACCTTTTTTCATAGCATACTTAATCATCTGATCTAAGTTTAGTTTTCAAATAAGCCTTCTAATCTTTCAACTAAAATAGGAAAACAGACACCCTACACAGCTACTACTAAGGGCCAAGAATCTCGGGACTATGTCCCCCTCAGACAACAAAGTCCAAACCATGGGATCCACGACAGGTTTAGGTGTTACCCTAACTACCCAACAAGAACAAAATAACGGAACGATCCCAGCAAAATTGTATGAGGGGGTTTTATTCCTAACATGAAAATTAGCAACAGGATCTAAACACTTACTTGCCCTTTTTCTATCTAGTAATCACTACTAATTCTAGCTGTATACCAATAATCACTTCAAGAAACATCCTAGGCTTTTTGATGCTTACGTATTCCACGTGAACTTACCATTATTCCGAGATAATTCTCGCTATCTACTTCATAGCCTCAAAAACTTTTCCCATCTTTCCTAGGCACTAATCCTTACCTACTCCATACTTTAAAAACACGGTTTGGCCTTTTCATTTAATTCTTCTTCCAAAAATTAAAAGTGTCAAAACTTTATTTTCCTCTTCAAAACTTACTTTTGCCAAACCATATAACATGTCACCTTAAAAAAATGCAAATCATTTTTTTTCAAATTACAAAAACTGGAGTAGAGAAGGACAACTATTTCTCAATTAGGTTTATAACTTGTTTTTTCCTATAAAGTCGATTCAGTCTCTTATTTCGAGGTGCAACCATCTACTCTATTCTTAATTTCTACAACTTATTTTGTCCACCCAACATAATTTTCTCTTTCAAACAATTTATCAAAAATGATTGTTAAAAGAATGGAGACTTCAAAACTTTCTTTATTAAAAATTCATATATGAAATATAACAAGAAAACTAGCGAGCTATACATGTTCTATAATATGCACCGTTTACTGAGAGAATTTTACTTTAGATAAAGTTTTCGCAAGAAATCAATATTTACAAAATATACCCCATTTTACTTCAAAACACAGTATGTACTTTACATATTAAAACTATAACTTTTAAGATTAAAACTTGAAAACAACATAAACCATTTTCCCAAAACTTTTACGATTTCAAGTTCTTAAAAGTTAACAATGGGGTTAGACTCAAAGCGGGTTTCCAGTTTTCTAGGCTTTCCTAGACACTCCCACAAAGTCAATTCTCTGGACAATATATATATTCCTAATCCATTCTTCTCTTTTTAACCTTTTCCAATTTTTAAGGTTTTACCATCAAACCCACTAACCTAAAATACTAATCATATGGGGTTCTCCTTTCTCTATTTCAAAATATATTGCACACTTCCCACCCAAATTTCCTAAGGGTCTCAAATTTCCATATTCATTCCTTTAGTGTACAAAAAACAGTCATCCCAATTCTTACGATATTAAACTCTTTCTATTTAGTGGGTTCCTTTATGGATCTAGGTATATATATAATATATTTATATTTATAAAAATACAAATACGTTCACTCACTATTTATACAGGAATCCTAAACTTAGGCTCTGATACCAGATGTAATGACCCGAATTCCGACAGACCAGGTTTTTTTTCAAAATTCTAATGTATTGAAATCGTATGGGTTTGTTCTGGTATCCTGGAAAAATGGCAGAGACATAAAATATGTCATAGCTCAGAAAATATCTCACAGCGGAATGGATAAAATATAATATAATCAAAGTATTGCCTTACCATATTAATAATACTGCCTAACCAGTATCCAAAGCTAGCATGTCTCTACCACAAAACTAACTTGCGAGTATGTTATGAGAAGGGGGTCAGAACACAAGTTCTGGTGACTGGATTTAAACTATACACTTTGGATAATCCTACATATACCATTCAATCATATTTTCTTATTTATTAGGTTACTTGGGTTAGCAATACTCAAGGCTTACACACGTCGTACCCATTCACTTCCAAATGGATTAACCTAATACAGTATATATGTAGCTACCCCCAATATTATGGTACACACCATGGTACCCTACTTGCACGATCTTCACTGTAATACCACCGATTATATGCAGTCCCTCATCCTATGTCGGAGTGACGTACGGATCTCTGTATAACAATGTTACGTTCTGCATATATCTGTCAATTACTATGCTACGTAAGCGTACAGACTGCCATCTTCGATCGAATCAGATTCCATACCAGGTAATGCCTTCAGGTCTACGATACACCACCCAGAGCAGACATGCATGTATCTAGAATTTCCTACGTACGTATCATTACTTGTAGCTCGATGTCTTAACTGAACATCCACTAATGTGCACCAAGTTCCGTGGCAAGATGAGACAAGAAACATGGAACTCGGTCGGGAGCTTTTCCATATCTGTGCAGTCCCGCCTTTAAGAGTCTGAAAATACAGATATTCCTAGGGTCTGTTTTTCATGGTGGTTATAGCCCCACCTCGGCCCCACCCTCAACTAGTAAAGACTACAGAGCTAAGCAATTTTCCCTTAACAAATAATCTAAACATCATGTTGGCGTCTCCTCTCAATCATTGTACCTCGATAATGAAAGGTGAATGGTCTATTGGATTTAGCTCTAGTCTTTTCGCATCGTACTGGCTGCCAATGATGGGTATCTGACAATCTACTATCCTTGTTGGTCGTGACCCTCTGCCTCTGTAACAACCCGAATTCCGACAGACCGATTTTTTTTCAAAATTTTAATCCATTGAAACTCGTGTTGGATTGCTATGGTATCCTGTAGAAAAGACAGAGACATAAAATATGTGAGAGCTCAGAAAATATCTCACAGTAGAATGGATAAAATATAATATAGTCAAAGTATAGCCTTACCGTATTAATAATAATGGCTAACTAGCATCCAAAGCTATCATGTCTCTGTCCCAAATCTAACCTGTGAGTATGTTATAACGAGGGGGTCAGAGCATAAGTTCTGGCGACTAGATTTAAACTATATACTTTGGACAATTCTACATATATCGTTCAATCATATTTTCTTATTTATTAGGTTACTTGGGTTAATAGCACTCAAGGCTTACACGCACGTCGTACCCATTTACTTCCTAGTGGATTAACCTAATACAGTATATATGTAGCTAACCCAATATTAAGGTACACCTCATCGTACCCCACTCGCACGGTCTCCACCGTAATACCATCGAAATATATGCAGTCCCTCATCCTACGTCATAGTGGCGTACGGATCCCTATATAACAATGTTACATTCCGCATATATCTTTCATTACTATGCCACGTAAGTGTATGGACTGCCACCTTCGTTCGAATCAGATTCCATACCAGAGTAATGCCCCTAAGTCTACGATACACTACCCAGAGCAGGCATGCAAGTATCTAGACTTTCCCACGTACGTATCGTCAATTGTAGCTCGATGCTTTAACCGCACGTCCTCTACTGTGCCCCGAGTTCCGTGGTAGGGAGATACAAGAAACATGGAACTCTGTCGAGAGCTTTTCCATATCTGTACAGGCCTGCCTTTAAGTCCCTCAAAATACAGATATTCCTAGGGTTTGTTTTCATGGTGGCTATGGCCCCATCTCACCCCTCTCTCAACTAGTAAAACTACAAGAGATAAGCGACATGACCCTAACAATAAACAATCTAAATAACTAGTTGGCGTCTCCCCTCAACCACTGTACCTCGATAATGAAAGGTGAACGGTCTATTGGGTTTAGCTCTAGTCTTTTCGCATCCCACTGGTTGCCGATGACGGGCACCCGACGATCTACTATCTCTTTTGGTCCTGACCTCTTCCTTCCCATTGAGGCGACCTCCGAATCACCCTAATGTCACCACCTCACAACATTCTGAATGCAAAGCTACTTTTGCAGTCAAGGCCTACCCACCGGGTAGTAACACGTAGACCTAACCTCTGCGAGCACAGCCTAAACATCTGCCACCACACAGACGACTACCAGGAGCACCTTACATACCTCAGGAAGCTACGTGCTTCCTCTTCCAGTCCTTCGGAGCCGACAAAATAATCAGATGAATGTGTGCTCCCCTCGTGCCTCTTGGCACCAGATGATCTACCCCATTGGTTTATTCACCCTCAAACATGCGGACTGGCCCAAGCGCCTCACTTTAATGTGTTATTAGACCCTATGTCTAAACATTCTTTTATGCACATGTTTTAGCTCATCAGGTTTCCATTTAACTTGTTTATTCCTATTCACATTAACTTCTTATTAAAGGTACCAATTTCCTCTTACTTATTAATTTCAATCTTATAACTTAACCCATTTAAGCCCATTAATAAGCCCACAACATGTTATTCTCTAGATTGTGATCCAAGGCCTATAATCCACAATCCCTAACCGTTTTTGTTCGATTTATGGTTACATAACATGTTCTACTTAATATTAAATTAAGTATATTTCAGTTCACATGTTTTCTATTTAACATGTCACCTATCATTTATGATTAAATATAACTTATTTCATAAGTTGCCTCATTCTTTCCTAATTAATTATAATTCCATCTTACATTGTCACAACAACTTATCATTGTTTACTTAATTACATAGTTCTCTTAACTAATATTTACTGATAAGTCTCCTTTCCATTTATTATAACATATGTTATAATTTCCTCTTGTCCCTAGGACAAGCCTTAACATGTTATTCTTATCAGCATATTTCAAATTTCCAAGTTTTCAAATTACTTAATTTATAATTAAGTACAACTTATTTCACTTCATAAAATTTCCCCTTTTTGTCTACATATTACAAACAACTGGTTTCAGGCTTCCCCGTTTACTGATTACTTAACTTACAATTAAGTTCCACTTATCTCATTTCCTTACTAGTTTATTATAACCAAAGTTATAATCTTCACTTGTCCCTAGGACAAGTCTACCTATTATATAACATTCTCATTAATGTAACTTATTTATAATAGTTTATTATCATTCACCATTCATTCCCATTTTCTTTTACTGTTGTAATTATCTTTCAATTCCATTCATATCCATTAATTACAATTAATGTCATTTATCAATCCTGCCATATATATTATATATATTCATGCATTAGACCTCTCACATTAAGCCTACACTTGTGGATGCTGGATTTGTCGGGCGGTTCAGGAAAGACTTCTTCCACAAGTTGACTTAACCTCGTGTCTTAGCACTGTTACATGTTTTATTTACGCACTTAGACCTCTCACATTAAATTAACAACTTATGGACGCTGGATTTGTCGGGCGGTTTTCTACCACAAGTTTAATTTAACCTCATGTCTAAGTGCATTTACAGTTTTCTATTTACTGTAAATTTTCTACATAATTTAGGTATGTCTATTCTTTCAAATTTTCACTGTAATTATATTTTTCATGCCATTATATTATGCCTATTTTATGTCATATGTTCTTTCTAACATATAATAAATTCTATTCTAACATGTAGTCATTTAATCATGTAATTGTTCAAATCAACAAACTAACATGTAATTTTCTCAATTTCTACGACTAATGGTTTAGGTACATAAATGCCACAAATTAACATGGAATTGGAACAAGATAATTGCTACACATGTTTTGACAAGTTTATATTTCAACATATGAATTTTCCAACATATTAATATCTTAGCATATTAATATTCCAACATGTCATATTCGTCACTTTAACCTTTTAACATATGTTTAAGCATTTCAACATATCATATTTCACCATGTCAAAATAACATTTCAAAACTTTTAATTATTCTAGCAATTCACATTGTACGATAACGGGGAATGTTAAGCAATAATATATCATTATCAAAAGTGATATAACTTAAATCCACTCACCTCATATGCTTTCCAGATCCTGGATCTGGTCCAGGTCTATCAACCCATGGTTTTTCCCTTAATTGGATTCAGAACCTAACAATCATGGATCTACAATCTTTACCAAAAGAAAAAGGAAAGAAAGAAAACAGAATTGAAATAAACCAGATCTAGAAAATTACCTCACTTCGATAAGAGATCTAAACACCTTCTAATCGGTTTTCATTATTTTCTTCCAGATCTAGATTCCAAATTTTCCTAAACTAATAATCTAAATTTCTGAAGAGATTTGAGGAGGAAGAGAATGACAGAGCTTCTGCGTTGCCTCACAAATATGAGACTTAGGGTAGGCTCTACAGACTTATTTATAGGTGTTCAGAACCGTATTTGGTAAAAGAAATAGTCCACGTTCGCTGCAGAAGAATCTACCCAGATCTGCAGTAGGGATGTCAACCCCTCCCCTTTATGGGGTCGACACCCCCCGGTCCACCTAGGGGTCGACACCCCTAGGCGGGAAGTTTCCCGCTCCCCTTTTTCTACGTGAATTTGAACTGTTTTGAATTTCTGGATTTATCTTATTCATATATACTCTTCATATGCATATACAAACTTCAAACCTTAATAACTTCTTCATACGATGTTCGTTTTACGCAAACCAGCTGTCTATTGCGACTAGAATTCCGAGACGAACGCAATGGCGCAGTCTTTTTCACTTAATTCTGAATATTAATATAAATTTTTCTCATTTTATTAGCTTGAGTTAAAAATGCGGGGTGTTGAATTCTCCCACCCCTAGGAAATTTCGCCCCCGAAATCTGATAGGGGTAAAAATTCAATAATCCCTTGCATAATATACATCCATCATGTGTGCATCAAATTTTTGCAAACATCATGCACTTGTGCAAAGTGAAGTACAACATAATAATACATGTATGCCTAACGGTACCTCCTATGTGTATGCAAATTTTTCAAAAATCCTTTTTAAAATATGATGCTCACATCCTAAATATACTGGCAGTTCTACATGAATGCAATATTTTGAAAATCAAAACTGCTTTTTCATCCATATTTTCCCACACTTTTATTGAGTAAGAGCGTAGATCATCCAATTGATGCATACAAAATCCTACCAACCAACTTTATTTCTCGAATTTTAGAAACATCTAATTTTCTAAATTTGATTTCTTATGTTACAAAAAGGTGGAAAACAAAAAATTTCACATCTTCGTTTTTCATTTATATACCTTTTTCCAACTGTACTTGGATTTTTATGTAACTATTTATAAAGATTTCCTATTTTCCTATCCAAGTACATCCCACATAAGAAAATTTTCTTTTGTTACTGATTTTCTTTTCCATCTTATCTTGGAAATTTTTATTCTTATCCATCTTTTCTCGTAATTTATCATGTTTGTTGCTTTACTGAATTCGTTGTTTCCTTTTTAGTTGTGCCATTTCTCTTTCCTTAGCTTATTTAATCATCTGATCTTAGTTTAAATTTAAATAAGCCTTCTAGTCTTTCAACTAAAATAGGAGAACAGACACCCCACACAGCTACTACTAAGGGCCAAGAATCTCGGGACTATGTCTCCCTCAGACAGAAAAGTCCAAACTATGGGATCCATGACAGGTTTAGGTGTTACCTTAACTACCCAACAAAAAATAATGGAACAATCCCAACAGAAATGTAATAACGGGTTTTTCCCCTAACATGAAAATTAGTAACAGGGTCTAAGCACTTACTTGCCCGTTTTACTATCTAGTAGTCACTACTAGTTCTAGTTATGTACCAATAATTATTTTATGCAACACGCTAGGCTTTTCAATTCTTACGCATTTTACGGGAACTTACTATTGTTCCAAGGTAATTCTTGTTATTTTCTTCATAGCCTCAAAAACTTTTTTCATCTTCCTTAGGCATTAATCCTTACCTACTCCATACTTTTTAGAACACGGTTTGGCCCTTTTCATTTAATTTTACTTCCAAAAATTTAGAAGTGTCAAAACTTTATTTTCCTCATGAAAACTTATTTTTGCCAAACCATAAAACATGTCATCTTAAAAAAATATTAATCATTTTTTTCTTCGAATCAAAAAAACTGGAGTAGATACGAACAACTATTTTTCATTCGCGTTTATAACTTGTTCTTTACCTATAAGGTCGGTTCAGTCTCTTATTTCAAGGTGCAAACAACTACTCTATTCTTAATTTCCACAACTTGTTTTGTCCACCCAACAAAATTCTATTGTTAAAACAATTTATCAAAAATGATTGTCAGAAGAATAGAGATTTCAAAACTTTCTTTATTAAAAGTTCTTGTATGAAATATAACAAGAAAACTAGCGAGTTATACATGCTCTATAATGTGCACCTTTTACTGAGAGAATTTTATTTTAGATAAAAATTTCCAAAGAAATCACTGTTTATAAAATATACCCCATTTTACTTTAAAACCCAATATGTGTACTTTACATATATAAAACTATAACTTTTAAGATTAAAACTTGAAAACACAATAAACCATCTTCCCAAAACTTTTACAATTTCAAGTTCTTAAAAGTTAACAATAGGGTTAGACTCAAGGCGAGTTTCAAATTTTCTAAGCTTTCCTAAACACTCCTACAAAGTCAAATCTCTCAACTATATATATATTCTTAATCCATTCTTCTCTTTTTAATGTTTTCCAATTTATAAGGTTTTACTGCCAAGCCCAGTAATCCGAAATACTAACATATGGGATCCTCCTTTCTCTATTTCAAAATATATAATACACTTCCCACCCAAATTTCCTAAGGGTCTCAGATTTCCATATTCATTGTTTTGGTGTACAAAAAAGTCATCCCAATTCTTACCATATTATAGTCTTTCTATTTAGTGGGTTCCTCTGTGGATCTAGGTGTATATACATATATAATATTTATATTTTTAAAAATACAAATACGTTCACTCACTATATATACAGGAATCCTAAACCTAAGCTCTGATACCAGATGTAACAACCCGACTTTCGATAGACCGGATTTTTTTCAAAATTCTTATCAATTGAAACTCATGTTGGTTTGCTTTGGTATTCTACAAAAAAGACAGAGGCATAAAATATGTCAGAGCTCAGAAAATATCTCACAGCGGAATGGAGAAAATATAATATAATCAAAGTATAGCCTTACCGTATTAATAATACTGGCTAACTAGCATCCAAAGCTATCATGTCTTTGCCACAAATCTAGCCTGCGAGTATGTTATAAGGAGGGGATCAGAACTTGGGTTCTAGTGACTGGATTTAAACTATACACTTTGGATATTCCTACATATACCATTCAATCATATTTTGTTATTTATTAGGTTACTTGGGTTAACAGCACTCAAGGCTTACACACATGTCGTACCCATTTACTCCTAGTGGATTAACCTAATACAGTATATATGTAGCTAACCCCAATATTAAGGTACACCCCATGGTATCCCACTCGCACGGTTTCCACCGTAACACCATCGTAATATACACAGTCCCTCATCCAATGCCGTAGTGGCGTACAAATCCCTATATAACGATGTTACGTTCCACATATATATATCATTACTATGCTATGTATGTGTGTGGATTGCCACCTTCAATCGAAACAGATTCCATACCAGAGTAATGGCCCCAAGTCTACGATACACTACCCAGAGTAGACATGCATGTATCTAGACTTTCCCACATACATATCGTCAATTATAGGTCAATGCCTTAATCGCACGTCCTCTACTGTGCACCGAGTTATGTGGCAGGGCGATACAAGAAACACAGAACTCGGTCCAGAGCTTTTCCATATCTATACAAGCCCTCCTTTAAGAGCCTCAAAATACAGATATTCCTAGGCTATGTTTTTCATGGTGACTATGGCCCCACCTCGGCCCCTCCCATAACTAGTAAAGACTACAAGAGCTAAGCGACATGCCCCCAAAAACAAATAATCAAAACATCCAGTTGGCGTTTCCCTCAACCATCGTACCTCGATAGTGAAAGGTGAATGGTCTATTGGTTTTAGCTCTAGTCTTTTCACATCCCACTGGCTACCGATGATGGGCACCTGACGACCTACTATCTCTGTTGGTCCTGACCTCTTCCTCCCCGTTGAGGCGACCGCCGAATCAACCTAGTGTCACTACGTCACAACATTCTGACTGCTAAGCTACTTTTGCAGTTAAGGCCCACTCACCTGGTAGTAACGGGTAGACCCAACCTCTGCGAGCACAGCCGAAACATCTGCCACCACACAAAGGACTACTAGGAGCACCTTACATACCTCAGGAAGTCGCGTGCTTCCCCTTCCAGTCCTTCGGAGCCGACAGAATAATCAGATGAATGTGTTCTCCCCTCATGCCTCTTCACATCACGATGGTCTGCCATGTTGGGTTATTCACCCTCAAACGTGCAGACTGACCAAAGCGCCTCACTTTAATGTGTTATTAGACCATATGTCTAAACATTGTTTTATGCGCTTGTTTTACCTCATCAGGTTTCCAATTAACTTGGTTATTCCTATTCACATTGACTTCTTATTCAAGTTACCAAGTTCCTCTTGCTTATTAATTCCAGTCTTATAACTTAACCCATTTAATCCCATTAATAAGCCCGTAACATGTTATTCTCTAGATTGTGATCCAAGGTCTGTAATCCACAATCACTTTCTGTTTTTATTCGAATCATGGTTACATAACATGTTCTACTTAATATGTAATTAAGTATATTTCAATTCACATGTTTTCTATTTAACATGTCACCTATCATTTATGATTAAATATAACTTATTACATAAGTTGCCTCATTCTTTACTATTTAATCATAATTCCATATTACATTGTCACTACAACTTATCGTTGTTTACTTATTAACTTAGTTCTCTTAACTATGGTTCACTGATAAGTCTCCTTTCCATTTATTATAACCTACGTTATAATTTCCTCTTGTCCCTAGGACAAGCCTTAACATGATATTCTTATCAACATATTTCAGATTTCCAAGTTTTCATATTAGTTAATTTAAAATTAAGTACAACTTCTTTCACTTCAAAATTTTTCCCCCTTTTCTCTACTTATTACAAACAACTTGTTTCAGGCTTCCCCGTTTATTGATTACTTAATTTACCACTAAGTGCCACTTATCTCATTTCACCAGTTATCTCATTTCCTTACTAGTTTATTATAACCTAAGTTATAATCTTCACTTGTCCTTAGGACAAGTCTACCAATTATATAACATTCTCATTAATGTAATTTATTTATAATAGGTTATTATCATTCCTCGTTCATTCCCATTTCCTTTTACTATTGTAATTATCTTTCAATTCCATTCATATCCATTAATTACAATTGATGTCATTTATCAATCCTTCCATTTACATATATTTATATATATGTTCATGCACTAGACCTCTCACATTAAGCCTACACTTGTGGATGTTGGATTTGCCAGGCTGTTCCGGGAAGACTTCTTCCACAATTGAATTAACCACATGTCTTAGCACCATTACACGTTTTATTTACGCACTTAGACCTCTCATCTTAAATTACAACTTGTGGATGCTGGATTTGGCGAGCGGTTCCGGGCAGACTTCTACCATAAGTTGAATTTAACCTTGTGTCTAAGTGTAGTTACGGTTTTCTATTTACTATAAATTTTTACATAATTTAGGCATGTCTATTTTTTTAAATTTTCATTGTAATTTATATTTTTCGTACCATCATATTATGCCTATTTTATGTCATATGTTATTTCTAACATATAATCAATTCTATTCTAACATGTAGTCGTTTAATCATGTAATTGTTCAAATCAACAAACTAACATGTAATTTTCTTAATTTCTACAACTAATGGTTCATGTGCATAAATGTCACAAATTAACACGGAATTGGAACAACAGTAATTGCTACACATATTTTGACAAGTTTATACTTCAACGTTTGAATTTTCCAATATATTAATATCTTAGCATATTAATATCTTAGCATATTAATATTCCAACATGTCATATTTGTCACATTAACCCTTTTAACATATGTTTAAACATTTCAACATGTCATAATAACATTTCAATATTTTTAATTATTCTAGAAATTCACATTGTACGATAACGGGGAATGTTAAACGATAATAGATCATTATCAAAAATGAAATAACTTAAATTCACTCACCTCATATGCTTTCCATATCCTGGATCTGGTCTAGATCTAGCATTCCATGGTTTTTCCCTTAATTGGATTCAGAACCTAAATCCATGGATCTTCAATCTTTACTAAAAGAAAAAGGAAGGAAAGAAAATATAATTGAAATAGACCAGATCTAGAAAATTACCTCACATCGATAAGAGATCTGAACACCTTCTAGTTGATTTTCATTTTTTTCCTCCAAATCTAGATTCGGAATTTTCCTAAACTAATAATCTAAATTTTCTGAAGAGATTTGAGGAGGAAGAGAATGACATAGCTTCTGTGTTGCCTTAGAAATATGAGACTTAGGGTAAGCTCTACAGACTTATTTATAGGTGTTCAGCAACGTATTTGGTAAAAGAAATTATCCACGTTCGATGCAGAAGAATCTGCCCAGATCTGTAGTAGGGGGTCGACCCCCCATGTGGGGTCGACCTGTGGGTCGACACCCCCTTTATGGAGTCGACCCAGGGGTCGATAGCCCCTTGATGGGGTCGACACCCCTGAGTGGGAATTTTCCCGTCCCCTTTTTCCGTGTGAATTTGAAGTTTTGAACTAAGGTCCACTAATAAGTTTCTCTTCCCATAAATATAACTTATGTTGTCCTCGTCCGTAGATTTCAGATTCTTGTTCTTATAAATAACCTAATTTACAATTAAGTAAACTTATCTCCTTACATAATTTATTCCATTCCCTTTATCGTTTATTATAACCTAAGTTATAATTTTCCACTTGACCTTAGGACAAGCCTAAACATGTTATTCTTATCAGCAGATTTTGTAACGTCCCGTATTTTTACGGTATAATAATTAATTAATTTAATTATTTAAATAGTGATTTAGAGATTTAAATGATCATTTAATTAAATAATAATGAATATTTAATTAATATAAATAATAGAATAATATATATTTATTTTTGTAATTGTCGGAAATAACAGAATTCACAATATTGTGTGAATTGGATTATTTATAATATATAATTCAGTTTAGAATTGAATTCTATTAATGAATTTATTTATAAATTTGAACGTGTGATTTATATTATAATTACAATCGAGCTTGAAATGGGGCGGTAGTTCGTAAATTGGCAATTCGAACTTTAAATGAATATACAGAATTCGTTTTAACCCGAATTTCTGTGAAACAAGAAACTTCGAAGCTGGTGAAGTATATTTTTCTAATGGAAGAGAAAACTCGAGATTTTGTCATGTAGCTTGTGAGTTGTGTCCAAATCAAATTTTCGAAAAGTCACTATGGAATTCCTTTACAATTCATAACGATTTAATTATATTATAAATGGATTTTCAATATAAATTGAATACTGATTTAATCTGGATTTGAAATGTCGAGTTATAAATTTAAATAGGAATATTTTGGAGTTGTATGATGTTCTATGTGAATATGTATGATAATATTAATTTATTAATATTTAATTTAATTGTTTTTACATATATTAATATTTAAATGGGTCTATTTAAAGCTTAAAAAATAGCCATTTTTGCAAACGATCTCCATTTTCAACAAAACTAATTTAGTTGGATCCGGAATATTAAATTATTGTTAGATTTCAATTTTCATGATTTTTGGATTCATTATGTGGTCGTGCGGGATTTTTATGTCAAAAACAGTCGATAATTTGACTTTAAAAATACAATGTGTGAGCAAACAGACTTGAAATTCAACGAAACAAGTTTCATTGGGTCCGTAGTGTCAAACTCTAGTTGTATGTCCATTTTCATTGAATTTGGATATCGTATGTTATTATAGGAAATTTTAATTGACAAAAACAAATAAAGATAGACAAAAATGGAATATAAATCGAATATAAAATTAATATTTGTATCCTATAAATACCACTACCATCCTAACTTAAACCTAAAATTTTCCATTCCTTTAGTCAAAACGTAGTAGCGGCCACGTTCTTCTCCTCACAGCAAAAAAAAATCATGATCTATAAAATCAATATCAATTGAAATACAAATCATTAAATCGCAAAGCATGTATCTTTGAGTTTCCTGTATGATTATCTTCACTTCTGTGTGATTGTGGCAAGGTGCAGTGCAAATTCAGTCGCCATATGATTTTCCCAGTTCATTCCTTCGCCGAGAGAACCATCGTGTTTTTTTTCAAATTAAATAAATTTTTCAGTACTCTATAAATTCCATAACATGTGTAGTTGAATTCGTATAAGAATTCTCTTCTCGTTGTGTCAAATTTGTTGGGTTCGATCTTCACTGATCTATTTGATTTCCGCAGCAGCGAATTTTGGTTTTCCTTCATCTTTAAATTTACGAGGACTCCGGTTATTTCGATGGTTGTTTTCGGGTTCGGGGGACCTTGTAGCACGGGGCTAGTTTTGTTGAGGGCGGTGGTGACAAAATAATTCGCGATTTTGTACTGTAGGATTTTGCTAGGTTCGAGATGGAGGCTCGGAAGTGAGGTCGAGTTGTACAAAAATGGTAGGGTGTTGTAACACCCCACCTCCGCTATGGTCACTCACAAAGAGAATGCACTAGTTTTGGAGGAGCGTTATCGAGGTAAACAAACACAGAAATATTACAAGACACAACATAGGTAAAACAGCGGAAGAATCAAAAGATAAATTTCATTACTTTCAAAAAGAGTCAAAACCTTTCACATCAAATAGCCAAGGTCATTATTTTCCATTACAACAAATTCTATCCTGCATAAATAAAGAAGCATAGGCTTAAAACATCAAAAGTAGCTTAATTCTCCAAAGGGAGCAGATGCAACCATAGCATAGCTCAAGATCAAACCGTACATTAGCTGAACCGAAAGCAAGCGAAATCCAAGCTAAGTGCTAGAGTTTCCTCCCTAAGGACCTGGGGGGACGGAAGAAAAAGAGGCGAAAGAAAACGGGTCAGTCATAAAGACTGGTAAGTCCAAGTGACTTTCAGCATAAAAACAAGTTAACAGGACATGTATAAACTGAAAGTAAACATACAGATGATGACAAGATGGGCAAGACAGACTAAGATAACATGATAAATCAAGTATCAAGGTTCGCTGCATCAACTGTACTAGAATCCCAAACCCATGTCCTATATTAATCATGAAATGATTCCTTGGCCCAATATCACGAATGACCCATTACTGGGTCTAACGTAACGATCCACTACTCGATCGGCTCCCTACAAGTTCTAGCTCGTCATGTGTCTGTGTCATACGGCCCTATCACGAATGTAGTCACCTGTGCTAGTCCACCATAGGGTGTATCAAGCCCTAGGGTGTAAACCACCGACACGAATCAAGAATGCACAGATAAACCTACTAATGCCCAATGCCTGCTTTTTCAACTCCGGACCACGTGTACGACCATAGCCCGCCTGAACCTACACTGGCGCACCAACACAGCCGTCGTTCTAGTCGCTTACAATCAGCCCAGTAATCGTGCCCCACCCTGCCTAGTCCCAGGGTACCATGATACATGTAGTGGGTTACTGTTGAAACGGACCGCATAACTAGGGTTTCCGTCCAATAGGTTAAGTGTTGTCATTTAAATTCATGACTTAACCCCTATCAATCTAGCATGTCAAGTTGGTTAAGTGTTGTCATTCAAGTTCGTGACTTAACCCACCTCCGAATCATGTATCAAGTTTGACTAAGTGTCACTGTTCAAGTTCATGTATCAAGTTGGTTAAGTATTGTCTTTCATGTTCATGACTTAACCCTATCATGTGGCATTAATTCATTAATGCACCCCAACCTCTCACATCAGACCTGTTGTTGTGGTCACTGGATATGCCGGGCGGTTCCGGGCAGAATTACACCACAACTCAGTCTGACCTCGGGTTTTCAAGTGCGATATGACCAACTACCCACATTGGATCCTATTGTTTGCAGTAACTGGATTTGCCAGGCAGTTCCGGGCAGAATTACACTGCAAACTCAACCCAACATCGAGTTGGCCATTTTCAAGTTTATTCTAGTGTCATGTCCATGTTCAAGATTCATGTCAAGTTCGTGTCAAGTTTTCAAGGCAAGTTTCATGTCAAGTTCTTGTCCAGTTTCAAGGCAAGTTTCATGCCAAGCTTCCTATGATTACCAATTTTTCCCAACGTTACCCCGTCTAAATATTAGGCTAACAATCTTAGCCTAATTTCTCGTCTACATGATTTTTGACATATAATATTAGGCTAAAAACTTAGCCTAATTCAACGTACACAAAATTGGCATAAAGCAATTCATTAACATAAGCATGACATAGGCGTAAACTTGACATCATCGGCACAGTCAATATGAACATCATAGGTGTGAACTTGCAAAATAGTCAACACGAATATCATAGGTGTGAATCTTGCAACGTAGACTAAATCAACATACATATATGTGAACTTGCAACATAGACTAAATCAACTTACATATATGTGAACTTGCAAATCAACCACGAGCATATGAATAAGTGTCAACTTGAAATATGACATAGGTTTAACATATACACAGAAACATGTAGATCTAACATTTGGTCACATATGTGATATGATTTTACAACCTAAAACTTGCATAACATGATAAACTACACAACTTATCATAACAGGTTATACTTCAAGTTCCTATACATATGAATAGACTTATTCATTAATTCCCAATTCAACATGATAATAAAATAGAACCACAGGCATAGATCAATATCATTTAATAACATAATCAATCTATTTTCAAGGCAAGACATAACTGAATAAATTGATTAAACATCACAGGCATATAAATCTGATAACATTACGAACATAAAAAGGTTTGAATACTAATCTAGATTCAAGAACATGGATTGATCTAACTTAAATAGGAAAATCCCCAAAATCAAGATCCAAGGACAAATAAAGAAAATAGGCTTGAATAGAAAATCAAGCTTAGATCCAATTTCATAGTCATAATCCTAGGCAATGAATCATAGGTGATTAACCACAATTGTCCTTGTCATAGTCATAGGCAATAGTCTTATTGTTCATAGTCATAGGAAGTCTTATGTTCACCGTCATAGTCATAGGCATAGTCTTATTAGTCATAGGCTGTCTTATGTTCACTGTTATAGTCACAGGCATAGTCTTATGTTCACCGTCATAGTCATAGTCATAGGCATAGTCATATTGTTCATAGTCATAGGCAGTCTTATGTTCACCGTTATAGTCATAGTCATAGTCTTATGCCATTAACAATAGTTTCAACGTCGTAGGCAATATTCCCAATAGTCAAGATCCAAGAAGAAACCAAGAATAGATATGAATCATACATAAATCACTTCCAAATTATACTATGTACATATTAAATTTATAGTTTTTATCTAAAAGTAACTGGAACTTACAGATCGTGGCCTAAGAAAGATGTAGAAGTCGAATCTATAAACTAGTCATCGAATTGTTGAATCATTGAATATTGCTTTGATTGTAGAAGCAAATCCCCAATTCCTAGCCGTAGTCTTCAAGAAATAATCTTAGTGTTTTATTTTTAATTTAATTTAATTAAGGTGGAGGCAGCATAACATTGCAATGGTTTGGTGTGGAGAGAAAGCAAGGTTTAGGGGTGTTTAAATAGGAGAATAGGGTAATTTAGAGCCTTTAGATCAGTCCAGAAGTCATCAGAACCACCCAGCTCGAAGACAGGTCATCCAGCCACTCAGAAGAAGACATGTCATCACAGAACACTCCAAAATTATGTGCTGGATCTGTATGGGTGCACTTGGCAGGAGCGCCAGTGTATTTTTGTACTGGCGCACTTCACAAGTGCGCCAGTGTATTCTGGCCTATTTCCGGTTTTTCTGCCTAACTTCGTTCGTCCATATCTTCTTCATACGACATCCGTTTTACGCAAACTCGGACTCTATCTCAAGCAGAATTTCGAGACGAACGCAATGGCGCAACCTGTTTTCCTTGATTCTTATTTTAAAAATTAATTCTGCCTTGATTTATGGTTTTAATATGTTATTAAACTTCGGGTTGTTACAGGTGGGGAGCGAATTTGATCAGGAAGATGATGGTATATTTGGTTAATGGAATTTGGCATCTAAAAAGGGGAATGGTATGAGGGCGTGATGGGTTTCTTTTTATCTGAAGTTTGTGTTCAAATCTTGGGAGGAAGAAGGCCTTAATAACGTCATTAAGGGGACTGTTAAGGTTAATGAAACATTTGGTTAATTAAATTTTTATTAGATGGATTTATTTGTTTAAAATTAAACCGTGAACTTCTTATATGTATAACCTTTGCATACATACACAGAATTGAGCGCGGTTGGATCCGTTGGGATTGTATGGACGGTAGCTACATAATGGAACTGATTGGGAGTGAATTGGAGCTCATTACAATTTATAGTGAAATAAATCGTCTGTCTGAATAAACCAACGGTTATCGTTATTTAATGATAAACCATCCAATATGAGTAAATCTCACTAAATCTGTACAGTTTATATTTTTATAAATATAATCTAGTATTGATAAATGATGATTGATTGTTGTGTGTTGATTGTTTAGTTGAATTGCTGAATTTTTGGTTGAAATTATAGATAACGATATATGTAAATCGTTAATCAAATACTGATTCTGTTTATCAGAATATTTCATATTGAAGATGTTATTTATATTGTTTAACATCTGTGGATGCAGAGAAATAGGTTGGAGGGATCCAACTGGATTCCTGAATATTCATAATACTGTTTGTTTTCATATATTGTGATATATGATGTGATATAAAACATGTGCTTGATTATGGTGACACTAGTCTGTTTAACTGGTATTTTAAATACCATAAGAAATACTGGAATATAAAAAGGGAATTTTCAAAGTGTATTTTGAAAATAAAATATTTATAGGAAATAAATATGGTATTATAAATGAAATATTTATAGGAAATAAATAGGATATTATACATGAAATATATATATAGGAAATAAATATAATTATAAAAGGAATATTTATTTGGAAAATGAATATCTATTTGGAAAATAAATAGAACTATAAAAGGAAATATTTGGAAAATGAATAGAATTTTATAAAAAGAGAATTTTACATTAGGAAGGTTTAGACCCGTGCTTCACACACGAGTGTAACATGATATTGATTCAAAATAAATATTTAATAGAAATCCGTTTTAATGGATAAATTGAGGAGAATAATTTATAAACGATGTTTATAAATTAAGGAAATATTTATCATTTGATAAACTGAATATATAAATTTGAATTTATATAGAGAAGTAAAATCGGTTTTAACACCGATAATTGAAATGGAATGTGAATGTAGTAGTTATAAAGGAAATTTGCAATGAGATTATAAATATTAGAAATGAAACAAGATTTGTGTGAAAAATTCTGCAAATAAACATATAAATAGAACTTGGGCTTAAGATATTGTTTTTAAATACGAAATCAAACTGTTTTGGTTATATAAAGAAATATTTTTCACATTCTGTGTGAAAAAATGATTAAAGTAAATATTTTGCAAATAAAATATATAAAGGAATTTGGGGTTTGAATTAGGAATTTAAATGGAATTACTAAAATTAGAAACTGGTTGGAAATTAGTTGAGTTAAATGGCTTTCTGGGTATCAATCTAATGTTGGTTTCGGCCTTCGTGGTTTATACTTGGGAAGTTGTTCTCTTGCTAGTTTACAGTTAGAGACTGATAGAGGTGGGAAGATATTGAAGCATGAATTAGAAATGGAAACATTTTCCAAAGTTAATAACGTATATTTTCTAATTTTAGAAAATAAGGAATTTATGAATATATGGAAACGATAAATGGGAAATGAAATGATGAATAATTGGTAAGATTTCCGTTTGGGAATACGACCATTGTTTGTACACTTGTTTTCCTTTGATGGTTAAATAACCGACTATCAAAGTTTTGACCATTTTCATTGTCAATACGGATAGACCGGGATCAGATTTATTATCTGAAAATCACTCCGTACGGGCATTGTCGTTTCGAATCAAATATATCGAAGACAATTGAAGATGGAGTTTATGCAAGGTTTATTCTGGCAATCCTAGGTAGAAATTGCCTAAGATGGATTTACAGAATAATTCCTTTGGATTTTCCAGTCCCAGGACAACTTGAGTGGACGAGTGTCTGACAGAGTATATCTGGTGGATCGCGTAAGTTGATCGTTTCAAATGTATTTACGTTGGTGGCGGAGGAATTCGTTTCTCTTAGCTTACACTCGTGGTATTTTTGGGAAAATCAATTTGCGATTTGACGGGTATGACGATGTGGCATTCAAAGTAAATAAATGGGTGATCTGTTAAAAGATACGTTATGACCTCAAGCCTCATCAACTAGGAAATGACAAAAATCGTGCAGGCAGCATGGCTAAGTGGGTCGCACCAATTATGGTATATTGTCACCATCTAGAGAATATTCATATTTGTTACTTCTTTTAATTCTGTATCCCTTCTAGAGTACACTGATCGGAAGGTGGTTCCATACCTTGTCATAGTTGGAAATCCATTACCCAATAAGAGTCTGCGGTTTTTGATTGTATATTATATATGTCGAGCGTGAGATGAAAGCGTTCTGCTAGATTGATATTTACTTATATTAGACATTATTATAATATCAGAAGACTATTGATTTTAAAAGAATGTTTTGAATTATCGTAAGGTAAAAACCATATATGTTTATGTGTGGATCGGTATTATGATTATTATTTCCTTTAAAAGGATTTTAAAAGTTAAACAAATGGTTGGAGTTTACTCACACCAGTCACATGATTGACCCAGAGTTTATTTGTTTTGTTTTCCCAAAACTCTTGGGTGCCCAAATTCGTACGGGCAGTCAAGTAGTAGGGATTTTACATATACTTGAAGAGGTGGAGCAGGAGGCTTTAGGATTATATAGCTATTGTTTATTTTCGATGTGTTGTAAGTGTTGTACTTCGGTAATGGTACTATATACATATACCGATCTTATTTCAAAGTTATGTTATGTAATATATTTTATTCGTTACGCTGTGAGATTCATGTTACTCTGATTCTGTTATTGTGATCTTCTTCTTCTATTTTAATGTTCTATCTTATCTGTTATCACCCTCTAACTTCTTTCTATTAACTATCCGGTATTTCCAATGCTTGGATAGTCGACAATGAGTTTATGTCGATTACCAATGTCATAAATTCCCCGAGTCATTAAAGTGGTATCAGAGGTGAAGGTTAATTAATTACCTTGGCTCTGTGGCGTAACTCAGTAGAGATGGGGTTAGTAATACCCTAGGTTGAGTTTGAGTGTATATATATGAGCGCGTATTTGTTATTTGATATAAAAATGATTTTATTTTGTGGAGATTTATTGGTTGAGTTGTTTATGAGTTCTGGTTGGTCATTTTGATCCACTGTATCGGTAGGAGTTTACAAACACTCGAATACGATGAACCGACACAGTATGTTTTGAATAGAGGGTAAAAGAAATAATTTTACCCTAAATTATAGTTTGACATAAAGAATATATATATTGAAATTATTATAATATATTTTATATATTGGTTTTTATTATAATCAAATGAGATTATAAAAATAAAATGGTTATGTAAATAGCCAATTAGGATTCATATAAGTGTAATATGTGAAATCAAACGAAGTAAATCTGAATTTAAATCAGAACTGGAATTAAAACTCTGGAAAATTTGAATAAGTGTTTGTAAATGGATTTGGATTAAGTATATGGCAATTTAAAAATCCTGGGAGATTTTGGAAATGTCTTTAAACATTGTGAAGGATATTTTAAACTGATTTCAAAATGGAAGTATTTGAAAATGGGTTTTGAAAGTGATATAGTACTGAACTCACTTCGGTCACTGGGAAATAATTCTGTTGATGTTGGCCACATCATCAGTGTTCATTTTCGAGTTCTAAGTGACGGATTATTACTAAGGATTTTGTTTTTAAATTTTTTTGGGAAAATAAATTGTTGTGAAATTCTGAAATGAATATTTGACTTTGAAATATAATTGGACTCAGATGAATAAATGATTTGATTTTGGAAATAAAAACCAGATTAGAATTCCGAGATGAAGATAACTGGTTAGAGAAATTAATGAGTTAATGAAATGTGAGAATGAAACTTAACTAGGTTAAGTATATTGGAATGTGGATAGGACTCCGAATTGGTATTGGATTGATTAGTTAAGAATTTGAAAATCAAGAATGGAACTTTGGTTTGAAATGGAATTTTGCTTGGATAAGCGAATAATTGGGTTTGAGGATAAAAATTGATTGGAGTTTGATTGGGATGATATCGGTATATGCTGAATTGATAGCAGATGGAAAGGATATAATGATACGCCCGACAAAAAGGTACAAGTTTATTTATATATGAGTTTGGTGATTTATGAGCCTATTTGTCAAGACGCTTGGCTATTTGATTTTCTTTTGGGTTGGAGAAGGCCTAGGAAGGCGAGTTGTAGTTGTACCGATTAACCCGTACAAAGGAGACGCTGGCGAAATTTTCCGAAAATTTGAGGTGTTAGAAAATTTTCAGGATATCTTGAAATTTTAATTATTTGGAATGAATTAATATTTTAATCAAAATTAATTGGTTCAGTTGAAACTGAAGTTGAAAAGTAAACAAATAATTTTTAACTCAATTAATAGGGTTTATTTTCCACCTTAGTAATTTCGAGGATGAAATTATTTTAAGGGGGAAAGGATGTAACGTCCCGTATTTTTATGGTATAATAATTAATTTATTTAATTATTTAAATAGTGATTTAGAGATTTAAATGGTCATTTAATTAAATAATATTGAATAATTAATTAATATAAATAATAGGATAATATATTTATTTTTGAAATAGTCGGAAATAACATAATTCACAATGTCATGTGAATTGGATTATTTATAATATATAATTCAGTTTAGAATTGAATTCTGTTAACAAATTTATTTATAAATGTCAGTTGAACGTATAATTTATATTATAATTATAATTGAGCTTGAAATGGCGTGGTAGTTCGTAATTTGGCGATTCAAACTTCAAACGAATATACAGAATCCGTTTTAAGCTGGATTTCTATGGAACAAGAAACGTTCGGAGCTGGTGAAGTATATTTTTCTAATGGAAGAGAAAAATCGAGATTTCATCGTGTAGATGTGAGTTGTGTCCAAATAAAATTTTTGAAAAGTCGTTATGGAATTCCTTTATAATTTATAACGATTTATTTTTATTATAAATGTATTTTCAATATAAATTGGATACTGGTTTAATCTGGATTTGAAATGTCGAGTTATAAATTCAGATAGGAATATTTTGGAGTTGTATGATATTCTATGTGAATATATACGGTAGCATTAATTTATTAATATTTAATTTAATTGTTTTTACATATATTAATATTTAAATGGGTTTATTTAGAGCTTTAAAAATACGCATTTTTGCAAATGACCTTCGTTTTCAATGAAACTAATTTTGTTGGATCCAGAATATTAAATTAGTGTTATACTTCAATTTTCGTGATTTTTGGAGTCAGTATGTGGCCATGCAGTATTTTAATGTGAAAAACAGTCGATAATTTGACTTTAAAAATACGCAGTGTGAGCAAACGGACTCGGAATTATACGAAACAAGTTTCTTTGGGTCTGTAATGTCAAACTCTAGCTGTATGTCCATTTTCATTGAATTTGGAAATCGTACGTGACTATAGGAAATTTTAATTGACAAGAACAAATAACGATAGACTAAAATGGAATATAAAATCGAATAAAAAGTTATTATTTGTATCCTATAAACACCACTACCATCCTAACTTAAACCTGAAATTTTCCATTCCTTTGGTCAAAATGCAGTAGCCACCACAATCTTCTCCTCACAGCAAAAAAATTCATGATCTATAAAATCGATATCAATTGAAATAAAAATCGTTAAATCGCAAAGCATGTATCTTTGAGTTTCCTGTATGATTCTCTTCACTTCTGTGTAATTATGGAAAGGTGCGATGCAAATTCAGTCGCTATATGCTTTTCCCAGTTCATTCCTTCACTGAGACAACCATCGTGTTTTTTTAAATTAAATAAATCCTTCAGTACTCTATAATTTCCATAACATGTGTAGTTGAATTCGTACAAGAATTCTCTTCATCGGTGTGTCAAATTTATTGGGTTCGATCTTCATTGCTCTGTTTGATTTCCACAACATCGAATTTAGGGTTCCTTCGTCTTGAAATTAACGAGGACTCTGGTTATTTCGATGGTTGTTTTCGGGTTCGGGGGACCTTGTAGCACGGGTCTGTTTTTTTTAGGGTGGTGGTGACGAAACAATTAGCAATTTTGTACTGTAGGATTTTGCTGGGTTCGAGATGGAGGCTCGGAAGTGAGGTCGAGTTGTACAAAAATCGTAGGGGTGTGGAGCGAATTTGACCAGGAAGATGATGTTGTATTTGGTTAGTGGAATTTGGCATCTGAAAAGGGGAATGGTATGAGGGCGTGATGGGTTTATTTTCATCTGAACTTTGTGTTCAAATCCTAGAAGGAAGAAGGCCTTAATAACGTCATTAAGGGGGCTGTTAAGGTTAATGAAACATTTGGTTAATAAAAAATTTATTAGAGGGATTTATTTGTTTAAAATTAAACTGTGAACTTCTTACATGTATAACCTTTGCATATGTACATAGAATTGAGTGTGGTTGGATCCGTTGGGATCGTATGGACGGTGGCTACACAATGGAATTGATTGGGAGTGAGAGCTCGTTACAATTTATAGCAAAATAAATTGTCTGTCTGAATCAACCAACGGTTATCGTTATTTAACGATAAACCATCCAATGTGAGTAAATGTCACTAACTTTGCACAGTTTATATTTTTATAAATATAATCTAGTATTGATAAATGATGATTGATTATTGTGTGTTGATTGTTTGGTTGAATTGCTGATTTATTGGTTGAAATTATAAATAACAATATATAAATCGTTAATCAAATATTGATTCTGTTTATCAAAATTTATTTATATTGTTTAACATCCGTGGATGCAGGGAAACAGATTGGAGGGATCCAACTGGGTTCCTTAATATTTATAATACTGTTTCTTTTCATATATTGTGATATATGATGTGATATAAAACCTGTGATTGATTATAATGACACTGGTCTGTTTGATTGGTATTTAAATACCACAAGAAATATTGGAATATAAAAAGGGAATTTTCAAAGTGTATTTTGAAAATGAAATATTTATAGGAAATAAATATGATATTATAAATGAAATATTTATAGGAAATAAATAGGATGTTATACATGAAATATTTATAGGAAGTAAATATAATTATAAAAGGAATATTTATTTTGAAAATAAATATAATTAAAAAAGGAATATTTATTTTGAAAGTAAATAGAATTATAAAAGGAGATATTTGGAAATTAAATAGAATTTTATAAAAAGAGAATTTTACATAAGGAAAGTTTAGACCCGTGCCTCGTACACGGGTGTGACATGATATTGATTTAAAGTAAATATTTAATAGAAATCTATTTTAACAGATAAATTGAGGAGAATAATTTATAAACGATGTTTACAAATTAAGGAAATATTTATCATTTGATATATTGAATATATAAATTTGAATTTATATAGAGAAGTAAAATTGGTTTTAACACCAATAATTGAAATGGAACGTGAACATAGTAGTTATAAAGGAAATTTGCAATGAGATTATAAATGTTGGAAATGAAATAAGATCTGTATGAAAAAATCTGCAAATAAAGATATAAATAGAATTTGGTTTGAAATATTGTTTTTAAATACCAAAATCAAACAGTTTTGATTATTTAAGGAAATATTTTTCACATTCTATGTGAAAAATTAGATTAACACAAATATTTTGCTAATAAAATATTATAAAGGAATCTGGGGTTTGAATTAGGAATTTAAATGGAATTACTGAAATTAGAAACTGATTGGAAATTAGTTGAGTTGAATGGCTTTCTGGGTATCGATCTGATGTTGGTTTCGGCCCTCGGGGTGTATAATTGGGAAGTTGTTCTCTTGGTAGTCACAGTTAGAGACTGATAGAGGTGGGAAGATATTGATGCGTGAATCAGAAATGGAAACGTTTTCCAAAGTTAATAATGTATATTTTCTAATTTTAGAAAAATAAGGAATTTATGAATATATGGAAACGATAAATGGGAAACTGGGAAATGAAAGGATGATTGACCGGTAAGATTTCCATTTGGAAATATGTAAAGAAAAAGAATTTCGCTCGATCCGAATCAGTCGCTAAACCGATCTAGACCGTTCGAAACGCCTGATCGTTTTGAGAATAAGCCACAACAGAACGCAGACGGGAGAACATTTCATTGTATCTTACAACATTTCCATCAGATTACAAGAATATACAGAGTATAAATGAATATTACACAGAAATATCAGAGATTTAAATTACATTCAAATACATAGCAGCGGAAAATAATACAATACACAACTAGAAGAGATATACGGATACAAAGCTTTCCGGATATCGTTCCACCTGTAAACCCGGATCCTGTGAATATAAATCTGCAAAACCAAAACTACTAGCTGCCCGTATCAAAATAAGGGCACCCAGAGTTTAGGTTAAAACAATAAACTCCAGGTCAGTCATGGGACTGGTGTGAGAACAAAAACAGTTATTAATCTTTATTTATAAAGTTAGGTAAATCAAATGACCACGCCGTATAACACGGAACGGGTTTCCTCCCAAGAATACCAGTGCATAAAACAAACAGCGCAATGCTAAATAAAGAAAAATGAAGCTGTTACAAGACCCAGGTCCTATCACACAATGCAACGCAAGCCGGGGGATAGGGTTTTTACCTTATAATAGCCAAGAATGCTTGATACGTTTAAAACAAATCATTTGACACTATTATAAGTGCATAGTGTATAAAACAATTTCAAATCATAAGTATCAATCATTGGCGGCATAAATGCCCCATACCACTATGTCGCCATATATAGGTTATACAATCAAAATCGCAAAGTCACGTATTTGGAAATTGGGTTTCCATCTATGAACCGAGACAAAAGATAGTCCTCAACCGATTCGAGACGCTCTAGCCTGGCCCTCAGGCAAGTACTCAGTCAAGCCTTTGGATCGTCAGGGCCGGTCCACTGATGTGGATTAAAATGCCTGAACATGCGTTTCTCCTCCCTTTGGGGCGTAAATGAGCCAACGAATGACTCCGTCGGACCCGGATCGTCCGATCAAACCGAGGCGCCTCGCAACAGCAACAACTACACAGGTGAAAAGTATATAAATGTCAGGGCTGGTAGGTCAATGACACCACCCTAGCTAGAAAGAAACACATGCCCTCCCTGATGTCCTCTCCCGTTTTTGGTTCACAACCGGGGTGTGAGGCTCGCGAATTCACGTTATAAAAAACTGTGCCACACAGGCGGTGCTTTGATCATCAACCACAAGACTTTGCTTTTCAACAGAAGCCTTGATCATTTGCTTCTTAGCATGCCACACAGGCAAACCACTCTATGCAACCGATATCAGTCACATAGAATGAAATCCAATGTCAGACACACAGTCCATTTACAAGTCTGTTCTGGGTCTGAACGAAACCGGAGGCACTTTCCTCGCATATCCATCGATCTCCAAGCACATCTGGATGACCACCGATTGATTCCCTCATCTTGGGTGTACAGCCCAATCAAGATCATCAGTAATCACCCAAACGATGTGAAGACTTCCGGTCTTCAACCACCGTCTTCATCTTCGACTTATCGTCGTATCAGTTATTCAGAATGGGATAAACCCGGTCTTTCCGAATAACTCGCGTATATTTTAAATAAGTGTTACACAAACACAACATACGCCTCATTCCAATTCATCAGTCACTAACCGTAAATTAATCAAGAGAATAATTTCCCAAATATTAACCCCGAAAGGCCGAAACCAACATCAGATCAATATCCAGAAAACCATTCTGCTTGGCTAACCGACAGTTAGTTTCTAAATTTCACATTCATAGGGAAAGGTTCCCATTAATTTTATCCAAGATAAATTCCTTGAATTTATTCTCTAATCTTCTTTTGAATTTTGATTCAACTAGTCGGGATTAACGAACCTTACCGAAGTAAACATTTGTTTTAATTTCCTAATCCCAACCTATTCATCCCATGAAGTAAAACTGGTTATACTTCATATCTAACACCATGGTGTTATCGGTAAATTCAATTACCATTTCACGTTCAAATCTAATTAAAGATTTAACTAACGCCTGGAGCAAAACTGGTGATACTCCATCCTCGATCATTTCAATCTAATTAAAGATTCATTAAAACTCCACTTAGTTTTAATCTTTAACGGGGTTAAAGAATCAGTGTCATTTAAAAACACTGTTCACGATAAACCCCAAGGTCACATTCCATTAATTACCGGGTTAAAGAACAAGTGTTATTTAAAACACTGTTCACGATAAACCCAAAAATCAATGCCAGATCAATTCCAATTAAATATCATTTAATTATTACACTTCATTAAATTTAAATAAAAGATTTAATCTTTTCTCAACTGGGTTCAAGAACAGTGTTAGTCAAGACACCATTCACGACAAACCCAAATCACATTTGATATTAAATACAAGGCTCTGAATAGAAAATATATCGGCTTATATTCAATATCAAATTCTATGACCAACAGATATCGTATTGGAAATAACGATATATATATCTATATCTTTCAAATTTCCATAACAACATCTGTATAATCACGAAATCCAACATCGAAATATTCCGAAGTCAATTTCGATTCAAATCCATTCCAATGCAATCATTGGAAATTCTGGTCATTTTCAAAACCATTTCAAATTCGATTTATTTATTTAAAAATAAATAGAATTATAATTCTAGTTCAAAACTAGTTCATTTCGATAAAAATCTATTTTTATCTTTTCAAATATGGAGTTTTTCATCCCAATTCTTTCTAAATTATTTCTTATGATTTTACACAAATTATTGATATTTTTAATAATTTTATCAAGGCCCGTACAGTCGATTTCCATCAGCGGCCATCGAACTGCACTTACGGCGACCTTTTTCAAATTTGATTTGAACATAATTCCAAATCCAACCATTAAATTTCTAATTTCTAATATTCCTTAGAAAGCTCTTTTCGATACGAACCCAATGGTTCCAGTTTTAGGAGAATCCGACGGTCGGATCTCCCGCAATAGCCATTCGAAGTCAATGGTCGAAATTCGCGAACTGCCGCGGCGCGTCCTATTCAGGCCATTATATTATATATATAATATATATAATATATTCTTCGTCGATTTCAATTCAAAACGTGCTTTATAAATCGTTTTAAATTCATTTTCAAAACGGTTTCAACTTCATATTCAATTTCAAATCAAGATTGAATATTCCAATATAAATTCGTTTTAAATTCATTTCAAATTGATTCCAATTCAAATCGATTTTTAATTAAATTTCGATTCGTTTTCAATTAAACTTCGATTCGTATTCAATTCTATTAAATTTCAATTCGAATTCATTTCTATTCAAATTCAATTCGAATTTCAATTCTTTTCAAAATATCAGATTTTGAAATCATTTTCGATATTCATTATAAAATGAATGAAATCGATATAAATATCGTTCACGTCGAAATGGCGTCAATCTAATCAACACGGCTTCATATATTTCTATTTTCAAATATTCTATTTCAAATATTTCTTTTTCAAATATTTCTTTTTCAAATATTTCTATTCAAATATTTCTTTTTCAAATATTTCTATTCAAATATTTCTTTTTCAAATATTTCTATTCAAAACTGGAATGAAGCCCAATCAATTACCATATAATGTTAATTATATGGGTTTTCTACAACACATGTATACTATAACAACGATGAATAATCAACCATCATCCAAAGTGCATTCTACACTGTATAAGCATCAAATATAAATATTTGACGCTCATAACAGTCTGTCAATCAATCGATCGACATACAACTAAACAATCGGGATTAGTGTACGTCAAATATCATCCCAATACCCGTGTGGGGTTTCAGATAATCAAACACAGATTTTATTTGTGTAGTTGGGCGATGTGTAAAATTTATCGTTCCAATCAATATCAGTCAAATGTGTGTATATAAACAAATCGTCCGATTTTTTTATTTTTATTTCCTTTCATATACGCGTCAAAAATTCTATTTTTAACTATAAAATATTTTTAACTGCATAAATATTTTATTTCATGTTACATCACATCACACAATCAACTACACATCAAAATCAAACAAACAAGCATACAAGCCGTCCATGGTCTGTGGACGACGGGTGTCGGGTGCTACTAAACACCGTCTGCATCCTAGTATGTATATATAACTAGAAAATTAAATTAAAGAGTGAGAAATTCTCACAGAATTGCAAATCCAACGCCTCGACTCTTCTTATGTAGAAATCTTCGTCGTTCTTACCTTTTTTCACTTTCTTTGCTCGTATTCTCTACATATGTAAAAATCACATTTTTACTTCGCTATTCAATGTATAAAAATCGAATTTTTTACTTCGCTATTCAATATATAAAAATTGAATTTTTACTTCGCTATTCAATATATAAAAATCAAATTTTTACTTCGCTATTCAATATATAAAAATCGAATTTTACTTCGCTATTCAATTTATAAAAATCGAATTTTTACTTCGCTATTCAATATATAAAAATCGAATTTTTACTTCGCTATTCAATATATAAAAATCATACTTTTACATCTTCCTTTAATGTAAAATTCATATTTTTATACTAATATCGTTCATATGAAAATCACTTCTTTCATGTTTTAAAAATTCCTCCTTTATAGAACTAAAAATCATTTCTTAATGTCATGAAAGGTCATAACTATATAGGAATAAAAACCATAATTTTAAACAAATAAAAATCAGATTTTTAATCACTATCCTACGTTAAAACTGAAAATTATATTTTTCTATAACCAAAGATTATATTTTTATAAACCTAAATAACTCACTTACATTAAAATCAAAGCTAAAAATAAATGTAGAATAAAATAAAACAAACTCACTTTTTTACAGTCGTAGAAGGGTGGAGGATCGTTGGAGGAGCGGCGCGAGGCTACTGGTGGTCGGAGGCGAGGCGCCTGACTGGCGGTGGGCCAATGTGGGTGGCGGTAGGCGGGTTTAGGGTTGGGAGGTTTCTAGGGTTCGGATTTAATTAGAGGAAGAGGAGAGAAGCGCGCGGGAGAGGAGGGGAGGGGTTCGATCGGAGGGGCTCGCCTGAGCTCCAGTGGCGCGGGCGGCACCGCCAAGGGCGGTGGTGGAGAGCGCCAGTCGCGCTAAGGCATGACTTTTTTTTTTTGTTTCGATTTCGACAGGGAGGGCAAATGAAAGAGGGAGGGGTTTTTTTGAAAATATATATATTTTATATTTAATTCATTTTATTTTTCAAAAAGCAACTTTTTATTTCGAACACGAAACGAGACCCACCGCCTGTCGTCCATAGCTAATTACCCCCATTCCGAACACAATGGGGTATGTATCGTAAGCTGATTTGATCGTTTCGATCAGTTTTCGTCAAAATCAACATATAACTCTATATATTGAATTTGAACGCACATTTCAATTTATCGGGGTCACATACGAACTCTAAAAATTCCCGAAAAATATTTTCTAGCTTCGTATTGACGATGCGGTCCTAACAAAGCTAGTTTCGTCGAATTCTGAGACCATTGGAAAAATGGCCATTTTCAAGTCGATTAAAATCAACTGAAACTGGTCAAATGCGTTTTCTTTTGCCACGCTCACATATTGATTCGAAAAATTATGAAATTTGGAATCTAGCAATAATTTGACACTGCGGATCCAACAAAAGTGGTTTTGTCGAAATCCGAGGTCGTTTGCAAAATTCCTATTTTTAAGGGCCTGAATTCCATAGCGACTATTCAGAATTTTCAACTGGACATATCTTTTGATTCCCGCTATGAAATTTCGATTATTCGGATTCGTTGGAAAGATATTCTCAAATAGATCCTATTATTTTTGGTTTCACTAAAATCCGGTTTGTTTTTCACCCGGTACATTCAATTGAAGTTTGAAATCGAATTATCGAACTACCGCGCCATTCTCAATTCCTTTTATAAATATAAATAATTATTTATATTCTAACGACGAACTATATATATATACGTTCGAATTATATTCAAAATAAATTTCTTGTCGATATTATTTAAAATATTCTATTTTAAATGTTCAAAATTCATTAAAATTGCCAAAATAAAAAATTTAAACTGGCCCAGATTTTCTGGTTGTTACAATCTCCCCCACTTAAAACTTTTCATCCCCGAAAAGGAACAAAGTCGAAAGTGGTTTGACTAATCAACTCTACGTTCGGTCTGGCTTCCATTCTCCAACTTTTCAGTTTCTGAGAATTTTCAAATTCTTCAAAAATTTGGCTAACACCCTAAATTTTCGAAAAATTTCGCCATAACCTCCCCTGCACCGGGAGCCACGGGAAAATCCCGAAATTGCCAAATAGGCCTTCTGATCTCAAAAAGAAAAAGAAAAGGCCAATAGGCTCATAAAATCATCATCACCCAAACAAAATAGTAAATTATGATAAACTTATACCTATTTGTCGGGCAAACAAATTTTATTCTTCTGCTCTAGCCTCTTTGCTATGACCTGTTCAATGTAAGTACATGTATACGCATGCAAATGCGACAAATTTTCAATACAATTCACTATTTGGTACAATTTGGCTAAATGGTTCAACTTTTCAATTAACAAACAATAATCAAACAACACAACCATCAATCAATTAGTTGATTAGCTTTTGAAATTCATAACTTTGATATATAGTCAAAAAATCAGATTTTTGATACCAAATCACAACAATAGGCCCTATCTAGTTTCGGTTCTCACACCAGTCAATGGGAAATATATAGAAAGCCCACTTTCGTCACTCGAACATAAATTCTAATGATGGAGCTCCATCATCAAAATCATCTCCGGGCAATTAGAGTGTAATTCTATATCTATCCAGTATATTAAAACTTCAAATACACGTTTGCAAGGCGTATATGCAAAATCTTTATATACTGGACTGTCCAAATCAATACAAATAAATAATCAAATACGAATAATTGATTTAAATTTTCAAAACAAAATTTGTCTTCACTTTAAAATCATACTCTTTACACTCGTTCTAGGATACTACTGATCCCATCTCTAACGAGTTATTCCCATTGGATATTACTAATCCAATATCTGATGAATTCTTTCGTATGGTTCTAATGTGTCTTGTCCTCTGAGCTTTGTAAACCAAAGCTCTGATACCAAATGTAAAGAAAAAGAATTTCGCTCGATCTGAATCAGTCGCTAAACCGATCTAGACCGTTCGAAACGCCTGATCGTTTTGAGAACAAGCCACAACAGAACGCAGACGGGAGAACATTTCATTGTATCTTACAACAATTCCATCAGATTACAAGAATATACAGAGTATAAATGAATATTACACAGAAATATCAGAGATTTAAATTACATTTAAATACATAGCAGCGGAAAATAATACAATACACAACTAGAAGAGATATACGGATACAAAGCTTTCCGGATATCTGTAACACCCCGTGTATTATATAACTGTGAAATTCATAAATTAAACTATAAATAATTTTAAAACAAAGAATTAAGGGAATCGGGATACGCCATTGCGTTCGTCTCGGAATTCTGCTTGAGATAGAGTCTGAGTTTGCGTAAAACGGATATCGTATGAAGAAGATATGGACGAACGAAGTCGGGCGAAAAACCGGAAAACGGGTCAGAATGCACTGGCGCACTTGGGAAGTGCGCCAGAACAAAAATGCACTGGCGCACTTGGGAAGTGCACCAGTACATTTTTGACCTGGCGCACCTGCCAAGTGCGCCCAGGTCAAAAATGACCAGCTGGTCAGGTCTGGTCAAGTCCTGGCTGGCCAGGTCTGTGTTTGGTCGATTTTCTGAGCCTTGCCTTGTCACTAGGGCTAGGTGTCAGCTCCTGGTTGGTCTCTCCTTCAAACGAACGGCTATGATTGAACCAAGCTTCATCGACGATCTAAATCAACTCACAAACTCTATAAAAAGGACCTAAGGCTAACCCTAATTCACACAAACTAAAATGGAGTTGAGACCGTCATGTTGCTGAGGAGAGACTAAAGATAGCCGTCGGAAATAGAGAGACAATTAGGAGAATAAATCAAAAGCTTAAAGCAACGTTAATCAAATCAAAGCAACGCCTACAACAAAGGATAGCATCTCCAAATTCAGAATTGAGATTTCTGAATTGAAGATTCATCATACGCGGTAAGTAGAGTGCTATTCCGATATGAATTAAATAATTGTGTTGATTTGTGTAATGTAAGAAATGGAATTGTGGCGATAATAATCTATATTTGTATGTTGCTTTGATGCAAAACGATTTGGGAATATTATGGTATACGATTGGATATTTGCAAGTACGCGATTTGCATTGGAAACGAAATGGAATTGTGGCGATAATGACTTATATTTGTATGTTATTTTGATTCTAAACGATTTGGCAATGTTATGGTTTGATTCATACAAGTATGTGGCTTATGTTGACAACCACATGTTGTGGAATTTTTATTTGGACCCATGCAAGCATATGATTCATATTGAAAACTACATGTTTGTGGTAGTTATTTACAACACCCATTTGGTAAATGCAAGTATAAGATTCATGTTGAAACAACAACTATATGTTGTAATAGTTTATTTTGAAATTCGTGCAAGTCTATGATATATTGTTATGACAACATGATGTAAAATTCTATGGTCATCCTTAGTGTAATTTGATTCACCTAAGTATTATGATTCATATGAAGGTTATGTTGAAATTGGCATCATAGTTCAAGTATAAAAATCATATTTTTGTGATAGTGATAAAAGCACGCATCTTTGTAAATTTGTATTAATTTTATGAACATGACTAAACTATGTTCGTTATTATGCCCAATTGAAAAACATGTTTTTAGGCTCATGTTGTTATCATAAGTTACATTAGAATTACATTCCTCTTGCAAGTTTACATAGATAAAATAAAAACCATGATGTAAGTTTAGATATGTTTATGTTATAATTCTATGAATAGAATGAAAACCATGATTCATATAAGAATAAGGTTGGGATAATTCTAGTTGAACCATACTTTTGTATTAGTGACAAAAGTAAGTACCCTTTTGTTAACATGTAGTGATTTTATGAACACGATTAGTTTATGCCTAAATAAAAATATAGGCTTATATTTCTAGTCAAGACCCTGTGCCAATAATAATGATATCTAATTTAGTTAGATTCTTAATTTCAAGTTTACATGGTTAGTTGAACCTATGATTCATGTTTAAGTTTATGCCATTATCATATGACTAGAATGATTCATGTACTGCTTATGCCATAATCATATGAATAAAATAATTCATGTTTAAGTATTGTCTATGCATTAACCATATGAATAGAATGATTTATGTTTAAGTATTGTTTATGCTATGATTATGTGGATAAAATGATTCATGTTATGCCATGATTATATGATGTTACAATTGCAAGTTCACATGTGCCTATTTTATGTTAATTGAATCGTTCGTTGCAAGTTCATGCGTTCACACTCCCCTTTTTCATGTTACCTTATAAACACCATGTTATAGCCTCCCCTTTTCATTTGGCTAAATTGGGTTTAAGTATTAAACCCAACACACCTTACGTTGGAGCGAACGTATAATACGGGGGTAATGACGTTTGGGCTAAAATATAGAACATATGTGTTGGCATGTTTAACGCATGCCAACAACCTTGAAAGAACAATTAAGTGGCATAAATAAATCTTAACCAATAAAGATGAATTTGAATAATGGGCCGCAAATATTTACATATAAAAAGAAAAGAGACAAAATATGTAAATGTAGAAAAATACGATGTGTTTAACCCGAGGTTGGATTGAGTTGTGATGTAAACCTGCCCGGAACCGCCCGGCTGTCCAGTAGTCACAACAATACCTATCCAATGTGGGTGGTTAAACACGGAGCCCAATAAGGACCCGAGGTTAGACTGAGTTGTGGCGTAAGACTGCCTGGACCCAACCGGCAACAGGCAGCCACAACAATACCTGTCTAATGTGAGAGGTCAAGGCTTTAATAAGACAATTAAGGCTGAGTCAGGATTGGTAGGATTAAGTAAATTATATTAATACTTAATCAAAATGGAACATGCTAAACTAAACAGACTGATTGGGGGTTAGGTTTATAAAACACTTAACCAACTTAGCATGTTGGCTAGAAATAGAAAACCTAGTAGCGGGGGACCCTTTTCGCAGTAACCCTACAAGGTATCATGATACCCTGAAACTAGGCAGGGTGGGGCACGATTACTGGGCTGATTGTAAGAGGTCAAATCGACGGCGGTGGTGCAGCAGTGTAGGTGCTAACGGGGTGCGGGCGTGCACACACTCCGGCGCAGAAAAATAAGGCACTGGGCACCAGTAGCATACCTGTGCATTCTAGGATTGTGTCGGGCCGCCACCATGGGACTTGATACACCCCATGGTGGGACCAGCATAGGTAACTACAACATCGGGGGCCGTAAGACACATGTAACTATGCGAGTAGGAGCCGATCATCATAAAATAGATCACTTCACCCTGATTATGGGGTGCCTGTTGGGAACTAGTTTATATGGGTACAGAGATTAATATGGGGTACGATAGTATATTCGACCCTAGACAACTTAACTAAGTTTATGGTGCTTTCTCATTTCTAGTTTATACTTATCATACCCAGTTCTTTATTCATAGACTGAATAGTCCTAGACTTACTCAGGCTTTATGTCTGACTCTACTTTTCTTTCGTCTTCTTTTCTTCCGTCCCCCCCCCCCCCCCCCAGGTCCACAGGGAGGGAATACCGCAGCTTGACCAGCCTTCATATCCAGCTTGAAGAGAAAGAATGTATTGCTTGGATCTTTTCGTTTTGGACTATGGCTTTGGACAACAACTATGGGACTTTTGCAGTTTATTTATGTTTTCTTTATGCTTCTTTAAATAATGTAATCAAGACAGTTATGAAGATGTTATGTTTTTGGAAGTATTGAAGAACAAATTATGGCATGGATTGTGTAACACATATTTTAATGAAATAAACGTTGTTGTTTTCCGCTGTTCAAAAATATGTGTTCTTATATCTGTCTTGTATATCTGTGACTTATACTTATAAACCTCCACCAAAATTAGGGCATTCCCTTTGAGAGTGACCCTAACGGAGGTGGGGTGTTTCACTTGGTATCAGAGCATAGGTTTACCAGATAAGATAAAAAGTTTTGAAAATTTATTTTCAAAAAGGAAATTTAAAGAAGCATTTTTAAAAGAAAAATATTATTTTATTTTTAAAAAAAGGCAAAGTCCCCCCTAAAGCCATAGGAACTATCTCTTATCCTTCGTTTTGAATCTATCCTTTCTGTTTCAGCATGTCTGGAGACCTTACTCCCCAGCTGCTGATGCTTTCACTCCTCCTCCTCCACGTGAACCAGCAAGCGGAAGAGTCCCAGAGTAGGGAGACGAATAATAGTCAAACAAGAAAGGATCGTAACAGTAATAATAAGAAACGAGAAAAAAGGAAATGCAATTTTTGTGGTACGGAAGGGCACATAGCCAAGGATTGTAGGAAGAGGAAAAGAAAGCAAGGAGAATGTTATCATTGTGGGGAGACTGGACACATCAGCAAAGACTGCCCTGAGAAGACAGACTTTGAGAAGGGCGGGAAAGACAAAAAGTCCCGAGAGAAGAGGAAGTGTAAATTCTATGGCAAAGTGGGGCACTTAGTGAAAGATTGCCGGAAAAAGAAGGCCAAGATGAATGGTGGGTGCTTTTCTTGCGGTGAGACAGGCCACATGGCTAAGGACTGCCCAAAGAAACGAGGTATAAATACTTCTGTAGGAAGTGTAGTTTATCTTTATGATCACCCCGTTCACACTTTATTTGATTCCGGCGCGTCACACTCCTCTATCTCGTCTGCTTTAGTTAGAATCTCTGCACCTAAAAACTAGTATGGTAGAGGACCCCTTAATTGTTTCAAACCCAATTGGGGGCCCAGCTCATTTGTCTATGATCTGTTTGGGATTGAAAATTTCTATTCTAAGCGTAGAATTTCAATGTAGTGCCTTTGTTTTGGGCTTTTCGGGATATGGTTTGATTTTGGGCATGGATTGGCTATCCAGTAATGGGGCCATCCTTGATTGTGAGAAAAGGGTTGTCAGGCTCCTAACCCAGCTCGGTAACACTTTGGAAATTTCTTGTAATCCCTCGTATGCGGTTATGCTTAGTTATCTTGAATCGCTAGATGCCTCCGTTGAAAATTTGCAATCGATTAGAGTGGTCCGGGAATATCCGGATGTCTTCGAAGAGGTGAAGGGCTTGCCTCCGAAGCGGGAGATAGACTTCCGTATACATCTTGTAGATAATGCAAAGCCCGTTGTTTCGCCCGTTAGACACATGGCTCCACGGGAAAGGAAAGAGCTCAGTAAACAGATTAAAGAGCTTCTAGAGAAGGGGTTCATTAGAAGGAGCATTTCAGAATGGGGCGCTCCAGTAGTGTTCGCCACTAAGGCAGAAGGTTCATTTCGCTTATGCATGAGTTGTAAAGAATCACCTTAGTAAGTACATTTGGCAACATAGTTGACATTTGTTTATTCTCAAGAGATAATTCATCTATGTGGAATACCTTCTAGTAAGTGAACAAGAACCAAGATTCACTAGTGAATTTTGGAGAGCTTGCATGGAACCATGAGTACGCAGTTAGGCTTGAGCCAAGTATACTAGAAGGAGAATAAGTGAAAGTGGAACGAGAGGCAGCAGTGAAATAGGTTCCAACTCATATTTTGGAAACAAGAATTAAGAAGCTACGAAATTGTGAAGTTAAAGACGGACAAAGCATAATGGAGTTAAGCTCAAGGAAATGCGACTTAGAAGATTGAAGACTAGATTCGTGCATCATATCTCTTCTTAAGAGTATATCCTTTATCCCTCTCTTCCTGTAGAGCTTACTTGCATGCTATCTTTTGTGTATATCGTCTCGGTCCCATTCTCAATCCAATTTCTGTTGCAAACCCCATAGGGAGTATGGCTCATCTCTTGGTAACACATGTTGGGGCTCGAGGGTGTTCGTTGGTTTGACTAAAGTTTTTGGGTTTTATAGGATACGGATTGGTCTTAGGAAGTGACTCCCTTGTGACCTAAAAGAAGTCCATTATGCTTAGTTTCCTAGAATCATATATGGTAGTTGGGTTGAGTAATTCTTTAGGTGTCAGTCTGATGTTGATTTCGGTCTTCGGGGCTGATGCTTAGAGAGTTCTCCTCCTAATCAATATATATGTGGCATAGATTCCCAGTTTTGACATTTGCCTAATGGGCACAAAGTTTTTACTTGCTTCTATCATTCGACTATACCTTTAGATAGGAACAATTGGGAAAATGGCCTATAGATTAGAGCTACCCGAAAAGCTGGCCGGAGTTCACAACATTTTTCATGTTTCACATCTCCGAAAATGTCTACATGAGTCTGCTGAAGTGGTAGAGCCAAATATCCTAGAAGAAGCTGAAGTGGAACGCGAAGCAACCGTGAGGAAAGTTCCAACCCGCATATTAGGAACGAAAGTGAAGAAGCTACGCAACCGCGAAGTCAAGCTCGTCAAAGTTCAGTGGAGCGACGCCGAGGGAGGTGCAACTTGGGAAACTGAAGCTAGAATACGCGCTGCCTACCCTTTTCTTTTCGAGGGTACATCCTTGATCTTTCTTTTTTCCTTAAGTTGCGCTTTTATCTATCTTTTTAGGTATATCTCCTCGACCTTATCTTTTAGGTAGAAACCCTTTGGATGAAAACATGTAGTTGAAACATGTTATGGATGATGGTTGCAAGTGGTTGCAAGTGATTGCTAGTGGTTGCTCGTGGTTGCATATACACACACAATCTAGGCTTTAGATCGGCTCAGTCACTTCAATTTTGCATATGCATATATGTTTGCATTCGTATATGGTTGAACTTTAATGTGTTGTCATATGGATGTTGCATGTGTATGAATGATTGTGCACTCATGTAGAATCATGAATAGGGGGATTTGCATTCATTATGGATTCATAGCACTTACATAATTCGCATTAAGGAGGTCAACTGAATCAGTAGACCGCCTGATTTTGCATTAGATAAGTACATGTACACACACACTTCGCATATGATCATGAAGCATTAGAGGTCTTTTAAGGACAATGGATGCTCGTGTTTGATGGACGAGTAGATGGATGTTTGGACGTTAGGATGTACATTCTTCCTGAACTTGAAGATTTCGGGGACGAAATCCTTTTAAGTGGGGGAGAATGTAACACCCAGTATATTATATAACTGTGAAATTCATAAATTAAACTATAAATAATTTTAAAACAAAGAATTAAGGGAAACGGGATACGCCATTGCGTTCGTCTCGGAATTCTGCTTGAGATAGAGTCTGAGTTTGCGTAAAACGGATATCGTATGAAGAAGATATGGACGAACGAAGTCGGGCGAAAAACCGGAAAACGGGTCAGAATGCACTAGCGCACTTGGGAAGTGCGCCAGAACAAAAATGCACTGGCGCACTTGGGAAGTGCGCCAGTACATTTTTGACCTGGCGCACCTGCCAAGTGCGCCCAGGTCAAAAATGACCTGCTGGTCAGGTCTGGTCAAGTCCTGGCTGGCCAGGTCTGTGTTTGGTCGATTTTCTGAGCCTTGCCTTGTCACTAGGGCTAGGTGTCAGCTCCTGGTTGGTCTCTCCTTCAAACGAACGGCTATGATTGAACCAAGCTTCATCGACGGTCTAAATCAACTCACAAACTCTATAAAAAGGACCTAAGGCTAACCCTAATTCACACAAACTAAAATGGAGCTGAGACCGTCATGTTGCTGAGGAGAGACTAAAGATAGCCGTCGGAAATAGAGAGACAATTAGGAGAATAAATCAAAAGCTTAAAGCAACGTTAATCAAATCAAAGCAACGCCTACAACAAAGGATAGCATCTCCAAATTCAGAATTCAGATTTCTGAATTGAAGATTCGTCATACGCTGTAAGTAGAGTGCTATTCCGATATGAATTAAATAATTGTGTTGATTTGTGTAATGCAAGAAATGGAATTGTGGCGATAATAATCTATATTTGTATGTTGCTTTGATGCAAAACGATTTGGGAATATTATGGTATACGATTGGATAGTTGCAAGTACGCGATTTGCATTGGAAACGAAATGGAATTGTGGCGATAATGACTTATATTTGTATGTTATTTTGATTCTAAACGATTTGGCAATGCTATGGTTTGATTCATACAAGTATGTGGCTTATGTTGACAACCACATGTTGTGAAATTTTTATTGGGACTCATGCAAGCATATGATTCATATTGAAAACTACATGTTTGTGGTAGTTATTTACAACACCCATTTGGTAAATGCAAGTATAAGATTCATGTTGAAACAACAACTATATGTTGTAATAGTTTATTTTGAAATTCATGCAAGTCTATGATATATTGTTATGACAACATGATGTAAAATTCTATGGTCATCCTTAGTGTAATTTGATTCACCTAAGTATTATGATTCATATGAAGGTTATGTTGAAATTGGCATCATAGTTCAAGTATAAAAATCATATTTTTGTGATAGTGACAAAAGCACGCATCTTTGTAAATTTGTATTAATTTTATGAACATGACTAAACTATGTTCGTTATTATGCCCAATTGAAAAACATGTTTTTAGGCTCATGTTGTTATCATAAGTTACATTAAAATTACATTCCTCTTGCAAGTTTACATAGATAAAATAAAAACCATGATGTAAGTTTAGATATGTTTATGTTATAATTCTATGAATAGAATGAAAACCATGATTCATATAAGAATAGGGTTGGGATAATTCTAGTTGAACCATACTTTTGTATTAGTGACAAAAGTAAGTACCCTTTTGTTAACATGTAGTGATTTTATGAACACGATTAGTTTATGCCTAAATAAAAATATAGGCTTATATTTCTAGTCAAGACCCTGTGCCAATAATAATGATATCTAATTTAGTTAGATTCTTAATTTCAAGTTTACATGGTTAGTTGAACCTATGATTCATGTTTAAGTTTATGCCATTATCATATGACTAGAATGATTCATGTACTGCTTATGCCATAATCATATAAATAAAATAATTCATGTTTAAGTATTGTCTATGCATTAACCATATGAATAGAATGATTTATGTTTAAGTATTGTTTATGCTATGATTATGTGGATAAAATGATTCATGTTATGCCATGATTATATGATGTTACAATTGCAAGTTCACATGTGCCTATTTCATGTTAATTGAATCGTTCGTTGCAAGTTCATGCGTTCACACTCCCCTTTTTCATGTTACCTTATAAACACCATGTTATAGCCTCCCCTTTTCATTTGGCTAAATTGGGTTTAAGTATTAAACCCAACACACCTTACGTTGGAGCGAACGTATAATACGGGGGTAATGACGTTTGGGCTAAAATATAGAACATATGTGTTGGCATGTTTAACGCATGCCAACAACCTTGAAAGAACAATTAAGTGGCATAAATAAATCTTAACCAATAAAGATGAATTTGAATAATGGGCCGCAAATATTTACATATAAAAAGAAAAGAGACAAAATATGTAAATGTAGAAAAATACGATGTGTTTAACCCGAGGTTGGATTGAGTTGTGATGTAAACCTGCCCGGAACCGCCCGGCTGTCCAGTAGTCACAACAATACCTATCCAATGTGGGTGGTTAAACACGGAGCCCAATAAGGACCCGAGGTTAGACTGAGTTGTGGCGTAAGACTGCCTGGACCCAACCGGCAACAGGCAGCCACAACAATACCTGTCTAATGTGAGAGGTCAAGGCTTTAATAAGACAATTAAGGCTGAGTCAGGATTGGTAGGATTAAGTAAATTATATTAATACTTAATCAAAATGGAACATGCTAAACTAAACAGACTGATTGGGGGTTAGGTTTATAAAACACTTAACCAACTTAGCATGTTGGCTAGAAATAGAAAACCTAGTAGCGGGGGACCCTTTTCGCAGTAACCCTACAAGGTATCATGATACCCTGAAACTAGGCAGGGTGGGGCACGATTACTGGGCTGATTGTAAGAGGTCAAATCGACGGCGGTGGTGCAGCAGTGTAGGTGCTAACGGGGTGCGGGCGTGCACACACTCCGGCGCAGAAAAATAAGGCACTGGGCACCAGTAGCATACCTGTGCATTCTAGGATTGTGTCGGGCCGCCACCATGGGACTTGATACACCCCATGGTGGGACCAGCATAGGTAACTACAACATCGGGGGCCGTAAGACACATGTAACTATGCGAGTAGGAGCCGATCATCATAAAATAGATCACTTCACCCTGATTATGGGGTGCCTGTTGGGAACTAGTTTATATGGGTACAGAGATTAATATGGGGTACGATAGTATATTCGACCCTAGACAACTTAACTAAGTTTATGGTGCTTTCTCATTTCTAGTTTATACTTATCATACCCAGTTCTTTATTCATAGACTGAATAGTCCTAGACTTACTCAGGCTTTATGTCTGACTCTACTTTTCTTTCGTCTTCTTTTCTTCCGTCCCCCCCCCCCCCCAGGTCCACAGGGAGGGAATACCGCAGCTTGACCAGCCTTCATATCCAGCTTGAAGAGAAAGAATGTATTGCTTGGATCTTTTCGTTTTGGACTATGGCTTTGGACAACAACTATGGGACTTTTGCAGTTTATTTATGTTTTCTTTATGCTTCTTTAAATAATGTAATCAAGACAGTTATGAAGATGTTATGTTTTTGGAAGTATTGAAGAACAAATTATGGCATGGATTGTGTAACACATATTTTAATGAAATAAACGTTGTTGTTTTCCGCTGTTCAAAAATATGTGTTCTTATATCTGTCTTGTATATCTGTGACTTATACTTATAAACCTCCACCAAAATTAGGGCATTCCCTTTGAGAGTGACCCTAACGGAGGTGGGGTGTTTCACTTGGTATCAGAGCATAGGTTTACCAGATAAGATAAAAAGTTTTGAAAATTTATTTTCAAAAAGGAAATTTAAAGAAGCATTTTTAAAAGAAAAATATTATTTTATTTTTAAAAAAAAGGCAAAGTCCCCCCTAAAGCCATAGGAACTATCTCTTATCCTTCGTTTTGAATCTATCCTTTCTGTTTCAGCATGTCTGGAGACCTTACTCCCCAGCTGCTGATGCTTTCACTCCTCCTCCTCCACGTGAACCAGCAAGCGGAAGAGTCCCAGAGTAGGGAGACGAATAATAGTCAAACAAGAAAGGATCGTAACAGTAATAATAAGAAACGAGAAAAAAGGAAATGCAATTTTTGTGGTACGGAAGGGCACATAGCCAAGGATTGTAGGAAGAGGAAAAGAAAGCAAGGAGAATGTTTTCATTGTGGGGAGACTGGACACATCAGCAAAGACTGCCCTGAGAAGACAGACTTTGAGAAGGGCGGGAAAGACAAAAAGTCCCGAGAGAAGAGGAAGTGTAAATTCCGTGGCAAAGTGGGGCACTTAGTGAAAGATTGCCGGAAAAAGAAGGCCAAGATGAATGGTGGGTGCTTTTCTTGCGGTGAGACAGGCCACATGGCTAAGGACTGCCCAAAGAAACGAGGTATAAATACTTCTGTAGGAAGTGTAGTTTATCTTTATGATCACCCCGTTCGCACTTTATTTGATTCCGGCGCGTCACACTCCTCTATCTCGTCTGCTTTAGTTAGAATCTCTGCACCTAAAAACTAGTATGGTAGAGGACCCCTTAATTGTTTCAAACCCAATTGGGGGCCCAGCTCATTTGTCTATGATCTGTTTGGGATTGAAAATTTCTATTCTAAGCGTAGAATTTCAATGTAGTGCCTTTGTTTTGGGCTTTTCGGGATATGGTTTGATTTTGGGCATGGATTGGCTATCCAGTAATGGGGCCATCCTTGATTGTGAGAAAAGGGTAGTCAGGCTCCTAACCCAGCTCGGTAACACTTTGGAAATTTCTTGTAATCCCTCGTATGCGGTTATGCTTAGTTATCTTGAATCGCTAGATGCCTCCGTTGAAAATTTGCAATCGATTAGAGTGGTCCGGGAAATCTGGATGTCTTCGAAGAGGTGAAGGGCTTGCCTCCGAAGCGGGAGATAGACTTCCGTATACATCTTGTAGATAATGCAAAGCCCGTTGTTTCGCCCGTTAGACACATGGCTCCACGGGAAAGGAAAGAGCTCAGTAAACAGATTAAAGAGCTTCTAGAGAAGGGTTTCATTAGAAGGAGCATTTCGGAATGGGGCGCTCCAGTAGTGTTCGCCACTAAGGCAGAAGGTTCATTTCGCTTATGCATGAGTTGTAAAGAATCACCTTAGTAAGTACATTTGGCAACATAGTTGACATTTGTTTATTCTCAAGAGATAATTCATCTATGTGGAATACCTTCTAGTAAGTGAACAAGAACCAAGATTCACTAGTGAATTTTGGAGAGCTTGCATGGAACCATGAGTACGCAGTTAGGCTTGAGCCAAGTATACTAGAAGGAGAATAAGTGAAAGTGGAACGAGAGGCAGCAGTGAAATAGGTTCCAACTCATATTTTGGAAACAAGAATTAAGAAGCTACGAAATTGTGAAGTTAAAGACGGACAAAGCATAATGGAGTTAAGCTCAAGGAAATGCGACTTAGAAGATTGAAGACTAGATTCGTGCATCATATCTCTTCTTAAGAGTATATCCTTTATCCCTCTCTTCCTGTAGAGCTTACTTGCATGCTATCTTTTGTGTATATCCTCTCGGTCCCATTCTCAATCCAATTTCTGTTGCAAACCCCATAGGGAGTATGGCTCATCTCTTGGTAACACATGTTGGGGCTCGAGGGTGTTCGTTGGTTTGACTAAAGTTTTTGGGTTTTATAGGATACGGATTGGTCTTAGGAAGGGACTCCCTTGTGACCTAAAAGGAGTCCATCATGCTTAGTTTCCTAGAATCATATATGGTGGTTGGGTTGAGTAATTCTTTAGGTGTCAGTCTGATGTTGATTTCGGTCTTCGGGGCTGATGCTTAGAGAGTTCTCCTCCTAATCAATATATATGTGGCATAGATTCCCAGTTTTGACATTTGCCTAATGGGCACAAAGTTTTTACTTGCTTCTATCATTCGACTATACCTTTAGATAGGAACAATTGGGAAAATGGCCTATAGATTAGAGCTACCCGAAAAGCTGGCCGGAGTTCACAACGTTTTTCATGTTTCACATCTCCGAAAATGTCTACATGAGTCTGCTGAAGTGGTAGAGCCAAATATCCTAGAAGAAGCTGAAGTGGAACGCGAAGCAACCGTGAGGAAAGTTCCAACCCGCATATTAGGAACGGAAGTGAAGAAGCTACGCAACCGCGAAGTCAAGCTCGTCAAAGTTCAGTGGAGCGACGCCGAGGGAGGTGCAACTTGGGAAACTGAAGCTAGAATACGCGCTGCCTACCCTTTTCTTTTCGAGGGTACATCCTTGATCTTTCTTTTTTCCTTAAGTTGCGCTTTTATCTATCTTTTTAGGTATATCTCCTCGACCTTATCTTTTAGGTAGAAACCCTTTGGATGAAAACATGTAGTTGAAACATGTTATGGATGATGGTTGCAAGTGGTTGCAAGTGATTGCTAGTGGTTGCTCGTGGTTGCATATACACACACAATCTAGGCTTTAGATCGGCTCAGTCACTTCAATTTTGCATATGCATATATGTTTGCATTCGTATATGGTTGAACTTTAATGTGTTGTCATATGGATGTTGCATGTGTATGAATGATTGTGCACTCATGTAGAATCATGAATAGGGGGATTTGCATTCATTATGGATTCATAGCACTTACATAATTCGCATTAAGGAGGTCAACTGAATCAGTAGACCGCCTGATTTTGCATTAGATAAGTACATGTACACACACACTTCGCATATGATCATGAAGCATTAGAGGTCTTTTAAGGACAATGGATGCTCGTGTTTGATGGACGAATAGATGGATGTTTGGACGTTAGGATGTACATTCTTCCTGAACTTGAAGATTTCGGGGACGAAATCCTTTTAAGTGGGGGAGAGTGTAACACCCCGTGTATTATATAACTGTAAAATTCATAAATTAAACTATAAATAATTTTAAAACAAAGAATTAAGGGAAACGGGATACGCCATTGCGTTCGTCTCGGAATTCTGCTTGAGATAGAGTCTGAGTTTGCGTAAAACGGATATCGTATGAAGAAGATATGGACGAACGAAGTCGGGCGAAAAACCGGAAAACGAGTCAGAATGCACTGGCGCACTTGGGAAGTACGCCAGAACAAAAATGCACTGGCGCACTTGGGAAGTGCGCCAGTACATTTTTGACCTGGCGCACCTGCCAAGTGCGCCCAGGTCAAAAATGACCTGCTGGTCAGGTCTGGTCAAGTCCTGGCTGGCCAGGTCTGTGTTTGGTCGATTTTCTGAGCCTTGCCTTGTCACTAGGGCTAGGTGTCAGCTCCTGGTTGGTCTCTCCTTCAAACGAACGGCTATGATTGAACCAAGCTTCATCGACGGTCTAAATCAACTCACAAACTCTATAAAAAGGACCTAAGGCTAACCCTAATTCACACAAACTAAAATGGAGCTGAGACCGTCATGTTGCTGAGGAGAGACTAAAGATAGCCGTCGGAAATAGAGAGACAATTAGGAGAATAAATCAAAAGCTTAAAGCAACGTTAATCAAATCAAAGCAACGCCTACAACAAAGGATAGCATCTCCAAATTCAGAATTCAGATTTCTGAATTGAAAATTCGTCATACGCTGTAAGTAGAGTGCTATTCCGATATGAATTAAATAATTGTGTTGATTTGTGTAATGCAAGAAATGGAATTGTGGCGATAATAATCTATATTTGTATGTTGCTTTGATGCAGAATGATTTGGGAATATTATTGTATACAATTGGATAGTTGCAAGTACGCGATTTGCGTTGGAAACGAAATGGAATTGTGGCGATAATGACTTATATTTGTATGTTATTTTGATTCTAAACGATTTGGCAATGCTATGGTTTGATTCATACAAGTATGTGGCTTATGTTGACAACCACATGTTGTGGAATTTTTATTAGGACTCATGCAAGCATATGATTCATATTGAAAACTACATGTTTGAGGTAGTTATTTACAACACCCATTTGGTAAATGCAAGTATAAGATTCATGTTGAAACAACAACTATATGTTGTAATAGTTTATTTTGTAATTCATGCAAGTCTATGATATATTGTTATGACAACATGATGTAAAATTCTATGGTCATCCTTAGTGTAATTTGATTCACCTAAGTATTATGATTCATATGAAGGTTATGTTGAAATTGGCATCATAGTTCAAGTATAAAAATCATATTTTTGTGATAGTGACAAAAGCACGCATCTTTGTAAATTTGTATTAATTTTATGAACATGACTAAACTATGTTCTTGTAACAACCCGGAAAATCTGGGCCAGTTTGAAAATTTTATTTTGGCAATTTTAGCGAATTTTGATTATTTAAAATGAATTATTTTAAATAATATCGACAATAAATTTATTTTGAATATAATTCGAACGTATATATTATACGCGTCGTCGTTAGAATATAAATAATTATATATAATTATAAATAGAATTGAAAATGGCGCGGTAGTTCGATAATTCGATTTCAAACTTCAATTGAATGTACCGGGTGCAAAACAATCCGGATTTTAGTGAAACCAAAAATAATGGAATCTAATAGTGAATATCTTTCCAGCGAATCCGAAAAATCAAGATTTCATATCGGGAATCAAAAGATATGTCCAGTTGAAAATTCTGAATAGTCGCTATGGAATTCAGGCCCTTAAAAATGGACATTTTGCAAACGACCTCGGATTTCGACGAAACCAGTTTTGTTGGATCCGCAGTGCCAAGTTATTGCTAAATTCCAAATTTCATAATTTTTCGAATCAATATGTGAGCGTGGTAAAGGAAAACGCGTTTGACCTGTTTCAGTTGATTTTAATCGACTGGAAATTGGCCATTTTTCTAACGGTCTCAGAATTCGACGAAACTAGTTTTGTTAGGACCGTATCGTCAATACGAAGCTAGAAAATATTTTTCTGGAATTTTTAAAGTTCGTATGTGACCCCGGTAATTTGAAATGTACGTTTAAAATTCAATATAGTGATTTAAATGTTAATTCAACGGAAACTGATTGTAACAGCCGAATCAGCGTACGATACATATCCCATTGTGTTCGGAATGGGGGTAGAACGCTATGGACGACAGGCGGTGGGCCTCGTTTCGAGGTCGTATGTAAAAGTCAACATTTTGAAATTAAAATAATAATAATAAAAAAAAAAAAAAATAATAATAAGAAAATAAAATTTTCTCTTTCCTCCCTTAACTTCCCTCTGCCCCCCCCCCCGATCCATTTTGAATCAGAAGAAAAAGAAAAAAAAAGAAAAAAAAAAGAGACGGAGGCGCGCCCCACCGTCCAACCACCACCACCGCTGCTCGCCGCGACTCCCTCCTCAGCTTCCCCTTCCACCGCCGCTTCTCTCCTCCTCTCCACCTCGCCGCCCTCCCCTGCGGTCCCTTCTCTCTCCTCTTATATCCCAAATCGCCCAAAGACGCTGCCGCGCCCTAACCCCGTAGACCGCCACCAAATCGCCACCGCACTCCCCCCTGGCGCCGCCCAGACGCCCTTCCCCCTTCTCCGATTTCCCCCCCCTCCTCCAGCGAGGATCTCGACTCCCTTCCCCCCCTTTTTTTTTATCGAGCACTGTAAGTTTAGGTTTTTATTTTATTTTTATTTTAATTCGTTAAAACTAATTTCCAGTTTTTTTAAAGGTTTAAAACAGTTTTTTTTTTTAAAAAAAAAAAGATTTAAAACAGTTTTTTTAAAGGTTTAAAACAGTTTTTTTTTTGGTTTAAAACAGTTTTTTTAAAGGTTTAAAACAGTTTTTTTTAAAAAGGTTTAAAACAGTTTTTTTTAAAAAAAAAAGATATAAAACAGATTTTTAAAAGGTTTAAAAACTGATTTCTTTAGAAAGAAAAATCATATTTTTATGTATTGAAAGTCGAGATAAAAATCAGGTTTTTATATGTTGAAAGCAAAAGTAAAGATTCGATTTTTATATATGGAACTTTGAAGTAAAAATTCGATTTTTATATATGGAACTTTGAAATAAAAACTCGATTTTTATATATTGAACTTTGAAATAAAAACTCGATTTTTATATATTGAATAGCGAAATAAAAATTCGATTTTTATATATATAGTGGCTACGGGCGAAGGTGACAAGGAGGCGAGAACGACGAAGTTTCTGCAAATGAAGAGCCGTGGAGCTAGGATAGCTATATGTGAGAACTTCTCACCTTTCAATTTAATTTTTCTAGTTATATATATACTAGGATGCAGACGGTGTTTAGTAGCACCCGACACAATCGTCCACAGACCATGGACTTGTTTGTTTGACTGTTTGGTGATTGATTGCGATATTGGTTTGAATGTGGTTTGTGGTGTGAAAAATCGAATCGATAAATTGGTTAGGATTAGACGTGCGCCGTTATAAGGCGAAGGAGTAAGGCTAGGTTAGACCCTTACTCCAAATTTTGTGGTTTGCATAACGAAAGTGAATTTGATTGATATGTGAATGGCGTGGGCCTTCACTAGACCGGGGATTAGGCTAGGCCTTGTCCCGTTTCTAGTATCGTGCCGTTATGCTGCCGAAATTTTCTAAAATATGTTAGAAAATAAAAATATCATTTTATTGTGTAAATGAATAATAGAAATTCATATGATAGAATAAAATGTTTTATCGTTAAAAATATATTTTTTTACGTGAATATAAATATAGTGAAAGTGAATAAAATAAATATTCATTTACAAACCAGACGGTTTGTTTATGTACACCTATTTGAATGACGTTGATTGGGTCGATAAATTTTACACATCGCCTAACTGCACAAATAAAATATGTGTTTGATTGTTTGAAACCCCACACGGGTGTTAGGATGAAATTTGAAGTTCACTCATCCTGATTGATTAAATATGTCGATCGATTGATTGACAAGCTGTTATGAGCGTTGAATATCTATATTTGATGCTTATACAGTGTAGTGCACTTTGGTTGATGGTTGATTATTTTCAATGTTATTATATACATGTGTTGTATGAAAATCCATATAATTAATTTTATATGGTAATTGATTGGGCCTCATTCCAATCGTGAAAATAAAGAATATTTTGATAATAACAAATATTTTGACAATAGGAAATATTTGAAATAGAATATTTGAAAATATAAATTTATGAAGCCGTGTTGATTAGATTTACGTCATTTTGACGTAAACGATATTTATATCGATTTTATTCATTTTAAAATGAATATTGAAAAGTAATCTCGAAATCGAATATTTCGAAATGAATTGAATTGAAAACGATTTCGAAATGAATTGAATTGAAAACGAATTCAAATGGAATTGAAATGAATTCAAATTGAATTGAAATTCGAATTGAATAGAAATGTTTTTGAAACGAATTCAAAACTATTTATATAATTCGTTTTAAATAGAAATCGACGAAATATATATTATATATATTATATATATAATAAATGGCCTGAATAGAACGCGCCGCGCTGCGGCAGTTCGTGAATTTCGACCATTTATTTCAAACGGACATTGCGGGAGATCCGACCGTCGGATTCTCCTAAAACCGGAACCGTTGGGTTCGTATCGAAAAGAGCTTTCTAATGAATGTTAGAAATTTGAAATCTAACGGTTGGATTTGGAGATACGTCCAAATCAAATTCGAAAAAGGTCGCTGTAAGTGCAGTTCGATGGCCATTGATGGAAATCGACTGTACGGGCCTTGATAAAATTATTAAAAATAGTAATAATTTGTGTAAAATCATAAGAAATGATTTAGAAAGAATTGGGATGAAAAACTCCATATTTGAAAAGATAAAAATAGATTTTTATCGAAATGAACTAGTTTTGAACTAGAATTATAATTCTATTTATTTTTAAATAAATAAATTGAATTCGAAAAGGGTTTTAAAAATAACCAAAATTTCCAATGATTGCATTGGAGTGGATTTGAATCGAAATTGTCTTCGGAATATTTCGATGTTGGAATTCGTGATTATACAGGTGTTGTTATGGAAATTTGAAAGATATATATTGATATCGTTATTTCCAATACGACATTTGTTAGTCGTAGAATTCGATATTGAATATAAGCCGATATATTTTCTATTCAGAGCCTTGTATTGAATATCGAATGTGATTTGGGTTTGTCGTGAATGGTGTCTTCACTAACACTATTCTTGAACCCAGTTGAGAAAAGATTAAATCTTTTTATTTAGATTTAATGAAGTGTACCAATTAAATAATATTTAATTGGAATTGAATTGATATTGATTTTTGGGTTTATCGTGAACAGTGTTTTAAATAACACTTGTTCTTTAACCCGATAATTAATGAATGTGATTTGGGTTTGTCGTGAATGGTGTCTTCACTAACACTGCTCTTGAACCCAGTTGAGAAAAGATTAAATCTTTTTATTTAGATTTAATGAAGTGTACCAATTAAATAATATTTAATTGGAATCGAATGGATATTGATTTTTGGGTTTGTCGTGAACAGTGTTTTAAATAACACTTGTTCTTTAACCCGATAATTAATGGGATGTGACTTTGGGTTTATCGTGAACCGTGTTTTAAATGACACTGATTCTTTAACCCAGTCACAGATTAAAACTAAGTGGAGTTTTAATGAATCTTTAATTAGATTGAAAAGATCGAGAATGGAGTATCACCAGTTTTGCTCCAGGCGATAGTTAAATCTTTAATTAGATTTGAACGTGAAATTTAGAAACTAACTGTCGGTTAGCTAAGTAGAATGGTTTTCTGGATATTGATCTGATGTTGGTTTCGGCCTTCGGGGTTAATATTTGGGGAATTATTCTCTTGATTAATTTACGGTTAATGACTAATGAGTTGGAATGAGGCGTATGTTGTGTTTGTGTAACACTTTTATAATATATACGCGAGTTATTCGGAAAGACCGGGTTTATCCCATTCTGAATAACTGATACGACGATAAGTCGAAGATGAAGACGATGGTCGAAGACCGGAGGTCTTCACGTCGTTTGGGTGATAACTGATGATCTTGATTGGGCTGTACACCCAAGAAGATGGAAACAGTTGGTGATCGTCCAGACGTACTTGGAGATCGATGGAGATGCGGGGTACTAGGTGCCTCCGGTTTCGTTCAGACCCAGAACGGACTTGTAAATGGACTGTGTGTCTGACATTGGATTTTAGTTCGTGCGATTGATCTCTATTAAATATACATCTGTTTGGCGGCGGAGAATTTATTCTCTTGCTTAACGCCCTTCTCTGAGACGTACGAGCTCAGGGGTTATATATTGATGGATATCAATCGCATGGAGTGAATTGCCTGTGTGGCATGCCTAAGTGGCAAATGATCAAGGCTTCTGTTGAAAAGCAAAGTCTTGTGGTTGATGATCGAAGCACGGCCTTTGTGGCGTAGCTTTGTGTAACGTTGATTCGCGAGTATCACACCCGGTATGAATCAAAAACGGGAGACGGACCTCAGGGAGGGCCTACGTTTCCTCCTAGCTAAAAGTGGCGTCAGTGGTTTTACACGCCCTGACGAGTTTGACTTATGTGGTTGTTGCTGTTGCGAGGCGCCTCGGATTGATCGGTCGTTCTCGAACCGATGGAGTCATTTAGTTGGCTCGCTTACGCCCCAAAGGGCGGCGAAACGTAGTGCTCAGGTATAATAATCCACATCGGTGGACCGGCCCTGTCGCTCCAAGGCTTGCCTGCGCGCTTGCCTGAGACTCGGGCTAGGCAGTCTCGAATCATTGAGGATCTTGCCCCTAGCCTCGGTTCATACCATAAATGATAACCCAACTTCCAATACGACATTTGCGGTTTTGATTGTAAACCTATATATGGTGACATAGTGTTATGGGCCGTTCATGCCGCCTATGATTGATACTTATGATTTGAAGTGTTTTATACACTATGCACTTATAATAGTATCAAGTGATTTGTTTTAACCGTATCAAGCATTCTTTGGCTGTTATAAGGGAAAACCCTATCCCCCGGCTTGCGTTGCATTGTGTGATAGGACCTGGGTCTTATAACAGCTTCATTTTTCTTTATTTAGCATTGCGCTGTTTGTTTTATGCACTGGTATTCTTGGGAGAAAACCCGTTCCGTGTTATACGGCGTGGTCCCTTGATTTACCGAACTTTAAAATAAAGAATTATAACTGTTTTAGTTCTCACACCAGTCCCATGACTGACCTGGAGTTTATTGTTTTAACCTAAACTCTGGGTGCCCCTATTTTCCGCACGGGCAGCTAGTAGTTTTGGTTTTGCAGATTTATATTCACAGGATCCTGGTTTACAGCTGGAACGATATCCGGAAAGCTTTGTATCCGTATATCTCCTTCTAGTTGTGTATTGTATTATTTTCCGCTGCTATGTATTTAAATGTAATTTAAATCTCTGATATTTCTGTGTAATATTCATTTATACTCTGTATATTCTTGTAATCTGATGCATTGTTGTAATATACAATGAAACGTTCTTCTGTATGCGTTCTGCTGTGGTTTGTTCTCGAACTATCCGACGCTTTCCTTTACGGGGAGGTTGCGGGTCTTTACACGTGGTATCAGAGCTTTGGTTTACAAAGCTCAGAGAACAAGGCACATTAGAACCATACGAAAGAATTCATCAGATATTGGATTAGTAATATCCAATTAGAATGACTCGTTAGAGATGGGATCAGTAGTATCCTAGAACGAGTGTGAAGAGTATATTTTTTTCAAGTGAAAACAAATTTTGTTTTGAAAATTTAAATCAATCATTCGTATTTGATTTTCTATTTATATTGAGTTGGACAATCCAGTATATATAGATTTTGCGTATACGTCTGATCCGCGTGTATTCGAAGTTTTAATATATTGGATAGATATAGAATCACACTCTAGTCGCCCGGAGAAGGTACTGATGATAGCACGTGCATCATCGGTATTTATGTTCGTGTCTCGAAGGTGTGATTTTCTATATATTTCCATTAGGCTGGTGTGAGAACCCAAAACTTATATATAGCTAGAATACATTGTTGTGAATTGGCATCAAAAACATGATTTTTGTATATGTATCAAAATTATGAATTTGAAACTCTAATTCACTAATTGATTGATGTTTGTGTTGTTTGTTGAATTGTTTGATAATTTTTAACCAATTAGCCTGATTGAATCATATATTGACTTATATTGAAAATTGGTCGCATTTGCTTGCATACATGTATATCTTTTGGAACAGGTCATAGCAAGGAGGCTAGAGCCAGAGAATAAAATTTGTTTGCCCGACAAATAGGTACATGTTTACTACATAATTTCCTGTTTTGTTTGGGTGATGATGATTTTGTGAGCCTATTGGCTAGCCGCTTGGCTTTTTCTTTTTCTTTTTGAGATCTGAAGGACCGGGGAAGCTATTTGAAATTCCCCGATGCTCCCATTGCAGGGGAGGTTATGGCGAAATTTTTCGAAAATTTAGGGTGTTAGCCAAATTTTTGAAATTTTAGAAGTTCTCAGAAACTGAAAAGTTGGAGAATGGAAGCCAAATCGAACGTAGAGCTGAATAATCAAACCACTTTCGACTTTGTTCCTTTTCGAGGACGAAAAGTTTTAAGTGGGGGAGATTGTAACAACCCGGAAAATCTGGGCCAGTTTGAAAATTTTATTTTGGCAATTTTAGCGAATTTTGATTATTTAAAATGAATTATTTTAAATAATATCGACAATAAATTTATTTTGAATATAATTCGAACGTATATATTATACGCGTCGTCGTTAGAATATAAATAATTATATATAATTATAAATAGAATTGAAAATGGCGCGGTAGTTCGATAATTCGATTTCAAACTTCAATTGAATGTACCGGGTGCAAAACAATCCGGATTTTAGTGAAACCAAAAATAATGGAATCTAATAGTGAATATCTTTCCAGCGAATCCGAAAAATCAAGATTTCATATCGGGAATCAAAAGATATGTCCAGTTGAAAATTCTGAATAGTCGCTATGGAATTCAGGCCCTTAAAAATGGACATTTTGCAAACGACCTCGGATTTCGACGAAACCAGTTTTGTTGGATCCGCAGTGCCAAGTTATTGCTAAATTCCAAATTTCATAATTTTTCGAATCAATATGTGAGCGTGGCAAAGGAAAACGCGTTTGACCTGTTTCAGTTGATTTTAATCGACTGGAAATTGGCCATTTTTCTAACGGTCTCAGAATTCGACGAAACTAGTTTTGTTAGGACCGTATCGTCAATACGAAGCTAGAAAATATTTTTCTGGAATTTTTAAAGTTCGTATGTGACCCCGGTAATTTGAAATGTACGTTTAAAATTCAATATAGTGATTTAAATGTTAATTCAACGGAAACTGATTGTAACAGCCGAATCAGCGTACGATACATATCCCATTGTGTTCGGAATGGGGGTAGAACGCTATGGACGACAGGCGGTGGGCCTCGTTTCGAGGTCGTATGTAAAAGTCAACATTTTGAAATTAAAATAATAATAATAAAAAAAAAAAAAAATAATAATAAGAAAATAAAATTTTCTCTTTCCTCCCTTAACTTCCCTCTGCCCCCCCCCCCGATCCATTTTGAATCAGAAGAAAAAGAAAAAAAAAGAAAAAAAAAAGAGACGGAGGCGCGCCCCACCGTCCAACCACCACCACCGCTGCTCGCCGCGACTCCCTCCTCAGCTTCCCCTTCCACCGCCGCTTCTCTCCTCCTCTCCACCTCGCCGCCCTCCCCTGCGGTCCCTTCTCTCTCCTCTTATATCCCAAATCGCCCAAAGACGCTGCCGCGCCCTAACCCCGTAGACCGCCACCAAATCGCCACCGCACTCCCCCCTGGCGCCGCCCAGACGCCCTTCCCCCTTCTCCGATTTCCCCCCCCTCCTCCAGCGAGGATCTCGACTCCCTTCCCCCCCTTTTTTTTTATCGAGCACTGTAAGTTTAGGTTTTTATTTTATTTTTATTTTAATTCGTTAAAACTAATTTCCAGTTTTTTTAAAGGTTTAAAACAGTTTTTTTTTTTAAAAAAAAAAAGATTTAAAACAGTTTTTTTAAAGGTTTAAAACAGTTTTTTTTTTGGTTTAAAACAGTTTTTTTAAAGGTTTAAAACAGTTTTTTTTAAAAAGGTTTAAAACAGTTTTTTTTAAAAAAAAAAGATATAAAACAGATTTTTAAAAGGTTTAAAAACTGATTTCTTTAGAAAGAAAAATCATATTTTTATGTATTGAAAGTCGAGATAAAAATCAGGTTTTTATATGTTGAAAGCAAAAGTAAAGATTCGATTTTTATATATGGAACTTTGAAGTAAAAATTCGATTTTTATATATGGAACTTTGAAATAAAAACTCGATTTTTATATATTGAACTTTGAAATAAAAACTCGATTTTTATATATTGAATAGCGAAATAAAAATTCGATTTTTATATATATAGTGGCTACGGGCGAAGGTGACAAGGAGGCGAGAACGACGAAGTTTCTGCAAATGAAGAGCCGTGGAGCTAGGATAGCTATATGTGAGAACTTCTCACCTTTCAATTTAATTTTTCTAGTTATATATATACTAGGATGCAGACGGTGTTTAGTAGCACCCGACACAATCGTCCACAGACCATGGACTTGTTTGTTTGACTGTTTGGTGATTGATTGCGATATTGGTTTGAATGTGGTTTGTGGTGTGAAAAATCGAATCGATAAATTGGTTAGGATTAGACGTGCGCCGTTATAAGGCGAAGGAGTAAGGCTAGGTTAGACCCTTACTCCAAATTTTGTGGTTTGCATAACGAAAGTGAATTTGATTGATATGTGAATGGCGTGGGCCTTCACTAGACCGGGGATTAGGCTAGGCCTTGTCCCGTTTCTAGTATCGTGCCGTTATGCTGCCGAAATTTTCTAAAATATGTTAGAAAATAAAAATATCATTTTATTGTGTAAATGAATAATAGAAATTCATATGATAGAATAAAATGTTTTATCGTTAAAAATATATTTTTTTACGTGAATATAAATATAGTGAAAGTGAATAAAATAAATATTCATTTACAAACCAGACGGTTTGTTTATGTACACCTATTTGAATGACGTTGATTGGGTCGATAAATTTTACACATCGCCTAACTGCACAAATAAAATATGTGTTTGATTGTTTGAAACCCCACACGGGTGTTAGGATGAAATTTGAAGTTCACTCATCCTGATTGATTAAATATGTCGATCGATTGATTGACAAGCTGTTATGAGCGTTGAATATCTATATTTGATGCTTATACAGTGTAGTGCACTTTGGTTGATGGTTGATTATTTTCAATGTTATTATATACATGTGTTGTATGAAAATCCATATAATTAATTTTATATGGTAATTGATTGGGCCTCATTCCAATCGTGAAAATAAAGAATATTTTGATAATAACAAATATTTTGACAATAGGAAATATTTGAAATAGAATATTTGAAAATATAAATTTATGAAGCCGTGTTGATTAGATTTACGTCATTTTGACGTAAACGATATTTATATCGATTTTATTCATTTTAAAATGAATATTGAAAAGTAATCTCGAAATCGAATATTTCGAAATGAATTGAATTGAAAACGATTTCGAAATGAATTGAATTGAAAACGAATTCAAATGGAATTGAAATGAATTCAAATTGAATTGAAATTCGAATTGAATAGAAATGTTTTTGAAACGAATTCAAAACTATTTATATAATTCGTTTTAAATAGAAATCGACGAAATATATATTATATATATTATATATATAATAAATGGCCTGAATAGAACGCGCCGCGCTGCGGCAGTTCGTGAATTTCGACCATTTATTTCAAACGGACATTGCGGGAGATCCGACCGTCGGATTCTCCTAAAACCGGAACCGTTGGGTTCGTATCGAAAAGAGCTTTCTAATGAATGTTAGAAATTTGAAATCTAACGGTTGGATTTGGAGATACGTCCAAATCAAATTCGAAAAAGGTCGCTGTAAGTGCAGTTCGATGGCCATTGATGGAAATCGACTGTACGGGCCTTGATAAAATTATTAAAAATAGTAATAATTTGTGTAAAATCATAAGAAATGATTTAGAAAGAATTGGGATGAAAAACTCCATATTTGAAAAGATAAAAATAGATTTTTATCGAAATGAACTAGTTTTGAACTAGAATTATAATTCTATTTATTTTTAAATAAATAAATTGAATTCGAAAAGGGTTTTAAAAATAACCAAAATTTCCAATGATTGCATTGGAGTGGATTTGAATCGAAATTGTCTTCGGAATATTTCGATGTTGGAATTCGTGATTATACAGGTGTTGTTATGGAAATTTGAAAGATATATATTGATATCGTTATTTCCAATACGACATTTGTTAGTCGTAGAATTCGATATTGAATATAAGCCGATATATTTTCTATTCAGAGCCTTGTATTGAATATCGAATGTGATTTGGGTTTGTCGTGAATGGTGTCTTCACTAACACTATTCTTGAACCCAGTTGAGAAAAGATTAAATCTTTTTATTTAGATTTAATGAAGTGTACCAATTAAATAATATTTAATTGGAATTGAATTGATATTGATTTTTGGGTTTATCGTGAACAGTGTTTTAAATAACACTTGTTCTTTAACCCGATAATTAATGAATGTGATTTGGGTTTGTCGTGAATGGTGTCTTCACTAACACTGCTCTTGAACCCAGTTGAGAAAAGATTAAATCTTTTTATTTAGATTTAATGAAGTGTACCAATTAAATAATATTTAATTGGAATTGAATGGATATTGATTTTTGGGTTTGTCGTGAACAGTGTTTTAAATAACACTTGTTCTTTAACCCGATAATTAATGGGATGTGACTTTGGGTTTATCGTGAACCGTGTTTTAAATGACACTGATTCTTTAACCCAGTCACAGATTAAAACTAAGTGGAGTTTTAATGAATCTTTAATTAGATTGAAAAGATCGAGAATGGAGTATCACCAGTTTTGCTCCAGGCGATAGTTAAATCTTTAATTAGATTTGAACGTGAAATTTAGAAACTAACTGTCGGTTAGCTAAGTAGAATGGTTTTCTGGATATTGATCTGATGTTGGTTTCGGCCTTCGGGGTTAATATTTGGGGAATTATTCTCTTGATTAATTTACGGTTAATGACTAATGAGTTGGAATGAGGCGTATGTTGTGTTTGTGTAACACTTTTATAATATATACGCGAGTTATTCGGAAAGACCGGGTTTATCCCATTCTGAATAACTGATACGACGATAAGTCGAAGATGAAGACGATGGTCGAAGACCGGAGGTCTTCACGTCGTTTGGGTGATAACTGATGATCTTGATTGGGCTGTACACCCAAGAAGATGGAAACAGTTGGTGATCGTCCAGACGTACTTGGAGATCGATGGAGATGCGGGGTACTAGGTGCCTCCGGTTTCGTTCAGACCCAGAACGGACTTGTAAATGGACTGTGTGTCTGACATTGGATTTTAGTTCGTGCGATTGATCTCTATTAAATATACATCTGTTTGGCGGCGGAGAATTTATTCTCTTGCTTAACGCCCTTCTCTGAGACGTACGAGCTCAGGGGTTATATATTGATGGATATCAATCGCATGGAGTGAATTGCCTGTGTGGCATGCCTAAGTGGCAAATGATCAAGGCTTCTGTTGAAAAGCAAAGTCTTGTGGTTGATGATCGAAGCACGGCCTTTGTGGCGTAGCTTTGTGTAACGTTGATTCGCGAGTATCACACCCGGTATGAATCAAAAACGGGAGACGGACCTCAGGGAGGGCCTACGTTTCCTCCTAGCTAAAAGTGGCGTCAGTGGTTTTACACGCCCTGACGAGTTTGACTTATGTGGTTGTTGCTGTTGCGAGGCGCCTCGGATTGATCGGTCGTTCTCGAACCGATGGAGTCATTTAGTTGGCTCGCTTACGCCCCAAAGGGCGGCGAAACGTAGTGCTCAGGTATAATAATCCACATCGGTGGACCGGCCCTGTCGCTCCAAGGCTTGCCTGCGCGCTTGCCTGAGACTCGGGCTAGGCAGTCTCGAATCATTGAGGATCTTGCCCCTAGCCTCGGTTCATACCATAAATGATAACCCAACTTCCAATACGACATTTGCGGTTTTGATTGTAAACCTATATATGGTGACATAGTGTTATGGGCCGTTCATGCCGCCTATGATTGATACTTATGATTTGAAGTGTTTTATACACTATGCACTTATAATAGTATCAAGTGATTTGTTTTAACCGTATCAAGCATTCTTTGGCTGTTATAAGGGAAAACCCTATCCCCCGGCTTGCGTTGCATTGTGTGATAGGACCTGGGTCTTATAACAGCTTCATTTTTCTTTATTTAGCATTGCGCTGTTTGTTTTATGCACTGGTATTCTTGGGAGAAAACCCGTTCCGTGTTATACGGCGTGGTCCCTTGATTTACCGAACTTTAAAATAAAGAATTATAACTGTTTTAGTTCTCACACCAGTCCCATGACTGACCTGGAGTTTATTGTTTTAACCTAAACTCTGGGTGCCCCTATTTTCCGCACGGGCAGCTAGTAGTTTTGGTTTTGCAGATTTATATTCACAGGATCCTGGTTTACAGCTGGAACGATATCCGGAAAGCTTTGTATCCGTATATCTCCTTCTAGTTGTGTATTGTATTATTTTCCGCTGCTATGTATTTAAATGTAATTTAAATCTCTGATATTTCTGTGTAATATTCATTTATACTCTGTATATTCTTGTAATCTGATGCATTGTTGTAATATACAATGAAACGTTCTTCTGTATGCGTTCTGCTGTGGTTTGTTCTCGAACTATCCGACGCTTTCCTTTACGGGGAGGTTGCGGGTCTTTACAGTTCGTTATTATGCCCAATTGAAAAACATGTTTTTAGGCTCATGTTGTTATCATAAGTTACATTAGAATTACATTCCTCTTGCAAGTTTACATAGATAAAATAAAAACCATGATGTAAGTTTAGATATGTTTATGTTATAATTCTATGAATAGAATGAAAACCATGATTCATATAAGAATAGGGTTGGGATAATTCTAGTTGAACCATACTTTTGTATTAGTGACAAAAGTAAGTACCCTTTTGTTAACATGTAGTGATTTTATGAACACGATTAGTTTATGCCTAAATAAAAATATAGGCTTATATTTCTAGTCAAGACCCTGTGCCAATAATAATGATATCTAATTTAGTTAGATTCTTAATTTCAAGTTTACATGGTTAGTTGAACCTATGATTCATGTTTAAGTTTATGCCATTATCATATGACTAGAATGATTCATGTACTGCTTATGCCATAATCATATGAATAAAATAATTCATGTTTAAGTATTGTCTATGCATTAACCATATGAATAGAATGATTTATGTTTAAGTATTATTTATGCTATGATTATGTGGATAAAATGATTCATGTTATGCCATGATTATATGATGTTACAATTGCAAGTTCACGTGTGCCTATTTTATGTTAATTGAATCGTTCGTTGCAAGTTCATGCGTTCACACTCCCCTTTTTCATGTTACCTTATAAACACCATGTTATAGCCTCCCCTTTTCATTTGGCTAAATTGGGTTTAAGTATTAAACCCAACACACCTTACGTTGGAGCGAACGTATAATACGGGGGTAATGACGTTTGGGCTAAAATATAGAACATATGTGTTGGCATGTTTAACGCATGCCAACAACCTTGAAAGAACAATTAAGTGGCATAAATAAATCTTAACCAATAAAGATGAATTTGAATAATGGGCTGCAAATATTTACATATAAAAAGAAAAGAGACAAAATATGTAAATGTAGAAAAATACGATGTGTTTAACCCGAGGTTGGATTGAGTTGTGATGTAAACCTGCCCGGAACCGCCCGGCTGTCCAGTAGTCACAACAATACCTATCCAATGTGGGTGGTTAAACACGGAGCCCAATAAGGACCCGAGGTTAGACTGAGTTGTGGCGTAAGACTGCCCGGACCCAACCGACAACAGGCAGCCACAACAATACTTGTCTAATGTGAGAGGTCAAGGCTTTAATAAGACAATTAAGGCTGAGTCAGGATTGATAGGATTAAGTAAATTATATTAATACTTAATCAAAATGGAACATGCTAAACTAAACAGACTGATTGGGGGTTAGGTTTATAAAACACTTAACCAACTTAGCATGTTGGCTAGAAATAGAAAACCTAGTAGCGGGGGACCCTTTTCGCAGTAACCCTACAAGGTATCATAATACCTTGAAACTAGGCAGGGTGGGACACGATTACTGGGCTGGTTGTAAGAGGTCAAATCGATGGCGGTGGTGCAGCAGCGTAGGTTCTAACGGGGTGCGGGCGTGCACACACTCCGGCGCAGAAAAATAAGGCACTGGGCACCAGTAGCATACATGTGCATTCTAGGATTGTGTCGGGCCGCCACCATGGGACTTGATACACCCCATGATGGGACCAGCATAGGTAACTACAACATCGGGGGCCGTAAGACACATGTAACTATGCGAGTAGGAGCCGATCATCATAAAATAGATCACTTCACCCTGATTATGGGGTGCCTGTTGGGAACTAGTTTATATGGGTACAGAGATTAATATGGGGTACGATAGTATATTCGACCCTAGACAACTTAACTAAGTTTATGGTGCTTTCCCATTTCTAGTTTATACTTATCATACCCAGTTCTTTATTCATAGACTGAATAGTCCTAGACTTACTCAGGCTTTATGTCTGACTCTACTTTTCTTTCGTCTTCTTTTCTTCCGTTCCCCCCCCCCCCCAGGTCCACAGGGAGGGAATACCGCAGCTTGACCAGCCTTCATATCTAGCTTGAAGAGAAAGAATGTATTGCTTGGATCTTTTCGTTTTGGACTATGGCTTTGGACAGCAACTATGGGACTTTTGCAGTTTATTTATGTTTTCTTTATGCTTCTTTAAATAATGTAATCAAGACAGTTATGAAGATGTTATGTTTTTGGAAGTATTGAAGAACAAATTATGGCATGGATTGTGTAACACATATTTTAATGAAATAAAAGTTGTTGTTTTCCGCTGTTCAAAAATATGTGTTCTTATATCTGTCTTGTATATCTGTGACTTATACTTATAAACCTCCACCAAAATTAGGGCATTCCCTTTGAGAGTGACCCTAACGGAGGTGGGGTGTTTCAATATCGTTCCAGCTGTAAACCCGGATCCTGTGAATATAAATCTGCAAAACCAAAACTACTAGCTGCCCATGTCAAAATAAGGGCACCCAGAGTTTAGGTTAAAACAATAAACTCCAGGTCAGTCATGGGACTGGTGTGAGAACTAAAACAGTTATTAATCTTTATTTTTAAAGTTAGGTAAATCAAGGGACCACGCCGTATAACACTGAACGGGTTTCCTCCCAAGAATACCAGTGCATAAAACAAACAGCGCAATGCTAAATAAAGAAAAATGAAGCTGTTATAAGACCCAGGTCCTATCACACAATGCAACGAAGCCGGGGGATAGGGTTTTTACCTTATAATAGCCAAGAATGCTTGATACGTTTAAAACAAATCATTTGATACTATTATAAGTGCATAGTGTATAAAACAATTTCAAATCATAAGTATCAATCATAGGCGGCGTAAATGCCCCATACCACTATGTCGCCATATATAGGTTATACAATCAAAATTGCAAAGTCACGTATTTGGAAATTGGGTTTCCATCTATGAACCGAGGCAAAAGATAGTCCTCAACCGATTCGAGACGCTCTAGCCCGCCCCTCAGGCAAGTACTCAGTCAAGCCTTTGGATCGTCAGGGCCGGTCCACCGATGTGGATTAAAATGCCTGAACATGCGTTTCTCCGCCCTTTGGGGCGTAAAGGAGCCAACGAATGACTCCATCGGACCCGGATCGTCCGATCAAACCGAGGCGCCTCGCAACAGCAACAACCACACAGGTGAAAAGTATATAAATGTCAGGGCTGGTAGGTCACTGACACCACCCTAGCTAGAAAGAAACGCATGCCCTCCCTGATGTCCTCTCCCGTTTTTGGTTCACAACCGGGGTGTGAGGCTCGCGAATTCACGTTATACAAAGTTGTGCCACACAGGCGGTGCTTTGATCATCAACCACAAGACTTTGCTTTTCAACAGAATCCTTGATCATTTTCATCTTAGCATGCCACACAGGTAAACCACTCTATGCAACCGATATCAGTCACACAGAATGAAATCCAATGTCAGACACACAGTCCATTTAAAAGTCCGTTCTGGGTCTGAACGAAACCGGAGGCACTTTCCTCGCATATCCATCGATCTCCAAGCACATCTGGATGACCACCGATTGATTCCCTCATCTTGGGTGTACAGCCCAATCAAGATCATCAGTAATCACCCAAACGATGTGAAGTCTTCCGGTCTTCAACCACTGTCTTCATCTTCGACTTATCGTCGTATCAGTTATTCAGAATGGGATAAACCCGGTCTTTCCGAATAACTCGCGTATATTTTAAATAAGTGTTACACAAACACAACATACGCCTCATTCCAATTCATCAGTCACTAACCGTAAATTAATCAAGAGAATAATTTCCCAAATATTAACCCCGAAGGCCGTCAATATCCAGAAAACCATTCTGCTTGGCTAACCGACAGTTAGTTTCTAAATTTCACATTCATAGGGAAAGGTTCCCATTAATTTTATCCAAGATAAATTCCTTGAATTTATTCTCTAATCTTCTTTTGAATTTCGATTCAACTAGTCTGGATTAACGAACCTTACCGAAGTAATCATTTGTTTTAATTTCCCAATCCCAACCTATTCATCCCATGAAGTAAAACTGGTTATACTTCATATCTAACACCATGGTGTTATCAGTAAATTCAATTACCATTTCACGTTCAAATCTAATTAAAGAATTAACTAACGCCTGGAGCAAAACTGGTGATACTCCATCCTCGATCATTTCAATCTAATTAAAGATTCATTAAAACTCCACTTAGTTTTAATCTTTAACGGGGTTAAAGAATCAGTGTCATTTAAAAACACTGTTCACGATAAACCCCAAGATCACATTCCATTAATTACTGGGTTAAAGAACAAGTGTTATTTAAAACACTGTTCACGATAAACCCAAAAATCAATGCCAGTTCAATTCCAATTAAATATCATTTAATTGCTACACTTCATTAAATCTAAATAAAAGATTTAATCTTTTCTCAACTGGGTTCAAGAACAGTGTTAGTCAAGGCACCATTCACGACAAACCCAAATCACATTTGATATTAAATACAAGGCTCTGAATAGAAAATATATCGGCTTATATTCAATATCAAATTCTACGACCAACAGATATTGTATTGGAAATAACGATATATATATCTATATCTTTCAAATTTCCATAACAACATCTGTATAATCACAAAATCCAACATCGAAATATTCCGAAGACAATTTCGATTCAAATCCATTCCAATGCAATCATTGGAAATTCTGGTCATTTTCAAAACCATTTCAAATTCAATTTATTTATTATAAAATAAATAGAATTATAATTCTAGTTCAAAACTAGTTCATTTCGATAAAAATCTATTTTTATCTTTTCAAATATGGAGTTTTTCATCCCAATTCTTTCTAAATCATTTCTTATGATTTTACACAAATTATTGATATTTTTAATAATTTTATCAAGGCACGTACAGTCGATTTCCATCAGCGGCCATCGAACTGCACTTACAGCGACCTTTTTCAAATTTGATTTGAACATAATTCCAAATCCAACCATTATATTTCTAATTTCTAATATTCGTTAGAAAGCTCTTTTTGATACGAACCCAACGGTTCCGGTTTTAGGAGAATCCGACGGTCGGATCTCCCGCAATAGCCATTCGAAGTCAATGGTCGAAATTCGCGAACTGCCGCGGCACGGCGCGTCCTATTCAGGCCATTATATTATATATATAATATACATAATATATACTTCGTCGATTTCAATTCAAAACGTGCTTTATAAATCGTTTTAAATTCATTTTCAAAACGGTTTCAACTTCATATTCAATTTCAAATCAAGATTGAATATTCCAATATAAATTCGTTTTAAATTCATTTCAAATTGATTCCAATTCAAATCGATTTTTAATTAAATTTCGATTCATTTTCAATTAAATTTCGATTCGTATTCAATTCTATTAAATTTCAATTCGAATTCATTTCTATTCAAATTCAATTCGAATTTCAATTCTTTTCAAAATATCAGATTTTGAAATCATTTTCGATATTCATTATAAAATGAATGAAATCGATATAAATATCGTTCACGTCAAAATGGCGTCAATCTAATCAACACGGCTTCATATATTTCTATTTTCAAATATTCTATTTCAAATATTTCTTTTTCAAATATTTCTTTTTCAAATATTTCTTTTTCAAATATTTCTATTCAAATATTTCTTTTTCAAATATTTCTATTCAAAACTGGAATGAAGCCCAATCAATTACCATATAATGTTAATTATATGGGTTTTCTGCAACACATGTATACTATAACAACGATGAATAATCAACCATCATCCAAAGTGCATTCTACACTGTATAAGCATCAAATATAAATATTTGACGCTCATAACAGTCTGTCAATCAATCGATCGACATATAACTAAACAATCGGGATTAGTGTACGTCAAATATCATCCCAATACCCGTGTGGGGTTTCAGACAATCAAACACAGATTTTATTTGTGCAGTTGGGCGATGTGTAAAATTTATCGTTCCAATCAGTATCAGTCAAATGTGTGTATATAAACAAATCGTCCGATTTTTTTATTTTTATTTCCTTTCATATACACATCAAAAATTCTATTTTTAACTATAAAATATTTTTAACTGTATAAATATTTTATTTCGTTTTACATCACATCACACAATCAACTACACATCAAAATCAAACAAACAAGCATACAAGCCGTCCATGGTCTGTGGACGACGGGTGTCGGGTGCTACTAAACACCGTCTGCATCCTAGTATATATATATAACTAGAAAATTAAATTAAAGAGTGAGAAATTCTCACAGAATTGCAAATCCAACGCCTCGACTCTTCTTATGTAGAAATCTTCGTCATTCTTGCCTTTTGTCACTTTTTTTGCCCGTATTCTCTTTACATATGTAAAAATCACATTTTTACTTCGCTATTCAATGTATAAAAATCAAATTTTTTACTTCGCTATTCAATATATAAAAATCGAATTTTTACTTCGCTATTCAATGTATAAAAATCGAATTTTTACTTCGCTATTCAATATATAAAAATCGAATTTTTACTTCGCTATTCAATATATAAAAATTGAATTTTTACTTCGCTATTCAATATATAAAAATCATATTTTTACGTCTTCCTTTAATGTAAAAATCATATTTTTATACTAATATCGTTCATATGAAAAACACTTCTTTCATGTTTTAAAATTTCCTCCTTTATAGAACTAAAAATTATTTCTTAATGTCATGAAAGGTCATAACTGTATATGAATAAAAACCATAATTTTAAACAAATAAAAATCAGATTTTTAATCACTATCCTACGTTAAAACTGAAAATTATATTTTTCTATAACCAAATATTATATTTTTATAAACCTAAATAACTCACTTACATTAAAATCAAAGCTAAAAATAAATGTAGATTAAAATAAAACAAACTCACTGTTTTACAGTCGTAGAAGGGTGGAGGATCGTTGGAGGAGCGGCGCGAGGCTACTGGTGGTCGGAGGCGAGGCACCTGACTGGCGGTGGGCCAATGTGGGTGGCGGTAAGCGGGTTTAGGGTTGGGAGGTTTCTAGGGTTCGGATTTAATTAGAGGAAGAGGAGAGAAGCGCGCGGGAGAGGAGGGGAGGGGTTCGATCGGAGGGGCTCGCCTGAGCTCCAGTGGCGCGGGCGGCGCCGCCAAGGGCGGTGGTGGAGAGCGCCAGTCGCGCTAAGGCGCGACTCTTTTTTTTTCTTTCTGTTTCGATTTCGACGGGGAGGGCAAATGAAAGAGGGAGGGGGTTTTCAGAAAATATATATATTTAATTCATTTTATTTTTCAAAAAGCAACTTTTTATTTCGAACACGAAACGAGACCCACCGCCTGTCGTCCATAGCTAATTACCCCCATTCCGAACACAATGGGGTATGTATCGTAAGCTGATTCGATCGTTTCGATCAGTTTTCGTCAAAATCAACATATAACTCTATATATTGAATTTGAACGCACATTTCAATTTACCGTGGTCACATACGAACTCTAAAAATTCCCGAAAAATATTTTCTAGCTTCGTATTGACGATGCAGTCCTAACAAAGCTAGTTTCGTCAAATTCTGAGACCATTGGAAAAATGGCCATTTTCCAGTCGATTAAAATCAACTGAAACTGGTCAAACGCGTTTTCTTTTGCCATGCTCACATATTGATTCGAAAAATTATGAAATTTGGAATCTAGCAATAATTTGACACTGCGGATCCAACAAAAGTGGTTTCGTCGAAATCTGAGGTCGTTTGCAAAATTCCCATTTTTAAGGGCCTGAATTCCATAGAGACTATTCAGAATTTTCAACTGGACATATCTTTTGATTCCCGCTATGAAATTTCGATTATTCAGATTCGTTGGGAAGATATTCTCAAATAGATCCTATTATTTTTGGTTTCACTAAAATCCGGTTTGTTTTGCACCCGGTACATTCAATTGAAGTTTGAAATCGAATTATCGAACTACCGCGCCATTCTCAATTCCTTTTATAAATATAAATAATTATTTATATTCTTACGACGAACTATATATATATATATATATATATACACGTTCGAATTATATTCAAAATAAATTTCTCGTCGATATTATTTAAAATATTCTATTTTAAATGTTCAAAATTCATTAAAATTGCCAAAATAAAAAATTTAAACTGGCCCAGATTTTCGGGTTGTTACAAAATATGACCGTTGTTTGTGCACATGTTTTCCTTTGATAGTTAAATAACCGACTATCAAAGTTTTAACCATTTCCGTCGTCAATACGGAGAGACCGGGATCAGATTTATTATCTGAAAATCACTCCGTACGGGCATCGTCGTTTCGAATCAAATATATCGAAGACAATTGAAGACGGAGTTTATGCAAGGTTTATTCTGGCAATCCTAGGTAGAAATTGCCTAAGATGGATTTACAGAATAATTCCTTTGGATTTTCCAGTCCCAGGACAACTTGAGTGGACGAGTGTCTGACAGAGTATATCTGGTGGATCGCTTAAGTTGATCGTTTCAAATGTATTTACGTTGGTGGCGGAGGAATTCGTTTCTCTTAGCTTATACCCGCGGTATTTTTGGGAAAATCAATTTGTGATTTGATGGGTATGACGATGTGGCATTCAAAGTAAATAAATGGGTGATATGTTAAAAGATACGTTATGACCCCAAGCCTCATCAACTAGGAAATGACAAAAATCGGGCAGGCATCATGACTAAGTGGATCGCACCCAATTAGCGTATATTGTCACCGTCTAGAGAATATTCATATTTGTTACTTCTTTCAATTATGTATCTCCCGGGAATGGTTATGTTGGTATACCAATCGTGAGGTGACAATATATTTGGAACATTCAAGCGAAATGAATGGCAGGTTATGCGTGGCAAAGTTACAAGATGTTCTTATTAAACTCCAGTGTATCGCTTCTATAGTACACTGATCGGAAGGTGGTTCCATACCTTGTCATAGTTGGAAATCCATTACCTAATAAGATTCCATGGTTTTGGATTGTATATTATATATGTGGAGCATGAAATGAAAGCATTCTGCTAGATTGACATTTACTTGTATTAGACATTATTATAATATCAGAAGACTATTGATTTTAAAAGAATGTTTTGGATTATCGTAAGGTAAAAACCATCCGTGTTTATGTGTGGATAGGTCTTACGATTATTCTTTCCTTTAAAAGGATTTTAAATTTTAAACAAATGGTTGGAGTTTACTCACACCAGTCACATGACTGACCCAGAGTTTATTTGTTTTGTTTTCCCTAAACTCTTGGGTGCCCAATTTTGTACAGGCGGTCAAGTAGTCGGGATTTTACAGATACTTGAAGATCTAGAGTAGGAGGCTTCAGGATTAAATAGCCATTGTTTATTTCCGCTGTGTTGTAAGTGTTGTACTTCGGTAATGGTATTATATACATATATTGATCTTATTTCAAAGTTATATTATATAATATATTTTATTCGTTCCGCTATGAGATTCGTGTTACTCTGATTCTGTTGTTGTGATCTTCTTCTTCTTCTATTATAATTTTCTATCTTATCTATTCTCACCCTCTAACTTCTTTCTATTAACTATCCGGTATTTTCGATACTTGGACAGTCGACATTGAGTTTATGTCGATTACCAAGGTCGCAAATTCCCCGATCGTTACAGATTTCATACTTCCAAGTTTACAAATTACTTAATTTATAATTAAGTACAACTCCTTACATTTCATAAACTTCCCCCTTTTCTCTGCTTATTACAAACAACTAGTTTCAGTTTCCCCCATTTACTGATTACCTGATTTATAATTAAATGTCACTTATCTCATTTCACCAGTTATCTCATGTCCTTACTAGTTTATTATAACTTAAGTTATAATCTTCACTTGTCCCTAGGACAAACTTACCTATTATACAACATTCTCATTAATGTAATTTATTTATAATAGGTTACTAACATTCCTCATTCATTCCATTACTTTATACTGTTGTAACTTTCTTTCTGTAACGGCCCGAATTTCTGTACCCTTTTAGTTGACTAATAACACCACACGTCCAACCCAAATGACACAGAAATACGAATCATTAGTAGAAAGAAGTTAGAGGATGAGGAATAGAAATAAAAGTTTGAATAGAAGAAAAACAAAGAACACAAATCTCACAGAGGAACGAATAAAATATATTAAATAACATAACTTCTGAAATACAAATCAGTAGCTGTATATACATACCATTATCAGAGCACAACGGTTATTCCTGGAACAGTTATAAACACCTATTTCTAGATACAAACATGGTACATAGCGGAATATATGATAGTCTAATGCTAACTGGTGAAGCCTCCTGCTTCCAGCTCTTCCAAGTGAATCTGAAAAATCTCGACTACTTGACTGCCCATACAGATTTAGGTACCCAAGAGTTTAGGGAAAACAAAAACAAAATAAACTCTGGGTCAGTCATAGGACTGGTGTGAGTAAACTCCAATCATTTGTTTAACTTAGAAAATTCTTTCGAAAGAAATGATAATCGTAAGACCGATCCACACATAAACACGGATGGTTTTTACCTTACGATAACCCAAAATATTTTTGATATCAAATCCAGTGATATTATAATAATGTCTACATCAAATAAATAGAATCTAGCAGAACGCTTACATTTCACGCTCCATATATAATATAAAACCAAAAACCGCAGGGCGCTTATTGGAGATTGGATTTCCGACATGACAATGTATGGAACCACCTTCCGATAGTGTATCTCTAGAGGGTAATACACTGGGTTCAACAAGAACATCTTGCAACGCGGCCCACACATGACCGACTACTCACTTTGCTTGAGTGTATCGAATATATATCACCAACGGTTAGGATCAGCAACCGTTTCCCGAATGGGACAACATCGAATAGAATAAGGAATTAAATGAATTTCTCTAGATAGGTGATAATACACCTTAGTGGGAGCGACCCATTTAGCCATGCTGCCTGCCCGATTTTTGTCATTTCCCAGTTGTTGAGGCCTGAGGCTACCATTACTTTCCATTCATTGATAGCACAATCACTTTGAATGCCACATTGTTAGATCCGTAAATCATAAATTGATTTGCACAAATATATTCTGGATATTATGCTAAGAGAATAAATTCTCCGCCACCATATATATCTATACAGACCAACATATGCGATCATTGGAAATACTCTGTCAGACACTCGTCCAAACACTTTGTTCTAGGATTGAACGAAACCGTAGGCACAATTTATATTAATAGAAAAGGTCCTTGCACTTTGCTCTGTCTTTGATTATCTTCAAATAATCTGATTCGCAACGCTACTGCCAATACAGAGTGGTTCACGGATGATAATCCAACCGGTCTCTCCATATTGATAACGATATTGGCAAACACTTCGATAGTCGGTTATTTAACTACCAAAGAAAAACAAACATCCATTCAAAGCATCAAACAATCACTGGGCCCTTAATTAATATTTCATTCATTAATTAAATCACTACTCCATTTCCTTATCAATATTTGTTAGCCAAATATTTTCAGCAATCATCTTGGCCCTTTTCGCTATTTGGAAAACATTTCCATATATCGCCTCCTTTTATTTTCTATACGTAGAAAATATCTTCTATTTATAATTGGAAAACATTCCAATTACTTATCCCTTTCACGCTCTTCATTTCTACACTCAGGAAATATTTATTTATTATATTTCCACAATTCCACTTCCTGGGTTAAAACGAATGTTGTATAAAACATCGTTACAACAACCCAAAACACTGTATTCAACTAACTCTTATTCAAACATTTCTCTTCGAGACTGGATCTTGTTGTTTGTCAGTTAGTAATGAAATCAATCAAGTTGGGGTATTATTACCTCTCAGACCTGGACTAAATAACATCTTTAACTTCAAAACAGACAAGACCACTAACCTCGAATAATCAACATCATAAAAACTATTATTCATTTTTAAAACGTATATATACATACTTCTCTTTCTATTAGCAGATTTTTGATTTCCTTTTTGTTTATAATATTCTATTTTTAAGTTCGTTTCCTTATCGAATTCTATATATATCGATATATCGATTCATAATTATAAGATCTTCTTAAAATATTCTAACTCCTTAAATTTCCGAAAAATTTCACCATAGCCTCCTTTATACCGGTCGATAGTTCAAACCTCAACTCGCCTCTCTAGGCCCTTTCCATTCAAAAAGAAAATCAAAAAGCCAAGTGGCTTGCCGATTCAGCGCATAAAACCTCATATGGAATTTAAACGTGTAACTTTTTGTTGGGCACACGAATTATAATCTTCAAACACTTCACTCCAAACCTGTCTAATCTATGTTCACCTGTTTTCCGAATTATCCCAACTCAATCCGGTCATTCCTAACTCAGTGTGCTAATTTATTCTTTAATTAGGTATTTTGCCAAATCCCTTTATTTTGAACATATCATGTTCAAATATATTTTAGTTCGCTTATAAAAAAGTAGAAATTCATTTCCAACTTGAGTTTCATATTCGATTTCAAATATGAATTCATAAAACCAATTTACTTATCCAATGCGATTTTCCATTCAAAACTCGATTAACAAATTATTATTCAAATTAGTTAATCCTATTCAATATTCAAATATATGATTTTTGTTTCGAAAATCATTTCATTTACTTGTCTTGAGTTCATATTTATTTTACGACTCGATTCTGGATTTCTATAATGAAGATCTTAGTCTTATTTACTAAAAATCCTTTTTATTTAGTTAAATAAACTGTTATGGTTTAATAATGATTATGGCGCTGTTTTTCTGAAAATTTGATTTTGGCATAACTAAAAGTCTATAAGGCGAAATCTAGATGTTTCTCTTCCATTAGAAAACTATTATCAAATCAGTCCTGACGTTTCTTGTTTCAAAGAATTCCGACATAAATTGAGTTCTATATACTCAATTGAAGTTCGAAACGCCAATTTATGAACTACCGCGCTGCGACAAGTTCGTTTTAATTATATTTAAATATAAACGTTTAAACTTCGTTTATAATAAATTTCAACTCTATTCTAGTACATTTTTTAATATATATTAAATCCATTTTTCAAATCCAACTTAATATTTCCGATTATCTCAAATCGTCGATTATTCATTACTTGGTTATATATTTGTTTATAACTCAATTTGCTATATTAAATTCCAATTCCTTTTATAAATAAATTATTAATAAAATTCGATATAATCGAATTCCAATTCAAATCCCTTGGATTTGACTTAATTCAGTTTATATTCCGAATATCGAAATAAAATCCGTCGTTCCCTTTCTGAAACTATTTCCAATTCATGGTTAAATTCATATTTTGAATTTAAATTTCTAAGTTATCAAATTAAAACTTATTTTCCTTAATTTATAAACGTTGTTTATAAATTTAACTTTTTTGGTTTATAAAAACAAGTTTCCATTTCAATTCCATTTAAAATTCTACTTTTCACATTCATACTTGAATTTAAACCTCTAAATTATCTAAAGATAATTTATTTCACTAGATTTATAAATATCGTTTATAAATCCAACTTCCTTGTTTTATAAAATAAAACAAGTTTCATTTCGGAATCTGTTTGAAAACCAAACCTTAATTTGTAATATTTTATTTATTATAACTTATCTATATAAATATAGAATCTATTTTCATATTTAACTTTAAACTTCTATTAAATAAAATCCTAATATTTTCTTCTGAAAATATTTTATTTAAATAAATTCGATCTAATCGAATTTAAATCATAAATTCATACGTATTTATTTTAATTCACTTTACATTCTAAATATCAGAATAGATTTATTGTTTCTTTTTTAAACAAATTTCAATTCCCTTCTTAAATTCACCTTTGAATTTATATTTTCCAAATTATCCAAATGATACTTCATTTATAAACATCGTTTATAAATTCACTTCAGTTTCCAGATTTTCCAATGAAGATCATTCCATTTTATTTATAAACACCCTTTATAAATTTACTTCAATTCCCTGATTTTTAATTTATAAACATCGTTTATAAATTTCAATACTTGTTTTATTTATTCCAAACAAGTTAATATTTTTAGTCCATTCGAATTTACAAATTCTATTTTTTGAAAAATAGAATTTTCCAATTAAATCTCAAATATCGTTTTCATGATATTTTTATATATCAACATCTTAGCCCAGTGATATTTAAATATCCAAAAACACTCAATTATCAAATCACGGGTTTTATAATACATCGTATATGATAATATATATGTGAAAACAAACAGTAATAAACTTTGAGGAATCCAGTTGGATTCCTCCAACCTGTTTTTCCTGCATCTACAGACGTTAGCCAACATAAATAATACCCATCCTGCTTCGAGGCAGGATATCGCGGTATAGAAGGTCATCCACTATCATAGCGTAGGGAATATAGGTTCATCCGCTAATGATACTGCGGGCATCCGCTAATGATACTGCGGGAATCCAACCACCAATATATATATATAATAACCACAACAATTAATCCTAAATAACTAATGTATATTTAATAGCCATACTGATAAACAATATATAAACGCATCAAAGCAGTCAACAAATTATTTTTAACGATAAAAATAAATTTAAATAAATCTTGAGTGAGAATTACTCACTGTGATTTCATTTAGACGGAATTTATCGAAGATGTTTGATTCATATTCCATTTGTCCCCGGAAAAATCCAAATCCATTCTAGTTTGTAAAATTTTGACAATATGATTCTGATGATGCTTGCATGTCACAATCGGGCCTTATACTAATGATATATAAATTATGTGAGTTTCGATTTAAAATAAAATAAATTTTAAACTAAATTTCTATCATTAAAATAGACAACTTTACTATTATTACTCACCTAAATTATTCTCTTCCTTTTTACGCCTATAGAAAAAATGATCCCTTTTCCCCTTCGCAAATTCACAATCCTACTTCCTTAACATCCAGTTGCTAAACCCAGACATCACAGCTCATCACCAGTAAATTGAACCACCTCCAATAGCCTGAAACATGACAGGCACATCTCGTGTTTCTACCACATTGGTTACCATACCTCTTATGCCTCTCTGCAGATTCGACGATAACAGCAGATTCAATTCGATCCATATCCACTTCTTAATTGCGAGCATCTCCGCTTGGATTCGAATTCCATGAGAACGTCGTGCTCTTCATTGCAACTTCATCACCTTACTCCAAACACGAACTAAAACCCCAACCTTAGTTCGCAACAGTGAAATTCGAGTGCCAAAAGTAAAGCATCACGCCCCCACTTGACTCGAGTTTCAGATCCTCGCACCATGCCAAACCCCCAAAAACAATACATCGAACTCTCCCATTACATCCAACGCAACCGAAATCCCATCATCGGACTACTACAGAGCCTCGACCACCCCACTCCAGTGGCTAAAAACTCCTCCAATCTTCCAATAACAACATCGCATGATGTTGTTCAATCTTAAAACCCAAACTTCACTCCAGTATTCAGATAGACGGCCAAAACTAATCGCGACTGTTGAAGCTCGAGACCCCCTCCTTTCGATCCAATATCAATTTCGCGTCTTCCTTTTTCATCGAATTGATTTCGATTCATGAAATGCTTAAAGCGCTCACGAGTATAACGACCCGAACTTCCCAGTGAAGGAAAGCCCAGATTGAGTTGAGGACAAGACGAATCGGAACGCAAACAAAAGAACATTTTATTGCTTTTTACAACAATTCCATCAGAATACAAGAATATACAGAGTATGAATAATTATAATACAACAAAAAAATATCATAGATTACAATAAATTAAATAGCAACGAAAAATAATACAAAACACAACTGAAAGGAATATGCAGATACAGAGGTTTCCAAATATCATTCCAGCTGTAAACCAGGATCCTGTGAATATAAATATACAAAACCAAAACTACTAGTTGCCCCTGTCGAATATAAGGGCACCCAGAGTTAAGGTTAAAACAATAAACTCCAGGTCAGTCATGTGACTGGTGTGAGAACTAAAACAGTTATTTAAAACTTTACTTTAAATCAGATACATCAAGGGACCACGCCGTGTAACACGGAACGGGTTTCCTCCCAGGAATACTAGTGCATATAACAAAACAACGCAATGCTTTTTGGAAAAATGAAGCTATTATAAGACCCAGGTCCCATCACACAATGCAACGCAAGTCGGAGGATAGGGTTTTCCCTTATAATAGCCAAACATGCTTGGTACATTTAAAACAAATCATTTGATACTATTATACGTACATAGTGTATAAAACAACTTTAAATATAAATGTATCAATCCTAGACGTCAAGGGTACCATATATCATGTCGCCAATACTAGGCTCTACAATCAAAACCGCAAATGTCACATATCGGAAGTTGGATTTCCATCTGTGAACCGAGGCAAGGGATTGTCCTCACCGAATTCGAGATGCTCTAGCCCGCCCCTCAGGCAAGTACTCTGTCAAGCCTTTGGATCGTCAGGGCTGGTCCACCAATGTGGATTAAAATTCCCGAACACTGCGTTTCCCTGCCCTTTGGAGCGTAAATGAGTCTTATGACTCCATTGGCTCCACATAGTCACCGATATATCTGAGGCGCCTCGCAATCCAATAACCACACAAGTGAAAATAATATAAATGCCAGGGCTGGTAGATCACTGACACCACCCTAGCTAGAAGGAAACGCATGCCCTACCTGATGTCGTCTCCCGTTTCTGGTTCACAACCGGGGTGTGAGGCTCGCAAATTAACGTTATACACAAAGCTATGCCACACAGGCGGTGCTTTGATCATCAACTACAAGAATTTGCTTTTCAACAAAAGCCTTGATCCTTTGCATCTCAACATGCCACACAGGCAATTCACGCTATGCAACCGATATCAATCACATAGAATGAAATCCGATGTCAGACACACATCCATTTACAAGTCCATTCTGGGTCGAAACGAAACCGGAGGAACCTTATTCCTTGCATATCCATCGATCTCCAAGTACGTCTGGACGATCACCAACTGATTCCCTCCTCTTGGGTGTGGCATGCTGTGATTAGCGAACCTTACCGAAGTAATCACTTGTTAAATTTCCCAACCCCAACCTATTTATCCCATGAAGTAAAACTGGTCATACTTCATATCTAACACCACGGTGTTATCGGTAAATTCAATTACCATTTCACGTTCAAATCTAGTTAAAGATTTAACTATCGCCTGGAGCAAAACTGGTGATACTCCATTCTCGATCATTTCAATCTAATTAAAGATTCATTAAAACTCCACTTGGTTTTAACCTTCCCAAAAATCAATATTAATGATTGTTTAACTTGGGAAATCATATCCTGTCTTTAACTGGGTTAAAGAACCAATGTCATTTAAAACGCGGTTCACTATAAACCCAAATCCCATTTGATATTAAATACAAGGCTCTGAATAGAAAATATATCAGCTTATATTCAATATCCAATTCTACGACCAACAAATATCGTGTTGGAAATAACGATATAAATATATCTTTCAAATTTCCGTAACAATATCTGTATAATCACGAAATCCAACATCGAGATATTCCAAAGGCAATTTCGATTCTAATCCATTCCAATTCAATTATTGGAAATTCTGGTTATTTTCAAAACCATTTCAAATCCAATTTATTTATTTTAAAAATAAATGGATTATAATTCTAGTTCAAAACTAGTTCATTTAGATAAAAACCTATTTTTATCTTTTCAAATATGGAATTTTTCATCCCAATTCTTTCCAAATCATTTCTTATGATTTTTAACAAATTATAACTATTTTTAATAATTTTATCAAGGCCCGTACTGTCGATTTTCATGAACGGCCATCGAACTGCACTTACAACGACCTTTTCCTAATTTGATTTGGACATAATTCCCAATACAACCATTAGATTTCTTATTTCGCATATTCGTTAGAATGCTCTTTTCGATACGAACTCAATGGTTCTGGTTTTAGGAGAATCCGACGGTCGGATCTCCTGTAATATCCATTCGAAGTCACTGGTCGAAATTCGCGAACTGCCACGGCACGGCGCGTTCTATTCAGGCCATTATATATATATATATATATATATATATATATATATATATAATATATACATATATTATATATTTCGTCGATTTCCTTTCAAAACGTATTTTATTAATCGTTTTAAATTCGTTTTCAAAATGATTTCAACTTCCTATTCAATTTCTAATCAAAATTGAATATTCCATATCATCGATATATAAATGATAATATTTTCAAAACATTATATTTTGAAATCAATTCCTTTTCGATATTCATTATAAAAATGAATAAAATCAATACAAATATCATTCACGTCAAAATGGCGTCAATCTAATCAACACGGCTTTATATATTTCTATTTCAAATATTTCTTTTTCAAATATTTCTATTTTAAATATTTCATTTCAAATATTTCTATTTCAAATATTTCTATTTCAAATATTGGAATGAGGCCCAATCGATTACCATAGATTTTATTTCTATGGATTTCCATATAACACATGTATATATCAATAGTGATAAACAATCATCCATCATCCAGAGTACACTACTCAACTACATAAGCATTGAAGATAAATAATCAACGCTTACAACAGCTTGTCAAATAATCTATTGACATACAACTAAATAATTGGGATTAGTGTACGTCAATATCATCCCAACACCGTGTGGGGTTTCAATCAATCAAACACATATTTTATTTGTGCAGTTGGGTGATGTGTAAAATTTATCGTCCCAATCTATGTCAGTCAAATAGGTGTACATAAACAAATCGTTCTGATTTGTGAATGAATATCTATTTTATTCACCTCAACGTTAAAAATTATATTTTAACTATAAAATATTTATTCATTCCACATTACACAATCAATTTTCACAACACATCAATCAAACAAACAAGTCATCCATAGTCTGTGAACGACGGGTGTCGGGTGCTGCTAAGCACCGTATGCATCCTAGTATATATTTCAACTAGAAAACAAATTAAAAGTGAGAAGTTCTCACCATGTGTTCCACTCTGTCGTGTTTTACTTCTAAACTTCTTAACCGTTTGGATTTTTTTGAAATTCCAATGCAGTCCTTACCACGCTGTTCATAATAAACATTATATTTTTATTGCTTTATTCCAATAAATAAAAATCATATTTTTATTTCTACTTCATATATTTTTACAACGCTCCTTCCTATATAAAAATTATATTTTTATATTCCTACCTCTTGTATAAAGATCTAATTTTTATTTCGACGCTATAAAAATCACATTTTTATTTCAACATATGTATAATAAAAATCAGTCTTTATTTCGCTACATATATAAAAATTATATTTTTATATTCTCTATTATTTAAAAATTCTATTTTCAATTCGCTACTCATATAAAAAACGAATTTTTATTTCGCTACAACATATATAAAAATTGTATTTTTATATTCTCTATCTCATAAAAATCATATTTTTATTATCTCTATAATATAAAAATCATATTTTTATTATCTATATAATATAAAAATCATATTTTTATTATCTATTCATATAAAAATATTATTTTTATTTTCATAAATGCATATAAAAATCACGTTCCTATTTTCATAGATAAATAAAATAAAAACAAACATAAAAACTCACTGATTACTCTAATATACCACAACAGCCACCGTTCGACGTTGAACTCAGAGGGGTGCGAGTTTTCTTCTGTGCGGTGGTGTGATGGAGGTGAGGTGGCGGGGGTAGAGGCGCCAAAGGGCGCGGATGCGGTTAATTGGGGGTTAGGGCTTTCGAGGGAAATCGGATCGGAGGAGAAGGGGGTGGTGGAGAAGCGAGAGGGGGAAGGGTAGCGGCCGTGGGTGGTGGCGGCCATTGCCTGGGGCTGGCGGCGCGTTCCGCCGCGCGGTGGCCCTTCGCCGTGGATTTTTCGCCGAGTCAATTTTTTTAATTTATGTTTTGAGAATAACGGGGGGAGGCTGTTTGACTGAGAGAGAGTATACTTTAATATATATATTTTATTATTATTAATTTCAAAAAGTAACTTTTTATTTCAACCTCCAAACAAGACCAACCACCTGTCGTCCATAGCTAATTACCCCTATTCCGAACACAATGGGATATGCATCGTAAGCTGGTTCGATCGTTGTGATCAGTTTCCGTCAAAATCTATATATTGAATTTGAACGAGCATTTCAATATACCGAGGCCACATTCGGACTATAAAAATTCCCGAAAAACATTTTCTAGCTTCCTAACAAAACTAATTTCGTCAAATTCTGAGACCGTTTGAAAAATGGCCATTTTCTGGTTGATCAAAATTGACTTAAACTGTTAAAACACGTTTTACTTCTCATGCACACATATTAATTCAAAAAATTATGAATATTGGGATCTAGCAATAACTATACATCCCGGATCCAACAAAAGTGGTTCCGTCGAAAACCGAGGTCGTTTGCAAAATTTCCATTTTTAAGGGCCATAATCTCATAGCGACTATTCTGAATTTTCTACTGGGCATATCTTTTTATCCCCGTTATGAAATTTCAATTTTTCGGATTCGTTGGAAAGATATTTTCAATTAGATTATAATATTTTTGGTTTCGCAAAAATCTGGTTTATTTTGAATCCTGTACATTCATTTGAAATTTGAAATCGAATTTTCGAACTACCGCGCCATTCTCAATTCCTTTTATAATTAAAAATAAATATATATATGTAACAACCCGAAAATCTGGGCCAGTTTAAAATTTTTATTTTGGCGATTTTAGTGAATTTTGAATATTTAAAATGAATTATTTTAAATAATATCAACGAGAAATTTATTTTGAATATAATTCGAACGTATATAATTATATACGTCGTCGTTTGAATATAAATAATTATATATAATTATAAAAGGAATTGAAAATGGCGCGGTAGTTCGATAATTCGATTTCAAACTTCAATTGAATGTACCGGGTGCAAAACAAACCGGATTTTAGTGAAACCAAAAATAATAGGATTTAATTGATAATATCTTTCCAACAAATCCGAAAAATCAAGATTTCATAGCAGGAATCAAAAGATATGTCCAGCCGAAAATTCTGAATAGTCGCTATGGAATTCAGGCCCTTAAAAAAGGGAATTTTGCAAACGACCTCGGATTTCGACGAAACCACTTTTGTCGGATCCGTGATGTCAAGTTATTGCTAGATTCCAAATTTCATAATTTTTCGAATCAATATGTGAGTGTGGCAAAGGAAAACGTGTTTGACCAGTTTCAGTTGATTTTAATCGACTGGAAAATGGCCATTTTTCCAACGGCCTCAGAATTCGACGAAACAAGTTTTGTTAGGACCGTATCGTCAATACGAAGCTAGAAAATATTTTTCTGGAATTTTTCGAGTTAGTATGTGACCCCGATAAATTGAAATGCGCGTTCAAATTCAATATATAGAGTTATATGTTGATTTTGACGGAAACTGATCAAAATGATCAAATCAGTCTACGAAGCATATCCCATTGTGTTCTAAATGGGGGTATTTGGTTAGGGGCGACACTCGTTGGGTTTGATTTGGAGTTCGTGACAATTTGGGATTTTAAAAGGAATTAAAAATATTAATAAAATATATATATGAGGTTAACATTGGTCAAACCCCTCATTTTATCTCTACACGGTCAACCCCTTGAAGTCGTTGCCCTATTTCTTCAATGACCAAATCCGATCGAGATTTTCATCCCAAATCAGACGATCGATGGCCACCACCGATACGCTTCCCCACTCCCCCACCGTCGATTGATTCTCCTCCTCCTCAGATCGATGGTGACCATCGAACCTTTCACCGCGCAACTTCAGGTGCTGCACACCACTTTGCGTCACCGCCCGGAGCAGCGCCCCTCCTCCATCGTAGACAACCTCGTCCTCATCTCGAGCTCGAGACCGATGTCATCGCCATCGTACGCCTCACCGTTCAGCCCCCTGAAACTGCAACAAGGCCAACCTCCACCAATTTTCCAGGCAGCGCTCCGACCGCTTGTAATGGCATCGTCACCAACTCTGTTCACCGTCGCCCTTCCCTGGCTTGAGCGGCAGCGATGAACTAGGGCTTCCTAAATCAAATTGATGTTGTGAGTTTCTCTACTTTAATTTGCTAGTCAATCCTTCATATGAAATGGTTAAACTAAAAATGGAATTCTTATTATTTGTTATAATATATCAAGTTTAGATTTTTATCGTTTAAAAAGTTATGATTTTGTTTATACAAAGGGATGATTTGATTTTTAATTAGCAAAAGAATTGATTTTTATCATTAAAAGATACGTTTTTAATAAGGAAAAAATATAATTTTTACAGTATGGTAAGGAGAAAAATATAATTTTTATTTATTGAATGAAGTGATAAAAATATAATTTTTATTATAAATAGCATGAAAAGACTGTATTGGAATTACAAATGGATCCAGATGATTCAGCAGTTCAACAGCAAAGCACGGCGGAGTGGAACCATCTGTGAGAACTTCTCACCTTTTAAAAAAATTCCTTTTTCTAGTTATATTATAATATATGCTAGGATGCAGACGGTGTTTAGTAGCACCCGACACCCGTCATCCACACACCATGGATGGCTTGTTTGTTTGATTGATGTGTTGTGAAAATATTATATATATTGAAAGTGAAAATATTATATATATTGAAAGTGAAAATATTATATATATTGAAAGTGAAAATATCGAATATATTGAAAGTGAAAATATCGTATATATTGAAAGTGAAAATATCGTATATATTGAAAGTGAAAATATCGCATATATATGAAATGAAAACGATATATATATGAAATATGAAAACGTATATATATGAAATATGAAAACGTATAAATATGAAATGTGAAAACGATGTGAATAGAATAGAAAATGAATTCGAATTGAATAAAATAGAAAATGAATTCGAATTGAATAAAATAGAAAATGAATTCGAATTGAATAGAATAGAAAATGAATTCGAATTGAATAGAATAGAAAATGAATTCGAATTGAATAGAATAGAAAATGAATTCGAATTGAATAGAATAGAAAATGAATCTGAATTGAACTGAATAAAAAATGAATCCGAATTGAATTGAATAGAAAATGAATCCGAATTGAATTGAATAGAAAATGAATCCGAATTGAATTGAAAAGACGAATCGAATTAAAATCGATTTGAATTGAAATCAAATAGAAATGAAAGTAAAAAGGATTTATAATAGAAAATTCAATTTTGATTTTAATTTGAAATAAGAAGTTGAAATCGATTTGGAAAGGAATTTAAAACGATTTATAAAATTCGTTTTAAATAGAAATCGACGAAATATATATTATATATATAATATAATGCCAGAATAGAACGCGCCGCGCTGCGGCAGTTCGCGAATTTTGACCATTAACTTCGAATGGACATTACGGGAGATCTGACCGTCGGATTCTGCTGAAACCGGAACCGTTGGGTTCGTATCGAAAAGAGCTTTCTAACGAATATTAGAGATTTGAAATCTAATGATTGGATTTGGAATTATGTCCAAATCAAATTTGGAAAAGGTCGCTGTAAGTGCAGTTCGATGACCGTTGATGGAAATCGACTGTATGGGCCTTGATAAAATTATTAAAAATATCGATAATTTGTGTAAAATCATAAGAAATGATTTGTGAAGAATTGGGATGAAAAACTCCATATTTGAAAAGATAAAAATATATTTTTATCGAAATGAACTAGTTATTAACTAGAAAAATAATCCAATGGTTATAAATAAATAAATTGGATTAGATTTGAATTGAAATTATCTTTGGATATTTTCGATATTGGATTCCGCGATTATATAGATATTGTGATGGGAATTTGGAAGATATCGATATCGTTATTCCCGATATGATATCTATTGGTTTCAGGATTTGATGTTGAATATAAGTCGATACTATCTTTATTCAAACCCTTCTATTTAATGTCAAATTGGATTGATTGATTGATTGTTTGGATTGTGCTCGACCAGTTTATGAGCAGAATATGCTTTTACATTTAACATTGGGTTGGGTTGAAAATATCTATGTGCTAACGCCTTGTGAAACACTTCACGATTTGACGATAAGGTGTTTAGCGATGTTGTGTCCATTTCAAATTTAATGAATGATTGTGAAATGATATTTTTCTTAAGTGAAAAGAAATGTATTCCCGATTTTGGACAGGGAATGTTTTATAAAAATGTTTATAAAACAGAAAGGATTTCGAGGCCCAAAACCCGATGATTTCTAAAATGATTTAGAAATGTATTATATGTTACATTGTGGTTCATCGCATATTCGATTAGTTGCTATTGATGATGTATCTGTTTGGTGGCGGAGAATTTATTCTCTTGCTTAACACCCTTCTTTGAGACGTACGAGCTCAAAGGTTATGTGATTAATAGTGACTGATCATATGCGTGAATTACTGATGTGAAGTACTATATTTTGAAAGTACTTGTGATTATTACGTTGTGAAATGATTTTCCCTACTTCGGGATATGAAATGATTTAGTATGTGGCTAAAGAGTCGGGTAACCCTGAGACTAAAAGTATGGGTGAGAGGGCGGTGTATGCTCTCCATGTGTGGGAGGTGCATCGTCGGTGTAGCCTACTCCTATGTGGGGTAGGTGCACATTTATATATCGAGTTGCGAGGTGCGTACCCTTTGCCTTGTCGATGAGGAGCACGATATTTGATTGCATACTTGTTTGTATGCATTGTTATGTTTTGGAATTCATATTTCCAGACGATTTGATTTGAGATTCCGAAGTGAAATCTACTTTGATATAGAAAGTTAGATATGTATTTCAAATGATTTGAAATAAGAAATCGAGAATAAAATCCAAAGGAATAATTTCTGTAAATTGAATTGGATTTAGAAAATCTAAGTGTAGTGATTAATCTAAGTGGGTAGATTGGGATATTGCATGTTGACTGATGCATAGTAGATCCATATATCTATATTGATTGTTGTTTATACACTGGTATTCATGGGGGTAAACCCGTTCCGCGTTAGCGGCGTGGTCCCGTGATATACCATGTTATTAAATAAGTTATTTATAACTGTTAGAGTTTCTCACACCAGTCCCATGACTGACCTGTAGTTTGCTTTCCCCTTGCGAACTCGGGTGCCCCTATTTTCCACACGGGCAGTCGAGTAGTTTTATTTTGCAGATGTATTGAGCAGGATTCTGGATTGAAGCTTTAAGCCATGTCCAGACATTTACAGTCTTCCGCTGTGTAGTTTATATTTCCGCTGTGCATTGTATTACATTTATGTAAATTAATCTTCCGTTGTGTATTATTTTCGATATACTCTGATATTCTGTACTCTGATGTAACATTATTATGATGTTTATTGAAGTCTTCTGTTATTTGTTCTGATGTGTTGTATACCCAGAGTTAGCGTATACGGGTTTCGAACGGTCTTGGTCGATTTAGCGATCAATCAGGTCCGGGCGAAATCCATATCGTTACACATGGTATCAGAGCTTTGGTTAACTCAAATCTTTGGGGTACAACTCGTTAGAACTGAACAAAAGACTCATCAGAGGTAGGATTAGTAATATCCTATAGAAGAATCCTCCTTATAGATAGAATCAGTAGCATTCTAGAATGAGTGACTCGTTAGAGATGGGGTTAGAAATGCCCCAGAATGAGTCGAGAGTTATTTGTTTATAAATAACGTATTTGTGATTATATATATAATCTGGTTTTAGAAAATATGATTTTTAAATATATAAAATTATATATTTGAAAATATAATCAATTAATTGATTGATGTTTGTGTTGTTTGTTTATTTGTTTGATAATTTTGAACCACTATGCCTAATAGAATCAAATATTGAACTGTATTGAAAATTGGTCGCATTTGCTTGTATATACATGTACTTGCATTGAACAGGTCATAGCAAGGAGGCTAGAGCAGAGAATAAAATTTGTTTGCCCGACAAATAGGTACATGTTTACTATATAATTTACTGTTTTGTTTGGGTGATGATGATTTTATGAGCCGATTGGCTAGCCGCTTGGCTTTTTCTTTTTCTTTTTGAGATCAGAAGGCCTATATGGCAATTTCAAGATTTTCCCGTGGCTCCCGGTGCAGGGGAGGTTATGGCGAAATTTTTCGAAAATTTAGGGTGTTAGCCAAATTTTTGAAAATTTTGAAGTTTTTAGAAACTGAAAAGTTGAAGAACTTAAGTCGTAATCAAAATACTGAAAGTTGAGTTGATTAGTTAAACAACTTTCGACTTCGTTCCTTTTCGGAGACGAAAAGTTTTAAGTGGGGGAGATTGTAACAACCCGAAAATCTAGGCCAGTTTAAAATTTTTATTTTGGCGATTTTAGTGAATTTTGAATATTTAAAATGAATTATTTTAAATAATATCGACGAGAAATTTATTTTGAATATAATTCGAACGTATATATTTATATACATCGTCGTTTGAATATAAATAATTATATATAATTATAAAAGGAATTGAAAATGGCGCGGTAGTTCGATAATTCGACTTCAAACTTCAATTGAATGTACCAGGTGCAAAACAAACCGGATTTTAGTGAAACCAAAAATAATAGGATTTAATTGATAATATCTTTCCAAAAAATCTGAAAAATCAAGATTTCATAGCGGGAATCAAAAGATATGTCCATTTGAAAATTCTGAATAGTCTCTATGGAATTCAGGCCCTTAAAAAAGGGAATTTTGCAAACGACCTCGGATTTCGACGAAACCACTTTTGTTGGATCCGTGATGTCAAGTTATTGCTAGATTCCAAATTTCATAATTTTTTGAATCAATATGTGAGCGTGGCAAAGGAAAACGTGTTTGACCAGTTATAGCTGATTTTAATCGACTGGAAAATGGCCATTTTTCCAACGGCCTCAGAATTCGACGAAACTAGTTTTGTTAGGACCGTATCGTCAATACGAAGCTAGAAAATATTTTTCTGGAATTTTTCGAGTTAGTATGTGACCCCGGTAAATTGAAATGTGCGTTCAAATTCAATATATAGAGTTATATGTTGATTTTGACGGAAACTGATCGAAATGATCAAACCAGTCTATGAAGCATATCCCATTATGTTCAGAATGGGGGTATTTGGTTAGGGGCGACACTCGTTGGGTTTGATTTGGAGTTCGTGACAATTTGGGATTTTAAAAGGAAATATTAATAAAATATATATATGAGGTTAACATTGGTCAAACCCCTCATTTTATCTCTACGCGGTCAACCCCTTGAAGTCGTTGCCCTATTTCTTCAATGGCCAAATCGGATCAAGATTTTCATCCCAAATCAGACGATCGATGGCCACCACCGATACGCTTCCCCACTCCCCCACCGTCGACTGATTCTCCTCCTCCTCAGATCGATGGTGACCATCGAACCTTTCACCGCGCAACTTCAGGTGCTACACACCACTTCGCGTCACCGCCCGGAGCAACGCTTCTCCTTCATCGTAGACAACCTCGTCATCCTCTCGAGACTGATGTCATCGCCATCGTACGCCGCACCGTTCAGCCCCCTGAAACTGCAACAAGGCCAACCTCCACCAGTTTTCCAGGCAGCGCTCCGACCGCCTGTAATGGCATCGTTACCAACTCTGTTCACCGTCGCCCTTCCCTGGCTTGAGCGGCAGCGATGAACTAGGACTTCCTAAATCAAATTGATGCTGTGAGTTTCTCTACTTTAATTTGCTAGTCAATCCTTCATATGAAATGGTTGAACTAAAAATGGAATTCTTATTATTTGTTATAATATATCAAGTTTAGATTTTTATCGTTTAAAAAGTTATGATTTTGTTTATACAAAGGGATGATTTGCTTTTTAATTAGCAAAAGAATTGATTTTTATCATTAAAAGATACGTTTTTAATAAGGAAAAAAATATAATTTTTATAGTATGGTAAGGAGAAAAATATAATTTTTATTTATTGAATGAAGTGATAAAAATATAATTTTTATTATAAATAGCATGAAAAGACTGTATTGGAATTACAAATGGATCCAGATGATTCAGCAGTTCAACAGCAAAGCACGGCGGAGTGGAACCATCTGTGAGAACTTTTCACCTTTTAAAAAAAATTCCTTTTTCTAGTTATATTATAATATATGCTAGGATGCAGACGGTGTTTAGTAGCACCCGACACCCGTCATCCACTGACCATGGATGGCTTGTTTGATTGATTGATGTGTTGTGAAAATATTATATATATTGAAAGTGAAAATATTATATATATATTGAAAGTGAAAATATTATATATATTGAATGTGAAAATATCGAATATATTGAAAGTGATAATATATATTGAAAGTGAAAATATCGTATATATTGAAAGTGAAAATATTGTATATATTGAAAGTGAAAATATTGCATATATATGAAATGAAAACGATATACATATGAAATATGAAAACGTATATATATGAAATATGAAAACGTATAAATATGAAATGTGAAAACGATGTGAATAGAATAGAAAATGAATTCGAATTGAATAAAATAGAAAATGAATTCGAATTGAATAAAATAGAAAATGAATTCGAATTGAATAGAATAGAAAATGAATTCGAATTGAATAGAATAGAAAATGAAATTGAATTGAATTGAATACAAAATGAATTCGAATTGAATAGAATAGAAAATGAATCCGAATTGAATTGAATAGAAAATGAATCCGAATTGAATTGAATAGAAAATGAATCCGAATTGAATTGAATAGAAAATGAATCCGAATTGAATTGAAAAGAAAATGAATTCGAATCGAATTAAAATCGATTTGAATTGAAATCAAATAGAAATGAAAGTAAAAAGGATTTATAATAGAAAATTCAATTTTGATTTGAATTTGAAATAAGAAGTTGAAATCGATTTGAAAAGTAATTTAAAACGATTTATAAAATTCGTTTTAAATAGAAATCAACGAAATATATATTATATATATAATATAATGCCTGAATAGAACGCGCCGCGCTGCGGCAGTTCGCGAATTTCGACCATTAACTTCGAATGGACATTACGGGAGATCTGACCGTCAGATTCTCCTGAAACCAGAACCGTTGGGTTCATATCGAAAAGAGCTTTCTAACGAATATTAGAGATTTGAAATCTAATGGTTGGATTTGGAATTATGTCCAAAGCAAATTTGGAAAAGGTCGCTGTAAGTGTAGTTCGATGACCGTTGATGGAAATCGACTGTATGGGCCTTGATAAAATTATTAAAAATATCGATAATTTGTGTAAAATCATAAGAAATGATTTGTGAAGAATTGGGATGAAAAACTCCATATTTGAAAAGATAAAAATATATTTTTATCGAAATGAACTAGTTATTAACTAGAAAAATAATCCAATGGTTATAAATAAATAAATTGGATTAGATTTGAATTGAAATTATCTTTGGATATTTTCGATATTGGATTCCGTGATTATATAGATATTGTGATGGGAATTTGGAAGATATCGATATCGTTATTCCCGATATGATATCTATTGGTTTCAGGATTTGATGTTGAATATAAGTCGATACTATCTTTATTCAAACCCTTCTATTTAATGTCAAATTGGATTAATTGATTGTTTGGATTGTGCTCGACCAGTTTATGAGCAGAATATGCTTTTACATTTAGCATTGGGTTGGGTTGAAAATATCTATGTGTTAACGCCTTGTGAAACACTTCACGATTTGACGATAAGGTGTTTAGCGATGTTGTGTCCATTTCAAATTTAATGAATGATTGTGAAATGATATTTTTCTTAAGTGAAAAGAAATGTATTCCTGATTTTGGACAGGAAATATTTTATAAAAATGTTTTATAAAACAGAAAGGATTTCGAGGCCCAAAACCCGATGATTTCTAAAATGATTTAGAAATGTATTATATGTTACATTGTGGTTCATCGCATATTCGATTAGTTGCTATTGATGATGTATCTGTTTGGTGGCGGAGAATTTATTCTCTTGCTTAACACCCTTCTTTAAGACGTACGAGCTCAAAGGTTATGTGATTAATAGTGACTGATCATATGCGTGAATTACTGATGTGAAGTACTATATTTTGAAAGTACTTGTGATTATTACGTTGTGAAATGATTTTCCCTACTTCGGGATATGAAATGATTTAGTATGTGGCTAAAGAGTCGGGTAACCCTGAGACTAAAAGTATGGGTGAGAGGGCGGTGTATGCTCTCCATGTGTGGGAGGTGCATCGTCGGTGTAGCCTACTCCTATGTGGGGTAGGTGCACGTTTATATATCGAGTTGCGAGGTGCGTACCCTTTGCCTTGTCGATGGGGAGCACGATATTTGGTTGCATACTTGTTTGTATGCATTGTTATGTTTTGGAATTCATATTTCCAGACGATTTGATTTGAGATCCCGAAGTGAAATCTACTTTGATATAGAAAGTTAGATATGTATTTCAAATGATTTGAAATAAGAAATCGGGAATAAAATCCAAAGGAATAATTTCTGTAAATTGAATTGGATTTAGAAAATCTAAGTGTAGTGATTAATCTAAGTGGGTAGATTGGGATATTGCATGTTGACTGATGCATAGTAGATCCATATATCTATATTGATTGTTGTTTATACATTGGTATTCATGGGGGTAAACCCGTTCCGCATTAGCGGCGTGGTCCCGTGATATACCATGTTATTAAATAAGTTAATTATAACTGTTAGAGTTTCTCACACCAGTCCCATGACTGACCTGTAGTTTGCTTTTCCCTTGCGAACTCGGGTGCCCCTATTTTCCACACGGGCAGTCGAGTAGTTTTATTTTGCAGATGTATTGAGCAGGATTCTGGATTGAAGCTTTAAGCCGTGTCCAGACATTTACAGTCTTCCGCTGTGTAGTTTATATTTCCGCTGTGCATTGTATTACATTTATGTAAATTTATCTTCCGTTGTGTATTAATTTCGATATACTCTGATATTCTATACTCTGATGTAACAATATTATGATGTTTATTGAAGTCTTCTGTAATTTGTTCTGATGTGTTGTATACCCAGAGTTAGCGTATACGGGTTTCGAACGGTCTTGGTCGATTTAGCGATCGATCAGGTCCGGGCGAAATCCGTATCGTTACAATATATATTGTAAAGACGATCTATATAAATATATATGTTCTAATTCAATTCAAAATAAATTCCTCGTCGTTATTATTTAAAATAATCATTTTAAATATTCAAAATTCACTAAAATTGCCAAAATAAAAATTTTAAATTGGTTCGGATTTTCCAGGTTATTACAGTCTCCCCCACTTAAAACTTTTCATCACCGAAAAGAAACGAAGCTGAAAGTTGTTTTACAAACCAACTCAACTTTCATTATTTTCATTATGACCTAAGTTCTTCAACTTTCAATTTCTAAGAACTTTTAAAATTTTTCAAAAATTTGGCTAACACCCTAAATTTTCGAAAAATTTCGCCATAACCTCCCCTGCACGGGAGCACCGGGAAAATCCCGAAATTGCCATACAGGCCTCTCCAATCCAAAAAGAAAAAGAAACAGCCAATCGGCTCATAAAATCATCCAAAACCCAAGAAATACAATAAACATATACCTATTTGGCGGGCAAACAATTTTATTCCTCTTCTCTAGCCTCCTTGCTATGACCTGTTCACACATATATATATGTACATGCATGCAATTCCAAACAATTTCCAATACAGTTCAATATTTGATCAATTTGGTTATATGGTTCAAATTTTAATTAATCAACCAATAATCAAACAACACAGTCAGCAATCAATTAGTTGATTATCATTTCAAATTCATAGTTTTGATATATAGTCAAAAATCACATTTTTGGTGCCAAATCACAACAATAGGCCTTATCTAGTTTTGGTTCTCACACCAGTCTATTGGAAATATATAGACATCACACCTTCGAAACTCGAACACAAATGTTGATGATGATGCATCATCATCAGGATTATCCCCGGGCGACTAGAGTGTGATTCTATATCTATCCAGTATATTAAAACTTTGATTACACATGGATCAGACGTATACGCAAAATATTTATATACTTGATTGTCCAAATCAATATAAAAATAATATTCAAATATGAATAATTGATTTAAATTTTCAAAACAAAAATTCTTTTCATTTTAAAAATATACTTTTCCGACTCATTCTAGGATACTACTGATCCCATCTCTAACGAGTCATTCCTATTGGATATTACTAATCCAATCTCTGATGAATTCTTTCGTTTGGTTCTAACGTGTCTTGTTCTCAAACTTTGTAAACCAAAGCTCTGATACCAAATTTAACGACCCGAACATCCCCGTGAAGGAAAGCCCGGATCGAGTTGAGGACAAGACGCATTGGAACGCAAACAAAAGAAGATTTCATTTCTTTTTACAACAATTCCATCAGAATACAATAATATACAGAGTATGAATAATTATAATACAACAGAAAAATATCAGAGATTACAATAAATTACATAGCAGCGGAAAATAATACAAAACACAACTGAAAGGAATATGCAGATACAGAGCTTTCTGAATATCATTCCAGCTGTAAACCAGGATCCTGTGAATATAAATCTGCAAAACCAAAACTACTAGCTGCCCGTGTCAAAAATAAGGGCACACAGAGTCTAGGTTAAAACAATAAACTCCAGGTCAGTCATGTGACTGGTGTGAGAACTAAAACAGTTATTTAAAACTTTACTTTAAATCAGATACAACAAGGGACCATGCCATATAACACGGAACGGGTTCCCTCCCAAGAATACCAGTGCATATAACAAAACAGCACAATGCTTTTTTGGAAAAATGAAGCTATTATAAGACCCAGGTCCCATCACACAATGCAGCGCAAGCCGGAGGATAGGGTTTTCCCTTATAATAGCCAAACATGCTTGGTACGTTTAAACAAATCATTTCATACTATTATACGTGCATAGTGTATAAAACAACTTCAAATATAAATGTATTAATCCTAGACGTCATGGGTACCATATATCATGTCGCCAATACTAGGCTCTACAATCAAAACCGCAGATGTCACGTATCGAAAGTTGGATTTCCATCTGTGAACCGAGGCAAGGGATCATCCTCACCGAATTCGAGAAGCTCTAGCCCGCCCCTCAGGCAAGTACTCTGTCAAGCCTTTGGATCGTCAGGGCTGGTCCACCGATGTGGATTAAAATGCCTGAACACTGCGTTTCCCCGCCCTTTGGGGCGTAAATGAGTCTTATGACTCCATCGGCTCCACATAGTCACCGATATATCCGAGGCGCCTCACAATCCAACAACGACACAGGTGAAAATAATATAAATATCAGGGCTGGTAGGTCACTGACACCACCCTAGCTAGAAGGAAACACATGCCCTCCCTGATGTCCTCTCCTGTTTCTGGTTCACAACCAGGGTGTGAGGCTCGCGAATTAACGTTATACACAAAGCTATGCAACACAGGCGGTGCTTTGATCATCAACCACAAGACTTTGCTTTTCAACAAAAGCCTTGATCCTTTGCATCTCAGCATGCCACACAGGAAATTCACGCTATGCTACCGATATCAATCACATAGAATGAAATCCGATGTCAGACACATATCCATTCACAAGTCCGTTCTGGATCTGAACGAAACCGGAGGAACCTTATTCCTCGCATATCCATCGATCTCCAAGTACGTCTGGATGATCACCAACCGATTCCCTCCTCTTGGGTGTACAGCCCAATCAAGATCATCAGTAATTATCCAAACGATGTAAAGACCTCCGGTCTTCAACCACCGTCTTCATCCTCGACACATCATCGATTCAGTTATTCAGAATGGGATAAACCCGGCCTTTCCAAATAACTCGCGTATATAATAAACAAATGTTACACAAATGCAACATACGCCTCATGCCAATTCAGAATATTCTTTTATTCAAATATTCTTATACTTTGGGAAAGGTTCCCATTAATTTTATCAAAGATAAATTCTTTAAATTTATTCTTTAATCTTCTTTTGAATATCAATTCAAACCAAATTATGGTTTATCCAAACTAGTCGGGATTAACAAACCTTACCGAACTAATCACTTGTTAAATTTCCCAACCCCAACCTATTCATCCCACGAAGTAAAACTGGTCATACTTCATATCTAACACCACGGTGTTATCGGTAAATTCAATTACCATTTCACGTTCAAATCTAATTAAAGATTTAACTATCGCCTGGAGCAAAACTGGTGATACTCCATTCTCGATCATCATTAAAACTCCACTTGGTTTTAATCTTCCCAAAAATCAATATTAATGATTATTTAACTTGGGAAATCATATCCTGTCTTTAACTGGGTTAAAGAACCGACGTCATTTAAAACACGATTCACTATAAACCCAAATCCCATTTGATATTAAATACAAGGCTATGAATAGAAATTATATCGGCTTATATTCAATATCCAATTCTACGACCAACATATATCGTGTTGGAAATAACGATATAAATATACCTTTCAAATTTCCATAACAATATCTGTATAATCACGAAATCCAACATCGAGATATTCCAAAGACAATTTCGATTCAAATCTGTTCCAATTCAATTACTGGAAATTATGGTTATTTTCAAAACCATTTCAAATCCAATTTATTTATTTTAAAAATAAATGGATTATAATTCTAGTTCAAAACTAGTTCATTTCGATAAAAATCTATTTTTATCTTTTTCAAAATGGAATTTTTCATCCCAATTCTTTCCAAATCATTTCTTATGATTTTACACAAATTATTACTATTTTTAATTATTTTATCAAGGCCCGTACAGTCAATTTTCATGAACGGCCATCGAACTGCACTTACAACGACCTTTTCCAAATTTGATTTGGACATAATTCCCAATCCAACTGTTAGATTTCTAATTTCTCATATTCGTTAGAAAGCTCTTTTCGATAAGAACCCAACGGTTCCAGTTTTAGGAGAATCCGACGGTCGGATCTCCCGTAATATCCATTCAAAGTCACTGGTCAAAATTCGCGAATTGTCGCGGCGTGGTACGTTCTATTCAGGCCATTATATAATATATATATATATATATATATATATATATATATATATTTCATCGATTTCCTTTCAAAACGTATTTTATAAATCGTTTTAAATTCGTTTTCAAAACGATTTCAACTTCTTATTCAATTTCTAATCAAAATTGAATATTCTATATCATCGATATATAAATGATAATATTTTCAAAACATTATATTTTGAAATCAAATCCTTTTCGATATTCATTATAAAAATGAATAAAATCGATACAAATATCGTTCACGTCAAAATAGCATCAATTTAATCAACACGGCTTTATATATTTTTATTTCAAATATTTCTATTTCAAATATTTCTATTTCAAAATTTCATTTCAAATATTTCTGTTTCAAATATTTCTATTTCAAATATTTCTATTTCAAATATTGGAATGAGGCCCAATCAATTACCACAGATTTTATTTATATCGATTTCCATACAACACATGTATATATCAATAGTGATAAACAATCATCCATCATCTAGAGTGCACTACTCAACTGCATAAGCATTGAAGATAAATAATCAACGCTTACAACAGCCTGTCAAACAATCGATCGACATACAACTAAACAATTTGGATTAGTGTACGTCAATATCATCCCAACACCCGTGTGGGGTTTCAATCAATCAAACACATATTTTATTTGTGCAGTTGGGCGATGTGTAAAATTTATCGTCCCAATATATGTCAGTCAAATAGGTGTACATAAACAAATCGTTCTGATTTGTGAATGAATATCTATTTTATTCACATCAACGTTAAAAATTATATTTAACTATAAAATATTTATTCATTCCACATTACACAATCAATTTTCACAACACATCAATCAAACAAACAAGTCATCCATGGTCTGTGGACGACGGGTATCAGGTGCTGCTTAGCACCGTCTGCATCCTAGCATATATTTTAACTAGAAAACAAATTAGAAGTGAGAAGTTCTCACCTTGGGTTCCACTCCGCCGTGTTTTACTTCTGAACTTCTTAACCGTTTGGATTTGTTTGAAATTCCAATGCAGTCCTTACCACGCTGTTCATAATAAAAATTATATTTTCATTGCTTTATTCTAATAAATAAAAATCATATTTTTATTTCTACTTCATATATTTTTACAACGCTCCTTCCTATATAAAAATTATAATTTTATATTTCTATCTCTTATATAAAGATCGAATTTTTATTTCGACGCTATAAAAATCACATTTTTATTTCAATATATATATATATATATAATAAAAATCAGATCTTTATTTCGCTACATATATAAAAATTATATTTTTATATACTCTATTATATAAAAATTCTATTTTCAATTCGCTACTCATATAAGAATCGAATTTTTATTTTGCTACAACATATATAAAAATTGTATTTTTATATTCTCTGTCTCATAAAAATCATATTTTTATTATCTCTATAATATAAAAATCATATTTTTATTATCTATATAATATAAAAATCATATTTTTATTATCTATTCATATAAAAATAGTATTTTTATTTTCATAAATGCATATAAAAATCACGTTCTTATTTTCATATATAAATAAAATAAAAACAAACATAAAAACTCACCGATTACTCTAATATACCACAACAACCACCGTTCAAAGTTGAACTCAGAGGGGGCGAGTTTCTTCTGCGCGGTGGTGTGATGGAGGAGCGGTGGCGGGGGTAGAGGCGTCAGAGGGCGCGAATGCGGTTAATTGGGGGTTAGGGCTTTCGGGGGAAATCAGATTAGAGGAGAAGGGGGAGGAGGACACGTGAGAGGGGTGGGTCGCGGCCGTGGGTGGTGGCGGTCATCGCCTGGGGGTGGCGGTGCGTTCCGCCGCGCGGTGGCCCATCGCGGTGGATTTTCCGCCGCATCCCCCCTTTCTATTTCTGTTTTGAGAATAACGGGGGGGGGCTGTTTGACTGAGAGAGAGAGTATAATTTAATATATATTTTATTATTTTAAATTTCAAAAAAGTATTTAACCTCCAAACAAGACCCACCACCTGTCGTCCATAGCTAATTACCCCCATTCCGAACACAATGGGATATGTATCGTAAGCTGATTCGATCGTTGTGATCAGTTTCCGTCAAAATCAAAATATAAATCTATATATTGAATTTGAATGCGCATTTCAATTTACCAAGGCCACATACGGACTCTAAAATTTCTCGAAAAATATTTTCTAGCTTCTATTGACGATACGGTCCTAAAAAAACTAATTTCATCAAATTCTGAGACCGTTTGAAAAATGGCCATTTTCTGGTCGATCGAAATTGACTAAAACTGTTAAAACACGTTTTACTTCGCCACGCTCACATATTAATTCGAAAAATTATGAATTTTGGAATCTAGCAATAACTAGACATCCCGGATCCAACAAAAGTGGTTTCGTCGAAAACTGAGGTCGTTTTCAAAATTTCCATTTTTAAGGGCCAGAATTCCATTGCGACTATTCTGATTTTTCAACTGGGAATATCTTTTTATTCCCACTATGAAATTTCAATTTTTCGGATTCGTTGGAAAGATATTTTCAATTAGATACTAATATTTTTGGTTTCGTTAAAATCTGGTTTATTTTGAATCCCGTACATTCATTTGAAATTGAATTTTCGAACTACCGCGCCATTTTCAATTCCTTTTATAATTAAAAATAAATATTTATATTCTAACGATGATCTATATAAATATATACATTCTAATTCAATTCAAAATAAATTTCTCATCGTTATTATTTAAAATAATCATTTTAAATATTCAAAATTTCCAAAATAAATTTTTTAAATTGGTTTGGATTTTCCCGGTTATTAAGTGAGCCTCAGGAAACCCATGACCTTTGAGAACGATTTTGATTTGGGGAAGTTTGAAATTAAATAAATAAATAAAGGAGATTCGATCCTTTGGTTTGCTTAAGTAAAGGGCTGCGACCATTTAAATTGAAGCTTCCGGTCCTTTGATTTTGTTTGAGGGATTTAGTTTCCTGAGGAACGAAAATGGAAGGTATTAAAAAGGGATGGTAGCGTTATTTATAGATGAAAATAGGCAGTAGCAGGTCGGCTGATGTAACGACCCGTGTTTTTGTCCATTTAATATTTAATTTAATTTAAATATTATATTTGGAATATCGATGGAATTAATATCTAATCCGCTGTTTAAACAAAGTTCGACGTTATATATTTATATAATCATAAATAGAGCTTGAAATATAGCGCTGCAGTTTGTAAATTCGAGTTTGAACTTCAACTGGACATACAGGATTCGATATAAGTCGGATTTCTGTGAAACAAGACACGTTGGAACCGTATTGACGATAATTTTCATATGAAAGAGAAAAATCCAGATTTCGTGTTATAGTTTGATAGTTATGGCCAAATCAAAATTTGAAATAGTCGCTATGGAAAACTGTTATTTAATTATAGGCCATTAAAATAGCCATTTTGCAAACGGACTCTGTTTTCGATGAAACCAGTTTCATTGGGACCGTAACGTTAAATTATTGCACGGTGTTGAGTTGCGTGGCAAACCGATGTCGTATGTGGTCACGGTAGCCATAAACACCCGTTCAATTTCTATAGCGCGTATTTAAATAAATAAAGGAATATTTGAGTGTAACTTGAACAGATGATCGAATTAGGCCACGAAACCAGTTTCGTTGAGTTCGTATCGTCGATTAGAGTCAGGATAGGCATATAGTTTGTTATTTTTGAAAACTGGATAATTTGGTGTTAAAAAGGGTAGTGCGGTACGCGGTAAAAAACAGCCTACCGGGGAAACAGTCTCAGAATGCGACGAAACTAGTGCCGTTGGGTTCATATCGAAAAGTTATTGTAAGATATCAAGGTTTCAAGTTGATTTGATTTATCTAGTGACCGTGGAAAAATTAAAAGCGTGTTTATTTCTGGTTTTATAAAGGAAATTTTTTCATATGACCTCGGAATTCGACGAAACTTGTCCCATTGGGTTCGGAATGCCTTTTTACACTAAGGTTAGCTTTTTTATCAGAAGACAGAAGTCGTTTGTAGGGGTTTTACCGCATTACTTTAGGACGAAGTTTCGATTAATAATAAAATAGAGTTGATCGCTATATAAGCTGTCATCTCACCAAAACATTTACACATGCTACTGCTGTGAGGCAGCCTATTAGTACTTATCTACCTGGTTTTGTTCAGCCGACTCAATTCCTTTGCATCTAAGCGAACTAAAATAGAAAGAGCAGCCTAGTCTAGTTTGTTTTGTAGCTACCCTACTCCCCCATTAATTACCCAGTGAACTAAAGCACATGCCAATCAAATCTCACAGTTGAAATGAAAATACATTGCTGCCTAAATAAATATGCACAAGCTACGTATCTTCTTTTTCCGCTGTGTGTTCTCAAATAAGGGGACAACATCAGTGATGTAGAGATATTATTATCTCAGCTACATATTCTCACTGAGCCAACCTACCTCCTGACTTGTAACATCGGTGATGGACGCTGTTCCTATCTGTTAAATTCTCCTTCTATAAATACCGGTGTAACATCACCATTTCCTGAACCAGTTTTCTTCCCAGCAAGCACGAATTAAACCGCAAGTCCTAGAGTCCACAAATGTTTCGGCCTGACCGTGAGCGAAGAATGGAGATGGACTGGAGGAAACAAGGTGTGTTCAATGTGTAGAAGTAAAGTGAGTTGAGTTTCAGGAAAACCATAAGTATGGAAGAAAGTACAATGGAGTAGTGAAGTGAGACGAGGCAGTTCAGTTGGCCGAGAGAATAGCAGAAGCAGTTGTGACAAAAAGGAGATTAGTTCGGATCATGAAGGAGGGTTTGTTTTGGGGTATCACGGTGGTGCATTGGTGCGGTCAGGAGGAGCTCTGATCCTGGAGGCCGCAGTCAGTTTTCTTACGCGGTGAGGACTGTTCAAATAAAGCGGGATGTGAGGAGTAACGTGCGCATGGACAGGGGGGGAAGTTTTCACTTGTGAGGAGTGTCATCATGTGTTTTTGGATGGGGCTCATATAACGAACGAAGGGATCTGCTCGTTTCTGGGATGTAGAAGTTTTGGAATGGTGGAGTATATATGGATTTCTGTGATGAAGGGCAGTGGTTGAGTGGAGGAATGGAACAAAGAAGCATGGACTGAAGGAACCGACTTTTGCCAGTACTGTATAAAAGTGGGTTCTGAAGTACGGACATGTCTGGAAGCAAGAAAGAGGGCCTGAAGCCGTGAAGCATGAACGAAGTGGAACCGTGTTTTCTTGGTACCAGATTTCAAACGAGAGAGAAGCAGTATTTGAGTACTGTTGAACAAGAATGCTGAAGCGTGAACAAACCCGGTAGAAAGGAATTTTAGAATCAGCTATATACTTTATTTAAGTTAGACAAAGTATTAAATTAAATTAACATTTTTATTTAGTGATAACTATATTAGTTTAAACCATGAACAGGGTTGAAGAGCCTGGAAGTTAACGAGAACGAATGGAAGCGGAGTTGTTCAGTTCGGCCTGACCTTGTTCAAACACAAAGGGTAATCACGCGATGTAATTATTATTAAGTTTAACTAACCCAAAATTTAGACAAATTATTTAAATATATAGTATAACTGAATAATCTTGATCCATGCAGAAGGAACAAGCCAAACCAGTGAGGAAAGGAGTCAGCTATATCTTTTATTTGGGACAGAAGTCTTAGCGAATTAAAATGTAATAATTAGTTGAAATTATTTATATTAATTATATAACTAGGGTTAATTAAATAAGAAATCTATATACAATTAAATTCATATGGACTTATAATATTAATAACTCCATCATATTTGATCAGAATGGAACACAACAAGCGGTGCCGAGACTGTATGAATGAGATCTACATTCTGGAACAGGAACGGACGCAGTAGAATGCAGCTGGGAATTCCAGTTAAATTAAACGCGAGTTTAATTTAATCAAATCAGTTGTTATTATAACAACGCAACTCAAGGTGAGTTAAACTCACTCAGTTCCCATTTATATTTTATATAAATTGGGTATTTTTATTTTGTGTGCTCTGTTTGCTGATGGTTGCCTGTTTGCTAGTTATACACCTGTTTGTTGATTTAACCGATGAAATTAAACCGCTGTTTAATTTCAGTAGAATACGAAATCGTTACTTTAACGATTGGATCCAACAGCGGTAACTTACCTCGTTGGTCACGTTTATAAAATAAACGTGTTTTTTTTTGTCTGAACTGTTTGATCTGTTTGAATTGTTCGAACTGTTTGGAGATAACCAGTTGATGCAGGGACGAACAGGTTGGAGGGACCCAACCGGATCCCTCAAATGTATTATTTATTTTCATATTATCATATATGAACTGATCTGTTTGTGTGATTGATTTGATGGTTGATTATTAATTGAATATTCAACATCTGTTTGGTTTGAACCAATAGGTGATATTGGTTAAGTGTTTGGCAGGGTATGGCCTTTAAAATCAATCGGGTTATAGACAGTGATTCACCGTCAGGTGAATCGATAGAGTTGAAGTTATAAAATTTACTTTATAACTGGAGTTAGATTTTGGGAAAAAATGTATTATTTTGAACAAAAGTTATTAAAGAGAATTAAATAAATATTTTATTTATTTAAGATTTGATTTGTTAGTAATTTATTTTATAAAGTAAATTCTGATGTTAATCAGATTTACAAAGAATGAGAATAGAGAATGAATCGAATGGTTAAACTTTGATAATTGTTTTGAAAAGAAAACAATTAATGGAAATAATTTAAATTAATTATATTTTTAATTAATTTAAAGTGAATGTTAATTGGAATTAGTTTACGAGATAATCGAATTTTGACTTGACAAAATTGACCATTTAAACTGGAATCGAATATCAAATTAGTTTGTTTCGAAATTGCGAAATGAAATAGTTGAAGAATATTGTTTTAACTTTAAACAAGATCTTTAAAAAGGATTTTCTATTTATTTTAGTAAATAAAGAAATTAACTACTGAAGTAGTTAATGAGTAAAGAAAATTATTGTTTTAATAAGAATTTAGAAGACTACTTTTGAAAAGTAATCGAAGAGAAGTGTAATCCAAATTGGATTGTGAAAGGAATCTATGAGCGGGTTTTATATTTAAAGCTAAGATGTTTATAATGATGTTAAAAAGAGGATTTCAAGCGAAGATGATAACTTAAATTTAAGTGTTGTGTAATTATGTGAATTAAGGTAAAGGGTTTATATAAACCAGGGTCGTGTAAACGAGGTTTAACGTGTTAAGGCGTTAATTTTACTTGAAAACAAGATCAAGTATAAAGGAGAATTTTAAATGGGATTTCAAAATGGGAAATGGTCGAATAATTTTGAAAGGAGATTGGAAATAAGCGAACCTGGGTAAAGAACTGAGTTATAGGGTTGTATAACCAAATCCAATGGTTAAATGGAATTTGTTTGAGACTAGAATGAAATATTGATTTTTGATTACAACTTATGTTTATCGGAGGATAAGAACGTTGTTGATCAAGGTCTGAGAGGTAATTAAATACCCCAACTTGAACAACATCGGGATTATCTGAAGATAATATTAGTTGGTAATCGTAAGAGACGTTAGTGGATATGTTTTGAAAATCTAAACAGCGATTTTAGCGCTGTCATTATAATATATGTTTTGTAAATCTAATATAGCGATAGTAGCGCTTTTGCTATAGTAAATGGGTTGTAAACCTAAACAGCGATTATAGCGCTGTTGTTTTGTAAATCTAAATAGTAGTTATAACGCTATTGTTATAACATATGTGCTATAAATTTCTTTATTAAAACTAATGGATTTCCGAATTTAAAGGATGATTGGAAGGAAGATTTAAATGGGAAATTGAATATAGTTATTCGAGCTAGAGTTAGTCAAACATAGTTTTTCAAGATGAGTGCCATTTCGTACGACTGCGAGCGTAATTCGCAGGGCTGCAGATAGCCTACGGCGGTCGGATGTTTCCTGAGGGAACCAGGCGTAACCATTGTGATCGCTGCGATCTAGAGTCAAGCGAATGGAGTTAAGTCGAATATTAGTTAATCGATTAGAGTTAAATCAAAAATTAGAGTTATTCAAATATCATATTTTTGAATATTAAAAGAGTTAGAAGTTTTAATTTAACAAAAGTAAATCAGTTTTTGTTAGGGGCCAAGTGATGCTGAATACTGAACCAGTGAACTCATTGGAGTGTCATGATTGAAACACTGTATATTTTGATAGTTAAAACACCGACTATCAAATCATGTCCAATACGATTGTTGGTATGGAAAGACCGGGATCGAATTATCATTCGAAAACCATTCCGACCAACAAATACGTGAAGATATCAGAAGATGGTCGAGATGGAGCATTGAAGACCGTGGATTTTCATAAACGGAAGAACCACTAATATTCTCTGCCTGGCAAGCAGAGATAAGCTGTGATTCTGTCGGGGTTGGAATCTACGGGTTGCAAGGACTTCTCGCTACTGATCCATGGGGTGATTCCTATATGGATGCGGTAGGAGAGTGCCTTCGGTTCATCCTGTTCCTGGATGACATATATGGACGAACGTCTGACAAAGTATTTCCAAAGGATCACGTACGTTGATTTCTTCAAACGTGCTATGGTTGTTGGCGGAGAATTGCCGCTCTCTTAGCTTCCAGCTAGAGTATTTTTATGGATATCAATTAGTGATATCTGATGGATTTGACGATGTGGCATTCAAAGTGAATGATGACCAGATGTTCAAGAGTTAATTCTGGCCTCAAGCCTCATCAACTGGGAAATGACAAAAATCGGGCAGGCAGCATGGCTATGTGGGTCGCTCCCATTAGGGTGTATGATCACCTATCTAGAGAAAATCCTATTGTTTCTTAAATCTATGTTTCGATGCTGTCCCTTTTCGGGCAGACGGTTGCTGATCCCAACCGTCGGTGGTATACATTCGATACACTCAAGCGAAATGAGTGGTCGGTCATGTGAGGGCCGGGTTGCAATAAGTTCTTGTTGAACCCAGTGTATTCGTCTCTAGAGATACACTATCGGAAGGTGGACCCATACCTTGTCAAGTTGGAATCCAATCTCCAATAAGCGCCCGCGGTTTTTGATTATATACTATATATGTAGAGCATGAGATGCAAGCGTTCTACTAGATTCTATTTACTTGTATTTAGACATTATTATAATATCAGAAAAGATATTGATTTCAAAAGTGGTTTGGGTTATCGTAAGGTAAAAACCGTCCGTGTTTATGTGTGGATTTGGTCTTACGATTATCCTTTTCTTTTGAAAGGATGTTTGAACTTTAAAATCATGATTGGATGATTCACCCTTATTACTGTGCGAGTTTTATCTCACTCTGGTTCACCAGACTGACCCGGTATTTTGTAAATGCTCGGGTTAGCCCGGAGTGTACAGGTTCAGGTTATCGACTGCTGAGAAGAGACGAGTTGGAAGAGTCCAGATGTATGATATTACTATTCCGCTGTGTGTTATATGAGGACAGATTATTATCACTGTCCAGATGTGTACTCTGATATTGTAAGTATTTTAAAAGCTCTCGGTAAAGATTTATTTCTGTATTATATTTTGTTCCGCTGCGATGTGAGACTCTGTGTCGTGTTGTTTCTTCTTCTTCTATTCTAATATTTCTTTCTTTCTTATCTCACCCTCTAATTTCTTTCTAATAACAATCCAGTGTTTTCGGTGCTTGGAGAGTCGGCATGAGTCACAGTAAAGGTATTTATGTCGATTCCGAGCCCGGAAATCCCTGGGTCGTTACAGTGGTATCAGAGCTGAAGGTTAAGTGATTACCTTGGCTCTGTGGTGTGACTCAGTAGAGATGGGGTTAACAATACCCTAGATTGAGTTTGAGTGTATATATACGAGTGAACATACTTGTAGATTTTATAAAAAAATGTTTTTATATTGTGAAGATTTATCGGTTGAGTTGTTTATGAGTTCTGATCGATCAGTTTGATCCACTGTATCGATAGGGGTGTATAAACACTCGAATACGATGGGTCGTCACGATATGTTTTGAAAGGAAGGTAAATGAAATAATTTTATCCAAAGTATATTTTGATATAGAGAAAATATATATATTGGAATTATAATATATTGGATGTGTTGGTTGTGATTATAATCCAATAAAATTATAAAATGTGAAATGGTTATATATATAACCAATCAGAATTCATATAAGTGAAATATATGAAAATCAGAGGAGTTAAATCTGAATTTAAATCAGAATTGAAATTAAAACTTTGGAAATTTGGACAAGTGGTTGAAAATGGAATTGGACTTAATATATGAGAAATTTAAAATCCTGGGAGGTTTTTAAACTGTTTTACAAGCCTTGCAAGGGATATTTTGAACTGATTTCAAAATGGAAGTGTTTAGAAATGGTTTTGAAAGGTTATATAGTATTGAACTCACTTTGATAGCTGGGGAATAACTCTGAGGATGCTGGCCACATCATCAGTGTTCATTTTCGAGTTGTAAGTGAC